>OZ024814.1:44777119-46043594 GCA_964017055.1 Chloromyia formosa | reverse complement strand
AGCCATCTTGGACCTCGCGGCACAGCGGCTGTGCGGGCGAAAAACCGCGAAATTTGAGCTCTTCTTTTAATATTGTCCTAATAATTTGTAAACGGTGCCTTGGATCAAAAAACTTAATAGGTTGTATTTTAAATTAAAGAGCGTCAAATTCTACATCTAATGCATTGCTCAAAGTTGAAATTTGGTTGAGTAGTATAATCAAAATCGATAGTCGAAAAACGTTACTTTTTGAGGCTTTGGAGAAAAATCACACTATGTATATCGCTTTTCAAGCTCACATATTTCTGTAACGGTTACTCCAAATGAAAAACTGTCCAAGTAAAAGTTGAAGATATTTTGATTTCCGGTTTAAGGTGCCCAATACTTTTCAAATCGGTTCGTTTTTAGTGCAGTTGTGAGTGAAAATGCTGGGATGCTTTCTTAGCGATTCCAGCTTTAATAGCTCTATTTCGGTAAGTATAGTAGCTGAAGTTTTGTTTTAGTCTCAATTTACAGATAATTAAATCTTGTTCAAAAAGTCTTTGGTTGATAGCTTGGCTTGATAGCTTAGGTCATAGTTACGCTTTTTAGGGTTTTGTAGAAAAAACAAAACCCTTATGAAATCAGTCAGATGTCAGGCTGTTCAAAGAATATTTCGAAAACAGCTGAAGCTACAGCTATGGAATTTGGTAGAAATGTGAAGGATTACTACAATTTGTGTTGTCATAACGCTTTTCATTAGTGGGTAAATTTCGGGGGGGGGGGGGTAACCATAGAGGAGAGAGTTATTCGCCGCTTATAGCACATATATGAAAATTTCCAGGATGGCGGCATATAATTAGGATAGCGACGTTAAATATCCAGGATGTTGATATCCTTAGGAAAAAGATTAATAATAGTATATTTCGATAATTTGATTTGCTACTCTCTGCATATCCCGTAAGTGACCTTAAGAGAGAAGTAATAATGCCAATCCGTTAGCAAAGGGTGCAGGTATCTTGTTATAGGTACAATTTACATGTACATAGTCATAATTCATCATATCTTTTGAACTAATGGTCGTATGGAATTGCGGTTAGTTTCATTCTACTCAAAATGACGAAATACATTAAGAGCTAAGTTAAAAGTGGCATAAACGATTTTTATTTTTAACTTATTTAATACGAAAGCTTATTTAATTAATCACAAAATCTGGAAAAATGTGAATATCTTTTGATTTAATGATCGTATGGAATTGCGGTTAGTTTCATTCGACTCAGAATGACCAAATACATTAGTAATCAGCCTAAAATGGGCAGAAAAGCTTTTTATTTTTAGCTTATTTAATAAAGCAGCTTACCAAACTAATATCTTTTTTTGTTTAAATGAGAATATCTTTTGAACTAATAGTCGCAAGGAATTGCTGTTGGTTTCATTCGACTCAAGATGACCAAATTCATTAGGAACTATCCTAAAACTGGCACAAAAGCTCTTTATTTTTAACGTATTTAATGAAAAGGCTTATTTAATTAATAACAAAATCTGGAAAAAAGTTAATATCTTTTGAACTAATAGTCGTATGGAATAGCAGTTGATCTCATTTGACTCAGAATGACCAAGTACGTTAAGAACCAACCTAAAGTGTCATATAAGATGCTTGAACTTTGAAATTATGGAAGCAATTGAATCATTTAATTAACTAATTATTTAATTAATTAAATTAGTCAGACAAAAAACTTAGCAAAACTTTTATAAACAAGGTTAAAGTATCTACGAATTGAGGCTAAACCAAAAATTTTAGCTGTTATATTTATCGAGATAGAGCTACTAAGGCTCAAATCGCTAAAAAACCATTTTTGAATTTTCGCTCACAACTACACTAAAAACGGGCCGATTTGAATACTGGGCACGTTAAACCGGAAATCAAAATATCCGCAACTTTTACTTATACGGTTTTTCATTTGGAGTATCCGTCACAGAGATATGTGAGCTTGAAAAGCGATATAGTGTGATTTTTCTCAAAAGCCTCAAAAAGTGCCGTTTTTCGACTATCGATTTCGATTATACTACTAAACCAAATTTCAACTTTGAGCAATGCATTGGATGTAGAATTTGATGCTCTTTAATTTATATCCTATTAAGCTTTTTTGATCCGAGGCACCGTTTACAAATTATTAGGACAATATTAAAAGAAGAGCTCAAATTTCGCGGTTTTTCGCCCGCACAGCCGCTCTTCCACGGGGTCCAAGATGGCTCCATCTCTTAAAATGAATTTACGGGGACCACGAACAATCGTACCAAATGGCATTTCTCTACCATATTTTGCAAGGTGAAATCGCTTAGCGTCCCAACTATTCTATGAAAAATGCTATTTAAAACGTGGCAGTTAACAAGTGAATTAAAATATAACTTACTTTTCTTTTTCTACTAAGTGAAATAATATGCCATTCAGGTTTCCGATACACCAAAACTTAGATATTCTTTGCAATTCTACCAATTTTAATTGTCTTAGATTTTGATTTCATGGATGAGGTACCGACCAAGAATTGATTTTCTCAACGATGAAAGGGTGGGAATAATTAATTATTCCATCAAAGTATCATAGATCAGATCGCCTTGATCTCCGTTCTAGGAAATGTGCAGTGGGCTGGCCTACGGAACATGAGAAGACCGGCAATATCTTTTGCTGATAGGATAATCAGAGTCGATAACGCTGCTTTTTTGTTCTATGGTAGTCCTTGCACGTTATACAACGGGTAAACATTCAGGGCAGATGTGGTAGCTAATAATTAACCCTCGTCGAGGGGCAGAATTTTTCAACGCTAACAGGCGGGTAAGGTACAGGTATACCTTGGTGCAATTTTGCATCAAAAACTTCACTGTGTGTATGGATTTCAACGATACATGAAAGACATATGCTGTCTAGGAATAGTTTAATACACTTTTTTTGCTTCATTTCTTTTTCGGGATGTTAGTTTTTCGTTTTATTATACGTCAGTTATCTGCAAAAATATGCAACATAATAGCAGAAAACCCCAATAAAAGCAAAAACCTTATTACTCTAATGATTTTATTATAATAATTAGAAAGCGGGAGCAAATAGTGAGCAGTAAGAGGAGTACGATTCAGACGAAAGCATTGAGGATGAGCCTATTCCTGAAGAGCTGCGGAAAGTTTTAATTGCGAAGGATGGAAATCAATGGCGCACATATCCGTTACCAAGCGCAGAGACCTGATCCCGTAACCTTGTACTACAAAGAGGAGGACTTGCGGCAGTTAGTAATTATTATTCAACCAAAGAGGTGTTCAAGTCAATCATTACCTCAGAAATGTGCGACATTATTCTGCGTGAATCGAGCCGGAAAGGCAGGACAGTTTTTGTAGCTTACAACAATGACTTGATTCAATAGTTTCCCGATTCTTCCAAACGTCCACCACCGAAACTGTTCAAGCCATTTACAGAGCCAGAGATCGATGCGTCTCTAGGAATACTAATTGCGGCTGAGTACAGCTCAGCTGCCATCAAATTAAATCTGGACGATATCTGGAAAGTCGATGGAGTGCCACTTATTCGAGCAGCCATTTGACGAGATCGCCGATTCAAACGAGAATACACGTACGAAACGAATGAAAACCGATAAAGCCGCACCGATACGAGACGTTTGGACTATACTCAATTTCCCTAACCGCTTGTGGGCCATAGCGCGTCAACCGTCCCACGTTACCCAGTTGACGTTTCGTTGGCATAAACTATTGTAGTTTCGGAGAATGCAGTTGCCAACATGCACCTCCTGCTCCCCATTTAGTCGGCTACCTGCGATATCATCGTGAACGGGACTCGAACCCAAAACGCCGGTAGTCAGACAAGAGACCGATGCCTTTACGCACTCATCTACCGGTCGCCCGTATCGAGCAATTATTTCCGTATAGAGGTCTTATAGGCCAGTCAAATTAAATATCATTAATAATAATTAGGGAAAGATCTGGAAATAATTTTAATCCCTTCTATAGATACTGAGTACCCAAAAACTGAGTTTGCACAGTCGTAGAAGGTGAGCTTAACTTTTGGAGGGCGAAAATCCGAGAAATTTGAGCCTTTTTTTTAATATTATCGTTATAAATCCTAAACGGTGCCTCGGATCGAAAAACCTTGAATGAGTAAATTAAAAACCGTAGAATTCTGCGTTCAATGCACTGCTTAAAGTTGAAATTCGGTTCAGTAGCGTAGTCAAAATCGATAGTCAAAAAATGACAATTTTCGAGGCTCTCGAGAAAAATCACACTTTTTCACTTTTCAAGCTCACAGATCTTTGCAACGGATCCTCCAAATGGAAAAGCTTGTCTGTAAAAGTTGGGGACAATTTGATTGTGAGCCTAACGTGGCCAATATTTTTCAATTCGGGCCATTTTTAGAGTAGCTATGAGAAAAAATTCAAAAATTAATGCTCATCAATTTATGCCTTAAAAGGTCTATCTCGGTAAGCGTAACAGCTAGAAGTTTTATTTTAGTCTCAAATTGGAGATAAATTACTCCAGTTAAATAAAGTTTTAAAAGATTTCTTGTGAGACCACATTAGGAGATACTGAAAAGAAACAGGGTAAGCCAAACAATTAGGCACATTTTCAACATGGTGACGGGGTCCGTGGTGTTAGGGGGAAATAGAAAACTCGAATTTTTAAACAATATACCAACTCAAACAATATAACAAAAATTGAAACTACCCTAATTAAAGCAACCAGTGTTATAACATTTTGACCGACCAAAGTCTTTTAACCTTTGCAGAATCACCGACTTTTTTTTTAATAAAAACGCAATTACTCAAAAACTATACCGGCTAGCATATTTTAGTAAGAACTGAATCGCAGGTAGTATCCTACCCTAAAAATAGAAAATACCCTGTAGAAATTAGATAAACTGTTTATTAGATATGACCTTGGAAAATAAAATGAAAAAAGTGTGAACAAATTATTTTTTTTTGATTTAAGGGCTGTAAATAACTAGAAATTTAAAAATTAGTATTATATAATGTTAAAACAAATTGTTCACAACAAAGCAGGAAGTTTTTATTTTTGATAAAATTAGTGTAATATGTTGTTGCGAACCCCTGACTTACTGTCTCGCCCGCTGCTTTATTCGATATGATCACCACACCATTCCTGTTTCCATGCATAATACGCTGCATAGAGACGATGCATCTCATCTTTGGCTGTTTCATATACAGAGAGATGATCGTGTCTATGCAGCATAGTAATGCATAGGAACAGACATTCGTGCCACTAGCTGTGCAACGATGTTGCTCCGCTAGCGGCGACATGGCCCGTTGCACATCTCTGTTGTTGATATTGGTGTGCAGCTTTGTCGATCAGCTGACTAAGCAACATAGTTGCAACAGCTGAAAAAGAACAGCCAACGGAACGAATCAGCTGAGTTGGGATCGTATGAAATGGGGGAGTTGGGGAGGTCGTTGATGATGACCATGGTGGACGACGATGATTTTTGAATTTGGGATGCGGAGGACCGTTCGGTGGAATGAACCCGGGTTTTTTTTTGTCGGGGAGATCGATTTTGCTGGTCCTGGGGGACAGATGGATTTTCAGGAGTTGGAACGTGAGAAATTGGTTGATTTACTGAAGTGTGTTTGACGGTTGGAAGGATTTTGAATGTGAAAATTGTGAAGGAAAGAAAATTGAGTGAAGAATTGAAAGGATTAAAAGATTGTGATTGTGGATAGGAAAAAAAAACACAAAACGATTGCTACGAGAGAAAACAAAAACTAAACGAAAAGTTCGTTGTTAGATGAAGTTCTAAAGTGAAAGAAAGTTGGTTGGAGTTAATAGATACTTGGTTCAAAGTGCAGATGCTCTTTCTTTTTTTGTTTCATGTGTAATAATGCGTGAACAAATAAACTGCAGTGCAATGAGACATGGCATTAACCATTACACTAAATGCTTCTAAATAAACTGAAAGTACCAATCACGAAGTCTTCTATTAGTTTGAATTGGAAAAGGTGCAACAGTTTTGTAACACTAACATTAAGCTATTAATAACGCGCGGATACTCGGTTACGAGATATCGACAAAAGATTTTTTTTACTGGCGGCAAGTAAATGACATTGCCTTACAACGGAGGAAAAAATACGCGAATTGGAAACGGATTGAATTTTTTTTGAGTTGCTTTGTTTTTTTTTATTTTTATATAGATTTAATTGTGAATTGTAGAGTTCATTATTTATGAGTCACTGCCCGAAAATAAGTGGTCGACCATTCATCGAGGGAGACTCACGTAAGTAAATTTTAACTTATTATAAATAACTGGATTTTTTAGCGTGCTGATTCCTTTTATTATATTACTTACATTGATTTTATATTCTTTCATGTTTATTTTGCATAATATATTGATTATAATGTCTAACTAAATTTTTCTCCTTTCATTGGGTTCTTCCGTGTCCCGAAGGATGGGCACACTCCTCTCCTTCACCTAATCCTTTCCCCCGTGGTTTTTATGTTTTATTTAAGGTGGTAAATCTAGGACCAGGTGCTTTGGCTCAATAATCCACGACCTCCGTTGGTCTAGCCGGGACCTGTGCCACAGAGCCAAAAGTATCCTGGTCATCAAAATATTCTTGTTGCAGTGACGGCGGCTCGACAAAAGCCGTGGTTCGCAACAATGTAGGTGAAAACTCGAGAAAAATAAGATAAAACTGCAAAATATTGATAGTGGGCTACATATTCTTCTTATTTTTTCGAGCCATATCTATTAAATAGTTTATATGATTTCTATAGGCTTTTTTATGTTTTTAGGGTAAGATATTACCTGCGATTCACTTTTTACTAGAATATGCTAGCGGGTATAGTTTTTGAGTAATTGCGTTTTAATTTAAAAAAAAGTCGGTGATTCTGCAAAGGTTAAAATAGTTTGGTCAGTCAAATTGTTATAACACTGGTTGCTTAATTTAGGGTAGTTTCAATTTTTGATATATTGTTTAGGTTGGTACATTGTTTAAAAATTCGAGTTTTCTATTTCCCCCCTAACACCACGGACTCCGCCACCATGTTGCAAATGAGCCCAATTGTTTGGCTTGTCCTGTTTCTTTCCAGTATCTCCTAAATTGGTCTCACAAGAAATCTCGTAAAACTTTATTTAACTGGAGTAATTTATCTACAATTTAAGACTAAAATAAAACTTCTAGCTGTTACACTTACCGAGATAGAGCTTTTAAGGCATAAATCGATGAGCATTCATTTTTGAATTTTTTCTCATAGCTACTCTAAAAATGGCCCGAATTGAAAAATATTGGCCACGTTAGGCTCACAATCAAATTGTCCCCAACTTTTACAGACATGCTTTTCCATTTGGAGGATCCGTTGCAAAGATCTGTGAGCTTGAAAGTGACAAAGTGTGATTTTTCTCGGGAGCCTCGAAAATTGTCATTTTTTGACTATCGATTTTGACTACGTTACTGAACCGAATTTCAACTTTGAGCAATGCATTGAACGCAGAATTCAACGGTCTTTAATTTACTCATGCAAAGTTTTTCGATCCGAGGCACCGTTTAGGATTTATAACGATAATATTAAAAAAAGGGTTCAAATTTCTCGGATTTTCGCCCTCCCAAAGGTAAGCTCACCTTCTACGACCGTGTAAACTCAGTTTCCATGTATTCAATATCTATAGAAGGGATTAAAATTATTTTCAGATATTTCCCTCATTATTATTAAAAAGCCCCAAAATTGGATTAATTTGACTGGCCTATTACGAAATTCACACAATATATTCCATCGAAGCCCGCCAAGTATGGTACCCTTTCACGACCACTGGGACATATATGTCCGATTTATATTCTTCGCCTCCTCTCTTCCTTTTTTAAGGTGAATCAAGTTTAATGGTATTATTCCGATACAAAACAAATGTGTTATGTACAATTCATCCAGAAGTCGGGCCGGATAGCCCAATCAATCCTGCTGTATGAGCCCAAAGTCAAAATTTCATGTTTTTTTTACGTTTATTGGCACGCTATATTTTGTTTCTTATTTATTTTGTTACATGAAGCGTTATGAAATATAATGTAGCAATCTTTAGTCTTTATAAAAATATTAAAATGTTTTGAATTTTTTAATTGCTTTTCTTTCAGGAAGACTTTTAAGAATGGGACACCGGTGTCCCATTGGTCCTTAACGGTCAAAAAGTAGGATTTTTTCTACCTGGTTTAGTAATGAAAAAAATATAGAAAAATGCAAAAGTATTGATAAAAAGTGTGTTGTGTTATGTGGTTTAGGAATGGTAAATTTCGAAACAGTTCCGATTTACGGTGAAACATAATGGCTTATTGCAAAATGAGCAAACAGTATTCGTGCGATTATCTAAGCCATTTTGTGTGCAGACAACACATCTTTTCCTTGTGCCACTATCTAATCTGGTCATGTAATGACCCGTTAAAGAACTAGTAGCTCCCAGTTTGGGTCGTTTGGATCCTTCTTTGAGTGTTGAGCTGCATTCAGTTTTCCGACTCGAATAGGAATTGATTAGCTGTGTCGCCAACTGCGAATGGAAATCGAGAAGCGTTATGGATATTGGATTCCTGTTTTTCTTGCATATTTTATCGTATACAATAAACGAATTATGCACACTTATATCCAGTAGGTCGAAAAAGAGACGGAGGTAGAATCGGGTTCTTGATTTGCGGCTGAATTCATAGTAGGACTGCAATAAAAAAGGATCCATAAGATCAACACCTCCCATCCCTTTATTATATAGTGAGATCATTTCTGGACATTTGACAATATTTTTTTTTCAGCGGAGGTAGTCCGGATGGCGCAACGGTTAGCACGTTCGCCTTCAACGCACTGGGCCCCGGTTCGATTCCGGGGATTTACGTGTCGGACTATGAGCCCACTCAGCTGTTAAATAAGTACCCATTATGGGGTAAATAACTCGGTTGAGCATGTTGCTGATCACATACCTCTGCACAAAAAACCGTCACGATCTAGAAAATGAGATGGTGCTAACTCATCTCGAGGCCGTGGTTCAAATTGGACTGTTGCGCCAGTTATTTATTTATTTTTATTTATTTTTCAGCGGAGCCTGCTTTGCGCCTTTTGACATTTACAGAGTCATTTGGACTGATAAAATTGGATCCTATATGGACTCCACGATTATCCATCCATTTTACAACTGCTACTCCATTTACCTCGAAGCTTTCAGAGTCACCACGTTTAAAATTTTCGTCTGCTGCAAATTTAGGCATTTGGCTTCGGTTACGCCTCAATGTGCCACAAGCTCGTATCCCCTTCATTTTCAGTTTGTACAACAGCATGGGACTACTGAAAAATTATCGAAGTAGAGTTCGATACCCATGTATTCAAGCCCGACAGACATTTTCAATACCACTGATTCGCCAATGCCAACTTCTCTTTGGTCCTTTTTCCCAGTGTAAATGTCCACTTTGTGTAAATATCCAGTCCAGCCACACCACAACTTAAACCCCCAGCTGATGGGTTTGTCTTTCATATATTGTTTCATGATATTGCGCCCTTTAAACTTTACCATGTGTTCATCGATTGACTGACTTTTGCTTTCATTCATAGCATTTCCGAATGCTTTATTTAGATGCTGCAAAACTGGACGAATTTTGTATGCTCGGTCATATGTAGGATCATCACGACTTGACTGCTCAGCATTATTTGCAAAATGCAAATTCGAACGAATTTTCTTCAAATATCTATATCTTCCTCGTCGAGATCCAATTTATTTTCTTCATCTTCGCTATCAGATGCGTTTAATAGCTACACAATTTCATCATTCGATATACAAAAACGACGCGTTCTATTCATCACTGACAAAATTTTTTAGATCGCACAAACACAAAATCCGTCACTTAAAATCCAAAAACCACTTCCGGGTAACTGCTAACAACTGATCTTGTTATGGTCGTTGATTTAATGAACAGGATACTTCTTTCCAGGTCGATCGAGACTTAAGAACTAAACTTACAAACTCTTTTTCAAAATCTTTTCCTTCATCACAAAAATGCTAAGTATTAAGAAATTTAATTATCGGATAATAACCACGAATTGTATGATTATTTACTTTAGAATCAATTTCAACAGTTTTCATCCTAAATGCACGAAACGATAACTATCGTTTGATATGACTTTTCATATTTGTGAACCATCGATTGTTTATACTTGATATTCTTGAATTTGGACTGACTTTACTTATCTTGAAGTGTATTGTAATTAATTTTATTGTTCTTCTGGCTAAGTGTGTGGTTGATGTTTGTTGTTACAATACTCAATTGCCCTAACCTCTTGTGGGGCATAGCGCGTCAACTGTTCCATGTGGCCCAGTTGACGTTTCGTTGGCATAAATTGGTTTCAGAGAATGCAGTTGCCAGCATGCACCTCCTGCACATCCATGGCCACGAACGTCGTCGTGGACGGGATTCGAACCCGAAACGCCGGTAGTCAAACATGAGACTGATGCCTCAACACACTGCGCTACCGGGCGTTGATGTCTGTTGTTACAATGGTGCCGTAACTATCCTACCTTTAAATATATTGTGAAATGCTTATTTACCCGTCGGTGGATGCTATATTTAAACAGTTAAATGATATTAGCGTGCGTTTGCTTTCAGGAATGCTACATATGTTTGTTCCCAAATTTTTACCCTTAACGACCAATGGGACACATATGTCCCATGTTTTTTTTCACACTTAGTGTTAAAATTTTTTTTTTTTAAAGCACTTTTGTTTAGAAATATGGTATCGCTTATTATGAATTCGCAAAAAGAAAATCAAATTTCTAAGCGGTTAAATCTTGGTCGTGAAAGGGGGTTTTCTAAGCTTGCGATTCGTCAAACGCCTACCCGTAACAGGGTCAGCTTTATACCCAATAGATGACCCTCGACAAGCGAAGTTTGGCCAACGAACTGTATTAGACTTAGTAAACGCATAGAAAGACACTGGAAGGAACGTGGTCACTGATAATTTGTTCACCAGTTTGGAGTTTTCGAAAGTATTGCACTCGTGAAACATAACACTGGTTGGAACAATAAGGAGAAACAAACGGTTCTTATCAAGCAACATAAATAATATAAATAATTAACTGGCACAACAGCACAATTTGAACCATGGCCTCGAGATGAGTTAGCATCCCCAACTAACAATTTGCTCTTGAGGTGAGAACCAAAACTCTTATAATATCGGTATTAAACCTTTCGGAACGAAATATTACGTTAAAGATATTTATTAGGCATTCTGCTAAAAAGTAAAACTAATACCTGAATCTGTTGTAACTTTTAAAAGAAAAGACGCGTAAAAAGTGTTTAGTGCAGATTGGAAGCTCGATGAAAACTTTAAAGGCATTTTGTTCAGATTATAGCTTTAAAAATAATTTTTGCAAGTGTGTTATTAGAAAAGATCCTCTTAAAGTTTTTGCTTTAGACCATTCTAAGTATTAATGCAGTGTAGGTCTAACTAAACCATTATAGGAAATAATTGCCGTTTGTCAACTCTCGTACTGCATGTATAATAAGCTTGATCAAGAATATATTCCTGTTTCAGGGTTGTAATATTTTAGCTTAAATAGAGATGAGTAGAACGGCTTTAAATGAGAAAGCTATACACTCTGATACTTAAAGAAGTCTGGCGAAGGTTGTAGGGAAAGATATAGTTTAATTGCAATTTTGAAGAAAAGTTTAATAGGAAGAAGTTATTATAATTTTCTTATGGGAGCAACAAACTTAACTTAACACTTATAAGTTCTTTAAAATAGAGCTTGAGAGAACCGCCATCTTTTTCGATTGTTTGGTTATAGCAATTATTGCGCCAGAAATTAATTTCTTCAATACTTTGGTGACTTTGGATATTTTCATTTTAAATGTATTTCTTAGGGTCTGACAAGAAAATAAGAACGTGTTTAATACATTTTAGGCCACTATTAGCTACTATGCAAAAAGTACATTTAATTCATGATGAACATTAAATGTACATGTATGCTAAATTTCGAGAGGGATTCGTTTTTTTTTTTTTGGAGTTTTGTACAGCATTTGATCAGCATTTGATCAGAAAAATTTCTTTCGCAGAGAAAATTTGACTATCCAATCGGCAAAATCCACTGCGAAAAAGTGCATCAGACCAATAATACAATACAAATATGAATTTCAACTCCATTCGTATTTTGATAGAGAACTTCCAAAAGTATCATGAATTCCACTTAATGCTACAATAAGCACAAAATTTACTTACTGAAAACCAATAGAAATCTTTGTCTCTTAGTTAAGATTCTAAAAGGTGATCTACGTATGTATAGCAGATTACTGTAAATCACTTATACGTACTTTTACTGATATCTTTCTGATAAGTTCTCTAGTTAGAGCTGTCAAGAAGACTTGAAGAATTCTTAAAATACTTTATACTCATAATTTCATACGCCACTTTTTGGCTAGAAACGTTCTTTAAGATTTCTATCAGAACAATTTGCAAGTCAATAATTCTTAGCTGAAACTAAATGTAGTTCTTGTAAAATCCTTGAAGATCTCTATAAGAACAAAATTGTTAGTTGGGTCATCCCATTTTCTAGATCGTGACGGTATGTCTTGTGCAGAGGTGTGTGATCCGCAACATGCTCAACCGAGTTATTTACCCCATAAATGGGTACTCATTTAACAGCTAAGTTGGTTCAAAAATCCGACAAGTAAATCCCCTTTTTTATTGAAAACTACCGCATTCTGTAGGCATCGAACCGGAGCCCAGTGCGCAGAAGGCGAACGTGCTAACCGTTGCGCCTTCAGTCCAGATGGCATCTGCATTTATTATTATGCATTGCATTGCATTGCATTATGCACCAACCTTCCAAAGAACGAATTGTGAATTTATCAAACTTCGCATGCAACGTCGACGCATGAGTGTGCGTACATGACCAAAGAGAAACAAAGCAGTTGTGCTTTTGTGTACAATGCACATGACGGGAGAAGTCGAAGCGACCCAAATAGCCAAGCGAGAATATAAAATATTATAATAAAACTGAAGGAGAAGTTAACGTAATGAACAAAATGTTGTTAGAATTAACCGTGAAACGAAGACCTTTACGTTGGCCCCTAGCATTCTTTTATATTATGGTCGTCGTCACTGCGTCGGCATTCTGTACCATATATAGAGAACGTAACACAAAATTCAAGACGAACAACGAAGAAATTTTCGAAAAATCTTTCCAATGAGGTATTGTAATGAACCACCTGTAATGAAACATATTTTAGTCTGGTAGTGCTGCTCCCACTAGCAGATCGAAGCAGCACCTGATGAATAGTGATCTGTTGGTGGTACGAAACCAGAGGCCGAGGGTCCCATTATATCCGGACCCGAATTCGACCGCGTGGGAGTCTGATCCGTCAACCAACCATTCCATCCTTCTCGACTTTTTTTTTTCATTTCCCATTTTTATTTCCCCTGTTTGTGTTTTTTTCCCCAGGCCTATGAATTTTTGTTAATACGTAAAGGACAGGGGCAACGAGCGGCGAAAACCCCGCCCGTCTCCCGAACTGAGCTACAACAAGCATAGGCCGCTGCTTAGCTCGTTGAGGAGCCTTTTTCAAAGCCCGACCTTCACGGTCAATTAAGCCACCCCAGGCTCCGTCCCCACGGTCATCTTCGGATGCCCACCAAACCGTCCGTTACAGTATGCAAGCCCGAAGTCGAAAATCGAAACTCCTGTCGACAGCTGGTAAAAAACCATTTTCTACGAGGTGCCATGAGCGATAAATTGTAATTGTTGAAGCAGCGGTTGACCCCCGTGGAAATTTCGAGGACCATCCCATTGTTGAAAGTTGTTATTTTTGTAGAGACTTAAAGCGCAAGCAGCGTATAACCAGAAAGTCTTGCGTTGTTTGCGTAAGACCTGTTTGCGACGAACACTCGAAAGCCCACATCACATGCCATAGTTGCCTAGAAGACCCATAAAAAAGTATTATTCTCTTTCATAGCATTATGTTAACCTTACTGTGCAATAAGTAAAATGTAACATTTACCAAAACTTACCCTTTATTCCTTCATTTTTCATACGAAGTGCGTGAAGTCTTGCGGATAACGGCTTTTTCGAGCCGCCGTCACTGCAACAAAAACTTGTTTGGTTGTGGGTTTTGAGAGCCGAAGCACCCTGATCCTAGATAAGCCACCTTAAAGAAAACATAAATGAGACATGCGGGAAGGGATTAGGATTAGAAAAGGAGTGTGCCCATCCTTCGGGGCATGGAAGAACCCAATGTGATAAAAAAAAACATAAAAGAACTACGATTGGGGTAAACCCCAATCATGCAATACTCTAGATGAATTTGAACCTGGTTAAAGCCAATAAATAATTTGGTTGCAATCTCGGATGCATCGTTAAGACGTAAGACGTAAGTCGTTAAGACGTTAAGACGTATTTCATGAAATAGTGCAGTTTGTATGGGAGGGGGTAGAAGGAGGGTGAGGATTACAATAAATTTTATAATGTAGGTTACAATTATCATAAAAGTCATATATTCAAAATTTCAAAGCAAGATGTTTTATAGTTTCTGAGAAAATCTGATTATTGTATATTATCAAAAATGTGTCATTTTGTATGGGAGGGGGTAGACGGAGTAAGGGTAATCGATTAATTTTTTTGAATCTAACTGATATTGTTAATTAAGTGTTAAGTACAAAATTTCAGCCCGATAAATTGTATACGTACTGAGTAAATTGGCTTAACGTATTTCATGAAATAGTGCAGTTTGTATGGGAGGGGGTAGAAGGAGGGTGAGGATTACAATAAGTTTTATAACATAGGTTACAATTATCATAAAAGTGATATATTAAAAATTTCAAAGCAATATGTTTTATAGTTTCTGAGAAAATCTGATAATTGTAAATTTTCAAAAATGTGTCATTTTGTATGGGAGGGGGTAGAAGGGGTGGAGCGATTTAGCCCGTTCACGAACTTAGCCTTAATTTTTTGTCAAAAATAACGTGTGCAACATTTGAACTTCATAGCTCAACGCGTTCTCGAGCTAGAGAGGTCACGGACGGACGGACGGACAGACGGACAGACGGACAGACGGACAGACGGACAGACGGACAGACGGACAGACGGACAGACGGACATCCGGTTTTGAGATATTCGAGTGATAATATGAACTTCTGTATCATTCATTTTTTTCTGCGAGCCTTATTTCTTAGCGTTACAAACTTTGTGGCAAACTTATAATACTCTCAGATTTCATCTAGAGTATAACAAGCTAGCCTTCGGCTAGCTTGCCGAAGGTATGCTACACTTCACGCGAACCTTCGTTGTGTTTTGTGGTACATTTGCCACTTTGAAATTAGTCGTAAAACTTGTTCCGATTTCACTGTTCCTATAAGAGGTATATGAAATAGTGGGCCGATTTCAACTAAATTTAGGAACGTGGCTTAGCCCGTCAATATGATTCAATAATATGCAATTTTGTAAAGATATCTTCAGAAATGAAAAAGTTTTTCTGACAAAAACTTTGTTTTGGAACTGTCTTTCCTATGACAGTACACTTGCGAGCAAAAATACTGAATCAAACCGAAAGCACGTGTATTTGTATGCATATTTTGAAAAGTACATTATGTATCCCTACAAATCGTATATCATTTGAAAACTTGAAATCTTAGCTTTACATTAATACCATTTTTAACAATATTTGAAGATAGATTTTAAAAGAGTGGGGCTTGAAATAAAAAAAGTAGGAAAAATGGGGATTTTATAAAATGGAGTGTGGTCAGGTTTTTGTTAAATAAAACAAAAAATTTTAAAAAAATAATAAAATTATTTTTTTATTAATATCTGGTATTACCACCTCTTGCTCTAATCACAGCTTGTAATCGATTTTTAATTGAAATTATTAATTTTTTAATGGTGTCTTGAGGAATTTCGCTCAATTCCCCTATTAAGGCCTCCTTCAATTCGTCGATAGTCGAAGGCGCGGGATCTCTGTGTCGGACTCTTCTTTTGAGCTCGTCCTACAAGTGCTCAATGGGATTTAAGTCTGGACTGCGTGCAGGCCAGTCAATTGTCGCAATATTAGCTTCGCTCAGGAACTGCTTTGCTTGACGCGATGTGTGACATCGTGCATTGTCGTGCATTAAATTAGAGTTGTCGCCAATGATGATGCTCGGTCCTAGAGCCTGTGTAGATGGCCATAGTGTCGATGGTCAGGAGCGTGTAATTAGCCCATTGACCCCTCGACGAAATCAGGCTGGTGTGGTTTCGGCCGAAAATGTATTTCCTAGAGATGTAATCAGTCTCCACGGGAAGACGAGGCCTCCCCTCAGTGTACGCCACTGGCCAGTCTCACGAAGACATAGAGTCTCGTTTTCCGCCAGTTGTTCACCACAAATATCCAACGGAAGCAAGCCGAGCACCATGCACAGTCCGGCTGACGGAGTGGTTCAAAAAGCCCCCGTCACTCAGTTATTAATGATAAGTCACTACTCGAAGTTAACGGCGTTTCGGGTTCGAATCCCGTCCACGATAACGTTCGTGGGCATGGATGTGCAGGAGGTGCATGGTGGCAACTGCATTCTCCGAAACCAGTTTATACCGTCGAAACGTCAACTGGGGCAAATGGAACAGTTGACGCGCTATGCCCCACAAGTGGTTAGTGCAAGTGAGAAAGACTACTCGAAGTGCTGTCCACCACTTACTAATTCCCTACAGTAGTACGGGACGTACGACAGCCATATATAGGTACAGCTTTAGGCTGCAGGGACCAGTTATTACCTTTAGCCCTTTTACACGAGTAGATTGTGATAGTAGCTTTGTTAGCCCGTTCTTCGATGTTAGGTTCCACCTTAGTTTCCTATCTAAAATAAAGATAAGGAACTTGGCTTTGTCGGCGGAAACCGATTTAGTACCCTCTAGTATGGGAGGTTCAATGGGAGGAGTCATGTGCCTTCTCGTGAAAAGCACAAGCTCCGTCTTAACAGAGTTCATTCCAACGCCGTAAGATTTTGCCCATTCTTTTAGAATGGTTAGGACATTCTTCAATAACCCACTGAGGACATCAGGAAACTTACCTGTGACAGCGATAACTTTACGCCCAATTTTTTCCAGCCTCAGAAGCAGTTTGTTGATCCCTACGATCCAAAAAAGGGGAGACAATAGCCAATGCCGTTTCTAAAAGACGAAAATAGTCACAATGTGCTGGTCAGCAATTGTGAAGCGCTTATTCAGCGTTTTTTTATGAACGCAGCCAATAGCTGACCATTGTACTGACAGAACGACAACAGTCACTGATAGTTGACTAAAATCAACTATAGCTGTGTTAAGGAGCTCACTCTAAACCTCCTGCCTAATCCTAACCTTGCAATTTTCGTTAAATATTCATCATGAATCTACCGGAATATTATTTCTTCGTAAATTTAAAATTCATACAGATTTAACTTACCGGTAAAATGTACATACATAATGCAGAAAAAGGCTTTAGCGCTGAACTAGCTGGTTAAGCTCCGATAATGAAATGCAAATATTTGATGCCATTAAATACAAATTACTATACGAGCGCACAGACATGTCACTGCCGAAAAAGTCGGCTTTCAATAAAATAACATAAAAATATTATTGACATTCGAAATATTTATGATAACGGTGACGAGAAATTACTCCAGCTGTAGCTCATTTCCCGCATCGCTGATTACGATAAATTTAACGCTATCATGGGCGTATTGACTGACGTATTTGTACGAAATATACTTTCACGGATCGCAACGCACGCCATAATACAAAATGTTAATATTACCTGAAAATTGCCTTTTCAAGTCATTGCCGCTATTTGCAACCCCATTAATAATGGGCCCCAAGCATTCGCGATAGGGGAAGGGGGTGCATCATCCAAAATGTTTCGTATCCCAAACGTGTCCCTCTCAAAGCGCCTAATAAATGTGTACTTTAACCCGTTAAGTTCGTTCACATTATACTGGAATTTTGTATAAACATCAATCAAAATGTATGACATGAATGTTAAACGAGGGCACATCCTTCCGGCAGCCGTCACCCGCATCGTTTTGTTCGAGCGCGGCGTTTAATCAAACAGCGACAAAAGCAACGTTCTCGAAACGTTCGTTCCGTGTTTGGTCTATTTCACTTCCATGGCGCCTTTTCTATATATTCTATCCGACAACGGAAGAGCGCCTCGTCCGCAAGCAATATTGGTTCCTGTCATATCCTGTCTATGCTTGTTGCCTGCGGCAGTGGAGCAACATTCAAACTACCATCACATATTGGTAATTGTCACAAAGGAGCTGTCAACTTTTATATCCACCTGTGCTAGCTGAAAATATATTTTCTCCTCTGAAATATTCATTTGGTGCAATTCATGTCGGGAATGGCGGACGGAATTTTTGACATGACCGACAGACGAACCTACAGGATGGGGAATTGGAGTTGTTTTGTATGTACGAGGTCATCCCTCAATAGCTTCACTCACTGTCAACTATTTGCAGAGAAGCCTGTCGTTCCGTGACAACTTGTAATCGGTTATGTTCACAGATAGCCATTTATAGAGTTTGTATGCGATCCATACGTTTTGCATGACTGTCCTTCAAGAGGCTGACCTCGATTCGGATCTGTTTAGGCACGACAAAGACAGGTCTTTAGTAACACGACGAATGGACATAGATTCGGATTCGTTTTAGCATGTTGTGCCTACGCTTATTATTCATGAGCAGCATGAGACCACTGTGAATAACGAACTAACTTTAAAGAAGAAATAAATACAAGGAAGGATCCCAAATTGCTCTATAATTTCAAAGAGAACAGACGAATTTTTGCAGCAACCAAATATGTTCTGGTCATGATGTTAGAAGGATATCTCTTATGGCCATATGTGATTTTGAAACCCGTATATAAAATAGCTAAAGGGACCATTTAATTTTCCGTAAGAAAACGGGGCGGGAGGGCAAAAAACCTTTTCCATAGTCCTCCACGTGAGCGCCCCCTGGCAACGGCAGTGTTTCAAACCGCTGACGGCCAAGTCTTAGCGATAGACAGTTTGCAAAAAGGCAGATAGCTGTACACCTAAGCGTCTCAGGTTTAGTAGGATGGAATGAGTTGCGTAGTTGAACCTGCAACCTAGCTGTGCGAACTCTAGCACGTCTATTAAACCATCTGAAGCAGCTATCTTCTGAGGTCATCCCCTGAATGGGGTTAAGCGATGTACTGACAACTCGTCCTTGTAGAAACCACTCCACGTCAAGAAACATGGAACAAAAGCCTCGGATTGGACGGATCAACAACGACGACCACGCAAACGACTAAAGGATTATTCTTTCGGATCCTGGAATGAACGCTCCCTGAACAAACCGGGGGCCCTCCTTCAACAAGTCGAGAAGTACAAACTGAGCATTACTGCAGTCCAGGAAACAAATTGGCTTGGCAGCTAGATTAATGACAAGAAATCGCACACAATTTTTACAAGTGGCAAACCATCGGGCTGTAAAGGACGGTTTGGTGGGCATCCGAAGATGCCCGTGGGGACGGAGCCTAAGGTTGCATTATGACCGTGAAGGTTGAGCAGTGCCATCTGGCGAAGAAATAGGTCCCTCAACGAGCTAAGCAGCGGTCTATGCTTGCTGTAGCTCAGTTCGGGAGATGTGGGCGGGGTTTTCGCCGCTCGTTGCCCCTGTCCTTTACATATTAACAAAAATTCATAGGCCTGGGGAAAACAACACAAACAGGGGAGGTAAAAATGGGAAATAAAAAAAAAATAGTCGGTAAGGATGGAATGATTGACGGACGGATCAGACGCCCACACGGTCGCACCAGGGTCCGGGTGTAATGGGACCCTCGGCCTCTGGTTTCGTACCACCAACAGAACACTACTCATCAGGTGCTGCTTCGATCTGCTGGTGGGAGCAGCACTACCAGACCATAATATGGTTCATTACAGGGCCGCAAGGAATTTGGAGTAGCATTTATAGTAAACAATCACCTCAAGCCGCATATTACTGACTTCAAACCCATAAATGAACGGCTAAGTGCGATTCGCATCAAGACTCGATTCTTCAATCTCTGGCTCATCAATGTGCACGCGTCCACTGAAGTTAAAGAAGACGCAGTAAAAGACGAGTTCTGCGCCCGCCATGAGATTCATGGCAGGAGATGCTGCCTGAAGACTTTAACGCGAAAGTCGGAAATGAAAGTTGGCACCGGGAGACCACTGGAGGCCACAGTCTCCATGAAGAATGTAACGACAACGGCCAGCGACTTATCGACTCGTCTGCAGCAGAAATCTAGTCGTAAGCTCTACATGTTTCCCGGATCGACGCATTCACAAGCAGATCTGGAAATCTCCAGACGCACATAACGTCAACCAAATTGATCTCGTCCTCATTTGCGGGAGATGATCGTCTAGTGTAATGGATGTCCGCTCCTATCGGGAAGCAAACTGCGACTCAGATCATCACTTCGTGAAGACGACCTACAGATGTAGAATTTCCTCAGAGCACCAATCGTGAATCAGCCCTCCCCAAATCTTTGCGGTTGATAAGCTTCGGAACGATCCTACAGCGGTGGTGCATACTGCCGCCTTTGTGGAAAGACTATCGCCTATGCTACACAACATCAGCAACACAGGCGTCCATGGGTTCTAGGAAGAACTCAAGGGTACCATCAGGGATGTCGCAGAGAAGGACGTTGGATATAAAGCCCGGCGAGCGCAAAATGACTGGTTCGACGAAGAATGCAAAAATTCACTTGACGCGAAAAACGAGGCCTACAGACAATGAATTTAACGAGGCACCAGAGCGAGAAGAGCAAAATATGACGAGCTACGGCGAATATCGAATAGAATAATTAGATGTAAGAAACGTAAATACTTTGACGAGCAGTTGCTGAATATAAACGAAAACTTAGCTAATAGGAACACCAGACAAGCGTACAAACTAGTAAATACAATTAAGAACGGCTACCAACCCAGGACTAGCCTTTGTAAAGACAAGGATGGAAACATCATCAGCAACACCGATGGCATTAACAAACGTTTGGCCTCTTATTTTGAAGAGTTTCTGAACTTACCATCTAACATCCCCACACAAGAAGCTCTCGACGATATTGTTGATCTAGGCCCACCCATACAACCCCAGACAGTAGAGGAAGTTGATCTCGCGTTGCAGTCACTAAAACGAAATAAAGCGCCGGGCACTGACGAGATTCCAGCTGAACTGCTAAAATTCGGTGGAACGGGTCTAGCTAATGGCAGACATCAATTACTCCTTATAATTAGAAAAACTTTTTTATTTCTGAATAAATCTTTACGAGATTTCATATTTTCAATCAATTTGACTACCAAACTACGTTCCTAAATTTGGTGGAAATCAGCCCACTATTTCATATACCTCTCATTTGAACAGTGAAATCCGAACAAGCTTTACTAATAATTTCAAAGTGGCAAATGCACCATAATTCACAACGAACCTTTCGGCTAGCTTGTTAAATTTGTCATCAAAAATGACACAGAGTGACAGTAAATACAAACTCTCATGAGCTTATACGAGTATTTACCCGGGCTTGCCAAACAAAAATTGTGTTTTTTTATGTCATATTCTCCCTTTCTACCTACACTTTAAGGAAAGCTTAGCTCCCATCCCTTTTTCCTTCTCAGAACTCTTGCTCAAGATAAAACAACTCTCAGAAAGTGCGCAATTTAATTCGCATAAAACTCTCATGAGACACTTATAGTATTCTATCAGAGTTAGCTTACAAGAGTAGAACTCTTCATGCTGGCTCTTATGAGATTCTGAAATAGTCTTATAAGTGGCAAATTGTTAGTTGGGAATGCTGATCAGGTGTGAAAGTGGTTTCGAATTGGACGGTATTTCGCTGAAAAAAGCAGTCAAGGTCTTAACTTCTGATACAAGATTTAGTAAAAAATTATCTTTTGTTTGAAAAATTCTGCTTTACATAAATGTGAACTGAAACTTCATCATCATCATCGTGGCGCAGTAACCCGACGTCGAGCCCTGGCCGCCTGGATCAACGTCCTCTAACTATCTCGGTCAAGTGACTACGCCTTCCAGTTTCGGATGCCTAGAAGTCGTTCGGCGTCCTTATCTACTGAGCCTTGAAACCGAGCTCTCGGTCTTCGTCACAGTCTTGTTCTGCCGACGCGTTTTGCATTAAAAATTTTCTTAGGCATGCGGGCATCGTCCATTCGTTGTATATGTCCTGCCCATTGTAGACGTTGTAGTTTGATGATTCTCGAAAAATCCAGCACATCGTACAGCTCATGGTTGTACCGCATGCGCAATCCATTTCGGTCGGTAAAAAAAAACTTTGTATTTTTTGTTTGTAAATGTAAAATCGAATTCAGACTATGCGCTTCTATCTTGTATTTGCTATTTTCTGAATATACCGTTATTAGTATGTTCTTCCATATTATACTTTTATTTTACATCAAAATAAAGATTCAACGTACATGTTAGATTGTTTTCGATTTACATGATTTTACTATGAACAATTTTGGATTTCCAATTTACACGGTTTTCTGTGGAAACATGTTTGCCCCATAGGCCATCACGACTAGTTTACTTGCCGTGATTTGTCCACCGTCCTTGGGCCGTATGAGTTCAGAAATTGTACGCCAAAAAATCGTCCCGAAATGTGCAACTCTTGACCTTTATCGGCGCTAACATCACGCAAAGCACTAATGGGGTTAGTTTCTACAACTTCATAGATCCCAGAGTCTGTGGGATTGGCTTTGTCCATTGGGACTTTGAGTAGTCTTGCAGTGATCACTGGTTAAAAGAATTTTGTGACCGTTATGAAGCCACTTCAATTGCGGTTGTAAATGACCGACTGATTGCCTCTTGACAGGGAATCCTTCGACAGCTTGAATATCGTCGGAGTCGGTAATGAGAAATTAATGCGTATTTGTGATTTTTATCCGTATATAAATAGGAAAGCGTGATAGTCCCATCTGAAACTTACCTCAATCTAATAACGCCTGCAGGCTTATTAACAAAATTAACAGCCTGGCTCGAACGGATTCGTGCACCGCCTATGAATGCGGGCGACGGGAATCCCGTGATTTGTACTTCCGTATTGAGAGGATGACCAATAACTTTCGAATCATTCAAATGCATCATTAATTTCGGATGTTCGGAGTTGGGCAACATGAAATTTGGGTGATAACATTTGTTAGATCGAATTTTTAACTAAATCTGACGTTTGACTACAATTGCGCAAAGTATTCTCGCAGTTGGACACAAGCATGTAGGCACTTGAATCCTGTGATTAAGCGTGTTTGATTTCCAGCTTGACGAAACCGTTGCGTTGTTGCTTGTAATATTTCACAAAAGGTCTGTTGCCTTCTTCACAGAAAACACTACGCGCAGCTGATACAACAGTGTAATAGCCGCCATATTGACTACAGTGACGAGGACTCTGGCGAACCTTGGCATTCGTTGGCTAGTTCACCTACCTTTTGTGGAAAGGACTAGGGGGTACTGATATTGTTTCATTTTTGGGCTTCATCAGACTCATTCGAACAAGTTTGGAGTCCCACGACAATTGTACGGGGTGGTACGATCAGCGACGATTCCAGTCGATGCGCTGTTTGTATTGAAATTGGATTTCCATCAGTCTGTCTCTGTTTGCCCAGAGTTTGTGTCGTTCTTGGGGTTCATATTACCGAATATGAGATAAGGTTGACCAGGCGGAACATATAAGGCGTGTTTTTTTGTACTGCGGTGCAGGTTAATTGGGGGCTATCCGGGTTAACTTACACACATTACACAAACAACTAGGGTATGTTGTTTGTGTCATGTGTGTAAGTTAACCCGGATAGCCCCCAATTAACCTTCACCGCAGTACAAAAAAACACGCCTATAGATGATTTTCTGACTGAATTGGTTGACCCGCAGTTTTTATTGCACAGCCAAACTTTAGGTTGTGATGACATAGCGACCAAACGGTAAAACCCTTCTAGCACTTTTTGAAAGTTTTTCGTTCGCTTTTTAGCGATGACACTTTATTTTATTTAGCTTTGCTACCTTTTACATTTTTTTTTTCTATGTTAACACCAAAGCTTAGGGAATACCCTTTAATGCAATAGCATAGCTTTAGTAGGTGAGGAAACTAAGGGAACAGGAAGGGGATGGGTTGAGCTGGATTAGACGAAATTAAATGACGGTGGACATTTTGTTTAAATTTCTGCAGGTCGTAGTTGCAGGGGAAAACAGATGATGGTAAAGCGTTAAACATTCGAGTTGTTCTGCATACGACAGAGTCATAAAATTTTCGTCTGACACTAGTTTCGATGGTAAGGTGGTGGGCACGAGTTGACTGCCTGGTGTTGCGTACAGGAAATGCAACATCGGCAATTAAACTACTTATTTCAGCAGAGCAGCGGCGGTTGAAGAATCGATAAAAAAGTAATAGACAACCAACGTCTCGTCTGTGCTGAAGTGGTTCTATCCGGGAAGTTATACCGTCATCACCAATAAGTCTGAAAGCTTTTCGTTGAACTCTGTTCGATGCCGACAGTGCAGTGCGACCTGCACCGGCCCATAAATGGCAAATATATTCCAGTCTCGGTCTAATGTGACTCTTGTATATTAGCGCTAAATCAGATGGCGTGAAATATTTTTTGCATCTACAATATTTAGGAAGCCCAGGCATTTCATTGCGTTTTTCGCAATGGAAAAGATGTGGTCAGTCCAATTAAGCTTTTTCGAGATGGTAAGACCTAATATATTAAGCGCTGGTGAGTCAGAAATACTCACACTGTCGACGAGGATGTACTGTGAGGTGTGTGGAGCAGATACTTTATTGGTAATAAGACAGCTTTGGGTTTTGGAAGCATTGAACACTACGCGGTTTGCTTCGCCCCAAGCGATGATTTTTGAAATATCCACATTTAATGAATCATACATGCGACCCCCATTAGTAAATATTGTGCTCCTACGAGATTCAGTCACGGTACTAGAAGAGTACGTGCAGTCAAGAGTACTATCATCAGCAAAACTGTGTACTGGGTTGAAAGTTATGCCCAAAAGGTAATTGATAAACAGGAGGGTATGGGAGGACGGGGAGATACAGACGATTGGCGCTGAAGCATCATCTGTCCAATCCGCAAAAAGGGAGCAAGACGCTACCCATCAATTCGACACAATTAGCAGCGTACGCCGACGACATCAACATCATGTCCAGAAAAACTTTTGCATACGCTCGATACCGCTGCAAAAGAAGTTTGACTACGTATCAACGATGGTAAAATTAAAATAATGATGCAATCGACGACAAGGACACCTGCACAACCGAGCATCAATGTCCGGGACGTCAACATCGAGCTCCTGAACAACTTCATATACCTGGGTTGCAACTTGTCAAGAGACGCCAACGAAACTGACGAAATCAAGCGACGGGTATAGTTAGCTAATAAGAGTTTTCTCCTTTCTCCATAATGAAATCGAAGCATGTGCACAGAAACACGAAGCTCCGCGTGAACAAAACCATTATACGACCGGTGCTATGCTATGACTGCGAAGCATCGACCCTAACTCAAGCCTCCGGAAACATGCTAGGCACATTTGAACGTACGGCGAATTTTCGGGGCTGTTTGCGATCGAGATGGATGGCGCATCTGATACAACCATAAGTTGTATGAACTGTACGATGAGCTGGAAGTTTCGAAAATCGTCAAACTACAACGACTTTAATGGACAGGGCATGTCCAACGAATGGATTGAATGATCGCATGCCAAATAGAATAGTGAATGCAAAACAAATCGACGGAGCTAGACGGCCTGGACGACCGAGATCTCGTTGGGAGAGCTCAGTACGAGTATATGTGTACGCCGAGCAGCTACTGGGCTTCCAAAATTGGAGGACCCGGTCACGTGATAATTGGCGGACAACGATCCAGGCGGCCAAGGCCCGACGTCAGGCTGTCGCGCTACGATGATGATGAGATGGCCAACGGAACGCATTAGGTGTGTTCTGAAAGTTGAAATGGAACAGCAGCGAGATAGCATTGCAGGGGTTAGCAACACTGATAACGGAGAAATGACAGCTGATAACTGGAAACAGAAAGCCGAAAAACTGAAGGCTGAAAGCTATTGTAAAAGCCTAAAAAAACTAAAGCTAAATGTAGCGTGAAAGCTGCGTCAGCAATGCGTCAACAATGTGTCAACTTTGGGTTATAGATAACCGTCAGCTGTCAATTTTCGGATCTGAAAATGTTTCACTCCGGATCTGAAAAGTGTTAAGATCCGGAAAGAAATATTTTCAGATCCAAAAATTTACAGTTGACAGTATATATTTTACCGAAGGGTACATGGGGGCTGACACCAAAAATGGTGAAGTGGCTGTATTGTATGTTGGTGCGGCCTGTGGTTACATATGCTGCGACAGTATGGCGGCCTAAGGCTGAACAGGCCTCATACATACTTAAATTTAACAAGTTACAACGTCTGGCTTGCCTTGGGATAACTGGGGTTGTGAGTACATGCCCTACACCTGATTTGGTGGCGATCATTGGATTTACCCCGCTGCACATCTTCATTAAAGAAACAGCTGCTCTCAATGCTCTTAGGAGACAGCTATCTTCACATGAGCATTCTGAATCAAATTCCTGGCATGCAAATCTGCCTAACGTCAGATTATATGGCCACGGAGTTCTGCTTCAGCAATCAATTCTTACTCCTCATCCCAGACTGCACGGTGAGGGAAAATGGCAATCCCTCCGCAGACTTTGGATGTATCATGTGGTACACTGTCGGGTCTAAGACTGTACAGGGAGTTGGTGCTGGCGTCTGTTGGCCAGGATTTCAATCGCTATGGTTGTCTAGCCCGGCGCTTTAATCCATGCGATCCATAGAGGTCTGCGCCTGAATTATTCTGGAGAAAAAAACTTAGAGGCGCGCACATTGCTATCTGCACAGATAACAAGGCAGGGATAAGGCTCTCTCTTCACACAAGCTCTTTTCAAAGCTGTTGAAAGATTAACGTGAACTTCTTCAATGCCTGGCGATTGAGAACCAAGTCCTTTTATATTGGGTGCCAGGTCACCAAGGTATTGAAGGCAATGAATCGGCGGATGAACTTGCCAAGCAAGGCCCAACGTCTAATATTATCGAACCGGAAACATACTGTGATCTAGGCCTGGCTTCAGCCTGGACTGTCTTAAAGGAATGGTCTGACAGGTTACTACAGCTCTATTGGAATGACCTTCCAGGGCTGCGGCAATCGAAAGTGTTAATGAGACCCTTCGAGTATCGGGATACTACCCACATGAGCAGAGCTGTTCTGAGCTTATTTGTTAGCTACCTTAAATAAGATGGACTTATCCAGAGAGACGGAGTGTCGTCTTTGTTTGGAGGATATCGAGACCACATATCACCTTTTACGTGAATGCCCAGCGATTGCGCGTTCTAGGTTAGCACTACTCGGGCGGTTCGTCACAAACTCTGCTGATATCATCAAATCTCCTGCAAAAGACTTACTAGCCTTCGTAAGAGTGGTGGAAGGTCTCTTGCTATAATATTAAGGGCTATGGCACAAAAGACCTCCTATGGTCACAGTGCCCACCATGAGGGTCGTTAGCCGCATCTCTTTTTCTGTTCTATTCTGCCGGAGGGGAAAACATATGGAGGAGAAATCGATAAAAGTCAGATTCATGACATTTATTCAGAGTTCGCCAAAACGCAGCCATTACTGGCTTAACTAAAGGCAGTAATATTCGATTGACATCTTGATCTTTTTTAGATGAAAGGAAAAACAATATTACTCAGTTGCCCTAACTCCTTGTGGAGCATAGCGCGTCAACGGTTCCATGTTTTGTTGACGTTTCGTTGACATAAAATAGTTTCGAAGAATGCAGTTGTCTGCATGCACCTCCTGCTCCCCCATTTGGCCGCCTTCCTGCGACAAGTCGGGAGATGCTGTGGCTTATTATTACGCCCCGCACCAAAGTGGGAAGACAACGCAAAAATGCATATCCAGAAAGTTGTCGTGGGCGGGACTCGTACCCGAAACGCCGGTAGTCAAACATGAGGCTGACGCCTCAACGCACTGCGCTACCGGTCGTCCCAAGCGATATCCATACATACAGATATCTCTATAGTAAATGTAAACTCAAATTAAGTGTTGTCAAATTCATTCCATTTTACCTCCATTTTTTTAATTATCACTTTTATTGTCAACATTGCAATTTAAAAAATCCTATCCTGCCGTAATTCCCCGTGGAAATTAAATCAAAAGATTATTCCCGGAGAGATACAAATGCGAAGTTTAATTGCAACAGAGTTGGACGTAAATAGGACGACTGTTTTCTCTTTTTTTTCCTTAAATTATGGCAAAAATGGAATTTTTAATTACCGGATCCTTGACCGCTACGGCAAACCATTCACACTATTTACAACTGCCCGGTTGCTACAAAACCAAATTTGACTTTGCTCTCTGCACTTTCGACCTGGTCACCACTCCCCCGAGGGACCCACAACCAGTTAGTGTTGTGAGGATACTGAATGTCCTTTCATTACGCTCCAAAGCTCCTGCACTCTATTGCATGACATAATTATTTGCTATGGCTTCGAGTATGGTGGCGTTCAGAATTTAATGGCGTCCATCTACAAATTTGTTGCCATTTTCCATTTGACCAATTCTCGCATTTCAGCTACCATATTGCAAGTTTTCATTTTGTTTAATGGAAACAGGATCCTTTTGCTCTCTGCACTCATTTATAAAAGGACTTATGCCGTCTAATTGGATGGATAGACGCATTTGGCTAGAGGGAGCCGATTGGAGAACCGAAGGCGAAGAGCATACATCTAGACGGGGGAATTGCTCTTTGGAAAGATATTATCAAGTTTGCTAGTTATCTTTGAAGAAATCTTGGAGTTCATTAGTACTTGCCCAGGGATTGGATGCTTAATGGACCTCTTAGCAATTTTCTTCTACTATCGACACTAACGACCAACATTAGAAAAGGCTTGGGGTTTTCGGATTCAATACGTGCTTCGACCGATTTTATCTTCGAACTATCAATTTTACAGATGAACGAAAGGGTGGAGGTGGGAAAGGTTGGCTATTCGTTTTATCGAAATGGATGTGATGGAAAAGGTGATGTCGAAATCAATCAGAATTAAAGGAAAACAAAAAACGAAAATTCTTTTTGAAAGACTGGCAGATACATTTGACTTTTCTTGTTTTTTGTTTTGTAGTAAGAGCAAAAAGTCCTTAACCGAGGCCAAGTTGGTGATTTGTTAGCTTGGCCGGCGAAGGTATGTTGGATCTATTAAGAACTCAACACCCGAGAATATCGTGTGTTAAATCCAACGCACGAGGAAAGTCAAACACAACATGCTAATCACCGTTCCTTATTTAAATTTTAGTCGTAGCTTTATTTAATGCACAGCCGTATCTTTATCCCTATAAGCCCCGACAAAGAAGACATGTAGAGCATTTTTCGCGAGTATACACGATCGGAAGTTTTCTCCATTTTTTACGTACAAAAGGACTTAAGGCCGCCCACCAGATGGTTAATGACCTATGGGCTCCTGAACCAAAACGGAATCCTCAGCACTTCGTGCCCATAATAGAAGACTGAAGAGCAGCCGAGGCTGCCATGGTGGGGAATGATTTTTGTAGAATTTTTTTTTCACGGTAAGCTAGTAAATTTGCCTTCTCAGTTTCACTCACTAGATCGGATTCTAACGTCTCGTAGACACATACTTGGAGGTGCCTACGAAACGTTAGAATCTGCGGTCCAAAAACTCAAGGGAGAGAGAGTGAGATACCGTGTTCCATCTCTTGTGGGAACGACTCAAATGCTCACGAATACTCATATAATCATGTTGGCCATGTAAGAGCAGAAAAGGTATTTTCTTGTTGTTGGTGCTTTTCAATTAAATTTTTCAATATTCGGCGCTTGGCTCAGCGTTCACATCTAACCGAAACATTAAGTCGCGATTTGGCTATTGAAGCCTATGCTCACAGAGCGAAAAAGAATCTAAAAAAAACCAAAAAGGGGCAACCGGTAGCGCAGTGTGTTGAGGCATCAGTCTCATGTTTGAGTACCGGCGTTTCGGGTTCGAGTCCCGTCCACGACGACGTTCGTGGCCATGGATGTGCAGGAGGTGCATGCTGGCAACTGCATTCTCTGAAACCAATTTATGCCAACGAAACGTCAACTGGGTCACATGGAACAGTTGACGCGCTATGCCCCACAAGGGGTTAGGGCAATTGAGTATATACCCTAGACTTGTACAGACCTAGTGGTGATACCAAAAGTACCCATTTGCAACGACCATATGCATTAAGAATGGGTCTCCTATATGGCCTGTTCATAGGGGAGGTTGGCACTCATTCAGTATGATCTTGACCATTCTCAAAATCAATTAACTAACTAACCCATTCTACAAATATTTGTCGAATTTTTCAAGCGCTAGCTTCATTCTATGGAAAGTTATTGCTTATTTGAAGTTTCACTTGTAGGGGAGGTAGGGGCTCTTTGGGTCGGATCTTGCCCACCATTGCCACCAACCAATTAGATCACCCTGCAAACATTTAAAAAAAATTTCAAGTCTCTAGCTTTACTCTATCGAAAGCTATCGCTTATTTGAAGTTTCATTTGTAGGGGAAGTAGGGGTTTCGCTGGTCGGATTTTACGTATTTTTTGTAATATTAGCCAACGGGATCCTAATACAAACATTTGACCAAAATTTCAAGTCGCTAGCTTTATTTTGTCGTAAGTTATCGCTTATTTTAAGTTTGATTTCTAGGGGAGGTAGGGGCTCCTTAGGTCGGATTTTACCCATCTTTAATGCCAACTAACTCAATCTCACTTCAAACATTTGACTAAAATTTCGAGTCACTGGCTTCATTCTATCAAAAGTTATCGCTTATTTGAAGTTTCATTTGTAGGGGAGGTGGGGGTTCCTTGGGTCGGATCTTGCCCATATTCAATACCAAGTAAGTCCTACTAGCAACATTCCACCAAATTTTTAACTCGGTAGTGTCAGTCTATCGAAAGTTATCGTAATTAAAGTAATATTTAATTTTTTGAAATTTGTAGGGGAGGTAGGTGTTCCTTTGATCTGATTATGCCCAACTTACAGAACCTTAAGCAACTTCTTCCCTCAGGGTTACATGCCAAAAATCAGGTGTCTACGTCAATTGGTTCAAGAGTTATAGACAAAAAACCTGAAAAGTAGGGTAGTACGGGGCTCTTTGTAAGAAAATTACCGTTAGTTTTCAACTGATCGATTTTATTTTCCCAGGAGAGTATAAGATTATCCTCACTAGCAATATACCAAAGCTAGAGCTTTTCGTGATTTATTAATCGGGAGTTATTATACATTTAATTATTTTACATATGTAGGGGAGGTAGGTGTTCTCTTGGCCTGATCATGCCCAATTCTAATACCATCCAACTAGATCATACTACCAACAGTGGCGTGGCGTGATAATTCAACTAGGGGAAGCAATTGGTATTAAAAATTTACTATTATTATGCTTTCCACAAATTTACTGCGTATTAATTGAACCCCTCTCGTTAGCTACTTTTAACATTTCTAATATAAAAGCACCCAGGAATCACGAACGGGGACGTGAGAGTAGGTATACTGTATTCTATCAGCATTTTAATTCCCATGCTACCAATATATAATAATTTACTTTTAAATAAATAATTGTAAAAATTATATGTTGGTAGACTTATCAAAAAAGCAAAGCTGTAACTATAAGTATATAAATAAAGCATATTCGAATTATTAGAACTACTATAACAATAACAACAATAGCAAAAAAATTGCTAAATAAATATCCATACACTCATAAAGAAAGTAATCATGTTCAGCGAATCAAAATTTGAATAATAAAAACAATAACAATACAATAAAAATTAAAAATAATTCAACTATTTACTATTTAAAAAATCACAGTTAGTGAGTAAAATAAAATAATAATAATTGGGCAATAAATATATTACAAGTCAAAATAAATAATAAGATCCGTACATACTATTATTTGTAATTTAATTCTATTCGTCTTTCTTTTTTTGCGAATTCATCTATAATATCTGTATAAAAACTTTGCTCACACAAACATGATTTAAGGAAAACCTTTTCAATTGACATTATTGCCAAGTCGCTAAGCCGTTGTTCGCCTGTACAATTTCTAAGATACGTTTTAATCCTTTTTAAGCAAGAAAAACTGCGCTCTGCGGACGCACTGGTTACTGGTAATGTTAAAACTAAACATATTAATTTATAAAATTGTGTGAAGCTATCTTTTAATTTGTTATTAATGAAATAGTTAAAAATACCTTGAAAAGATTTTCCCTGCAAATCAGAATCAGAATAAAGCACAATGAGTTCAGTCTTTAATGAAATATGGTCAAATATATCAGCATAAGTTTTAGTTAAATTTAGTAAAAGATTGTCCGGAAATGTTTTCAAATATTGGTTAAATTTAGAAGAATCTAATAGGTTTAAAAATGTTAAACTTGCTAAGGATGAAAATCTTGAATTTATTTCTGCGGTAATATTATCTATAATTTCGACATAAATACGTGTAAAGAATAGTTCAACATTTTCATTACTGTCAACAAGGCACCTGGCTTTTTTCCGGCGTTGTGGAGTTTCGCAAATAGATGTGGTTTGGGTCCAAATTTCCGTGAAACTATTTCTTAACGATTGAAGTTGATTTTCAAAATCTGTAATTTTTTGAATGCAGTACATTATATCAGTTTGTTTACTTTGAAATATATCGAAAAGTACGTCGGTTTGTGGAAAATTTTTAGAAAAAACATTGAGCAGGAAAACAAACTGAAAATCTGTAAGTAAAACAAGAAGTCCCCTTGTGCTATTAACGGTCTCGCCATCCCACTTTCCACTCTCATTTTCAATGATATATTCAAAGAGTTCTTTTAATTGATCTAAATTATCAAAAATGGTTAAAACTAATCGACCATTAAAAGTCCAACGTGTTGGAGCTAATTTTGGAAGCCTTTTTTTGAGGAATAAATCTAGTGCAACTGTTCTCTTTGTTGAATGATTAAAAAATGTTGAAAAACAAGTAATAGATTGAAAAAAAATTCGACATTCGCGTATTTTATCGCATGATTTAGATAAAACTAAATTTAACCGATGAGCGAAGCAATGAATATATATTGCGTTTTTATACACATCCTTTACACGTGTTTGTAATCCAGTTATTTTACCAGACATTACCGAAGCCCTGTCATAGCTTTGACAAATAAGTTTGTTACCGCAATTGAATTTTTGAACAACATCTAAAACATGGTCAAATAAACGCGACGCAGTCTGATCATCAGAAATATCTGTAAAAGTTATGAAAGTTTCTTTAACCTCACCGGAAGGAGTAATGTAACGAAAGGTTGTTGAGAGTTGAGAACGACATGAAACATCGGTTGTTTCATCTAATATTATTGCTATAAATTTAGTTTGCTGAATTTCATTATAAATCTGTTTTAATAAAATTTTAGAAATGCTACTAATGAGATCGTTTTGAATATAATTTGATATTCCGGAAAAAACAGTCGCTTGCTCCAAGTGAGCTCGCAAGTCCGGATTATATTTAGCTAAAAGATTTAAAAGTTCAACGTAATTTCCCCTATTGCAAGAATTCACATTTTCATTGTCACCACGAAATGCCTGTTCTTGACATCCTAAATGGCACACAACGTCAATTAGCATTTTTAGTATATCTCGATTTTTCGAAACTTTCTCATTGTGCAATATTATTGAAGATCTATGTTGGCTACTTAATAATTCTTCAATTCTAGGACCGGAACCGAACTTGGAAAGAAGAAGTACTGACTTTAAATGATCAACGCTTTTCGTACCATGCCTGTCCACAGCTTTATGTAAATTATTTAAGTCACAAAACCCGGTAGTTCGCCAAACATTTGAATCATTTGAAAATAACAAGCATGGCCAACAAAATAATTTTTGCTTGGTCTTACAACCGGTAATCCATTCCGTATCTTCATAAATCTTAGCAGTAAAATGCCTAGTACATCTTTTTGTTTTAGAAACAATTTCCAAAATCGGTTTCGGTCGACCCTTTTCGATAATGTCTTTTTTTTCTGCGAAAGATCGAGATCCAAAAGACAATCGAAAAAGATCATCAACAACACAATATTGATCCATGCTACTTTAAAAACAAATCAAAACACTATAAGCAATTATAAGCACCTAGACCGATTAAAAAACCCCTTCACCTTTTCACCAACAAAAAGCACACAAATCGCACTACACTAAAGCACTACACTAGAGCAAATGAGTTTTAAATTTAACGGCTCATTCAATTCCTTGTGACGTCAATGACTTGAGGCAGTATTACCATCTCCCACTTATTTTTTCTTGGAATTTTCCGTTAAATGGTTTTCGATTAGATATAAGTTATTGAAATATGCATAAATATCCCTATAATTGAGTTCGTCTCTTACTAATACTCGTATACACTAATAATTCTATGCGAAATCACTTCTTCTCGAATTTACCAATAATAATTTTTAACCATGAAGCCATTATATTTCAAATCGAAACTTTTTCCACAATTCAATTCCTATCCTACTCTGGTAACCCTTGTGAAACTCATATAGCACATCACATAGGCATTGCAACACAGCAAATATTTTCAGTCCACAAGAAAATACGAACAAAGAGGAAATGGGAAGAAAAGTTCCCCAGCGTCCATTCAGAAAAAATTATTTAGAAAATTTTCCACCAATCGCCAAATATAAGGGAAGCAATGCTTCCCTTGCTTCCATGGACGCCACGCCACTGACTACCAACATTTGACCAAAATTTCAAGGCTCTAGCTTCATCCTATCAAAAGTTATCGTGCGAACGGACAGACAGACAGACAGACGGACAGACAGACAGACAGACAGACAGACATGGCTAAATCGAATCAGAAGGTGACCCTGATCATTTATATATATACATTGCTATACCTCCGGAGCCTCCTTTAAGGTGTTACATGTTTTCGTCGTGACAAAAACAATATACCCTATACTATAAGTCTAGGGTATAACTATACTACGGTATAAGTCTAGGGTATAATTATGGCTGCCTATGCCTGGGACTTGGTTTGATCTGGAATTCATATAGTCAGTTGGTATTCGACAATTGTGGCACTTTTTAACCGTATGTTCACCGCATATGTGTTTTGCATATCGTACAGTAGACATTGGTCCTTCTCTTCTTCCTCCAGTTACACATACTTTAGCACACCCTTTTATCAAGAGTTGCCGCGCTGGATGGTGTTGTTTGCACACTGCACTGAACGTCAAATACGCGTAGTAGCTTCTAGACAATTGCTGAACTTACCGTATTAGATTGGAGACAGAATGTTGACACTCACAGCCATGTTCAACAACTAATTGGGGAAAGCTCTGCTAGAGTGAGGCAGCACCCGGACCCGCACACTTGCACATGCACACTGTTGTGTGAGCGAACACGTCAATCTGACGTACTGTTAGTATTCAAGGTTAAAGATTCTGATGCAATGGTTATATCTTAGTATGGAGACATAACATACGCGGTGATACTCAAAAGAGTAAAATCCGAGACAGGATTAATCGGCATGGGCGAAAACGTCTCTCACATTCGTCGCAGCCGAAAGGGGGAACTACTGTTCCAAATGAGGACTCGCGGTGGAAACTCTATAGAAAAGCAAATCCATCGTGGCAGCTGAAGTGAAAACCTTGCGAAAGGAGACGAGGATAGAATGCCTCGATCTTGACGAAGTGACTACCAAGGATGAAATCTGCACGGCGTTCCAGGAACGGTTGAAGGTGGACCTTCAACTCGACGCAGTAAAGTTACTATGGTGGGCTTCTGGACGCACTAAAATTGCAACCATTAGCCTACCGACGAACGTGGCCAACAAGGTGCTCGAAGCGGGTAAAGTGAAGGTTGGATGGGCGAACTGTCGCCTTAAACAAATGCTTCAAATGTTTCGCATTTGGATACTTCGCGAGGTACTGCAGCAGTGAGCATGACAGGTCGAACATGTGCCTCAAATTCGGAGGAGAAGGCCACAAGGCTGTAACCTGTGACATAGAGCCAAACTGCTGTTGCTGCATGTTGTGCCAAGAAACCAATAGAGCGAACTGTAAGCATCTGACTGGAGGCGCTGAGTTCCCGGCGTACCAAGAGCCGCTAAAGCAAACCCGTAAATTAAGTTCGTTCAGTTAAATCTGAACCATTGACGGGCGACACAGGATCTGCTATCGCAGACCATAGGGGAGAAAGGGATCGATGTAGCAATTATTTGCGACTAGTATAAAAATCTGGGTAGCTCGATTTGGGTCTCAGATGAGCATAAATGGAGCTATTCGGACGTGTGGAAATCATTCTTTCCAGCAACGCATGTCAGAACCGATGAGCGGCGTCGTAAGAGTGAAAATCAACGGTATCTATGAGTACAGCTGCTTTGCTCCACCCCGACTGGACCTGGCAGAATTTGAAAGATTGCTAGATCCATTGGTGCATGACGCGAGTATACACAACCCGGTAATAATTGCGGGAGACTTCAACTCGTAGGCGACAGAATGGGGCAGCCGAGATACAAATACCCGAGATCGGACACTTCTCGACATTTTTCCACAGCTAGATATCGTCCAAATGAAGGTGGTAGCAAAACGTTCACGTCTAAACCAGGAAAGGAAGTGCAGGCTCTGGCATTGACCTAACGTTCACCAGTAGCTCTTTGGCATTAACCGTAGATTGGCGCATCAGCGAAGACTATACTTACAGTGACCACCAGGTAATCTCTTTTATAATAGCAGGAGGGACACGCCGAGTACAAGGAAGAGCCTCCACACGGGGATGGTCCATTTAAAACTTCGATGAGGCAGCCTTCAAGGAGGTCTTGCCATAGAGTGGTCCCATTGAAGGGCCGACGGAACAGAGGACCGCGCAAATTGCAAGGCACTTAGCAATAGCATGTGACCCCTCTAAGCCAAGAAGGACAAAGAACTCTACCTCCTTCACGGTCGACTCCAATCGCACGGAGTCCGTATACTAGTCTAAGATTCAAATCGTATAATTTTGTTTTGTTTTCGTCTTCTGATAGTGGAGTGACATTTGAATAGTTTAACTTGAAATCGCAATTGGTGCAAAGTAATTTGGTTTCAAATTTCAATCCATTTCTTTTTACGATAGTCAGATTCAATTCACTATGACACTCACGATACACAGGATTTTTTTTTCATGACTTGAAAACACCTTTCTACATCTTTTGCCGAGTTTCCACCAAAGAGACAGTTTTGAAAAATACGGACAAAAACTGTTTTTCTGAACAAAAACACAAATGTTCTGTAAAAACTGAACAGTTTTGAAAACATTTGTGTCTATAAAAACTGTTTTAGGAAACAAAACACGTTCCCATCGCGAATGGGAAAATGTTTTTGTTTCCTAGAACAGATCAAAGGAAAACATATTTGTTCTTGTTTTTTGTCTGGTTGATTGAAACACGCGTTTTTATTTTCTGCGACAGCATCCAAGTATACAATCAGTTGTCAGTTTAAAAGTTCAAGTTATATTATATAACTTTTAGTTTTCTTTTTTTTTAATTGAGAATTGACATATTTCCGTTTTTTTTTTCTGCTTTAGATGTCATTTATTAAAAAAAAGCCATAGCTTATTATGAAATCTTCGTTGTCTGACATTTTTTGGGAGACATGTTGAACAAGATAAACTAGAAACAAAACAAGTTTGTTAACGTCCATCTATTTATATATGTACTTGTTCTCACTTATACACAAAAGACGGAATTTGTTCTCAATACTTTTATAAATGTTTACAGTCATTTTTGCATTATTGTTAAATTATTTAGTTTGCGTGTTTGCTGATGATGAGCAGCAAGTCTGCTCGAAATGCATTCTTACAAAATAAATTAAATTGTAATAATTTTGTTATTTTTTATTTTATTTTGCTGACTTTAAACTTAAAAGTGTTGTTCAACGTTTTAGACTACAAACAAGTGGTTCAACTGTTTAATTAAAAAAACAGATCCCAGTGACATTAAAACAAGTCTGTTCAGTTGAAACAGTTTGTTTACATAAAACAGAACTGTTTTCAGAAAACAAAACTTATTTCTGTTTTTGTTTTTGAGAACAAAACTGTCTTTCAAAACTGTCTCTTTGGTGGAAACCCGGCATTAAATATCCACTTACACTTACACTTGTGGATTCAAATTTGTCGTGATAACCTAAGTGATTCTTCAACTTATGTTTCGAAGAAGAACTAGAAGGATCTGTTTACAACTATATCTAGTCGACAAAGTCGGCGGCGGAGTTAGGATTTGAACTTCTGCAGGAGTGCAGGCGGCTTCGTTTCGTCTAAGTTTTGGGTTGATTACATTTTTTCTTTTTTTAAATACCTGCAACTCTCTTCTAGGCATTTTTATAAACTAAAATACCGAAACAGTATATTTCAGAAAATAAAATCACGAAACTAAGTAAAACTTTCACTATTTTTACATCACAAATTTCAAAACAAAAATAAAAATAAATGAGTGCTCTTTTATCAGTGGCGTTTGATATATTGATTTATTGTCAAGGAAAAAAACTTAGGAGTAAAAAGAAAACTAGGTTTTTCCTTATACTGCAAGCGTTTTGATTTTGTAGACATACAATTGTTTCGGAAGCAACGTACTTCCTTCATCAGTGGAACCTACTTGAATTATGTCACAGTGTTAACTAATATCTAGCTTATTACATTTTGCTTACAACTTTTATAAGGATAGAAGCATAACTACCCTCATCGTGATTAAGGACAACCTGTTTACCCTGTTTTATTATGTGTAGACTTTCCGCTGCATCGAGCAGGTAGTTTTCTCTTACCTGTTTAATGACTTCCCGATGTTCAATCCCGATGTGGTGTCCTTCTTCTAGCATGTGCCTTGCGACCATAGCGAATACGCTGTCAGAAAAACCAACAAACTTATCGACAGACTAGACAAAGTTAAAGACTTAAAAGAGAAGGATTGCCTAGTATCTTTCGACGTGAAGGCGCTGTACCCCAGCATCCCAGTGAAGGAAACCATATGGAAGCTCGAGCTTTGGCTAATTCAAGTAAGCAGCACAACCAGAGACACAAACAAAGCGAAGACCTATGCGAAACTAGCCGGAGTCTGCATGAACAAGGCTTACTTTACATCGAGGGGGAAATTCTATAAAACCATCCCAGGCACAGTAATGGGTAACCCGCTCTCACCCCTAATCAGCGAAGTATTCATGGGCACCATCGAAATAAAGAAACGAGGAATAATGTTTAAGTTTCGGGGCGAGATACGTAGATGACGTGTTGGCAATAATACCGAAAGGGGACTTGGAGCGAACATTCCTAGAAATTAATCAAATACATAAGAACAGAAAATTTACCATGGAGGAGGAAAAGAACGAGATCCCATTTTTGGACATAAAAATAATCCGGAAGGACAAACAGCTGAAATTCGATATCTATAGGAAAAACACACATACGCGACGAACGATCCTATGCACATCAAACCACACATATGCTCAAAAAATGGCGGCAGTCCAGAGCATTATCCATAAACTGGCTACAACACCCCTAACAGATGAACGGTACGAAAATGAATTGGAATACATCAAAAGAACTGCGGAGGTAAACGGATACAGTAGGAACATAATTGACGAACTATTACGGAAGAAATAACCAGGCCGAAGCTTCGCGTCTCCTATATGGCCAGTTCATAGGGGAGGTTGGCACTCATTCAGTATGATCTTGACCATTCTCAAAATCAATTAACTAACTAACCCATTCTACAAATATTTGTCGAATTTTTCAAGCGCTAGCTTCATTCTATGGAAATTTATTGCTTATTTGAAGTTTCACTTGTAGGGGAGGTAGGGGCTCTTTGGGTCGGATCTTGCCCACCATTGTCACCAACCAATTAGATCACCCTACAAACATTTAAAAAAAATTTCAAGTCTCTTGCTTTACTCTATCGAAAGCTATCGCTTATTTGAAGTTTCATTTGTAGGGGAAGTAGGGGTTTCGTTGGTCGGATTTTACGTATTTTAGTAATATCAGCCAACTGGATCCTACTACAAACATTTGACCAAAATTTCAAGTCGCTAGCTTTATTTTGTAGTAAGTTATCGCTTATTTTAAGTTTGATTTCTAGGAGAGGCAGGGGTTCCTTAGGTCGGATTTTACCCATCTTTAATGCCAACTAACTCAATCTCATTTCAAACATTTGACTAAAATTTCGAGTCACTGGCTTCATTCTATCAAAATTTATCGCTTATTTGAAGTTTCATTTGTAGGGGAGGTGGGGGTTCCTTGGGTCGGATCTTGCCCATATTCAATACTAGCAACATTCCACCAAATTTTCAACTCGGTAGTGTCATTCTATCGAAAGTTAACGTAATTAAAGTAATATTTAATTTTTTGAAATTTGTAGGGGAGGCAGGTGTTCCTTTGATCTGATTATGCCCAACTTACAGGACCTTAAGCAACTTCTTCCCTCAGGGTTACATGCCAAAACTCAGGTGTCTACGTCAATTGGTTCAAGAGTTATGGACAAACCAATCCGGAGTCCGAAGCGTATATACCCTAGACTTATACAGACCTAGTGGTGATACCAAAAGTACCAATCGGTAACGACCATCAACCACCACCACCACCATTATCAAAATCAATTAACTAACCCATTCTACAAATATTTGTCGAATTTTTCAAGTCGCTAGCTTCATTCTATCGAAAGTTATTGCTTATTTGAAGTCTCACTTGTAGAGGAGGTAGGGGTTCCTTGGGTCGGATCTTGCTCATAATCGCTACCAACAAATAAGATCATGCTACAAACATTTATACAAAATTTCAAGTCTCTAGCTTCACTCCATCGAAAGTTATCGCTTATTTGAAGTTTCATTTGTAGGGGAGGTGGGGGTTCCTTAGGTTTGATCTAACCCATCTTAAATACCAACCAACCCGATCACTTCAAACATTTGACCAAAACTTCAAGTCGCTGGCTTGATTCTGTCAAAAGTTATCGCTTATTTAAGTTGCATTTGTAGGGGAGGTAGGGGTTGCTTGGGTCGGATCTTACCCATTTTCAATACCAACCAAGTAGATCCTACTAGCAACATTTTGTCAAATTTTAAACTCGCTAGTGTCATTTTATCGAAAGTTATCGTAATTAAAGTAATATTTAATTTTTTGAAATTTATAGGGGAGGTAGTCGTTCCCTTGATCTGATTATGCCCAACTTACTAGAACTTAAGCATCTTCTTACTCCAGGGTTACATGCCAAAAATCAGGTGTCTACGTCAATTGGTTCAAGAGTTATAGACAAAAAACCCGAAAAGTAGGGTAGTACGGGGCTCTTTGTAAGAAAATTGCCGTTAGTTTTCAGCTGAACGATTTTATTTTTTTAGGGGAGTAGAAGATTATCCTCATCAGCAATCTGGCAAAGCTAGAGCTTTTTATGTTTATTTAATCGGGAGTTATAGATACATTTATGTATTTTACATATATAGGGGAGGTAGGCGTTCTCTTGGCCTGATCATACCCATTTTCAATACCATCCAACTAGATCATACTACCAACAATTGGGCAAAATTTCAAGGCTCTAGCTTCATTCCATCGAAAGTTATCGTGCGAACGGACAGACAGACAGACAGACGGACAGACGGACAGACGGACAGACGGACAGACGCACAGACGGACAGACGGACAGACAGACAGACAGACAGACATGGCTAAATCGAATCAGGAGGTGATCCTGGTCATTTATTTATATACATTGCTATACCTCCGGAGCCTCCTTTAAGGTGTTACTTATTTTCGTCGTGACAAAAACAATATACCCTATACTAAAAGTCTAGGGTATAAAAACTTGAAAAGTAGGATAGTACGGGGCTCTTTGTAAGAATATTACCGTTAGTTTTCAACTGATCGATTTTATTTTCCCAGGAGAGTATAAGATTATCCTCACTAGCAATATACCAAAGCTAGAGCTTTTCATGATTTTTTAATCGGGAGTTATATATACATTTAATTATTTTACATATGTAGGGGAGGTAGGTGTTCTCTTGGCCTGATCATGCCCAATTCCAATACCATCCAACTAAATCATACTACCAACATTTGATCAAAATTTCAAGGCTCTAGCTTCATCCTATCGAAAGTTATCGTGCGAACGGACAGACAGACAGACAGACGGACAGACAGACAGACAGACAGACATGGCTGAATCGAATCAGAAGGTGACCCTGATCATTTATATATATACATTGCTATACCTCCGGAGCCTCCTTTAAGGTGTTACATATTTTCGTCGTGACAAAAACAATATACCCTATACTATAAGTCTAGGGTATAAGAAAGGATACACAGGGACCAACTTACCACGCACTTCAGCCAGCAAACTAGCGAGAACCCGCTAGCTCGAGCAACTGTGACACATTCAACAGCAACCAGCAACATCAGGAAACTACTGGCAAAACACAACATTCAAGTAATAAGCATGAGCAGGAACCAACAGCCAAGGACGGTACTGGGATCACCCAAAGATACACTAGACAAAACGAGATGAAACCGGAATATAAGAGGGCTACGCCCGCAATCCGAGGGTTTTGTAGCAAGCACTTATTTTGGTATGTAAGTATCGGTTCCTTGCTCTTCTTGGTACCACTTAAATGGATAAAAAAAATGATAATAAAAATGTCTGACCCATCCTGTAGTATCTTAAATGCCCATTCATATTACGTGATTGTAATGAAACTTAGAACATATTATTGTCTATGGTGTTGGTTATCCTTGGACATCAGTACTTTTGATATCGGTCGTGTTTAAGAGATGCAGGGGTGCGCTAACTGTAACTATGGAAATAAGCTAAAATATTATTAACCTATTTTGAGGAGATATACAAATTCCATTATTTCCCGTTTTATATGCTATTCGGAACCCACCTTCCTGAAAGTTTTCATTTTTCAAAGTGTAACGGTCTCGAAATGCAAGGGGGGACAAATTACGATCTAATATTTTCTCCTCCCTAATTTTTTCCGCTTTCTTCAAATTTAAAGTAAATGCCAAAAATAAAATGTACTCAACATTACCTCTCTCACAACACCCGACTTGCCTATACCAGTCGATAAACAAAAATTGACCTTAATTTCGCACCACCCCCCTCCCCTGCCCGTTATAGTTGGCCAACTACAATACATCGCCCCCTACCAATCTTTACCCTTTCATGAATGTAATTAACCATAATATGTAACAATAACTGCAATTCGCACTACGAAAAACAACATGCAAGTAGTACTCGCACCTTCGAAGCCGGTAGGTGTATTTTTTGTATGAATAGTGTAAAAATGCCCAACTTTAAGTGAATGTACTATTGTTAAGTATTACATGATTGTAATGAAACTTAGAGGCATTATTGCCTATGGTGTTAGTTATCATTGGCCATCAATATTTTTGACTCCGGGTGTGCCTAAGGGGTGCAGGGGTGTGCTAACTGCAACAATAGAAATGTACTATTATTAACCTTTTTTGATGAGATTTCAAAATTCTAATATTTTTAGTTTTCTATGTTAGTGAAATGCCGCTTTTCTGTAAATTTTCATATTTCTAAGTGTAACGGTTTCGAAATGCAAGGGGGGGGGACAAACTCGGATGACATATTTTCCCCTCTCCCTCTTTTCCCGTTTCTTCAAATTTGAAAAATGTTCCAGAAATGGAATGTACTCGACGGTACCTTTCTTACGATACCCTACTTGCCTATACCAGACGAAAAAAAAAAAATGTCGACCTTCATTTCCCCTCTATGGGGACCCCCCTTAAAGTTGACCTATTACGACGTATCACTTTCTTCAGAGAATTATAGCACTTCTACATATTTTCACTAAATTTCATGCGTGTAGCTTCAGCGGTTCGTGAGATATTTCATGGACAGACAGACAGACAGACAGACGGACGCATGACCGATTTCATAAGGGTTTTGTTTTACTACAAAACCCTAAAAAGCGAAATCTATAAAATAGGTTGTCCGGAATGTCCTAAAGTATAATATATTGGTCCAACCAAACATTTGGTAACCACTTGAAGAGCACCACAGAGAATACGTAAAAGGCAAAAAAGATGACATAAGACACGCTGATCTTCACTTAAAAAAATCGCACGGTTAAAATCTTCGACCAAATTAATGTCGACAATATGATAAAACAGTAGAACAAAAATTGGACAAAAATATTAAGTGGGGGCAGAGAAAAGGGATGTTGAATTTGTGTAGTTTTCAATGGGAATTTGCAAGTGCTCATGTCCCCTTAAAACAATTAATTCAAGGATACAGCTCGATTTGAAACAATAATTGAATTGAGAAACAAAATCCAAATAAAATGGGCATGATTTTATTCATATTTACTCGGATTCACAAGAAAATTGAATACATTCTGTTACAGTCGATAACAATACCAACCGCAATAATGCAAAAGAAACAGAGCAGTTACACGAGTGCACTCGAAAAGCGTTTCAAGTGGCTTCAAGGCGCAAAGTTTCAATCACCATCATCGTCATCAACATCACCATCATCGTCATCACCATTCAAAACACTTAAAACTCGGGATGCGAACCCTGCGCGCTCCATCAAGCTGACAACGGTTTTTTTTGGGTCCTCCCAACATGAAGATAGCTTGAGAGCTTCTAGCGGAGCATTTACTTGCCGCCCAGAGAAATATTCCTTGTTCACGATTGCATGGAAAGACGGTGGCGTCGTTTAACCAGAGCACCATCCTAACAAGGAGCCGGAAAATGGTGAAACAATGATTTATGCACCCCCCAAGTGGGTCCTTGGAAAGTTAATGCCGGAACCTTGATTTGTTCCCATTTGGCCTTCCTTGCCTGCAGATGTTACACAAAGTTAAGTTTCGAGTGCTTTAAGGTGAGAGGTGCTCGACTTTATTTGTAAGATGCCCAGTTTAGCTCTTAAATATGAGCAATTTCGCACGTTTGAGCCTTTGGTTGATTTTATAAACGTTCACTTGCAGTAATTAAGTTGCATGTTCCCACGACAAAGAACTTGGGAAAAGCGGATATGGAACAATGCCTTCGCTACTTGTGTAGTTTGCTTGCTTTCTCGTTACGAATTCAACAAATTGTGTTATTATATCATACTAATAGGCCAGTCAAATTAAGCCAATTTTGGGGCTTTTTAATAATAATGAGGGAAATATCTGGAAATAATTTTAATCCCTTTTATAGACACTGAATACATGGAAACTGAGTTTGCACGGTCGTAGAAGGTGAGCTTAACTTTTGGAGGGCGAGAATCCGAGAAATTTGAGCCTTTTCTTTAATATTATCGCTATAAATCCTAAACGGTGCCTCGGGTCGAAAAACCTAGCAGTAGTAAATTAAAGACCGTTGAAATCTGCGTTCAATGCACTGCTCAAAGTTGAAATTCGGTTCAGTAGCGTAGTCAAAATCGATAGTCAAAAAATGACAATTTTCGAGGCTCCCGAGAAAAATCACTCTTTTCACTTTTCAAGCTCACAGATCTTTGCAACGGATCCTCCAAATGGAAAAGCTTGTCAGTAAAGATTGGGAAAAATTTGATTGTGAGCCTAACGTGGCCAATATTTTTCAATTCGGGCCATTTTTAGAGTAGCTATGAGCAAAAATTCAAAAATGAATGCTCATCGATTTATGCCTCAAAAGCTCTATCTCGGTAAGTATAACAGCTAAAAGTTTTATTTTAGTCTCAAATTGTAGATAAATTACTCCAGTTAAATAAAGTTTTACGAGATTTCTTGTGAGACCTATTAAGGAGATACTGAAAAGAAACAGGACAAGCCAAACAATTAGGCACATTTTTAACATGGTGGCGGGGTCCGTGGTGTTAGGGGGGAAATAGAAAACTCGAATTTTCAAACAATGTATCAACTCAAACAATATATCAAAAATCGTAACCACCCTAATTAAAGCAGAAATCTGAGATTCTGCAAAGGTTAAAATACTTTGGTCAGTAAAAATTTTATAACACTGGTTGCTTTAATTAGAATAGTTTCGATTTTTGATATATTGTTTGAGTTGGTACATTGTTTGAAAATTCGAGTTTTCTATTTCCCCCCTAACACCAAGGACCCAGCCACCATGTTGAAAATGTGCCTAATTGTTTGGCATGTCCTGTTTCTTTTTAGTATCTCCTTAATAGGTCACACAAGAAATCTCGTAAAACTTTATTTAACTGGAGTAATTTATCTACAATTTGAGACTAAAATAAAACTTTTAGCGGTTATACTTACCGAGATAGAGCTTTTAAGGCATAAATCGATGAGCATTCATTTTTGAATTTTTGCTCATAGCTACTCTAAAAATAACCCGAATTGAAAAATATTGGCCACGTTAGGCTCACAATCAAATTTTCCCCAACCTTTACTGACAAGCTTTTCCATTTGGAGGATCCGTTGCAAAGATCTGTGAGCTTGAATAGTGAAAAAGAAAGATTTTTCTCGGGAGCCTCGAAAATTGTCATTTTTTGACTATCGATTTTGACTACGCTACTGAACCGAATTTCAACTTTGAGCAGTGAATTGAACGCAGAATTTAACGGTCTTTAATTTACTACTGCTAGGTTTTTCGACCCTAGGCAGCGTTTAGGATTTATAACGATAATATTAAAAAAAGGACTCAAATTTCTCGGATTTTCGCCCTCCAAAAGTTAAGCTCACCTTCTACGACCGTGCAAACTCAGTTTTTATGTACTCAGTATCTATGGAAGGGATTAAAATTATTTCCAGATCTTTCGCTCATTATTATTAATAATATTTAATTTGACTGGCCTATATAGATTACGTTAGCTTACTATTTTGAGTGTTAAGTACATAATTGTACATAACTTGAAAAAGAAAAAACCTAAACCGGGAGCTGTTTTTGGGCTGAAGAGAACGAAGTTGCACGCTTATTCACAATTGCAGATTAATGAGTGAATTTCATTGCCGGTAGCAGCAATCGTGGCGGCAGCAGAAGCATAAAATCTCGTTTTTTCTTTCTGATATTTCAAACGTTTCCCCAGCATGCCGATAGATCCCGCCACTAAAGCTGGATGCTGCTGCTCCAATGTAATTCGCTTAAGGCGAATGCATCTATTCTAATTACGAACTCCTTCAAGTGTTGGAAACCAAAACCTGAGTCTAATTGTGTTGGGTGCCAGGCCACCAGGGCATTGAGGGGAACGAGACTGCGGATGAACTTGCTAGACAAGGATCATCCAGTCGTTTTCATGGACCTGAGCCTTACTGTGGCTTTGGACTGGCCTCGGCCAAACGGCGGATCACAGATTGGTCGGCACTATTGCGTCAACAGTGCTGGAATAACCTTCCAGGGCTTCGTCAATCAAAGGAGCTGATAATGCCCTTCAGTCACAAGGGTATTATTCAAATGAGTAGAACCCACCTAAGACTCCTAGTGGGGTACTTATCTGGCCATCACCTGGTCAGATATCATCTGAACAAGATGGGTCTGTCAAGCGAGACTGAATGCCGTCTTTGTCTGGAGGACGTGGAAACGACCAAGCACATCTTGTGCGAATGTCCTGCCATCGCGCGTTTTAGGATGTCACTCCTCGGGCAGGCTACTATCAGCACTGCAGAATTCAGGTTAATTCCTGCTAAAGACTTACTGCCCTTTATTAGAAGGGTGAACGGTCTTCTTGATTAATGAGCTACGGCACAATAGATCTTTTATGGTCGCAGTGCCTTCCTGCTGAGACAGTAGCTCGACTATTTTATCTTATCTTATGTACTCTAATTAGGGAAGACACAGGCGATACCTCTGCTGTTGCTTTTGCTGCAGCCGAGAATGAAATTCTGGCAGTAACTTGGTTGATGTAGGCTACCAAATTATTATTTTTTTTTGCGAAATTTGAATTGTAGAAAAGAAAACACGTTTTTTTTTTTTTAATTTTTGAAAATAATTTGTAAGCCGTTGACGCTAGCAAAAAACTTTCTGAGACAAAATGATCTTGAACAGTTAATAAAAAAGATTGGCACTACATTCTTCGTATCTTCACTCGAAAAAGACTATTTTTCATGCTTCTGCTCTTTATCTTATATTCCCACAAAAATAAAAATACATGGTTTTTTGATGAATTTTTCCGAATATAGGAAAAACTACATATTCTACGAGGAAAATTATCAATGATGAACTTGTTGATAGCTTAATCACTTTTTATTTGAGATAAGTGAGATGCGCATGAGAGAAATAGTTACCAAGATATTGGCAAAAACAAATTTCTTAAAAAATTAGCTGCGGAGAAAAAGCTTAACCATATCATTTAATAAATTGTAAAGGTGTCCCACAGACCTTGTATTTTTTTTTTTGAAAGTACAATAAGTTAAAAAAATTTAATGTGAAACTCAGCTTCTGACAAATAGCTCTTTAAACTTTGGATTTTTTTTTCCAAAAATAAAAAATCTTCGTTTTAGTACCCAGTTTGCTTAAAACAAATTGAGGAGTAGTTTTGACTTTTTTTTCAGGTTATGTTTTTTTGCGGTGTGTTACGAGTTTTTTTCAAACCCCTGAGGGCTTGTATAGTTTAGACTAAATTAAGGTAGGATAGGTTAGGGTAGTTAATTTGTAAGGAGACGGTATAGATTAATGGGCGGTGTGGCTGTTTAATACTAAATTTATTCTATACACAAAATATTTAATTTTAATTTCTGCTACTATTACTTATCTAGTCCAAAAATTTAACAGTTTCAACCCCAAGGCAAATATATGATCAGGAAAACCCGACCGTATTTGCATTGAGGCAGAAGAGCTATCGATTTTTTATTAACGACCCATACAAAGTTATCAATATCAAATCGGTACAAAGGTGACAAAAAACTAGACTTGGTCCAGTTTGGTTCCCCTTTGTAAGGTGGTGGGTATCTGGTGATCTAGTGCCAAGTACAAGAATTTCTTGAGTATGTTGTTAGCTGCGTTGATGTCTCTGCTCCAGACCAATTTACAGTGAGGGCACACTTGAAATCGATGAGGAGATTTTGACGTAACACACTCGACGTGACACTTGGAACATAATTTCGTAGTCCTATACTCGTCCATTGATAGAACATCACACTTGTCTCGCCTTCGTCGGAGGGCTTCTAGAAGTTGCTTGTTGGGTATGCGTACATATCCTTTGATACACTTGCCTATTGTTGCATCGCCACATACAACAAGAGTCCGTCCAATTCCTGGCTGTATTATCTGGTTTGCAGTCCTGTCCACAGCCTGTCGCACCCGCATCTTTTTCTCCCAGTCGAGTTTCGCCACTTGTCGCCTTGAATGAAGATTTTGTATTCGTAGGAAGTATTTCAGCATGTGTTTGGTAAAATTAATATAGTTGTTGTTTTTTGATGAGTATTTTTTCGATTCTTCGTTGAACTCTACAGCTTGTTTTGTCATTTTGATGAGTCTCCAATGACGATTATGAGCGCCTGTTGTGTGACGAAATGTGGAATTCTTCAGCAAACTGTTTGTCACACTACCATCGGTATGAAGAGTTACCATTCCGTACATACAACGTAGTCCCGGATCAATTCTACAAACTTTATCGTATTCGCCATGTATGAAACGAGATTTTGCACTAGCCTGGTTGAACTCATTTATGTTTGTTGTCTTTCGTTTGGGTCTACGCAGGTGGATAGATACGTCTATACCATTTGTAGTTATTGATCCAGAAAACGTAATATTCCTTGTGTTATTCGCATACTTGTTGATATGGAAGTAGTTTTCCCATTGATCGTTGGCACTCTCTTTCTCCAATTTTACGTCGTGTGAGGCTCGAAGCAGTTCGTATAGAGCATCTCTAGTATAGAGAAGATGTTTACGGCCGAATGAAAATATGGGTAAAAGTTTGAATGATTTGATCTCATTCTCAGTAAAGTATTTTTGTAGGGAATGGAGAAAGGGGAAAAAATGCCACCATTTCTTTTCAACTGATGTAAAGTCCAAATCTTTACAGTTGAATCTTGTCATGAACTCGAATAATTTCGAGCAATATGAGTCTTCTTTGTGTGTGGTGAAGATGTTTTTGAGTATATGGTATACCTCGGTGTTGGTTTTTGACATGGATATGTCTAATAGCTGGGGGTCATCTTAAAAATCTGTCCGTCACACGAAATGTCTGTTTTTCTACTCGGGGGTCAGAAGAGGAAACAAGCCCATTGAAAATTTTTCTTTTCTGGTTGTGCATGTCGTTTGAGTGAAGTGGTCATTGTGCATGGCTCTTGCTTGTAGATCCGCGCGGGCGGCGCGCTTGCGGGGATCCTGTGTGTACATGTTGGGATGTTGATTTGATAGCGATAAAGGTTGACGTTGTGGACGGCAAGAAATAACATAGTGTACGGGTGAACAGGCGCTCTCTGTGCTCTCTGTCCCACGCTCTCAGTCAACGCGACGCCATAATCAAAACTCCTGCATACAACACACCATACCATACATTCAAAATCCTCAAAAATGTAGAGTACGCTCCCTACTACCTAACTTGACTAGGCCCCCAGAACACGTCGCAAGAAGTCGTCTGCTCTCCTTGCTCGACATGCTCACACGCAATTTATGGTCTCTGAATGTATACGAAATTTCGCTCAGGGCAGCGGACCTCCTCCTCTCATTCATTCATATCATTCTCATTCTCACCATTTCATTAAACAAATTGTGCACTCCCGACATGCACATGCATAGACCCAATCTGAGGTCACAATGAATGAAATTTCATTTTTACTCTTTATTTAGGTCAAGGACGTCCAAGGACTTTCAATGACCTTCAATTTCCGCCAATTCCCATTCATCATTTAATAAAATAGCCCGTGTTGTACTATCTGAATCACTAGGGTCCCAGAAAAAGTAGCAAGTAGTCAGTTCGACTAACATTTGGACATGCGCAGACGCAATTTGAGAGAGTGTACATAGTTCCCGCCCCCCGAAGATGAGCGAGAGCGGATGAAGTTCATTCAAAACCAAATCGGGTGATCCAGCGGCTGTGTTTGTGCATTTGCAATGGCGGCGATTTGAGGTCTGACTGGTCCACAATGTGGGCCCCCACCACACGTGCAATAAACATATAGAACAAAATGGCGGATTTAAACTAGGCGAGTTAGAATCTCTCAAGCCCCGAAATAAAGAAATATTCGTCGCAGGATGTTAGATGTTATGATGTACATTCAGAGGTCTGCAGAAGATGAAATGACCGCCTTCCGTAAAAATTCCAAAATGTTTAAAATGGCTGAAATCCAAACAAATAAAATAGCTCGCGTTGTACTACATATCTGAATCAATAGGGTCCCAGAAAAAGTAGCAAGTAGTCAGTTCGACTAACATTTGGAAATGGGCAGACGCAATTTAAGAGTGTGTACATTACATAGTTCCTACCCCCCGAAGATAGAGAGCGAGAGCCATCGTGGATGAAGCTCATTCTATCCAAATCGGGTGATCCAGCAACTGTGGTTGTGCATTTGCAATGGCGGCGATTTGAGGTCTGACTGGCCCACAATGTGGGCCCCCACCACACGTGCAATAAACATATCATAAAACAAAATGGCGGATTCGTACTGCGCGAGTTTAAATCTCCCAAGCCCCGAAATAGAGAAATATTCGTCGCAGGATGTTATAGTTCCGGGCAGCTCATCGTGACATGATGTACATTCAGAGGTCTGCAGAAGATCAAATGCCCCCCTTCTGCAAAAATTCCAAAATTTTTCTTGTGCATTCTCTTTGTGCGTGTGTTGGAATGTTTTGTTTACTTTTGTAAGTTTCCCTGTCTGTTGGCCGGACACAATCGCATAGAGTCGCATGCGTTACTTGAGAAACGGATTGTGTGTGCCGGACCCGGACTGTTGATTAAAGGGGCGGGATGAGGCGGATAGTGTGGGAGCGATTTTGCAATAGATACACAAACACAATACACATCCGATTGGGAAAAGATGGTGAGAAGCGTGATTGCGATTAGCAGAAACGTACTCACAGAAATGTCGATAGGCTGCAGTCTGCAAACTGTACCGAACGGGTAGATGGAACAGGGTGCACGAGAGGAGGTGAATATTGCACACACGCGATGCAAACGAAAACGAAACGATCCCGCGAGAGAAAGGAGCCCGAGCGGACAGGACAAAGCAAAGCAGAATTTATGACGAGTATCTACACTGCCACCAGATACATCGGTACATGGATATGTCTTATGCCTACCGAAAGCGTGGGACGTGTTTTTTCGAATGATTTCATCCAGTATAACTATACTGGGATCTTTATAAAACTTACGTCGATATCTTCAACACAACAGGTTCCACGCAGTCGGTAGTCATAGACATATCCATGTTCCGATGTATCTACATGCAGTGTAGATACTTTATATCTTTTTCAGGATATCTAGTCTTGAAGTATCGACGAACACGTGTGTACATGTGTATGGATATGTTGTTCTTCACACAAGTTTGTAGTTGTTTTGCAGCTCCTTTTATGATGAAGGAGCGATGTTTTCCCATATAGATGGGCAGCTCGAATTCCTCACGTAATCGTGTATATGTCTCATCAAATTTGACTTTGATTTTTTCTCTTGTGTTGTCTTTCAATTGGTAGAACTCTCGAGAAAATCAGGAGGGTGTAGTTTATAAGTAGAGAATATTTGAGGATTACGATTGACTTTGTAGTTCAAAAGTATAGATGCCTCCACCATCAAAGCTGATATTTGCTGTACATCCTCTTGTATTCGATCATACACCTTCTTGTCTTTTGTAAATTTTCGTAGCCCATATTTGATTGTAAAATCCTCTCCATCTATTCCATGCACACCACATGTTGCATCGTTTAACTTCTTTTGTGGTGGCTTGTAAAAGGGACATTTCGTACTGCTCCGTCTAGAGTGGTCCTGTTGGCCGCACGACTTGCACGACATCCGTAGTATATCTTATTATATGCACAGAAAAATATATATATAATGACCAAAAATTCAATACGGCATATATTCCTATACGCAGCTGTTGCTTCTGGGCAACATTAGAGTTGAAAGGGTTAATTTCAACTCCTGTTAATTTTACATTGTTATTCTTAACGAAGCTTCCATTCTTTTCTCATTTTGCCAAACTTGTATTCCTATTCAAATTATTCCCAATGATAACTCATACACTCACTCTCTCTTCACCGTCGTAACGAGATGGTCTTACTATAGTTATAACTAGTACTTATAAAATAATAAAATAAATTACTTAACTAAATCTATACTATTAATTCGATTGTAATAAACTAGACTAATGAAATAAATAAATAATAATAATAATAATTGTTTTAAAATTAAACACAGAGTTCATATTTCATTAGCATAGTGCAATTTACATACATAGACGGAACAGGTGGTATACTACAGGTAGGGATTATTTAAGGCTTATAGGTATATACCTTCTATTACACCTCTCCAACTGGATTCGATGCTGCTGGTATGCGTTATGCTGACGCGGTGACCAGGGTCCCGGTAGTAACGTTCGGACCATCTGCAAAAGACAACGTAAACATAAAGTACTTTCATCTTAACAATATAAGTGGAATACCTATCTGACAAGAGCACCTTCGGTCTCCTCGATTTTCCTCGTCCGCCTTATGTTCCGCTTCAATTCATTCCGCAATTTCCTTCGAACGTCGCTGAACACCTAAACAGCTTTCTGCCGGATCTGTCAGATTCTATTGACCTAACTTCAAAACACATCATTGTTTCTAAACAAGAAAGTACCGTTGCTGACGATTCTTCAAGTTAGTACAATGGCCCCATTTATACCGTGGAACTAAAAGGCGATTTAACTAAATCGTTTTAGTGCTAGCACTTGTTCGTGGTGTGTTTATACCGACCATATGAAGAGGTGCTAAACATGAAGATGTCAGCTGTTGGTTTGTGACTTCGGTGACATTGGTTAAGAAAATGTCAAGAGGCAGTAGCCTCCTAATAAAAACGCATTTCTACCGCTACAATCAAAGGATGAAACGAATGCAGAGTTTCAGGAAAGTATGAGGTATTTACTCGTACCTAACAATTAAAATATAATTTTCAACAACAACATTATTAGCGAAGACAGCAACACCACCTAGTCCCAATTTCAGTCCAGTTCTGCATCGCAAGTGGAGCTAAAATTCGTACCAAAACTAGCTAGTGCGAGATGTTTATGTCGTCGTGAGTTAGTTCAAATTAGTTAGAGATAGTTCCGCGGCATAAACAAGGCCAATAGTTACCAATGATCTGTGCGTGTCTTGGATACGACCGTTCGAAATATACATGTATTTTGGAATACGGCGAATATAAATAGCGGAATGTGAATACCGGAACGGAGTTAATAAAATGGTAATGACAAGAGGTAAATAGCCTCTTTGCCTTTGGATTGTTGGGGAACGATAAATGGAAAATTCTTGGGAAACTCTCCTAATACCGATTCTCTTTTGACTTTGGATTGCGTTTAGGTCGAAAACCCAAAGATTCGAAGACGGTGCTAATATTAAAGATTCTATTGGTTCCCGACACGGCCGGGAAAATTTTAAGCGGATGGCGTCCCACGGCCCTGCTCCACAGCAAGCCGGCCCCAGCCGTGTTCACCGTCGCGTTACGGCGGTACGGTTGTATTGCACTACATTGCATCATCTCTGCCACACATATGGCGTTATCACTCAGCGTTACCTTTCGGAACGCGACGTTAACGCGACGTTAACTTTTCGGGTTGTACAAAATTACAAAAGTAACGCGCGTTACAGGCGTTCTCCTCATCAGAACTACTCATGATTGCTGTACAAACTCAACCACAGTACTGGATCGCCCGCCCAGATAACGCTGCGTGTGTGACGTAGCCAATATCGCCGAACGCCGCGTTGAGGGGCGTTCCATGAACGTCGCGTTATAACGCGGTCTGTCTGTTTGAGCCTTAAAGGAGGCTCCGGAGGTAGGGCAATGTATATATATAAATGATCAGGGTCATCTCCTGATTCGATTAAGCCATGTCTGTCTGTCTGTCTGTCCGTCTGTCTGCCTCTCTGTCCGTCTATCTGTCTGTCTGTCCGTCTGTCTGCCTGTAAGTCTGCCCGTTCGCACGATAACTTCCGATAGAATGAGCTAGAGCTAGAGCCTTGAAATTTTGGTCAAATATTGGAAGTATGATTCAGTTGGTTGGTATTGGAAATGGGCGTGATCACGCCAAGAGAACGCCTGCCTCCCCTACATATGTAGAATAGATAAATGTATCTATAACTCCCGATTAAATAAACATGAAAAGCTCTAGCTTTGGTAGATTGCTCGCGAGGGTAATCTTATACTCTGCTGGAAAAATAAAATCGATCAGTTGAAAACTAACAGTAATTTTCTTACAAAGAGCCCCGTACTATCCTACTTTTCCGATTTTTTGGCTATTACTCTTGAACCGATTGACGTAAACACCTGATTTTTTGCACGTAGCCCCGAGGTGAGAAGCTGCTTGAGTTTTAGTAAGTTGGGCATAATCAGATCAAAGGAACGCCTACCTCCCCTACAAAATTCAAAAAATTAAATATTACTTTAATTACGATAACTTTAGACAGAATGCGAATTGAAAATTTGGTAGAATGTTAGTTGTTATTGAAAATGGGTAAGATCCGACTCAAGGAACCTCTACCTCCCCTACTTCAAATATGCGATAACTTTTGATAGAATGAACCCAGCGACTTGAAATTTTGGTAAAATATTTAAAGCGAAATTGAATTCGTTGGCATTAAGGATGAGTTAGATCCGACCTAAGGAACCCCTACCTCCCCTACAAATGAAACTTCAAATAAGCGATAACTTCCGACAAAATAAAGCTAGCGACTTGAAATTTTGGTCAAATGTTTGTAGCAGGATCCAGTTGGTTAATGTTGAAAATACGTAAAATTCGACCAACGGAACCCCTACTTCTCCTACAAATGAAACTTCAAATAAGCGATAACTTTCGATGGAGTGAAGCTAGGGATTTGAAATTTTGTTTAAATCTTTGTAGGGTGATCTAATTGGTTGGTGGCAATGACGGGCAAGATCCGAACCAAGAAACCTTTACCTCCCCTACAAGTGAAACATCGAATAAGCAACAACTTCCGATAGAATGAAGCTATCGACTTGAAAAATTCGACAAATATTTGTAGAATGGGTTAGTTAATTGATTTTGAGAATGGTCAAGATTCTCCTGAATGGGTGTCAACCTGTTCTATAAACTGGCCGTATAGTAAACTCACTTTTAATGTATATGTGGTCGCTGCCAATTGGTACTTTTGGTATCACCACTAGGTCTGTACAAGTCTAGGGTATATACGCTTCGGACTCGGACTGGTTTTCTTTAATTTGAGTTAATAGTCAAAAAAGCAGTTTTCTTTAGTTTTTCAAAAGATTCTTAAATTCAGAAACTAAGATACGGAAAAGTAGTGCTAAGGGTGCTATTACATTATCTCTATATATAAAAATGCATGTTTGTTTGTATGTCCTTTATAGAATCGTAAACTATGCATTTGATCATGTGGTGATCTTTAGCAAAGTTGTTGTGCATGAACCAAAGAAGGTCACTGAGTAAAAAATAAAAATAAATTGTTCTAATTGCCACGAGCGAAAGATTGTTGCTATGAATTCACTGTAGTTGCTACGAGCAAAAGTTCGTTGCTATGAAATTATTCTATTATTGACTGTGTTTTTTTTTTTTTTTTGCAAATGTGGCAATATTATAATTACTGTTTCAATCAAAATTTCTTCACTCAACTTACACTAGAACTTATCCAGTGCAATTTTGTATGAATATTTGCACTGGTATAGCAGAAAAACCACAGCCAATAAACAGTAACAAAGCCAGGGTTTTGCGCGATTCTTTCTTAATAATATGGGAGGAGTGCACTAAGGCGTATCGGAAAGTGGTTGAATCAATATGGGCAGTATTACATTACTTCTCTGTGGCGACTTTAGGCAAACTTTACCAGTAAAACCCGGACGGAGGAGGGACGATGAAATTAAGGCCTGTCTAAAAAGCTCACATCTATGGCGCATTGTCATACCCATGCATTTGTCAACCAATATGCGGGCGCGAATTGGGAGTAATCAAAATGCCCAAGAGTTTTCAGATTTATTACTTAAAATTGGTGACGGTACGTATCCGGACGAAGAAGGGAAGGTTATTCTCCTAAATAATTGATGTTGTGTATTTAAAAAACGACCAGGCATCTGCGATAAACGCAGAAATATTAAAATGCGTTCCTGGGGAATGTGTTGAATACAGCTCAATCAACCGAGTAATGGATCAAGAAGATGCTACCCATTATCCGGTTTTTAAATTCCCTAAGCGTACCTAGGTGGGGTCCCTGTAATTCTGCTTAGAAATTTGAACCGCCGAAACTATGTATTTAAGGGTACCCGACTGAAAGTGAAGTTACTTTTAATTTAGCTGAAGTTTAGCCTTATCGTCGTGGTGTTGAGCAAGCGGAGAACAAATTAATTATGTATGAAAAAAAAAGTTCAAGGTTAGTGTCAAGTTGTGAGCGAAGCGAGCTCTCGCAGCTTTGTTGACGTTTCAATAGCATATCTACTTTTCGAAAGTGCAGTTGCTAGCATGCACCTCCTATCCGCGCCGTCTTTATACTGACAAGCACAGGCAGTTTTTCATCGCGCCGATATTTGATCTCCGAGCTCTAGATTAGTATCGTAGAGCGGTGACCGAACGATCACGGCCACCGAGAGATATAAATATGGCCAAAAATATATAACACACAAATGTAATAGACATATTTATATGGCATCATATATTTTACGACATGTATTTGGCGATGATTGGTGGCATATATTTTACATATCTGACACCATCTGGCATAGTGTAATACCAGAACATACATAGCTGCTGTCATATATTTTAAGCCGTATATTCATATAATATCTGCTTGTTATTAAACCCTTCACGGATGTGATAGGGTATATTAACTTTGTCATGAAGTGAAATGCAATGCACAAAAGGAAACATCTCCGACCACATAAACTATATATATTCTTGGTCAGTATGATGACACGAGTCGATTAAGCTTTGTCCGTCTGTCCGTCTCTATGTCTGTTTCTATGCAAACTCTAGTCCCTCAGCTTTAAAGCTATCGAGCTGAAATCTTGTAAAAAGCTTTCATTCTATTGCACCCTGTAAATATGTCGGAACCAACGGAATCGGACCACTACGTCATATAGCTGCCATAAGAACGACCGGTTCAAAAATTCGTTTTTGTGAGAAAAACTTTTTTATTTCTGAAGATATCCTTTTCAAATTTAACACTAATGAATAATATCACATTACCGAATTTTGTTGAAATCGGACTACTCTATCATATAGCTGTGATAGGAACGACCGTTCCAAAAGCAAGTTTTTGTTAGAAAAACTTTATTATTTCTGAAGATATCTTTAATAAATTTCATATTATTCAATTATATTGACTGCAAAACCAACTTCATAAAATTTGGTTGAAATTGGCCTACTATTTCTTATAGCTCTCATAGGAACAGTGAAATCGGAACACGGTTTACTACTAATTTCAAAGTGGCAAATGCACCATAAGTTACACCTTCGGCAAGCTGTCTTTGTTTAGTCATACAATGCTATTGCGTTTCTTTATTGTCCACACCGAAAGGATTCGGATAGCGTGCTCCATTTTAAGCTGATTTAGATTTGTTTTTGAACTCGAATGAGCTAAGCCCTTCTTAACGTAACGACTTCATGAAGAGAAATATCGTAAAAAAATAACATTTGTGCCAGTGCCATATATTTGACGTGTGATAGTCAGATTTTTCTTCCAGCTCATGGTACAGTTCATACAACTCATGGTTGTACCGGATGCGCCATCCATCTCGATCGCAAACCACCCCGAAAATTCACCGTAGAACCTTACGATCAAATTTGTCTAGCATGTTTCCGGAGGCTTCAGTTAGGGTCCGTGCTTCGCAGCCGAAGCTTAGCACAGGTCGTGTAATGGTTTTGTACACGAGGAGCTTCGTGTTTCTGTGCACATGCTTCGATTTCATTATGGGGAGAACCGAGAAAAAAGTCTTATTAGCTAACTGTAAGCGTCGCTTGATTTTGTCAGTTTCGTTGGCGTCTCTTGACAAGTTGCAACCCAGGTATATGAAGTTGTTCATGAACTCGATGTTGAGGTCCGCCACATTGATGCTCAGTTGTGCAGGTGTCCTTGTCGACGATTGAATCATTATTTTAGTTTTACCCTTGCTGATACGTAGTTCAACTTCGTTTGCAGCGGTATCGAGCGTATGCAGAAGTTCTTCTGCGTCGGCCAATCTTCGGGACATGATGTTGATGTGTCGACTTGATGAGTAGCGTCTTGCTGTTGTCCATATTCATAGCCCGAATAGCGTTTTGCAGTGCTAGGTTGAAGAGCGTCGATGCCAGTCCATCGCCCTGTTTCAGACCAGTGCGTGTTTCAAATAGATCTGTAATTCAATTCTGGGTCCTGACTTGTGAGACGGAGTTGGTCATCGTAGTCTTTGTTAGTCGCACTAATTTGGCCGGTATACCAAATTGCAGCATGATATTGCACAGTACTCTACCATCGATACTGTCGTATGCCTGCTTGAAGTCGACAAAAATTTGGTATACATTTACGTAGTATTCCCAGCACTTCTGGAGTATCAGTTTGACTGTAAACAGCTGATCGGTTGTGGAGCGACCAGGTCTGAAACCACTTTGATAATTGCCAATGATTCGTTATGCGTACGGTTTTATTCTATTTTCCAGAATTTTCGTCAAAATTTTATAGTACGTACAAACTAGTGAAATGCCCCTGTAATTCTCACACCGCAGTTTAACTCCCTTTTTGCGGATTGGACAGATGATGCTTCTGCGCCAACCGTCTGGGATCTCCTCGTTCTCCCATACTCGCAGGAGTAATTAATGTATGGTATTGGCTAGACCCGTTTCACCGACTTATAACAGTTCAGCTGGAATCTCGTCAGCGCCCGGCGCCTTATTTCGTTTTAGTGACCGCAGCGCGAGATCAACTTTCTCTACTGTCGGGGGTTGTATGGGTGGGCCTAGATCAACAATATCGTCGAGAGCTTCTTATGTGGGGATGTTGGATCTTAGGTTAGGAAATTCTTCAAAATAAGAGGCCCATCGTTTGTTAATGCCATCGGCGTCGCTGACGAAGTTTCCATTCTTGTCCTTACAAAGGCTAGTCCTAGTTTGGTAGCCGTTCTTAATTGTATTTACTAGTTTGTACGCTTGTCCGGTGGTCCTATTAGCGAAGTTTTCGTTTATATTCAGCAACTGCTCGTCAAATTATTGACGTTTCTCACGTCTAATTATTCTATTCGATATTCGCCGTAGCTCGTCATATTTTTCTCTTCTGGCTCTGGTTCCTCGGTGAATCCATTATCTGTAGGTCTCCTTTTTCGCGTTAAGTGAAGTTTGGCATTCTTCGTCGAACCAGTCATTTCGCGCTCGCCGGGCTTTATATCCCACGACCTTCTCTGCGACATTCCTTATAGTACCCTTGAGTTCTTCCCAGAACCCATGGACGCCTGTGTTGCTGATGCTGTATAGCATAGGCGATAGTCTTTCCTCATGGGTAGTAGTATACGCCAACGCCGTAACATCGCTCAGAAGCTTATCAACCGCAAAGATTTTGGGAGGGCTGATTCTCGATTGGTGCACTGAGGAAATTCCACATCTGTAGGTCGTCTTCGCCAAGTGATGATCTGAGTTAAAGTTTGCTCCTCGATAGGAGCGGACATCCATCACACTAGACGCCCATCTCCTGCAAATGAGGCCGTGATCAATTTGGTTGACAGTATGTGCGTCTGAAAATCGCCAGGTCTGCTTGTGAATGCGTCGATGCGGGAGACACGTAAAGCTTACAATTACAATAGATTCGATTCGTTAAGTCGCTGGCCGTTGTCGTTACATTTTCCATGGAGACTGTGGCTTCCTGTGGTCCCCCGGTGCCAACTTTCATTTCCGACTTTCACGTTAAAGTCTCCCAGTAGCAGTTCGACGTCGTTTGTTGGAAGTAAGTCGAAAAGAGTCTTTAGGCGGGCGTAGATCTCGTCTTTTACTGCGTCTTCTTTAACTTCAGTGGGGGCATGCACATTGATGAGCCAGAGATTGAAGAATCGAGTCTTGATGCGAATCGCACATAGCCGTTCATTTATGGGTTTGAAGTCAGTAATATGCGGTTTGAGGTGATTGTTCACTATAAATGCTACTCCAAACTCCTTGCGGCCCGATGGTTTGCCACTTGTAAAAATTGTGTGCGATTTATTGTCATTGATCTCGCTGCCAAGCCAATTTGTTTCCTGGACTATAGTAATGCTCAGTTTGTACTTTTCGACCTGTTGAAGGAGGGCCTTCTCGGCACCCGGTTTGTTGAGGGAGCGTACATTCCAGAATCCGAAAGAATAATCCTTTAGTTGTTTGCGTGGTCGTCGTTGTTGATCCGTCCAATCAGGGTTGTTATCGGCACCCTAACAAATATGAATGAATAAAACAAATCTTAATTACACCACAATTTGCTTCAGATCGGTTCCTATAAGCACGTGACGACTCGGCTAGTACTATATGCTTTTCAGCTATTTACGAAAAAAAAAACATCGTAAACTGGAGGAGGAAGTGGGAGGTGTAGTGATCCCGAGAAATATAGTAGAAAATATACTTTGAACACATCGAAAATGGGAGGCCGTGGGTCGCATCCTATGCGACATCCATAAAGAGCTCTGGAAGGCGGATAAGAGGCGCAGATTTGCGGTTCCAAGTGGCGTTAGTCAACCGCTCCCCGCAAAGTAATACCTAAATGTAGGACCTCCGCGAAAGACAGAATTAAGTATTTTACGTGTTGCTCAACATACAATAGGCGTGTTTTTTGTACTGTGGTGCAGGTTAATTGGGGGCTATCCGGGTTAACTTACACACATTACACAAACAACTAGGGTATGTTGTTTGTGCAATGTGTAAGTTAACCCGGATAGCCCCTAATTAACCCACACCGCAGTACAAAAAAAAACACGCCTAATGTGGTCCATAGTGCTTGGACAAGCGAATTTTTATCCTGTCTGACGATTTTTGTGTCCCCAAAATGCGTATTATCGAACATTTAAAAAATATGGGACATATTTGATTAGCATGGAAATATGACATGAATACGGTAAATTTGCAAGTGCGTCCGGCTGCGCCTTAAGTTTGCCGCTTTAGATTACTGGGTAGTGGTGATACACCGTAGTTTTTCAGTCAATTTAAACAGTAGTTGACAAATGACAACAAGAACATAATACAACATAGTATTCTCTGATTTGTCATTTTAATCGACTAAACGTCTCTCATAGTATGCATGCATTATGTAGAACATAATCCATGCTTCTTAGAAATAATTTCGCTAAATATGAGTCACCAGTAAATTACAATTCATCTATCAAACGTCTTACAATGTATACGCCAACATGTCAAAATGCACTACACATAGGTTACCACATCCTTTCTTTCACATGGAGCTGTCAGTTACTTCTCAGGAGCAGACGAATTGCCTTTCAACAAATCGCCCGAATTAGGTTCAATCGTTACATGTCACCACGAAGCATAAGAGAAGGATGGTTGGAAATGATTTTGGTCCTCCGCCATCGTAAGGACGAACATTCATCAAGATGCTTTCATTTTCAATATTGGTTGGAATACGGGTGTAGTACTCGTGCGGTTCGTAGACCTGTTGGTAAATTTATTTATTATCGTGAGAATCAATCTTTAGGGTAACCGATTTTGTATTCATGGAACATGATCAATTGACTTGTGACTGCATAATAGTAGTAAATCATCAATAGACATTCTACATCTAGGTTTATATAGAGCGAGCTAAACTTTGAAAAGAGGTTCTGATTGGACGAAGAAAATCATTCCTCGAGAATTAATCGTGTCCGGAATAGAGGAGGCTGCAAATCAATCTGTCCAAATGCTCTCGTTGGAAAAGTTTTGATTTTATTATGAGAACTGGGGTAGATTTGCCTTTGTTTGTGCTGGTTGCTTGATTGCCTTTCTTACTAAAAAGCAGTAGTTGGAATAATATATTTAATAAATTTAAGAAACCCAAAACACGTTGTAATTGAAAAACAGAATATTGTAATCTTAAGGGTTCACCACACGACTTTAAGAATTGAGTTACGACTTTAGAAATTGGGCTATACCATTGCCATCTAAAAATACTGGCCTCCGTTCAGCTGATTTTGACGGCTAAATTGCGTAATTATTTACTTCCACGATTTCGTCGTATCCAGAGTCCAGTGGTCGGCGACTGATGGCGGCGAGTCCCCGGTTTTTGTGCGTTCCGTGTTCACTTTTCGTTTTCCGCGTTTAGTGTTTATTTGTTAGTTAAATTTCATCTATAGGTAGTGATCCGAGAAAACAAACACGTGCGCGATGAAAATGTATCACGCTGTCAAAAGACGTATTTTTTCAAGTGTGAACTATTCCACAATACTCTGCGACTGTTCCCGGGGCTGCGGCTTCGACCAAATTACTGCAAGTGTCCAGAAAGTGTGTTTTAGAGGACAAAAATGCCGGCTGACGCAATTCCAATTGCAAACATATGTCGTGCCGGGGACATTGTCGTGTGCAGTCACTGCCTTGGCAAGGAATTAATGACGTAAAATTGTCGTCAAAATAGAAGTCGAGTTCACCACGATCACCTGAGCGGAGGGGTCAACTAGGACCTTTCCAACTTTTTAGCACCGGAGATGTTGCCAGAGCATTTTGTTATAAAAGTAGGGCTGGGTATGACGAAATGGTATAATACATAATAAATAGTAAAAAGAAAACATTTCCGCATAATGTGCATGTTTGGAAATACCAGAAAAATTCGATAAAATAACTTATTTCTGAACAAGAAAAAACAACTCTTTTGCACTGTTATTTCTTGTAAAAAAGTATTATATTTATGGACTTTTCTATATAGCTACGTATAAGTAGAATGATGATAACTCAGTGGTTGTATAAGCAATGAATTTATTAAATAAAATCTTCTAAATATATATTCATAAATCTATAGTGTTAGAAGTTTAACCATGATCATAACAAGTGTGTTGTATTCGTATTGCGTTAGTGTCACCATACACTGTCGAACTCGAAGTAGAGCACGAACCTAGTACAAGTGGACCGGTTTTCTTCACACCTATGTGAAGTGTATGTGTGTGTCAGAGGACATTTGTACCAGGTTCGTGCTCTAGTTCGAGTTCGAGATTGACAGTGTATGGTGATACTTAGGAAAAAAACATAGCAAAACGTGAACATACTCGTAAAAGTGAAGATTTTTTTTTTTTTATGTTTATGCTAAGGCTTAGGGGATACACTTTGATGCGAGAGCACAGCCTTGGCGAGAAGAAAATTAGGGTAGTGGGGCTGGGATGGGTTGAGATTGAATGAGGTACCGATGTACGTTTCGTTTAAATTTTTGCAGATCATAACTGCAGGGGAAAACAAAAGATGGTAGGTTGTTCCACATTCGTGTTGTTCTGGATACAAATTAGTCATAGAATTTAACGGTACGACTACTACTGAGTTCAAGAAAATGAGGATGGGCACGGCAGGCTAGCCGGGTGTTACGCGAAGGAAGAGCAAGCTCGGGAGTAAGACTGGATATTTCGGCAGAACAACGGCGGTTGTAGTAGCGATAAAAAAGTGATAAGCAACCGACATTTCGCCGGTGTTCAAGCGACTCTATATGAGAAGTTATGGATTCATCGCCAATAAGCTTGAAAGCTTTCCGTTGAACTTTGTCTAATGCGGATAGGGCAGTTCGACCTGCGCCTGCCCATATGTGGGAATTATATTCAAGTCGCGGTCTTATGTGGGCCTTATAAATTTGCGCCAAATTCGATGGAGTAAAGTATCTTTTACAGCGATTCATGAAACCCAGACACTTCATTGCATTTTTTGCAATGTTAAAGATGTGGTCAGACCAATTTAGTTTACTAGAGATGTTTATACCTAGTACGTTCAATTTGGGTGAATCAGTAATGCCGACACCATCGACAAGAATGGGTTGGGCGGTAGATCGGGCACGTCGTTTATTGGAAATAAGACAACATTGAGTTTTGTTGGCATTAAACTCTACTCGATTCGCTTTCCCCCATGCAATAATTTTTGAGATATCTCTATTTAGTGAGTCAGACATGTGGTCTCGATTGAGAGATATTGCATTTTGGCAGGAGTCAGCTGCAGAGTTAAAAGTATAAATAGAATCAAGAGTGCTGTCATCTGCAAAACTGTGAATTGGGTTTGATGTCACACTTAAAAGATCGTTGATGAACAGAAGAAAAAGCGTTGGTGATAGGACGGTACCTTAAGGGACCCCTGCGTTGGTGGTATGGCAATTCGATTTTACTCCATCAAGGACGACTTGAAGCGAACGGCCGTGGAGGAAACTTTGAATCCATATAACTAATTTTGGGTCCAGACCAAAATCCTGGAGTTTAGCTAAAAGAGCCGGATGCCAAACTCTGTCAAAAGCTTTCGAAATGTCGAGGGCTATGATTTTAGCTTCACCAAATTGATGAATACATCGATTCCATCTTTCGGTGAGATATGTCATTAAATCTCCGGTGGAGCGCGAAGAACGGAAACCGTATTGTCGATCGCTGATGAGATGGTGTGAATCAAGATAGCTCAAAAGTTGGTTGTTGACAAGGGTTTCGAAGACTTTTGACAGGACCGAAGTCAATGCTATTGGTCGATAGTTAGAGGGATCACATGCTTCACCTTTTTTGGGGATTGGTTGGACATGTGCCAGCTTCCATGTTGATGGATATACTCCTGTCGAGTAGGATAGATAGAATAGTTTTCGAAGAGGTTTCGCTAGCGAGGGAGGGCAATGTCTGAGAACTAATGGGGAGATGCCATCAGGTCCAGCCGATTTTGATACATCGAGCTTCGAGAGTACTTTAAATACTTCCCTAGTGCGGAAATGTAAAGGCTTCTGGTGTGAATCGCATAAGGGTATATCTGGTGGATTTTGCGTAGTGGGCAGTAGCCAAGAGTTTGCACCGAAGATTTCAGCAAACAAATTGGCCTTTTCTAGTGATTCACTATATATTTTCCCATCATGTACAAGTGGTGGAATGGAAGAACAGCTGAAGTTATTCTTCACAGCTTTAACAAGTGCCCAGAAGCCCTTGCTACCTTTTCGCTCAACGAAAACTTTTTATCTGATTTTACTATCGAACTGAAATTTAGCTTTATTGACAACAGATTTGCATGTGTTTCGCGCAGAGTTGTAGACCTCTCTCAGTTCGGCACAGGGGCGTTGTTTGTATGTACGGTATGCCGCTTCTTTTCTCCTAATAGCCTCTTTGCAATAACTGTTAAACCAAGAGGTGGTAGTTGGTTTGATGTTCTTAAAGTTATGCTGGACAAAGCAGTACATTCCGTACCAGATGATATTTGTAATTGATTCGCTTATATAATCGACGTTCTTCGTGGAGAAGCAGTCGGCCCAGTTCAATTCACTGATGTATTGATTGAAAGCGACCCAATCCCCCATATTATAATTGCCATAATAGTCTTTTGGTGGGAGATACGCCTTTGGCATTCAGGGCGCAAGTAGTGAATCGGGTCGATATCAATTTGTGGTCGGAACTTCCCAAAGGAGATGAAACCAATACTGAGTATTTATCGGGGTGTGAGGTGATACACAAGTCCAATAGGTTGGCGTTTTGGCCTTCAATATCAGGTATTCTGGTTGCTGAATCTACTAATTGGTGTAGTTGTATGATTCACAAAATAACTCAACCAGTCTTCCTGCTGGGCTTGTGGACGAAGAGTACTTAAGCCATTCAGTATTGTGTACATTGAAATCGCCTGCCAAGGCGATTTCTGATGAAGGGAACCTCTCTAACAACTCATCGATATTGCTAGAAAGTATATCGAAGTAGTGTTCCGTATCGGAATCAGAAGTCCCAGGGCTCCGATATAGAAAACACAAGAATATAATGTGTTTTTTAAAATTGAATCTAATCCAGGTGTAGGTGAATTTTGGATTAGATAAAGTAAACTGGGGACTGATGGTTGAATAAGCGACATTATTTCTAATGTAGATTGCAATACCCCTTTGGGGTGAGAAGACAGGCAAGAGGCGATATCCAGGGACATAATATTGGCTTATGTCGGAATCGCTAGAAACTTTCGTTTCGCTTAAGGCCATAACTGCTGGATTATGCAACATCAGATGAGCATGCACCGCAGTATGATTCGCCCTTATCCCACGAATATTGCAGAAATCAAAAATGAATTCTTGTCGTTAAAGCTAAGCGGGTGTTCAGACTGCTTGCTATGCGTTGCAATGTGCTATGCGATGCGATGGATGAGACGATGGTTTATAACATTTTTGTTATGATGAGGTGTGATTTAATTGCCTTTGCGATGCCTTAGGATGCCCACCAATCGGTCCGTTACATATTTTTCGCCCAACGTGGGACTCGAATCCATGACCCTTACATTAGCAGCCTGGCTAGTTCAGTTGAGAGAGCATGAGACTTTTAATCTCAGGGTCGTATGTTCGGGCCCCATGTTGGGCGCCAAATATATAGAGAGAGTTATTGAGGTATTTTTTCTGAACCAATTCAATATTTATCGGTTCAGAAAAAAAAGGTATGTTCGAAAGTAATGTCGACTTTAATACTGTCGAACATATCTTTATTTTTTTTCTCCGAATCACAATTTAACCTTCAATCACTTTAGCTTATATTATAACCATTTCTTTCAGCCCAAAATCATAACCACGTCTCTGTGTGTGTTTCAAACTGAAAGCCTGGTACGTATTCTATCCTTGCACTGGCCGAAGCGAAGTAGAACTGGTTTAATTTGCTCAAGTGCTGCAAGGGCGTCATTATTAAGATCCCGAAGAAAGGTAACCTGAAGGATTGTAATAATTGGCGTGGAATTTGAGTCCTCCAAAGGTATCAGATGGAACCTGTTTGAATACCTTGAACACCTGGGTTATGCTGACGATATTTGACTTCTTTCAAATAGATCGGATCATCTAGTTCAAATGACGGATGCCCTGCACCGCGAAAGTGGCAATGCGGGGCTTAAAATCAATGCTGCCAAAACTAAGTACTTGAGCTTGAATCCAGTAAGACAGAGCGAAATTTGTGTTTCGGAGCAGACGGTAGAAAAAGTGAACAATTTTTGCTACCTCGGAAGCGTAGTTACCGCAGATGGTGGAGCGGATGCTTGTGTACAGTCTCGCATCAATAAGGCTCGGGCAGCTTTTTTCAGTTTAACTCCTTCCTGGCAAAACAACAACATCTTCAGAAGTATCAAACTCAGGATCTTCGAAACCAATGTAAAATCTGTGCTTCTTTGTGGCTGTTCAACTTGGAAGGTGACCAGGGCAGAAAAGGGTCGGCAAACATTGCAAAACAGGTGCTAAGTGAAAAAAACGTAGCTTTTCCCCAAACTAGATTTATTTTGTATTATATATACATGTATTTCGGGAGCAACTTACTCCCTTCCTCAGTATACAAGCTACTAAACCTAATGGCAAAATTACAAATAAATTTAAGAACCTTAACATTAACGTTGCAGGTAGTCGAGAGCCATAAAAAGTTATACCTGTGTCCTAAAAAAGTGAGGGGCCAAATGTCACCAGTTTAGGGTCCTTTACTACCTGGTTTCCTACATTTATTCGCGGCGAGTTTAATTAGTTTCGAAGTGCAATTTCCTTCGTCCGTGTTTAATAATTCCTCCGGGTTTTCGCGCATAATTTCAAGGCTTTCCCATTGATCCAGGGTGTTCGGCTTGTTGATGTGTCGAAGTATCTCCAAATTTTCGCGGGTAACGGTATGTCCTTTTTCGATGATGTGCGCGGCGACTGACGATCGAATTGTTCGGTTGGGATTTCGTTTGGAGTTTTCGGCTTCTCGAATGTGTTCATTGAATCTAGTCGTGACTATTCGCTTCGTTTGACCGATGTAGCATAATCGATGCTTTTCGTACGATTTGAGCTCTTCGGAACATCAATAATATCTTCAAAACAGTCAATATCTTTGATTATATTTCGTATCACTTATATAGAACACCACTTCAATTATGAAATGAGTCATATTCCAATAATTAAAACGTGTTCTTTAAAAAGTTGTTAATGTAAAACTAAGAATTGTACAAATCCTCCCAACTTCCCCACATACATACATAACAATGTAGCGAATCCAAACACAGTCCTACAATTACAGAGAGGAATGTTGTATAACCATGCAAATCGTATATCCCGCATCCAGAAACCAATTATCCTGGATGACAATGCTGGCAAATATTTATGCAAACAAATGTTGCAAGTGAATACATGGGAGAGTGTGCTCCACATGCAGTAAAGTTTCATTAAAACTTGTCTTCCCCATTCAATATAATATAAAATTTCATCCAACATTTCCTCCGTTGATACTGCATCCTTTCCTTACTCGCCGTATTGTCTTCATTGTGCCGAGGCCGCTATTATTTCTTCTGCAACTTAGTTTGGCATAATTTACGAACATTGAAATTTGGGCTTCAGCTGTCCTTTTGCCATTGTAATCTTCCATGTGTAGAAATTGCGGGAGAATGCAATTTGCTAATGGTTCGATACAAGTTGAATAGTTCAACGTATTCATGACTTCCCGTTCCACGACCAAATCCTTGCTGGCATGTAGGAATCCATTGTTATGCAACAGTAGCTTCAGGCTGAATTGGTATCTGTGTAGTGTGACTAGTGCCTAGTTCGGGTGCAAGCCGGAACTTAACCTGCATCGCTCGTAGGCATTATGAAATTCTACCAATCGATTTGGCTTTTACGGGTGTCGAGATGCAATGGAGGAAGGACACACACACAGGAATGGCTTATCTAATGGAGAACGTGGAATAAATTCAAGGATAATGAAGTGCAAGTTGAGCGATGACACAAATTCATATTTGTTATCAAGAAGTTTATTATTATGAGAAATGGATAGTAAAATTCTGATTTAATAGAAAATTTATCGAAAAGATTAAATTGGTCGGCAGGATTTGAAATACGAATATTGAAGACATTTGAAAACAATAATAAATGACACCGGGAAGTAGAGGACTTCACCCGCAATTCGAGGGTTTTGTAGAGTCCGATGCCAGTAGGAGATGAACACTGTTCTACTTATGGAGATACTGACCCATTCATGTTTCCCCATTTTAGACCGCTGTTCGGATGCTCCAACAGCCAATTTTCCTGTTTACAGCTTAATTATTTTCTATTGCAAAGTATATGGACCTTATCCCATCGTGGGCTCCAAGGTAGTGTTCGAAACTACCATACATGAGAACCTATTTCAAATGCATAAAATTATTTTAAATTGCAATTGTTCAAAGGGCAAAATACCTCTTCCATAGTCCTCCCCGTGTGCGCCTTCAGGAACGGCTAACCAAGCTTATCCAGTTTTGCACTGCAAAACATTTGGTAGAGGCACATAACGATGATCATCCTGAATGGCCAATAACTCCAGTGCGTCTCAGGAAGTAGGCGAAAGGTGGAGCTGCAACACAAATGTGAAAACTAGTGATGGGCTTAATGACTCTTTTCACTGTGCCATCACATAAGCTCTGAATCTTTGAAATGAGTCGTTCAAAAAGAGTCATGCAAAGAGTCTGAAACTTGGTTAATAACATATTCAATAAAAGTCGTAGATGGGCGACCCCATTTTTTCTTTTTTCTCTTTTTTGACCACAGGTTCGGAGTTGGCGACCCCCCAATTCCCTTTAGTTCGAGCCAGCCCGATCGGACCACTATTTCCCATGAAAACGAAGCTGCCAATCTGGGATGGGCGACCCCAGTTTTTTTTTTCCCTTTTTTGACCCCAGATTCGGAGTTAGCGACCCCCCAATACCCTTTAGTTTGAGCTAGCCAGATCGGACCACTATTTCCCATGAAAAGGGAGCTGCCAATCTTTAATGGGCGACCCCAATTTTGTTTATCTCTTTTTTGACTCTATATTCGGAGTCAGCCAAATCATTCCACTCTGTTCTAAAAGCTCCATGCTATGAATTTCCTCATTTTGAGTAATCGGAGTATGCGCTTCGTGAGTGAAACATTTGAATTTGAGCCTATACTGAATTACACAAATAATCAATGTTTGTGTTATGTGTTATCACCACAGCCCAGTATGTCTCACAGCTCATAGAGAATGAAATACAGAAGTGTTAGTGTGCTGTTTGTGTTAAAAACTCAAAACTCACATTGCGAACAACTCATTGCGTCCCACAGTATGCAGAACAGAGGAAATTATCTGGTTGGTGGTTTGGTATCGTTTTCATCTAAAGTTGAACTTGAGGTGATGATACAAGACGATTACTTTTGTTTTAGGATGTTGGCTTTGTTTTATGTATTTGGGGAAACTTGAATGTGCGGTGCGACGCGACGTAAGCAAATGATTTTTGATTTGCTTGCAGTCAGCATCAGCATTGATTGTTGTGTGTATATTTGAGTATATTCAATGTGTGCATTGCATACTGCATAGAAATGATTCTGAATGGATTTAGATGGGATTTGTTTGGTAGATATGTAGATATTGGTGGTTTTATTTTCCGCTATACATATATTAGGATGGGATGTGAATGAAAATGAATGTAATACATATATGTATGTGATCAGAAATTTTGAATGAGCGTGGATTTTCTATGCGTTGCGTAGTATTTATGCGGGATTTAGTTTGGGTATTCATTTTACAGTGTGTCATTCTTAAATTGGACGACTCGGAAGCTATGTCGTTGTGCTGAATCTTTCGCTCATCCTGTTGATTCGTTCATAAATTACGACTCCTTACTGTGTTACACATCACTAGAAAACGCCAACACGCCACACCCAGCTAAAAGATTAACTAAAGAACGCGCGATCAAAAACACCATTGTAGAGCTTGTCGCGAACCACGGCTTTGTCGAGCCGCCATGACTGCAACAAGATTTATATTAACCAGGATACTTTCGGCTCGGTGGCACAGGTCCCGGCTAGACCAGCGGAGGTCGTAGGTTTTGAGAGCCGAAGCATCCTGGTCCTAGATCAGCCACCTTCAAAACATGAAAACGCGAGGGAAGGAACAGGATAAGGGAAGGATTGTGTCCATCCTTCGGGACACGGAAGAACCCAAAGTGACGAAAAGGTTTAGTTAAATATTATAATAATGTATTTCGAGAAAAAAATTAGACAATTCAATACTAAATTTAAAAAAATTTTAAGAAATGCCTTGGAAATGAATGAAATTAATCAAATGAAACGATCGAACCAAATGAAACAAAGTTAAAACCAACTAATTCAAATATGCAAAAAAAAATGAAAATTAATAGAAAAATTCAGACTTACTATCGGTGCTCCCACGATGACGATCGATCGTCTTCGACGGTGTTACAATGGTAACTGAAATAAATTATTATAAAAAAAATCGTATGAACATGAAGAAATCAAAATTTCGGTTCAAACATCCAACCGCCCGTAAAATATATTCGTCCGATTCCAACTACTAAGCAAGCTCTTCGTCTTCAGTACTCGCACAACTTTTAAAGAATTAGACTCCTTAATTTTCTGCTCTTCACTCTTTCAACATTTTCAGTAGCGTCGTTAAAAATTCAAAATTCACTAAGAGTTTTCTTCTCTTATCTGCTGATCTTCTTAAGTTTCACGTTAAGCGTCTTTGTCGCGGATATATCGTTTTTACTTTTGATACGTCAATTACACAAGCAATTCTTCCTCACTGCTTCACTTCACTTTTTTTTTCCTTCATTGGCAATCTCTTCAAAATCAAATTCACCCGACTTCTGCGATAAATAAAACGAAATCAATATGCAACCGTTTCAACTTCTCTGAATCTAAAATCAAGCTCTTTTTCACTTTCCACGACTCTTCAACCAACTTAAAGTCAAGTCCAGAAACAACCTTCTTCTTTCAGAATCCTTAAGATTTCGTTCATCCCAGAAGCACAACTCCCAAAAATCCACGTTCAAAAATTTTCACCAAAAGGAAAAAAAAAACACAAACGTCTTCTACCACAATCCAAAAAAACTCCAAAAAACAACCCAAATCGACCCGAATTCCTCGGCGATCAAAACCCATCTCCCCGATCCACGGCTGAAAAAAACGGTCCTCCGCAATCTACGGACCTCCAACACCGTCCCATCTATCGTCAAAAAATCCCATCCTCTGGGTCAACGATCGAGATGCGCCGCACACTCGTCGTTGTCGTCAGCCTTGCCGCCAACAACACACATCTACGTGCCGTGCCGGCTGCATAACATAGCAACTGCATCAACATAGATTTCGCACAGTGCATCACCGTTTGTCTATGCAGTTCAGCAACTATGCTATGCAATCGGTCAGCTGTGCGTTGTCGACGACAGTTAAAGATTGTTATACCATATGTAGGTCAGTTCAGTCAAATGAAATGCAACATGCATTTTGCGTATGCAAAGCGAATGTTGCACGACATTTGACTTTACAGTTGTTCGCAACAAGCTACCTCTGCGCTATATAGAAAATAGTCCCCGGCGACTCTTAGGACACCTAACGAAGCAACCTTTCCCCTAAGATTGGATATGTGGGCTTGTAACCTGCGTACCTGAAATTAATTTACTCTCGAAACACTAAACAAGCTTCGAATACCATGGACTGATTCACGGGCAACGACTTTTGGCTACAAACAACGGACCACGATCGGATTTTAGGAACGTCCGAACGATGTGAGGCTAGTACAGTAGTGCGAGGCTCACCGATGTCGAACGGGAAATGACGAGGCCTGGAACGGGAACGACTTTATCATCAAGCTCCCAAACAGTACTGCTTTACTCTGGAAATGAAGAAGATACGTCACCTCAAATGGCAGGCGTCGGAATCCTGTTGACTAGGAAGGCACGCCTATCTCTAACTGACTGGAAACCATCTTCAACCGTATCATCACTGCTAGATTCAAATCCAGGGCTAGAAACATCACAATAATTCAGTGTTAAGCCCCGACTGAACCAGCGGATCAATCAGCTAAGGGCACCTTTTACCAACGGCTTGGCGTAAGTTTCGACAAGGGCCCCAAAGGTGACTTAAGAATTATCACGGGGGATCTCAACACCAAAGCTGGGTCTGACAATGTAGGCTTAGAACAACTAATAGGCAATCATGGACTAAGCAACAGGAACAAAAATGGCGAGATGTTCGTGGAGTTTTGCAACTCTCGTCAACTCGTCATTGGCGGTACCCTGTTCAAGCACAAACGATGCCACTTAACAAACTGGGCCTCTCCGGATGCAGAACGGAAAACAAGATTGACCATATAGCCGTCTCCAAGACATGGAGGAATTGTGTCATGGACGTCAGGCTGAAGCGAGGTGCTGATGTTTGCAACGACCACCAACTTGTTATCGCAAAAATACGCTTACGAGCGGCAGCGAGCCTGCGTCGAGAAAGTTGACAATTTCCGCTATCTCGGAAGCGTAGTTACAGCAGATGATTGACCGGATGTCGATGTGCAGTCTCGTATCAACAAACCTCGGGCAGCTTTTTTCAGTTTGACTCCTTTCTGGCAAAACAACAACATTTCCAGACGCACCAAACTCCGCATCTTTGAAATCAACGTAAAATCAGTGTTTTTATATGGATGTTCAACTTGGAAAGAGACCAATGAGATAGTTGTTATCTCGTTAGATTGCAAACTTGTGTGAACTAGTGTCTACGGCGCATCCTGCACATACAGTGGCCGAAAGTCATTTCTAATGACAACCTCCTTACTATTACTGATCAGGACATGATAGATACTTCTATTCTTAAGAATTGTCAAAAATATAATTTTTTAATTTATTCTTCCAACTAACAAAAAAATGTTCCTTGCCCGTAACAATATAAATCAACTTCAATGTTTTTATTTCATATCCCTTTTCTGATTACATTTCTTATAATTTTTCTTCGAATTTAAAATAGTTGTGTTGTACTCAGAAATGGCAAACTTCAGCGAAAAAAAAAATAAGGGTGACACTACAATACGAGAATACAGAGTTCGAGATATTTTCCATAAAAAGATACTGAAAAATACTTCCATCATAATTTTCTTTCTCCAAGTCATCTGATAAGTTTTTTGCCTTTCCACGAAGTTCGAATCGAATTGAAAAGGAAAGGAATTCCCCAAAGAAGTTTTATTTCTTGTCGGTCGTTATCCCGCCTGGGAGAAGAAAAAAAGAAAGTTCCAAGGGAAATAGTCAAGTATTTTTGCATCTCTCTGACGCGCGACATTTTTCTTTTCTTTCTTTTTTTTCGGCTGGTCGTAAACAGAAAGTTGTTGTCACAAAAGTGAGCAACAACATTCCAGGAGCGAAGACGGGATCCGAGCAACAAAAAAATTTGAAGAAGTGAAATCTAGGAAGCAATGGAAGCAGTCACAACAGAGTGAAGAAAATGGTGAATGAGGCAAAAGCATTTGGATACCCTGAAAGTCCTTTCTTTCGCCCTTAAGTTTTGGCTGATAGTCGGTTTGTCCACACGGTCGGTTGGAGTGTATTGAAAATAAATTCAATTATTGGAGCATTTTCAAGTTTTGGTAGGAAATTATTTCTGAAGTTTATTCGAATAAGATGTGTGGATAGCGTAAATATCAGAATTGAATTGCCTATTAGGTTTTGCAAGGGTTGCAAAAACTTCGTGAATTTACTATGTAGAAAGAGCATGCTCATTAGCAACGGGACAGTAAATTTCCATGCTTGGAATTGCGATTCTCCTTATTGATTCTAATTGACGTACGTTCTTTAAATATCCTCATTATTTATTCGAAATAATATACGACAAGAATCTTTTTGGTATTCGTGTATCAATTTCCAGTAATTTGTCGATTGTAGCCGTTTTATCAACGCTCAGGATGCGAACGTACGAAGTGCACTTATTTGGAAATACCAATAAATCACCACCCTCCGTCACCATACATACACTCCGTGACAAGTTCTTAATTCCAAATTTAATTAAATCCAACACGTTGTGATGACTAGAGCTCACAGCATGAAAAGGGGGATTCCCTGGATATAAGGATGTTGGCATTGACGTCAAATATTTGTTTTAATTTTAAGGCAATGGGGTGGGAGTGAACAGAGTAAACAATGATCCGGTACTTTAATTTTGTCCGTGTTTTTGGGGGAAGATGTAATTAGTAAAATGTTAATATTTGCCATTTGCATAAAGCCAAATGTTCGATTTTGGACAAATGTTTTATTTATAACAAAAGATACAAATCCCTTCATAAAAAATTAATAAAATCATCTACAAATGTTTAATACTTTATTTATATGTGTGCTTAGGGTTTTGTTGTAAAAAAAAACGCTTATAAAAACGGTCGAATGTCCGTCCGTCTTTATGTATGTCCCGTTCACGACGACGTTCGTGGCCATGGATGTGCAGGAGATGCATGCTGGCAACTGCATTCTCCGAAATCTGTATATGCCAACGAAACGTCAACATGGAACAGACGCGCTGTGCCCCACAAGGGGTTAGGGCAATTGAGTAGTAGTATAGAATTAACTGTCAAGGACACTATTTACCATCCATCCAAAATCGTCGAATATGTCACTCTATCGTAATTCCACTTTATTGTGTCTAAAAACTGCTTTTATATAGTCTCAGTCAGTCCATTATAAGCTCTTATACACATCCTGTACTTATAAAGTGTACCATTATCTGTTGAAAATTATTGAAAATAGTGCATTTACGATTCGCTTTTAATAGGCGAGTTTCTAAAACAGATCAGTTATCTGATTCTTGGATCTTTTTTCTGATTTTCTCCGAAACGCTGTCCGGTGCGGTACCGGCACAATGGAACATGTTCATTTTTCGGATCATATTTTTTTCCGGTCCATTACCGGTCCATTTTACCCAAACTTCTGACAGCGCGCAGCGAATACCCGCTGAAGTGTTTTCAGCTGTTGTGGTGTTCTTTGGTTATGGGGTCGTCAGTTTTCACTTGCTGTCGTGTAAAATTTGAGTGATCGGTTTTTTTTGTGAATTTGTCGCAGTATTCGCAGAGAACAAATTCGATTCAAATGACGTCAGCTGTAACCTAGCCGATTAAACTGGATGGACCATAGCCGTTTCTGAGACAACTTATGATCCACGGACCCAAGGATTAATTAGAATTAGACCACGTTCCTGATTTTGGCGTTTTGGGACAGCGACCAGTTTTAGTCAATGAGCTCCTTTGACATTTGTTCTGCAGTGTTATGCCCGGTTCACATTATTCCAGTAACCAATCCAGTCCAGTAATCCAGTCCAGCGCAGGACTGCTACTGCAATAATGTGAACCGGCACTGGACAGCAATCCAATCCAGCAATCCAGTCCAGTGACTGGATTGTCGGTCTACTTTTTGATTCCAGCTCGCCCAGAAATCATTGTTACTACAGTTACCGAATCAACAACACACTCGCCGGACTACTGGACTGGAATCATGTAGACGATATGATCCAGTCCAGCACTGGACTGGATAGCTGGACTGGATTACTGAACTGGAATAATGTGAACCGGGCATTATACGTATAATTTTTATAGCTAGCTTACATTTTAAATTTTGTATGTAGTGCACTTCAAAATGCAATGACAAGAGTCTTCCAATGATCCATTACTCAGGAAGGTGTCGCCGTTTTGCTCCATGTGAAATGCTCGGGTCCGTCTAGTTGGCACCATAAAGCCAATTTCGGCTGCATCCGGAAATGGGCATGCATGGCCACTTTCGATTCGCATTCAATGTTCAATCTCGTTTAGAAAAGAAAGTGAGTATGTGCATCTCGATTTTCGCTTTCCTCCGCATACCTTATTTCGATTTGAAACCGAATTTGTGCATAAACCAAAAGAAAAAAATGCTGGATGCAGATATTCCAGGATGAAACAGATGCAGGTACAGGAAGGAGTGAAACGGGCGACCTAGGGCTACATACGCGGTATCGTAACCCACTAGGGGCGGAGCTAATCCAGCTCACTGCAAACCGAAATGGCCCATACACACTTTTTCGGACAACCTGCAGTGGTTGTGAATCAACAGTCCTTATTGTGAGCTCCGCGCTTAAGGGATCGCAACCCTCAGTATCGCGCAAACATTAAATCTCGCTTTGCTCGGTCTGGGTGCAACAGTCTCTTGTGTGGACTCCGATTATGAATCAACAGTCTCATGTGTAGGCTAAGCTCGCTCCGCGCTTAAGGAATCACAACCCTCAGTATCGCATGAATACAAAACTTCCGCTCGCTTTTGGTAAAAAAAAGTCTCTTGTGTAGGCTCCACTCGCTCCGCGCTTAAAGGAGCACAACCCTCAGTATAGCTAAAACAATTACACTCACTGCGCTCGCTCCTGGCACTGCATGGCTATTTTCGTTCTTTTTTTCGCATGCGTTATTTCGATTTGAAACCGATATTGTTCATGCATAGGTTATTTCGTTTATTTTCCGATGAACACTTTCGGTTCAAAACGTAAGTATCCATATGGATTCTTTCGGGTGACTACTTTCCCCATGGCTTATCTCCGTGCCTCCGTCTAGTGCAATTGTTTTACGGTGGCACCATAATAGAGCATGGAGAAAGTGTATACTCGAATTAAAGCATATGAATACTTTAGCTTAAGTGCATATTGACAGTTGTGGGGGGTTTTGATCTCTTCAGTTCGGAGCCCACGCAAGAGGCTTTTGCACCCAGAGTGAGGGAAAGGAGCGTTCATGTTTACGTAACAGCCTTCAGTATTGCACAAATATAAAAGTTTCCCTCGCCGGCGGTGGGTGCAACGGCGGCAACCCAAATCAACATGCATGCACTCATTTGGTTTCAAACCACAAATGTACATGCATGCATAATTTCCCCTTGCTTTATTTCATGGTGCCTTATTTTGCGTTTATTGTCGACCTCGCCATCCATCAGTGATATTACCACTAGAGAACTTCTGCATGCGAACAACTGCTTCAAAGGCAGAATCGGAAGGGATTTCTACATCGCATCGCATAAGCCGGCGACGAAATCCCAACTGCAGAAAGTCATGGGGAATGCCAGGACATGCCTCAACGTCGACGGCAGAACCGAATATTCCCGGCGCAAAGGTTATGCTTTGCATTTGGTGGGACCAGCTCGGTGTGATATACTACGAGCTACTGAAACCGAATGAAGCTATCACAGGAGATCAGTACCGAACGCAATTGATGCGTTTAAGTTGAGCATTAAAGGAAAAACGACCACAATACCACGAGAGATACGACAAAGTCATCCTCCAGCATGACAGTGCTCGGCCACACGTCGCAAAAGTGGTCAAGACATACTTAAAAACCCTGAAATGGGCAATCTTGCCCCACCCGCCGTACTCCCCGGAGATCGCTCCATCCGACTACCATCTGTTTCGTTCCATGGCGCACGGCCTGGCTGATCAGAATTTTCGTTCGTACGAGGAAGTCGAAAAATGGATCCAATCATGGATCACGTCGAAAGACGCCTCCTTTATCCGAGATGGAATCCGAAAATTGCCGGAGAGATGTGCGAAAGTTGTCGCTAGCGATGGACAGTACTTTAAATAATACACCTGTAAGTACTTTTGACAATTAAGCTTTTAATTTCCCAGGAAAAAACGGCGGAAGCAAAGTTGTACACCCAATATCAAAGATACCTTTGAAACTGAACGAAGTGTTGATGTCGAAAAATAAAATGGTAGATCTAGTAGTAGCTTTACAATTCTATTTTGTGTAATTTGGAATTTTTTAATGTGGGACACTGCGCATGATCCCCAGGCAGCGGCTGCATATAGTAAGACCGGTTTTATTATCTGTCGACAAAAGTGATTTTCTATTAACTAAAGGAAAATTGAAATTGAAAATTTAAGAGGTCCCCTCGAAGTACTTTTTCACTAGCTTTAACAAGATCTGGGAATACGAGCATGCGTATGCATATGTATATGGAAATGTAAGCGTCACGAAGTCTCTGAATTTTAGTCTACTTAACTCTGGAATCAATGTCATGGATATAGGATTAATACTCGCTGGGTCGGAAGTCCATAGCGACTGACATCTTAGTGCTAAGTTCAACGACCCCACCACAGACTCTCTGTTCGGCTTTTACCATTTTTTGAACTATCATATTTGTAGAAATTTAATTTGTCTATGTAAAAAGCAATATTAACTCGAGGAGCGAAAAGAAAACAGAGGGCCTTGATTTGATCCGCGGGCCGTAGTCTAGTATATTCGCGTTATGACCCCAGCCATTTGATACCCATCTTGCCTAGATATTACTTCATTACCAAGAAGGTCCTGTTGTCCTGACGTGTAGGACAGCACCTGCACCAAAATGTCACCGGGAGGTGCCTAGATTCACCCAAAGAAGCTGCATGCCAAATGTTGTTGAAATCGGACCAGTGCAAATGAGTGGAGAAGAGTTGAACTTAGAAAAGACATTTGCTGGAAACTCTGATTTGAATACAGCAGATATTACGTTCCGGAGCTAACCTGTAATAAAAATAGTTTTATTAATTATGTGGTGGGCGGCATGGGGCAAAGTTGACAACGCCACAACGACGTTCGCTGACCGGGCAGCCGAAGGATGAAACGTAGCTGCAATGAGAAGAAGACACAAAGTACCACGAACTTCTAGAGAGAGCTGGTTTTAAGTGGTAAAAATGTTCTTTAATAATAATTTTATAACGTATAACGAAACGTCGAGTTATTAATTTGTGTGAAGTGTGCTCCGGGGTGTTGAATTGAATTGGGGAGGATGAACCGTCTGTTGCCACGCCCTAGCTCCGAAGCGAGCCGGCACCAACCGCTGACCTTCGGCGAAAATTCGAGTGTAACACAGAATGTACCGTTAGAAGTTAGTCCAGTGGATATTCAAAATCGCTGCCACCGGGCCTCGGTCAGCGTCACCAGAGGAAGCCACATACCATGTTTGGTTAAGATCAGATCACGAGTAATGCCTGGACAAATGCACAGCATGCAACGGACTATATACCCGTCTATTATATACATGTGGGATGAAGTAGGATGACACGACAACCACCAAGAACGACAACCATCGCGAGTGCTACGGACGGCACTCTTGAACCAGCCGTGGTTACGCAGAGACGTCTTCTAGATACCAACGTACTTTTTTTATAGCTTTATCGTTATATCGTGTTATCGTTTTATCATTTTTCTTTTCAATAACTTCAATTAACACTACTTTTATCTTCAACATTAAATTGTCTTTTCCACATACATACATATATTAATATATGGGACGGGCCGAAAATTGTCAACTATAGGCATTGTGATTGTGATATGCCTAAAGACATCGATTTTCGGATTTTACGACTCATCATCCTTCGTATCCTTAATAAAAATAAAACTTCAATTAAAGTATTGAGATATGTGCTTTAGTAGAATATCATAGTCATCCCTATTTAAAAAGTTTCTCCCTCACTAAATTGCATTAATCTATTTGCAAATAATTAGAGAAAAGACGAGTAGAGCAAGATAAGAACATAAAAGAACCTCAGTTCTGCTCAACGCACAAAGCAACTGTCGGGAAGACAGTATCTTCAACAAAAAAGATATCCATGCTGCCATCGCTGATAGACGCTAGAGAAGAATGGTCCTTTCAAGGCAAAAGTGTTGAGACTTCCACAAGTCCGTTCAAGTCACTATTCGTAATTGGCTCGTTCTTCACAATAGAAGTTTCGACAATGTTATCGCGTTTTCTCAATTAGGTTCTACGCTAATTAATTATCCAGCAATGCTAATTGCTTCAAGCTCCCTTTGTTGGTCATTTCATTTGGATGCCTTTTCTTTGCTCAAAGAAAATACGAGTATATTGCAAACGATTCGAGGAAAAGCGTTTGTGCAAATGAAATGTGTCGTGGGCTAAGGATTAACTAGAGCGTGGGGTCTTATTGTCTCTCATCGGCTTGTGTGATTTTACCTACCGCTACGATAACTTACGGAAGACGTAAAGCGTTGAAATTTCTGGAACATTTTACAGCCTCTTCATGCAAATGGCCTATTCACTTTCATCACATGGGAATTTCGTTGAAAACTCAGCCCAAGTAGATCTCAGCCGCAACCGCAAGTGTAAGAGTTCTATTGACATAATTGAATCCTATCCCTTGCTGAAAAGAAGTCATCGGTTTCCCTCGAAATTCCATTAGCATCACAAACAATTTTCATAATCGTGTCCCAATTTTGACAACGAATCAAAGCCATTTTACGAATCCTCAAGAGTCGATACTGCGCCCCATTTTCGCATAAATGCAGATATTCTCCCTTATAAATAGAATCTGCCAAAGTAAAAGTAATAGGAAAATTAGGCACTTGCAGAAGCTCATAAAATTTACCGTCAGGATAAAAATTTACGGTCCTGTTTGCTTAATGAGCCAAAAGTAATGCGGTTGCTTGTGACGAAGCCACAAAGTCACTTGAAAAGTGAACTTTTTTTGGCAGTCGAAACGCTGGTTTAGGTGGGGCAGGACGCACAAATGACGGAGAGACTTGCCCTGGAATTGGGAGCTCAGTGTCAAGGCTGGGACTATGTTGCTTCTAGGGGACTTTAGACATTATTTACGTATTGCTATTTCTACGAACAGTCTAGGGTAGTCATTATAGAAGCGAGTGCACACAGCCGGGCATGTAGACGCTTTTTTGCAAAGAGAGCACGGTTTCGGAAAGATAGCAGTGCGGTGTATCTGGGGAGCGAGAGTTCATAGAATAGCCCGGACTGGAATACTAGCAACGTAGAACTGAGAAATAAAAAAAGAAACACGAGACAGGAATACACTAGGATCGAGTCAAGAGCTATTAACAGTGCGGCGGAATCATTCGCCAGGAATAATCTTGTTATCATAATAGCCCTATGTTCCTGAAAATCCCAGACAGAAGGAGACTAAGGAAAAAAGCTTTTCGAATAAAATATTATTGGCCAGATTTATAAAAAGTGGATATTTCAGAAGATGGTAATGGCAGGAAATTTCGTAAATTGAAAATGATTGAAGGGGCGCCGCGATGGTGCTGAAAGTCCTTTTACATTTCCTTTTATATTGCCTGCATATTTAATGCAATGCTTTTTGGACGAAAAGTCATGATCTCAAGAATATTTAATATGTTGGCCGGGGTGAACGTGGTATCATCATACGTTTATGAATTTTATCAATATTTTCCATTTTTGGCAAAATACAAACAGCAGTGAATTCCTCTTGTAGGGAGAAGAATGTTTCGTCTTGTTGAGGTAGTATCGTTATATGACTTCAGTTTTTCTGCTGGCGGAGGTGGACGTTATCATATTGAAGTTCCCTGATTTTAAATAGATGCTGCTAAAATCGGGGCTTACTGCTTGCGCAGGAATAGTCAATGTCGCCCCTAAGACAGTATCTTGGGTTAATATTTACAGTTCTGGTATGTGTATTATGGTAGGTGGTTACCGCTCTACTATTTTGCATCTAGAGAGACGGAGGTTCAATCCTCGGCGCGTTAATAAAAACAGCCTGTGAGTACTACTAAAACTCCCGCAGCGCTCCGAGCCTGTCAGTATAAAGATAGCACGGATAGGAGGTTCATGCTAGCAACTGCACCATCCGCAAAATACAATCTTTCGAAACGTCAAGAAGACATAGTCATAGGCGCCGACTATGGGGGGGGTAAGGCACTTTTTGCGCGGTCAATCCAATTATTGGGGTGGGGGAGGGACAGCCACAAGGCACAAATATCGTTTGGCAAGAAAAGCTATCCTCTCTCGACTTTTTCGTTAAAACAATCAAACACTTGTTTAGCTATGACACCTAGGGAAACAAGGAAGGAACTTCTGTAGACACATATATAGCCCATATGAATTGCATCGTTGAATCATGAGCTTTAATAAGGCTTTACAGCCGTCAATCCCCGGGTCGTGAGAACCCGTGAAATATTAGCCCGAACCTTAAGGGTCATATGAGGTACTAAAACTCGTTGTTTAATTTGGTTACGATTCCTCAAGACGCTGTAAAAGCTTAATAGATCTTTTGTGATGCTCTTAAGTCGTGGACGGTTAAAATATTTGAATTTAATTAAAATTAAATTCATTATTTTGTATTACTATAAAAAAAAAGCATTATGGTTCCATCATGAAAAATTTATCTGGATATTAATGCTTCGGTCTCAAAAACAAGCAACAAACGTCATTTCCATACAATGCTGATGATTCGACGGTCGAGACCATACAACTTAATGCCGGGACCCCATTATGCGTGACTCGCCGAGTCACAAGCGAAGTGGATAACACATTGTGCACACCCAAGCACCGTGCGTCTCTCCCGTCCAGGATTCATTGGGTGAACAAAATGCTCCTATTGTGAATGCATATTCGATGTGTCATTGCAACTACGTAATTGTCAACTCTAACTTAACTACTCTTCTTCTCAATAAAAACGTCAAACGTGAAACACTTGCGAAATCTGCGTTCTTTATTACTGAGGTCACAACAGGTTATGGGCCCAGTAATTTATCCGCGAATATTTAAATAATCGATTTGATTTCTATTCGGGAAGTGAAGTGTTTCGAATCCAGTCGATTTTCTTAAAATTTTAAGAGATATATTTTCACTAATCGTCGACGTTAAAGTGAGGTTAGTTCTTGCTACGTGATTCATGAGAAAAGTTTCAACACCCACGTCGCCAAGTGAAAAGCCGAAAATCAGTAACCAAATTGCTTTCACAAATATTGAAACCGATCTCATTCCAATGGCATCATCACTTTTAACATCGATCGAAAAGTTGAAAGGCAGAGAGAATTATTCTTCGTGGAAATTCTCTATGCAAAATTATCTGGAATATGAGGAATTGTCGCAGTGCATTACCGGCACTGAAACCGATGCTAGAAAAAATGCGAAAGCAAAGGCAGCGTTGAACTTAAGCATCGATAAATCTGTGCAAACCCATGTGAAATCCGCGAACACGGCAAAAGACATTTGGAATAACCTCAAAGCAACATTCGAAGATAGTGGAGCAGGCCGCAAAGTTACTTTGTTCCGCCACATGATCAACACCAAACTTAGCGAATGTGAAACGATGGAGTCGTATGTCGGTCGAATTGTTTCAACGGCGCAGACGCTTGGTGATGTGGATTTCCATATACCAGACGAAATATTGGCAGTAACACTCCTAAGTGGTTTAACCAGTGACTATCAGCCAATGGTCATAGCCATGGAAAGCACTGGCAAAACACTGACAGCAGATGGTGTGAAAACGAAATTGCTACAGGAACCTGTAACCATCGCTGCAGCGGACGGGGAGAAAGCGTTCTTTGCTAAGAAAGACAAATCTGGTAAGAAACGTGGTCTTATATGCTACACATGCAGGAAAAAGGGGCATAAGTCATTCAATTGTCCACAAAAATCGAGTAAAAACGATTCGAAAGGGACCAACGCAGACACCAAAAAACCTGTGGCGTTTAGTGCGGTCTTTTTAAGTGGGAAACACGATCGAAACGACTGGTATATCGACTCTGGAGCGACGAGACATATGACGATGAGAGAAGACTGGATGATTGAGACAACTAGATGCGGTCAGTCAACGATTCGGGCAGCGAACGATGAAGAGATGAAAGTAAGCAGCAGTGGAACAGTGATTTTTGATGCAGACGTTAATGGAAAGCATCAGACAGTAGAGTTTCAAAATGTACTGTGTGTACCGAAACTGACAGCCAACTTGCTCTCGGTAAGTCAAATGACTAATAAAGGAAAAGCCGTTCATTTTACTTCATCAGGTTGTGTGATAAGAGATGCTAATGGCGTGCTGCTAGGAACGGGATCATTGGTCGATGGACTGTATCGTATGGTTGGCAGCAGCAATACCGTACTGGCTGCAATTGCATCAAATAAGTCCATGGAATTATGGCATCGGCGTTTGGGACACGCTAATCCATTTTATTTGAAGAAGATGATGGAAGGAGGTGTCAATGGTATATCGTTCGATGGAAATGAATTGAGCATTTCGTGCATCACATGTTGCAAGGGCAAACAATCGCGCAAGCCCTTTCCCAAGCAAGGAACTAGAGCGACTCAGCTGTTAGAAACCATCCATGCAGACTTAGCTGGTAAAATGGAATGCCCATCCATTGGTGGTAACTATTACTGTTTTGTATTGGTTGATGATTTTAGCCGAAGAACATTTGTTTACATGCTAAAGCATAAAAATGAAGCATTCGAAAAATTTTGCTCATTTAAACAATTAGTTGAAAACCAAACCGGTTTAAAAATAAAGAAGTTTCGGAGCGACAATGGAACGGAGTTCTTTTCGAAGCAATTTGAAAGGTTTCTCGGTCAGCATGGAATACAACATCAAAGCTCTATTCCACATACACCACAGCAAAACGGATTAGCAGAGCGCACGATTCGGACATTGACTGAAAAGGCTAGATGCATGTTACAGGATGCGAATTTACCGAAGCGTTATTGGGCAGAAGCAATGAGTACAGCTGCATACATCAAAAATCACACAACTTCATCTATCTTGGGATACAAATCACCGATGGAAATTTGGAGTGGAAAGAAGCCGGATATAAGCCACTTCAGAGTGTTTGGATCAGTAGCGATGGCGATGATTCCAAAAGGAAAACGGCGGAAGTTCGATGCGAAGTCCAGAGAATTGATATTTGTTGGTTACTGCGAGGATCAAAAGGGTTATCGACTTATGGATCGGCGAACCAATAAAATAATTGCGTGTCGGGATGTCACGGTTATAGAACAAGACTATATCGGGCCAAGTCAGTCTATGGTGAAAGATGGAGACATTGGCATTGGGAGTGACAGCAGCACGTTGATAATTGAAGGATCATCGAACAAGAATGGCGTGCAACATGGCCAAAACAATGTTGCAAAAATTGATGTCGTACATACTCAAAGTGCTATTGGCGTGCAACATGGCCCAAACAATGTTGCAACAACTGACTCAGTACATATTCAGGGCACAAACGGCGTGCAGCATGGCCAAAACAATGCTGCTCAAAATGACTCGATAGATGACTCATCGATTGATGACTTTGTGGACGCTAACGATGATAATACATACATCCCTGAATTCGATACAACTGATGAGAGCGACGAAGAGGATACATCAATCAGCGACAGCAAGTTCGGTAGTGTACGATGTTCGAAACGTGAAACCAGACCTGTTCAACGATACGAAGCATCACATTTTGCGAACGAAGTACGGAGTGGTGAACCAGTTACTGTTGACGAAGCACTTAATTGTCACGACGGACAGCATTGGAAAAGTGCCATGGATGATGAGCATCGCTCATTAATTGAAAATAAAACTTGGGAATTAGTGGAACTACCGAAGGGTTCCAAATCTATAAATTGCAAATGGGTTTTTAAACAGAAAACTGATTCTAATGGCAATATCGCACGATACAAAGCCCGACTCGTTGCTAAGGGTTGCAGTCAAAGGCCAGGTATTGACTTTGAGGAAACTTATTCTCCCGTGGTTCGCTATTCGTCGATTCGATTATTGATGGCGTTGGCCGTAAAATTGAATCTAAATATTGAACAAATGGACGTAGTGACTGCATTCCTACATGGTGATATCAACGAAGCGGTCTACATGAAACAACCTGAAGGATATGACGACGGAAGCGGTCGAGTATGTAAACTGAAGAAGTCGCTTTATGGATTAAAACAAGCCAGCCGTCAATGGAACCAAAAAATTAACGAAGTCCTTATCAAAGCGGGGTTTGTACGTTGCAAAACTGATTCATGCATATACGTACGTCGAAAAGGTGAATCTATTATTGTTGTTGCAGTTTATGTGGACGATTTGTTGATTCTTTACAACAATTCAGTATGGAAAGATCAACTTAAATCGATATTGACCAGTAATTTTAAAATGAAGGACTTGGGCAAGGCGTCGAATGTTCTTGGATTACGTATTGATTACGATCAGCGCAAAGGAGTTATTAAATTGGACCAACAAAAATACGCTGAACAGGTTCTACGCAAGTTCAACATGTTCGATTGTGATCCAGTGAAATTGCCTAGTGACCCAAACCAAAAACTTACAAGAGAAATGTCACCAAGCACCGAAATTGAAATTGAGCAGATGAAATCAGTTCCGTACCAAGAAGCTGTGGGCAGCATTCTGTATTTGGCACAGTGCACGCGACCAGACATTTCGTTTGCAGTAACGAATGTTAGTCAATTCAACAAAAACCCAGGTCTAGCACATTGGAGAGCAGTAAAACGTATTCTACGCTACATTAAAGGTACGTTAAACTACCAGCTAACTTTTACCAGGGACAGCAAATTCGAGAATTTGTGTGCATATGCCGATGCTGATTGGGCGTCTAGTTGTTGCGATAGAAAATCGTGCAGTGGGTACATTTTTCTATGGCAAGGTGGAGCTGTATCATGGTTGTGTAAAAAACAGCCGACGGTGGCATTGAGCACTGCCGAAGCGGAGTACATGGCACTGTCAGCAGCGTGTCAGGAAGCATACTGGCTAAATCAATTGAAGCACGAGATAATTGGAGGTCAAAAGCCAACGCTTCAAATATTCAGCGACAACAAAGGTGCTATTGACTTGGCACTAAACGGAGCGTATAGTCCAAAAACAAAACACATTGATATACGTCATCATTTCATCAGAGATTTCATACGGAAGGAAATTGTAAAAATAACAAAAATAAGTACTGATAAAATGATAGCAGACAATCTTACTAAAGCTGTACCAATTGATAAACATAAATTTTGCACATTTGAAATGGGATTAAGTATTTAATTTATTCTCGATAATCATCATCATCGTGGCGCGACGGCCCGACGTCGGGCCTTGGCCGCCTGGATCATTGTCCTCCAATTATCTCGGTCACGTGACCGCGTCCTCCAATTTTGGGAGCCCAGCAGCTGCGCGGCGTCCACACCTACTGAGCTCTCCCAACGAGATCTCGGTCGTCCTCGCAGTCTCGCTCCGTCGACTCGTTCTGCATTCATTACTCTCTTAGGCATGCGATCATCGTCCATTCTTTGTACATGCCCTGCCCATTGAAGTCGTTGTAGTTTGACGATTTTCGAGACTTGCAGCTCATCGTACATTTCATACAACTCATGGTTGTACCGGATGCGCCATCCATCTCGATCGCAAACAGCCCCGAAAATTCGCCGTAGAACCTTACGTTCGAAAGTGTCTAGCATGTTTTCGGAGGCTTGAGTTAGGGTCCATGCTTCGCAGCCATAGCATAGCACTGGTCGTATAATGGTTTTGTACACGCGGAGCTTCGTGTTTCTGTGCACATGTTTCGATTTCATTATGGGGAGAACCGAGAAAAAAGTCTTATTAGCTAACTGTATCCGTCGCTTGATTTCGTCAGTTTCGTTGGCGTCTCTTGACAGGTTGCAACCCAGGTAGATGAAGTTGTTCACGAACTCTATGTTGAGGTCCCCCACGTTGATGCTCGGTTGTGCAGGTGTCCTTGTCACCGATTGCATCATTATTTTAGTTTTACCCTCGTTAATACGTAATCCAACTTCCTTTGCAGCGGTATCGAGCGTATGCAGAAGTTCTTCTGCGTCAGCCAATCTTCGGGACATGATGTTGATGTCGTCGGCGTACGCTGCTAATTGTGTCGACTTGATGAGCAGCGTCTTGCTGTTGTCCATATTCATGGCCCGAATAACGTATTCCAGTGCTAGGTTGAAGAGCGTCGGTGCCAGTCCATCGCCCTGTTTCAAACCAGTACGTGTTTCAAATAGATCAGTAAGTCTATTCTGGATCCTGACTTGTGAGACGGAGTTGGTCATCGTCATCTTTGTCAGTCGCACTAATTTTGCTGGTATACCAAATTGCAGCATGATGTTGTACAGTACTCCACGATCGATACTGTCGTATGCCTGCTTGAAGTCGACAAAGATTTGGTATACGTTTACGTTGTATTCCCAGCACCTCTGGAGTATCAGTTTGACTGAGAAGAGCTGATCGGTTGTGGAGCGACCAGGTCTGAAACCGCTTTGATATTCGCCAATGACTCGTTCTGCGTACGGTTTTATTCTATTTTCCAGAATTTTCGTCAAAATTTTATAGGACGTACAAACTAGTGAGATGCCCCTGTAATTCTCACACCGCAATTTATCTCCCTTTTTATGGATTGGACAGATGATGCTTCTGCGCCAATCGTCTGGGATCTCCTCGTTCTCCCATACTCCCAGGAGTAATTGATGTATGGCATCAACTAGACTCGTTCCACCGAATCTTAGCAGTTCAGCTGGGATCTCGTCAGCGCCCGGCGCTTTATTTCATTTTAGTGACAACAACGCGAGATCAACTTCCTCTACTGTCGGGGGTTGAATGGGTGGGCCTAGATCAACAATATCATCGAGAGCTTCCTGTGTGGGGATGTTAGATGGTCGGTTTAGAAGCTCTTCAAAATAAGAGGCCCATCGTTTGTTAATACCATCGGTGTCGCTGATGATGTTTCCATCCTTGTCCTTACAAAGGCTAGTCCTGGGTTGGTAGCCGCTCTTAATTGTATTTACTAGTTTGTACGCTTGTCTGGTGTTCCTATTAGCTAAGTGTTCGTTTATGTTCAGCAACTGCTCGTCAAAGTATTTACGTTTCTTACGTCTAATTATTCTATTCGATATTCGCCGTAGCTCGTCATATTTTTCTCTTCTGGCTCTGGTTCCTCGTTGAATCCATTGTCTGTAGGCCTCGTTTTTCGCGTCAAGTGAATTTTTGCATTCTTCGTCGAACCAGTCATTTCGCGCTCGCCGGGCTTTATATCCCACGACCTTCTCTGCGACATCCTTGATGGTACCCTTGAGTTCTTCCCAGAACCCATGGACGCCTGTGTTGCTGATGTTGTGTAGGATAGGTGATAGTTTTTCCTCAAGGGCGGTAGTATACGCCACCGCTGTAGCATCACTCAAGAGCTTATCAACCGCAAAGATTTTGGGAGGGCTGATTCTTGACTGGTGCACTGAGGAAATTCTCGATAATACGTAAAGTAAATTATTAGCAGAACTATTGTTTGTAATTTGAAACTCATGACCCATCGAACAAGTGGGAATATTGTGAATGCATATTCGATGTGTCATTGCAACTACGTAATTGTCAACTCTAACTTAACTACTCTTCTTCTCAATAAAAACGTCAAACGTGAAACACTTGCGAAATCTGCGTTCTTTATTACTGAGGTCACAACAGCTCCACGAGTGCTTGCTCGGAATTCGTTGGATTGGATGAAATTCCTTCACTCGTAGGTGCTTGGATGTGCACAACATGTTATCCACTTGGCTCGTGATTCGGCGAGTCCCGCATAATGTGGTACGGGAATAAAATTTGACGAATGAATCGATTCCGAATTTCGGTTCGCCTCAATCGTGAGACTATTTTTATTGACTGTGTAAGACTATACATTCGTATCGATATTGAATATTTGTCTACCTTATAGGTGGACACACACTTGCGTGAATCAAAATGGATCCGATCCGAATTTCGGAGTCTCACACTGCGGAGCAGATCCATCGCGAGCCAGACGTCATTTTAAAAGTCAAATTCGATGACGAAATCAATTTTCGCTCATCTGATTTAATTCCACGAGCCGTCAGTTGGATTAAAAAAGTTTTGAATAAATACAATGACGATTTCGGTGTTGTCATTTAACAGCGACAACACGAAACATGATCAAAATTCGTCTTCATCCAGTTCGGATTTCGCGCACAAATGCCATGGCAGTTGGATTCTGGCTCATGTATTTTGGGAGAGTCTAATATCCAAATCGGATCAACTCGAACCTCACACTACGCATTTTGTTTCGGGCAGGGATCAATTTGGCTTTTTGACGCAAGTAAAATATGTTTCCACTTAAGACGTTGCGTTTTTTTAGCTAGGGCTATTGGGCCGTTCTGTTCGTGGATTCATCATTAGTAAATTTTTTCAAGTGCAAGAGATACTTTAATTGTTTTTGCCTTCAAGAATGGATCCCTTTATTGTGAGTATACTACTATTTGCCCTAACCCCTACTGGGACATAGCGCGTCAACTATGTCCATATGGCTAGGCTAGTTTACATTTCATTTGCATAAACTGGTTTCGGGCGATGAATGTTAAAATAAAAATAAATAACTGGCGCAACAGTCCTATTTGAACCATGGCCTCGAGATGAGTTAGCATCATCTCATTTTCTAGATCGTGACGGTATTGAGATGTGTGATCAGCAACACGCTCAACCAAGCTATTTACCCCATAAATGGGTACTCATTTAACAGCTGAGTGGGCTCATAGTCCGAAACGTAAATCCCCTTTTTTATCGAAAACTACCGCATTTAGGAGGAATCGAACTGCGACAAGTCGGGAAAATTTGGGGTTTATTGTTACGCCCCACACCCGGGGGGAAGACAACACAAATATCCATGGCCACGACGTGGACGGGATCGAATCCGTAACTAACCGGTAGCATCCCGTCCACGACGATGTTCTTGCGGGGCGTAATAATAAGCCGCAGCATCTCCCGACTTGGCGCAGGTAGGTGGCTAAATGGGCGAGCAGCAGGTGCATGCCGGCAACTGCATTCTCCGAAACTAGTTTATGCCAATGAAACGTCAACTGGGTCTCATGGAACAGGTTGCCCCACAAGGGGCTGGAGCAAGTGAGTAAAGAGCTACCGGTCGCCCCAATTTACAAGAAGCTCACACAATAAGTCCATCCCACAATCAATCCAAAACAAGTGAAAAGTTTTTGTGCTTTGGCCCTTTTGATCTAGAAATGAAACAGAAACCAAACCTGGTTGACATGGGTATCTTCTGATTCGGAGTGATGAGACCAATGCACGAGAAGGCATTGAAGGTATTTTTAGATATTTGGTGATGAAAAAAGGACAACCTTGCCAATAAGGTGATATCTAGGCAAGATGCTTATCATTTAACTGGAGGTAATGAGACGAACGCAGCAGTCTTCTAATGATGGCATTTTTTAAGTCCGTTGGCCAGAAAAAAGCAACTTTTTGGTCATCAATGGAAACAAAAACCAACAGAAAATTTTTGGATCGAGGTGGTGATACCAATCATCTCGACGTAAGGGACACATGGGATATAAAGGACATAAAGAACCGAAAGACGTGACGTGACGTCCTCGGCAACAACTGAAAGTTATATCAAAGGCACATTTACTCAAAGATGTGCACCTAAAGATTTAATTCTTTGGGGACAACATTTATCAAAGCCAGCCATAGACAACTTGGATTAAAATGGAAATGTTTTTGCTTTTGATGAGCGTAAAGTGCCGATTAACATCGCTGTTTTTGTGCCAGGCTTGAAACAGCTTTTCATATAAACTAAACTGAAACATTGTTTTAAATTTTGTTTACAAGTATTTTTCCTCCACGTGCGCACCCCCTGGTAACGGCAGTGTGTCAAACCGCTGACGCTCAAGTTTTAGCGTTAAAATAGTTTTGGAAAAGGCAGATAGCTGCAGCCTAAATAGCTGACCAGCACCTAAGCGTCACAGGTTGGAATGATTTGTGTAGTTGGACCTGCAACATAGTTGTGTGAGCTCCAGCACTTTTATCAAACAACTGGGCCGCAAGGAGTTTGAAGTAGCATTTATAGTGAAAAATCACCTCAAGCCGCACATTACTGACTTCAAACCCATAAATGAACGGCTGTGTGTGATACGCATTTAGACTCGATTCCTCAATCTCTGGCTCATCAATGTGCATGCCCCCACTGAAGTTAAAGAAGACGCAGTAAAAGACGAGTTCTACGCCCGCCTGGAGACTCCCTTTGACTCACTTCCAACAAACGACCTCAAATTGCTGCTGAGGGACTATAACGCGAAAGTCGGAAATTAAAGTTGTCGCCGGGGGACCACTGGAGGCCACAGTCTCCATGAAGAATGTAACGACAACGGCTAGCGACTTATCGACTTCGCCTGCAGCAGGAATCTAGTCGTAAGCTCGATGTGTTTCCCGCATCGACGCATTCACAAGCAGACCTGGAAATCTCCAGACGCACACATCGTCAATCAAATTGACTTCGTCCTCATTTTCAAGAAATGGGCGTCTAGTGTAATCGATGTCCGCCCCTTGGAGGAGCAAACTGCGACTCTGATTATCACTTGGTGAAGCCGATCTACAGATGTAAAATTTCGTCAGTCCACCAATCGAGAATCAGCCCTCCCAAAACCATTGCTGTTGATATTGGCATAAATCATTTTCGGACGACACGCGTTGCCAGAATGCAACTCCTGCTCCCATTTAGCCGCCTACCTGCGACAAGTCGGGAGATGTTGTGGCTTATTATTACGCACCGCACCACAGGGGGAAGATAAAACAAACATCGATGGCAACGAACGCCGTGGACGGGACTTGAACCTGTGACGCCCGTATACGGACTATAGTCAGGCATGAGACTGACGTCTACCGGTCACACCAGCCTAGAATATCGGCTGCCAAGAAACTTGATGTCGTTTGGTATTTGTGGGGAGTGCAGTTTGTAATCTTTCTCATTTTTTTCGATGTAAGGACTGTGGTCTCCGGTTGTACTCTGAATCTTCTTTTTCTTGACCTCAAGACTAAAGTACATAAGGTTTGCCCAATATTCGTGTATTACATTTCCGTAGTGGTTTCCGTTGCTCATATCTAAATGTGGACTGAGTTTTATAAGCAATTGTGTGTTTTTCGGTAAACCAGTTTTAATTATGTAAAAATATGCTCCTCTCCGAACATTAAATATTCAATTGAATTGAATTTATAGAATTTAATAAACATAATGCTGATTCTTATATTAAAAACATTCCATCAAAACTCGATCCACGCGTAAGCTCTCACAGTCATATTCTGTAATTTATAGAAAACCCCCTTTTGCTCATTATAGCCTCTCCAGTCGTCGGCGTAATTAAAAGTGTTCCATTTGCATACATTTCTAATCTAAAAACCGCACATTTAAGGGAAGTTTTGTGATTTTGTTGTATCAGCAGGTGATTTCCCCCATAATTCAAATGAAAAAGGTCGTCTCGAATAAATCTTAAAAAGGTATTTTATAGCGAAATCCTTTTTCAGTGCCGTCGCCACAAATCCTTCCGCATAAAAAAAAGAAAACAAATATTTTTTTTCACCGGGTTTGTGACGTCCATTTCGCCGTTTGCGGCATTCGTCCCTAAGTTCTCTGAATTTGGAAGTTGGAATTCCTCTGGCAGCACGGTTTCGACTCGCGTCCAAGCAGTTTCCGCGGTTGGTCTTTTCAACTCCCTTTTCTCTAATTGAGTTAGGTCGGATAATTTAAATAGCTGAATTTTAGGAGGATTTCCTCTACTCACCTTTACGTCTAGATAGAAGTACACGGGGAAATGTATTTTTGTGGAAAGGGTGGAGCGGCATCTCTCACAGTAAAAGTATCCTTCACTTTGATTTTTATTCTTTGATGTTTCCAGTTGCACCTGTCATTTAGATAAATGCACAGATTTCATACATCGCTTGAACATCGGGAATTAATTGAATTTAAACTCTGACTCCAGCATGTTGGGCCACACAAACGCAACCTGTGTATTTTAATTTGTTGAATTTTCATTACAGAAATTTATGCAGGCTGCGGGCTTTGTGTGCATGAAAAAATTCAAGCCATGGTAGAAAATAAAGGACTTCGGCAGACGTTCTCGTGACGTGGATGAATATTGCAAGGTGTGCGCGGTGGGAGTCGACGACGAACCCCACAAACGACAGGATTTACTTTTGCACTCAAGTCAAAAGCTTCCGTCTAAGGGAAATGTTTCTTCTGTCCTTCAAGTGATGGCGAAATTGAAGATATTTGAAGTGAATTCCTGAGTGTTTGTTGATGCCTAGCTCTGAAAATGATGATTTCCGCTGACACTTTTGCATTTCAATGAGCGCTGAGAACTTTGTCGGAACGTAGCACCTTTGAAGGTGATGCGCTCCTTTGTCAGACTTGCGGTTTCAAGCGAAATAGATGGATTTTAAATTGGATTGCATTGGTGTGTCCTTTGAAACGTAGAATGATTAATGAAAAATGATTGAATTATGCACTTTTTTATGCTATTTGACTCTTGGAGTTTAGCATTTTGTTAGAGAACAAAATCCGGAAAACGAAGTATGTTTTAAAGCCCGAACACAGCTGGGGCTAGTTCTAAAATTAAAAATTGCGGCTTGCTGAAAGTTTTAGCGAGGTCTCTCGAACAAACGAAGTGAGATGGATGTATAAATTATATGTATACGAGTAAATGACAAATACGCAGCAAAGCGAATTCGGCTTTTATTTTGACATTTTATCTAAAAAAAATAAATAATGGGGAGCACAACAGTCCATTTAATGGGGGGGTAAGGTATTTAAATTTTTTTCGCATTTTTTTTTTAATTATTTTAAATGAATGCTTAATATCTCAAGATTATCGTGTCAAAATTTCAAGTTTATCGGATCCAAATTGACGAAGCTATGAGTATTTGAGCGTTCGTTGCTCCAGGCCGAGTTGCTATACCTGCTCGACAGCTGTGCAGCGCGTTTACTTGCCGCGCTATTGTATTCATTTAGGCGGAATTCACACACACGACACCGCGCTGCAAGATTGCTTGAAATTTCAGTCGAGATACACAGCATCAAATGGGCGGATTCACACTCATCGCTCAGCATGCGATACGATCGACTATGCTTAGCTATTGTGCGTGGCTGCGTCGGAGCTGAAAATATAGCTAATCTGAATATCGTCTTATAGTTCCTTAAAAAATTCTTGGTAGAAGCGTGTTTTCAGGTAGCGTTCGAGGCATGGTATATGCATCAGTTGATGGGTGTATGCTGTGCTGAGCAGGAGCAAGTGACGCTAAAAGTTTGGCTCTGTTTTTGTTCGTGTTAGTTGCGTTTTCGTGTATTTTGAACTGTGCTTGTGTTTAATTGTTACTGTGACTATATTTATTATTATTAAAAATGCCTCGAAATATTACCAGAGAAGATCGTAAGAATAGTAATGAGATCTTGTGCCTACCGAAAAAAATAGTGCCTCCTCAAAAGCGTAAAAATGGCGAAGCGGAAGCTAATAGCGCGTCATCAAAAAAATTAAAAATAGTCCGGCAGTAGAGGTAGAAGGAGATAGCCAAAAACATCATACAATAATAGATTTTGTTCTTGTTTTTTTCAACTATTGCTACGTTAATAAAACGTGTAAAGTGTGATGGAAAAGTTGCATTCCAAACAGAAGAAGGTCTTGGTTTCAACATCAAAGTTACATGTGAGTTGCCCGTCAGCCGAAGGTGTGACAGGGGGACTAACATTTGGACCACCATGGTACATTTGCCGTAACTGTCATGCCCTAGGAAGTGCGACCTTTACCTCCGCGTGGTAATGGATGGAAGCAGGCTGTTGGCAAAATCTTATCTTTGCCATCAGCGCTGACTAAACTTGGTCGGGTGGGGAGCGGTATCTCCCTTATAAACATACCCTAAATCCAAGGTGGAACAGCATACACCGAGGGATGCATGGTCAAGAGGTTGCTTGGCCGCTAGTATGCGAACTCTGGATACCTGTCGACCTCCAGTTTTAAACCAGACTTCTGACGGCAGACCGGGTGATGTCGTCGGTGACTGTTTTTCCCGGATATTCATGGGATTCTATGAATAATAAAAAAGAAAAACAAAACAAACCAGAGTGTGATGCAACTCCAAATGCATCAAACACAGTTTCCTCTGAGCTGCCTACTAGCTCACTGCTCGACGGAGCCTCCAGGCCCGTTGTTGAGACTGTCGATGGACTGGCCGTTAAGCGATACAGTCCCTCTGATTCGTCCTTGGACCTCTTTAGCCCGACGAACCTCAGCGGCTCTCACCGAAAGGAGCGTCAACGAAAGGGGGACGGAGGCAACAGTTCCCGACAGGGCAAGCAAAAGTGCCTTGTCCAACGCTCGCTATCCTCGCAGGGCCATGAGCGCCATTAAGGTGCTTCAAGCGAACCTGCACCACGCAATAGGAGCATCGGCCACTGTGTGCAGGTTATTCGCCGATAAACAGGCCACCATTGCGCTTATTCAAGAGCCATGGGTGGCCCGTGGCCAAATTTGCGGTCTAAACACAACAACTGGTAAGTTGATATATGACAGGTTAGCGGGTTGTCCGCGTGCGGCGCTTCTGATCGACAAATGCTTCAACTATTTGCCACTAACCAATTTTATTTCTAGAGATCTAGCTGCAGCATTGGTGGAGGTATCCACGCTCAACAGTCGTCAGAAAGTGGTAGTTGCGTCTGCCTACTTCCCATCTGACAATGTTGGGATAACACCACTCGAGGTCCAGCAGCTCGTTGACTTCTGTCGACGTACAAACCGGCATTATGGATCGGTTGCGATGCAAACGCACACCACACGGTGTGGGGTAGCAGCGACATCAACGGCAGAGGTAAGCGCCTCCTTGACTATCTTATGTGTAAACATGTGAATGTCCTGAACAGGGGGTGCAAACCTACCTTTGTCACTGCGGCAAGGGCAGAGGTACTCGACATTACCCTTGCTAGCGGTTTCTTCTCCAGGTTCATTGCGAACTGGCACGTGTCGGACGAAGTGTCTCTTTCAGAGCGTAGACACATCAGATTTGACATCCTAGGACAGTCTGACATTCGCTCGGATACTTTTTGTCCAAGGAAAACTAACTGGATTAAATTGCGTGAACTAGTTAGCTCCAAAGTGGAACTACTGGTCAGCCCCATAAGCACTACAGGGGAAATTGAGATTGCAGCTGAGGAGCTTAATGAAATTTTAACTTCTTCCTACAGAGATAGTACCGTTTCACGGCCTTCTATTGAGACCAGACGGTTCGTATACTGAAGGTCCAGAAGAAACATTAAAGTTACTTCTTCAGACCCATTTCCCAGGGTCCGTACTGTCTGATGGTGACCCCTGCCCAACTGCGAGGCCCCAACCGGTTCCCGTAAGCCGGGCTCGCAGTTTATCGGGGGTCATCTTTGACATGGACAAAGTAAAATGGGCGATAGAATCCTTTGAGCCATTTAAAGCTCCCAGTGTAGACGGCATCTTCCCCGCTCTGTTTCAAAACAGCTTGGAGATCATAATAACTCCGCTAATCGAACTTTTTAGGGCAAGTTACACCCTAGGGTACATACCACAACCTTGGAGGAAAGTTAATGTGGTCTTCATACCCAAAGCGGGCAATAAGCCGGAACATATGCCCAAATCCTATAGACCGATTAGCCTTACTTCCTTCTTCCTTAAAACCATGGAAAAGTTGCTTGATTTGCATATCAGGCACAAGATGGAACTGTCAATCCCCCTACATCGTATGCAATTCGCGTACACGAAGGGTAAGTCAACAGTAACCGCCTTGCATAGCCTTGTCAGTACAATCCCTCAGTGAAAAGGAAATCGCGCTGTGCGCGTTTCTTGACATTGAGGGGGCTTTCGATAATACCGGCTACGAGTGCATTTCCGAGTGCCGTAAAGGGTTGTCCACAAGGTGGCGTTCTGTCACCCCTTTTGTGGTGCCTTGTCGTAGACGAACTGATCTCCATGCTTAATGAGCGCGGTTATCTCACTATCGGATACGCGGATGATTTAACTATCATAGTCAGGGGCAAATTCGAATCTACCATCACTGAGGTGATGAGGTCGGCCCTTGACATAGTTCTACACTGGTGTGTGGCTGTGGGCTTACATGTAAACCCACAGAAAACTGTCGTTGTGCCGTTCACACGAAAACGAAATATAACTTTGGATCCAATTTCGTTAGGCGGCACGACCTTAGATTATTCCACTGAAGTTTAATGCCTCGGGGTAACTCTAGACTCGAAACTCACCTGGAATACTCACATAGATAATGTACTTAGCAAAGCCACACGCACAATGTGGGCTTGCAGAAGTTTCTTTGGACGGACATGGGGGCTCACCCCAAAGATAATTGAGTGGTTATACACCATGCTGGTGCGGGCTATGGTGACCTACGCAGCGCTTGTGTGGTGGCCGAAAACTCAGCAATCTTCTGTCTTACTGAAGTGCAAAAAGCTTCAACGCTTTGCCTGCCTTGGCATGACTGGAGCTATGCGCACTTGTCCTACGCCAGCCCTGGAGGCGATTATTGGACTTACTCCGTTGCATGCATGAATCAGCAGCTCTAAATGCTCTTACACCACGTCCAGCGTAAGTACGGGCATGCGGTGCGTGCGTTGAATACGGGCAAATTTCAAAATCAAACCTATGTTGTCAAATGTGCATGTCCAACGTAAGCACGAAATGCGTGCGATGCGAGGACGTCGCATCGCACGCATTGTTTGAAAATCAAACTCGTTCGATTTTGCCCGCATTATCGTGCGGAAAAACGACGATGAACATTCGAATTTCGGAAGTTCAAAAGCGAAGTGTGCTTTGGAATAAGAGCCACCGTGGTTGTAAAGATAGAATAGCGGCGGATATTGAAGAAAAATCGTATTATTTTGAAATTTGGCACAACTTATGTATGTATGTGAAGAATCCGCTGAATACATATATGCTCCAAAGTCCCCGTTGATAGGGGGTCCAGTAATGTAGGGAAAAGCGGGCCGAAGTCGATTTTGAAATTTTTCATGAATATTACCAGGACCACTTTGTGTGGAAAGTAGCCTTGGTTTTCAACCGATTGAACTAATTTTATCAGAGGAGTATAGAAAGGTCCTAAGCGTTCGCATATATTCACGAAATTTACTTTCATCCGCTCGCAATTGCGGGTATAGAAAGCCTGTTTCTGTATATATAACACTTGTTTTAAGTCGATTGTTTTTTTCGATTTCTCAATATTTTTATTTTTAATGGACTTATTTTCCGTCAAGAAAATCTTTCGCGCTGAAACTGGAACCATTTTTACACAGAATGACAATTGTCAACGCAACCCGCATTAACGCATTGTCGTATTGTCGTTGGACACTCTCCGCGTTCTCCGCAAATTAATGCGTTGCGTGCGTGCCCCGCAACGCACGCACCGTACGCACCGTATTTAGGCTGGACGTGGCGTTAGACTTCGTCTAACTTCCGACGTGCGTAGTGAAGAAACCGGTCACATGAGAATTCTGAATCAAATTCCTGACGTGCAGATCTGCTTCAGATCAGATTACATGATCACGGAGGTTTCCTTCGGCAGAAAATATTCAGCCCTCATCCCTAATCGCTCTGAATGGGTAAATGGCACACCATGTCCAGACCCTAGATGTATCAAGTGGTTCACCGATGGGTCTAAAACAGAACAGGGTGTTGGTGCAGGTGTCTTTGGACCCAACACCAGGATTTCGATCGCAATGGGAATCTCGCCCAGCGTTTTTCAAGCTGAGATCCACGCCATTGAGGTCTGCGCCAGGATAATCTTGGAAACTGGACTTCGCGGCGCTCACATTGCTATCTACTCAGACAGCCAAGCAGCTATAAAAGCGCTCTCCTCATATAAGGTCTCTTCAAAACTGGTGAAGGAGTGATACAATCTCCTTCAACTGTTGGCAACCAATAACCGAGTCTTCTTGTGTTGGGTGCCAGGCCACCAGGGCATTGAGGGGAACGAGGCTGCGGATGAACTTGCTAGACAAGGATCATCCAGTCGCTTTCATGGGCCTGAGCCTTACTGTGGCTTTGGACTGGCCTCGGCCAAACTGCGAATCACAGATTGGTTTGCACGATTGCGTCAACAGTACTGGAATAACCCTCCAGGGCTTCGTCAATCAAAGGAGCTGATAATGCCCTTCAGTCACAAGGGTACTACTCAAATGAGTAGAACCCACCTAAGACTCCTAGTGGGGTACTTATCTGGCCATCACTTGGTCAGATATCACCTGAACAAGATGGGTCTGTCAAGCGAGACTGAATGCCGTCTTTGTCTGGAAGACGTGGAAACGACCAAGCACATTTTGTGCGAATGTCCCGCCATCGCGCGTTTTAGGATGTCACTCCTCGGGCAGGCTACTATCAGCACTGCAGAATTCAGGTTGATTCCTGCTAAAGACTTACTGCCTTTTATTAGAGGGGTGGACGGTCTTTTGGATCAATGAGCTACGACACAATAGATCTTTTATGGTCGCAGTGCCTTCCTGCTGGGAAAGTAGCTCGAATCTTATATCTATCTATCAATCTATCTACATGTGAGTAGTGTAAACAGCCTCATTACATTCAATCTAGTGAAAGAATAGATTCTGGTGCATACGATGTCAATTGTCAATTTACTTTCGTAATGTGAGTGTTAGGCTTAGGTTTAGCCGGATGTAATAAGTTTTGCGGACTTATGAATTTGGCTGGTGCTTTCTTATCGAAACCAACCTATAATTCACATATGAAAAAAATGTGTGAATCTATAAAAAATGTTGCCAAGAAGTGTTTTGCATCGGCTGTACAAGAAGAGAAAGAAGCAATGTGTGAAGTGAATAATTTAGAAGAAACGTTAGAATTGACTGTATCAGGCGACGGCACATGGAAAGAAAGGGAATTCTCTTCGTTATTTGGCGTTGCTTCTCTAATTGGATATTATACTGGAAAGGTATTTGACATTTTTGTGAAAAGTAGTTACTGCAAGACTTGAGAAAACAAGTTGGGTTCTGCCAAATACGAAGCGTGGTACGAAGAGGATGTGAATAGCGGCAATTGCAAAGCCAACCACGTCGGACCCTCTGGAAACAGGGAAGTATCAGCAATTATAGAAATGTTCAAACGATCGTTGCAAAATCTTGGGGTGAAACTTCATAACTACATCGCAGACGGTGACTCGAAGACGTACAGCGACGTTGTTAACGCAAAACCTTATGGTGGAAATTTTGTGATAAACAAAAAAGGATGCGTAGGGTATGCCGAAAAGAGAATGGGACCACGTTTGCTTGAACTAGTAAAAAAAGCATAGTTGACACAGAAACCAAGGCCTGAAAGATTGTAAAAAGAAAAAGCATTTCTGGCAAAGGAAAGCTTACAGCTAAAATGATTGAAAAATTGAGTGTTTACTATGGACTGGCTATTCGACGTAATCATGATTCAGTTGAGAAGATGAAAAATGCCATATGGACAACTTATTGTCAAAACAGTCCAATCGACGAGAACCCACAGCACGAGAAATGCCCGAGCGGCAAAGAATCATGGTGCGATTGGCAGAAAGCTGCAGCTGCAGGTGCTCTAGAATCATTGAAACACTGCTACACAGCCCTTCCTACTGACGTTCTGGAAGTCATGAAGGCCATTTATAAGGACTCGAGCAAGGACTCACTTTTGCAGCGATGTCTTGGAGGTTTCACGCAAAATAATAATGAGTGTCTTAATCAGCTTATTTATAAAATCTGTCCAAAGTGGCACTTCTACAATTACTTACAGGAGTGTGCCTATCCTTCGGGGCATGGAAGAACGCAAAGTGATAAAAAAACAAGCTAGCCTTCGGCTAGCTTGCCGAAGGTATGATACCCTTCACGCGAACCTTCGTTCTGTTTTGTGGTACATTTGCCACTTTGAAATTAGTAGTAAAACTTGTTCCGATTTCACTGTTCCTATAAGAGGTATATGAAATAGAGGGCCGATTTCAACTAAATTTAGGAACTTGGCTTAGCCCGTCAATATGATTCAATAATATGCAATTTTGTAAAGATATCTTCAGAAATGAAAAAGTTTTTCTGACAAAAACTTGCTTTTGGAACTGTCTTTCCTATGACAGATATACACTTGCGAGCAAAAATACTGAATCAAACCGAAAGCATGTGTATTTGTATGCATATTTTGAAAAGTACATTATGTATCCCTACAAATCGTATATCATTTGAAAACTTGAAATCTTAGCTTTACATTAATACCATTTTTAACAATATTTGAAGATAGATTTTAATAGAGTGGGGCTTGAAATCGAAAAAGTAGGAAAAATGGGGATTTTAGAAAATGGAGTGTGGTCAGGTTTTTGTTAAATAAAACAAAAAATTTGAAAAAATAATAAAATTATTTTTTTATTAATATCTGGTATTACCACCTCTTGCTCTAATCCAGCTTTTAATCGATTTTTAATTGAAATTATTAATTTTTTAATGGTGTCTTGAGGAATTTCGCTCCATTCCCCTATTAACGCCTCCTTCAATTCGTCGATAGTCGAAGGCGCGGGATCTCTGTGTCGGACTCTTCTTTTGAGCTCGTCCTACAAGTGAACAACATGGCCAGGCCGAATACCGGTAATATACCGTTCGGCTGTTAGTCCTCCTCCTCGGCCTCCAGAGGGCACGAATACAATATCCGTTTTTGAATCCACAGAGATACCGGCCCACACCATACACGAACCGCCCCCGTATGCTACCGTTTCTGTGATACAGTGATACAGCATTGCGCAAATCGCTCACCTGGACGCCTGTATACCCGACCTCTTCTGTCACTGCCATGTAGACAAGCTCTGGTCTCGTCGGTGAACAATACGGACCGCCATTGCTCGAGGGTCCAATTTAGGTGATTCCTGGCAAACGTGAGTCGCGCTTGTCGGTGATGTGGGGTCAATTTTGGGCCTGTGGCGAGCCGTCTTGGAGTCAAATTCGCTTCCTTTAGTTGTCTCCTCACTGTTCACTCGCTTACAGCTACTCCACGAACGTCCCTCAGATTATGCTGCACGTCAACTCCCGTGAGGTGCCGATTTCGTAGCATACTTGTCACAATAAAACGATCGTTTCTATTGGAAGTGCTCCTAGAGCAGCCGGGTCGGGGTTTCTGATTGTAGCTACCTTCCCCCCGAAACACTCTTGACACAGTAGAGCGACTCATTCCTAGCTGACGAGCGACTTTTCTCTGAGTAAGCCCTTCCGAAAATAGGGCGACAACTTGAGCCGCCTGCTCAGGCGTGGTACTCATGAATGACAAAATTGTGACTTTTATTGCTTTAAACTTATTCAATCGACCTTCCAGATTCAACTGACGATTGAAAACACTTTGGAGATGCATTTATAGGGTTAGTTTGCCTTGTAATAACCCATTCAAAAATGTTCAATTTTCCGACCTTTTAGCTCCAGGTAGCGTTCATGCATAAAACACTCATTAAATAGTGGTAAAAAAGGTATCATTGTAAAGCTAAGATCTCAAACTTTCAAATGACATACGAGTTGCGGGGATACATAACCTACTTTTAAAAATATACATACAAATACACGTGCTTTCGGTTTGATTCAGTATTTTTGCTCGCAAGTGTATGATAAAGTAGTCCGATTTCAACCAAATTCGGGAATGTGATTTCGCTAAAATTACTGTTGATTATTGTGAAATTTAGAACAATATCTTTAGAAATAAAAAAGTTTTTCCCACAAAGACGAATTTTTGGACCGGTCCTTCCTATAGCAGCTATATGACGTAGTGATCCGATTCCGTTGGTTACGACATATATACTGCGTGCAATAGAAAGAAGGCTTTGTACAAAATTTCAGCTCGATAGCTTTAAAACTGAGGGACTAGTTTGCATAGAAACAGACAGACAGACGGACAAACGGACAAAGCTTAATCGACTCATCTCGTCATACTGACCAAGAATATATATAGTTTATATCGTCGGAGATGCTTCCTTCTGTGCGTTGCAAACTTCATGACAAAGTAAATATACCCTATCACATCCGTGAAGGGTATAACAAGCTAGCCTTCGGCTAGCTTGCCGTTGTGACTAATTTTGTGTGATTTACCACTTTGAAATCAGTAGTAAAACTTGTTCCAATTTCACTGTTCCTATGAGAGGTATATGAAATTTAGGAACGCGGTTTGGCAGTTAATGTGATTGAATAATATGAAATTTGGTAAAGATATCTTCAGAAATAAAAAACAAAAACTTGCTTTTGGAACGGTCGTTCCCATGACAGCTATACGATAGAGTAGTCTATTTTCAACCAAATTCGCGAAGATGATTTGACTAAAGATATTATTGATCAGTGTGAAATTTGAAAAAACTATCTTCAGAAATAAAAAAGTTTTTCTAACAAAAACTTGCTTTTGGAACGGTTGTTCCTATGACAGCTATATGATAGAGTAGTCCAATTTCAACCAGATTCGGAAGTATGATTTGACTGAAGCTATTACTGATTAGTGTGAAATTTAAAAAAGGTATCTTTTGAAATAAAAGGCGAAAGATTTATTCGACATTGAAGAGAAGCCAGAGTGTTTGGGGCGACCGGTAGCGCAGTGTGTTGAGGCATCAGTTCTCATGTTTGACTACCGGCGTTTCGGGTTCGAGTCCCGTCCACGACGACGTTCGTGGCCATGGATGTGCAGGAGGTGCATGCTGGCAACTACATTCTCCAATTGCAGCTGCATGTACTTTCAATAACGGTTCTCTTGCTTTGTTGGCCTTTATGCAAGAGAAGTACATCGGTACAGGGCCAAGTTCTCATGAATGTGTATGACAAGCTGAAGAGTTAAAAATTAGTGGAGCAAAGGAGCAAGCGGGGCACGGCAGTAAAGAAGGAAGAGTTTTGCGTAGACAAACACAAAAAGATGCTCTAGATCATCTTGATGAAAGCTTTTTGGTCTATGGACCTATGGCATCGACGAGTCCGTGTCAGTATAAAGGAATTGTCGAGTTTATTTTGAAATTTTTAGCGTGCGAAACTTTAAAGTGTTTTTCAGAAGCTTGTTATTTTTGAAGTCCGTGTATGCCATAACTCAAAATCTATTGAACCAATCGTTTTGAAATTTTGCAGAGTACTTCTCCACATAATGCCCCATGTACCCTAGGAACTTTTTTTTTAATAATTGTTGATTTTACAATAACAAATTAGCCGATTTTTTTTAGCGAAAATCGGTTTTTTGGATTCCAAGTGTCACGAAAATTTGAAATATAACAAAATAAAAAATCCTCTCAGGGTTACCTCGAGAAACATATCCCTTAACGAACGCATTTTAATTTTTTTTTGCTTCAGATGATTCTGTTGCGAGTTATGATGTATACCGCAAAACAACTTTTTTTCGAGGCGCCTCCGGAGATTCACTGTCACTCGTTCAATTTCCAATATTTTGCATTGAAAATTTATGAAAATATTGTTTAAATGTTGCATTATTATACAAATATTGATTAAATAAACTAACACTCTCTGTATCGCCATAGAAAATTCTTAAAAGCATACCTTTTTTTTCAAGAAATTAGCCTTACTTTACTTATTGGACAGATTAGTGAAACCGGCGCTACACAAAGTAGTCGGGCCGATAGAAAAATCCTTACAACAAACGGAATACATGCCCGCAGCCTTTGTAGATATCGAGGGGGGCTTTCAGCAATGTCACTGTGACGATCATCATTAACGCTATGATTGGATATATACCCAGTGCTGACAGCTTGGGTGTCAAATTCGCTCAGCAAGAGGGAAATGGGAGAACGCGGGAACGCCGCAAAGAAGAAGTCAACGAAATACTGTAGTGGTTAGGACTCAGCGGGTTTGAGGTGGTAACACATATCGATGATATTGTGGTGCTTGTGAGAGTTGGGTTATCTCAAACCTTGTCGGACCTCATGCAATCGGCGCTGAACCAGATCCAAACCTGGGCAGGTAAAGCTCAGCTCCAGACAAACCCGAACACCCCAACGGCTGGGTTGGTAATGATGCTATGGGTTTTGCCTTTGGACCGATTTAACTGAAGTACCGCATGACGATGCGAAATTCTGTATTTGTTCTGGCTTAGCACCACATTGTGCAAACAGGTTTTGTGGATAACGCCATCTACTTTATCTTCTTCTAATATATAAAAGTGGGGGGCAAAGACATTTTCCATAGTCCTCCGCGTGGGCGCCCCCGGGTAACGGCAGTGTATCAAATTGCTGACGGCCAATGTCTTAGCGATAAGACAGTTTTTAAAAGGCAAATAGCTGTAGCCTGAATGGCTGACGAACACCTAAGCGTCTCAGGTTTAGTAGGATGGAATGACTTGCGTAGTTGAACCTGCAACATAGTTGTGTGAACTCCAGCACGTTTATTAAACCATCTGAAGCAGCTATCTTCCGAGGCATTCCCCTGAATGGGGTTAAGCGACGTGCTGCCAACTCGTCCATGCAAAAGCCACTCCATGTCAAGAAACCTGGAACAAAAGCCTAAGATTGGACGGATCAACAACGACGACGAACGACTAAGGCATTATTCTTTCGGATCCTGGAATGTACGCTCCCTGAACAAACCGGGGGCCGAGAAAGCCCTCCTTCAACAGGTCGAAAAGTACAAACTGAGCATTACTGCAGTCCAGGAATCAAATTGGCTTGGCAGCGAGATCAATGAACAAGAAATCGCACATAATTTTTACAAGTGGCAAACTATCGGGCCGCAAGGAGTTTGAAGTAGCATTTATAGTGAACAATCACCTCAAACTGCATATTACTGACTTCAAATCCATAAATGAACGGTTCTGTGCGATTCGCATTAAGACTCGATTCTTCAATCTCTGGCTCATCAATGTGCACGCCCACACTGAAGTTAAAAGAAAAACCAGGCCCGGAGTCCGAAGCGTATATACCCTAGACTTGTACAGACCTAGTGGTGGTACCAAAAGTACCAATTGGTAACGACCATATGCATTAAAAGTGAGTTTCCTATACGGCCAGTTTATAGGGGAGGTTGGCAATCATTCAGTAGGATCTTGACCATTATCAAAATCAATTAACTAACCTATTCTACAAATATTTGTCGAATTTTTCAAGTCGCAAGCTTCATTCTATCGAAAGTTATTGCTTATTTGAAGTCTCACTTGTAGAGGAGGTAGGGGTTCATTGGGTCGGATCTGGCTCATTATTGCCACCAACAAATAAGATCATGCTTTAAACATTTAAACAAAATTTCAAGCCTCTAGCTTCACTCTATCGGAAGTTATCGCTTATTTGAAGTTTCACTTGTAGGGGAGGTAGGGGTTCCTTGGGTCGGATCTTGCTCATCATTGCTACCAACAAATAAAATCATGCTACAAACATTTATACAAAATTTCAAGTCTCTAGCTTCACTCCATCGAAAGTTATCGCTTATTTGAAGTTTCATTTGTAGGGGAGGTAAGGGTTCCTTTGGTTTGATCTAGCCCATCTTAAATACCAACTAACCCGATCTCACTTCAAACATTTGACCAAAACTTCAAGTCGCTGGCTTGATTCTGTCAAAAGTTATCGCTTATTGAAATTGCATTTGTAGGGGAGGTAGGAGTTGCTTGGGTCGGATCTTACCCATTTTCAATACCAACCAAGTAGATCCCACTAACAACATTTTGTCAAATTTTCAACTCGCTAGTGTAATTTTATCGAAAGTTATCGTAATTAAAGGAATATTTAATTTTTTGAAATTTGTAGGGGAGGTAGGCGTTCCCTTGATCTGATTACGCCCAACTTACTAGAACTTAAGCATCTTCTTACGCCAGGGTTACATGCCAAAAATCAGGTGTCTACGTCAATTGTTTCAAGAGTTATAGACAAAAAACCCGAAAAGTAGGGTAGTACGGGGCTCTTTGTAAGAAAATTACCGTTAGTTTTCAACTGATCGATTTTAGTTTTTTAGGGAAGTAGAAGATTATCCTCACGAGCAATCTGCCAAAGCTAGAGCTTTTTACGTTTATTTAATCGGGAGTTATAGATACATTTAATTATTTTACATATATAGGGGAGGTAGGCGTTCTCTTGGCCTGATCATGCCTATTTTCAATACCAACCAAGTAGATTATACTTCCAACATCTGACCAAAATTTCAAGTCTCTAGCTTCATTCTATCGAAAGTTATCGTGCGAACGGACAGACAGACGGACAGACGGACAGACGGACAGACAGACAGACAGACAGACAGACAGACAGACAGACAGACATGGCTAAATCGAATCAGGAGGTGATCCTGATCATTTATATATATACATTGCTATACCTCCGGAGCCTCCTTTAAGGTGTTACATATTTCCGTCGTGACAAAAACAATATACCCTATACTAAAAGTCTAGGGTATAACTATACTAAAAGTCTAGGGTATAACCAGTAGCAGACGATTTCTACGCCCACCTTGAGACTCTATTCGACACGCTTCAAACAAACGACTTCAAATTGCTGCTGGAAGACTTTAACGCGAAAGTCGGAAATAAAAATTGGCACCGGGGGACCACTGGAAGCCACAGTCTCCATGAAGAATGTAACAACAACGGCCAGCGACTTATCGCCTTCGCCTACAGCAGGAATCTAGTCGTAAGCTCTACGTGTTTCCCGCATCGACGCATTCACAAGCAGACCTCGAAGTCTCCAGACGCTCATACCGTCAACTAAACTGAAAACGTCATCATTTGCAGGAGATGGGCATCTAGTGTGACAGATGTCCGCTCCTATCGAGGAGCAAACTGCGACTCAGATCATCACTTGGTGAAGACGACCTATAGATGTAGAATTTCCTCAGTGCACCAATCGAGAATCAGCCCTCCCAAAATCTTTGCGGTTGATAAGCTTCTGAGTGATGCTACAGCGGTGGCGTATACTACCGCCCTTGAGGAAAGACTATCACCTTTGCAACACAACATCAGCAACACAGGCGTCCATGGGTTCTGGGAAGAACTCAAGGGTACCATCGAGGATGTCGCAGAGAAAATCGTGGGATATAAAGCCCGGTAAGCGCGAAATGACTGATTCGACAAAGAATGCAAAAATTCACTTGACGAGGCCTACAGACAATTGATTCAACGAGGAACCAGAGCCAGAAGAGAAAAATATGACGAGCTACGGCGAATATCGAATAGAATAATTAGACGTAAGAAACGTAAAAACTTTTACGAGCAGTTGCTGAACATAAACGAAAACTTAGCTAATAGGAACACCAGACAAGCGTAAAACCTAGTAAATACAAATAAGAACGGCCACCAACCCAGGACTAGCCTTTATAAGGACAAGGATGGAAACATCATCAGCGACACCGATAGCATTAACAAACGATGGGCCTCTTATTTTGAAGAGCTTCTAAACCGACTATCTAACATCCCCACACAAGAAGTTCTCCACGATATTGTGGACATAGGCCCACCCATTCAACCCCCGACAGTAGAGGAAGTTTATCTCGCGTTGCGGTCACTAAAACGAAATAAAGCGCCGGGCGTTGACGAGATTCCAGCTGAACTGCTAAAATTCGGTGGAACGAGTCTAGTTGATGCCATACATCAATTACTCCTGCGAGTATGGGAGGACGAGGAGATCCCAGACGATTGGCGCAGAAGCATCATCTGTCCAATTCACAAAGAGGGAGATAAACTGCGGCGTGAGAATTACAGGGGCATATCACTAGTTTGTACGTCCTATACAATTTTGACGAAAATTCTGGAAAATACAATATGTAGAATAAAACCGTACGCAGAACGAATCATTGGCGAATATCAAAGCGGTTTCAGACCTGGTCGCTCCACAACCGATCAGCTCTTCTCGGTCAAACTGATACTCCAGAAGTGCTGGGAATACAACGTAAACGTATACCAAATCTTTGTCGACTTCAAGCAGGCATACGACAGTATCGATCGTGGAGTACTGTACAACATCATGCTACAGTTTGGTATACCGGCAAAATTAGTGCGACTGACTAAGATGACGATGACCAACTCCATCTCACAAGTCAGGATACATAATAGACTGACTGATCTATTTGAAACACGAACTGGTTTGAAACAGGGCGATGGACTGGCACCGACGCTCTTCAACCTAGCACTGGAATACGTCATTCGGGCCATGAATATGGACAACAGCAAGACGCTACTCATCAAGTCGACACAATTAGCAGCGTACGCCGACGACATCAACATCATGTCCCGAAGAATGGCTGACGCAGAAGAACTTCTGCATAAGCTCGATACCGCTGCAAAGGAAGTTGGATTACGTATTAACGAGGGTAAAACTAAAATAATGATGCAATCGGTGACAAGGACACCTGCACAACCAAGCATCAATGTGGGGGACCTCAACATCGAGTTCGTGAACAACTTCATTTACCTGGGTTGCAACTTGTCAAGTGACGCCAACGAAACTGACGAAATCAAGCGCCGGATACAGTTAGCTAATAAAACTTTTTTCCCGGTTCTCCCCATAATGAAATCGAAGCATGTGCACAGAAACACGAAGCTCCGCGTGTACAAAACCATTATACGACCAGTGCTATGCTATGGCTGCGAAGCATGGATCCTAACTCAAGCCTCCGAAAACATGCTAGACACCTTTGAACGTAAGGGTCTACGGCGAATTTTCGGGGCTGTTTGCGATCGAGATGGATGGCGCATCCCGTACAAACATGAGTTGTATGAAATGTACGATGAGCTGCAAGTCTCGAAAATCGTCAGACTACAACGACTTCAATGAGCAGGGCATGTACAAAGAATGGACGATGATCGCATGCCAAAGAGAGTAATGAATGCAGAACGAGTCGACGGAGCGAGACTGCGTGGACGACCAAGATCTCGTTGGGAGAGCTCAGTAGGTGTGGACGCCGCGCAGCTGGTGGGTTTCCAAAATTGGAGGACGCGGTCACGTGACCGAGATAATTGGAAGACAATGATCCAGGCGGCCAAGGCCCGACATCGGGCTTTCGCGCCACGATGATGATGAATATATAAAAGTAAAGACGATGTGTGTATGTTTGTCGTGCAAAAACTTTTAAAGCACTGAGGCGATTGTCACCAAATTTTGCTCGAGTATATTTAGGGAGCTGGAATAGATAATAACGTGGATCGCGTGGTTTTACATACAGTAACTGAACCCAAGTGTGTGGCGTCAATTTGATAACAAATTTTTCAGTACTTTCGGGAGGTTGAAGAGAGAAATTAGGTGGTTTCCGAATCCAAATGATACCACATACCCTAAAACATCGGTACTGAGCGGCGATAATTACTTCCTCCAGCTCAGTTCGGGAGATTTTGCCGGGGTTTTTGCCCGTTTGTTGCTCCAGTCATCACATAGATTACATTTATCATATGCCTTTGGGGGCAAACAACCACAACCCAAGAAACCTAATTAGAAAAAAAACATGCAGGCAATGGCCGTCGGCCGGTCTCATGGTACATACTCCGGACCCAGTTGGTTTGGACTCTTGGCGTTTCTACCCATACACTTACATCCAACGAATGAGGTTCCATTGCCGCAAAGTGACGGAACCTCCCAAAGCGGAACAACGGATGAAGCATTTACCTTATTCCATCAACAGCCTGAACGGGATTTGGGAACATTCCGTGAAAGAAAAGCCTATTTTTCGATAACAGATTTATACATATTTATTTAATATATTATCCTTTTTTTCCCAAGGAAAAGATAGGAAACATTGAAATACTAAACTAATGTATAAAATCAAAATCGGTGAACCCGTCAGAATGTAGCAAATATAGAAAAAGCTAAACAGAACTTACCCCGAATCCGAAATCGTTTTTAAGAAGACAGCCGCAATGAAAGAAATCTCACAAATTTACGAGATCCACCGATAAAAAAAAAAGAATCACAAATAAAGATAGTAAGTAATAGAACAAAATGCAAAGAAACAAACTACTAAACGCAAATAGATTAAAGAAAAAAAGGTATCATCATCAGAGTGGCGCGACAGCCCGACGTCGGGCCTTGGCCGCCTGGATCGTTATCCTCCAACTATCTCGATCACGTGACCGTGTCCTCCAATTTTGGAAGCCCAGTAGTTGCGCGGCGTCCGCATGTACTAAGCTCTCCCAACGAGATCTCGGTCGTCCTCGCAGTCTCGCTCCGTCGACTCGTTCTGCATTCATTACTCTCTTAGGCATGCGATCAAAGTCCATTCTTTGTACATGCCCTGCCCATTGAAGTCGTTGTAGTATGACGATTCTCGAAACTTCCAGCTCATCCTACAGTTCATATAACTCATGGTTTTACCGGATGCGCCATCCATCTCGATCGGAAACAGCCCCGAAAATTCGCCGCAGAAACTTGCGTTCAAATGTGTCTGGCGTGTTTCCAGCGGTTTGGTTTAGGGTCCATGCTTCGCAGCCGCAGCATAATGGTTTTGTATACGCGGAGCCTCGTGTTTCTGTGCACATGATTCAATTTAATTATGGGGAGAACCGAGAAAAAATCTTATTAGCTAACTGTATCCGTCGCTTGATTTCGTCAGTTTCGTTGGCGTCCGTTGAAAGTTGCAACCCAGTTATATGAAGTCATTCACGAACTCAATGTTGAAGTCCCCCACATTGATGCTCGATTGTGCAGGTGTCCTTGTCGTCGATTGAATCATTATTTTAGTTTTACCCTCGTTGATACGTACTCCAACTTCTTTTGCAGCTGTATCGAGCGTATGCAGAAGTTCTTCTGCGTCGGCCAATCTTCGGGACATGATGTTGATGTCGTCGGCGTACGCTGCTAACTGCGTCGACTTGATGAGTAGCGTATTGCTGTTGTCCATATCCATAGCCCAAATAGCGTATTCCAGTGGTAGGTGTAAGAGAGTCAGTTCAAGTCCATCGCCCTGTTTCAGACCAGTGCGTGTTTCAAATAGATCAGTAAGTCTATTATGGATCCTGACCTGTGAGAGGGAGTTGGACATCGTCATCTTTGTCAGTCGCACTAATTTTGTCGGTATACCAAATTGCAGCATTATGTTGTACAGTACTCCACGATCGATACTGTCGTATGCCTGCTTGAAGTCGACAAAGATTTGGTGTACGTTTACATTTACATTGTATTCCCAGCACCTCTGGAGTATCAGTTTCACCGTAAAAATCTGGTCGGTTGTGGAGCGACCAGGTCTGAAACCGCTTACAGGATTAAATATAACATCAAGTGGGCTCAGTTCTTTTACTTCCCGACCAAGACTATAAGTTCTTCCAAATTTATCATTTTTCATGGGTAGCCAAGAACGCGACAATTGGGTGTCTGCAAAGCATTCCTGGAGCAAATCATGAATTGTGAGTGATTGATATCCAAACATTCGCAGAAAATGCACTGGAACGCCTATTCCCAACTGCATTGGATCGAGTGGGAATGGAGGTCAAGCAAATTCGATTCTGGGCCGAAATGATACAAAATATAGGTATACCCGGGTATTAATAAGTGTTCAAAAAAATGTCGAAAATGACCAAGATTATTGTCAAACCAAATTATTTCGGGGTCGCTGGGATGAATGGAAGCCTTCCTTCCCCCAATGTGAGTGACCGTGAAAAAATTTCCAAAATGACCGAAATAAGTGGCAATGTCGCGAGCGAAGCGAACTCTTTTATGTTATAAAATACATATATTTTTCTGGTATAAAAAAAAGTATACACTCTATTCTATTTTTGGTTCACATGCCCGGTATCATTTTCCTACAAAATCGATAAAAGATTCCTCGTGTTATGATTTCAAGGATATCATTATGCACGAAAATGAAATTCCTGTTAGAGGAGATCAAATAATGAATGCATATTCCCTGTGACAAAAGAAGCAACAATGAGATCCGTCTCTCCAAACTCCAACGTGACACGGGCTCCTCTTGTTCCGATTATCCTCCACGGAGTAGCTAAATAATGGAAGCCCCGCGGGAATACGAAAAGGAAGCACAAAAGCTGATCCGACATGAAAAATAAATAATTTCACTTAAACAATGAATGGATAATGCACGGGAGCTAAATCAATATAAAATCTGGGACACGTCTTGTGCATTATAAATGCGTCATTTTCGCTACATCTTCCAGCCAGTGTTTCGGCTTTTGTTTGCTTTTTATTTGCAAACTCTGATATCACTCGTATGTATGCTGTGCATGTATTGTTCTATACATTTTTTAGTAATCCAATATATCGCCGAGAAGCGTGTTTTCTTCCTCTGATTAAAAATTAATGCCAATAAAAATTTTAGATAGTGATGGAATTCACATTTTTTTTTAAAGAAAAAAGCTTAAGTGTTGGCAGATGGAAATAAAAGAAAGCAAAGGAAAAGCATCAGATTCTGTACACTCACATACACATAGAGTACACTTTTGAACTTTGAATTTAAATGCATAGAATTTGCTTGCAGAGTGAGTATCTTATAAAGTATTCACTTACGAAATGTACAACGTACGCGAAGTGAATGCTATTTTCATTGGAATAAGGATTTCGGATGCATATGTCATAGGAAAGCGATTTTTCCCCCGAGTATTGTACAGGAGAAAGATATGTTAGACGGTGTCTGATAGAACATCCTTCATGTTGCAATCCAGTTCATCTTTTGTTGGATATTTTGCTGCAAAATCTTACGTGTCATGTTTCGGTATTAAAATGTAGAATGCTTTTCTTGAATCAGGAATAAAGGAGGATTTTTATGTTAAATTCGATTTACTTTCTAGCTAACCAAATACAATTCATACAATAACATCACATTTCTTTGTTTGTTTGTTGCGATTAACTTCTCATACTTCAACGTTTTGAAAACTAAAGTTGCGAAAAATGTCCAAAGCCTTAAAGAGCTTTGAGCTTTTCGGTATGGTTTGAGCTTTTTTCATAAATTGTGCAAATTCCGAAATATTTCTGTTTCGCGAATATTAGGAGAATTCTCTCTATTGTAATTAGAGAGAATTTTTAAAATTCCTTAATTGCGACATTTCCGCACTAGGTAGTCCATTTCCGCATTAGGTGATAAGGACCTAGGACCCACGCGGAGGAGTTTGGAGGTCCTAAGGCGGAAATTTCTTGATTTTTATGAAAATTCTCTCTAATCAAATAGAGAGAATTCTCCTTATTTTTGCGAAACCGCAATGTTCCCAAATTCCATATAGATATCCCCTTGTAAACATTTGTGAAAAGAAGCCAGCTAGTGCATGTAAGCAAACGCTTTCAAATTTCATTGCTCTCGCTTGTTTGCAATGGATATGTTCGACGTCGATCTCCAAAGATATACATACTTCCCATTGAGCGACAGTGAATTTCACATCAGTCAACATCTTTTCGGTGGTAAATGCAAGCACAAAGCTTGTTCGCCTTATGAAATAATGCCCTACTGAGCAACGTCCAAAGCTTCTGCAGAAATATGTTTGGTGAGGGATAAAAGAGATGACAATTGATTGCTGTTGAATGAAATTGAAAACAAATTAGTTCAATTGGAATCATGCACATCTGTCCCTGATCCCGCGATAATACAATGCAAAAATGTCCGTCCGTCTGGCTTCAGGTGTGGGTATTATTAGTCCTAAATAGAGTTGACATGGATATGTCTTATAGCTGGGGGTCATCCTAAAAATCTGTCCGTCACACGAAATGTCTGTTTTTCTACTCGGGGGTCAGAAGAGGAAACAAGCCCATTGAAAATTTTTCTTTTCTGGTTGTGCATGTCGTTTGAGTGAAGTGGTCATTGTGCATGGCTGTTGCTTGTAGATCCGCGCGGGCGGCGCGCTTGCGGGGATCCTGTGTGTACACGTTGGGATGTTGATTTGATAGCGATAAAGGTTGACGTTGTGGACGGCAAGAAATAACATAGTGTACGGGTGAACGAGCGGACTTTCAATGACCTTCAATTTCCGCCAATTCCCATTCATCATTTTATAAAATAAATAGCCCGTGTTGTACTATCTGAATCACTAGGGTCCCAGAAAAAGTGGCAAGTAGTCAGTTCGACTAACATTTGGACATGCGCAGACGCAATTTGAGAGAGTGTACATAGTTCCCGGCCCCGGAAGATGAGCGAGAGCGGATGAAGTTCATTCGAGCCAAATCGGGTGATCCAGCGACTGTGTTTGTGCATTTGCAATGGCGGCGATTTGAGGTCTGACTGGTCCACAATGAGGGCCCCCACCACACGTGCAATAAACGTATCATAAAACAAAATGGCGGATTCGTACGGCGCGAGTTAAAATCTCCCAAGCCCCGAAATAGAGAAATATTCGTCGCAGAATGTTATAGTTCCGGGCAGCTCATCGTGACATGATGTACATTCAGAGGTCTGCAGAAGACCAAATGCCCCCCCCCCTTCTGCAAAAATTCCAAATTTTTTCTTGTGCATTCTCTTTGTGTGTGTGTTGGAATGTTTTGTTTACTTTTGTTAGTTTCCCTTTCTGTTTGCCGGACACAATCGCATAGAGTCGCACGCGTTACTTGAGAAACGGATTGTGTGTGCCGGACCCGGACTGTTGATTAAAGGGGCGGGATGAGACGGATAGTGTGGGAGCGATTTTGCAATAGATACACAAACACAATACACGTCCGATTGGGAAAAGATGGTGGGAAGCGTGATTGCGATTAGCAGAAACTTACTCAGAGAAATGTCGATAGGCTGCAGTCTGCAAACTGTACCGAACGGGTAGATGGAACAGGTAGATGGAACAGGGTGCACGAGAGGAGGTGAATACTGCACACACGCGATGCAAACGAAAATGAAACGATCCCGCGAGAGAAAGTAGCCCAAGCGGACAGGACAAAGCAAAGCAGAATTTATGACGAGTATCTACACTGCCACCAGATACATGGGTACATGGATATGTCTTATGCCTACCGAAAGCGTGGGACGTGTTTTTCCGAATGATTTCATCCAGTATAACTATACTGGGATCTTTACAAAACTTACGTCGATATCTTCAACACAACAGGTTCCACGCAGTCGGTAGTCATAGACATATCCATGTTCCGATGTATCTGCATGCAGTGTAGATACTTTGTATCTTTTTTTTTTAACCCAAATAGGAAATTTCTAACTGTATTTCAGGCGGCGGCTCACGCCATTTAAGCTTGCGCACGACTATGTCAAACTGGCGGCTGTAAGTAGCAGGCACTTGTATTATGTACACAACATTGCCTGTATAAATATAGATAATAGTGTTTAAGTGGAAATTTCCATACCATAATAAAATAATATAATAAAAGGACCTTGGTCGAAGAACTCATGATGTGTTAACATGTCCGAACAGGTCTAACATTGCATTGTATCTTGACCTGCGCGTCAACAGTAAAGATAAGAGAAATCCGACCTACGCGTCAATTCTAAGATATTCTCTACATGTGCGTTCCCCATGATAGAGATAAAGGACAAGTGACTCACAGGGATTCTGGTATGTATTTGCCCTGTGTGATCATTGGACTTAAGTATAGATAGGATAAGATGTACTATTTAAGCAAGTAGATCTTAAGGACCAGACCAGTTGTGAAATATTATCGGACCATAGAAGTCCGACCTTCCTTCTTTCCTAAATAAAGAAAATAAAAGTTTTGTAAATGTAAGACATAAGTCTTTTTTTTATTATTTTATGTATTATTATTATTGGGGGGCAAAAACTCCTCGTCCATAGTCCTCCGCGTGGGCGCCCCCTGGAACGGCAGTGGTCACTGACCATTGTTAACCAACGTTAAGCCGCCAGTAATGGCGGTGCGATGATTTGGTTGAGGTACCCCTGTGGTGTGGGGTGTAAAAATAATACCACGGCCTTTCCCTTTGAGGGCCTGTCGTTAAAACCGACAATCAAAGGACAGGATGTGTATGCCAGCAACTTGCACTATCCGAAATCTTTATATGCTAACGAAACGTCAACTATGCCTCGGATAAGGACTGACTCAACGTTACGACTTTTGGCTATCGTACAATGACAAAGATTGGATTCTGGAATGTGCGTACTCTCCTGGACAATGGATCAGAAGGTCCCCAGAACGCACGATTTCTTCAATTAGAGAGTGAATTTCTGAGGTATAGATTAAATATCTTAGGAGTTAGTGAGAAAAGATGGTGGAACAGGGGAGAATTCATCTCTCCAACGGGCAGCACTGTAATGTTGCACTCCGGTAAAGCTACCGGTAGTCGTCGTGAGTCAGGTGTGGGGCTCCTATTAACCAGAGCCGCCCGAAACTGTCTCTTATCCTGGGAGCCGGTCTCTGACAGAATCTTGTCCGCCAGGTTCCGGACCAAAATGAAGAACATCTCAATAATATAATGTTATGCCCCTACTGAACCCGACAATGTCTTGGCAAAAGACTCCTTCTACAAAGAACTAAACGCCGTTCAAAGCAGAACACCTAAAGGTGACATTATAATGGTTATGGGTGATTTGAATGCGAAAGTTGGCGCTGATAACTATGGGCTCAGACTTGTGATAGGAAGACACGGTCTTGGTGATCGTAATGACAACGGTGAAAGATTTGTAGAGTTCCGCAACTTTCACAGTGTCTTCATCTGTGGTACTATGTTTGAGCATAAGGACCACCACAAAATCAGTTGGTCCTCTGTTGATCGGTGCAGAACACAAAATGAGATCGATCATTTTGCCATTAGTCAAAGATTCAAAAGTTGCCTCCTGGACGTGCGAAACAAGAAGGGTGCCGATATTGGGATGGGAAGAGACCATTATCTTATGATCGCTAATGTTCGATTGCGTATTGCAGCCGTGCGTCGCCCCAGCGACGAAAGACTCAGGCGCCACAAATTCAACACCGCTCGATTAAAAAATCAAGCTGTCTTACAACAATATAAGATGGTCATTGCGCAAAAAGCAGCTGAGATAACTAATCACCCAGATAGTGACATAAACGAAAACTGGGATGCCATAAAAAATGCGTACATTGATAGCGCAGATACCATCCTTGGCACAAACACGGATTGCCGGAATAAGCCCTAGATGTCCGACGCTTCATGGCAGCGGATTGTTGAAAGAAAGGAGCTGAAAGTTCGTTTGGCTGCAGCATCAGACGACAATCGAAGCAGCATCGAACTCCTTTACCGTCAGAAAGCTCGAGAAGTTCAGCGTAGTGTGCGACGCGATAAAAGAGTTTATGCCAATTCTCTTTTAGCCTCAGCAGAAGAAGCCGCTAGAAGTAACAACTTAAACGCCGTATACGGTGTCATCAAGGAGTTTACAGGTGGTCGTAGCTCCTGCCAACATCCAGTGAAGGATAGTGACGGAAAGCTACTTATCTTGGAAGAAGATCAAATGAGGCGGTGGAAAGAACACTTCGCCGCGGTCTTGAACCGTGTAACTTCTGGTGAAGTTCCCCCTCATATAGATAATTTAGCTAACCATCAAAATGTGCGTATATGGTCCACTGCCCCGACTAAAGAGGAAATAGTCACTGCAATTATTGCACTAAAACAAGGAAAGGCCGCCGGACTCGACGGTATCCTTGAACTTTATCACGCAGCGCCAAGCGTAACTGCCGATTTGCTGCACCCACTTGTTGATAAAGCGTGGAATACAGAGACCTTTCCCACTGAGTGGACGGAAGGTTTGATCATCAAACTTCCAAAGAAGGGTATCCTCACAGACTGTAATAATTGGAGAGGTATTTGTGTGCTTCCTGCCGTTGCCAAGATAATAGCTAAAATCGTCCTGGAAAGACTAAAAGCCAACTTAGAAAGCATAATCGATGTAGAGCAGGCTGGCTTTCGATCTGGATCCTCCTGTGTCGATCACATTAACACCTTGCGAATCATCATCGAGCAATGCGCTGAATACGATTCTCCGCTTCACTTGCTTTTCATCGATTTCGAAAAGGCTTTCGATATTTGCGGATGCAAATATCTAAACCGCTAACTTTGCAATCGCAAAAATTTGAAATTTCTTGCGGACTCTACAAATTTTTTCCGACTATTTCACATTTTTTGCGAATTAAGTGCTGTACATATTAGCAAATTTTTTGCACAAATTTTTCAACAAAAACCTAAAGCTTTGGTGTTCGTGTGAAAATATTAACAGCAAACACCTCTAATCTGGTCCAATGTTTTCACACAGACATCACAGCTTTAAGTTTTTGTTCAAAAATTTGCCAATGTGAGGTGGGTACATGAGCGCAATCTGTGCGCAGTTTTGAGGGGTTCATGATCAGGCAAATTTCCAAACCACTGGCAAAGTTGCAAACCACAGTAATTTTTGTACATAAATTTGTGCAAATTTCTGCTAGTCGGCCCCTCAGACTAATATAGATAAGATACCTACGAAATAAAATAGGTACGTATGATCTTGAACGCCGAATTGATAATAAGAGGATAGAGTTCAGGGAGATGTGAGTAGGAGAAAAAAAGTAATGATTTAGCGAAGAAGCAAAAGAGTTCGCAGATAACTACACAAGGCGGGGACTGCAAGATTATACTGCAATACTACTTTTTTATTTATGAGTAGACATACCTACCATCCAGGGCTGGATTAAGGCATGGGCCGACGGGGCCGAGGCCCGGGGCCCCCACATTTTGGGGGCCCCCACATTTGGAGAGACCCTACATATCGATTACGAAAAAGTTACATGAAAATCCAGAGCATGCAAAATTTATATCGATAAAAGTTTTGGTAAAATCCAAGAAATGTAAGGGCGACCACAGAGGGAGAGCTGAAGCTCTTGCTGGTGTTTTGGTTGTGACCACTCAGCGAAGAGAAACGTTCACGTGAAACATGCTCATGGAGTTTTCCCTGCTCTCCGAGGTTCCGATTAAATTTTCGGCTCACCAAATAATGGAAATTTCCTCGGAATACTTGAACTTCTAGCTCAGTATGATCCATTTTTGGCTGGACACATTATTGAACACGGAAATATGGGACGCGGTCATGTAAATTATTTATCATCAACTATATGCGAAGAACTTATAACAGCAATGGGACAAAAAGTGCTCGCAGAAATTATTACACGGATCAAAAAAGCTGCTAAGTACTACTCGTTCTCCGTCGATTCGACACCTGATCAAGCTCACATCGATCAACTATCCGTAACCATTAGGTATACGGAAGGCAACAAACCTGTCGAACGATTCTTAACCTTCCTCCCTAATTCTGGACACATTGGACAAGAAATGGCGGACGCTCTACTTCAGTTTTTCAGGGAGCACGGCATTGACATTCTGGATAGTCGTGGCCAGTCGTATGATAATGCACCAAACATGAGCGGAAAATATAAAGGAATGCAAGCGCTTATACTCAATAAGAATAGCTACGCAGCTTTCATTCCATGTTGTGCGCATTCGCTGAATTTAATAGGCAAAGTCGCGGCCAGCGCATGTCCCAAAGCGGTCGATTTTTTCGGTTTTATAGAGGAGCTGTTCGTATTTTTCACGTCTTCAACTGCACGGTATGACATTTTGAGTACTAAGTTGTCAGGCTTAGACAAATCTTACACACTCAAAAATTTGAGTGATACCCGCTGGTCATGTCGCGCTGACGCTACAAAAGCTTTGAAAGTTGGATTTGTTTCTATTAGAGAAGCCTTGATTTCAATTCGGGATGACGTCGAACAAAAGGACGTCCCAAGAAACCAAGCTCGAGGTCTTGTGAAGAAAATGAGCTCCCTTGAGACAGCTTTGTATATTGTGTTCTGGCATGACATTCTCGAAAGGTTCAATTCAACTAGCAAATCGCTGCAAAATCCAACTATGACCCTGAGGATTGCGGTGGATTGTTTAAAATCTTTGCAAACTTTTGTCGATTCCAAAAGAAATGCTTTCGAAACATACGAAGAAACAGCTAAAGCATTGTCTAAAATTCTCGATTATGAATCTGTCCGTGCCAGATCAGCAAATGTACGCTTGCAGCCTATTGGACAGTCATCATCGTCGGTCCAGCTTTAAGCGAGGGACAAGTTTCGAACAGAATCATTCATACCTGCAATTGACAGATTGCTAATAGCACTCAGCGATAGAATTTCGTCCTACGAAGTTGTTTACACTAGATTTAGTTTCCTGGGTAATTTGCTTCAAATAGAATGTCCTGAAATCGAACTTAACGCACAAGAACTAGTAGCAGAATATCCTCAAGATATAGAAGCCGCTTTGTCAAACGAGCTTATTCAACTTAAAACCTTCGCGAATCTCCATGCAAAAATGGAAAATGAATCTGCTGAAATGTATTTATATCGCATTATTATAGAAAACAATTTGGATTCTACGTTTGTCAATGCGGAAATTATTTTGCGCTTGTTCTTATCGATGATGGTAACGAATTGCACAAGCGAAAGATCGTTTTCAAAATTAAGATTAATCGAAAACCGTCTCCGCACAAGCATGAAAGAAGACCGACTTGTTCATGAAAAAAAAAAATGGAGAATTTATTACCGAAACGGTGAATAAGTGGCAGAAATATATGTAAATCGAATTTTAATTTTGTAATAGGGCCCCCACATTTCATCCGGCCCTTGGGCCCCCACATCTTTAATCCGGCTTTGCTACCATCGTCTATTCAGATTTCGTAAATTGCAAAAAGTTTGGCATTTACAGCAACGAAGACTACTTTAATTGAACTCTTAAATCAGCTTGAAAAAGTTGATAACAATTCTGGGCGTTCCCGCAGCAAGAAATCTCCGTGTGTACATGTTCTGAGTGTAACTTTTAGAAAAAATCTTAAAAAATTCAGCTAATTACAGTTTGGTCTTATCTATTTTAATATTTTTCATTTTAGAACCAATGTTGCAATTCTCTAACTTACCTGAAAGACACCTTAATTACCACAAACTATTGTTTGAAACTACCGAACTTTAATGAGCACGCTATTTTTTTATCAAAAATCTCGTGTGGCTTTAGCCTTGATTAAGGACATTTAGCATTAACTTCAACTCATATCTATTTTTTTTTTTTGCCGTATTCCGTGAACCCAACACAATATCATTCCCCAAACGCCAACGAAATGAAAGTAGCTCCGACTTTTTGTTTCTAGATGAACTTCCAAACAATTCAAATTTCCAACAAGGCATTCGACGGCAAAAAAAAAGTTTTATTCAAAAACGTCCATTATCTAAGGACTCTCTCGCGCACTCCCGTAAATTCAATGTCAGCTGCCAACCAACTTAAAAAAGACGTTACTTTCTGGACATAATAATACCTTTCAGTCCATCAAACCCAAACCGTTTCGCCTCGCTTTATTCATGGCTTTCTTTTTTATGGTAATTCGAAATCTTGTCTAATCCCTTCGTCGTCGTAATAATATCTGAACGCTTTTCGTGCACTGATATCAGGCCGAAAACACGAAAAGTCAAGCAAAAAAGAATCACGAGCTTAGTTTGGAATTCGTCCTGTCGTTTTTCGTTTTATCCCGTCCCCCGACAGTTTCGTTCATTTTGCCCGCCAACCCACAGGGAACCCTACCGTGTCCTGCCGTTCCATCGACAGAACCAAATCACAAAGTTGAACACAAAAGGCTGAATGCTAAGCCTGTCTCTAATTAATTTATCGCTTCCTCGACTTAACTTCACCATTAAGTTTGGGGATAAAAATCAACCTGTTTTTCGTATACGCTCCACAACGAGGAGCGAATGGATAAAGGACGTTAGGGCGGCATAGACTCTTTAATACTTACGAAAGGTACTCTTCCGTTGGCCAAGCTAGAGCATAGCTTCCTGGCAGGGTTGCATGGTTGCAGGGAGGCGACGGGAACGGATTGCCGTAATGCAGACTCAAGGCCGACAATGTAATAATAAATAAACGAAGACATGGAACACATTGCGGGAGCACATTTTTTAATTAACTCTCGTGTTGAATTAATGGGACTGTGACATTTTTAGTGGTCCTGGTTTAAGATAAACGGACTTGCTCTGACTTTATTAAATACAAGTGCGACTCCAGAATGAAATGGGGAAACATCGAGACACAGGACAATACACCGGTATGGGGTGGCTCTGTCGTAAGTCACGCCACGTTGGACAAAAACTCGTTGGATGTCAAACAAATTACTGAGGGACTTTTGTTCTTTCCTTGTCTTGTAAGTAGAAACGAGAATAATAATATCCAACGAAATATTTCACCTGTTTTTGCCCCCTAAATGACGTGACGGCCGAATGTGGATAATAAATCGTCTACAAGATGACTCCTTGCAGACAGTTTACATAATTCCGGGAGACTTCTAAGGGACACGAAGACAGTGCGGCTACGGACTTGATCAAACACTTACAAATTCATCAATCTAGATAACAGGATGATCGAACGAGACCACTATCAACAAAACACTTTTTGTCGATACTTTCCAAAGAGTTCATTTTCTCGATGGTATTTTTACTATATTATAGTCCACACTGAAGTACTCGGGGTAGTTATAATTTTTTGCCTGACTTTTTATAATATTCATGTCTTAAGTAATTCTAAATTTGTATCTTTCGTTATGGTTTCGTAACATAAAGTATTTATGTGAAATATGTGTGTCTTGTGCCATTCGGAGGACACTTGTTCGTGTTCGACCTGAGAATATCAAGATTATATAAAGAACGGAAATAAGCCAAGATTTTTGGTACCCGTTAACACACTGAGACATATTACACAGAACACAAAAATGTTCACCCGGCGGTCAAATAATTTGTAGTGATTTTCACTCATACTGCAACCGAGGGAGCACCAGCTGATAGGAGAAAGTAGGCAATAAAAATAAAATATTGTAAAAAGAACACAAATTGCAACTTTCAGTCAGTTAATTTGACAAACAAGGGAGGGAAAAATGTAGGATTTGAAAAAAATGTGTATGAAATACGTATGGATTGTGTGTAATGATAGCCTCTCTTCAGTACATGTTCCATACTCGCAGTGTTCGACAGTATCTGCAGCACTTTCAGACAATAAATGCATGTACTTTTTCTCTTCTGAGCTATTTGTTAGCAATATATATTGCTTTTAAACCTTTTAAACATTTGGTTGAAAGTCTGAAATTCTTTAAGCTGCCCTGTAGTGTGTGGCGGAAAGTAATGCCACACCTAACGCATCGTAATTTATTTTATAAATAGAAATTGCTTTTTGAACACCCCAATCAATAATTGTCATGAAATATGAAAATTACTGTAACCAAAACTAACGATATTTGTCATAACCGGTAGACTTGTATGTAATGAACCACCTTCAATGGACCATATCCTGGTCGTGCTGCTTCCACCGGCAGATCTATGGCAGCACCTGATGAGTTAGGATCTGTCGGTGGTACGAAATCAGACGCCGAGGGTCCCATTACAACTGAACCCCAATGCGAGCGCAAGTGCAAGCGAGCCGTCTGCTAACCATCCCGTCCTTGTCGCATCATTTTTTGTATTAACCACTTTTTACCTCTCTTGTTTGTGTTGTCTTCCCAGGCCTATGAATTTTTGTTAATACGTAAAGGACAGGAGCAACGAGCGGCAAAAACCCCGCCCAAGTCTCCCGAACTCAGCTACAGCAAGCATAGACCGCTGCTTAGCTCGTTGAGGGGCCTTTTTCTTCGCTAGTTGGCACGGCCCCACCTTCAAGGTTATTATGCTATCTTAGGCTCCGTCCCCACGGGCATACACGCATGACCACCAAACATGTAACGGAATATTTGGTGGCCATCCGAACATACCCGTGGGGTCAGAGCCTAAGGTAACGCTCGTACGCACCCGTCCAGAACAACGTGCGTAGCGTGTTCTTCCTTCACGCTGGAAATTTCCCGCGCAATTGCACAGCGGGCATAGCGGATAGGGTCGGGCTACCACGACAAAACGTGTGCATCGTCCGAGTGTCCCCGTAATTAAGCACAAGTGCGGTCGGCGCCTGAGTTGACTAGGAGGAACTGTCGACTGAAACGGGTAAACCTGCCATTTCCCGTACAATTGGCCAGCGGGAATCGTCCAAATAGCACCGTAATCGTGCATAAGAAGGAGAACGTACGGAAGCTACAATTGGGACTACCTACTCGAGTGGGAGCTGCAATACAAACCGCTGGTGCACGTGATCTCCGAAATCGCTCGGCTGAAGGACGCGACATCGTCCCGGGATAGCGGCAATAGTACAGCGTCGGGTGCGAAAAAACAAATCATCTTTAGAGCGCTAGGCCAAACCTATCCCACCGCCCTGCTGACAAATGTCGCTCCCCGGGCAATAAACGTTCCAGAGTATCGAGTCGAGGTAGTACAGGATATCATTTGGTCGCGGCCAATCAATACCTTACCACGGCCGCCGATGAGGCACGGTGCACCCGGCGGCTTTAGTACATCTTCTGCACTGTCACCGAGCTTCTAACATCCCGATCACCACTAGCCACCCGTTCACCATCAATATCACCGCATGTGGTTAACACCGGTGTCAATGCGAGTAACCAACCGCAACCGGCTTTACGAACAACTCTGAATCCAGATAGGCGAGTTCAGATGTAGAAGCTACACGGGCCGATCCGATCAGTTCAGGTGATATAATTGTAAGATTCCTACATACATTTTTTTTTCAACTCGGAACCCCGACAATGGTTCGTTTGCGAAAAAAAAATCGGAAACTGGCAAATAAACGGGGAATTGCTAGGTGATTTCTGCAAATCGAAGACCGGAAAGCCGAGATTTAAAAAAAAAGTGCGAAACGGAACGCAGTCAACTTAAGGATTCGGATGAATTATCGTTTTTTTTTTCTTGTCGTTTGGGCTTCGTGGATGTACATAGACCATACACTTCAAATCTCATCGAATGAAGTTGCATCACCCATAAAAAATGCCAAGAACTCCAAAGCCCTAGGACCAGATGGCATGCCGATGGGCATGCTGAAGCACCTCGACATGCCAGCAATTGACTACATTACGGGGGAATTCAACCTCTCCGTGGTAGGGTAGGGTAGGTAGGGTGATTCCTATACTTGAACCCGGGAAAAAGCATACGCAAAGCGATTCCTGCCGTCCCATCACGCTTTTGTCTCCAATTGCAAAAACTCTTGAAGTTGTCTTACTTCACATTTGCGTCCCATATTCAGCCAGCTGACCATCAACATTGTTTCCGAAAAATACGCAGCACAACTACGGCCTTGGATGTCTTAACTTCTAGCATCCACAACGGTCTCAACGAGGCCCGTCCATGTCACAGAGCCATTATGGTAGCACTTGACCTATCGAAGGCTTTCGATACGGTCAACCACTCCCTACTTCAGTCTGATATTAACAACACGGCGCTTTCGATACTCATAGTGAAATGGATTGCAAATTACCTTGCTGGTCGGCAATCTTACACCGAATTGAGAGGAAGCAAATCAAAGCTAAGAAGGGTTAAACGACCTTGTTTAATCTCTATCTCGCTGGAATTCCCTCACTTCCAACAGGAATCCAGATTGCGAACTATGCCGACGACTGCACTATACTAGCAACAGGAAACGACATCACCCAAATGTGGGCTAGGATAAATGACTACCTAAACGAACTTAACACCTTCTTCGTCAGCAAGAACTTGAAGCTATCATCTCAAAAATCCACCGCAACACTATTCACATCCTGGAACAAAGAAGTAAAGATCCAGTTGAACACCGCAGTAGACGGTCTCATAATACCCACCACAAACCACCCAAAAATTCTGGGCGTTACTCTGGACAGCATGGCAACATCATCAGCCCACGCATCTACTGTAACTAACAAGATGAGGAGCAGGAACAAGGTCCTCATGGCTCTTGCTGGTAGTTCCTGGGGTAAAGATAAAGAGACCCTACTAACCACCTACAAAGCGATTGGCAGATCTGTAGCAAATTATGCGGCACCAGTGTGGACACTAAATTTAAGTGACACAAATTGGAAACACATTCAGACCTGTAAAAATGCAGCCCTACGCACCGTCACAGGCTGTCTGTTGATGTCTCATCAATACCACCTCCACCAAGAGACCAAAACTATGCCTATTAGAAAGCACAACATACTACTATCAAAGCAGTATCTAGTTGGTTGCTACCAAAATAATCACCCGGACTTTGACTGTATGGACAGAACCCCACCGCGACGACACGTCAGGCGAAATCTAAGAGAACTCGAAAGGGAAGTCAAACGATTCAAGATGGTCCCCTTCGATAGCGCCAGCAATAAATCTGCCATCGCAATGCTGAACAGGGAAGAAGTACATACGTCGATTGTGGACCTAAATAACAACAAAGTACTTGACTCAACCACCAGACATCTCACCGGATGAACTTAACCTGCCTAGAGCGACTAGAACTACGCTCGCATAGTTCCGTTCAGGCTGGTGTTCGTGCCTCAACTCATACTTGTCCCGAATCGACCACAGGATCCAAAACACTTGTCCGGCATGCAACAGTTCTCCCCACGACGTTGAGCACATCTTCGACTGCCCTGCAGCACCAACGCACCTAAAACCTATAGCGCTCTGGGCAGGGCCGTCGAGAGTGGGGTGCGGAAGGGGTGAATTGCACCGGGCCCTTGTTTTTTAGGGGGCCCGGAAATTAAAAAAATTGAAAATAAAAAAAAAAATAATAATAATTTTTATCATAACACATTTCATATATTAACTACAATATGGTATTTATGGAATCAAAATTATTTTTAATTAATGCATATTATAGATTTTTCTTATATTATGTAGTAAGCCTGGCACTCTAGAGACCGATATGGAATTGACCGTAGCGATAATACAAGTGTTTTCAAAGCGATTTCATTTGGCGTTGCGATTATTCTTTATGGCGCCCCACAAAAGCTGAGTCCCGGGCCCGGATTTTCTCTCGACGGCCCTGGCTCTGGGAGAACCTTATCGAAGTAGCTGCATTTCTGCAAATTCCTACGGAGGAAACTGAGTCGGACGCGCTGATTTTATTATTCACACACACACTGAATCTAAATTTCTGCATTGCTACAACAACAACATTACTCCAGGACATTGGCCCCTTCACCCCGATTCATATGACGCCCATATTGCCCGTATTTCGCTTCACTACCCAAAATATTCTTTTTGAATATCTTTGTCGCCACAGGAGGACTCCAAATGCCATCTATACAGTATTCCTGGGGATTCGCCTCGATTCATATGATAGAGAGAGACCTAGTAGACCTAGGTCTGGGTGTCCGGCCTAGGTTTAAAAGAGTAGATCCGATTTTGAACAACCATGACTAGAAGCTACCTAGAACCGGTAGACGCTGTGCGATATTGAAAACATGCTTTGTAATGGACGATTTCGTGGGCATCAGAAAATGCCCGTGTGGACGGCACCTAAGATAACCAAAGTTCATAGGGGAAAACAACACAAACTGGGCAAGCAAAATTTCGAATTAAAAAAAATGGGGCGGCAGCTCAGATGCCCTCGTGCGCGCATCGGGGTCTGGGTGTAATGGGACCTTCAGTCTCTGATTTCGTACTACCGACAGATCACTACTCACCACGTGCTGCCTTCGATCTGTTGATGGAAGCAGCACGACCAGGATATGGTTCATTACAGCTGTCAGAAATCAATCCCTAAGTATCTATGAAATCGATTCCGAACGATGGAAGGTAAAATCGTTCATAATTGACTACTGAATTTCACTATGTTCCCGAGAAAAAGTACCTCATCAAACAAACCTTACCTAGCGAATATTTCCACTAACTAAAGCAAAACTAACTCTACTTAATACTTTCTCTTTGACAGAGATTTTCCATCGAACTACACTACACCTATCATTCCGATACAAGTTAATAATGCAATGATTGCTTATTGAACAACTTTTCTGCCACTCGAAATCACTCTGGGGCTGAACTTACAAGACGTTTTGAAATAACTCGATTGGAGGATCTCTCGTATTTGAAATTCCCTTCGTGAAAAGAAACACAATTTCGCCCCATCATCAAGTCAGCCACATACGGATACTCGTACAAACCCCAACCACGAATCAATGACAAGGGTTATTTTTCCACCTTTTCCGACCAACAATTACTATTATGTTCTGCGTTCTCGAAGGAGTTAAGAAGTTCTCGACTACTAAGTCGGGTGTGAAATCTTTTCCTGATACAAATTGCAAAATTCTCCTTCTTTCTACACTGACTGGTACATACCACAATGTACTTGTTGTGGCGTGTTTCTGAAGGAACGAGTTTCCTTCGTTCTCGAGCAAAACCACTGAATCATGTCAACCACTTGTCGACATTGTTGATTTAAAATTTCTTTCTGGGATTTAATCTTTTTTTCCTAGAAATGTACTGATACAGCACAAAGTCCGTTCCAAGATGCGAATAATGAAAAAGAGTGGTATCAACGGATTTTCAAATGGGTGGAAAGGGTGGTGACGTTGTCTTGAATGTGTGCTGAATGATGCGGATGGTTGGAGCCGGTAACCACAAAAGACTATTCCCAGTGATGTCACCTGATTTCATTTGGTTCTGTAAAGACTTTTAATGGGGTTTTCTAGTTGCTTGGGAAACGATGAATAGAGTAAAAAGAACATGGTGGAATTTACCAGGATTTTTCTTTCTTTTCATACCGCGATAAAGGCTTTCAGTAGACTTCAATTAAGTGTATTTATGTTACATTCTAAGACGAAGTTCTTTATTCAAAACGCAAAAATAATTATTGGTACAATGATTAAACGAAAAAGACACCTGGCGCACTGAAGCCAGAGGGACTGATTTTTGATATGGGCTAATTCCGGATCATATGTGAGTTTATTCCCACCAATTAGAAAATTTCACTCAGCTAGTTTCTTGCGTTATAGAGTTATTTTGCTTAGGAAACTTTTCCGTTATATAGCTGTAACTTTTGAACCGTTTGATGCGTTTTTCTGAAATTAGATTGGAGCCCAATCCACTTTAACATCCCCCAACTGGATAGGTTTCGCCCAGCCAGCTTCTTCAGTTATGCAGTTATTTTATTTATAAAATTATGCCGTTATATAGCTGTAACTTTAAAACGTTGATGGATGTTTACTGAAATTCTATAATAGACTAGTCCTTATTGGCGTCTACTTACTGGACAAGTTTGGTCCAGCTAGCTTTTTCCGTTATGGAGTTATCAGGCTCAGATAGGTTAGGTTAGGTTAGGTTAAGGGGCTGCCATGAAACAACACAGCACACTTAGACCTCACATGGGTCCATTGTGATACCACCAGTAACAAAAACACCTCTCTAAGAAACCAAGGTTCCGAACCAGCCTGTGCTGGCAATGTATCGATTGAGCTGTATCACACTCATATCCTTGAGGTCCTCCATATCAAAGTAGAACCAGGAGCCCAGGAATTTCTTCCTCCTGATGGCCAGTGCCGGACAGCGGCAAAGAAGGTGCAAGACACTCTCCTCCTCATCCACATCCTCACAACTCCTGCAGTAGTCATGATGAGGAAGACGGAGCCTCCATGCGAGCTCACCAATGGGGCAGTGCCCTGTGATAGCCCCCACCACTCTACCAATGTGCTTTCTATTCAGTGCCAGCAAAGAGGCAGATCGGCTAAGGTCGAATTTCTGCCAAATCATTCTCGTCGTTTGGCAAGTACGACTATTGAGCCATCTGGTATTTGCCCTATCCACTGCCACAGATTTAATTGCCACTTTGCATGATGCAATTGGCATTCTAATGTCATTGCGGTGTCCATCGACGACACCGGTTGCCCCCTCGTGCGCAAGATCGTCCGCCCTACAGTTGCCCGCAAAGCCACTGTGACTCGGTATCCAGCAGAGGGTAATGTTGAAAAAGTAACTCATCTCCATGAGGGCCGAGCGGCACTCCAGAATAGTTTTCGATGTGGTGAGAACAGAGTCAAGTGAACGAATCGCAGCCTGACTGTCCGTATAGATAGTAATGTCTCTTGCAGTCACGACATGATTCCTCAACCAGGTCAGTGCTTCCGAGATCGCCGAAACCTCGGCCTGCAGGACACTACAAAAGTCGGGAAGGCGGTAGGATAAGTTAATTCCCAGTACCTCCGAGTGTATACCAATCCCAACACCATTCTCGGTCTTAGAGCCATCCGTGTAGATAGTCAAGGAGTTGGAGGTAAGGGGTACATTATCAGCCCTTGGGCTTCTTGACGGAATCAGACTGGTATAGTTCCTACCGAAAACGTGTTTAGGAGACGTGTAATCAGTCTCCGGAGGGAGATCCAGGTTGCACAGGATAGCCGCGTGGCCAGTGCTCGAAGTACGCCATTGGCCTGTTTCTCGAAGACGCAGGGCCGTATTCCCCGCCAGCTGTTCGCCAAATATGTCAAGCGGGAGCAAGTGTAGCAGCGTGTCCAAGCTGGCTGACGGAGTTGTTCTAAAGGCCCCCCGTCGTGGCAATCGCTGCTAGTCTTTGCACTTTACTTAACAGGCGACAATAGGACACCACTCCTAGTGCTGCCCACCAAACACAAATGCCGTGAAGTAGAATTGGCCGCACAACCGCTGTGTATAGCCAGTAAACCACCTTCGGTTGCAGGCCCCAGTTCTTACCAACCGCCCTCCTGCACGAATAGAGCGCAGTAGTGGCTTTATTCACCCGCTCAAGGATGTTGGGCTTCCACGTCAATTTCCTATCAAAGATAAGGCCCAGGAACTTCGCTCTATCACTGAAGGCCAGTTGCTTGCCATCCAATGATGGAGGCTCAACAGGAGGCAGCTCCTGTCTTCTAGTAAAGAGCACAAGTTCGGTCTTGTGAGGGTTGACACCAAGGCCACAGTGGCCTGCCCATTCGGTGAGTATGCATAGAGCACTCTGCATCAACTCACTAAGGACTCCCGGGAATCTTCCGGAAACAGCAATGGCAACATCGTCAGCGTAAGCCGTTACCCTGAAACCAAGCTCTTCCAATCTCAAAAGCAGTCCATTGACCGCCAGGTTCCAGAGAAGAGGGGACAATATGCCCCTTGTGGGGTACCCCGGCATACATATCTACTGACGGATGAAGTACCCATAGTGGTACTAATAATCCTAGATGTTAACAGGAGACTGATGAGTTTGCAGAGCGATTCCTCAACCTGCATTTTTAAGAGCGCTTCGATGATCGCACTAGGTTTAATATTATTAAACGCTCCCTCAATGACTAAAAACGCAACCATGGTGTATTCCTTGTATTCAAGGGATTTCTCAATACAACTAACTAGACAGTGCAGAGCAGTGTCCACTGATCTACCTTTCCAGTAGGCATGTTGCGATGAAGGTAGTAACAGAGGCGGAATAGTATTTCGAAGATGGGTATCGATTAGCCGCTCCAATAGTTTCAGCAAGGTCGAAGAAAGGCTGATAGGACGAAGGTCGTTAGCTCGCGCGTGTGAGCTGCGCCCAGCTTTCGGGATGAATACAACTAGAACTTTCGTCCAGATGCGCGGAACATATCCCATTTTGAGGCTCAGATACTTTTACTTTTATACATAGCTGTAACTTTTTAACCGATACTGCTGGATTTCAATAGCAGCCCGTTCCCCACTGACATCCATCACTTCGCTTACGACTTCCGTTCGACTGCTAGCGATAAGACAGTTTGGAAAAAGGCAGATAGCTGTAGCCTGAATGACTGACCAACACCTAAGCGTAGTAGATTTGTGTAGTTGGACCTACAATATAGTTGTGTAAACTCCAGCGCGTTCACTAAACCATCTGAAGCACCTATCTTCCGCGCCCATCTCCCGAATGGGGTTAAACCACTCCACGTCAAGAAACCTGGAACAAAATCCTTGGATTGGACGGATCAACAACGACGACCACGCAAACGACTAAAAGATTATTCTTTCGGATCCTTTAAAGTACGCTCCCTGAACAAACCGGAGGCCGAGAAGGCCCTCCTTCAACAGGCCGAAAAGTACAAACTGAGCATTACTGCAGTCCAGGAAACAAATTGGCTTGGCAGCGAGATCAATGACAAGAAATCGCGCACAATTTTTACAAGTGCCAAACCATCGGGCCGCAAGGAGTTTGGAGTAGCATTTATAGTAACCAATCACCTCAAGCCGCAAATCACAGACTTCAAACCCATAAATGAAAAGCTGTGTGCGATTCGCATTAAAACTCGATTCTTCAATCTCTGGCTCATCAATGTGCACGCCCCCACTGAAGTTAAAGAAGACGCAGAAAATGATGAGTCCTACGCCCGCCTTGAGACTCTCTTCGACTCACTTCCAACAAACTACGTCAAATTACTGCTGGGAGACTTCAACGCGAAAGTCGGAAATAAAAGTTGGCACCGGGGCACCACTGGAGGCCACAGTCTCCATGAAGAATGCAACGACAACGGCCAGCGACCTGTCGAATTAGCCTGCAGCAGGAATTTAGTCGTAAGATCTATGTGAAAATCTCCAGACGCACATACCGTCAACCAAATTGATCTCGTCCTCATTTGCAGGAGATGGGCGTCTAGTGTGATGGATGTCCGCTCCTATCGAGGAGCAAACTGCGACTCGGATCATCACTTGGTGAAAACAACCTACAAATATAGAATTTCTTCAGTGCACCAATCGAGAATCAGCCCTGCCAAAATTTTTGCGGTTGCTAAGATTCTGAGCGGTGCTACGGCGGTGGCGTATACTACCGCCCTTCAGGAAAGACTCTCGCCTATGCTACACAACATCAGCAACACCGACGTCCATGGGTTCCGGGAAGAACTCAAGGGTACCATCAAAGATGTCGCAGAGAAGGTAGTGGGATATAAAGTCCGGCGAGCGCGAAATAACTGGTTTCACGAAGAATGCGAAAAATTCACTTACGCGAAAAAGGAGACCTATAGACAATGGATTCAAAGAGGAACCAGAGCCAGAAGAGAAAAATATGACGAGCTACGGCAAACATCGAATAGAATAATTAGACGTTAAGAAACGTAAATACTTTGACGAGCAATTGCTGAATATTAACGAAAACTTAGCTAATAGGAACACCAGACAAGCGTTTAAACCAGTAAATACAATTAAGAACGGCTACCAACCCAGGACTAGCCTCTGTAAGGACAAGAATGGGAACATCATCAGCGACACCGATGGCATTAACAAACGATGGGCCTCTTATTTTTGAAGAGCTTCTAAACCTACCATCTAACATCCCCACACAAGAAGCTCTCGACGATATTGTTAAGCTAGGCTCACCCATGCATCCCTCGACTATGTTGCGGTCACTAAGACGAAATAAAGCGCCGGGCGGTGACGAAATTCGAGCTGAATTTCTAAAATTCGGTGGAACGGGTCTAGTTAATGCCATACATCAATTACTCCTGCGAGTATGGGAGGACGAGATGATTCCAGACGATTGGCGCAGAAGCATCATCTGTCCAATTCACAAAGAGGGAGACAAACTGCGGTGTGAGAATTACATTGGCATATCACGGGTTTGTATAAAATTTTAACGAAAATTCTGGAAAATAGAATAAAACCGTACGCAGAACGAATCATTGGCGAATATCAAAGCGGTTTCGGACCTGGTCGCTCAACAACCGATCAGCTCTTTACGGTCCAACTGATACTTCAAATGTGCTGGGAATACAACCTAGACGGCATACGACAGTATCAATCGTGGAATACTGTACAACATCATGCTGCAATTTGGTATACCGGCCAAATTAGTGCAACTGACTAAGATGACGATGACCAACTCCGTCTCATAGGTCAAGATCCATAATAGACTAACCGATCTATTTGAAACACGAACTGGTCTAACACAGGGCGATGGACTGGCACCGATGCTCTTTAACCTAGCACTGGAATACGCTATTCGGGTAATGAAATAGCAAGACGCTACTATCAATTCGACACAATTAGCAGCGTATGCCAACGACATCAACATCATATCCCGAAGATTGGCCGACGCAGAAGAACTTCTGCATACGCTCGATACCGCTGCAAAAGAAGTTGGACTACGTATTAACGAGGGTAAAACTAAAATAATGATGCAATCGACGACAAGGACACCTGCACAACCAAGCATCAATGTGGGGGACCTCAACATCGAGTCGTGAATGACTTCATATACCTACTGGGTTCCAACTTGTCAAAGGACACCAACGAAACTGACGAAATCAAGCGACGGATACAGTCAGCTAATAAGACTTTTTCTCGGTTCTCCCCATAATGAAATCGAAGCCCATGGACAGAAACACGAAGCTCCGCGAGTACAAAACCATTATTCGACCAGTGCTTTGCTATAGCTGCGAAGCATGGACCCTAACTCAAGCCTCCGGAAACATGCTAGACACTTTTGAAAGTAAGGTTCTGCGGCGAATTTTCGGGGCCGTTTGCGATCGAGATGGATGACTCATCCAGTACAACCGTGAGTTGTATGAACTGTACAATGACACGGAAGTTTCGAAAATCGTCAAACTACAACTAATTCAATGGGCAGGGCATGTACAACAAATGGACGATGATCGAATGGTAAAGATAGTAATGAACTCAAAACGAGTCGACGGAGCGAGTCTGCGAGGACGACCGAGATCTCGTTGGGAGAGTTCAGTTTATGTGAACGCCGCGCAACTACTAGGCTCCCAAGATTGGAGGACGCGATCAAGTGACCGAAATAGTTGGAGGACAGCGATCCAGGCGGCCAAGACCCGATGTCGGGCTGTAGCGCCACGATGATGATGATGATGTAGTTTTTTTTAAAGAAATTAGGGAGACATACTTTTTGTACGACCCTCGTACGACTATTGTCGTTCCGAAACACTCAGAGCTATAGACAGCTATTAGCTGACTATGACAGTAGTCAGAATTGACTACAGCTCTAACTATATCTATGTTATGGGAGACACAACAGATTATGCTTTGGATCTCCTGAGAAAGCTATAAATTAAATTTGATTGAAATAGGACCCCTCAAAGTTCCAGAAAAGACAAGCAAACACAGTCTTTTACAAAAACCAGATGGCTCCTTTACGGAGGGACCTGAAGAAACTCTAGAGCTCCTGCTATAGACCCACTTCCCTGGGTGCGTTTTATCCCAATACTCTCGTCCCCAAACTCTTGGTAATACCAGATCTCCGGGGGCCGAGTTAGAGACTTGGCAAGACTTATCTTTGACAAGGATAAGGTTAAATGGGCTATTGTGTCATTTGAGCCATTTTAGGCTCCTGGCGCGGATGGTATATTTCCCACCCTTTTGCAGAATAGTTTAGAGTGTATCATCTCCCTGCTTATCGAACTATTCAGGGCGAGTTACATGCTGGGTTATATACCACAGCTATGGAGGAAGGTGAACGTGGTGTTTATACCTAAAAGTGGTAACAAGGCGGAGAAATTGCCAAAATCCTTTAGACCTATCAGCCTGACCTCTTTCCTACTTAAAACTATGGAAAGACTACTTGATGTGCATATCAGGTACTTGATAGAATATGCGAAACCTCTACATCGAACGCAATTCGCCTATACAAAAGGCAAGTCAACGGTAACCGCCTTACATAGCCTTGTGGGAACACTCGAAAAATCCTTTAATGATAAGGAAATCGCATGGTGTGCTTTCCTTGATATTGAAGGAGCTTTTGATAATACCGGTTATAATTGTATATCCAGAGCTTTGGAACTTTGGGGCATACCGAGTGCTACTGTTGCCTGGATAGACGCTATGCTACGCGGAAGAGATATCCACTCTACGCTTGGCAGCACTTCGTTATGCGTTCATGCTGTGAAGGGCTGCCCTCAAGGCGGAGTTCTCTCACCGCTGTTATGGTCTTTAGTCGTAGACGAGTTGCTTTCCAGGCTTGAAGATAATGGTTATCAGGCAATCGGATACGCGGATAACATTACCATCATCGTCAGGGGTAAGTTCGAATCTACTGTTGCGGATGTAATGGAAGCGGCCCTCGACATTGTTCTGTACTGGTGTGCTGAAGTGGGCCTAAACGTGAACCCGCGCAAAGCAGTCGTTGTGCCATTTACACGGAAACGGAACCTAACGTTGAGGCCGGTTTCACTAGGTAGGACGGCACTTGAGTACTCCAATCTCTTTGGACGGACCTGGGGGCTCACTCCAAAAATGATTGAATGGCTTTACTGCATGCTAGTGCGCCCCAATGTGACATACGCTGCGCTTGTATGGTGGCCTAAGACAGAGCAGTCTTTAACCATACTAAAGCTAAATAAACTGCAACGCCTTACATGCCTTGGTATTACTGGGGCTATGCGTACTAACCCAACATCTGCTCTAGAGGCGGTTATTGGATTAACTCCGCTACATATTTTTATCCAAGAATCAGCAGCTATTTATGCTTTAAGAGTATACTTATCTACTGACATACACATAAATCTCGTCGGTAATATGAGCATTCTGAATCAAATACCTAGTATGCAGATCTGCTTTAGGTCAGATTACATGACCACGAAGGTTTGTTTCGGCAGAAAATTCTTATGGGACAATGGCGATCCCTGCCAAGATCCTAGGTGCATTAGGTGGTTTACCGATGGGTCTAAAACCGAACAGGGATTTGGTGCTGGAGTCTATGGGCCAAACACCAGGATTTCAATCGCAATGGGTGTTTATCCCAGCGTTTTTCAAGCCGAGACCCATCCCATTGAGGTCTGTGCCAGGGTGGTTCTAGACAAGAAATTCCATGGTGCTCACATTGCTATCTACTCGGATAGCCAGGCGGCTATAATGGCTCTTTCTTCGCATAGGTTCTCTTCGAAGATGGTGAAGGAGTGTCATGGGCTCCTGCAGACTCTGGCTTCAAAAAACCGACCTTAGGCTTCTTGTAGGCTACTTATCGGGTCATCACTGGGTGAGATATCACCTAAATAAAATGGGCCTATCTATCGAGACTGAATGTCGTCTCTGCATGGAAGACGATGAAACCACCATGCATATCTTGTGTGAATGCTGGGCAATAGTGCGGGCCAGGATCAAGTTTTTGGGACAGGTCACAGTGAGCCCTGCAGTTATCAGGAAAGCACCAGCAAAAGACATAATCCGCTTCGTAAAGGTGGTGGAGGGTATTTTGCAATAATGTGGGCTATGGCACAATAGACCTCTCTATGGTCGCAGTGCCCACCGGATGGGTAAAGAACATAACAAACACAGTGCATCGGACATCGGAACATACATCTATGCCCATCCATTTTATGAATACATATATGGGACGAATCAAAAGGGGTTACATCTGACAAATAAAATCTAAAGAATTGTATTTTAAGCAGTGGCTAAGCATTTCCTAGAAGACAATGCCCATTGACGGATTATCTAACTGATATATCACAGTTCCTGTCTTATTTGTTCAAATCTTTACCATCGTTCAATCTCTAAACTAACTTTTTCCTCAACCACGAGTACCATCCACCAATCTATAGTATACTCGGGGAGTAAGCCGCGAAGTATATTAGCGCATTCCGCCATTTTAAATCCACCACGAAAACTTTATCGGATGAAACAAAGATTCCAAGAACGTTTTTTCCCTAGATCTTTCTACTTACTGTCGTGCCAAATTGTGCGGTATCCTTCGTGAAGAAATTAGTTTTTATACTTTTATCTTCGATAACGACGCCACACTAAGCGGATAATAAGAGTGCGACTAGGAGTCTGATAAAAAGTGGCCATTAGTAACAGGTGCTTCTACGAAAGAGTGGCATCTGTTGTTAGGCGAATTAATATCAAAACCTTTAATCGATGTCGTCCTTGACAAGAACGAAGTGATTATTTGGGGATTATGGCTTTTGATTGAAAGAGAAAGGATGTGCGGCTATTATAATTACCAGCAGGAATCTGGTAACATGTGCTATCGATACTATTCAGGAAAAAGAAAATAAAAACTAGTTTCAGGAAATCGATTTGGAATTACAGTATACGAGTATGTTAGGAAGATGTGATACTTATTTTATATGGTGACACATCGTATTTATGAATATACTATAGTTTAGGCCAGTTAACGGAAACACAAATACAACTTGGTGTGGTTACGGTATGTATTCAAGGTTCCTGCAATGTGCAGGTGCGAATTATTTTTCAGTAAAAATCAGAATTGGTGACTTGGTTTCATTCTGCATACCAACTTAGTACGAATATGCGTCTGTAGGTTAGCTTGCCAAAGCACTTTACATTTTTGTTGCTCCTCGAGGCACTGTCGGTTGAGATTCGAGTACCTTCCGGGACAAATACTTTTTTATTCTCAAATTTACTCTATTTAATTTAATCAAGCTTAGCTGTGTTCATGTAGTCCGGATGGTGCAACGGTTAGCACGTTCGCCTTCAACGCACTGGGTCCCGGTTCGATTCCGGAGATTTACGTGTCGGACTATGAGCCCACTCAGCTGTTAAATGAGTACCCATTATGGGGTAAATAACTCGGTTGAGCGTGTTGCTGATCACATACCTCTGCACAAAAACCGCCACGATCTAGAAAATGAGATGATGCTAACTCATCTCGAGGCCTTGGTTCAAATTGGACTGTTGCGCCAGTTATTTATTTTTTATTTAGTTGTGTTCATAAGGATGTAAGCACTCTTCAGGGCTTGCATATTTTCAGCTATCCGTCTGCAAGACCAACACGAATATGTGAGAATTATATGTATTAGTGTAAGCGGCGAAGGAATGAGTTTACTTGAAAACGTGAAGGTGATGAAGGAACTTATAAACTCACTAGATGAGGTGGAGGGTGTGAAGTGAAACATTGCAGGAACCACTCTACTGATCTGTTTGGCCTACCATTAAGTACAGACTTTATAAGGCTTGTGAAGCCCACTTTGCGTGATCCGTTTTCTCCAGTACAAGGGGTTTCAGGCCACAGACGGCCTATTACATATTTAGGTAAATGTGTAGTGAGACCTGCATTGGTGTATAGAGAAGACTTTTGGTCGAAAGTCACCGAGAACAAAACCAATGTAAACCAATGGAACTGACGAGATTAGTCCGCATTAGCAATACGGGGGCCCTAAAAAGCACCTCAGCGGCTGGGTTCGAAATGATCCTAGGGCTTATGCCTCTGGATCGGTTCATCCGCAGAAGCGCATGCCTAGCAACAATAGGCGCTGAAAGTGCAGGTAGATCCCCGACAATGTCAATGGGGCAGAGCTAATTTGACAGTTAAGGTCCGGAAATAACAGCTGTCAAAATTGGCTCCTAAGTGATCTAAACGGCACGAGCATACTGTAGCTCAGTTTTGGAGCTCGCGCTCGTGCCGTTGCTTAGCTCATTGAGGAGCCAATTTTGACAGCTGGCAATTTCGACAGTGGTCACTTCCGGACTCTAACGATCAAATTGGCTTCATACCCATTGACACCTTCGGGTGTCGTCTTTCGTTCATTACATATATGACACGATTCAAATAATTCTGACAATATATCAGAGACAATACGGGTGAATCTTGAGGATACGGATCGCATGACCAATTAAACATACCTCGAAAGGAACTTCGAAGTGAAGTTACCAACAAGGGAAACTAGGCGAGCAGAGAAGCCGTCAATAATGGTGGCTCTCTGATCTATACGGGTAGTTCAAAGGCGGACACTGGAGTAGGCGGATCTGAACCAGTGGAACCAACGTGGTAATCCGAAGGCGCAAGATCCGGTGAGTAAGGCGAGTGTTGCATTACTTCCCAGCCGAAGCTCAGTAGCTTTTGTTCCGTTTCCACAGAAGTATGGGGTCTGGCGTTCTCATGTTGAAAAACGATCCCCCTTCTGTTAGCCAATTCCGGATGTTTTCGGCTATTGCTCGTTGCAGATTTTCCAACTGAGTGCAATACTTAATCGAATCAGAAGATACTATTGATTAGTGTTAAATTTGAAAAAGATATCTTTAGAAATAAAAAAGTTTTTCTCACAAAGACGAATTTTTGGACCGGTCATTCTTATGGCAGCTATATGACGTAGTGGTACGATTCCGCTGGTTCCGACATATGTACAGCGTGCAATAGAAACAAGGCTTTGTACAAAATTCAGCTCGATAGCTTTGAAACTGAGGGACTAGTTTACATAGAAACAGATGGACAAAGCTTTATCGACTCGTCTCATCATACTGACCAAGAATATATTGTTTATATGGTCGGAGATGCTTCCTTCCGTGCATTGCAAACTTCATGACAAAGTTAACCCTATCACATACGTGAAGGGTATAAAAAGTTAATTAAAGAGTTTTGCATCTTTGCTCCTCATATATTGGATTATAATAATATGAAAATATGTAGTAGACAGAGAAACAAACAGAAACAAGCTCCTTATAAAACAGGCATTACATATTAACTACAATTATAAAAATTCTTTTAATACAAAAAGTGAACTGGATGAAAGACTAAATAAATACACCAACATTATGAAAAACATATGCAGACAATAATCAATATTACATACTTCAAAGAACAGGTTATCGAAATGCAAATCTAAGACAAAAAGTTGTCAATAAACCTAACTTTCAAATGGACGGACATTAGTGGCGGAAAGAAATTTTTCACCATTGTAGTCAAATAAATTAGAACTTATACATAGAGTTAAGCATAATGAAATAGTAAGTACAAAACCTAGAATTGTTAATTACTTAATAATTGTTTGATTGCATATTGTATTGTAGTAAGTAATATTCTGAAGATGCCAAAAGGCGAAATGTCGATGCATAGCGAATAAAGTATCTGTGAAAGCTGTAAATTGTGAGAAATTCATTATAATAATTGACGTAAGACATAACGTCCTCGGAGGGAACTCAAAGTCATTATCATTAAGCCAACTTTTCCACTGTCCTTGGTTTCGCCTACACGATGGATTGTATTCATCAAGAGCTCCCATTATCACATCGGGGAAGCAGCTCTACCATGCCAGGTGGTTGGTTTTCCAAGTTAAAAACGCCCCTGGATACAATAGCTACACTACTACATATACAGTGTGCATTATAAGTCACATGCATAGTATGAATTACTTTTCAAAGAAAATCTTTCTGATTAATCACACATAAGCTCATATAAGTCATTACGACTTAGGGCGACCCTTTGAAGAGAGAATCAGAGGAAGTGAAAAAGAGCGAGAGAAACGAAGTAATTCGGCGCAAGTGAGGAAGTAGGAAGGGGGATGGAAATTTGACTTCTCTTTTGCTTCTATATGGACCGGGCGGGTGTTCCGCGGCAGAGAGACAGACTGGTATGTTATTGTTCCAATAGGAGAAGGAGAGGGGATGACATCTCATGTGCTTCCTGTGCTTTTATATAGAATGCGCGCGTGTTGCGCAGTGGAGGGCGGTGTGTCTCTCTGTTTACTTTTTACTAGTTCGTATGTGGTGGAATTACGTCCAGAATTTAGTGTACAGTAAATGGTGCTTTCATCTCCTTCAATATGTCTCTGTGGGGCGACCACAGAGTAAAAGCTGATGCCGAGCGGGATGCTGGCGTTTTCAATGTGAACACTCAGCGAAGAGAAATGTTCACGGGAAACATGCTCATGGAGCTTTCTCTCCCCATGCTATTGCCAAAGCTCAAGATCACATTCGTAACTGTCCAGTGATTTTCTACATAAAATCCATTCATACCACACGGAAAAATGAAACGGATTCACCCGACAATTACGAATGTGATCTTGAGCTTTAACATTAGCATGGGGAGAGGAAGCTGGATGAGCAGGTTCCACGTGATCGTTTCTTTTCGCTGAGTGTTCACAATGAAAAGCCAGCATCCAGCTCGGCATCAGCCTTCGCTCTGTGGTCGCCCTTAGATTCAGGGCCGTGCGAAGGGGGCGATCACCCCGGGCGCCATTAGCAGGGGGCGCCGAAAACGAGTTTGATATTTGGGAATTTCAATAGCACATTTCATAGAGACAATTGTACATATTGATACAGTTGGGCGATTGGGGCGCCCGGCAGCTCAGTGCGTAGAGGCATTATATCAGTCTCATGTTTGACTACAGTCGTTACGGGTTCAAGTCCCGTCCACGGCGCGGCATTTTTGGCCATGGATGTTTGTGTTGTCTTCCCCCTGAGGTGTGGGGCGTAATAATAAGCCACAACATATCCGGACTTGTCCCAGGTAAACGACTAAATGGCATCAGGAGACGCATGCTGGCAACGTACTTCGCCCGAAATTGGTTTATGCCAACGAAACGTCAGCTAAGCCACGTGGAATAATTGACTCTTTATGACCCACTAGGAGTTAGGGCAAATGAGTAATATATGGATATTATATATTTAATAAAATATATTTTCCCATTTTTTGAGAAAGGTCTACAACGCTATTATGATCGTTGGTATGACAATATCGTTTGTGCTGCTTGGGAAAGGACGGACATTTTATGATTGTACACACATGTTGTTTCACCGAATATACATGCGCTTAACAATTTTGCACAAATTTCTAAACGCCTTTTTTGTTCAAAATTATAAAATATGTACGAAAAATTGTACAAGAATTAAAAAAAAAACTGACGCAACAGTTCAATTTTTAACCAAGGCCTCAAAATTAGTTAGCATTATCTCAGCAACACCCCCAACCGAGTCATTTTACCTCAAATGCGTACTCATTTAACAGCTGAGTGGGCTCATAATCTGAAATGTAAGTCTCCTTTTAACGTAAAACTACTTCGTTCAGTAAGATCCAAAAGAGGACGCAGTGCATAGATGCCGAACCTGTTAACTGTTAAGCTATCCTGACTACATATGGCTTGATGCAATAGAAAATATTGCATGCACTGTACTGATCATATATGCGCACTTTGAAGGCTGGTATTGTAGCGACCGGGAGCTCAGTGCATAGAGGCAGTCTTTTGTCTGACTACGGTCGTTACGGGCTCAAGTCCCGTCTATGGCGTTCGTGGGTGTTTATTTATTAACAAACAAAGTTTTTTGCCGGGCGACGGCCATCGACTATCACACAACGTGCATGATGCTTAGCATGCCGTCGCCCTTACCAGCCATTAGTGTGGCTACACGTAATGAAAAAGAGTTTTTAAGAATGATTTCCCCCTCGAAGGGGGCCCAAAAAACGTGATTCGCCGGTTTCGACCGCTGGTGCGAAGCGCGTCTCATCAGACGCCTCTGCTCCGCGCATCGCACCAGTGGGAGAGGCGTGACCGGGAATGACCCAAGACAGATGTTGTTTTGCCTTATATAGGCCGACCAACACGACATGGGTGTGAATCCATACCGAATGCAAACTGCAACGTGCAGCTTGTAGGTATAAAATTCATTTCATTGTTCTGGCTTGGCGCCAGTGGCAATTTACAAACAAAGTTTTTTGCCGGGCGACGGCCATCGACTATCACACAACGTGCATGATGCTTAGCATGCCGTCGCCCTTACCAGCCATTAGTGTGGCTACACGTAATGAAAAAGAGTTTTTAAGAATGATTTCCCCCTCGAAGGGGGCCCAAAAAACGTGATTCGCCGGTTTCGACCGCTGGTGCGAAGCGCGTCTCATCAGACGCCTCTGCTCCGCGCATCGCACCAGTGGGAGAGGCGTGACCGGGAATGACCCAAGACAGATGTTGTTTTGCCTTATATAGGCCGACCAACACGACATGGGTGTGAATCCATACCGAATGCAAACTGCAACGTGCAGCTTGTAGGTATAAAATTCATTTCATTGTTCTGGCTTTATGAGATACATATTTAATATAAAGCATTAATAAATAATTTATAATAAAAAAAAAAATAATATTATATTTTTCTATTTATATATGGGGCGCCATATTAAATTTTCGCACGGCTCTGCTTAGATTACAATCAGCTTCATTCTTTAAAATGAAACCGGAATATAGAGGGCTACGCCCGCAATCCGAGGGTTTTGTAGCAAGCGCTTATTTGGGTATACGAGTATAAATATCGGCTCCTTGCTCTTCCTGATACCATTCAGATGCATAAAAAAAACATAATTAAAATGTCTTACTCGCTTACATTTTACATGCCAATTCATATTACGTGATTGTAACGAAACTTAGAACATATTATTGCCTAAGGTGTTAGTTATCGTTGGCCATCAGTACTTTTGACCTCGAACGTGTTTAAGGCATGCAGGGGTGTGCTAACTGTAACTATAGAAATAAACTATTATTGACCTATTCTGAGAAGATATACAGATGCCATTATTTTCCATTTTTTTTTCGGAACCCACCTTCCTGTAAGTTTTCCTAATTCTGCAATAAGTATAACGGCCTCGAACTGCAAGGGAAAGGGACCAAGTTACGAACTAATATTTTCTCCTCCCCCAATGTTCCCCTTTCTACAAACTTCAAGAAAATGCGAAAAAATGGAATGTACTCAATATTACCTTTCTCACGAAACCTCACTTGCCTATACCAGTCGATAAAAAAAAAATTAGCCTTAATTTCGCCTCTATGTGGACACCCCCCCCCCCCCCCCCGCCTCCACCCGCTTAAGTTGTATTAGTCAGCGCCCCAACCAATCTCTACCCTTTCAAAAATGATTAGTTAAATAACTGCAATTCGCACTACGAAAAACAACATGAAAGTAGTACTCACACCTATGAGGCCGGTAGGAGTATTTTTTGTGTGGATAGTGTCAAAATGCCTAACTTTAAATGAATGTACTATTATTAAATATTATGTGATTGTAATGAAACTTCGAGACATTATTGCCTATAGTATTGGTTATCATTGGCCATCAATATTTTTGACCTGTGATGCGTTTAAAGGGTGCAGGGGCGTGCTAACTGCAACTATAGAAATGTACTATTATTAACCCATTTCTTCCCAACGTTGCGTTTTCGCAACATTATTTTCAAGATTTTTTTGTCGTATCTAAACTATTATTTTTTTATTTTTTATTTGCTTGGTTAACAACGTTCACCTCTTTCCTAAATACGTATTTTTTTCCAGAATTTTTTACATCATGTATGTATTTTTTAAATTTAGTTTTCTGAGATGATCCGGGGGTGGCTTGGAAGTTGCAAATTCATCTATTTTTCTTTTGCCGTGAACGTTTTTCAATTGCTTCTATTGTTACTAAAAAATAATGTACAATCTCTGTCCTATTTATTCCCAGACATAAGTTAGAAAAATATAATTTCCAAATGTGATTTTTTGAGGTTTGAAATTAATGTTGCGTTTTCACAACGTTGGGAATAACCAATACACTATAAGCTTTTCCATCTTCGAACATGTATTATGCTTGCCGCGATCCTATACACACTTTTCCCGTTATTCCTCGTGACGATAATGAACTTCAAATCAGTCTCTGAAATAGTTTCGAGTCAAACAGTATCAAAGCTCCACGTTTGATAATAATTGTGTCGCAAAATGAGTTTTGTGAGGAAATATCGAACCACGGAAGAAATTCTAGCGGTTTTAGAGGAAATTTATATCGAAGAAAATACAAGTGACCCTGAAAATAACGACATTGACATTGTTGTACTTCCTCCCGAATTGGACCCACTCTCTGAAGAAGATATTGACGAGGACGTCATAATTTTAGATGATAATGCTGCTGATTTGCCGGGAAAATCGTACATCAAAATGTCCTCTACCTGATGGCAATTATATGAAGAAAAATGACAGCAAATGGACATATTACTTTGCTTACGACGACAAAAACCAAATTTTTATTGTACGTTGGGTTGACAATGCTCTTGTCACGGTGGCAACAAACTGTGGCACTAATGAACCCATAACTCAAGCAAAGCGATACGATAGAAAGGAGAAGAAAAAAGTTTGACTTCGCCAGCCAAACGTCATAAACGAAAATAACCGTGGCAAGGGTGGGGTAGATCTCCTCGACAACGGAGTGGCAAATTATCGTATCAGAACCAACGGGAAAAAATGGTGGTGGTGCCTTTTCGTGAACGCGATCGATACCACTGTGGTCAACTCAAGGAAATTCTATCAAATGGTAACCGGCCGAAAAATACCACAACTATCTTTCCGAAGCGAACTCGTTCTGAGCCTTCTGCTCAGCAGTGACTAGGCCGAGAATTTGATATGCGACAATGACGAGGAAAAACAGCCCAACGCTAAGTTAGGATGACCAGCCGCCAATAGTCTGCCGCACACATTGCGGAAGGACAATGTTGGCCACATTTTGTTGTCTATCCCCGGAAAACAATGAAGACGATGCCGAAATTGCAAGTCCCAGACTGTTTTTATGTGCGAGAAATGCGACGTACCACTTAATACAGCATGTTTTAAGGAATTTCATCAAAAAATGTATAAAACAACGGAAAATATAAAAATAACTGCAAAAGTGCTCATACATGCGTTTTTGTTTTTTTTGTCACCCTTCTTCCCAACGTTGCGAAAACGCAACATTAATTTCCCAAGCCCTAACGCAATGGAAAATTTTTTTTTTATGTTTTATAGTTTAATCAAGCCTAAACATGGACTATTACCAAAAAACACGATTTTTGGAACACCCCTTCATCCCTTGGGAACAAATGGGTCCTTTTTTGATGAGATATCAAAATTCTAATACGATTTTTGGTTTTCTATGCTAGTAAAATGTCGCATTTCTGCAAATTTTCATATTTCTAAGTATAACGGTCTCGAAATGAAAGGGGGGGGGGACAAACTCGGATCACATATTTTCCCCTCTACCTCTTTTCCCCTTTTTTCAAATTTGATGAAAATACCAAAAATGGAATGTACTCGGTGCTACCTTTCTTATGATACCCCACTTGCCTATACCAGATGAAAAAAAAAATTTGACCTTCATTTCCCCTCTATGGGGACCTCCCCTTAAAGTCAGCCTATTACAACGAATCGCTTTCTCCGGCGAATTATAATAATTCTACATATTCCCACAAAATTTCATATATGTAGCTTCAGCGGTTCATGAGATATTTCATGGACAGACGGACAGACAGACGGACAGACGGACGCATGACCGATTTCATAAGGGTTTTGTTTTACTACAAAACCCTAAAAAAAGGTAGGTATGCCCGTATTCGAGATTATCCAGATAAAAGCCCAAAGTCATGTTAAATGCAAATTCACTCAAGGATGGACACCTAATATAAAGAATTGGTTATTTGGGGATAACATTTTTCAATGCAAATCAAAGAAAATTTGACAGTAAATGGATGAAAATTAAAATGTATTTGCATGAGACGGGCCGTCGAATATCGTTCTTTTTGTGTCACTATTCATTGGAAACATGCAATTTCATTGAAAAGTATGAACCACAATTACGTTCGATTGATAGCTTATGATAATGCAACAAAACCATAAAGTCAGGTTTAATCCAACTTAGTGAAATAAAAGAAGAGTCAAATGGGCTCGTAACTCGCACGACGCTATACTGTTAGTTGAAAAAAGTGTTCTGCCATGTAAAGATATCATATAATATATCAATAATATAGATAGGAATCAAATTTGCATCAAAAATCTTTGCTTATTATGAAGAACGACATGACAGCATGCTTGAACTTGAACTGTACTACCTACCATTAAAGTATTTACCATCTAAATCGGGGCAGCCTGTACATGCTTTTTACTTTTATTTGAGTGGTTCGTTTTGACTGTGAGGTGTATTTTTGAACTTTTGAAGTTTATATCATATTTTGTGTACTAAGAAGAAAAAATAGTTATAAAACACACTGAAATAAGAGACTTACATGTTAAGACAATAAATTTACATAAAAATAATTTTAATATGAATGGTTTTTTAGTAATTTTTTAAGTAATTCTTTCTGTCATACTTATAAAGTTTAGGGTATAAAAATGTAACTATCAGAATTATTACAAACGATTCTGTTTTTTGTATAATCTCTAGTACATTAAAGTACTGCTTGCACTGCAATTTTAAAATTACCTGCACCCTAACGAACAAAATTAGCGATAACTCGTTACAGTAGCAATTTATTTTTCCCCTTTTATACGATATAAGAAGTATATTTAAGATATATTTCTTAGAGGAAATTTAAAAGGATTTTTTTTCAGAAGATATCCTAAGAATTGTATGTCTGGGACTGGGGAGCGCCTGCACCCCACTCGGACTTATGAAGGTTAAAAATGAAAACTACCAAACCAAAAAAATGGAGCAGAGCGTTTTTAAAAAAAAATGCGCTCCGCTCCACATCGAAAAAAATAGCTTCATGCTCCCGCATTTTATGACTGCTCCGAATCCTTGGTTTTTAGTGATGTGGGGTAGGCAGTTAAGAAAAATGTAAATGCCTGTAGCTTAAAGGTCATGTTAGTTTAGAGGGCTACCATGAATTGTCACAGCTCACTTAGACCACAAATGGGTCCGTTGTGATAACCATGGTATCTAACAAATCTTTGTCGACTTCAAACAGGCATACGACAGTATCGATCGTGGAGTACTGTACAACATCATGCTGCAATTTGGTTTACCGGCCAAATTAGCGCGACTGACAAAGATGACGATGACCAACTCCGTCTCACAAGTCAGGATACAGAATAGACTTACTGATCTATTTGAAACACGCACTGGTTTGAAACAGGGCGATGGACTGGCACCGACGCTCTTCAACCTAGCACTGGAATACGTCATTCGGGCCAACAGCAAGACGCTACTCATCAAGTCGACACAATTAGCAGCGTACGCCGACGACATCAACATCATGTCCCGAAGATTGGCTGACGCAGAAGAACTTCTGTATACGCTCGATACCGATGCAAAGGAAGTTGGATTACATATTAACGAGGGTAAAACTAAAATAATGATGCAATCGACGACAAGGACACCTGCACAACCGAGCATCAATGTGGGGGACCTCAACATCGAGTTCGGGAACAACTTCATTTACCTGGGTTGCAACTTGTCAAGGGACGCCAACGAAACTGACTAAATCAAGCGACGGATTCAGTTAGCTAATAAGACTTTTTTCTCGGTTCTCCCCATAATGAAATCGAAGCATGTGCACAGAAACACGAAGCTCCTTGTGTACAAAACCATTATACGACCAGTGCTATGCTATGGCTGCGAAGCATGGACCCTAACTCAAGTCTCCGAAAACATGCTAGACACATTTGAACGTAAGGTTCTGCGGCGAATTTTCGGGGCTGTTTGCGATCGAGATGGATGGCGCATCCGGTACAACCATGAGTTTTATGAAATGTACGATGATGTTTCGAAAATCGTCAAACTACAACGACTTCAATGAGCAGGGCATGTACAAAGAATGGACGATGATCGCATGCTTAAGAGAGTAATAAATGCAGAACGAGTCGACGGAGCGAGACTGCGAGGACGACCGAGATCTCGTTGGGAGAGCTCAGTAGGTGTGGATGCCGCGCAGCTGCTAGGCTCCCAAAATTGGAGGACGCGGTCACGTGACCGAGATAATTGGAGGACAATGATCCAGGCGGCCAAGGCCCGACGTCGGGCTGTTGCGCCACGATGATGATGAAATCTGAAGGCTAGGGTAAGACAGGCACAAAACAGATGGGAAATATTTTCATCCTCGTCATCGCAACTCCTACAGAAGTCATTATAAGGAAGTTGGAGTCCTCTGGCGTGTTCACCGATCAGACAATGCCCAGTGATAACTCCCATCAACACGCTAATATGCCTTCTGTCCATTGATCGAAGTTTGGAAGACCACTTAGGATCGACTCTAGGCCTTATCAGTTTTGTCACTTGGCAGATGCTAGCGATACTCTATATTGTATTAGCCCTGCCAACCGCATCTGCCATTATTTTCATTTTGCAACAGCTATCGGCATCGGTAGTAGTCCACTGGGCCCCGGTTCAATTTCTACTGAATGTGGTAGTTTTCGATAAAAAAGGGGATTTACGTGTCGGACTTTGAGCCCACTAAGCTGTTAAATGAGTACCCATTTATGGAGTAAATAACTTAGTTGGGCGTGTTGCTGATCACACACCTCTGCACAAGACATACCGTCACGATCTAGAAAATGAGGTAATGATAACTCATCACGAGGCCATGGTTCAAATTGGACTGTTGCGCCAGTTATTTAATTATTTATTTAACAGCTCTCGGCACTCCAATTTCGTAAGGCTACATCACGATCTTCCTAGTCCCGGCACGAGCCATGCGATTGCCAGCGAAACCAATATGGCCAGGAATTTAGCAAAATGTTGAAGATTTTTCCGCGCTCAATGAGGGACGAGCGTCAGTCTTCCACCAACTTAGATCAGGTCGAAATGGAGTCGTTGGATCTTATTGCAGCCTGGCTATCCATGTATGCATATAGTGATGTCTCTGATGTAGTCGGCCGTTGTAGCAAAATCCATACTGCTGGCAATAGAAGAGTGACCGGCACTTGACGTTACCCAGTGACCAGTCTCACGAAGACGAATGACCATACTGGCAGCCATTACTTATACCCAATTGTCCTAACCCCTTGTAGGGCATACCGCGTCAACTGTTCCATGTGGTCTAGTTGACGTTTAGTTGACATAAACTAGTTCTGGAGAATACAGTTGTCATCATGCACCTCCTGCTCCCCCATTAGCCGCCTACCTGCGACAAGTCGGTAGATGCAGTGAGGATGACAACACAAACATCAATGGCCACGAACGTTGTCGTGGACATGACATGAGATTGATATCTCTATGCAATGAGCTACCGGTCCCCATTACTTCAGCATAAATATTAATTGGTAGTATGTAAAGCAGCACATCTAAAGCCTCGTATGCACAAGAAATTGTGCGCGCACGGGGATCCACTAGCAATGGATCGTGTTCGTGTGCGCACGCATGCTCCTACCGTATACATATGAGTGTTTGTGCGCGCACAGCGTTCGTGCGCGCACGAATGCTCATATGTATACGAAGCTTTAAGCAGCGGATTTTATTGTCCTAAGAGCTCCAGTCGCTTCTATTCAAGGTAGCAGCTGCAACTTTTCATATAATACATATAAGGCCCTATGCGCAGTGCCGTCCACCAAACAACAATGCCATGCAACAGTATGGGACTCAATCAATACTGACACGAACAGCCCGTAAACAACTTTTGGCCGCTGTCCCCATATTTTGCATATGGCTCTTCTACAAGAGTGAAGAGGCACAGTAGCTCTGTTCACCCGCTCCTGTAAATTGAGGTTCCAAGCCAGTTTTCTGTCTAAGATTCGATAAACTTTACTTTATTATTAATCATCAACCCCGTCCCCTCCAAAAGTAGAGGTGTGTGATCAGAAACTATATTCCGCTTAGTAAAGAAGACAAGTTCCGTTTGCTCCGGATCTTTCCTAACACCAGCCCAAATTGCTAGGATTGAGTATGCATTCTCTATTATTTCACAGAGTCGCAGTCATTTTACTTTCGTATGCTGAACTATATAAAAGACATGCGAATGTAAAATGACTGCGACCGAGATGAAAATGCTACGGATGTCAGCCGGTGTGACCAAAAAGGATCGTATCAAAAGTACCTACATTCGAGGCAGCTTGTTTGCTGAGCAACCGATCACTGAAAAGATCGAAGATCGTCGTATGGATTGGTATTGCCATGTTCTAAGGCGTCTCCGCATGAAAGCCCAGTCATGAAGTCACTATCAGAGAATGTTCCATTTGCTGGAGGCAAACGGAAACACGAGTGTATCAATTAGATGAAAAAAGCAAGAACAACGCAATAGTCTCGGCGATGAAACGATCCAAGACCGAGCTGCCTGCAGAAGGATGCTGAGATTATACCGCCAGAATGGGCGAAGTGCCAATACCACAGGCAGAGCAAAGCGAAGCCGCAGAGTGGAATGAAACGGCAAGGAAGAAGAATTATTTCACAGAGAACATTTGCAAAATTGCCCGAGATGACAATGACAATGTCGCCCACACACAAGACCCCTTTCAGGTTCAAAAGCAGTTTGATTACCGCCAGATTCCAGAGAAGAAGTAAGGGAGCTCCGCCTTGACAAATAGTATAGATTCCACAAGAGTTATCACTCCATAGAAGTTTCGCCTCTGCCAGGAGATTTGTATGTATTGACAAATTGTATAAACATAGTATGAACTACACAGTATAGATACACAAGAGAATCAATACATACAAATCTACCGCCGGAGGCGGAGTCAGCTTTCTTGTGAAGTCTATACAATTTGTCAATACATACAAATCTCCTGGCAGAGGGAAAAGTTATATGGAGTGATAACTCTTGTAGGATTATCAATCCTCTTTGGCCTTGAGGTGTGCCTCTATTTACACGTTTTTGTTACGCCGACACACCCAGATTCGCGTGTATGTTAGCATCAGGTTAATGAGTTTGCGGAGTGAATCGTCGATACTCAGACTTGCGAGTGCATCGGTCATTGCCACTGTTTGAACATTGCTGAAAGCCTCCTATTTGTAGGATCTTACGAAGCCTCATTTGATTCTGCAATGTGCCCACAAAAGAGCCGCCAGGAACTACGTTTAGCGTTTAATTCCTTTTTGTAAACAGATCCTTTTTGTATGTTATCCAATCTGAATTTAGTCTGGAGCTTAAGAATTCTTATAATTCGAAAAAAAGTTTCTTAATATTTTTTGCGGGAAATTACATGGAAATTAGTGCGTTTAAAAGCCAGTTTCCGGACACCTTGTATATATAGCAGGCCCGTTTCTTTCATTCTGGTAAAGATCCAGATTGAAAAGAACGACCTGGATCCACTTACGGGCTAATTCATACAACTTTGCCTTAACCCCTAGCGGGGCATTGCGCGTCAACTACTCCTGCGCGCCATCGTACTCTGTTCTGGGCAATGGGGCGCAACTCCCCAAAAGACTTACCCAGTGCCTGACACTCCTTTGCCACAGATCGACGCCATGTGATTGGAGGACCCCCTCTTGGTCGGCCTTGGCTAGAAATGGGGTTCCATTTCATGGCATGCAAAGCAATGCAGTTATCACTCTTCCGCAATGTGTGACCTATCCACTGCCACTTTCGCCTGCGTATCAATTCGTCGATTGGCATCTGACCCGTATGCCGACTTAGCTCTTCATTTGATATTGTTTCGGGCCAGAAAATTCTTAAAATTCGATGAAAATATGAGTTGACGAAAACTTGCAGCTTTCTGGTAACTCCTACGGAAACTTTCCATGTACTGCTCCCATACAAAAGCACTGATAGTACCAGGGAGCGAAACAGGCCCAGCTTGGTCCTGATGCTGAGATAACTGCTCTGCCAGATTTTGGACAGCATGCCGTATGCGCGTTTAGCCTGGATGATACGACGAGCGATGTCCTGCTCCGTACCACCATTTTCGGCAACAATGCTACCCAGGTAGACGAAGTTATCAACCTTCTCCACAGGCTGCCCATTAATATTGATGGCAATAGGTGTCGGATTTCTTTTTCGCAACGGCGGGCTAAGAACCTTGGTCTTGTTGGTATTAATCTTTAGCCCAGCCTTGCTTGCCTCCCTCTCGAGGTCTAACGCCATTGCGGACAGATCCATGATTTTGTAGAAGAGTAGGCATATGTCGTCAGCGTAGTCAATATGTTGTAGATAAGATGTCAAAGATCATTGAATTCCTCTGTCGAGTCCGGATAGGGCTGCATGCAGCACATCGCCGATCACAATGAGGAATAGGATCGGTGAGAGGATGCACCCCTACCGAACTCCACTGCGAATCTCAAAGTCCCCCGACACCTTACCTTTATGCAGAACGCGACATTTCGCGCCGTCATAGGTTGCCTTAATAATAGCCACAAGCTTCTCAGGGATGCCTCTCCTGCGCAAGGCCTATATAGATTCCCGGTTCACACTATCGAAAGCCTTCTCGAAATCGATGAAAAGCAAGTGAAGCGGAGAATCGTATTCGGCGCATTGCTCGATGATGATTCGTAAGGTGTTAATGTGATCGACACAGGAGAATCCGGATCGAAAACCAGCCTGCTCTTCATCAATTCTGCTTTCTAAGTGGGCTTTTAGTCTTTCCAGGACGATTTTAGCTATTATCTTGGCAACGGCAGGAAGCACATAAATGCCTCTCCAATTATTACATTCTGTGAGGCTACCCTTCTTTGGAAGCTTGATGATCAAACGTTCCTTCCACTCAGTTGGAAAGGTCTCTGTATTCCACGCTTTATCAACAAGTGCGTGCAGCAAATCGGCAGTTACGCTTGGCGCTGCTTGATAAAGTTCGGCAGGGACACCGTCGAGTCCGGCGGCCTTTCCTCGTTTTAGTGCAATAATTGCAGTGACTATTTCCTCTTTAGTCGGGGCAGTGGACCGTATACGCACATTTTGATGGATAGCTAAATTATCTATATGAGGGGGAACTTCACCAGAGGTTACACGGTTCAAGACCGCGGTGAAGTGTTCTTTCCACCGCCTCATTTGATCTTCTTCCAAGATAAGAAGCTTTTCATCACTATCCTTCACCGGATGTTGGCAGGAGTTACGACCACCTATAAACTCCTTGATGACAGCGTATACGGCGTTTAAGTTGTTACTTATTGCGGCTTCTTCTGCTGAGGCTAAAAGAGAATTCGCACAAACTCTTTTATCGCGTCGCACACAACGCTGAACTTCTCGAGCTTTCTGAGGGTAAAGGAGTTCGATGCTGCTTAGATTGTCGCCTGATGATGCAGCCAAACGAACCTTCAGTTCCTTTCTTTCAACAATCCGCTGCCATGAAGCGTCGGACATTCAGGGCTTATTCCGGCAATCCGGGTTTGTGCCAAGGATGGTATCTGCGCTATCAATGTACGCATTTTTTATGGCATCCCAATTTATGTCACTATCTGGGTGACTAGTTATCTCAGCTGCTTTTTGCGCAAGATGGTCATTATATTGTTGTAAGACAGCTGGATTTTTTAATCGAGCGGTGTTGAATTTGTGGCGCCTGAATCTTTCGTCACTGGGGCGGCGCACGGCTGCAATACGCAATTGAACATAAGCGATCATAAGATAATGGTCTCTTCCCATCCCAGTATCGGCACCCTTCTTGTTTCGCACGTCCAGGAGGCAACTCCTGAATCTTTTACTAATGGCAAAATGGTCGATCTGATTTTGTGTTCTGCGCCGATCAACAGAGGACCAACTGATTTTGTGATGGTCCTTATGCTCAAACATAGTACCACCGATGAAGAGACTGTGAAAGTTGCAGAACTCTACAAATCTTTCACCGTTGTCATTACGATCACCAAGACCGTGTCTCCCCATCACATGTCTGAGCCCATAGTTATCAACGCCAACTTTCGCATTCAAATCACCCATAACGATTATAATGTCACCTTTAGGTGTTCTGCTCTGAATGGCGTTCAGTTCTTCGTAGAAGGAGTCTTTTGCCAAGACATTGTCGGGTTCAGTAGGGGCATAACATTGTATTATTGAGATGTTCCTCATTTTGGTCCGGAACCTGGCGGTCAAGATTCTGTCAGAGACCGGCTCCCAGGATAAGCGACAGTTTCGCGCGGCTCTGGTTAAAAGGAGCCCCACACCTGACTCACGACGACTACCGGTAGCTTTACCGGAGTACAACATTACAGTGCTGCCCGTTGGAGAGATAAATTCTCCGCTGTTCCACCATCTTATCTCACTAACTCCTAAGATATTTAATTTGTACCTCAGAAATTCACTCTCTAATTGAAGAAATTGCGAATTTTTTATGTAATGTAATTTCCAAGGAAAAGTTGGCGATTAACCAATTGACTTTCAACTCTAATCCGGATATGATCCAGTACATGCAATCCAATACGAAAACTAGCTCATCGACGGTGAGTCGTTTTGTATGGGAATTGATCTTGATCCGGTGAAAGAAGCACGGCTAATATATTTTGCAATAGCAAGTGTTGAAAATCTCACCTACCTATTATACATATTTATTACTTTCGGCAAACCCATTTTCATCGCCTCCCTTTCACCGCCAATCCACAATATAATTAATCATAATTCTGGACATAAAACCAAAAATTAGAGGCGACATCAAAACGGAAAATAATAAATCTTTATCAGCACTTCTGTTTTATTGTTGGGAATTTTTCAAGCAGAAATGAAGACAAACAAGAGCCCAGGCAACCGTACAGCCGGAGCAAACAAAACATTTGTAGGCTCCATGTTTATCCAACTTCCATTAGATACATAAATTATTGTTGTCTAGCAGGAAGTGTATCATTTGGATTCGCCCCCCGGTTCTTTTCCTGTCTGTGTATTTTCACTCGAGCCTCCATTACTTCCTTGTTATTCAGTAAATATGTAATTTACTTTTCGTCATATTGGTATTGTTTCTTTTGAGTATAAAAACTGAATTATTAAGGACGTGGAGAGGAAAAATGTAATGATGATTAGCCAGGTTTTTACTTGTATCCGTAAATATTAATATGGGTAATGTTCAGAACTTTTCATTTGTTTGAAGGTGGAGTGGTTCTGAGGTTGACGCGATAGTATTCACATATGTCGTAAGGATGATGAAATTATATACTCTTCATAGAGGAAGCCTTGTGGCTGGGCAGTTAAAATTTATAGGAATTCCTTGTAACAATATTGCGAGTACTACGCATTCCATTCAAAGGCAATATTGAGTATGACCTCGTGGAAAAGGGATTAAACCAGAAGTCCCCTAATGTCGCATAACGCATAACATATCTGCTAAATTTTATTAGTGAAATAATGTATGTATATGCTCGGTTAGATATTATTTTAATATTAATGGGTTATTCTGTCAGATAATAGTGGTTAAAATATTTCAGCCAGGAATGTGTAACTTTCGAGCAATAATGCTTATGTAACTTAAAACAGGTTAGGGCAATTGCGCTATTCCACCATGTCCTCAAACACCGCAACATTCAGTGAATACGACATTTGCATACAATAAGGAAATATGTATATGAAAGACGATAAATTCACCAATTAAATAAGGACGAAACGAGTTAAATGATTTGAATATGTGAGTACTATACACTAGTGATGGGCATAATGACTCTTTTCACTGTGCCAGCACATAAGCTCTGACTCTTTCCAATGAGTCGTTCAAAAAGAGTCATGCAAAGAGTCTGAAACTTGGTTAATAACATATTCAATAAAAGTCGTAGATGGGCAACCCCAATTTTTTTTTTCTCTTTTTTGACCCCAGATTCGGAGTTGGCGACCCCCCAATGCCCTTTAGTTCGAGCCAGCCCGATCGGACCACTGTTTCCCATGAAAGGGGGCTGCCAGTCTGGGATGGGCGACCCCAATTTTTTTTCTCTTTTTTGACCCCAGATTCGGAGTCAGCGACCCCCCAATACCCTTTAGTTCGAGCCAGCCCGGTCGGACCACTATTTCCCATGAAAAGGGGGCTGCCAGCCTGGGGCTGGGATGGGCGACCCCAATTTTTTTCTCTTTTTTGACCCCAGATTCGGACTTAGCGACCCCCCAATACCCTTAAGTTCGAGCCAACCCGATCGGATCACTATTTCCCATGAAAAGGGGGCTGCCAGCCTGGGATGGGCGACCCCAATTTTTTTTTCTCTTTTTTGACCCCAGATTCGGAGTCAGCGACCCCCCAATACCCTTTAGTTCGAGCCAGCCCGATCGGACCACTATTTCCCATGAAAAGGAGGCTGCCAGCTTAGGATGGGCGACCCCAATTTCTTTTCTCTTTTTTGACCCCAGATTCGGACTTAACGACCCCGCAATACCCTTTAGTTCGAGCAAGCCCAATAGGACCACTATTTCCCATGAAAACGGGGCAGCCAATCTGGGGCGGGCATACAAAATCAACTCGCACAAAAAGATTCGTTCAAAAAGAGCGGTACAAAATCGAACCGCACAAAAAGATTCGTTCGAAAAGAGTCAATTGACTCTTTTGACTCTTTCTGAACGTGTCGCTCTTTTTGAACGAATCTTATTGTGCGGTACGATTTTGTATCGCTCTTTTTGAACGAATTTTACATAGAGAAGGGAGAGGGATAGGGAGGGAGAGGGCTGAGGAGCATCCAAATAGTGGGGATGGATGCTCCTCAGCCCGGATGGGGGATCTAAAGGGGGTCAAAATGGTGTCAAAAATGCGAAATTCCTTATATTTTAGAAGTTATGGCCACAAAACAGTTAACTAAAACAAGGGTATAGTAGTGGTGTAATTGCTTGAAACAGGATGATTTATGGGATAAACTAAATAGTGGTCGTGTGAACGGTCCACAACCCAAGGCAAAAGCAGTTCACTTTCCAGTCCACGCTCGATACAAGCATGAGATCGAAAGCGTGCTGCGATATCATGTATTGGCCCCGTCAGACCGCTACTTTACACTGTAGCTGTAGTGCAAGTGAAAGCTATGGGTTTTTGTTTGGTTTCATCTAAAGTTGAGCTTGAGATGATGATACGTAAGACGAATACTTTTGTTTTAGAATGTTGGGATTGTTTTCTGTATTTGGAGAAACTTGGCTGTGCGGTGGGACGCGACGTAAGTAAATTATTTTTGATATGTTTGCATTTGCAGTCATGGGTTGTTGCGTATATATTTAGAAGTATACACAATGCGTGCATTGCATACTGCATAGAGATTAATATGAATGGATTTAGATGGGATTGCTTTGGTAGATAAATGATGGTAGTTTTGCTTTTAGATAGATAATAGGATGGGATGTGAGTGAATGAATGTATTGTAGTAAAATACATTATATGTATTGAGAAATGAGCGTGGATTGGTTATGCGTTGGGTAATATTTATGCGATGGGCTAGTTTGCGAATTAATTTTACAGTGAGTCATTCTTAAATTGAACGACTCAAAGGCTATGTCGTTGTGCCGAATCTTTCGCTCATCCTGATGAGTCGTTCAAAAAGAGCGACTCGTTACTGTGTTACACATCACTACTATACACACTAACGACAGTCGAGATTGAGCGATACTCAATGGCTTTTATGAATGAGAAGTAGTAAATATCAAAATTTGTAGTAACTTCTCAAAAGTAAACTGTATAAAAAAACGCACACGCTTTCGAAAATATGAATGTAGCATGGGCAATGAAACGACAAGTGTCAGACAAATTGTCAATCTTTGTTTTTAAATTAATTGTAATTTTTCATCCGGCTTTCTTAACTATCTCTTTGCAGTTTAGGCTTTTACTGCGTTTTATGTAGCTAACAATTTAGTATTTCACATGTGCGGCTTTCTTTCCTTTTGTAGCTATTGGCAGTTGTGTTTCTAACCAAAGAAATCGCAAAGTATGGCTGAAAACACACCGCATAAGGTTAAAAACACACCGCATAAGACAAAACGTTTGTTTCTATCTCAAGAAACAACCGACCATTGCTTCTCATCAGGCAGCAAACACCAAAAGAAACGAAACAAAACAAACGTCTTTGTCTCGATGCGTTTTATGACTGGTTGTCGATAATGCATGTCTTTGGATATTATCAACACACACCGAATGAAACAAACATGCTTCAGACAAACGTCGTTGTCGATAATTGCATACATTGCAATAGGCGCAACACACACCGCATGAAACGAAACAAAAAGACAAGAAACGACAGAAAGACATGTTTCGTTGCCACTAGACGGCCAGTTGTCTTTCAGAAACAAAAATTCGTTTCCGCTTAATAGCTGGTCATTTTATGTAAAATGTCGCAAATTATGGATGTCGGCGCCGAAAAGTTGTTGTTTTTAATTGAGGCAGGAAGCCCAATTTATAATTATAGAGAAAAGGAGCATGTAAATAAAATTGCAACTGATAAGCTAACTAGTTGAAATAGCAACCGAAATGAGTTGTGAAGGTAAGTTTATTGTATAGTATTTCATTTTATGAAACATAGGTATCCATACATACCTAAATGTGAAAAAAAAAATTTGTAGTAAGGAACTTTCGTTTCTCGTTTATAAATCAGATTGTATACTTAAATAAATTCAATTTTGTCTCATCTCAACACACACCAAACGAAACAAGACAAAAAGATGTTTTGTTTTCTCTCACTGTGTTTCGCTTGGTGTGTGCTGCAACGAAACACGGTTTTTTGTCTTAAAAGACAAAAACGTTTTGTCTGATACGGTGTGTTTTCACACTAAGACAAAACGTTTGTTTCTGTCTCAAGAAACAATCGACCATTGCTTCTTATCAGGCAGCAAACACCAAAAGAAACGAAACAAAACAAATGTCTTTGTCTCGATGTGTTTTATGACTGGTTGTCGATAATGCATGTCTTTGGATATGGCTGTAAAAAGCTGGCTTGAAAGTCACCATCTGAACTTAAACATATCTAAAACCAAGGCAATCACATTCTCGCTAACAAATTCTGGACAACCTCTGCAAAATTGGGTTAAACTGCATAATGACAAGTGCAGAGCACAAACTCATCTACCATGCAATGATCCTTGCAATTGCCCCCAAATAGACTGCAATGATAGCGTGAAATACCTTGGAATATACATTGATAAATTTCTAAAATGGAACATTCATATCTCGCACCTTGCACAAAAGTTACGAAAGACCTTATATATATTCAGAACCATTAGATCTACTCTATCAAAAGATCAGATGAGACAAGTGTATTTCGCGCTGGTACAATCGGTCTTACAATACGCTATAACAGCATGGGGTGGAGCTTACGACAACCATTTGAGGATTTTAAAAACTACACAAAAAATAATTTTAAAAACCGCTTTTCACCTCCCGCAAACTTTTCCTTCTGAAGAACTTTTCGCATTACTAAATATACTCCATATTAGGAAGCTCTATGTCAAAAGCACACTATACTACCTGGCAAACAATTTTAATCTTAACTTCATCTCACACCAGGCCAACACGCGTCACAGCATTCTCAGACTTGTAGTTCCGCACATGAGAAAGACGTCATCCCAAAAATCCTACACCTACACCGGTCCTCTTTTTTTCAACATCCTCCCGAACGACATCAGGATAGATATTTATAGGATTCAAAATTTTAAAATAAAAGTTAAATTTTGGCTACTTAACCTATCCTTCAGTGAATTCTATCAAATGTTCACACTATATACCTCTGAACAATAAATACAGTACTGAACACTAATTTTTACTCATTGTATTGTATAATAGGTATCTTCCTTTTTATTAAATGATAACAATTATTAATATAACTAATACTTAAACATGTTACTTAGTCTAACTATCCTTAATCTTAAAGTTTCCCCTGACAAAAGCTTTGCTTTAGAGGGGAGAAGTAATACCAATAAATTATTGTTAAATGAATTAATGTATTATATGAATTGCAAATAAATAAATGAAATGAAATGAAATATTATCAACACACACCGAATGAAACAAACATGCTTCAGACAAACGTCGTTCTCGATAATTGCCTACATTGCAATAGGCGCAACACACACCGCATGAAACGGACCAAAAAGACAAGAAAAGACAGAAAGACATGTTTCGTTGCCACTAGACGGCCAGCTGTCTTTCAGAAACAAAAATTCGTTTCCGCTTAATAGCTGGTCATTTTATGTAAAATGTCGCAAATTATGGACGTCGACGCCGAAAAGTTTGTTTTTAATTGAGGCAGGAAGCCCAAATTATAATTATAGAGAAAAGGAGCATGCAAATAAAATTGCAATTGATAAGCTATGTGTAGAAATAGCAACCGAAATGAATTGTGAAGGTAAGTTTATTGTATAGTATTTCATTTTATTAAATATACTTAGGTATCCGTTCATACGTCGCTACCATCGCCAACTATCGAATGTGAAAAAATGCGTTTTTCATTTTTTATACCCTTCGATTGCATTAGTCGCAATACGTAAGATAGCATATTGTGGAATTTCTAGTCATCTTAGAAACTCAGATACGGCTATAGCCAACTGTCGAATATGCACACTTTTCCGAATACTAGCAAACAAAACTCAGCTTGGAAGATACGTCTTGATTGGAAAAGATATTCCTTACGGCAGGATTTTGGCCGATTGACTGTCGCCGGTATACCTGTAGGTGATTAAACAAAAAGGTAGAAAATATCCTCTTTAAATATTCCACTCAGTTCGGAACTCATTTGCTGGAAGTACTGGACACTCTAAAACAGATGCACACAATTTTCACAAATCGTCTCTGACGATACGAAGCCTCTTATGACGTGTTATGAAAGCTGGTTTTACCAAAAGCCAAGGGAACTTCTTCAAGTTTATCAACGAACAACAACAGGCCAGCCCTACTATTAACTTCTCGGTGATTGACAAGCAACAGTTACTGGAGTGGACTCTGACAAACTCCGGCATAGCACACCCAACATACACTGCCGAAATCACCCGTCATGCCAGTTAACCTGGTATGATTTTCGCTGAAGTCACTGAATCGATGTCCGCAAATTTATTAAGCGTTCCAAAATTGAGAAGGGACTTGATAAAATGCAGATTTCTGGTATAAGCGATTCCCGAGTAAATGCAGTCAACTCAAAAATCAATCTGTTGATAAATAGGCCTGGGGAATATCCACCTTTCCTCACAGCAGGTCTAACCTTTGTTATCCGAACAGAAAACAGTGGAGAACCCTGCTCAAACAAGGACAATAACATGCTGTACAAGTACACATCTACATGCACCTCAAGCAGCACAATATCCTTGCCGAGGACCATAAGGACTGCCGAGCCGAGACGGATGTAGGCAATACCAAGAACAACTTATGATCAACCCGGTTAGGGTAGGACAAGCTCTGCGCAATCACAGCAATCTGGTTTAGCTACTATATTGAATACGCCAGTGCGTTTGACAGCATCCCCTATAGCCGGCTAATCGAGTTCCACTAAATGTATCGCGGAGACCCTGCGTTAATCATTTTCTTGATAAAAGTGATGGATTGAAGGCAAATTAGACTATCAGTGCCATCGACTGAAGGCAATATTCTCTCTCAAACGGTTCACTACTGAAGAGACATCTATCAAGGGGACTCTTTGATTTCTTTTCGATTCTACATGGCGCTGATTCTCCTTTCCGTGCGGCTAGTCCATAGAGTATATTACTTTGCCTTGACCTCTACTGCAGCACAGTGCATCAAATATTCCTGAGCGCCATCGTATCCTGTGTTGAGCAATCGGACGCAACGCCCCCACGTCTTACCCAGAGACTCACACTGTTTTGTCACAGAGGGGCGCCATGGAATTTTAGGACACCACCTTACTACTACTTTGCCTTAACCCCTAGAGAGACATAGCGCGCCGAAGGGCGAAAGTATGAGTTGACGAAAACTTGCAGCTTCCAGGTAACTCTTACGGAAACTTTCCAGGTACTAGTCCCATACAAAAGCCCGGACAGTGCCAGGGAGCGAAATAGACCCAGCTTGGTCTTCATACTGAGATAACTGCTTTGTCAGATTTTGGACAACATGCCGAATGCGCATTTAGCACTTTCGGAAACAATGCTACCCATTCAGACGAGATTGTTTACCTTCTCTACAGGCTGCCCCTTAATGTTGATGGCAATAGGTGTAGCATTTTTTCTTCGCAACGGCGCGGCGGGCTAAGAACCTTGCAATACCTTACCTTACCATATCTAGTTATGATATTCTTGAAATGCTATCCAAATTCGAGCTGAATCACCGGATGGACTTCGACTTGGGCAAATGTCGAATCCGTTCTATTCACAAAAGCGTTCACGCACCGCATCCCGAAGTCACCTTGGATGATATCAATGCAATGCAATGATGAATACCTTGGAGTTCTGCAAGGTGACCACACTAGTATTGATGACTTGAAAAAGGGACTGCTGGTTGAGTTCCAGCGCATGTTAAAATTAGTGCTAAAATCCAACTTATCGAGAAGGAACGCAATAAGATCTATATCTATCCAAATAGTAGAGATTCCACAAGAGTTATCACTCCATAGAAGTTTCACCTCTGCCAGGAGATTTGTATGTAATGACATGATATAAACTACACAGTATAGATACACAAGAGAATCAATACATATAAATCTTCCGCCGGAGGCGGAGTCAGCTTTCTTGTGAAGTCTATACAATTTATCAATACATACAAATCTCCTGGCAGAGGGGAAAGTTATATGGAGTGATAACTCTTGTAGAATTATCAATCCTCTTTGATCTATACAACATACGAGTATTTGCCAGTCATTCACTGACCTATTCATTCGGTATATTTCCACGGTCTGTCACGTCTTTGGGGAATATCGAATGGGGGGTACGTGTTTTAATGTTCAAACTCCAAATGCTACATACAAAATCGTCAGTGGACCGAATGTGTCTACCTCGTTATATCGGAGGTAGAGGTTTTCTTGATATTTTCTAATTTACAATACATCCAACTCACTTCGCGCTTATTTCAGAGGCAAAGCATTGAGTCCCTTGTGCGATGCTGTCTGCAAGGCAGATGATGATTTTACTCCGCTCAACTTAAAGGAACAATCATTTGCTCCTTTGAGTCTGGTGACTTTTGAAAATTATCCAATTGAAGGTCAAACCTTTACGGTCTATCAGTACACTCTACAAGCAGTGCTTCACAAGACTCACATTAAAATGTACTGGGATCTTCAGATTAAAGGTCAATACAGATGCCAAAGCAAATGGTTCGCGATCACCACCAAACCACGTGTAATGGATGGTTTGGTGGGCATTCGAAGATGTCCGTGGGGACGGAGCCTTAGGTAGCATAATGACCGTGAAGGTCGGGCCGTGCCATCTGGCGAAGAAAAAGTCTCCTCAACGAGCTAAGCAGCGGCCTATGCTTGCTGAAGCTCAGTTCGGCAGATGTGGGCGGGGTTTTCGCCGCTCGTTGCCCCTGTCGTTTACGTATTAACAAAAATGCATAGGCCTGGGGAAGACAACACAAACAGGGGAGGTAAAAATGGGGTATAAAAAAAATAGTCGATAAGGATGGAATGGTTGACAGACGGATCAGACGCCCACACGGTCGCACCTGGGTCCGGGTGTAATGGCACCCTCGGCCTCTGGTTTCGTACCACCAACAGATCCCTACTCATCAGGTGCTGCTTCGATCTGCTGGTGGGAGCAGCACTACCAGACCATAATATGGTTCGTTACAGGTGGTTCATTACAGGGCAGCTTCTACTTCGAGGCCTGTCAAGAAGAAGAAGCTGAGGACAAAGTGTGCTGCTAGAAATAGAAAAAAAACAAAAGCGAGCTGGGTACCGGAGTCAGCTGACAACCATTGTAGAGGGAAAAAATTAGCAAACCAGAAAAAAATACTACATTTCTCAATTATTCAGATGATCAACAGGTTACAAAGAATTCTGAGGCCAGCAGAGGCGCAACACTGCATTCCTTGCCGTATTTCACTCATAAGCTCTGTAAGCTGCTGAGCACATGAACAATAGAAAAATGCAATACTGTGCAATGCAATTTTTTTAAGTTACTTAGAAGGACAATCCTGGCAAACAAAAAGGTATCCAGGGCTCCTCCGCGCTTCGTCCGGTGATCGAAGATGCTCCAAATGCCGGCAATTCAAAGCATTTATGGAGGCCTTAAATACGTGGCTAAACCACAAAAGGCAAACACAAAGCCAGGACTGACTTGTTAAACTGAATCTAAAAGGAAAAAACTACTCTATTGGAAGGATGGGGGTGCTACAGAGGAAAGCACAGCTACTTGAAGGGAAAATACGTGATGTAAAGTGGCTAAGTCCTAAGACTTAGAGCAAGTAGCTTTAATGTGCTTGTGGGGATACAAATCGGTGGAAGGACCAAAAAGGAACTCGATGAGGTCCTTCTTAGCAGTGGCGTGGCGTGATAATTCAACTAGGGGAAGCAATTGGTATTAAAAATTTACTATTATTATGCTTTCCACAAATTTACTGCGTATTAATTGAACCCCTCTCGTTAGCTACTTTTAACATTTCTAATATAAAAGCACCCAGGAATCACGAACGGGGACGTGAGAGTAGGTATACTGTATTTTATCAGCATTTTAATTCCCATGCTACCAATATATAATAATTTACTTTTAAATAAATAATTGTAAAAATTATATGTTGGTAGACTTATCAAAAAAGCAAAGCTGTAACTATAAGTATATAAATAAAGCATATTCGAATTATTAGAACTACTATAACAATAACAACAATAGCAAAAAAATTGCAAAATAAATATCCATACACTCATAAAGAAAGTAATCATGTTCAGCGAATCAAAATTTGAATAATAAAAACAATAACAATACAATAAAAATTAAAAATAATTCAACTATTTCCTATTTAAAAAATCACAGTTAGTGAGTAAAATAAAATAATAATAATTGGGCAATAAATATATTACAAGTCAAAATAAATAATAAGATCCGTACATACTATTATTTGTAATTTAATTCTATTCGTCTTTCTTTTTTTGCGAATTCATCTATAATATCTGTATAAAAACTTTGCTCACACAAACATGATTTAAGGAAAACCTTTTCAATTGACATTATTGCCAAGTCGCTAAGCCGTTGTTCGCCTGTACAATTTCTAAGATACGTTTTAATCCTTTTTAAGCAAGAAAAACTGCGCTCTGCGGACGCACTGGTTACTGGTAATGTTAAAACTAAACATATTAATTTATAAAATTGTGTGAAGCTATCTTTTAATTTGTTATTAATGAAATAGTTAAAAATACCTTGAAAAGATTTTCCCTGCAAATCAGAATCAGAATAAAGCACAATGAGTTCAGTCTTTAATGAAATATGGTCAAATATATCAGCATAAGTTTTAGTTAAATTTAGTAAAAGATTGTCCGGAAATGTTTTCAAATATTGGTTAAATTTAGAAGAATCTAATAGGTTTAAAAATGTTAAACTTGCTAAGGATGAAAATCTTGAATTTATTTCTGCGGTAATATTATCTATAATTTCGACATAAATACGTGTAAAGAATAGTTCAACATTTTCATTACTGTCAACAAGGCACCTGGCTTTTTTCCGGCGTTGTGGAGTTTCGCAAATAGATGTGGTTTGGGTCCAAATTTCCGTGAAACTATTTCTTAACGATTGAAGTTGATTTTCAAAATCTGTAATTTTTTGAATGCAGTACATTATATCAGTTTGTTTACTTTGAAATATATCGAAAAGTACGTCGGTTTGTGGAAAAATTTTAGAAAAAACATTGAGCAGGAAAACAAACTGAAAATCTGTAAGTAAAACAAGAAGTCCCCTTGCGCTATTAACGGTCTCGCCATCCCACTTTCCACTCTCATTTTCAATGATATATTCAAAGAGTTCTTTTAATTGATCTAAATTATCAAAAATGGTTAAAACTAATCGACCATTAAAAGTCCAACGTGTTGGAGCTAATTTTGGAAGCCTTTTTTTGAGGAATAAATCTAGTGCAACTGTTCTCTTTGTTGAATGATTAAAAAATGTTGAAAAACAAGTAATAGATTGAAAAAAAATTCGACATTCGCGTATTTTATCGCATGATTTAGATAAAACTAAATTTAACCGATGAGCGAAGCAATGAATATATATTGCGTTTTTATACACATCCTTTACACGTGTTTGTAATCCAGTTATTTTACCAGACATTACCGAAGCCCCGTCATAGCTTTGACAAATAAGTTTGTTACCGCAATTGAATTTTTGAACAACATCTAAAACATGGTCAAATAAACGCGACGCAGTCTGATCATCAGAAATATCTGTAAAAGTTATGAAAGTTTCTTTAACCTCACCGGAAGGAGTAATGTAACGAAAGGTTGTTGAGAGTTGAGAACGACATGAAACATCGGTTGTTTCATCTAATATTATTGCTATAAATTTAGTTTGCTGAATTTCATTATAAATCTGTTTTAATAAAATTTTAGAAATGCTACTAATGAGATCGTTTTGAATATAATTTGATATTCCGGAAAAAACAGTCGCTTGCTCCAAGTGAGCTCGCAAGTCCGGATTATATTTAGCTAAAAGATTTAAAAGTTCAACGTAATTTCCCCTATTGCAAGAATTCACATTTTCATTGTGACCACGAAATGCCTGTTCTTGACATCCTAAATGGCACACAACGTCAATTAGCATTTTTAGTATATCTCGATTTTTCGAAACTTTCTCATTGTGCAATATTATTGAAGATCTATGTTGGCTACTTAATAATTCTTCAATTCTAGGACCGGAACCGAACTTGGAAAGAAGAAGTACTGACTTTAAATGATCAACGCTTTTCGTACCATGCCTGTCCACAGCTTTATGTAAATTATTTAAGTCACAAAACCCGGTAGTTCGCCAAACATTTGAATCATTTGAAAATAACAAGCATGGCCAACAAAATAATTTTTGCTTGGTCTTACAACCGGTAATCCATTCCGTATCTTCATAAATCTTAGCAGTAAAATGCCTAGTACATCTTTTTGTTTTAGAAACAATTTCCAAAATCGGTTTCGGTCGACCCTTTTCGATAATGTCTTTTTTTTCTGCGAAAGATCGAGATCCAAAAGACAATCGAAAAAGATCATCAACAACACAATATTGATCCATGCTACTTTAAAAACAAATCAAAACACTATAAGCAATTATAAGCACCTAGACCGATTAAAAAACCCCTTCACCTTTTCACCAACAAAAAGCACACAAATCGCACTACACTAAAGCACTACACTAGAGCAAATGAGTTTTAAATTTAACGGCTCATTCAATTCCTTGTGACGTCAATGACTTGAGGCAGTATTACCATCTCCCACTTATTTTTTCTTGGAATTTTCCGTTAAATGGTTTTCGATTAGATATAAGTTATTGAAATATGCATAAATATCCCTATAATTGAGTTCGTCTCTTACTAATACTCGTATACACTAATAATTCTATGCGAAATCACTTCTTCTCGAATTTACCAATAATAATTTTTAACCATGAAGCCATTATATTTCAAATCGAAACTTTTTCCACAATTCAATTCCTATCCTACTCTGGTAACCCTTGTGAAACTCATATAGCACATCACATACGCATTGCAACACAGCAAATATTTTCAGTCCACAAGAAAATACGAACAAAGAGGAAATGGGAAGAAAAGTTCCCCAGCGTCCATGCGCCAGCAGCTCCGCTGCAGGCAAGAATTTCCTCTACTACATGTGAGGGGAACTTGGAAGCAAATTCCTGAGTGCTTCCAACCTACCGTGTACGTGAATTTTTTTTTATCGCGACACAGTAGGTTTACTGGGGAAAAAAATAAACGCTCATAGATGCAAATTTTGATATGCTTCCATGTGTCTTCTTCTTGGTGTGGTGTGGTGGTTTTCGCGGTGTTACCAATTCCGCTGTGTAAGATATTCGCGATTAGTTTCTTTGGAACTTTTATTTACATAGACTGTGCCGAAGAGTTTTTTTCGCGACTTTTTTGCGCGATTCAGAAAAAATTATTTAGAAAATTTTCCACCAATCGCCAAATATAAGGGAAGCAATGCTTCCCTTGCTTCCATGGACGCCACGCCACTGCTTCTTAGTCCTGTTCTTTACCAGAAATGGGCCCCACGTTGGGCGCCAAATATGTAACGGACGGTCTGGTGGGCATCCGAAGATGCCCGTGGGGACGGAGCCTAAGGTAACTTCATTGACCGTGAAGGTCGGGCTGTGCCAACTGGCGAAGAAAAAGGCTCCTCAGCGAGCTAAGCAGCGGCCTATGCTTGCTGTAGCTCAGTTCGGGAGACGTGGGCGGTGGTTTCGCCGCTCGTTGCCCCTGTCCTTTACGTATTCACAAAAATTCATAGGCCTGGGGAAGACAACACAAACAAGGGAGATAAAAATGGGGAATAAATCAAAATCAATAGAATGTGCGGAAAATTGAATCCCCTAATAGCTAAATCAAGGAAAAGCTTACGAAGAAAATGTCAAACTATGGCGCACTGGCTCAAGAAAACAAACGTACTTTGGCAGCTTGCAGTCTATAAATAATAGTGCCTGTAATAGTGTATGTATATTGTAATATTGTACCGAATATATAAGAGCATAACAAATGAAAAACTCATTTTTTTCACATTCGACAGTTGGAGATGATAGCGACGGATGTTCAAATTAAAATAAATGCAAGGCAAACAGTCGAATATGCCACATTCGACACTTTGAAATAATGAATCTATGAAAATTAGTACAATGCAAAGTATCGAATGTGATTTTTAAGTTACAAAAAATAGTCAGTTGATACAACTCACTCACAAACATAAAAAGGATTGAAAACAACAACCGAAAAATATAAAAAAAAATTTAATTCCACCACGCGCTGATTTTGAATTAACAATTGCAGCTGTTTTTTTTGCTCTATTGAAAAGTAGCTATTTTCATATTCGATAGTTGGCGATGGCAGCGACGAATGTGAAAAAAAAAAAACAAATTTGTAGTAAGGGACTTTCATTTCTCGTTTATAAATCAGATTGTATACTTAACTAAATTCAATTTTGTCTCATCTAAACACACACCGAACGAAACAAGACAAAAAAACGTTTTGTTTTGTCTCACTGTGTTTCGCTTGGTGTGTGCTGCAATGAAACACGTTTTTTTGTCTTAAAAGACAAAAACGTTTTTTCTGAAGCGGTATGTTTTCACACTATTGCATTTTGCAACCACCAAAAGGCAACGGTGATAGTTCCACTAGATCGAATGCGGTGTTTTTCGGTTTTTGCCAGACCGCGGCAGTTACAACCACTCATGATTTTATGTGTTCGTTCAATAGCCATATTGGTTCTGTCAACAGCAAACTAAAAAAAACAGTTCTAAAGGTATTTTAAAACGTTGATTCTTATCCTTGAGAAGATCTTCTTGGCAACGTTACTCATTTTCGGCTATATCTCAAAACTATAAACAAAACAAAATCGCCGCTAGTGGTCGCCAAACGCGATCGAGCTCGAGCACAACCACGACAAAACCGCCAATTTAGTCATGATTGTGCTCTATCGTCTATGGCCCCTAAGTTTGACACACACGTCAAGCCAAACGGTTCGCGGCCATCACCAAACCACGCCAATTTCAATAGAATGGTGAAAAAGGAAAATTCTTATCTGCATGTTTTATGAATTTGACGTGGTTGTGGGGTGATCGTGAAGTTTGGTTCGATCATCTGTGTTAATCAGTAGTAGCTGGGACGGCAAGCGATTTGACCTTGCAAAATATGATAAAGAAATACCGTTTAGTACGAATGTTAGTGGGGCCTCAATTCGTAGATATTTTAACCTTGTTTTTAAAAGGAATTGGTGCTCCAAAATCGTCGATTGACAACTAGAGAGCTTGCTGATATCGTTGTCATTTCAAATGGATCAGTCAACACTATTTTGATGGAAGTTTTCTGCCTCAAAGAGGTCAAATCTCGTTTGATTCCAAAAACCCTCAATTTTTTTGGAAAAACAGCGTCGCTCGTTATTCGTGACCATTTCGCCAAAAATTCCACCCATATTGTTCCGCAACCGCCGCATTCGCCTGATTTAGCTCCATATGGCACTATGGCACTCTACACCTGCAGGAAGACGATAGGTCGAAACTGGGGACTACAGCCGAAGGTGGTTTTGTGGCTGTATACATCAGTTCTTCGGCCCATTCTTTTGCATGGCATTCTTGTCTGGTGGACGGCACTTAGAATGGGTTCCTACAGGACTCTCTTGGGGAAGGTGCAAAGATTGGCGACGATTGCTGCAACCGGGGCTATCAGATCCACTCCATCAGCTGGCCTGAATGTACTTCTAAATCTTTTACCGCTCGATATTTTTGCTAAACAGCAAGCAGCGATTATATTGTAGCATTGCGACTTCGCGAGACCGGTCAGTGGCGTGCGCTAAGCTCCGCCCACTCTACTATTTTGAATAATTATGACCTCCCTGCATATACGGATTATATCTCTCCTAAGTATATGTTTGGCAAGAATTTTGTGAGCCAGATTCCTTCAAGGGACATGTGGGAAACTGGGGCAATCACCTACCCAGACTCCATCGTTTTACATACTGACGGATCCAAAACGGATGCTGGAGTGGGAGCCGGTATCTTTTCGGAGACGTTGAAGTTTAGTTTATCTTTCCGCATCGCATACACGATCATTGCAGCGTGCTGCAGGCAGAGATTTTGGCGATTTCAGAAGCGCTCGCCTGGCTGGAATGTAATGTCACAATTGGTAGGAAACTCACTATTTACACTGACAGTCAGGATGCAATCCGATCGCTTGAATCGGCTCTGTCGGCATCGCAGACGGTTACAAACTGTGATCGCTTCTTGATGAGATGGTACGTTACTATGAAATCACATTGTACTGGATTCCAAGTCACAGCGCTTATGCTGGTAATTGTATGGCTGATGAACTTGCTCGGGCTGGGAAGACTGGGGCAACTGAGGATGGTCGTTGGGATATCGGACACAATCTGCATGCAAATTATCAACTCTAACGCGAAACATAAAGCGAGCGCTAGATGGATTGAGGGTAGTGCGTGTCAAACCATGAAGAGGTTATGGCCCAAAGCGGACCCCGGTAATTTTGCTGCAATATTATCACTGAATAGGAAGCACATAGGTGTGGTGGTGAATATTATCACTGGGCACTGTCCCATTGGGGAGCACGCAAGAAGACTTCGTTTGCCTTACAATGACTTCTGTAGAAGCTGCGAGGATGCTGACGAGGAGGAGACCTCCATCTATTAAGCACCTGTCCTGCGTTGGCGGCGAGGAGGTCTTCCTGGGGACTCTTTCTTCCTTCATTTGGAACAGCTAAGGGGCATGAGCCCGCTCAGGCTTTATCGGTTCATTGCCAGCTCTGGCTGGTTCAATGGATAGCAATTTCAACGGGATAGGTGTTTATCCTAGTAGGTATCACAACGGGCCCTTTGGTGACCTATGTGTGCTGTGTCATCCGCGGCAGCCTTTTTTAACCTAACCTAGCTCCATATGACTTCTGGCTATTCAGCAAAATGAAAAGACCGCTCTGTGGACACTGTTTTGACACGATAGAAGAGATTCAAGCCGAATCGAAAAAGGTGCTGAAGGCCATATCGAAACAGGACTTTTCAAAGTGTTTTGATGAGTGGAAAATTCGCTGGCATAAGTGCATTGCAGCCGAGGAGAATTAATTCGAAGGCGATGGAATAGATTTTTAAGAATAAATAAGGATTTCAAAAATTTTTAAAAGAATCCGGGTTATATTTGTAAACAGTAGTAGAATAAAGCCGTATGCAGAACGAATCTTTGGCGAATATCAAAGCGGTTTCAGACCTGGTCGCTCCACAACCGATCAGCTCTTTACGCCATCAGTGGCCGACGAATGCTCCTCGTTGGATCTGCATTTTTATATGCATGTATTACCTGTAATGTGTTCGATTGAAAAATATGTGTTTCCAGCCTGCACAAAATGACCCGGTAATGTATTTGAAAGTACATTTTCTTAAATGCCCATCTGTTCAATAATAGTAATAAGCCCAAGCGATGTGGCGATTTTTTTTCTGTTGTATCACCAGAGTGCGATTGGACGAACTCATAAAAAAGCAACTGAACGACCATTTGACCTACTTTCCAGCTTCACTTATAACCCGGTATATGCTGAAAACATTTCGGGTTGCGTGCCAAACGGCACTCGGAGTACGTTTATTTGTGGTTATCATTTCGCAGTTTTTATGGCTATGCAGACAAATGTCCTTGATAAAGCTCCCGTACAACATGGCAAACTTTCCCTTTACGACACATGTTATCAAAAATCGTAAAAGCGTTTTATTAGTTTGTCCAATTTTTGGTGCTATTTGTTTTCTGGAGCCTCCAGCACAGCGTCGTAAATGTGATCCACCTCATTAACATTGATGAGTCCAGCAAGGATGGTAATAGACGAGGGATGGAAGTTACCTTGTCATGCAGCAGCATAGGGATAATGGATAATCCTCAATTACTATTTGTTTGTCTGATTGGCACGCATGAGCCCCGTGACCCACACTCGCCTTTTACAACCCGAAACTCAAATTAGTCAGCTTCCCATTTGAATCGTGTTGAACTATCATTTAGAATAAAAAGAATCCTTCTCGGTTCACACAAAGCGGAAAAACTGGAATTCAGATCCAATCACCTCCTCGTTACACATATCATGTCGAAGTAAAATGACCGTTTCGTATTTGAATCCTTCGATAATTGTACCTTTGAAACACGTACAGGACACTCAATAATTTCAAACACGTTTTAATTAAAGCGACACATTACCATTCTGATTCGAAAGCTAACGAGTCCTTCAGGTACATGAAACGGGAACGTCAACAGCGACGCCCGCCTCCGCCCAAACTTCGTAAACCACCTCAGAGCACAAAAAAAATGTCCTGGTAGCTATCGTCGCATTTAAATATTCAATGAGGAGGAACCAAGGATAGTGGAAGGAGTACATGCTGCTCATTCAAATGAAACTGGGCGATAAACAAATACCATTTGTGAGTGTTTTTCGAAGCAAAGCGTCAAGCAGACCGAGGAGGGTAGGAGCGCTAGTGGAATTCGTCCATTACAAGGATCTAGGAGACACCGATGAAAGAAGATTTGACGATACGGTATACCGTGCTAGTGCTGTTCAGTGTTCCTTTTCTTCTTCCATGCTCCGTCTGTTTCTCTGGTTTTGCTTGTAAATCGAAATGCAAATAGAATTTGTAAATAGCTCGGAAAACACTAAGATACTCCTGGAACTTGAGTCTGTTACGACCACCTTCTCGCCGGCTGATTTTCTTCCGACTGTCTTCTTTTTTCCAATTGTTGACGCCTTCCCAGTGGGCACGGGCAACACTAACGAGACAAAGTCCATTTTTATGGAGTATATTTTCCAAACGAAAATTGTTCTTGGCAATGGCTTTGAAGTGGATCCTAGTATTCTGCTGGGTGAGAATGTTGTTTCGCCCATACTGCTATTTGCTAGTATTCCGTTCCACCTAATGCCTTTCGAGTGTTCCGACCGAAGGAATTCCCTTGTTTTCTTGTATTCTTGTCTTGTTGATTTTTCCCTTGTTTTTTAAATTCTACGTGACTCCTATCTGAGTTTATTTCAAATTAGTTTCCTTCGTCTGAAATACGCTCGTATCTCTTTAGAGAGCTGCATGTACACAGCGACTTTATACGGAAAATAGTGAGGAAATGTTCAACAGAAAAGAACAATTTTATCCTTTTCGAAACTGCCAATAAAAATTTAACACTACCATCGTAGTGTTGAGTTTACGATAGGACTTAGTCCGTATCATGGTAAACGCCTTAAATGTTGGTACTCATTTTAGTTGTTCGTTCTCGTTTGAATTGTAAAATAGTTTATGGGCCAGAATGCTGCCCAAATTAAAGGGTCACTATTGTTACCGATATGATATCTTTAGTTACGCATAGTAAATGAGCTTAGATTGAATAAGTATTCGTATATTACCGAAACGAGTACATAGTTGTTTTTGACACTTGTTTTAAGTAAATAAAATTGCACATCGCTTTTACGACATTGGTTGTGTTTGCTGCAGTACTTCGTTACAAATACAGGGTGGGGCAGAGCAACTTGCTTATTTAGAAATTCAATTAAGAAAGTAATGCAGATATATATTTAATTATTTGAAAAGCATCAAGTTTTAAAGTTAATATCAAGCAGGTGGCGTCGATTATTCTCAATACACTGCGTTAATCCAACTCGGAAGTTTCGTTCAACTCTTTCAAACATATCGACGGGTATGTTGGCGACAGCTTGATCAATGTTGTTCCTGAGGTAAGCCAGGGTCGTAGGACAATCGTAGCAAACAAGTGATTCTAGATAGCCCCACAAAAAAAGTAGTCGTAGGTGGCTAAATCGCTGAGGGGATTACAGAAAGCGCTACCATGTCAATATTTAGAGTTCGTGGGACCCCAGGTTTTTATACCCTTCACGAATGTGACAGGGTATATATTAACTTTGTCAGGAAGTTTGCACCGCAGAGAAGGAAGCATATCCGACCATATAAACTATACATATTCTTGGTCACTATGATAAGATGAATCGTCTAAGCTTTGTCCGTCTGTCGGTCTGTCCATCTGTCTGTCTGTCCGTCTGTCTGTCTGGTTCTATGCAAACTAGGCCCTCAGTTTTAAGGCTATCGAGCTGACATTTTGTACAAAGCCTTCTTTCTATTGCACGCTGTAAATATGTCGGAACAAACGGAATCGGACTACTAGGTCAAATAGCTGCCATAGGAACGACCGGTCCAAAAATTCGTTTTTGTGAGAAAAACTTTTTTATTTCTGAAGGTATTTTTTTCAGATTTCACAATAGTCAATAATATCATTATCAATTTCCTGAATTTGGTTGAAATCGGACTACTCTATCATATAGCTGTCATAGGAACGACCGTTCCAAAAGCAAGCTTTTGTTAGGAAAACTTTTTTATTTCTAAAGATATCTTTACAAAATTTCATACTATTCAATCATAACGACTGCCAAAGCGCGTTCTTAAATCTGGTTGAAATCGGCCCACTATTTCATATACCTCTCATAGGAACATTGCAATTGGAACAAGCTTTACTACTAATTTCGAAGTAACAAATGCACCATAAGTTACAACGAAGGTATGTAACTTCGCGTGAAGGGTATTGAAATTTCGGCTTGTTTTTTCTTCACATCACCAGTAACCCGGGGGGGGGGGGTCAAAAGACTTTTTCCATAGTCCTCCTCGTGGGCGCCCCCTGGTAACGGCAGTGTGTCAAACCGCTGACAGCCAAGTCTTAGCGATACGACAATTTGGAAAAAGGCAGATAGCTGTAGCAAGAATGGCTGACCAACACCTAAACGTCTCCGCAAGGAGTTTGGAGTAGCATTTATAGTGAACAATCACCCCAAGCCGCACATTACTGACTTCAAGCCCGTAAATGAACGGCTGTGCGCGATTCGCATTGAGACTCGATTCTTCAATCTCTGGCTCATCAATGTGCACACCCCCACTGAAGGTTAAGAAGACGCAGTAAAAGATGATTTCTATGCTCGCCTTGAGACTCCCTTCTTCTCACTTCCAACAAGCGACGTCAAACTGCTGCTGGGAGTCTTTGACGCGTTGTCGGAAATGAAGTACGAACTATTTTTTCGCAGTTGGCTTTTCAGCAGCGACTTCAAGCAGTTTTCTTCGCAGCTCAAGTTTTTCCGGACCGAAAATGATATTGAAAACATGTAAAGCTGGAGTTGACTAGAAATCTTTTAGTATTCTCGAAAATCTCCTGATGGTTGGGTAAATCGCAGAAGATTGCTCTGAAATGGTCCAGTTCGCCCGTATCTGGATTATAGATGAACTCGAATTTCAACGGTTGCACTGTTTTGTAATGGACGTTGGTCAGATGAACGAGTTAGGTACCTTAGATCTGTAGTGCAGAGCTGGTTGACTATTGTGAAAGTATACTGCAATATTTCAGAGTGATTTCATTTCAACAAGGTAACTCCGTACAAACTAGTCCACTTTTGAGCCATTCGGAAATGATTGCCGAGTTCTTCCGTAAAGCCATTTCATCCCTTATTGCATTATATTCTTTGTCTTAGCCAGACTACATTTCGATCGCGTAAATCTTGTTATCCGCATCCGCGACGTCTTCGGCATATTGGCTCGGATGTTGGGCACGGACATGTTAAGTTGTGTTGTTGGCCCTAAACATTTATGCTATCCCAGCAGTTAGATGAAGACTTTAGAAAGAAGTTATTTACCTCACATTATCATAAGAAATCTATTATCTCTTTGGCATACAAATCTGTGTGCCAAGGAAATTTCATTGAGAAAGTTGGCATTGTAGTTCGAAAAATTACAACGCCTTTCAAATATTCTTTAAATTTCGAAGTAGAATATGAAAAATTATTATAATAAAATGAAATTATGTTTTTTTTATAATTTAGGGTTTTCTTGCCTTAAATTGCTGGGTAATAATGCCTATTTGCTTAACAATAACATAGTCTTCCTAATAGTTCAAACATAGCAATTTTTTAAAAGCTTTTCGATATTCAATTCCGCAAAATAATTAAAAAGATGGCGATTATCTGGAGACTTGTAGTAACTTTTGGAACTATCCAATGAAGTAATTGGTTCTTTATGGTACCAATTGTAGTACCAAATACTAATCTTTTCATTCGTGAATATAACACCTTTATAGTAGAATTAATGATAGTAATGCCACGATTTCGCCACCTTAATAAATACTTTATAGTTCCTCACTAGGTAGTAACCATGTTGTGGTACCCAACACGAAACATTCACCTGCATTATATTACTCAAATGCAGGCATAGTGGCAACATTTTCCTCAAGTCCCAGGTTATGACAAATCATCACTCTGGAACCATAATAAAATAAAAAAATAATGCCACTAAAATGTTCCAACTGCCACTAGGCTGGAACGTTCCACGAGCTACGTTACAGAATTTCTGCCAATGAAGTTGCAAATCTAGTACCAAAAACGTAGCAGCAACTTCATATAGTGGCAGAATCGAAAACATTGGTATTTACTACCTTAAATGTTACTTGTGTGTGCCTCAAATTTGCAGAAATTGCAATTTGAAGCACCATAAACTTATAAAAACGAGTCGGATTCAACGCAAAACCCTAAACTTTCACTCAACAAAATAACTCGTCCTGTTAAGTATAAAAAGCAAAAAAGTAAAAAATCACAGGGCGCAGCACAGAACCCTAGTACACTAGGGCCCAATGCAGAACTCTTAATAAAGTATCACTAATTAAAACCAAAGGCACACACTGAGCACTACCAATCTATTTTGGCGATTTACTTATACCCCCGCACACTACCCTTCTCCCTTACCATAATCTTCATCTACCATCGCCTCCGCCAACACCACCATCACCAACGACGACTCTCCCACCCCTGACGTAGGATGACATCGTATTTTGTAGCTACTACTCATTGCTTCCTCACATCAACTGTGATGTAAACTAAACTATCTAGTCCGCCGTGTGCGCGGTCATATCTGAACACATGTGTTCTATTTCTCATCAACAATTTAGTTCAGCCGAATAGGACGAGTTCTACATTTTTTGCCAACTAAACAATTCAGTCTGCTGTATGCGCGGTTTCATACACCGCAGTATGCCCTATTTTTCGGAACTAAACTATTTAGTTTGATCATGAACTGAAAAGTTTGCTGTATGCGCGGACTCGTACCAAGCGCACACAGAGCAGAGCGAACTTAATAGTTTAGTCAACCAAAAGCTTTGCGCATGCGCATAAAAGCAAAATAAGCTTTTTGCTGCGTGTCCGCCGGGCTAGTTTGCAGTGACGTGCACTCGTAGTAAGGAATTCCAAACTGCTTGACTTACCGAAATAAGCAATTCAATAATAAACTTTGCTTACACCAATACACATATCATCATTTCAGTCAATGTTTTTCTTTAAGCTGAAGAATACATATTATCATTCAAATATTCCTTTACACATTCAAATTCTGATCCGCGCCTTCTTTTCGTTAAAAAATAATAATAATAATAATAATAATAATTGCTCAAGAAAAATTAATACACAATAAATGTTTACAAAAATTCTGTTGGCAAAGCACGAACCTCGCGAAAACAATGTTTGTGAGCGAGGACGGTGTATGTAGGACTATTATACAATACAATATTAAATATTCAAAAAAGGAAGAAAAATAATTTGATTTAGTAAATTTCTATAACAAAACAGAAAAAAAAAAAAAATTGAGAATTATTTCATAAGAAAGAAAACAAGAGAAAAAAAGAAGAAATGAAACAGGAAAACAAGGAAGAGAATTAAAGTTGACTTGACATATTCCAAAAGTAACTAGAAAAAAAACAAAAAGTTTATAAAAAAAAAAAAGGTTAAGAAAAAGAAAAAAAAAAGGTTTATAGACTTAGGAAGACGTTTAATAACTCGGTATTATTGAAAGTATAGTGTTTTAACATAAGTTTATAATTTATTTCATTTAGATTATTTTTTATAATCATAGGTAACTGATTGTAGAGAAGAGGTCCCAAAACACTTGTATGCCTTTTTGTAGCTGACTTATTGCAGCGAACGGTTTGCATTGGGAGTGTTAATTGTCTTCGCGTGTTATATCTAGAATTGTAAAAATCAAAGTTATGTCGGTTTTTGAACATGTATTTCAAAGCAGCAAAAAGATAAAGTTGCCGTATATTCATTACATGGAATTCCGAAAAAGCCATTTTGGTTGAGTAGAACTTCGATTTTCCTAGACAAATTTTCACGATGAGGTTTTGTAAAGCTATAAGAGGCGCAAGGTAAGATGTTAATGTTGATCCCCAGACTAGTATTCCGTAATTTAAGACTGATTGTACAAGTGCATAGTAGACCATTTTAAGAAGATTAAAGTCTGCGATTTTACTTAGGATGAGTAAGGAATGGAGAGTTCTTCTTAGTTTCTGTGTGACCATATTTAGATGTTGCTTCCAACTGATTTGGTCGTCTATTATAATGCCTAAATATTTCATCTCAGACTTTTGCTTGATATTAATTCCATCAATATTTAAATTTATTATATTCGAATGTGTGTTAGCTTTTTTCCCCATGGCCAAGAAAAAGGTTTTTTCGAGATTTAAAGATAATTTGTGACCATTTAGCCACTTAAAAACAGCTTTTAAGCCCACATTTGCTTTCTGTTGAACAGCTTCCCATTGGTAGTCTTTGAATAAAAGCACGCTGTCATCGGCATACGCTACAATTTCCCCATCGAAACCAGGTAAATTTTTCAAGCAAAGATCATTAATATATATATTAAATAGTAGAGGACCCAGGATAGTACCTTGGGGGACACCACATTTCACAACAGCTGGTTCGCTTAAAGTATTTCCAAGTCTGACCTTCTGTATACGATTAGAAAGGTAGGATTGCATCAAGGATAAAGCATTTGAAGTCACACCGATTGTTTTCAGTTTTTCTATTAAAATTTTGTGATTTACCGTGTCAAAGGCTTTTTTTAGGTCTAAGAAGACGGCTAGTGTTTTTTGGTTCTGATCATTGGCGTCATTCATGAATTTGGTTACTTCATACATTGCGTCGGATGTGCTCAAATTGGCTCTAAAGCCGAATTGACATGGTGAAATTATGTTTTTTGTCTCCAAGTAATGGTTGAGACGCACTTTGATACACTTTTCTAATAATTTGGCTACATTTGATATTAATGAAATCGGCCTATAGTTACTAAGGACATTTTTATCTTGATCTTTATGGATTGGTGTTATCAAAGCAGTTTTCAGTCTATCAGGGAAGGTGCCAGTTAAAAAACATATGTTAAATATATGTGATAAAGATGGTACAATATGATGAGCTCCAATCTTTAACAATCGTGCAGTAATATTGTCTTCGCCAGGTGTTTTGTTTGGATTCATATCGTTTATATATAGTGTTAGCTCTTCTTCCGAGATGGGAGTTAGAACGAAATTGTGTTGTAAGTGCGGATAGCTTAAGTCAAATCTTTGCTCGTCTCTTAAATTATTTGATATGTTTTGTCCTACATTTGTGAAAAATTTATTGAATTCGTTTGTGATATCAATTTTTTCGGTTAAAGTACAGCCATCAGCCGCTTTGATTTCAGTCACAGAAAGTCTAGATTTATTTTTCTTCTTCTTAGTAACAATTTCGTTTATAATTTCCCAAATTTTTTTTGGTGCACCTTTGGCCTTGTCTATTTCATTGGTATAGTAAGAAGTTTAAGCTTTTCTAATCATTTGATTCAAAATATTCCGATATTGTCTAAATTTGTTTAAAAGACTAGTGTTAAATGGTTGCTTATTTAGCTTCTGCAGCAGTGGATTTTTGTTGTTAATTGAAATAGCTAAACCTCTAGTACACCAGAGTTTTACAGGATTTATTCTCTTTTTTTGAGGTGTTTTAATTATTTTGTCTGCGTTTCTTATACAGTCCGAAAATAATTCAAGGAAAATATCAGTGCATTGGTTCGCATCATGGCAGTTCACTACATCTGACCAATTTTGCTTTTGGAGATTCTCCTCAAAAATTGTATAATCCACCTTATGTAATAACTTTTCAGGGTCTACAACATAGTCATCTTTAGGTAGCAGGTGTCCAGAGATTATTCCTATAATAGCATTGTGATCAGTTAATCCATACTGAAAAATTGCTGGTGAGAATTTTAAATCGTCAGAATTTTTTAAGAACATATGATCTATGCACGTCGATGAAGCATTCCGTGTTATTCCCTCAAGATATTTATTAAATCCATGCTCTGCCAAAACATTTAGATAATCGTTAACGGTACTTGATGTATTTTTTTCTAATATGTTAATGTTTACATCTCCTACTATTAAATGGTTTTTACAGTTTCTAAAATGTTTTAAATGAGAATCAAGTGAGTTTATAAATACATTCTTATCAAGGCTAGGAGATCTATATATGCTAGTCAGGTGCAATGTTATGCTGTCTTGTAATTGTATTTTCAAAAATAAGGTGTTCGCTTGGTCTATATAGTTTTCAATAACGTTAACTGAGAATTTTTCATGTACATAAATGACCAAACCGTCGCATTTATTGTGCAAGTTTGGTTTAATAAATAAGTTGTAGCCGTCAATGTTGAAGCTATTACTGTCTTGCAACCAAGTTTCGGTAAGGACTATTATATCGAAAGTTATTTTAAGTTCAGTTAGCAAAATACGTAGGCAGTCAAAGTGTTTTGGTAGACTTCTTATGTTCATATGAAATATGCTGAAAGATGGTAAATTAATATTTTCGACAAATTTTTCAACGTCGCTGGTGACACATAAATTATCAGTTTTGCAGTTCTTTACCTCTTCCAAATCTAAAATGCTATTTTCCAAATTCATTAAAAATCAATAAAAATAAATATGAGTTAAATAGATTAAACACGAAAAAGGGTAAAATTATTTAAATCTGGTAATAACTAAATCAGCTTCGCAAGTTATTTTATATGTTTTACTTGTTTCATTCTTTTTAATTAAAATGTTATCTCCTTGTATCCAAACATATTTTAAATTATTTTCTCTAGCGAAAGTTTTAGACAAGTACAATAATCGTTTATAATATTTCGTTAGATGAGGGTTGACATAAAAGTTTGTATTTTGAAGTCTACTATGTAGATTAGTGCATATAAGTTTAGTCTTTTTTGTCCTGGACTTCTCGATCCAAAGATCTCTATGTTCCCTTGTTTGGAAACGGACAATGATTGGTCTAGGCAATTCTTTACGTCGTTGATTTGATATCCTATACGATGTTGTAGGCGGCGCTTCGTTTCCGATATCTATAATTTCGGCAACTTTCCGCACGATCTGCATTGCATCTTCATTTGCTGTATCTGGTACTCCAGAGATTTCGATTTCAGTACATAACTTCTGTTGTTCAAAACTCTGGACATGATTGTCCAGCATTGCCAGTTTATCCTTCAGATACATGTTTTCTTTGGTTAGATTGTCACACGTTTCCTTTAGTTCGTTAATCCTCTTTCCATAAGAATCTAACTTCATATCGAAGTCGTCGAATTTGTCGCTGAAAAACTCAACCGATTTGCGTAGGTCTGATATCTCCTCTTTAAGTAAACGTTTAATGTCCGCAAATTGGTTTTCCATATTCGATTTGATGTTGGTAACACTTGTTAGGATTTCGTTTGCATTATCGTTTAATTTATCTGGTAGTTTGTTTACGCTTGTTTGTTTGCAATTATTACATTGAAAGTTCTTCCTTCTCTCTTTACTGAGCTTTCGAAAATTTGCATCGCTATATCCCATGCAGAGGAAGTGAAACTCTTCACTGCAAATACTACATTCTAGTGCTTGGCTCTTATCCACTATGTACTCACTGCATGTCGTGCAACATGTAGAACTCATTTCGCTATGGCTCTCTTCAGTGATTGACAGTTGTTATTGGGCTTATACACCTGTTCTCTTTTCGATGATTTGCCGCCGAAAAATTCGTCGAAGGTACATATATTTTTCAGAAATATAAAATACACTTACAAATTTAGTGTTTGCTCGTGTTTTTTTTTATCTCTGTAGATAGCGACTATCGTCAAGCCTCGTTCGGATGATTTTTTCGCACAATGGATCCAATACAACAGCGAAATTATAACAAAATTGAGGGAGCGATCCAAATCACGGTCTGATATGTTGAGATGTCACTACATACTGAAAAAACATTCGTTCAATTACTTTAGATAATATTCAAACCTCCCACATTTTGCACACCATAGACACCAAACTTAGAATAGGAAAATGTGCCTAGATCTTTAGATGCATGTACCATGTGTGCATCCAAATACTAGAGACATGTTGATTCCAGAAAATGGGAATCTTGGATTTCGGTAGTACATTGGGCAAAGATTTTTTTTTGTTTTGTTCGCAAATTTATATGAGACAAGTCAAGCACTGGCGCGACTGCTTTTGTGTGTGGGATAAAGCCCAATGATGCTTGTTAATGAAATGTTGCCAATGCAGGGAATGTTTATGGGAATTTGATTTTTCCAGTAGAGCTTTTGTTTTTTTTGTTATGTAATGGATTTTCCGTTGCAATTTAAAAGAGGAAATCAGTGCAATCGGGTGATTTTGATTAAATTGTGATTTGAAGTTTTTTTGACCGTTTGTAGTGATTTAATTGATTTGATTTGTGATAAAAGTGATAAGTTTTCTTTTCGCATTATGTCGGAGTATTGCTGCGCGACGGATTTCGTACTAAAAGCGGGATTTTCAACTCTTTCCTTTGCCAAGAAAAGAGAAATTATAGAATCGGATAGACCGAAGCCAGATCTTAGTTTAGAGTTTAAATAAAAAAATATTACGCGAAAATTCCATATCGAAACGTATGAAAAGTACATTTGGTTAACGGGAAGCTGTAAATTAAATAAGTTATTTTGCTGGCCGTGTCTTTTGTTCACGAATGAAAAATCTGTTTGGAATAAAGCTGGATTTAGTGATTTGAATAATTTTACGGGCTCAGCAGGAAAGCATTCAAGTTCCGAAAAACATCTTCAGTCGTTAATTAAATTAGATAATTTTGGTTCTCAGCGTATAGAGTTTATGCTTAGTAACCAGGTGGCAATATCTGTTAGTTTGCATAATGAAAAAGTTGAGCGTAATCGTAATATTTTGAAACGTTTAATCGATACTGTAATTTTTTTGGCAAAACAGGAGCTTCCTTTTCGCGGAAATAATGAAGACTCTTCTTCAAATAATCGTGGTAATTTTATCGAAACCGTAAATTTCTTGAGTTTGTACGATCCGATAATTGAGTCCCACATAGATTCTATAAAAGCAAATGCAGCGTTTTCGGGTTTGTCTAATAGAATCCAAAACGATCTTGTTTCCGCTATAGCTAATGTGGTTCGAAATAAAATCAATTTGGAAATAAAGGAGGCTCCATTTGTAGCTGTAATGGTCGACGAAACGCCAGATGTTAGCGGTCGGGAACAATTAACGATGATTTTTAGATATACAATATCAAATGAGATTGAAGAAAGATTTATCGGATTTTTGGATGTAAGCGCTAATCGTACAGCTACAGCAATAAGCTCTCACATTTTAAAACAATTGCAAAATTTTAATATCGATAAGAAATTAATTGCACAATGTTACGATGGCGCAGCAGTAATGAGTTCTCAAATTCGTGGAGTTCAGACTTTAATTCGGGAAAAACATAAATCGGCAATTTTCGTTCCATGTTACGCTCATTCACTAAATCTAGTATTGTCTAAAGCAGTTGAGTTTATTCCGGAAATTAAATTATTTTTCGCGCACATCAATAAAATCGCATCATTTTTTAATACATCCACTAAAAGGTCGGACCTTTTTGCAAATATAGTAAATCGTCGTTTACCATCGGTTTCCAAAACGCGTTGGCATTATCATTCGCGTATTATTAACGTTATATTTGAACATAAGCATGAAATTTGTACAGTTTTTGAGACAATTTCGAATGGTTCTCAACACTGGGATGGCGATTCCTTGACTTTTTCCGATATATACTTACAAAAATTCGCAGTCAGATTTTCAATTATATCTGTTAATTTTTTTGAAATTTTTTCGAAAACTGATATATTATTTAATATTATTCAGAGCAAAGTGGTAAACATTTCATATGCAAGCCTTAAAAATTATTGAATTTGAAAATTGGCTTGAAAATGACTTTTCTAAAAAGTTTGATAATTTCTATTCGACAGTTACAGCAGAATATCAGCCACCACGTAAGAAATGTAGAAATGCGATAGATCCTTTACAAAATTTACGGCGGATATTTCGGGAGATTATAGATGTTATTCTCGGGCAAATTCGAGATCGATTCCATTCGTTTAAAGATCTTTCATTTTTAGAGTTGCTTGAACCGAATTATTTTTCTAAATTCAAGTCAAATTTTCCCGATAAAAATTTTTACTCACTTATTGAATATCACGGTCAATTTTTCGACAGAATAAAGTTGAAAAATGAGCTAAAAGTTATTTATTCTTCAGATGAGTTTAAAAACGCGAATCCTATTTTAGTAAAATTCTCGATTATTTTCAAAAACGGCCTTATGTCGCAAACGGTTTTAAGCAAGTTCATATTTTAGCAAAATTATTAACGTCAATTCCAGTCACAGTGGCAACTGCGGAAAGGTCATTTTCAACACTAAAGCGCGTTCACACATTTTTGAGAAATCGCCAATCCCAAGAACGACTTTCGGATCTTGCTTTAATTGCGGTTGAAAAGGATCTTCTTATACAAATGCGAAGAGAAAACGATTTTTTTGATAATGTGATTAAAGAGTTTTTACTTAAAGAACGGCGCATAGATTTGGAATACAAATAAATGGCAATGGCGAAAGAATATTTATTTATTTCAAATACCCCTGAATTTTTCTTAGTCTTAATTAACATAATATTTATTTATCATTTTTTTAATTAGTAATATTTTATTTATTTATTTTTTTTGTATTCCGAATATATGTGCCAATATTTTATTTATATCTTTCCTGATTTCTTCTTTAAGGCTTAAAGCCGCTTGGTATAAATGTTTTTGTGACTGTCCATATTCTATTATACAGTCCATTTTTGTTTATGCTAAATTGGCTTTAGGGCGCCCAACTGCTTGACTATGAAAAATTTCCACTGCACGTCACTGCTAGTTTGTAATGTAATGTGAGAAATGATTCACACGCGCTCTCGATTCAAACTAAAGTATAGTATTTAGTTTGCCGTGTGCGGAGTTACATATGTATGAATACGTGCGACGTATTTCCACCATGAACAGTTTAGTTCAGTTCAGTTCAAAGTGGAATAGGACAAGTTTGTAGTATTTTGCCAACCAAGCAGTCTAGTCTAGTCTAGTCTAGTCTAGTCTACTGTGTGCGCGGCCTCATATACCGCATTATGCTAAATGACGGCATTTTTGTCCTCTACAAAACACACTCTCTGGACACTTGCAGCATTTCGGTCGAATTTAACTAGTAAATAAACACTGAACGCGGAAAACCAAAACTAAACACTAAACGCACAAAAACTGGACTCGCCACCATCAGTCGCCAACCACTGGATTCTTTTTCAAAGACTCTATGACGAAAGCGCAGAAGTCAGTAATGACATCACGCAGCACTCAAAACCAGCTGAGCGGAGGACTGTATATTAAGATGGCAATGACAGAACCACCGCCATCTTTACTCTCAGGCCGGAGTGTCAAAGCAATTACGTCATGACAAACAGTGAACCATATGTAAACAAAGTGAGGAACGCGTGCAGTCGACCTCTTGAAATTTGGCGATATTCGTGCGTAAAAGTGATTTTAGTGTCGCGATTTTAAGTACAATTGAAAGTAGTACTTCTCACTGCTATTTGAAAGTGAAAAAAACGCAAGGTGCCGCGAAATACCGACCAAAATGAACTGCTCGAAACTGCGCGAGACAGGAGTGGGGTTATAAAAGTGCGACACGAAAAATTTCGCATTTTTCGTTTATTTTCCGAAGATTTGGCTATTGTGAATGATGCAGCACTACCCTCGGACGAATCCTCGGGCCGGTGAGTTCAGCGGAAACTCCCGGAAGTGCCCCAAAAAGTGAATTCAAAGTGGTTGTCAAATGACAACATTACAGGTGATTTCCGGCCTTTTCATCGGAATTTATAGGGTAGGTATACGTTTTTCGTTGTGCTAAAATTTTAGTCGATTGATGCGCCCCAAAATGCGGGCCTTGAACGCGTTGTTGACGAGCCAGACGAAAAATGCAAAATTTCCCGCGTCGCACTTTCCTAACCTCGCACTTTTCAACATACCATTTTGCTCGATAGTTCCCGGCACTTCACGTTTTTTCACTTCCACACGGCACTGATAGCCACTACTTTTATTTGCACTTTCGAAATTCCGACTCTAAACTCACTTTTATGGCTCGTTTACATTTACCAGTGCACCGGCATGCCTATAGACTTGTCGACAAGTGCCTTGCGTGTAGCTGCTTGCATGACGTGTGCCAGTAGGTGTTTACACACACAATTCGAGTTGCAAGCTGGCTGGGATTTTTTTCTTGATTGTCGATTTGATTATCACTTATTTACCATTGCGACATTCAGTTGCAGGCGACATTGATCTTTGATCGTTTTTTGGCGTACCAATGACAGTAAACATATGTTCGCAAGTCAACTGGAATGCCTGTAGGAAATCAATTGGCTCGGGAGGCCAGCTACTTGCAAGGTGCCGTGCGGGTTTACTGGCCTGGCAGTTCACAGGCACGGGTGTTTACACATATGCAAGTGACAACTTGCAAGTTACTTGCAAGGCACTTGCAATGCCCGTAAAATGTACGTACTTGCACGGTCTACTGGCAAGTGTAAACGCTATTTACGCACAAATATCGCGAAATTTTACCGGGCGACCGCACGCGTTCACATTTGGTTGACTGCTTGTCATGTCGTTAGTGCTTTGACAATCAGCTGACACTCCGGCCTGAGAGTAAAGATACTCAATTGCCCTAACCCCTTGTGGGGCATAGCGCGTCAACTGTTCCATCTGGCCCAGTTGACGTTTCGTTGGCATAAATTGGTTTCAGAGAATGCAGTTGCCAGCATGCACCTCCTGCACATCCATGGCCACGAACGTTGTCGTGGACGGGATTCGAACCCGAAACGCCGGTAGTCAAACATGAGACTGATGCCTCAACACACTGCGCTACCGGTCGCCCCAAGAGAGTAAAGATGGTAGTGACAGAAATCTTACTTTCTGGACATGCCTGCGTCATGTCCTTGCGGATCAACCATCAAGTTGTACATCATTCCCTTTCATGGCCGTAACAGCATGCCGAGCTTATAAAAAACGCGAAGTAGGAGAAATACTCACTTTCATTGTTCGCCCGTCGCAATTAAATAAAAGATGCGATAAACCCAACTGACATCTTATATTCGAATTTGTCATTTATTTTCACTTGTGGAGAATTTGAAAATCCCAATCCCAGTGCTTCTGGAGATCGAGCTACATCAGGTCAAGTGATCTGTTGCTTGGTTTGGTCCAGCCCCCCAAGTGATCAAATGATCTCGCGCAGATAAAATGATCTCGTTCCTAGCGTGAACCCAAATTAATTTAATATCAAAGAAAAAGGCTTATTTTGAAAGTAGTTTGAATAAATTTGAATTCGATTTTTTCGAAAGTAGAAAATTACAATGGTACCTTTTCAATTAACTCTAAAAAGGCAATGAATTTTATACGCTTCCTTGTCTTTATAAATTTTGGAAAAGAGTTCTTCTTTATATATCGCGAATGTCTACCCAATTCTTACGAAATCCTTTCAAATTAAAAATGCATAGTGCGTATACAGAGCCTTCGTATTTTCAAGATACTTAACATATTTCCCTGGGCTGATGGTGATTATTTATTATGTATTTACATTGTACAACCATGAGTTGTTCCGAGAGAGAATTTCAATATATTTTTTATACTGATTCTAGTCAAAAACATTTTTGAATGTAATTTACAAAATTTGAATTCATTTTCAAAAAGCTGACGAAAATATTTATATAACAAAAAACCGGCGAGCTCAGAAGAAGACGTTATCAAACAAACTAGAGGCCATGTTTCCCGACGGCGAGAAAGCCCTGGAAAGTTGAAAGGGAATTGAAAATTAGTATGCTAATAATATCTACAGGACGAAGTAGCAACTGTAGATTGTACTTTGTCTTGAGCAAACCATTAAGACGCTCAGAAAGCTCGTGTAAATTTCACAACGAGTCTTTGGAGCGTAGTTGTTTTCTTGTTTGTGTTGTACTACTGGGCCAGTGTTCAGAAACTCCTTTGGATGCTTAGACGTTGCGCCAAGAAGCAACTCTTCCTAGTCTTGGCCGACTTGTCTGTAGGCCAGGCCAAATAAAATATATAGCATTTGAAACAAGTCATTTGTCTACATTTGCAATTATTTGCTCCGTCGAATCACATCTAACAAAAGATGGAAAAATAACAGCTTGTCGGAAAGCTTCTTATTTAACATTCACTCCAGTCATTTGAGCTGAACCTACGAAATCCAATTTCTTTTCTTCGTCCTGTTGTGTGCCATCTTACGTTGGTGTTGTCTGCAACGTCTGTCTGTTTTCCATCAGCCGAGTTTGGCAAAGCGTTCCTACGAAACCCCCACAGAGTATCATTTGTAACGCGTACATGAAAATTTTCCGCTATAAGCACAATAATTTAAATATCAGCTCGGGGCTGGTTTGAGTGATATGAAAGTGGGAGGAAATGTAGTAGGGATAGTAGAGCCTCGGTGCGTTTGGAATCGCTCCTCGCATTCGGTACTTCATGCCGTTTCGCAGCCCGCTCCCCGAGTCGGTATGTCTTTCGTCGTATCGTGATAAGGATAACGCCGAAGTTATGATTAACTGTAGCGCAGAGTAACAATGCTCGATGCTTAATGTAATTGTAACGAGTTATTGTTCCGAAAAACATCAATTCTCTGCGGTACCGAAACCTTTCGAGCGCTTCGTTAAATGAAGTCTAGTTGCAATCAAAATGAAAGACGGATAGACGTAGGCAAAACTACATTGGGATGGGTGGTAGCAGCTCCCAGCAACCATCGACTTCGCTGAATTGTTCACTGAGAGAAAGGCCACAAACGAGACACCAACGATAATGGAGTATGTGCCCCGAAGTGGAAAATTAGAATATTCTCGTTCAGTCGAAAGAGTTTTGAACGTTGCCAATAGCGGAAATGTCATCCTTTGGTGCTAATTATTTGATGAATGACGACGTTTAATAATTGTTGTTGAACCATGATGAAGCATTTTCGGTGTAATTACAATAGTTTGCGTGGAAGAGTTAGGAAGCATAAATTGGACGGAGCCTGATTTAAACTTTGAAGTTCGCATTGCCGGTAGATTACTTAAATTGAAGAAAACATTATTTGCCACATGTTTATATTATGGCAGTGGATAGGTCACACATTGCGAAAGAGTGATAACTGCATTGCTTTGCATGCCATGAAATGGAACCCCTTTTCCAACCAAGGCCAACCTAGAGGGGGTCCTCGAATCACATGGCGTCGATCTGCTGCAAACGAGTGTCAGGCACTGGGTAAGTCTTTTGGGGAGTTGCGCCCCATTGCCCAGAACAGAGTACGACGGCGCGCAGGAGTAGTTGACGCGCTATGCCCCGCAAGGGGTTAAGGCAAAGTAGTAGTATTTTTACAACTATTCATACACAATACTTCACTAGTATTGGTATAACCTGCTTTGTTATACAGTGTTATAATTAGTTCATCATTATCGTGGCGTAACAGCCCGACGTCGGGCCCTAGCCGCATAGATCAGCGTTTTCCAATTATCTCGGTCAAGTGACCCTGTCCTCCAATTTTGGACCCCCAGTAGTTGTTCGACTGCAAGGAAGACCGACAGCTCGTTGAATAGTCTGAGAAGATGCCTTTCGCACGAGCTTTTGCTATTCCTCGCAGCCTTGCTCGACGCGTCATCCATTGAATATTTTTTTAGGCATGCGGTCGTCGTCTAATCGTGGTATCTGCCCTACCCTTTGTAGACGTTTTAGTTTGACGATTCTCGAAACTTCCAGCGCATCGTACAGCTCATGGTTGCACCGGACGCAAAATACTCCGAAATGTCGCCGAAGGACCCTTCGTTTAAATGTGTTTACCATTTTTTCGAAGGATTGAGTAAGGGTCCAGGTTTCGGAACCATAGCATAGCACATATCGTATGAGGGTTTTGTATATGTGGAGCCTAGAATTTCTGTGCACATGCTTCGATTTCATTATTGGGAGGACCGAGAAGAAAGTGTTATTATACCCTTCACGGATGTGATAGGGTATATTAACTTTGTCATGAAGTTTGCAACGCAAAGAAGGAAGCATCTCCGACCATATAAACTACATATTTTCTTGGTCAGTATGATGAGACGAGTCGATTAAGCTTTGTCCGTCTGTCCGTCTGTCTGTCTGTCCGTCTGTTTCTATGTAAACTAGTCCCTCAGTCTTGAAGCTATCAAGCTGAAATTTTGTAAAATACAAAGCCTTCTTTTCATTGCAAGCAGTATATATGTCGGAACCAACGAAATCGGACCACTACGTCATATAGCTGCCATAGGAACGACCGGTCCAAAAATTCGTCTTTGTGAGAAAAACTTTTTTATTTCTAAAGGTATCTTTCTCAAATTTCACAGAAATTAATAATATCTATAGTTAAATCACATTTACAAATTTGGTTGAATTCGGACTACTACGTCATATAGCTGCCATAGGAACGACTGGTCCAAAAATTCGTCTTTGTGAGAAAAACTTTTTTATTTCTAAAGATATCATCTTCAAATTTCACATTAATCAATAATATCATTGGAAAAATCACATTCCTGAATTTGGTTGAAATTGGATCACTACGTCATATAGCTGCCATAGGAACGACCGGTTCAAAAATTCGTCTTTGTGGGAAAAACTTTTTTATTTCTATAGATATTGTTTTCAAATTTCACATTAATCAATAGTATCTTTAGTGAAATCACATTCTCGAATTTGGTTGAAATCGAACTACTCTATCATAGAGCTGTTATAGGAACGACCGTTCCAAAAGCTAGGTTTTATCAGAAAAAACTTTTTTATTTCTAAAGATATCTTTATGAAATTGCACATTATTCAATCATATTGTATTGTGAATGCATATTCGATGTGTCATTGCAACTACGTAATTGTCAACTCTAACTTAACTATTCTCTTCTCAATAAAAACGTCAAACGTGAAACACTTGCGAAATCTGCGTTCTTTATTACTGAGGTCACAACAGGTTATGGGCCCAGTAATTTATCCGCGAATATTTAAATAATCGATTTGATTTCTATTCGGGAAGTAAAGTGTTTCGAATCCAGTCGATTTTCTTCAAATTTTAAGAGATTTATTTTCACTAATCGTCGACGTTAAAGTGAGGTTAGTTCTTGCTACGTGATTCATGAGAAAAGTTTCAACACCCACGTCGCCAAGTGAAAAGCCGAAAATCAGTAACCAAATTGCTTTCACAAATATTGAAACCGATCTCATTCCAATGGCATCATCACTTTTAACATCGATTGAAAAGTTGAAAGGCAGAGAGAATTATTCTTCGTGGAAATTCTCTATGCAAAATTATCTGGAATATGAGGAATTGTCGCAGTGCATTACCGGCACTGAAACCGATGCTAAAAAAAATGCGAAAGCAAAGGCAGCGTTGAACTTAAGCATCGATAAATCTATGCAAACCCATGTGAAATCCGCGAACACGGCAAAAGACATTTGGAATAACCACAAAGCAACATTCGAAGATAGTGGAGCAGGCCGCAAAGTTACTTTGTTCCGCCACATGATCAACACCAAACTTAGCGAATGTGAAACGATGGAGTCGTATGTCGGTCGAATTGTTTCAACGGCGCAGACGCTTGGTGATGTGGATTTCCATATACCAGACGAAATATTGGCAGTAACACTCCTAAGTGGTTTAACCAGTGACTATCAGCCAATGGTCATAGCCATGGAAAGCACTGGCAAAACACTGACAGCAGATGGTGTGAAAACGAAATTGCTACAGGAACCTGTAACCATCTCTGCAGCGGACGGGGAGAAAGCGTTCTTTGCTAAGAAAGACAAATCTGGTAAGAAACGTGGTCTAATATGCTACACATGCAGGAAAAAGGGGCATAAGTCATTCAATTGTCCACAAAAATCGAGTAAAAACGATTCGAAAGGGACCAACGCAGACACCAAAAAACCTGTGGCGTTTAGTGCGGTCTTTTTAAGTGGGAAACACGATCGAAACGACTGGTATATCGACTCTGGAGCGACGAGACATATGACGATGAGAGAAGACTGGATGATTGAGACAACTAGATGCGGTCAGTCAACGATTCGGGCAGCGAACGATGAAGAGATGAAAGTATGCAGCAGTGGAACAGTGATTTTTGATGCAGACGTTAATGGAAAGCATCAGACAGTAGAGTTTCAAAATGTACTGTGTGTACCGAAACTGACAGCCAACTTGCTCTCGGTAAGTCAAATGACTAATAAAGGAAAAGCCGTTCATTTTACTTCATCAGGTTGTGTGATAAGAGATGCTAATGGCGTGCTGCTAGGAACCGGATCATTGGTCGATGGACTGTATCGTATGGATGGCAGCAGCAATACCGTACTGGCTGCAATTGCATCAAATAAGTCCATGGAATTATGGCATCGGCGTTTGGGACACGCTAATCCATTTTATTTGAAGAAGATGATGGAAGGAGGTGTCAATGGTATATCGTTCGATGGAAATGAATTGAGCATTTCGTGCATCACATGTTGCAAGGGCAAACAATCGCGTAAGCCCTTTCCCAAGCAAGGAACTAGAGCCACTCAGCTGTTAGAAACCATCCATGCAGACTTAGCTGGTAAAATGGAATGCCCATCCATTGGTGGTAACTATTACTGTTTTGTATTGGTTGATGATTTTAGCCGAAGAACATTTGTTTACATGCTAAAGCATAAAAATGAAGCATTCGAAAAATTTTGCTCATTTAAACAATTAGTTGAAAACCAAACCGGTTTAAAAATAAAGAAGTTTCGGAGCGACAATGGAACGGAGTTCTTTTCGAAGCAATTTGAAAGTTTTCTCGGTCAGCATGGAATACAACATCAAAGCTCTATTCCACATACACCACAGCAAAACGGATTAGCAGAGCGCACGATTCGGACATTGACTGAAAAGGCTAGATGCATGTTACAGGATGCGAATTTACCGAAGCGTTATTGGGCAGAAGCAATGAGTACAGCTGCATACATCAAAAATCACACAACTTCATCTATCTTGGGATACAAATCACCGATGGAAATTTGGAGTGGAAAGAAGCCGGATATAAGCCACTTCAGAGTGTTTGGATCAGTAGCGATGGCGATGATTCCAAAAGGAAAACGGCGGAAGTTCGATGCGAAGTCCAGAGAATTGATATTTGTTGGATACTGCGAGGATCAAAAGGGTTATCGACTTATGGATCGGCGAACCAATAAAATAATTGCGTGTCGGGATGTCACGATTATAGAACAAGACTATATTGGGCCAAGTCAGTCTATGGTGAAAAATGGAGACATTGGCATTGGGAGTGACAGCAGCACGTTGATAATTGAAGGATCATCGAACGAGAATGGCGTGCAACATGGCCAAAACAATGTTGCAAAAATTGATGTCGTACATACTCAAAGTGCTATTGGCGTGCAACATGGCCCAAACAATGTTGCAACAACTGACTCAGTAAATATTCAGGGCACAAACGGCGTGCAGCATAGCCAAAACAATGCTGCTCAAAATGACTCGATAGATGACTCATCGATTGATGACTTTGTGGACGCTAACGATGATAATACATACATCCCTGAATTCGATACAACTGATGAGAGCGACGAAGAGGATACATCAATCAGCGACAGCAAGTTCGGTAGTGTACGATGTTCGAAACGTGAAACCAGACCTGTTCAACGATACGAAGCATCACATTTTGCGAACGAAGTACGGAGTGGTGAACCAGTTACTGTTGACGAAGCACTTAATTGTCACGACGGACAGCATTGGAAAAGTGCCATGGATGATGAGCATCGCTCATTAATTGAAAATAAAACTTGGGAATTAGTGGAACTACCGAAGGGTTCCAAATCTATAAATTGCAAATGGGTTTTTAAACAGAAAACTGATTCTAATGGCAATATCGCACGATACAAAGCCCGACTCGTTGCTAAGGGTTGCAGCCAAAGGCCAGGTATTGACTTTGAGGAAACTTATTCTCCCGTGGTTCGCTATTCGTCGATTCGATTATTGATGGCGTTGGCCGTAAAATTGAATCTAAATATTGAACAAATGGACGTAGTGACTGCATTCCTACATGGTGATATCAACGAAGCGGTCTACATGAAACAACCTGAAGGATATGACGACGGAAGCGGTCGAGTATGTAAACTGAAGAAGTCGCTTTATGGATTAAAACAAGCCAGCCGTCAATGGAACCAAAAAATGAACGAAGTCCTTATCAAAGCGGGGTTTGTACGTTGCAAAACTGATTCATGCATATACGTACGTCGAAAAGGTGAATCTATTATTGTTGTTGCAGTTTATGTGGACGATTTGTTGATTCTTTACAACAATTCAGTATGGAAAGATCAACTTAAATCGATATTGACCAGTAATTTTAAAATGAAGGACTTGGGCAAGGCGTCGAATGTTCTTGGATTACGTATTGATTACGATCAGCGCAAAGGAGTTATTAAATTGGACCAACAAAAATACGCTGAACAGGTTCTACGCAAGTTCAACATGTTCGATTGTGATCCAGTGAAATTGCCTAGTGACCCAAACCAAAAACTTACAAGAGAAATGTCACCAAGCACCGAAATTGAAATTGAGCAGATGAAATCAGTTCCGTACCAAGAAGCTGTGGGCAGCATTCTGTATTTGGCACAGTGCACGCGACCAGACATTTCGTTTGCAGTAACGAATGTTAGTCAATTCAACAAAAACCCAGGTCTAGCACATTGGAGAGCAGTAAAACGTATTCTACGCTACATTAAAGGTACGTTAAACTACCAGCTAACTTTTACCAGGGACAGCAAATTCGAGAATTTGTGTGCATATGCCGATGCTGATTGGGCGTCTAGTTGTTGCGATAGAAAATCGTGCAGTGGGTACATTTTTCTATGGCAAGGTGGAGCTGTATCATGGTTGTGTAAAAAACAGCCGACGGTGGCATTGAGCACTGCCGAAGCGGAGTACATGGCACTGTCAGCAGCGTGTCAGGAAGCATACTGGCTAAATCAATTGAAGCACGAGATAATTGGAGGTCAAAAGCCAACACTTCAAATATTCAGCGACAACAAAGGTGCTATTGACTTGGCACTAAACGGAGCGTATAGTCCAAAAACAAAACACATTGATATACGTCATCATTTCATCAGAGATTTCATACGGAAGGAAATTGTAAAAATAACAAAAATAAGTACTGATAAAATGATAGCAGACAATCTTACTAAAGCTGTACCAATTGATAAACATAAATTTTGCACATTTGAAATGGGATTAAGTATTTAATTTATTCTCGATAATACGTAAAGTAAATTATTAGCAGAACTATTGTTTGTAATTTGAAACTCATGACCCATCGAACAAGTGGGAATATTGTGAATGCATATTCGATGTGTCATTGCAACTACGTAATTGTCAACTCTAACTTAACTATTCTCTTCTCAATAAAAACGTCAAACGTGAAACACTTGCGAAATCTGCGTTCTTTATTACTGAGGTCACAACATATTGATTGCTTAGCTACATTCCCAAATTTGGTTAAAATCGGCCCACTATTTCATATACTGTAACACGCGCCTCAAGAAAGACCCGCTTGAGATGATGTAGGGAAAACTCTTATCTTCTCCGTATCGTGGTTCAGGCAGTGTTTGAGCGGTTGACCGTCTGGAGTGCTAAATATACATAGTATAGAGTAATGCATGCAACGAATCATATTTTCAAGTGCGTACGATATGAGGACATTAAATAACTAACATGCATGAGTTAGAATTTCTTATGATCTTGAGATAAGAGATGGTGGATTAGATGGAGTATGGATGATTGTGTGTGTGTGTTTAGCGTGAAGGAAGATTATCGGTTTGAACTAGTGGTTCATTCTACTGTGTGATCCATACGGGCGCGATACCGAGTTGGTTATTCAATTGATCGGTTTTTAAAGATTATATTCAGTTTCCTACTTCCAGAGTTACACTACCTCTTATAGAAACAGTGAAATCGGAACAAGTTTTACTACAATACTAATTTCAAAGTTGCAAATGTACCACAAATCACAACGAAGGTGAAGGGTATCATACCTTCGGCATGCTAGCCGAAGGCTAGCTTGTTTTTTTTGATTTCGTCAGATTCATTGGCGTCTTTGACAGGTTACTACCCAGGAATATGAAGTTGTTTAAGAATTCGATGCTGAGGTCCACGATATTTATGTTCGGTTGTTTTGGCGTTATTGTTCTTGATTGCATAATGACTTTTGTTCTGTCCTGGTTAGTGCGTAGTTCAACTTCTCTTGCAGCCGTTTTAAGATTATTTAGAAGTTCTTCTGTGGCGGGAAGGGTGATGACTTCTTATGCCATCCAATTCCTGATGTTATTTTTATTTATTCAAATTCTCTTCTCCAACACCTTGAAAGTTGCATTTAATCTTCCCTAAAATATATTGTATTTTGAGAGATTTACTTAGCTGCCAACGCTGTACCCAATAGTATTGATACAGCTACCTACCGGGAAATATATAAATAATCGAGGGCTCGGAAAGTTTGACGTCATCAGTAACTGTGATATCGAATGATATTGTCCGATAACCAATCAAAATATGACAGACAAGCAGTTTTGGGATGCTGAACGATAGAACAGGTTGCTGTTGGAAACCTGCGAGAGAGTTCGATTTGGGATGTCAGGATGGCAAGACGGTTTTGTTTTGTTTTATCGAGAGTGAGCATTGACCGCGTTTTTGAAATGAAATAATATGAAATTTTTCTTTAAATTGTTAAGCCCGCAGTTGTTTTTCTTAGGGAATCCTCTTTTATATTGGTACTGGAAGCTCGCATTTTTCTCGGATTGTTGGAAAAATAGATTTTCGCGACGATTATCGGATTTGAGGTTCCGATATTTTCGTTTTTTAGGGTTTTGTAGTAAAAACAAAACCCTTATGAAATCGGTCAAATGTCTGTCTGTCCGTCTGTCCATGGAATATCTCACGAACGGCTGAAGCTACATACATGAAATCTTGTAGCAATGTGTAGAATTGCTATAATTCGCCGGAGAAAGCAAATCGTCGTAATAGGTCAACTTTAAGGGGAGGTCCCCATAGAGGGGAAATGAAGGTCGAAATTTTTTTTTCGTTTGGTACAGGCAAGTGGGGTATCATAAGAAAGGTACCGTTGAGTACATTCCATTTTTGGAATTTTTTTCAAATTTGAAGAAAGGGGAAAGAGGGAGAGGGGAAAATATATGGTCCGAGTTTGTCCCCCCCCCCCTTGCATTTCGAGACTGTTATACTTAGAAATATGAAAATTTACAGAAAAGCGCCATTTTACTAGCGTAGAAAACCTAGATTTATATAATTTTCAAATTTCATCAGAAAAGGTTAATAATAGCACATTTCTATAGTTTCAGTTAGCACACCCCTGCACCCCTTAAGCGCGCCCGAGGTCAAAAATATTGATGGCCAATGATAACCAACATCATAGGCAATAATATTTTTAACTTTCATTACAATCATATAATATTTAATAATAGTAGATTCATTTAAATTTTGACATTTTGACACCATCCATAAAATGAAACCGGAATATAGAGGGCTACGCCCGCAATCCGAGGGTTTTGTAGCAAGCACTTATATTTGTACGCAAGTATCGGCTCCTTGCTTTTCTTGGTACCACTTAGATGAAAAAAAAAACATAATAAAAATGTCTGACCCATCATATAGTATCTTACATGCCCATTGATATTAGGCGATTGTAATGAAACTTAGAACATATTGATGTTGGTTATCCTTGGCCATCTGTACTTTTTATCTCGGACGTGTTTAAGGGATGCAAGGGTGCGCTAACAGTAACTATGGAAATAAACTATTATTAACCTATTTTGAGGAGATATACAAATTCCGTTATTTCCCGTTTTAATGCTATTCGGAAGTCACCTTCCTGAAAGTTTTCATTTTTCTAAGTGTAACGGTCTCGAAATGCAAGGGGGGACAAATTACGATCTAATATTTTCTCCTCCCTAACTGTTCCCCTTTCTTCAAATTTAAAGTAAATGCCAAAAATAAAATGTACTCAACATTACCTTTCTCACAACACCCGACTTGCCTGTACCAGTCGATAAACAAAATTTGACCTTAATTTCGCCCCACCCCTCCCCCGCTCGTTATAGTTGGCCAATTACAACACATCGCGCCCTACCAATATTTACCCTTTCATAAATGTAATTAACCATAATATGTAACAATAACTGCAATTCGCACTACGAAGAACAACATGCAAGTAGTACTCGCACCTTCGAAGCCGGTAGGTGTATTTTTTGTATGAATAGTGTAAAAATGCCTAACTTCAAGTGAATGTACTATTATTAAATATTACACGATTGTAATGAAACTTAGAGACATTATTGCCTATGGTGTTGGTTATCATTGGCCATCAATATTTTTGGTCTCGGGTGTGCCTAAAGGGTGCAGGGGTGTGCTAACTGCAACAATAGAAATGTACTATTATTAACCTTTTTTGATGAGATTCTGAAATTCTATTATTTTTAGTTTTCTATGTTTGTGAAATGCCGCTTTTCTGTAAATTTTCATATTTCTAAGTGTAACGGTCTCGAAATGCAAGGGGGGGGGGGCAAACTCGGACCACATATTTTCCCCTCTCCCTCTTTTCCCGTTTCCTCAAATTTGAAAAAAAATTCCAGAAATGGAATGTACTTGACGGTACCTTTCTTACGATACCCCACTTGCCTATACCAGACGAAAAAAAAATTTCGACCTTCATTTCCCCTCTATGGGGACCCCCCCTTAAAGTTGATCTATTATGACGCATCACTTTCTCCAGAGAATTATAGTACTTCCACATATTTTCACCAAATTTCATGCATGTAGCTTCAGCGGTTCGTGACATATTTCATGGACAGACAGACAGACAGACAGACGGACGCATGACCGATTTCATAAGGGTTTTGTTTTACTACAAAACCCTAAAAATCACGTAACCGGCCTCTGCATACTTGAATATTGTTTATTGTTTTTCGTAAAGTGAATTGGAGTTAACTATTTCTGAAAACGTAATAGTTGGGATAGGAGTGGGATTGGGGAGAAGTGGAGGGGGAGGTAGGCCGGTTGCTGCTTTAAGGAGAGGTCCCCATAGAGGGGAAATGAAGGTCATCATTTTTTTTTTCATCTGGTATAGGCAAGTGGAGTATCATGAGAAAGGTACTACCGAGTACATTCCATTTTTGGCGTTTTCATCAAATTTGGAGAAAGGGGAAAAGAGGTAGAGGGGAAAATATGAGATCATAATTTCTCCCACTCCTCTTACCATTTCGAGACCGTTACAGTTAGAAATACTAAAACGTACAAGAAGATGGCTTTCAACTAAGACAGAAAACCAAAAAATAGGGAATTTTGATAGCTTCTCAAAATAGGTTAATAATAGTATATTTCTATAGTTACAGTTAGCACACCCCTGCATTTCTCAAATACATCCGCGGTCGAAAATATTGATGGTCAGTAGTACATTCATTTAAATTTGGTCATTTTGATATCATCCATAAAGTAAATGCAAAAAACAGGTCTCTTGTACTGCATTCTAGTACTACTAGTACAACATACTTGCATATTGTTTTTCGTAGAGCGAATTGGAGTTAACCATTTACAAAACGGTAAAGATTGGTGGGAGAGGAGGAAGGAGGGAAGGGGGGGGGGGGGGAGAGGTATGCTGGTCGCTGACTCTACTTTCTATAATTATTCAAACAATTTATTTTCAATATTTTTTACGCAAGCTTACGCAATATCGTCTTAACGTGAATGGTTAAGTAAGTATCTCCAAGAGTACGACAGTTCATCTCCTATTGGCACTACAAAACCCTCGGATTGCGGGCGTAGCCCTCTATTTTCCAGTTTCATTAATTTTAATATGATTATACAGATAAAGTTAGTATCCTTGATCGGGTGGGACTTCTTAATATCAATGGTGCGCCACATTATCTATTTTATTATACCCAATACAACGAGTATAGGTATATAATTTTTTGGATTCTTATGCTTAGCGAAAGGTATTTAATTTTCTTAATTCAACTAGGAAGTAAATATGCTGGCGTATGTGTTAAAACCATACAAAAACACTGATTTTACGTTGGTTTCGAAGAAGCTGAGTTTGGAAATGGTGTTGTTTTGCCAGAAAGAAGTCGAACTGAAAAATGCTGCTCGAGTCGAGGCGAGACTGTACATCAGCATCCGCTCCGCCATCTGCTGTCACTACGCTTCCGAGATAGCAGAAATTGTCAACATTCTCGACTGCCTGCCCCGAAACACAAATTCCGCTTTGCCTTCCTGGATCCAAGCTCAAGTACTTAGTTTTGGGAGTGTTGATATTAAGTCCCGCATTTCGACTTTCGCAGTGCAGAGCATCAGGCATTTGAGCTACTTAATCCGATTTATTTGATAGAAGACAAATATCGTCAGCATAGTCTAGGTATTGAAGGTATTTGAACAACTTCCATCTCATACCTTTGTTCTGGTATTTGTAATGAACCACCTGTACTGAACCATATTATTCTCTGGTAGTGCTGCTCCCACCGGCAGATCGAAGCAGCACCTGATGAGTAGTGATCTGTTGGTGGTACGAAACCAGAGGCCGAGGGTCCCATTACACCCGGACCCAGATTCGACCGCTTGGGCGTCTGATCCGTTCGCCAACCATTCCATTCTTATCGACTATTTTTTTTTCATTCCCCATTTTACCTCCCCTGTTTGTGTTGTCTTCCCCAGGCCTATGAATTTTAATACGTAAAGGACAGTTGCAACGAGCGGCGAAAACCCCGCCCACATCTCGCGAACTGAGCTACAGCAAGCATAGGCCGTTGCTTTGCTCGTTTAGGGGCCTATTTCTTCACCAGATGGCACGGCCCAACCTTCACGTCCCCACAGGCATCATCGAATGTCCACCAAACCATTCGTTACATATTCTTGAAGCGCGCCGCTTAGTACATCATTAATTTCAATTAAAAACGGTATAGGTGAAAACTGTAACTACAGAAACATAAAATTATTATGCAATTTTGAGAAGATGTCAAAGTTCTATTATTTTCCATTTTCGGAATATTTCTAGTTCACCGGGTGACGCTTAGTAGTTCGCGTTTTTCGACCAATAGTTGATTTTTAATTGAGATGATTTCCCTTTGCGTGGGCTCCGCGACATAAGGGATTTCAACCCTCACTGTGCTGCCCTAGAAAGCTACAGCGGTTATAACCACTATTAGCCAAGGCGCGAACTATGGTGCGTCGCCCGACCAAATAAGAATTTACGCAGGTAACATACGTCTTATATTTAATCGCGGTCTTTTGAATTAATACCGCGATTTAATATTATATATAAATATCAAAAAAACCTCAATATTGATGCAACCATGAGTGGCTAAAAGGAATACGCTTTCCTTCCCTCCTCCTCCTTTCTACTCTCTCCCTGATGACTTAGATTTCATTTGGGGGATTTTCTAAAAATTTAATGCCTCCGAAAATCTCCGTAAGGGAGGTTGAAGATGCGCGGGCCCTAGACACCATGGGCTATATAAGAGCCGAATGACATCCGAGGCTCTCGGCTTCTAGGAAAAAGGATTTGTTCGCACTACGAGGTAATCTTTTACTCCTTTCCTTTTGGCCTCAGTGCCCTCATCTTGTAGTTTATGTTAGACCCTTTTCTCCCTGCACGGGAAATTAGTTTACCGGTTTAGGGAGTTCGACGCGTAGGCGTCTCTTTTGTGTTTCCACATTGTTATTTTATGTCTGGTTAGAGTAGGAATTTCTTGCATAAACGGGCTTGATTTGCGATACCGTATATTGTATTTGATGGAAGAGGCCAATACCTGCCATTAACCCACCCGGCAATTCCCGATTACTAAGTTGGTCTGCGAGCGCACATCGCTGGCAGTATTTGGAGAGGATTCTGCTTACTGGTTGTTTACTCCGGCCTTCATGAAAATCCTCACCCTCTTCCTCCGACACCCATTATTATTGAAGGTTGCAGGATATGATGTTGATGTTGTCAGGGTTGATAGATCAACTGCGTCGTCTTGAAGAGCAGTGTGCCGCTGTTGTCTGCACTCATCACCCTACTGGCGTGTTGAAGTGCTAGGTTGAAGGGCGTCGGAGCCAGTCCAGCGCCTTGCTTCAGTAAAGTACGTGTTTCAAAGAGATCAGTCAGTCAGTTTTAGATCCTGACCTTCGAGATGGAGTTGGTCATCGTCATCTTTGTTAATCGTAGTAATTTTACTGGAATACCAAATTGCAGCACGATTTTATACAGTAAATCACGATCGATACTGTCTTATGCGTGCTTTAAACCAACAAAGAATTGATACACGTGAACGTTTTATTGACAGCACTGTTCCAGGATCTGCTGACCGTGAAAAACTGATCAGTTGCAAATCGGCCAGGTCTGAAACTGCCTTGATATTCGCCAATGATTCGTTCAGCGTACGGCCTCATTCTAGGTATTTTCCAGAAATTCCGCCATTGTTTTGTAGGACGTAAAGACTAGTGAGATACCTCTGTAACTCTCACACCGCAATTTATCTCTCCTTGTGTGGATGGGACAGATAGAGCTGCTGCGCCAACCTTCTGGAATCACCTCATCCTCCCAGATTCGAAGAATTTGTTGATGTACTACACCCAATATACCAGTCTCACTAGATTTTAGCAGTTCAGTTGGAATCCCGTCTGCACCCACCGCCGACGCTTAATTTGAGTGATTGCAAGGCGATATCAACTTCTTTTACTGTCGAAGGTTGTGTATTCTGGCCATGATCGATTATAACGTCAACGTTTAGGGCTTCTTGTATGGGGACGTGATATATGAAATTAAGAAGCTATTCGAAATAGGGGGGCAAAGACCTTTTCCATAGTCCTCCGCGTGGGCGCCCCCTGGTAAAGGCAGTGTATCAATTCGCTGACGGCCAATGTCTTAGCGATAAGACAGTTTGGAAAAGGCAGATAGCTGTAGCCTGATTGGCTGACGAACACCTAAGCGTCTCAGGTCTAGTAGGATGGAATGACTTGCGTAGTTGGACCTGCTACATAGTTGTGTGGGCTCCAGCACGTTTATTAAACCATCTGAAGCAGCTATCTCCGAGGCCATCCCCTGAATGGGGTTAAGCGATGTGCTGACAACTCGTCCTTGTAAAAACCACTCCATGTCAAGAAACCTGGAACAAAAGCCTCGGATTGGACGGATCAACAACGACGACCACGCAAACGAATAAAGGATTATTCTTTCGGATCCTGGAATGTACGCTCCCTGAACAAACCGGGGGCCGAGAAGGCCCTCCTTCAACAGGTCGAAAAGTACAAACTGAGCATTACTGCAGTCCAGGAAACAAATTGGCTTGGCAGCGAGATTAATGACAAGAAATCGCATAAAATTTTTACAAATCGGGCCGCAAGGAGTTTGGAGTAGCATTTATAGTGAACAATCACCTCAAACCGCATATTACTGACTTCAAACCCATAAATGAACGGCTGTGTGCGATTCGCATCAAGACTCGATTCTTCAATCTCTGGCTCATCAATGTGCATGCCCCCACTGAAGTTAAAGACGCAGTAAAAGACGAGTTCTACGCCCGCCTTGAAACTCTCTTCGACTCACTTCCCACAAACGACGTCAAATTGCTGCTGGGAGACTTTAACGCGAAAGTCGGGAATGAAAGTTGGCATCGGGGGACCTCTGGAGGCCACAGCCTCCATGAAGAATGTAACGATAACGGCCAGCGACTTATCGACTTCGCCTGCAGCAGGAATCTAGTCGTAAGCTCTACGTGTTTCCCGCATCGACGCATTCACAAGCAGACCTGGAAGTCTCCAGACGCACATACCGTCAACCAAATTGACCACGTCCTCATTTGCAGGAAATGGGCGTCTAGTGTCATGGATGTCCGCTCCTATCGAGGAGCAAACTGCGACTCAGATCATCACTTGGTGAAGACGACCTACAGATGTAGAATTTCCTCAGTGCACCAGTCAAGAATCAGCCCTCCCAAAATCTTTGCGGTTGATAAGCTCTTGAGTGATGCTACAGCGGTGGCGTATACTACCGCCCTTGAGGAAAAACTATCACCTATGCTACACAACATCAGCAACACAGGCGTCCATGGGTTCTGGGAAGAACTCAAGGGTACCATCAAGGATGTCGCAGAGAAGGTCGTGGGATATAAAGCCCGGCGAGCGCGAAATGACTGGTTCGACGAAGAATGCAAAAATTCACTTGACGCGAAAAATGAGGAATACAGACAATGGATTCAACGAGGAACCAGAGCCAGAAGAGAAAAATATGACGAGCTACGGCGAATATCGAATAGAATAATTAGACGTAAGAAACGTAAATACTTTGACGAACAGTTGCTGAACATAAACGAAAACTTAGCTAATAGGAACACCAGACAAGCGTACAAACTAGTAAATACAATTAAGAACGGCTACCAACCCAGGACTAGCCTTTGTAAGGACAAGGATGGAAACATCATCAGCGACACCGATGGTATTAACAAGCGATGGGCCTATTATTTTGAAGAGCTTCTAAACCGACCATCTAACATCCCCACACAGAAAGCTCTCGACGATATTGTTGATCTAGGCCCACCCATTCGACCCCCGACAGTAGAGGAAGTTGATCTCGCCTTGCGGTCACTAAAACGAAATAAAGCGCCGGGCGCTGACGAGATTCCAGCTGAACTGCTAAGATTCGGTGGAACGAGTCTAATTGATGCCATACATCAATTACTCCTGCGAGTATGGGAGAACGAGGAGATCCCAGACGATTGGCGCAGAAGCATCATCTGTCCAATTCATAAAAAGGGAGATAAACTGCGGTGTGAGAATTACAGGGGCATCTCACTAGTTTGTACGTCTTATAAAATTTTGACGAAAATTCTGGAAAATAGAATAAAACCGTACGCAGAACGAGTCATTGGCGAATATCAAAGCGGTTTCAGACCTGGTCGCTCCACAACCGATCAGCTCTTCTCAGTCAAACTGATACTCCAGAGGTGCTGGGAATACAACGTAAACGTATATCAAATCTTTGTCGACTTCAAGCAGGCATACGACAGTATCGATCGTGGAGTACTGTACAACATCATGCTACAATTTGGTATACCAGCAAAATTAGTGCGACTGACAAAGATGACAATGACCAACTCCGTCTCACAAGTCAGGATCCAGAATAGACTTACTGATCCATTTGAAACACGCACTGGTTTGAAACAGGGCGATGGACTGGCACCGACGCTCTTCAACCTAGCACTGGAATACGTTATTCGGGCCATGAATATGGACAACAGCAAGACGCTACTCATCAAGTCGACACAATTAGCAGCGTACGCCGACGACATCAACATCATGTCCCGAAGATTGGCTGACGCAGAAGAACTTCTGCATACGCTCGATACCGCTGCAAAGGAAGTTGGATTACGTATTAACGAGCGTAAAACTAAAATAATGATGCAATCGGTGACAAGGACACCTGCACAACCGAGCATCAACGTGGGGGACCTCAACATCGAGTTCGTGAACAACTTCATCTACCTGGGTTGCAACCTGTCAAGGGACGCCAACGAAACTGACGAAAGTCGCTTGATTTCGACATAGATACAGTTAGCTAATAAGACTTTTTTCGCGGTTCTCCCCATAATGAAATCAAAACATGTGCACAGAAACACGAAGCTCCGCGTGTACAAAACCATTATACGACCAGTGCTATGCTATGGCTGCGAAGCATGGACCCTAACTCAAGCCTCCGAAAACATGCTAGACACTTTCGAACGTAAGGTTCTACGGCGAATTTTCGGGGCTGTTTGCGATCGAGATGGATGGCGCATCTGGTACAACCATGAGTTGTATGAAATGTACGATGAGCTGCAAGTCTCGAAAATCGTCAAACTACAACGACTTCAATGGGCAGGGCATGTACAAAGAATGGACGATGATCGCATGCCCAAGAGAGTAATGAATGCTGAACGAGTCGACGGAGCGAGACTGCGAGGACGACCGAGATCTCGTTGGGAGAGCTCAGTAGGTGTGGACGCCGCGCAGCTGCTGGGCTCCCAAAATTGGAGGACGCGGTCACGTGACCGAGATAATTGGAGGACAATGATCCAGGCGGCCAAGGCCCGACGTCGGGCTGTCGCGCCACGATGATGATGATTCGAAATAGTTCGCCCATCGTTTGTTGATGATGTTGTTTCCATCCTTGCCCTAACAGAGGTTAGTCTTGGGTTGAAATTGCAAGACTGAGGCGCAGGTGCCTGAGAGCACGTCGATTGTATCAGCGATCAAGAGAGACACCAGACTACGACAACTTGGCGCAAGAATACAGGACTTCTCGCGGACTACTAAAGCAGGCAATAAAAAAGAGCAAACGAAACTGTTTCAAGCAACTCTGCGAGGACGCAGATATTGATCCCTGGGGAACGGCTTATAGGGTAGTTTTGCAAAAGCTGAGCCGTTACCAAACACTTCAAGTGAAGTGCCTTCTTTTACTAAATCGGATAGTCTCAGTTTTCTTCCCCCAGCATTCGTTAGAAAACGTTGAACACCAGGAAATGGCTCATGAAGAGCAGATACCGGCAATAACTGACAGAGAGATTTTGGAGATCGTTTCCAGAATAGCTGACAATAAAGCGCCAGGCCCTGATGGCATTCCCAACGGAGTGTTTAGAGTAGGAGTTGACACGGTTCCCGGGAAGTCCGTCAGTGTTTTTGAATCCTGTTTACAAGAACGAGTTTTCCCTGCTGTATGGAAAAAACAAAGATTGGTTCTGCTACCAAAACCCAACAAACCGCCGGGCGAACCAAATTCATACCGTCCAATTTGCCTGCTAGACACCGCGGGGAAGGTGCTGGAATGAATAATTTTTAGCAGACTAGCTGCCGTCGTAGAGGAAAAGGGAGCACTGTCGGACCGACAGTTTGGTTTCCGAAGGGCGCGCTCCACGGCCGATGCCATCTTGACAGTGACAAATTTAGGGAAACAGGCACTTCGTGATGAAAAATGTTGCGCGGTTGTGACACTGGACGTCAAAAATGCTTTCAATTCGGCAAACTGGAAATGCATTCATTTGTCTTTGGAGAGGATAGGTGTGCCTGACTATTTGACGCGACTTATACAGAGCTACCTTTCGTTTAGAATCCCTACAGTACAAAACCAGCGAAGGACCAAGGGAGTACAATGTAACAGCAGGAGTACCGCAAGTATCTGTACTCGGTCCTTTGCAGTGGAGCATCATGTACAACGACATATTGGATTTACCAGTACCTAAGGAAGTAACGATAGTCGGGTTCGCAGATGACATAGCTGCGGTCGTGGTGGCCAAAGATCCGGTATTCGCCGAAGTTTATGCCACCGAAGCAATCACAACTATTAAGTTGTGGTTGGATAAAGTAGAACTGGAGCTAGCTGAATAAAAGACGGAAGCCGTTCTCATCAGTAACCGAAGAAAAAGAACACTCTGAGGATCAGAGTCGGAAACACCATCATTATTTCTAAGCCAGCAATTAAGTATCTGGGGGTGATGATTGACGCGAAGCTGACATTTGGAGAGCACCTCAAGCACATATGCAAGAAGGCGACTAATGCTACTGTGGCTTTGGCGATGATGATGCCAAATGTGGAAGGACCACGACCGAGTAGGAGACTCTTATTATATAGAGATCGACGCGCTTCGTCACGCCTGTAATAGTGAAGAATCAACTCTGTTTATCGAAGGAAGACATTGCGAGTGTGCTGTGCATACCCAACAACATCAGATGAGGCTGCTTACGTTGTATCAGGTATGATCCCCGTTGATATTCTAGCAGACGAAATGGGCCGATTGCACAAAGGCCGACGTTTGGAGCCAGCGGACTTATCTAATGTGCGCAAAAAACTAGAAAGGTGCGAGTCTCTGAGGAAATGGCAGCAGCGGTGGGATGAAACTCCGAAGGCAAGCTGGACACATATACTTATCCCGCAAATCGAATTGTGTCTGAACCGCAAACATGGTGAGGTGAATCATTATCTAATCCAGTTTCTTACTGGTCATGGCGGATATAGCAAGTACCTACACAAATCCAAGCTGGATGATTCGCCCGACTGTCTGAGGTGCCCAGGAATAGCGAAAGACCCGGAACATGTATTCTTTCACTGTCCAAGACTTAGAGGTAAGTGTGAAGCACTGGAGGTCGAACTTAGCAGTGACCTTGATCCACATGATAAGATCTGAATCCAATTAGGAGGCCGTAACTCACACAATATGCGACATACATTGCGAACTGAGGAAAGAGGAGCAACTACGGAAAAGGACGCAAAGGTTTAACGGCTAATTATCCAAAACCAGCCCTACGACGTAATACTGAAAGGTAGTTCCGTAGGGAGAATGGTGGAGAAAGAGGGTTGAAGGTCTAACTGGGTAAGTAGTCGCACACTGACGTCCCATGTCGCTGCCGTACAATTAACATCAGTTGCCGGCGGTATCTCCTGAACAATGAGATTCCCCCCCCCCCCCCCCCCCTCTATAATAAAAAAAATATATACCCCACTTCGTGAGGAGTATAAAAAAAAATGCAAAAACGACATGTAAGTGGTACGGTAGTTGTACTACATATTTGTATAGATAACGCAAAATGCCAAAACTTTAAATTAATGTATTATTATGAAATATTAGGTGATTATTACGAACCAAGATTATTGCCTACAGTGTTGACCATCATCTCAGTACTTTTAACCTCGGATCTACTTAAAGAATACAAGGGTGTGCTAACTGTAACTACTATAGAAATATAAAATTATTAAGCAATTTTGAGAAGATGTTAAAGTTCCATTATTTTCTATTTCCGGAATATTGCTAGGTCACTGGGTGTAGTTCGTATCGTGCTTTTGACTAATTGTGGGTCTTTAATTGAGATGATTCTGCACTGCCTTTGCGTGGGCTCCGCGCATTAAGGGACTGCAACCCTCCGTATGCTGCCCTAGAATGCTACAGCGGTTGAAACCACTATTAGGCAAGGCGCGAACCATGATGCGTCGCCTGGTCAAATAAGAATATACCCCAGCTTCTATGATATTCGAACCATTAGCCACCTTCCTGAAAGTTTTCATATTTTCCCCTCTACCTCTTTTTTCTTTTCTTTTTCTTAAAAACTTAAAAAAAAAATACCAAATTTTCAATATTCTCGACGTTACATTTCTCTTGATATTGAAAGTTATTGCTTGAGTTTACAAAATTCACTTAAATTAATCGTATTATGCACAGATATACCCGTATTGTGTTGTTGTTAATTGCCTTGACCCCTCCAGGGGCATGGGCGCGTCAACATCTCTAGCATTTCTATGCCTTGTTGACGTTTCGATAGCATATCTACTTTTCGGAAGTGCAGTTGCTAGCATGCACCTCCGCGTCGTATTTATACAGACGAGCTCGGAGCACTGTGGCAGTTCTATTAGTACCCACAGACATCTTTTGATCGCGCCGAGATTTGAGCTCCGACCTCTACATGTAGTATTGTAGAGCGGGGACCGAACAACCATGGCCAACGAGCGCGTCACATATATCCGTATGTGGGTTTGAAACAATTTCAATTTGGCCATAGTGTGGCTTTAAGATATTGTTCTTCCTCCTTCTTTTGCAACTTCGTGTCTCCAACATGAAATCCCAGCATATCACTGCTCCCCCAATAAGTTTTCAAATTAATTCCATAAAATACCGACAAATTATCAGAAGCTGACTTGTAGTGAACTTTTGATTAGTTCGGGTCAAATAAAGAAAATCTACTGCTGCACAAATCCGTACAACAACAAATGAAGTGCATGTACTATAGTCCAAGAAGACGGAATAGAAAAAAACTTTACAAGCACATAAAGTGTTACTCAAACTTCTCTCATATCTTGTTTTTACTTTTCAGTCCCCAATGGCGACGAAGAAAGCAAAGATAAACAGTGGCGTAGTTAGTTTTCTGCGGGGAAGGGGATATGTAGTCGGCACAACATTTTATTTTTACTATTTGCTCGCGGCAGAATTTGAACCCCTCACCTGTTGAGTAAAAATCAACGCAAAGATCTACCACTACTATGCTTTTAGATGAAAATTGAGTAAACATGAAAACATCCATCAACCCAGTCGGACATTTGTCTCCGATCCCAGTGGAATCACAAAGTCTTCGATTCCTTACCGGTTCCATTCATCGGTTTGTCTCCGAAGCTGGAAAAATTCAAATGTTTTCAATTACGTATAGAGTTAGCCTGAAATTTGAATTCATTTGAAAGTATCTGGCATTTGGCGACGCATGTTGTCATGTATGAAATATGGAATACGGAATATGTTGTTTTTTTTTTCTGTAAGCCTTGAATACAATCCGCCGTTAAATTAAAGGTGCCGTGAAATCAATCACGACACTTTTAGTTTCTGGACGAATTGTGTATCAGGCTTAAATAGATTCAACCCACTTACAGTCATCGATCCGAATTCGATCTCAGTGTCGATTCCTCGTTGGCTACAGTCATCGGTCCGGAATCGATTCCAGTCATCGATCCGGATTCGATTCCACTTTGACTACAGTCATCGATCCCAATTCGACCCCAGTATCGGTTCTACGTTGACTCCAGCCATCGATTCTCCATCGACTACCGTCATCGATTTCGGATCGATTCCTGTCCTCATTTTCGGTATCGCAAAAGCAGCCATGCCCATACAAATGTCTCCGACGTGTCTCCGATAAAGTCATCGATTCCTCAGTAGACAGTCATCGATCCAGGACCGATCAAGTGTCGATTCTTGTCCGACTGGGAATGAGCAGGCTGATGACATTTTCCAAATTATCCTCAAAGCACTCATTGAGAACGAGAACCCAGTCGGACAAGAATCGACACTTGATCGGTCCTGGATATAAATAATGGCGATACGCGGTATTTGGTGAGCCCAACTACAACGGACGAATATGCATGTTGCATTTCGACCAAAAGGATTAGGTGTTTTCTGGAAATCGAAAATAACTGACTATGCATGGTATCCCGAGGAAATTGATATCACAAGCATAGAGGAAAAATAGACAGAGTTGGGACTCAGTATAAACTAAGCAAAGGTTGCCCATAGTATCTCACTTGCGTATGTGTTGTGTTCACTAATCCGTACACAATGGATGTGCAAAAAGTGAAAACTAAAGCCCCCCATATACCTTGCGATCAGTCGACACCTATCTGACGATACTGTGATTGTCAAATCGATCACAGAGTGTATGTGCCTATCACTGTCGTTTTGTTTCTACAGTTCCATATAATTTTAGCCCCGAAATATTTTGTGGGGATCCATCGTTAGATTAATCCGACGATGAATAGAAAATTTGTAAAATTCTATTGACGAAGTTTCGTATATAATAGCTGGTTAACAAAATATGGGTTAGAACAAGGTGCATATTAAATGAATAGCTAATGCGACTTATGATTAGATACATAATAAACATTGAGAAAGTATTTGAAATCCCATAACAAAGAATTCGTGTTATGATCAACCCATTTCGTATTGGAAGCATTATCAATGAGATCGCATGCCAACAGCTGTCCACGAAAAGCTGTTTGCATTTCTCTCTGGCAAATGTACATGATGGCTGATAAAGTGAGAAATGACGGCGACCGTGCGGTAAGGAGAACCATGCGAAATTGAGCGATAATCACGACGATTTCATCTTTGTGGGCGTGGCTTGTGGCGATCGGTAGCGCAGTGTGTTGAGGCATCAGTCTCCTGTTTGACTACCGGTGTTTCGGGTTCGAATCCCGTCCACGACGACGTTCGTGGCCATGGATGTGCAGGAGGTGCATACTGGCAACTGCATTCTCCGAAACCAGTTGATGCCAACGAAACGTCAACTGGGCCACATGGAACAGTTGACGCGCTATGCCCCACAAGGGGTTAGGGCAATTGAGTATGAATGAAAAGTGTGTGATGAAAAATCAGAAACTGAATCTTTATGGTTGCATTTTAGGATGTCCGGAAAAAAAACCATGCTATGTGGTCTATGATTTAGTATGATATATGATTTATGGCATATGAATTATGATGTAAAATGATTTTTTCAAAAGTGGTGAAGGTGCTATTAGGGTGTTTTTAAAATTTGTAAAAAATTTTCATCGCAGACGTTTCATTCATGCACTTGCCACAAGCCACGCCCACAACGATGAACTCCTCGTGATCATGCAAATGTGCATGGCCGAAAATGGTAACTCACACATATGAAATTGATAAACCATGTCACGCATACAATGGCAGCTGAGAAGCCTTCGGATTTTTAATCAACAAACACAGCTAATTTGATGTGTTGTTGTCCTTATCACTCTAAAGGTCGGCTTACTTTAAATTGTAGCCGTTGCTTCTAGAGCGATGAGGTTTATTTGTGTGCGTGAGATTATGTCCATCCTGCTCTTAATATTATTTTGTACTGAGCTCCAGCTCTTTGTATCGTTTCTCTATGTCACAAGCACAGCGTCCGAGCACACAGCAACCCGGTGACCCACAGTGCACCAATGAGCCACAGCGCCCTGATGACGCCTCCATGACCCATAGTGCCCCTATAACTCATAGTACGTCATATCGCTTGACACGCACGTCGCATCTCTTCACACGGCCATCGCATCGCTTGGCACGCTTATCGCATCACTTGACAAGCACGTCGCATCGCTTGACATCACTTGAAACAGAGCAGACCGCCGTAAACATCAACAGTTGCCATGTCATTCGCAAATGGAAGCACTGGAATTATCATGCCATCTGACATGCACTCCAGACTTCACTATATCATCCTGCTCCAAAATTGCTGTCTGCAAAGGGGGGAGGCACCTATATCAAGAATCTTAGTATCCGCTGCATTTCCTATATCGAAGCCGGCTGTGTTTTTTTAATTCATTGACATTAATTTAAGTAAAATAATTGAATTGTCTAAACATATTTTGCACATTGTATTTTGTAATTTTTTTTATGTAGTAGTACTAAAAATCCACGGGCAGCACCTGAAGCACTGTCTAAATATTTGCGTGACAACGTCAAAGTGTTTCAAATAAGCTTAAAATATAACACGGAAACTTTCCCCTTATTGTGAAAATATTGGACATTGCGTCAAAAAGAAGATATTGATTGCGCTCAGGATTTAATTTATTGAATATAAGAATTTCTGAATTACGCAAAGGTTGTGTAATTCAGAAATTCAAATTCATCTAAACCGTTATTACAGGATATTTACCCCTATTTAGGGTTTTCGTTTTCTCGCCTTTTCGCTTCGAGATCGCTTCAATATAGCCGCGATATCGCTTCGATGTCGCTCCGATATTGATTTTATATCACTTTGATATTCCCTCGATGTCGCTATGGTATCTGATATCAACACGGAAGTGTTGAGAAGACTATCAACAACATTCCACTGCGTTTGTGCTCGTAAATTGTTTTTCCCCAATATACGAGCACAATATCGTGCATTGAGCTTTCACGACAAAACACAGGTTGATAGGAGCCCCTTCATTTGCAGGAATAACTAATTATGTTCCGACAGTGCAGAAGAATAATAATTTTCCCTGTTACATGTAGGTATATGTTTTTAATTTCGTCTGCATTATGATCTCTTGTGCAAATGATCTTACAACTGATTTCACCTTGCCAACTCCTTTTCAAATACTTGCCCCTTGCTATGAGGTGTTTTGACTCTTATTTAGATTAACGATTTGGGACTTAGCAAATAGGGTCTGAGTAAAATTTATTATTCGGACGTCATTTCAAGTTTTAGAGAGAAATTGCCTTATCTAAATAATTGTGAAAGTTAATGTACTCGTACATGCACAACTTTCGTATACAAAGAAAGCTTCACACAAAATCGCTCAGAGACACCGTGGGGAAATTAAATTGTCCCCGATACACGATCGTCGTATCGTGCATTATTGGTGTACGGAGCTTCCCCGTCTTAAGCTTCCAGCGTACACTGTGTAACAATGGAACTCGGAGGACGAGGGTTGGTGCGGCCGTGAAGGCCAAAAGACACTACTTGTCGAAGAACCACTCTCTGCTGACCACCCATGACGTGCGCTGGCACACCAGCTCAGCTGTCGGGAGTAGTGGGGTGGGCGAAAACACGGCAGTCATCAGCCCCCTCCATTTGTGTACAAAAGAATTTATCGCACGTCAGCCCGTTATACAAAATTCAAAAAAATACTCTAAGACCCGCGATGAAACAATAGTAAGTAACCGAGAAAAAAATGAGAAAGACTAGTGGTGGTGCCTGCGCACCAAACTCCCTAAGACTCGAAACACAAAGTCCCGTGCACGGACAGGGGCTGCATCAGCCAAACTACAAACTGTGGCACTAAGGCCAAAAAACGATAATAACGAGGAGAACCGTCCAATCAGGACAGATCCTCTTCCTCCTCAGGTCAGTGAGCCTATCGATGTTTAACGGCTCCGTATGGGCCCCAGATGTTGTGGGCCCGGCGCGACTTAGCCCTCCCGACCATGGGTTTCGGGCGCCTTTCTTACTAGAAACCCCCAATAGTTTTCAAAAATTCAAGGCGAGAGGGAGAGGGAGAAAGAGGCTCTTTAGCCCATCATATTTATTTGTATCCCCAGTCGGACATTTGTCTCCGATTCCAGTGGAATCGCAAAGTCTTCGATTCCTTACCGGTTCCATTCATCGGTTTGTCTCCGAAGCTGGATAAATTCAAATGTTTTCAATTATGTATCGAGTTAGCCTGAAATTTGAATTCATTTGAAAGTATCTGGCATTTGGCGGCGTATGTTGTCATATATGAAATATGGAATAAAGGAATATGTATGTATGTTTTTTTTTGTAAGCCATGAATACAATCCGCCGTTAAATTAAAAGTGCCGTGAAATCAATCACGACACTTTTAGTTTCTGGACGAATTGTATATCAGGCTAGATTCAACCCATTTATACAGCCATCGATCCGAATTCGATCTGTGTCGATTCCACGTTGGCTACAGTCATCGGTCCGGAATCGATTCCAGTCATCGATCCGGATTCGATTCCACGTTGACTACAGTCATCGATCCCAATTCGACCCCAGTATCGATTCTACGTCGACTCCAGTCATCGATTCTCCATCGACTACCGTCATCGATTCCGGATCGATTCCTGTCCTCATTTTGGGTATCGCAAAAGCGGCCATGCCCATACAAATATCTCCGACGTGTCTCCGATAAAGTCATCGATTCCTTAGTAGACAGTCATCGATCCAGGACCGGTCCAGTATCGATTCTTGTCCGACTGGGTCTGTACGCCTAAATAGGAATTCATTAAAATTAGGCTAACAGAGAAAATGAGGATACTTAATGAATATTGCAATTGTACCATTTGTGTATTCAAGGCAAATGTATAATTGCGATCCTAAATATGTTTGATAATAAAGAAAATTAGTCTGATCAAGGATGTGTTCTCCTTTCTCAATTAGACTCCAAATTTTCTTTCATTGTTGTTGTATTTTTAATTTTTAATATTATACCTATTATATATATATTTTTTTTTTTTTTTCCTTTTTTTTTTCTTTTTTTGTTCATTTATTTACTTTGTTTATTAATTTATAGAATAACGCGGCCTTGTGTACACGAGATAGTAAATATGTTGATATGGATATTAATATCCTAATATCCTTAATGTAATACCCCAAACTCAATGCGAAAAAAAGTAAATACGTCGCAACCGAAATTGCGATTATCATTAATAATTCACGGAGTTCATTCTACGGAATTCATCCTCGTTGTTTCATATCCGTAAGAAAGCGATTTTTCTAAGAAGCAAACACTTTGTTACTTCTTATTATTACCTACTGAAAAATTAAAAAATTTTCCAGTAATCTACTGCTAAACAAAATTCCATCAATGCATACGTTTTGTTCCTACAGTTATAAATAAGAATTGGTGATAATAATACTAATTTTCTCCACTATACCCATAAGTTTCAAGTATCACCTTAGCGTAGTGGAAGCAATGCTGTCGCCTCTGGCGTTCTATATTCGGTTTGTGATCACTAGTATTACTCCAAAATTAGTAACTAAGAGTATTGCATTTCATACACTGCATACATTTGTAGTTCAAGATTTGACAAATTGACTTTCGAAGACTCGATAATAACAATAATTGTTGAATGACAAGTGTGTGCTTCCATTCAACTCGAAAATACCCATTCAATGTTGCGCGTACATTTAATTTCAATACGGAAGAATCGTCTTCATTTGCTGACCCAAATCGCATACTTGCTGTAACGAACGCCAAACCAAACGAAACTTCCCGTGTCGACTGCTTGCTGAGAAGCTTAGTTCCCAATGTTGTTTATTAATCGGCCTCGTCGACTTCTTGACAATTTCTAGCAAACCGATCCGAATGCACTGCCCGCCCGTATGCGGTCGAAGAGAAAAAAAAATAAACTACCTACTGACACATACCTGGGACATCCATGGGGTTAAATGATAAAGGTGGTTGGATGATATGCTGAGCCCCGCATCTAATTGATATCTTTTTTTCCTGTTTTTTTTTATTTTCTTCTTTTGTAGCATATCATTAGTGTGATTTTGGGGAATAACCATCTGGCTCTGCCCTGGGTGGCCCTTTCCCGGGTGCTCCGGGCTCTGTGCGAGGCACTAGCTGATATTCCCACAATGGTGCTCTGCCCCACGGCTCCACTGGGCGGAGGCGACGAATGGCAAGGGCTCTCAAGAGGATGATGCTCGAGCGCCGGCGCTCAAAGAAGGGGCGCGTAAATGATCGAAGAGGTTAGAAGACACACGTGTATTTCTGCCGACGAGATATTAATCACACGTATTGCTCCGATTTCATGATTTCAGACTGGTTAATTAGAACGAGATGACGTCTGTTTGAAATTGTGTTAATTACACACCGCACGCACTCGACGAAATCACAATATCACTCCTGAATGAAAAGATTTCCACAACGGACAATTCCCGTACACAGTCGACTATGATCCCATTTGGTTCTCGCCCGTGTCATTTTTCAGAGATCTCTTGAAAATATACTTCCCGACGTGATGGGTTCACGACCGTGCCAATTCTCTTCCTCCAACAGGCTGATTTTTCCCCACAATCAAGCAAACTCCTTTTTCCGTTCTCTCTCCACGGCGATCCAATACGAACTCCCCTCATGCGGTTCAAAGTTCTCGGTCCGTCCGCTTATCCGTGGCGCTGACGGAAAACATTTTTGGTGCTCTGGCCGCCCAGAGATTTTTTCCCCGGATTTGGTTTAGCCAGTCCCGTAGGCAAAAATTTGATGCATTTATGAAAAATAACGCTACCGTGAATGCGGTAATATTTTCATAATTACACCAAATTTTCTCCTACCGGAAGGCGTTTTCTTTTGACATGGATATGTCTTATAGCTGGGGGTCATCCTAAAAATCAGTCCGTCACACGAAATGTCTGTTTTTCTACTCGGGGGTCAGAAGAGGAAACAAGCCCATCGAAAATTTTTCTTTTCTGGTTGTGCATGTCGTTTGAGTGAAGTGGTCATTATGCATGGCTGTTGCTTGTAGATCCGCGCGGGCGGTGCACATGCGGGGATCCAGTGTGTACATGTTGGGATGTTGATTTGATAGCGATAAAGGTTGACGTTGTGGATGGCAAGAAATAACAAAGTGTACGGGTGAACGGGCGGACTTTCAATGACCTTCAATTTCCGCCAATTCCCATTCATCATTTAATAAAATAGCCCGTGTTGTACTATCTGAATCACTAGGGTCCCAGAAAAGGTAGCAAGTAGTCAGTTCGACTAACATTTGGACATGCGCAGACGCAATTTGAGAGAGTGTACATAGTTCCCGCCCCCCGAAGATGATCGGATGAAGTTCATTCGAGCCAAATCGGGTGATCCAGCGACTGTGTTTGTGCATTTGCAATGGCGGCGATTAGAGGTCTGACTGGTCCACAATGTGGCCCCCACCCCACGTGCAATAAACATAAAGAACAAAATGGCGGATTTATACTAGGCGAGTTAGAATCTCTCAAGTCCCGAAATAAAGAAATATTCGTCGCAGGATGTTATATGTTATGATGTACATTCAGAGGTCTGCAGAAGATCAAATGCCCCCCTTCCGCAAAAATTCCAAAATGTTCAAAATGGCTGGAATCCAAACAAATAAAATAGCGCACGTTGTACTACATATCTGAATCAATAGGGTCCCAGAAAAGGTAGCAAGTAGTCAGTTCGACTAACATTTGGACATGCGCAGACGCAATTTGAGAGTGTGTACATTACATAGCTCCCGCCCCCCGAAGATAGAGATAGAGCGAGAGCCATCGCGGATGAAGTTCATTCTATCCAAATGGTTGTGCATTTGCAATGGCGGCGATTTGAGGTCTGACTGGCCCACAATGTGGCCTCCACCACACATGTAATAAACGTATCATAAAATAAAATGGCGGATTCGTACTGCGCGAGTTAAAATCTCCCAAGCCCTGAAATAGAGAAATATTCGTCGCAGGATGTTATAGTTCCAAGCAGGTCATCGTGACATGATGTACATTCAGAGGTCTGCAGAAGATCAAATGCCCCCCCCCCCCCCCCCCCCGCATCTGCAAAAATTCCAAAATTTTTCTTGTGCATTCTCTTTGTGCGTGTGTTGGAATGTTTTGTTTACTTTTCTTAGTTTCCCTTTCTGTTTGCTGGACACAATCGCATAGAGTGGCACGCGTTACTTGAGAAACGGATTGTGTGTGCCGGACCCGGACTGTTGATTAAAGGGGCGGGATGAGACGGATAGTGTGGGAGCGATTTTGCAATAGATACACAAACACAATACACGTCCGATTGGGAAAAGATGGTGGGAAGCGTGATTGCGATTAGCAGAAACGTACTCAGAGAAATGTTGATAGGCTGCAGTCTGCAAACTGTACTGAACGGGTAGATGGAACAGGGTGCACGAGAGGAGGTGAATATTGCACACACGCGATGCAAACGAAACGATCCCGCGAGAGAAAGGAGCCCAAGCGGACAGGACAAAGCAAAGCAGAATTTACGACGAGTATCTACACTGCCACCAGATACATGGGTACATGGATATGTCTTATGCCTACCGAAAGCGTGGGACGTGTTTTCTCGAATGATTTCATCCAGTATAACTATACTGGGATCTTTACAAAACTTACGTCGATATCTTCAACACAACAGGTTCCACGCAGTCGGTAGTCATAGACATATCCATGTTCCGATGTATCTGCATGCAGTGTAGATACTTTGTATCTTTTTCAAAGAAAAATGGCCGGTGCGGTACCGAGTCAAATCCGAGATACCGATGGCGCCAAAAATTTTCAAAAGATGTAGCGGAAAGAGTTGGACCATATGCCGGTTGTTGAAAAAAAGGTACATTACGTTTCGTTTCCAGCTTAAGAATGTCAGCCGGCATCCCGGGAAAATGTCCGCAAGTGGGAAAACGCTGTTACTTGGTGTATTTATTTCACAGGTGGTGTAAAAGTCAAAATAGTTACCAAAATATACATACAACCTTAATCGAAAAATCCCAACCGAAGCTATTAATATAGTATAATGCGTGGTGTAAATATTTATATCTTTTAGCTCTATTCCTCTTCCGAAACATTATTCTGCATATCAGTGAGTCGGTAGCTAAGTGCGATGGGGGATCAGTCCGATGAATTCATTTACTATTTACTATTTAATAGTAATTTACTATTTTAATAGAAAATATTTAATCCAGCTGGGATATTTTTAATTTCATCTATAGGTGTAAAAATATTATCCGCGCAAAAGTTATTACACCAAAAAAGAAAGAAAGTGATAATGGCACACTGAATCGATGAATAGGTAATTTGTTATTGTGAGGCCAATTTATAGTATTAAAATTTTTTGTGACACCAACAGGTTTCTTTTAAAGAGCTGTGTCGGTTATATAAAAATAAATGACAATTTTGGCGCTACTTTCCACAAATGAAGAGTGAATTAAGCGTTGACCTTAAGAAATGTATAGATTCCGAGTCAGAATATTCTGCATACATTTATGTCTAATACGCATTTTCATTGACTAATCAATTCACTTATAATTAGGGGGATTGATCCCCTTAATGCCCCCCCCCCTTATCTACGCCACTGAAGACAGAAAGTTTTATGTGTTGTCCGAACACCACCTTAGCCCTATACTTCCTGTGATATCCTAATCTGGCCCCACTCTGCCGAAGCCGGTAGACCGCGTGTGTGTATCATATACCGGTAATATGTAGCACCTTCCGGCTTCTCGCAATAAACTTTCATTTTTCCGGATTAACTTTGCTACGTGTCCGTAGATGAAATTGCAATTTCGTTAAGTAACCAGTCGAGACTGAGATTTGGTCTGTTGCTTGCATTCGAAATACAATCGTCTGAAGGGAAGTGGAAGCGAGAAACTTTCTAAGATGGCTCTATAAAACATGGCGGAATTATGAGGTTGTTGCAACGAACAGGACAGATGGTATGTTGGAATGAGTTTGGGACAGAGTAGGATTGATGGCTGAATCAAATATTGTAGTATAGATTCCACAAGAGTTATCACTCCATAGAAGTTTCGCCTCTACCAGGAGATTTGTATGTATTGACAAATTGTATAAACATAGTATAAAGTACACAGTATAGACACACAAGAGAATCAGCACATACAAATCTACCGCCGGAGGCGGAGTCAGCTTTCTGGTAAAGTCTATACAATTTGTCAATACATCCAAATCTCCTGGCAGAGGGGAAAGTTATATGGAGTGATAACTCTTGTAGAATTATCAATCCTCTTTGGCTGAATCTAATAGAATTATTTCAAAGACGGTAGTTGATCAGTGTGTGGTAGCTGGTTGACTTCCGTTTAAATTTTGCTATATGAGTACTATTCCGAAATTCCAAAGTTCCAATAGCTTACTCGTATATGTCCAATAGTTGAAACAGTGCATGGGGACCCAGGAACCTTCCAAAATGTTGGGTTTAGCTTGTTATCGGAATATTCGGGGAAGTAGTTGAAAATGATTAAGAAAAATTAAAGCAAATACAAAACAGACGCGACAATGGTGTGTTTCATCGCGCAAACCTAAACCTCAGACTAGCAAATTTTTGTACAAATTTTTGAACAAAAACGTTAAGTTCGAGTTGTTGATGCCCACTTATGAAGAGCGGAACGACCGGTAGCGCAGTATGTTGAGGTATCAGTCTCATGGTTGACTACCAGCATTTCGGGTTCGAATCGGGTCCACCACGACGTTCGCGGCCATGGATGTGAAGTAGGTGCATGCTGGCAACTGCATTCTCTGAAATCAGTTTATGCCGTCGAAACGTCAACTGGGCCACATGGAACAGTTGACGCGCTATGCCCCACAAGGGGTTAGGGCAATTGAGAGAGAGATGAAGTGTGAATACCCATGCCACAGTGATTTTTTCATACCAACACTCGATTTTAAAAATTGTGAGATAATTTTTTTTACTAAAGTTTGCTAGTCTGAGATAGGTGTTAGATATTGCTAAATGATGCTCATGGTGCTTGTCTTGGCACAACTGTCAGAAAGAATCGCTAAACGAAGACTTTTGAGCAAAGATACCAGGCAAAATGGGTTTCTGCATCCGTTCTCTGGAACTAGGAGTTACCAGAAAGCTGCAAGTTTTCGTCAACTTATGTCTTCGTCGAATTTTAAGAATTTCCTGGCCCGAAACAATATCAAATGAAGAGCTAAGTCGGCGTATGGGTCAGATGCCAATCGACGAATTGACACGCAGGCGAAAATGGCAGTGGATAGGTCACACATTGCGGAAGAGTGATAACTGCATTGCTTTGCACGCCATGAAATGGAACCCCATTTCCAGCCAAGGCCGACCAAAAGGGGTGCTGTGGTGCAGATTTATTTGCAGCGCCCTTTACATGCTGCAAGGGATGCACTCTATCCGTTATGTTGTCAACCGCCAGGGTTAAGGTTGCTATGCCTAGATCGTTCTCCACTTCATTGGCCTCAAGCGTGTTTTTTTTGTCGTCCATGGTGTTTCGTTTTTTCAGCTTCAGGAAAACAATATCCATGCCCCACTTCATCTTACCGAATCTTGAGTACAATATGTCCTCTGCCTACTTGTTAATTTGTAGAATCAGTGTCTGCCTTTTCTCTTCAAGGTGCTCGCTTACACGTAGGACTACCCAGTATGCAGTGGGAATGTCGGGATTTTGTCGCTGGAATAGTTTTAGCGCCATCTCCTCGTTGCAGATCCTCGGTAGTAGGACTTTCGCCATGGGCACAGTTGGAATTTGGTCTCTTGCGACTATTTCCAATTGTGCTCCTTCCCAAAGACCTCAAGCGTTGCAATGGTGCTCTTGCACCATTCGAGCGTTGTTTCGTTGTCGTAGTTGATGATTTTGGCGTCGTTGAACCAACCTGCGCCGTCGAAGGATGGCATGTGTACATTTTCACATACAGCTCTTTCGGTCAATTTTTCCAATAGCAACGTATCGACCAGCTTCCACTTCTCCCGGCTTAACTTGCCTAGAGGCTTGCTACGGTTGATCAGTTCCACTATGAGGTGCTGTCTGGCTGCGTCCGCCATGCTACCCCTAGGCTTCCTGTTTCTCTTCGTATTTTTGGCACGAATGGGCTCTTGCACTTTAGTTGGTTTCCCCTCCGCAGGTCGCCTGTGTGGGGAACATTGCCATTTACTGGTTGAGGGTTGTGGATCCTCTTCCGAACGTTGTCTTTTGGCAGCCAGTTTTGTGATTTCATTTTCTTCAACACTGTTGAAGAATTTCGGATCATTGCTAGCAAATCCGCTCCTTGTCGAGAAGTGCTTCCTGCTAGTCTCCATGATTTCCTCGGCCCATGCTAGCCTTTCCACCTCGTTCGAGGTAAGGTCTATACTGGTGCCTAGGTTCTGTTTCAGCCTAACGGCTGTTTTGTATTGTTTGAGGGGCCTGAGTTCCTCGTTGGTCTGCTTGGGCCTTACGGTCGTACGCCGTGCAGCACCCTCTCTTGACTGAGGAGAATTAAGCAGGAGTTCTTCTTCTGCTGGTGTGATGATCAGCCCCTGTTTCGAGCGATCCAGGTTAAGCTCAGCAACGAGGGGATTGACTATAATAGTTGTTTGCAGTTTGGATTTGGGGTTTGAACCAGTAGCATGGCCATCCGAGCAGCCTGGTTTCGACGCTGACTCGACTGTTTTTGAAAGGCCGCTGTCATATAAAGTTTGGGCCTTCTTTACCGTCTACCGGTCCTGAAAAGACTTGGAAACTCTAACGCCACACCACGTTCTCCACCGCTATAAGAGAGCATGTCAAAAAATGCGAGGTGTTAGGGTGTATGGTGCCTGCAAGAATTAGCCTACCATCTCTGGCCGACAAGCCTTAGGGAGGTGGCGTTTCCCAGTTGTCATCACGGGGAGGTTCCTTGGCTCGGTCACCTGAGGATATTGTTTCAGATCAAGATTACCGTCTCAAACTACGCCAAAGAATTCTCTTTCTACAACCAAGTTCGCTCTCTAATTTAAGAAGCGTGCGTTTTGGGGACCTTCTGTTCCATTTTCCAGGGGAGTACGCGCATTGCAGAAACCAATCTTTGCCAAAAGTCGTAATTGTTGAGTCAGTCCTTATCCGAGGCATAGTTGATGTTTCGTTGGCATATAGGAAACTTCAGATGATGCAGGATGCTGTCATATACACACAGTTTTTAAAATTAGAAGAAAAAGAAGTCGTTCTCACTCCAAATTCGATTTCGAGAACCTCCACTGCATTCAATTCCATAAAACAAGCAATAAAAATTAAAGTGTAAAACATTTATATTAAAAAAAATCTTATTGCTCAATTTTCTCCCGGTTCTCTTTCACCTCTGATTGCTTGCATTAAACTTTCAAAGGAAGGTCCTCCATAGATTTTTTATCGGCCTTGGGACCCCAAGGTTGGACGGATAAAGACGACCGTCGAACGTACGTGAAAGTTTCTAAGCCGACCCACATACATTTGTCCATGGACCATGTTTTTTTTTAATCTCTAATTGTGCAAGTCACGGCCAATTTTTTTTTTTTATTTTTTTTTTTATCTAATCTACTAATCATGGCAACGAATTTAAAGGTTTCTCGTAAAAAGAAGTAACCTTTTTTTCTCTCTGAAAAATGAATCCTATAATGTGCTTTTGGAGCTTCTTCAAATTATATATACCACAAATACCGCCTGCCTTCTATTTACAGAAACTCATCCAACTGAAGATTAAAATTCTCATTTTATCTTTTTGACTAATACTCCTACATAAATTCGTAAAGTTTGGAAATAACCAACCGAAGTTAATCGATGAAAAAGGCTGTGGGGTAAGTATACTCCTTTGTATGCAATTCCCTTGCGTGTAGTCGATTTATCAACGGGATCTGCTTTAAATATTTTAACATATTTTAATTCTCCTTGCTTTCAAAAATGGACTTCCAAAACCGCTTATTGCTTCGCTTCACCATTCCAGAGACGACGTGCACTATTAGATGGACTTAGCGCGGAGTAATCGTTTTCCGACTGTAGTGCCACATTCCTCAGAAGAGTATTTGGCCCGATGCCTCTGTGAATAAAGCCAGTAACGAACGTTCTTCTATTAAGCTCTCACATCATCTCATTTTCGTGGTAACAAATCATCCTGGAATGATAATGCATTCTCTGCTAACAGAAATGCAATAATCAATTTGAATGCAGATTGTTCCAAGAGATATTTCTGGATACCTTACCAGAGCTATCAAATTATAATTACGCCTTTGTCTATTCACTTCAATGTTGAGTGCAGTTGAGAATCCTTCAACAACCGAAATTTGGTTTACACATCACTGTCCGTTGACCGCATCATTGTGTCGCACAACTTTGTGGTATCCATTCGTCGTAATTTGTCTAATTGACCTATGAACATCCTCGAACAAGGCCAAGCCTGGACAAAGGCTTGTGTGCGTGTGCAAGAGCTGATAGTCCGGGCTCCATCAAGGATCCGAGTGCTTTGGTAGTAGCTACTGTAGAGGCCAAGGCAAGAGTTAGGTAAACACGTGATATTAAGTGCAAGAGATTCGAAACATAAACCAGAAAATGACAATGCAAAACTGAAGTAATGTTTGCCAAACACAACATTAAACCTCTGGCTGGTTGAACATCATCCAATCATTTTAAAACAAAGCACGTACGTAAACACATCAGTTGTCGTTGCTGGACGCACATCTATGAGTTGTAGCAACATCTGTGGATGGATGGTGCTGCTGACCTACTTATTAATACCGCACCCGATAAAGGGTGAACAGCTTCGACGTTGCCTCACAGCTCCCTGCCATAGCATCACTGAAATTCCACAAAGGATGCAGTGGCCGAACCGGATAGCATATCGAAGCTCAAACTTATAATATTTGGGCATGTTCGTGATGGTCCTGGAGCTGTGCATCCATATCTCCATCTATTCTTGCATATATCCGTACATCAGAGTACACTGGGGTCTCCATACATAAATCAGGACGAGAATTCCATCTGGACGACACAAACAATAGCAAAGCGGCTGCCGAGTCCACTTCTGTATTTTCTGGTTATTGACAAGGAGAACCGCCGGCATTTGGTTTGCCGCCCGTATTACAGAAGCAGGATAGGCCCCGGCTTCACAAGTACTGACCAAATGTCCTTTCGTTTCGGGCTGATAGTGCGTTTAATGGTTTTCTCCTTTGCGGTATCCGTTCCTGACGCTTCGATCCAAACCCTTTGTCCGTGCCAACACCACAGCTTCAGCTCACATTCACTTTTGTTTTGGCAGTCGTCTGACAGGAAAGCAGAAGCCCAGCATATTTCCAGTGTTTGGTCATGTTATTCAAATCGGAACAAATTCATAATATCCAAGTGATTGATGGCTTTCCCTCATCACCGTGGGAATACAACCGCAAGTCGTCTTCGGATAAAACCAATAAATCATTTTCCATGAATGAGAGAATTTTTCGGGGGCCAAAGTGGCAAGATTAGGCTTAACTAATGTCATTTATGGCCATTTTTTCACCCCAGTTGGAACCTTCGGGGCGCGGTAAGCGCAAACATGTAGGATACTAATGCATGATATGTCGTACGGTGCGACGGAAATGGTTTGAAGTTGTCGCGTAGTATATGAGAGTGGAAATTGAACATGTTAATCAGTCAGTTTTGCTGTGCTTGTCCGGAACGAATTATGCTGATTGTTTTGGGTTAGTTTATTTTTCGTTTGTAAAAATTGAATGTAGATCTACGAGGTAGGAGTGCGAATTATTAAGTTTCTAGCGTCAATATTAAAATGAAGCACTACAATCAACACTTTTCAATGATTGTTAGAATCATGTGTTAAAATACCACCGTCAAGATATCAGCTATTTCCATATTTTGGCTTTTATTTATGGTTTCTTTTAATTTTTCATTTCCATCAACATCAGTGGCCCCCTGTGGTATGGGGCGTAAGAATAAGCCCTCAGTCCTTTCCGGCTTATCGTAGAAGGCGACTAAATGGAGTGTTGCATCCATCACCTCAATGATGATTGCTTCAAACTTACCCCTGATTATGATCGTTGATCAGTGGCACTCTTTCACGAGAAATACCAGAGAAACTATGAAACTCTCCGCGTAGGTGACACTGGGACTAGAGATGGGTGTTTCCGTTATTTCCCAAAAACGTAAAAAACGGTTTTTTCCTTTATGAGCAACCGTTTTTTTTAACTGTTAAAATGGTTTATTTTTTAATATTTCATCATTATCATCGTGGCGCGACAGCCCCGGGCCTTGGCCGCCTGGATCGTTGTCCTCCAATTATATCGGTCACGTTACCCCGTCCTCCAATCTTTGAAGCCCAGTAGCTGCTCGGCGTCCACATATACTGAGCTCTCCCAACGAGATCTCGGTCGTCTAGGCAGTCTCGCTCCGGCAACTCGTTTTGCATTCATCACTCCCTTTAGCATGCGATAATTGTCCATTCGTTGGACATGCCCTGCCCATTGAAGTCATTGTAGTTTGACAATTTTCGAAACTTCTAGCTCATCGTACAGTTCATACAACTCATAGTTGTACCGGATGCGCCATCCATCTCGATCGCAAACAGCCCCGAAAATTCGCCGTAGAACCTTACGTTCAAATGTGTCTAGCATGTTGGCGGAGGCTTGAGTTAGGGTCAATGCTTCGCAGCCATAGCATAGCACTGGTCGTATAATGGTTTCGTACACGAGGAGCTTCGTGTTTCTGTGCACATACTTCGATTTCATTATGGGGAGAACCGAGAGAAAAGTCTTATTAGATAACTGTATCTGTCGCTTGATTTCGTCAGTTTCGTTGGCGTCCCTTGACAAGCTGCAACCCAGGTATATGGAGTCGTTCACGAACTGGATGTTGAGGTCACACACATTGATGCTCGGTTGTGCAGGTGTCCTTGTCGTCGATTGCATCATTATTTTAATTTTACCCTCGTTGGTACATATTCCAATTTCTTTTGCAGCGGTATCGAGCGTATGCCGAAGTTCTTCTACGTCGGCCAATCTTCGGGACATGATGTTGATGTCCTCGGCGTACGCTGCTAATTGTGCCGACTTGATGAGTAGCGTCTTGCTGTTGTCCATATTCATAGCCCGGATAGCGTATTCCGGTGCTATGTTGAAGAGCGTCGGTGTCATTCCATCGCCCTGTTTCAGACGTGTTTCAAATAGATCAGTAAGTCTTTTATGGATCCTGACTTGTGAGACGGAGTTGGTCATCGTCATCTTTGTCAGTCGAACTAATTTTTCCGGTATACTAAATTGCAGTATGATGTTGTACAGCACTCCACGATCGATGCTGTTGTATGCCTGCTTGAAGTCGACAAAGATTTGATATACGTTTACGTTGTATTCCCAGCACTTCTGGAGTATCAGTTTGACCGTAAAGAGCTGATCGGTTGTGGAGCGACCAGGTCTGAAACCGCCTTGATATTCGCCAATGATTCGTTCTGCGTACGGTTTTATTCTATTTTCCAAAATTTTTGTCAATTTTATAGGACGTACAGGCTAGTGATATGCCCTTTGTAACTCTCACACCGCAGTTTATCTACCTTTTTGTGAATTAGACAGGTGATGCTTCTGCGCCAATCGTCTGGGATCACCTCGTCTTCCTGTACTCGCAGGAGTAGTTGATGTATGGCATCAATTAGACCCGTTCCACCGAATTTTAGCAGTTCAGCTGGAATCTCGTCTTCACCCGGCACTTTATTTCGTTTTAGTGACCGCAACGCGAGATCAACTTCCTCTACTGTCGGGGGTTGTACGGGTTGGCTTAGATTATCAATATCGTCGAGAGCTTCTTGAGTGGGGAAGTTAGATGGTAGGTTCAGGAGCTCTTTAAAATAAGAGGCCTATCGTTTGTTAATGTCATCGGTGTCGCTGATGATGTTTCCATCCTTGTCCTTACAAAGGCTAGTCCTGGACTTATAGCCGTTCTTAATTGTACTATATTTACTAGTTTGTACGCCTGTCTGGTGTTCCTATTAGCTAAGTTTTCGTTAATATTCACCAACTACTCAAAGTCAAAGTATTTACGTTTCTTACGTCTAATTATTCTATTCGATATTCGCCATAGCTCGTCGTATTTTTCTCTTTTGGCTTTCCTCGTCCAATTCATTGTCTAATGGCCCCGTTTTTCGCGTCAAATAAATTTTGGCATTCTTCGTCAAACCAGTCATTTCGCGCTCGCCGGGCTTTATATCCCACGACCTTCTCTGCGACATCAGTGATGGTAACCTTGAGTTCTTTCCAGGACCCATGGACGCCTGTGTTGAAGTCAATAAGTCGCTGGCCGTTGTCATTACCGTTATCGAGTCTTAATGCGAATCGCACACAGCCGTTCAATTATGGGTTTGAAGTTAGTAATGTGCGGCTTTAGGTGATGGTCCACTATAAATGCCACTCGAAACTCCTTGCGGCCCGATGATTTGCCACTTCTAAAAATTATGTGTGATTTCTTTTCATTGATCTCGCTACCAAGCCAATTTGTTTCCTGGACTGCGGTAATGCTCAGTTTCTATTTTTCGACCTGTTCAAAGAGGGCCTTCTGGGTTCCCGGATTGTTCAGCAAGGCTACATTCCAGGATCCGAAATAATAATCCTTTAGACGTTTGCGTGGTCGTCGTTGTTGATCCGTCCAATCCGAGGCTTTTGTTCCAGGTTTCTTGACATGAAGTGGTTTTTACATACACGAGTTGTCAGCACTATGTAACGATTATCTAAGTTGAGCTAAGCTCAGAAAGAGGACGGAGGTCGAGGCGTGGTCGTTCAGACCAGCCGTGACACCTAAGTGTCAAAACCTCCTCAGAAATGACCCGACATGACGCGTGCTTGATAGCTAGCTCAGCTATCGGTAGTGTGGGCGGGGTTTTTGGTGGGTATTTCTGCCTCGTCATCGCTACAAAGAAAAAAAAACTCACGCGTCGGCCCGAATGCCGAAACTAAACGGGAGTCCCTCAACGGGAATAAAAATATAAAAAAAAACTGGCCGCGGAAAAACCTTCACATCCCTACCTCTAGCACGGGAGCCCCCAGATGGCGACGGGGCTCCGCGCTCCCTCCCCTAACCTTGGGTTGGGCCGCGCAATATGCCCAACCCCCTTAGCGCAAAAGAGAAAACCCGACGAGAGGAGAAAAGCAGAGTGTCGTTGGAGTCAGGAAGCAAAATTAAGTTTTTTAGCTAATATTCATTTCCGTTTATTCATTTCTTTTTTCTTATAAGTTTTAATGCAATATGGCCATCATTTTATTTACGGCATACTCTACTATTTACATTAGTCAGTCACTACTGACGAATCCATTAATCATCAATTTATTTGTTAAAGCAAATATGAGCGATTTAGTTGTATATTAAGTTGGTTATAAACTACAATACAATACAAGTCTGCAATGTCGCAATCTTCCGTGAGTATCGATATTTACTTCATCTTAAATTTATTACTCAGATACCCAACAATTCTGAAGTTAATCTTCCATCTAGAAATTGATTCAGTCAAAATATACTAGCATACTAGCTGCAGAAATTTAATCGTAAATTTATAGTCAAAGCACCCCAGAAAAAAAAATTTAAAGAAAATTATTCTCTACATTTACTAACTCCTCATAAATGCACGTTCCTCTTTCAGATACATACAACTGGGCATAGGGTTGCGATTCGACTTCCAAGACCCGGTTGTCAATAACTTGCCTGCCGCAGGTCTACTGACTCAGTGACTTATTCCCTTCTATTTTACTTCGAATATAATTCTTCGAATTAAATGTTGAGTCTTAAGAAGAAAAATGAGATTTATAAAACGTTCCGTTGAAAATGTAGGTCTTTAAAAAAAAATATATATGCATATGTATTCTTCTTTTTACATCGTTTAACCCACTACTCTAATACCTATGTTAATCGTAGTGCAGTATCATAACGTCAACCAAACGAAAATAATACTACCGCCGAAATTCTGCACATAATAGTCGACTTCTACTCTTATCATTAGTGTACCGGCAAGAATCTTTTCCGCCTTATTACCGACTTAGAAAATAAATGCAAATTATCTTTACATCCGATAACAAAAGTTGCAACCAAGCAATACCCAGTTGGATACTACCAGCAACAGGACTTGAAAATTCTGATAAACGCTCAAGCTAGGACTTCCGATAAGACACCATGTGCCAGGCTCAAATACCTTTCCAAATTTTAATATTATGATGATATATTAATTAATTTAATATTGTATTTTATATGATACGGAACTAATTACGACTAAGGCTATAACAAAAAGGCTGACAAGATGGGACCCTCGGCATATGGATGGCGAAGATATTATATTTTTTTTTTTTGTATTTTAACCAAATACCTGGTACTGATTGGTGAGTTTGGTGGCCGGGCGTCGGAACGCTGAGGTGGGCCCGGACTGTGGTCGGACGACGAAGCCAATGAAGTGGGCGGCTACCCAAAAGCGATGAGGTGAGCCCGTACGTTGACCGGGCGATGATATCAATAAATGGCCCGGGCTGTGACCGGGCGATGAAACCAATACAATGAACGGCTACCAGAGCGGATGAGGCGGGCGCTACCCAAAATCGAGGCGGTAGACCAGTATTGTGGCCGGCGTCAACCAAGCTGAAGTGGTCGGGCGTCGGAACGCTGAGGTGGACTCCTCCTGTGGTCGGGCGACGAAGCCAATGAAGTGGACGGCTACCAAAAGGGATGAGGTGGCCACGACAAAAAAAGAAAACCGATGAGGCGGCCGCTACTAAATGGTGAAGCGGCCGGTCTACTCAAAGCCTATTAGGTGGCCCGTATGTTGGCCGTGACAAATACGAATTGGTGGCCCGTATTGTGGCCGCGACAAACAATGATGAAGCGGCCTCTACTAAATAGTGAGGCGGCCGGGCAATTAAAGCCGATGAGGTGGCCCGTATGTTGGCCGTGACAAACAAATTGAGGTGGCCGGCCTACAAAATGGTGGCAACTCGCATTTGCACTCGCGGGCCGCTTGATGCCAACTGTCGGAAACACACATAATTTGCAATTACTTTCTATTTTAGAAGATTCCTTATTGCATGCGCAACACTTACTTGCTTTTTCCGGAATCTCAGATCCCCTCGGTATTCTGGGATTCTCTGCTTACTTTGTTGTCCGAATCGCCAGCCACCACGTTGGATTCCTACTTGTCAACTGACATTCCGACTCCCGGAAGTCTAATTGGAATTTCACGAGTCGGAATGTCAATTGCTGAATTAGAAATGGCTGCTGCGGCTGAAATAATGATTGCGTTCACAAAACCCGCATGGAGTGGAGCGATGTTTTGGTGAACGCCGCCATTATTTGAATCGAGTTGGTACCAACTATTGCAAGGGACCGGTCGACCACGTCCTTAGGCACTCGCTACAACTATTACACTCAAAATTGGGCGGTGGAATATAACGGTCGGCCGACTTTTCAGCGGAGCTAGGCCGTGGGCGCCACGTACTTGAATGACGACCGTTACGGCAAGGGAAGGACGCCAAGTACGAATGCGTACTCTCACGCGCAATTTCCACCGTGCAACAAATTACTTTCCCACCCCAGAAGGCACTTCACATAAAACTTGATCATAAAACAACTCTCGCTCAATTCACTATACTATTATTTTAGCTTCCGCACTTATAAACTATTCCTTAATCACTAACCTACCGAAACACTAATTGGTAAAATAAAAGATAATCAATACTTACGGTGGTGGCGGCTTCCTACGTTACTTATCCTAAATATACTCCTACGAAACTCTGATGTAAACGATTCTTGCCCCGGCTGATCGCACCCTGATCTCCTTCTCGAACTTCTTCTGTGGTATGTCTCCTTCTCGCACTTCTTCTTCTCTTCATCTTGTTTTCCAGACAAAATTCCTTCACGTCCAAGTTCTTCAGCTTCAGTTGCAAATCCAACAAGACAAAAGAGGACTCACCGTTAATTTTCACTCGTATTTATACAAATTTATCTAGCGGCTTATTCCTCGGCAGTTAGTTCTTCCAGTGGTGGAATCTAGGAATTATTCCCTTCCAGTGCCGGTAATGCAGTTGTCACTGTCAAGCATGACATGTAAACATTCCGACCAGGCCCGCGAATTCCTTTGATCGTTTATCGCAGTGCAAGATTGAGGTTTCTTGTGTTCACGTACCAGCGGGAGTCGTAAATAAATCGCCATCGTTCAGGTATTGTGGCGCAGTCGACGAATTTCGCGTGTAAATCAAATAAATTGATCGAGGGTCGCGTTTTCACAATTCGGGCAGGTGCCGAAGAGGAAGCCGTTCAAATGTAACATCCTTCGGCCGTTGTCGTTGACATTTGAATGTTGTGTTACTGTGGTTGCGGATTCATCATCTGTGTTTTGTTCGTTGGTCGTCGATATAAATATGATGGTAAGTATTTCGTTGGGTTATGATTCCAGTGTAGGTTGTTCGATATCACTATCCGGCGGAGGCGTGTTGTGTATCCCATTCGATGCGTCCCTCGGATCGTGATATTATAGCAGCCATCTCCTTCAGTTCGAATCATCACCAGGTATAATTGCTTTTATATATACTACTAACTATCGCCTACCTTACTGCGCCACCTCCTATTCCCTAATTCGCCACCTATATTAACATAAAAATAATAAAAAAAAAATAGTGTCCTCTGGGGCTTCCAATTGAACCCGTAATAGCACATCGCTTAAACCCACTCAGGGGATGGATAAAGCGTGGAATACAGAGACTTTTCCCACTGAGTGGAGGGAAGGTTTTATCATCAAACTTCCGGAGAAGGCTAGCTTCATAGACTGTAATAATTGGAGAGGCATTTGTGTGCTCCCTGCCGTTGCCAAAATAAGCTAAAGTCGTTCTGGAAAGACTAAAGGCCCATACTAAGAAAGCACAATAGATGAAGAGCAGGCTGGTTTTCGATCCGGATTCTCCTCTGTTGATCACAGTAACATTATGGGAATCATCATCGAGCAATGCGCTGAATACGATTCTCCTCTTCACTTACTTTTCATCGATTTTGAAAAGGCTTTCAATAGTGTGAACCGGGATTCTATATGGGCGTCCTTGCACAGGAGAGGCATCCCTGAGAAGCTTGTGGCTATTATTAAGGCAACCTATGACGGTGCGAAATGTCGCGTTCTGTATTAAGGTAAGATGTCGGGGGACTTTGAGATTCGCAGTGGAGTCCGGCAGGGGTGCATCCTCTCACCGATCCTACTCCTCATAGCGATCGGCGATGTGTTGAATGCAGCCCTGTCCGGACTCAACAGAGGAATTCAATGGACATCTTATCTACAACATCTTGACTACGCTGACGACATATGCCTACTCTCTCACAAAATCATGGATCTGTCCGCAGTGGCGTTGGCCAGGGAGGCAAGCAAGGTTGAGCTAAAGATTAATACCAACAAGATTAAGGTTCTTAGCCCGCCATTGCAAAAAAAAGAATTCCGACACCTATTGCCATCAATATTAATGGGCAGCTTGTGGAGAAGGTGGACAACTTCGTCTACCTGGGTAGCATTGGTGCCGAAAATGGTGGTACGGAGCAGGACATCGCTCGTCGTATCAACCAAGTTAAATGCGACTACGGCATGCTGTCCAAATATACCAAAGCAGTTATCTAAGCATCAAGACCAAGCTGGGCCTGTTTCGCTCCCTGGTACTGTCTGTGCTTGTGTATGGGAGAGTACATTGAATGTTTCCGCTAGTATCACCAGAAAGCTGCAAGTTCTCGTCAACTCATGTCTTCATCGAATTTTAAGAATTTTCTGGCCCGAAACTATATCAAATGAAGAGCTGAGTCGGCGTACGGGCCAGATGCCAATCGACGAATTGATACGCACCGAAAATGGCAGTGGATAAGTCACACATTGCGAAAGAGTGATAACTGCATTGCTTTGCATGCCATGAAATGAAACCCCATTTCGAACCAAGGCCGACCAAGAGGGGCTCCAAGAATCACATGACGTCGATCTGTTGCAAAGAAGTGTGAGGCGCTGGGTAAGTCTTTGGGGAGATGCGCCCCATTGCCCAGAACAGAGTACGATGGCGCGCAGGAGTAGTTGACGCGCTATGCCCCGCTAGGGGTTAAGGCAAAGTAGTATATCATTATCGCTATAGTATACTACTGCACTTCTACTAGAACTGTTGTTTAAATTATTTAAAAAAATATGTAATGTGTAGCGGATACTGCACTTCTACTAGAACTGTTGTTTAAATTATAGGTATTTAAAAAATGTGTAATGTGTAGCGGATACTGCACTTCTACTAGAACTGTTGTTTAAATTATTTAAAAAACGTGTAATATGTAGCGGATGGTCTGGTGGGCATCCGGAGATGCCCCTGTGGGGACGGAGCCTAAGGTAGCTTAATTGACCATGAAGGTCGGGCTGTGCCATCTGGCGAAGAAAAAAGGCTCCTCAACGAGCTAAGCAGCGGCCTATGCTTGCTGTAGCTCAGTTCGGGAGACGTGGGCGGGGTTTTCGCCGCTCGTTGCCCCTGTCCTTTACGTGTTAACAAAAATTCATAGGCCTGGGGAAGACAACACAAACAAGGGAGGTAAAAATGGGGAATAAAAAAAATTAGGGGATAAGGATGGAATGGTTGGCAGATGGCTCTCTTACCCTCGCGCTCGTAGGGGTCCAGGTGTAATGGGACCCTCGGCCTCTGGTTTCGTACCACCGACAGATCCTTACTCATCAGGTGCTGCCATAGATCTACCGGTGGAAGCAGCACTACCAGACCATAATATGGTTCATTACAAATGTTTGCCATGAGTAAGATACTATAGTAAAAGAATTTCCATTTATTGATAGCAAGTACATAACCTATAATAATTTCAACCTATCTTCATCAAAAATCCTAATTGGCTTAATATTATGTTTTTTCACAAAAATGTTTCCTTCTCTTTTCCCAAACATACTTATAGTTCTTCTCTTTGCAAACAAGTTTTGTGACTCTCGATGTTGTTGCCATTGTTTGTGTTAGGTGGTCCCCAACAAACACACGTCCGTCAACCAGCTGAGCGTTAATTACGGCTGCAACAGCTCGCATGCCGTTGTTGTTGGTTTTTAGTTTGCGTTTATAAGCTTCGATGAAACCCTCTTTTACCGATGTTCTGTTAAATTCCACAATAACTGGTGTCGCATCCGAACTATATGAAGAATTCCTGTATATAAATCACTGATAACCGGGAGGGGGCGAAAAGGAACCCAAAACATTAGTGATTTTCGGATATCCCCCGGAATACTCGTACAATTATTATTATGGCAAATGAACTGCTAACATAATGCTTATTAACTGTTAACATAGTGAAATACAATTGGGGGTATATTGCGTCAACTGTTCCATGTGACCCAGTTGACGTTTCGTTGGCATAAACTAGTTTCGGAGAATGCAATTGCCAGAATGCACCTCCTGCTCTCCCATTTAGCCACCTACCTGCGACAAGTCGGGAGATGCTGTGGCTTATTATTACGCCGCACCACAGGGGGAAGACAACACAAACATCCATGGTCACGAACGTCGTTGTGGGCGGGACTCGAACCCGAAACGCCGGTAGCCAGACATGAGACTGCGCTACCGGGAGCTCCATAACATTCTGTTAACGTACTGTTAATGCACTGTTAACATACTGTCAATGCACTATTAACATACTGTTAATGAACTGCTAACATACTCTTAACACAGGCACTTCCAAAACCAGTCCCCCGGTATTAGTGACCGTGAAAATATTTCCAAAATGGTCAAAATGATGAGCGTAGCGAATCCTAAATGAAAGAGCGAGCAAAGCGAGGTCGTTTACCTAAAGTATTGTCGGTACACATTTCTATGCTGCACTTTTGGGCAGCTGTCTGAAACTTGGAACATAGTTTTTAGAGACTATAAGAAAAACTTTTGCCCGATGTGATCGATTTTTTTTTTCGACGGAAGTTAAGTTTTAGGCTCTTTTTTTTCAAAATGGTTGCCAAATTTTGAAAAATATAAATTGATCCTAAAGTGATGAACGAGGTATCTTTTCCACATATTTCGGCCATGGCAAGTCAAAAGAAACTATCCCCATCTCGATCCGATCCATATCTTGGCGAGTTTTTCGAAATTTGGCGGCCATCGTGAAAACAAATGGGGGTTTTCACGATGGCCGCCAAATTTCGAAAAACTGAGATAGTTTGAAAGTCCCAGTAGCTGCACTCCTTCCTTATACACAGACGACAAACAGCAAAAAGTCCTCCCTACTCTGTAAATAGAAGGGGCGGGACACAAATGGGGACCCTGGTCAAAATATGATTCCGATCGAGTTAGAGGTGGTTTCTTTCGACTTACCATGGGCGAAATATGCGGAACTTTGGGGACTTTTAAACTATTCCAGTTTTTCAAAATATGGCGGCAAAAAAAATGAGGCCTTTTGCTAAAATGTGGGTCGCATTGAGTTGGGGGTGGTTTCTTTCGACTCGCCATGGCCGAAATATGGGGAAAAGATACCTTGTTCGGTCCTTTAGGACCAATTTATATTTTTCAAAATTTGGTGGCCATTTTGAAAAAATAGGGCCTAAGACCCAACTTCCATCGAAAAAATCTATCACATCAGGCAAAATTTTTTCTTATACATAGCTCAAAGTGCAGCATTTCAGTGGTTTTCGCGTTACACCGAAAATATTGCTAGCTGGATGTTGACATCCAGTAAATTATAAAATTCCATTAAAAAAAAAACAAGGATACACGTGCCGGCGGTTTTCAATTGTAACGTTCAATAACAATATCATTGAAGATCTTTGGCTGTTTTCCAGGCATCCTCATCGAAATTCAAATTAATTATCTCTAAACCAATTTATCAGCCTACAAAGAATGGAGAATACAAAATCGATTGTTACGTCTCTTATCATCATACTCGCATCTGAAATTCTGAATATCAAATAAAAGGACTTTGTAGTCTTTTCACAACATAAGTCTGACAAAGCATTCACGCGACTTTTCGCTGTCTTTCGATGCGATGTTAATGCACGCAAACAGTACACATAAATATGAATGGGGTGGTCGCTGTAGGGTGAAAATCTTGTAGAAAAATGGCAAAACATTGTGAAGCCAGGATCGGAAAATATTTATTTTTCGCTTTGAAGCAAATGATAAAACCACCTTTGCGAATAAAAGTAATCCAATTACTATTCCTTTGATAGAAGTCGCAAATATGCGGAGCTGGTAGAGTCACAACAATATCGCACGTTCAAAAGTATTCACAGCCATGATGATGAAGGTTGACTCCTGTTGCGTCGGTAGAGAGCCAAGTTGAGGCGTTCAAGAGGATACGTGGATTTCCTTGAGTCGGTAAAGCTGTTCGGTCGACGTCCTTCATCTTCAATTTGTGGCTTCTTCTTCTACACCATTCTTTCCTGGCTGACTGTTTTAGATACCTATGCCGGATCCTTCTGGGCGGCAAAACGATTCTCTAGTCAAAATTGAAATTCTCCCCATATGTCAATTTCCATTTGGCAAATATTGTGGAAAAAAAATGACAGGTGCGGAATTCCCATGAGAGTTTTCCTTTTTTGCATTTGAAATTTTCACTTAAATTTTCTTATTGTTCGTATGATTTTGACTCGAAATTTGATAATGTCGGCGCGCTTATTTCGTTGAATTGTTTGTTATTTCGGTTCTTTGTTTTTTCCCTCTTAGGAAAATTGTTTTTCCTTAGAGCGGAAATGTTAATTTGATTGTGTTGATATTGACGAAAAGTGGAATTTCTCCATTTGTGCACGACGAGGACCATTGTCATTGGAAGACATACGAATTGAATTTTCTTGATATGTGGTGGTGGAGTTTGTTGTGACAAATACGCAAATTTGCATTAGCAAGGGCGAGTATACTTCAACCAAGCACGTATGTATATGGGAGAATGGGTAGGGCAAAAAACCTCTGTCATAGTTCTCCACGCTTGTGTCCCCTGGTAGCACCGCGGCAGTGCAAATCGCTAACGACTAAAGCCGCGATTTCGCATACAATAGGATCGCCAACAGGGGCAGAAACGCAAGAGAAATTATTTTTTTCATGTGGCAAATTATGCTCCCGTTTCTGTTGCTGGCGCAATATTTTAGGCAAAATATCTTTGGAAAACGTTTTGCGGTCTTTGCTGGACTTACTTTTTTACAGTGGTGGGGTTTCTACTACATTACCTTAGCCTCTAGCGGGGCATAGCGCGTCAACTACTCCTGCGCGCCATCGTACTCTGTTCTGGGCAATGGGGCGCAACTCCCCAAAAGACTTACCCAGTGCCTGAAACTCCTTTGCCACAGATCGACGCCATGTGATTCGAGGACCCCCTCTTGGTCGGCCTTGGTTCGAAATGGGGTTCAATTTCATGGCATGCAAAGCAATGCAGTTATCACTCTTCCGCAATGTGTGACCTGTCCACTGCCATTTTCGCCTGCGTATCAATTCGTCGATTGACATCTGACCCGTACGTCGACTTAGCTCTTCATTTGATATTGTTTCGGGGCAGAAAATTCTTAAAATTCGACGAAAACATGAGTTGACGAAAACTTGCAGCTTTCTGGTAACTCCTACGGAAACTTTCCATGTACTGCTCTCATACAAAAGCACTGACAGTACCAGGGAGTGAAGCAGGCCCAGCTTGGTCTTGATGCTGAGATAACTGCTCTGTCAGATTTTGGACAGCATGCTGTATGCGCGTTTAGCGTGGTTTATACGACGAGCGATGTCCTGCTCCGTACCACCATTTTCGGCAACAATGCTACCCAGGTAGACGAAGTTGTCCACCTTCTGCACAGGCTGCCCATTAATATTGATGGCAAAAGGTGTCGGATTTCTTTTTCGCAACGGCGGGCTAAGAACCTTAGTCTTGTTGGTATTATTCTTTAGCCCAACCTTACTTGCCTCCCTCTCGAGAACTAACGCCATTGCGGATAGATCCATGATTTTGTGGGAGAGTAGGCATATGTCGTCAGCGTAGTCAAGATGTTGTAGATAAGATGTCAAAATCCATTGAATTCCTCTGTCGAGTCCGGATAGGGCTGCATGCAACACATCGCCGATCACAATGAGGAATAGGATCGGTGAGAGGATGCACCCCTGCCGAACTCCACTGCGAATCTCAAAGTCCCCCGACACCTTACCTTTATGCAGAACGCGACATTTCGCGCCGTCATAGGTTGCCTTAATAATAGCCACAAGCTTCTCAGGGATGCCTCTCCTGCGCAAGGCCGCCCATATAGAATCCCGGTTCACACTATTGAAAGCCTTTTCGAAATCAATGAAATGCAAGTGAAGCGGAGAATCGTATTCAGCGCATTGCTCGATGATGATTCGCAAGGTGTTAATGTGATCGACACGGAAGAATTCGGATCGAAAACCAGCCTGCTCTTCATCAATTGTGCTTTCTAAGTGGGCCTTTAGTCTTTCCAGGACGATTTTAGCTATTATCTTGGCAACGGCAGGAAGCACACAAATGCCTCTCCAATTATTACAGTCTGTGAGGCTACCCTTCTTTGGAAGTTTGATGATCAAACCTTCCTTCCACCCAGTAGGAAAGATCTCTGTATTCCACGCTTTATCAACAAGTGGGTGCAGCAAATCGGCAGTTACGATTGGCGCTGCTTGATAGAGTTCGGCAGGGATACCGTCGAGTCCGACGGCCTTTCCTCGTTTTAGTGCAATAGTTGCAGTGACTATTTCGTCTTTAGTCGGGGTAGTGGACCGTATACGCACATTTTGATGGTTAGCTAAATTATCTATAAGAGGGGGAACTTCACCAGAGGTTACACGGTTCAAAACCGCGGCGAAGTGTTCTTTCCACCGCTTCATTTGATCTTCTTCCAAGATAAGTAGCTTTCCATCACTGTCCTTCACCGGATGTTGGCAGGAGTAACGACAACCTGTAAACTCCTTGATGACAGCGTATATGGCGTTTAAGTTGTTACTTCTTGCGGCTTCTTCTGCTGAGGCTAAAAGAGAATTCGCATAAACTCTTTTATCGCGTTGCACACTACGCTGAACTTCTCGAGCTTTCTCACGGTAAAGGAGTTCGATGCTGCTTCGATTGTCGTCTGATACTGCAGCCAAACGAACTTTCAGCTCCTTTCTTTCAACAATCCGCTGGCATGAAGCGTTGGACATCCAGGGCTTATTCCGGCAATCCGAGCTTGTGCCAAGGATGGTATCTGCGCTATCAATGTACGCAATTTTTTATGGCATCCCAGTTTTCATTTATGTCACTATCTGGGTGACTAGCTATCTCAGCTGCTTTTTGCGCAAGATGGTCATTATATTGTTGTAAGACAGCTGAATGTTTTAATCGAGCGGTGTTGAATTTGCGGCGCCTGGATCTTCTTCATGTGGTAAATTATGCTCCCGTTTCTGTTGCTGGCGCAATATTTTAGGCAAAATATCTTTGGAAAACGTTTTGCGGTCTTTGCTGAACTTACTTTGTTACAATGGTGGGGTTTCTAGGAACGGGCCTTTTATCTCTGATCGCTGACAGTAAGCAATAGAGGTGGTAAAGCCTTGTGTATCCGAACGTGAAAGAGAAACGCAGTCGACTCACACATTCACTTATTCGATGCACAAGTTTCATATCGGAAGTCAAATTCCGACAAATCAAAAAATTTCTTAGAACAGGTAAATGCAAACGTTGCACCAATCTCATATGATAATTTCATGTGAGTTTCAGATAACAGACGTGCAACAGACACTACGTTGCAATTTTGCATTCACCTTTCCAAATAACGTAATTTGCATACGTTGTCGAACTCGAACATGGTACAAGTGGACCGGTTTCCTTCACGTTTATGTGAAGTGTTTGTGTGTGTCTTGAGCTATTTAGAGGACATTTGTACCAGGTTCGAGTTCGAGATCGACAGTGTATGGTGACACTTGCATTCGTTCGTTTTACCTATCCGCGTATTTTTTGAGAAAGCATCACTCCGATATCTATCTTCTCCGAGTGAAAAGCCATGTGTTTTTGTTTAACAAATAATCGAATAAAGCGCTACTTATAATTAATCATGTATATTTTTTTGGTGAATAACCAAAAGACTTACAAAACTGGCGCATTCAAAAAAAGAGCCGAGGAGGCTATAACCGTACAAATGGTTTAATAGTGTCGTATTAAATTACTAGGACATAGTAAACATTTCCGTAATAGAGAAAATCGCGACGCGAACCACAATAAACAATTAAACACCGTAAAGGCATAAAAACTTTGTGTACTAGGTTGAAGCAGCCCTGCAAAAGGATAAGCCTAGGTCTTAATCTCTTCGCTGAGGCTGGCGAGAGAAACTGCATTAAATTAAAAATAATAATTAATTTTAAAAATTAAAAAGACGTCACCGTGAAGAGAAAAGAAATACGATCACAGGTATTTAATGTGGGGAGAAATATCGAAGCTCAAATTCAGGAAATACAACAAAAGCTCCAGAAAAGGGACCAGCAGCTACAACAATTGGCAAGCGCCCTCCAACACTTGAACGTGCTGCAAGTCACGGCAGAACAACGAGAAAAAGTGCTAAAGGAGATTAAAAACATGGCAACCTTCACCGGAAGGAATGACGTAACTATTAACTCTTTTATTGCTGACATCGAGTTCTATTTAACCAGGATAATAATAAAAATAATAGACTCACTATACTGTACGAGGGGCGCAAAAGACCTTTCTATAGTCCTCCACGTGCGCACCCCCTGGTAATGGCAGTGTTTCAAACCGCTGACGGCCAAATCTTAGGGATAAGACAGATTGGAAAAAGGCAAATAGCTGCAGCCTGAATGGCTGACCAACACCTAAGCGTCTCAGGTTTAGTAGGATAGAATGACTTGCGTAGTTGGATCTGCAACATAGTTGTGTGAACTCCAGCAGGCTTATTAAACCATCTGTAGCAGCTATCTTCCAAGGCTATCCCCTGAATGGGGTTAAGCGATGTGCTGACGACTGGTCCTTGTAAAAACCACTCCACGTCAAGAAACCTGGAACAAAAGCCTCAGATTGGACGGATCAACAACGACCACGCAAACGACTAAAGGATTATTCTTTCGGATCCTGGAATGCACGCTCCCTGAACAAACCGGGGGCCGAGAAGGCCCTCCTTCAATAGGTCGAAAAGTACAAACTGAGCATTATTGCAGTCCAGGAAACAAATTGGCTTGGCAGCGAGATCAATGAAAAGAAATCGGACACAAATTTTTCAATTGGAAAATCATCGGGCCGTAAGGAGTTTGGAGTACATTACTGACTTCAAACCGATAAATGAACGGATGTGTGCGATTCGCATTAAGACTCGATTCTTCAGTCTCTGGCTCATCAATGTGCACGCCCCCATTGAAGTTAAAGAACACGCAGTAAAAGACGAGTTCTACGCCCGCCTTGAGACTGTCTTCGACTCACTTCCAACAAACGACGTCAAATTGCTGCTGGGAGACATTAACGCGAAAGTCGGAAATGAAAGTTGGCACCGGGGGACCACTGGAGGCCACAGTCTCCATGAAAAATGTAACGACAACGGCCAGCGCCTTGTCGACTTCGCCTGCAGCAGGAATCTAGCGTAAGCCTTGCGTGTTTCCCGCATCGACGCATTCACAAGCAGACTTGGAAATCTCCAGACCAACATACCGTCAACCAAATTGATCACGTCCTCATTTGCAGGAGATGGGCGTCTAGTGTCATGGATGTCCGCTCCTATCGAGGAGCAAACTGCGACTCAGTTCATCACTTGGTGAAGACGACCTACAGATGTAGAATTTCCTCAGTGCACCAATCGAGAATTGGCGGCCAAGGCCTGACGACGGGCTGTCGCGCCACGATGATGATGACCAATCGAAAATCAGTCTTCCCAAAATTTTTGCGGTTGATAAGCATTTGAGTGATGCTACGAGGGTGGCGTATACTACCGCCCTTGAGGAAAGACTATCACCTATGCTGCACAACATCGGCAACACAGGCGTCCATGGGTTCTGGGAAGAACTCAAGGGTACCATCAAGGATGTCGCAGAGAAGTCGTGGGATATAAAGCCCGGCGAGCGCGAAATGACTGGTTCGACGAAGAATGCAAAAATTCACTTGACGCGAAAAACGAGGCCTACAGACAATGGATTCAACGAGGAATCAGAGCCACAAGAGAAAAATATGACGAGCTACGGCGAATTTCGAATAGAATAATTAGACGTAAGAAACGTAAATACTTTGACGAGCAGTTGCTGAATAAACTTAGCTAATAGGAACACCAGACAAGCGTACAAACTAGTAAATACAATTAAGAACGGCTACCAACCCAGGACTAGCCTTTGTAAGGACAAGGATGGAAACATCATCAGCGACACCGATAGCATTAACAAACGATGGGCCTCTTATTTTGAAGAGCTTCTGAACCTACCATCCAACATCCCCACTCAAGAAGCTCTCGACGATATTGTTCATCTATGCCCACCCATACAACCCCCGACAGTTGAGGAAGTTGATCTCGCGTTGCGGTCACTAAAAGGAAATAAAGCGCCGGACGCTGACGAGATTCCAGCTGAATTGCTAAAATTCGGTGGAACGAGTCTAGTTGATGCCATACATCAATTACTCCTGCGAGTATGGGAGGACGAGGAGATCCCAGACGATTGGCACAGAAGCATCATCTGTCCAATTCACAAAAAAGGGAGATAAACTGCGGTGTGAGAACTACAGGGGCATATCACTAGTTTGTTCGTCCAATAAAATTTTGACGAAAATTCAGGAAAATAGCATAAAACCGTACGCAGAACGAGTCATTGGCGAATATCAAAGCGGTTTCAGACCTGGTCGCTCCACAACCAACCAGCTCTTTACGGTCAAACTAATACTCCAGAGGTGCTGGGAATACAACGTAGACGTATACCAAATCTTTGTCGACTTCAAGCAGGCATACGACAGTATCGATCGTGGAGTACTGTACAACATCATGCTGCAATTTGGGAGACCGGCAAAATTAGTGCGACTGACAAAGATGACGATGACCAACTCCGTCTCGCTCCGGACTCCGACTTGGCCGACGCAGAAGAACTTCTGCATACGCTCGATACCGCTGGAAAAGAAGTTGGACGAGGGTAAAACTAAAATAATGATGCAATCGACGACAAGGACACCTGCACAATCGAGTGTCAACCTGGGGGACCTCAACATCGAGTTCGTGAACGACTTCATATACCTGGGTTGCAATTTGTCAAGGGACGCCAACGAAGCGACGGATACAGTGAGCTAATAAGACTTTTCTCTAGGTACTCCCCATAATGAAATTGAAGCATGTGCACAGAAACACGAAGCTCCGCGTGTACAAAACCATTATACGACCAGTGCTAAGCTATGGATGCGAAGCATGGACCCTAACTCAAGCCTCCGGAAACATGCTAAACACATTTGAACGTAAGGTTCTGCGGCGAATTTTCGGGGCTGTTTGCAATTGAGATGTATGGCGCATCCGGTGCAACCATGAGTTGTATGAACTGTAGGATGAGCTGGAAGTTTCGAAATCGTCAAACAACAACGACTTCAATGGGCAGGGCACGTACAACGACAGGACAATTATCGCATGATAAAGAGAGTAATGAACGCACGACGAGTCGACTGAGCGAGACGGCGAGGACGACCGAGATCTCGTTGGGAGTGCTCAGTTTATATGGACGCCGCGCAACTACTGGGCTTCCAGGATTGGAGGACGCGGTCACGTGGCCGAGATAATTGGAGGACAACGATCCTGGCGGCCAAGCCCCGACTTCGGGCTGTCGTACCACAATGATAATGATGATACTGCACGAGAAAATTCAGTGAAAGACAACTGGGTCATCATAAAAAAAAACAACTAAAATAAATTCCGACCGGACAACGAACCATCCCACATATACAGACGAGTCGCTAATCTACGAGTAAGTACCATCGAAGAGTTAGCTGAGCGAATTCAACACATAAAGTATAAAACAGACGAATTTTTTGTATTCAATGAAGAGAGTTCTGCATTATATTTGGCCAATATAAATTCTTTATTGGTAAGTACCGTGAAGGAAGTGGCTCAAGGAGTCACATTAGATAAAATTTTTGAACAAACCAATATAGACGAAATTATTAGAATTTGAAGGTCCAGGAGATTTGAGAACGAGTGCTTCAGACCTTTTATCGAAAAAGTAGACATGGGAATGAGAACAACAAAAACAGAAATAGACATGGACATGAGAATAATCGAAGTAATCACAATCATTCAAATTCTGACGGACGTTTCAGACAAGACAGACAAAACGACAACTGACATCACCAAAATACAAATACTGCCGGAAATTCACGACAACACAATCAAAACTTAACCTCAAATCAACACTTTAGAGCCCCAAATTTCAATCAAATTAAACAAAATGCCGGTAGATGGAATAATTACAATATTATAATAATAGCTACCAAAATAAGCAGCCAAATAACAACTATTCAGCACAACGTAAACAAAATCAAGTAGAACCCAGCAACAAAGCCGCGCCCCAGCTTTCCCCGACAATAGTTTTTGAGCGCCATTAATCGTGAACAACTTGTGTGTCAGCTGCATATACACCAGCGCCCGCATACAGTGCCCCAGCACAAGGAGCTCTTGCACAACGCCCCAGCACACAGAGTACTCGAAGCGGCCGCATACAGCGTCCTAGTTTCCGCCGTCACGAGTTTTTGACCGCCATTGAGCGTCAACATCTCGTGTGCCAGCAGCATTTACACCTGCACCCCAGCATCCAGACCGCCCAAAAATTGCGTTCCGCAATAAGTTGCGCGAGTTAAGGCCTCTGCCTTATCAACAGTTGACTCAGCAGCAATATCAACGACCTTTTGACCTTATCAACAGCGATATAAGAGTTAAGACCTTTTGACCTGATCATATTTTATTTATCTGTGGTAATGCATTTGTGGTTCCTGCATACACCACCATAACATCACGTGACCGAGTACGTATGACCATTTAGTGATAAGCCGATTAGTGTAAATAGTATATGTATTTAGAGTAAGCATTCAATTTTGTAATAGAAAGTAATATAAAGCGGACATGTTGTCCGGTTAAAACAAAGATATTAATAAATGTGTGATTAAAAGAAAGTATAATCATTAATTCGCGCCCTACACGGACCTTTACATGTTCGCCAGGATACCTCCCCAGCTTTCATCGCCACGAGCTTTCAAGCGCCATTGAGCATCAACAACTCTTTCACCAGCAACCCATCGGCCAGCACCGTAGCCACAGCCGCTCACGACATGCCGAGCCCCTGCACCACCGCAGCCCACTCCGGACACGTCGAGCCGCCACTGCAGCCCCCGCCCAAGCTTCCTCATCGTTCGCCCGGGTTTTTTTCGCATTGTCTTGCCTGGCAATGTCACTTCGGGGGAGCAGTGTGTAGCGATCAGCTGTCAACGCCTGAGTTTCTGTAACTCAACACCGTGGCGTTGGGCATCGCTAACAAGGAGTGTCACTTGAATTTCACCATCGAGTGCGTTCAGAAGGTGGCAAAAGAGCAGAAACCGCTCGCGAGCTGCTCCGCAACTGCTCGCGAGCAGTTCCGGAGCAGCTCGCTTTGGAGTCTGCACCTGCTGAACGCTACTTCACCAGCTGACAAATCGACCAGCTGAAAGCTGACGATGACAATTTTAGACGTCAAGTGCCGAAAAGTGAAAAATACATGAATCCCACGCTGTCCATTACAAAAATCACGAACAACGAGAAAACAAATTCAAAACCACCCGAAAACCAAAGAACTAGAAGCCGAAAACGGCGAAAACACAACAACCAATTTGATGATTGTCAAAACTCGGAAACTCGCAACATAAGCGTGAGGTTGAAAAAGAAAAAGAAGAACCTGAGCAGTGAGCACTGATCAGTGAGCAGAAATATTTCTTGCTCGGTGAAATTTGATCAAGCTCACCCGAGCGGAAGTTGCTCAGTCACTTCTGAACCCACTCGTTCTGAACATGTTCGCCGAGCGGAAGTTGCTCAGTTCCTTCTGAACGCACACATCGTTTTGAATTCCATAGTTAGTCGACGTCCGCATCTCAAATTGTAAACATTGTGGCATGTAACATCCCGTCTGAAATAAATGCGCCATTAAATTTTAGTAAAGAAAAGAAGCATTTCTTTTTTATTTTCTAGATTTCGGTTCTGTGCGGAAATTATGTAGTCGGCAGAAACAATCGCAAAAGCAGCAGCGCTCACAAACGGCAATGACATTTTCGGCAGAAGCATTCGCAGCGGCAAAGGCATCAGTAGCAGCGGTCAACGTTAAGTCAACTTTTGGAACATTCTTGTTTCGGAAAAATTAGGAGAATTCTCTCTATTTGATTAGAGAGAACTTTCACAAAACCCCAAAAATTTCCGCTTTAGGACTTACAAATCCCCCCGAGTGGATTTTAGGTTTTTACCACCTAAAGCGGAAATGGACTACCTATAGAGGAAATGCCGCAATGAAAGAGTTTTAAGAATTCTCTCTAAATACAATAAAGAGAATTCTCCTAATATTCACGAAACAGGAATGTTCCCAAATTTTTTCCAAAATAATGTAAAATATTACAATTTACGAGTTGCCGCAAGAAGAAATGCTTCTGCCGAGAATGTAATTAGGCCATTATGAATAATTTCCCAACTTTTGTAAAAACCAGTTGATCGTTGACATGATCCAATCACAGACACAAACCATGGGGCATTTCTCCATTCGCCACCTATGTGTCAAATCAATATACTTTTATGCATCTTTCACATACTCACAGGAGATACTCGATTACCAGAAAGATTTATTCTTAAATTCCCCGAGAAGATACAGTCAAAACCGTTTATAACACCTTCCTTTTGAAAATCAGATTTAGCGCCATTTTGACAATGTCTGACTAAAGTTTATCCCATAGATATACGCTAAACGGCCTCCATCCTCCAGTTAAAAATTTTTTGGACTATAATTCCAAGCAGATGATACGGGCTGCTGAGATTTTGACAGATAGAACTATTTACGTTTGCACATTCAAATGAGAATTAAATTAGTCACAAAGAACAGAGCCGCAAATCAATGCTGGGAGACCGTACAGACGTAGAATAGCATAAAATAGGCGGCAGAATTTCGCCAAGAAAATCAGCTGATTTTCTAGTGCATGGGTCGGGAAACATTTTTTAGGACAATTGAATTATCAATGTGCAACATTTTGTAACATCCCCATTTGTTCAATTAAACGTTATTATAAGTTTAAAGGTTACTTTGTATTAAATTAACACTCCGTGACGGCTCAAACCGAAGAGAGCTATTTTCTTACATACTAATACAATATAATACAATTTTCTGGTGCTGCCATAGAGGCTGTCACCAGTGCCAGATGATTTCAGACGTTTGTCCCTCGCAGGCTGGCCAAAATTCCCACAACAACATGGAAAATCCCTCAACTCTAGTTTTTTTTTTAACATTTTGCAGGAGAAACGTTGATAATATTGCAAAAATAAATAAAAAGCAAATATAAAAACTCACAACAGCATTAAAGATGAATTTCTTATATCCATGAAACCTCGTTTGGATCATTTTCGATATCCAGAAAAACAAGGAATATAATATTAATATGTATTTGGAATAAATAAGAGTCCATACTTACAAAATTATGAATTTTATTAGCAATTAGATATTGGAGCAACTTAATCATACATGTGAGCATTGTGTTTTTGCAGATGTTGTTTTGTTACATCGAATGTTCGGCAATCAATAGCCTTGCTTTTAAAATCAGCTCTTGTCACGCAGATGGAATCGAGGAGATTGTTGCCAATTCGGTTTCTTTTTTTTGGTTTTGGTGTCCGTGACGACAGTGACGACGCGCTCACAGTCAGCATTTGCGTGGGGAAGAATCAAAACTGCCTGAGCGAGAACTGCTAGTTGCTTGCATATAGACTCGTCAGCACATAGACTCGGTCCTCTCTTGTTGAAATGTCAACGTCTGCTTTCATTGATGCTTATGTCATTATGAGCAAATGTGTGAATCCCCCGAAAACGTAAAATGTCCCTCAAAATTGGGAAAAATCCCTTTGTCCCTCATGTTGGCCAAATATCCCTCGTATAAATATGTAATCAATAATGCGACAGTAGCATCATCATCTTTAAATCTTTTATCTGACGGCATTGTCACTCGTTCGAGAGCAAGGGCTAAGTCTCAATCAGACATGAATATTGAACTGGTCCCGATGGTTCCATCCTTGGAAGTGACTTGTCTTGGCGATATTTCTACACAACCATCATCACTACCTACAATTGTCGTTGATAATTCAGTCAGCGCTACTTCTTCAAGAAGCTTAAGGGTCTGCTCTCCCCCTAGACAACAACCTCAACAACAACCACAACATCAGCCACAACACCAAACACAACAACCTCATCAACAACATCTTCATCCAATGCAATCCAATTCACATTCTGCCACTCGTTCTTCTTTACGGGTATGTGCACCTCCCAAGCAGATTTTTGTTTCGCGTCTTACATATGACACAACGGAAGATGAACTTTCCTCTTATGTAATCGAACGACTTGGATTTCGTCCTGCATTGTTTAGCTGCAAAAAGTTAACTAAGGACAACCTCCCGGATCAGCTTATATCATCCTTCAAGATCACTATACCTAACGAAGTTATCATACCACTCGATTTATCATTCTGGCCACCTGAATTAATTGTGAAGGATTTTACCAAGCGAACGGCATCTCGTCGTCGTCATCCAAAGAGAGTAGACTAAACGCATCCTTGTACTATCAAAACACCCGTGGCCTTAGGACCAAATTGGAGGAATTCTATATTTCCTCACTTGCGTCTTCTCATGACATTATATGTATTTCTGAAACTTGGCTTGAACCATCCGTAGGCGATTCCGAAATTCTTCCATCTCATCGTATCTTCCACTGCGATCGTAATCGCTCTCTCACAGGCAAAGCAGATGGTGGCGGGGTTTTCATCGCGGTGATTAAAAAATATCAATGCTCTCTCTTGTATGCCTCAACCGACAATGCATTCGACTGTGTGGTTGTGCGTGTATGTCTTTCCCCTTCATCCGTGCTCCTGGTCTCTTGTGTATACATCCCTTGTAATTCTAGCCTTTCCCTATATGATTCCTGGTACTCCGATGTATCTCGCTTTATTAATAGTGATTCCTTTTCATCTGTTGTAATCTGTGGCGACTTTAATCTCCCTCACGTTGAGTGGCCTCCCATTTCGGGTTTTCCAGTTTCATCTGCCTCGGCTTCGCACCTTCTTCGCCTAACATCTTTTATGCATCTTTGTTCTGTTACCCAGATTAACTCTATCCGAAACGCCTCTAACCGCCTGTTAGATCTTATATTTACCAACATTCCTTTGCCCTCTCTATTCCTATCTGAACCCTCTCCCTATGTACGAGTTGATTGTCACCACCCTCCGCTTCTCCTTGAGTTGTCTCTCAAAACTTCGCATTCCAGACCGTCCCGCAAACCAGGTAAATTTAACTTCCATAAGGCTGACTACGATGCTCTTAATTCTAAGCTGGCTGAAATTTATTGGGTAAATGTACTGGAGCATCTTGATTGTGACTCTGCCGTTATCACTTTTTACAATATTCTATTTGATCTTATACCCTCTTTCGTTCCCTTTTCTACCCAGAAATCCCGTAGCAGCCCTGTTTGGTTTACGGCGGAGATTTCCAAGATTCTACATAAAAAGAATCGTTGCCGCCTACGGTACAAACGATTCAGACAACCTACTGACCTTATACTTTTTCGAAGGTTTCGCTCCAAAGCCAAACAGCTTATTGCAGCCGCCCGGAAATCCTACATCGTCAACGTAGAAGATTCCATTAAGCGCAACGAAAGCAAGCTGTTTTGGTCTTACGTGCGAAATCTTCGTACTACCACCTCTTCCTCCTCTATAATTTCCCTCAACGGTAATATTGCAAATGACCCCCAATCTATCAGCGAGTTATTTGCGACCTACTTTTCCTCTGTTTACTCACCCTCCACTTCTGTGCCCTTCTCATTCCCTATTGATTCGTCTGATTTCTCGTTTCCTCACATTTCTCCCGATTATGTTGGGTTACTTCTCAGCAAATTGAAGCCTGAAGGTGGTGCAGGGGCTGATGGCCTACCAAATATTTTCCTTAAAAACATGCACCAGTCATTATCCCTCCCACTCTCTATTCTGTACAACAAGAGCCTCCTGTTAAGTATTTTTCCATCTCTGTGGAAGAAATCCCTAATCCTACCTGTTCCTAAAGGCAGTGGTGATCTTTCTTCCGCCACTAATTACAGACCCATTTCCCTTCTTCCCTCTTCCGCTAAAGTTTTGGAAAAAATTGTGAACGGTTTTTTGATTGAAAACTTTGGCCACTTAATATCTCCGTGTCAACATGGCTTCCAAAAACACCGCTCAACCACAACGAACTTACTGGAGATCACGCAGTTCATTACTGAAATGTTTGAACTCCACCAGGACGTTCACGTCATCTATACGGATTTTTGTAAGGCATTTGACTCTGTCAGCTTTTACAAGCTTCTCGCCAAACTTATTGTCTTTGGTATTCCTATTCCATTGGTTAAGTGGCTTGATTCTTATCTCTGTGACCGTCTTTGTGAGGTCATTTATAATAACTCGAAGTCCTCTCCTTTCACTCCCACTTCAGGTATCCCTCAAGGGTCTATTCTTGGACCGCTGCTTTTTGCAATTTTTATCAATGACCTCCCCGCTTTACTTGAATGTGCCAGTTTGCTCTTCGCTGATGACCTTAAGTGTTACCTCTCTGTGTCTTGCACCGTTGACTGTCTCAAATTACAGACAGTACTCAATTCGCTTTCGTCTTGGTGCTCAGACAACGGTCTACAGCTCAATCTTTCCAAATGTTTTTATATGATCTTTTCCCTTAAACCTATCCCTTTGTCTTTCTCTTACACTATTAACGGTGTTCCCCTTGAAAGGGTGTTCTCTTTTAAGGACTTAGGTGTTGTGTTCGACTGTAAATTAAAATTTACAGATCACTACTCCTCTATCATAAACCGTGCCTCCAAACTCTCTGGTTTTGTCCTACGTTGTACTTCCCAGTTTCATTTTATCCAGTCCGCTGTGCGCCTCTTTTGCTCCCTGGTTCGGAGTCTTCTTGAGTATGCTTGTGTAGTTTGGTCCCCTAGTCAAATAACTCTCTCAAACGAAATTGAGGCTGTACAAAGAAAGTTTACCCGTATACTCTTTTTTAAATTCGGACTGCCGTATGCCGATTACCCCGGTCGCCCGCTTTTCCTTAACCTGCATTCATTAAAAAATCGGAGGATTGTCTTAAATGAATGCTTTCTTTTCAAACTTTACCACGGGCTTATCAACTCTACCCTAGCGGAAGGTATTCGATTTAGGATGCCGCTTCGACCCTCGCGTAATGTGAATATCTTCGATCCGCCAACGGCCAGACTCGCCATTTATTACAACTCTCCTCTGCTCAGACTAATGAGGGTACATGATGAACTCCAACTTGGTCCTTTTGCAATGAATTTCAATGCATTCCGTAGACTCGTATTCCTTAGACTTAGTACATATCCTAACGCTGATCACCTTTAGGGTTTTCACACGTACCTTTGTTATTATTCTACAATCTTTGTCTTCTAATTTCATGCTTGTATACATTTATATTTTTTCTTGTTTTTACTTTTGTTTTTAGTAATAATTTTTATTCTAATTTTCTTTTTACGTATATACGGTTTTTGGAATTTCGTTCTGTGTATATACATGAATTAAATAAATAAATGTATAATGTTCAAATTCTAATGTTGAATGTATGCAGGTTACTTAAACTTTCAAATTCGGCAGTAGACAATTGAAGTTTAATTTCTAATTCATTTTGGGCTTATACCTATAATACTTCCAAAGGATTGAATAATAGAAATATGAAGTGTTTTTTTTTACATTTATTCATTTATTTATTTTATTTACATTTTGTACATTGCATGTATGAAACAATTTTTCCGAAGGTTGTTTTTCGGTTACTACGGTAAACGAGCTCGGTGGTCGTGGTCGGTCACCGCTCTACGATACTAATTTAGAGCTCGGAGATCAAATCTCGGCGCGATCAAAAACTGCCTGTGAGTACTAATAGAACTCTCACAGTGCTCCGAGCTCCAGCATGGATAGGAGGTGCATGCTAGCAACTGCACTTCCAAAAAGTAGATATGCTATTGAAACGTCAACAAGGCATAGAAATGCTAGAGATGTTGAGGCGTCCATGCCCCTGGAGGGGTCAAGGCAATTCACACACGGGAAACGAAATCTTTCATTATCTTGATCAAATCCATTTTCCCAGCCCGATTTCTATGCACATGAAGAAGGATTAAGTGTGTGTTTGGGTCATAGTTGAACAAAGACAAGTTTTTAAACGTCGCAAAGCACTGAAAGACCTTTTGGAAGATGCTGCTGATGCTGGAACCGTCAACAGTAATGTTATTATCCGTACTACCTCGTGCAAAAGATTTTTCATTGTGCTAGTCATATTTTGGAATTGGTCACAAATTTCGGCGCGACATGTAGGTAACACTCCCGGTCCCGAAGAAATAATTGTGAGCGAAGATCACCAGTTTGGAAATCTTCATCATAGCGCCCCAATTTTACTTTCTAATCTTTTTCTGTCGGCACAGTGCCTTTGTAGGCATCTAGTAAAATACTTTCCAGCATTTCCAAGGTTTCCAATGCTACAAGACAAAAGTCTAATTTTATATTTGATACTTAAGGTAAATTATAATATATCTTCACCTTTTTTATCAAACCTTCGTTCAAGTTCGTTGATCAGAAGATCCAACACTTCGGAAAAATATTTTCGGTATTGTTATTTTTTCGTTAATCTTACCGACTGCGTTGGCATAGTGGAACTTGTTCGAATCGATTAAGTATTTTCTTTGTCCTATGATCAGGATCAACAAGTTCGAATTTCATGGCCAATTCGTTTACGTTATCATACATCTTCTCAAATTCTTCATCATATAGTCCAGCCATTGCGTGATTTGGAGATACAAATTCTGGTGGAGAATTTTTTTCTTTCATTTTTTATGTTTTTTTGCGGTGCTGAACACGAATCATGAGCTTCCCACCAAAATTTTTTTTCCGGAACATGGTCAAAATCTCAAAAAACCTCAAATTGTCGGCCCTTTTTCTGGTTTTTCGATTATAACTTGAAAACCGTGGATCCTAGCTAAAAAAAACGTTTAGGGATAAATTAAAGAGAATAGAAAATTCTGCGTCGAATAGGCTACTAAACGTCAAATTCGGTCCAGTGGTGAAGCCGCAATCGACAGTCGAAAAACGTCGATTTTTCACAACTTTGCGAAAAACCCTGTTAATGTCACATTCGAACGTCTGTACCTTGAAAACGGCTACTAATACGTAAAAATGCCACAAGTGAGAGTTGGAGAGCAGGAAATTCTCCCTTCAGAAGGCACCTAATCTTTTTAATTTGATAAAAAGAAAATTCAGAAATTCGAAATAACTAAAATCACGTTTTTGAACGAGTGTTCCCTTATAACATATTTTCGTTCTTTTTTTAGTAGATGCTGGTAATTCTTCAACAATTTGAATATTGAAAGTTCTATTTACATGTATATATTACAAGAAGTTGGTTAAAAATACACTAGAGGTTCACAGCCTTAGTATTTTGGAAGGACCGGTTTGTTGGAATGGTGGTCTGGGTTCCGGTGGATGGGATTCGTCGACTGACTCTTCCAACATCTCTTCGAGGTCGTCGTCTGCTGCAGAGAGGTTCACATTCTCATACTAGCCCTCACAGTTGGCACAAAGCGGGAGCAATGCATACCTGCCTTTATGCAGCCACAGTGTCCAATCAACTAATCCGATATGTTTAGATCGTGGTTAGTTTGCTGGGATTATTTAATACTGAAACATACTTCCACGGTATAAAAGTGGCCAATGCAAGAGGCTTCACTCGATAAGCTCTTTTGAATTTAACTGCCAGAAAATCATCTCCAACTATGCGGTTTATTCCTTGCACGCCCACCTCGTTAGCCCACTCAGTCTATCCTTTCATCTCCAATAATGCCAGTACTTATTAGTGTGAGGTCTGCTGTTTCTTGGTTCATGAAACCAATCCATAAGCTTTCCTTGATTGTCTCGCTTGAGTCTCAGAAATAAAAGTTGTTCACGTGCCAGATTCTAGAACCGAACTTTCGGTGACCTGACCTTCAGCAGGTAGGGAACAGATGGCTGGGTTCTGTGTTAGAAGGATGGAGATGGAAACAATAAATGGGTGGAAACCTGGGGAAACTGTAGAAGCTCTTTACCTGATCACAAATTTCACTTACATAACTTTTTCCGGAAATTGTTACTCGTGGAACCGCTACCGAGAACGTTCTAGGGACTTTCTGGATGGAACTGTGACTGCGGTAACTGGAAACGCAATGTTTCTGGTGGTTAGAACGGTGAACTATTAAAAAAATGTCCGAAAATTTGTTGAATGAGGACACTCGATTAAAAAGTGATTTTAGTTATTTCGAGTTTCTGAATTTTCTTTTGACCCAATTAAAAAGATTGATTACTTTCTAAACAAGATTTGATGCTCTACAACTTATACTTCTTGCATGTTTACGTAATAACGGCCGTTTTCAAGTTACAAACGTTCAAATGTGACCATAACAGGGTTTTTTCGCAAAGTTGAGAAAAATCTATGTTTTTCGACTGTGGATTGCGGCTACACCAATAAACCAAATTTGATGTTTAGTAGCTCATTCGACGCAGAATTTTATTCTCTTTAATTTATCACTACTCGTTTTTTCGCTAGGATCCACAGTTTTCAAGTTAAGTCCCGAAATTTTGAGGTTTTTTTAGATTTTGACCATGTTCCGCAAAAAAAATTTGGTGGGAAGCTCCGGATTCGTGTTCAGCACCCCAAAAAACATAAAAAATGAAAGAAAAAAATCTCCACAAGAATTTGTTTCCCCGAAGCCCTTCAGAGCTCCTAATGACTGGATTAATAGCGAAGTTCCTGGATTCGCTTCATCAACTTTCGAACCGCTTGTTTAGCACCCGTAGCTGTAAAGTGTGGATCTTGAAGAGATTAGGCAAGTTGTTCACACGGTCCGAGAATTTCAATGCACACGATCAAAAAGAACATGGCCCCAAATGAATAAAGCTTTCTTAGATACCCTGGGATTAACTACTTTGATTCCGACGAAATAAATGTGTCCTCGTCCAACATTTTTTGAAGAGTCTCTCGAACGACTGCATATTGTTGTCAATACCGCACCAATGATTTTGTTCTTGCGCACCGTCTCGTTGGACAGAGAAGGACAAGCTTCTCTCGTGCAGCCCCTATTTGTTCATTGTCATTAGCGTCATTGCATAGTGGTAAATATTTTCCCCCTTTGCTGAACCCAAATTACATTTGAAGAGTCTTGCAAGCATACAATATCACAAACGCCTTCGTTAATTTTTGCCACTTCCAGAAGCGTTAGATCATCTGAGTGATTGGCACAATGAATGAACAAAGATTTAGGCTGTTCATCGCTGTTTTTTCCCGCACATATTTCGAGCTCCATCAAAACAATTTGCACGTAGTTTTGTCAAAGAAATATTCAGCCTCAGTAGTGCATCTTTGATGGCAGCTGTTAACGTTTTCCCCCGTTGTATCTTCTAGGTTGCACAAACTTGTGAAAACTTCCTGTATCTCTAGGCTTTCAGGTGTAACAAATGGTAAGCAAATAGAATACTGTTCCATTCACTGTCTGTTGTATCAACGGTAATTATAGAAAATTATTGCGATGCATTTATTTCATTCACGAGCTCGCGAAGCAACATTTGGGCCACTATTTATATTACAATATTTCGTTTTGAATGTCTGAACTGACAACAACTGAAGTTATTGGTTCGCGAAAGCCACTGTTTCAGTAGGTAGGTCTATTGTCCTTTCTTCCTAACGTTCAAAGAAATTACTTGCGTTGCATTCGTGACCTCTAATAGCTAATCCAGCGCGAGTTACGCGGACTTCACAGCACTTCCCTAACCACGATGACATCATCACGACAGAATTCATCAGCCCATAACTTCCCATAACTTATTTTAGTCATCAAATCCAATTAATAATCAATAAATTAAAACAATGAAATTTCGCACTTATTTGAAACATGTAAATTCAATTTGCCATGCAACTCAATTATGAATAAAGTAAACAAACCAAATTTCTAATTGATTCATATTAAATCTAATAAATCATGGTGATTCATCCAGATCAATTAGCCCATATTGTAAACAATAATCATAATTTAAAATGATGAACTTGTAATGCTCGAAGTCCAGATTGTGGATCAAGATTGGACAGATCAGTCGAAGTTGAAGTTGTAATTGTTAAAAGTTTCATTTATTTCTTAACTTAAAGAAAGTGATTTTATTAAATCTTAAAAGACAGTGTTTTAGTTAAAGACTTCTAAGGAAAGAAGTCTATATATTGTAATGTTTCCTCTGCTAAGCGAAGCCACGAAACCAAAACAGGTTCGTTATATATTCTTGTGCTGAATAATGAAACACTTCGATTGAAAAACACACACACTTTATTTACAAAACGAACTAACTACACACGGGTACTAACAACAAACGTTAAAACTAGCAATAACAACGAAGGCACTACTTCCCGCTTTGTAGCGATCCAACCGCCACTGAGTGTCGAGTCTGATTACTTCTACCCTCCTTCGGTGACACCTGCCTTTTATAGTCAATTCGTCAATTAGCGAAGACTCCAGATTTTTCGAGAGGTTCGGGCCTCCACTACTTAACGAAGGTTCGAGAATCCGCTTCGTTATCAATGGTTGTTTGGAGAAGGTTCTAGACTATAGATGGCTCGAGAATCGGCTAGTGGCCAGTCAGCTGATACTTGTTATCGATCATTCGAGATTAGTACAGTGTGGGTCGTAAAAGATACCCACTCCGTACACGTAACAATATAATAGGGGGATTCATGCTCACGTCGTAAACGTCGTGTTTGTCGTAAAGTTGTAAACTTCTGTCAATTTACTACGGAGATGACAGAAGTTAACGACGAATACGACATATACGACAGGGAGCGTGATTATTATTTATTTATTTTTTCAAATGCCCACCACAAGCATATAACTCGCGTGACAAATATCTTAGGGTGCTGATTTTGAAATTAAACATTTTTGAGATTTTTGCTGATCCGACTGCATTGTAACTAGTATTTGTATATTCACGGGCTGTTGGTTTTCGCAATTGAAAAGTAATTCAATTTTTTTTTCGATGAAAAAAGCTCTTTGCGTGTATACCGAATTTTTTAGTTGCTTTTCTCCAGTTTCGAAAGCCAGTAATAAGAAATGTTTCTTCTCCTTCTGATAACCGTGATGTTTTAGATTTTTCAATAATCAGACAAGCTTTTAAACATTAGTAACACAAATCACATTAGATCACAAAAATTAATACAAATTCAAAAATATTTCAAATTAAAGTATCTGACAAATTGACAAAACGTAGGGAAATTAGCGCTTTAAATGACAGTCAGCTGTTTTGGAAATAGTTATGGTTGTTGTTGATGTCGATGTCGTTGCCGGTAAGCGTTTTTTAGAATTCAATAAAATTCAATAACAAATAATACAATGATTGTTTTCTATGTTGATTTCAAGTATTCTTCCAAATGCTGGCAGAAGACTGTGTAGTGCGATGATCGTTCATTCAGATAAGTATAGTTTTCAATGTTTCGAAATTGTTTTGACGAGAGCGATATTTTGTTGTCCCTTTATCCATTTCAGGTGTCGATTCAACGTTGGCCGAACCAGAAAGAAGCCTGCGAGTTTTGTGGAATGACATCTCGTAAGTGAATTGTGTAAAGTGTTGTGTTGTGTTGTGAAACGTCCCTTAACCCGTCCAAACGCGACCATTGGTTGCAGGAAAAAAACAAAATTTTCTGAGGGTTGCTTCTGTTTAATCATCAATCATCATCATCGGGCTTTTGCCGCCTGGATCGTTGTCCTCCAATTATCTCGATCATGAGATCGCATCCTCCAATTTTGGAAGCCCAGTAGCTGCTCGGCGTCCACATATGCTGAGCTTTCCCAACGGTTAGGGTCCATGCTTCGCAGCCGTAGCATAGCACTGGTCGTATAATGGTTTTCTACACGCGGAGCTTCGTGTTTTTGTGCACATGCTTCGATTTCGTTATGGGGAGAACCGAGAAAAAAGTCTTATTAGCTAACTGTATCTGTCGGTTGATTTCGTCAGTTTCATTGGCGTCCACTGGCCAGTTGCAACCCTCATATACCTGGGTTGTTCACGAACTCGATGTTGAGGTCCCTCACATTGATGCTCGGTTGTGCAGGTGTGCTTGTCGTCGATTGCATCATTATTTTAGTTTTACCCTCATTGATACGTAGTCCAATTTCTTTTGCGCGGTATCGAGCGTATGCAGAAGTTCTTCTGCGGCGGCCAATCTTCGGGACATGATGTTGATGTCGTCGGCGTACGCTGCTAATTGCGTCAACTTGATGAGTAGTGTCTTGCTGTGTTGCCAGACAATGTTGGGGGTCGGTCGCAATTTTGTAAAAGTGAAGTCGCCCAAATTTCGCCGCACATACATGATACACAAAACATGATTCCGATTCCGTTGTCTGTCCAGAGTGTACATAATATTGTTAATACAGTACATTTTTAATTTGTTTCATAAAAATTATGGATATAATACTCTTAAGTGCAATACTGTGGTAGAGAGATATAATAGTCTGTTTTATAAAATTTGAAAGTTAGCGTATGTCTCCTAAGGTCTCGAAAAGTATTATCGTTATACCGATGATAAAAAGTAACCGAAAATCTAGATAACGACAGCGAAAATTATAGAAAAACATGCCTGGCTCTAATATGAAATATGAAGATATAGAGCTTCAATATGACAAAATCGATCTAACGAATATCGATTTCGTCATCTAGAAGCTCTATAGCATCTGTCAAGTCACATATTTCTCCGCTGTCACTTAATTCTTGTGGCTTTTCTTCGAAATACATTTTGGATGTGAACAGCTCAATCATTTTCTCCGTGGGCACGAATGACTTACAGCAGATACCTTTCACTTGCAGGTGCAATCGAATTCTCAGTATCGCTATTAGCATTTGCAATGACATCATATTTCTTAGTTTTGTTTTGACAATAGTCATAACACTAAATACTCTCTCTACCACAGCATTGCTAGTTGGTAAACAAAGTGCTCGAAATACGAAGTCTGTCAATTTCTTAAAGATTTTTATACCCTAGACTTTTAGTATAGGGTATATTGTTTTTGTCACGACGGAAATATGTAACACCTTAAAGGAGGCTCCGGAGGTATAGCAATGTATATATATAAATGATCAGGATCACCTCCTGATTCGATTTAGCCATGTCTGTCTGTCTGTCTGTCTGTCCGTCTGTCCGTCTGTCCGTCTGTCCGTCTGTCTGTCCGTTCGCACGATAACTTTCGATAGAATGAAGCTAGAGCCTTAAAATTTTGGTCAGATGTTGGAAGTATGATCTAGTTGGTTGGTATTGAAAATGGGCATGATCAGGCCAAGAGAACGCCTACCTCCCCTACATATGTAAAATAATTCAATGTATTTATAACTCCCGATTAAATAAACATGAAAAGCTCTAGCTTTGGTAGATTGCTCGTGGGGGTAATCTTATACTACCCTGGAAAAATAAAATCGATCAGTTGAAAACTAACGGAAATTTTCTTACAAAGAACCCCGTACTACCCTACTTTTCAGGTGTTTTGTCCATAACTCTTGAACAAATTGACGTAGACATCTGATTTTTGGTATGTAACCCTGAAGTGAGAAGCTGCTTGGGTTTTAGTAAGTTGGATATAATCAGATCAAAGGAACGCCTACCTCCCCTACAACATTTAAAAAATTAAATATTAATTTAATTACAATAACTTTCGATAGAATAGCACTAGCGAGTTGAAAATTTGGCAAAACGTTAGTAGTAACATCTTGTTAGTTAGCATTGAAAATGGGCAAGATCCGACCTAAGGAATTCCTACCTCCCCTACAAATGAAACTTCAAATAAGCGATAACTTTTGATAGAGAGAAGCCAACAACTTGAAATTTTGGTCGAATGTTTGAAGTGAGATTGAGTTAATTGGCATTAAGGATGGGTAAGATCCGACCTAAGGAACTCCTACCTCCCCTACAAATGAAACTTCAAATAAGCGATAACTTTTGATAGAGAGAAGCCAGCGACTTGAAATTTTGGTCGAATGTTTGAAGTGAGATTGAGTTAGTTAGCATTAAGGATGGTTTAGATAAGACCTAAGGAACCCTTACCTCCCCTACAAATGAAACTTCAAATAAGCGATAGCTTTTTATATTGTAGAATGAAGCCAGCAACTTGAAATTTCGGTCGAATGATTGAAGTGAGATTTTGTTAGTTGGCATTAAGGATAGGTTAGATCAGACCTAAGGAACCCCTACCTCCCCTAGAAATGAAATTTTAAATAAGCGATAAAAATAAAGCTAGCGACTTGAAATTTTGGTCAAATATTTGTAGTAGGATCCAGTTGGCTAATACTGAAAATGCGTAAAATCCGACCAATGAAACCCCTGCTTCCCCTTCAAATGAAACTTCAAATAAGCGATAACTTTCGATAGAGTGAAGCTAGACAACTGACATCTTTTTTTAATGTTTGTATTGTGATCAAATTGGTTGGTGGCTATGATGGGCAAGATCCGATCCAAGGAACTTCTACCACCCCTACAAGTGAGACTTCAAATAAGCAATAACTTTCGATAGAATGAAGCTAGCAACTTGAAAAATTCGACAAATATTTGAAGAATTGGTTGGTTAATTGATTTTTAGAATGGCCAAGATCCCCATGAATGTGTGCCAACCTCCCCTATAAACTGGCCATATAGGAAACTCACTTTTAATGCATATGGTCGTTGCCAATTGGTACTTTTGGTATCACCACTAGGTCTGTACAAGTCTAGGGTATGTACGCTTCGGACTCCGGGCCGAAGCTAAGCTTCGGCCTGGTTTTTTCCTCCAGCGTTTCTTAATTTTGATACTTCCACCCAGAATACCGATATTGAAACATTTAATGGATCTTCAGTTGGACATATTTCTTCAAATTGCATGGTTCCTAGCAAGCGCCACTGCGCTTCAACTGCATCGCGGTTTAGGCTCTTACCTGAAAAAAAATCTTTTCATTCATTCAAATTACAGTAATTTCAGTGGTATACGAACTAACCTGCTAATTTCCAGGGCAGCTCCCGAAATGGCGAGCGAAAATCTGATAAACAGGCTGATGGTGAAAAATGACGGATGCCTGAACCACAGAAACATTGTTTGGTAGCCTGATAACAAGCTGCTTACAAAGCGTAACAATGAAAGCAAGAATTCTCTGTCTGACTTCAGAAAGGTCTTGGCGATTGATAGAACTTCGGGCTGCACAATCTTCAAAAGTCGTTCCAAAATCCACATTGTCGATAGAAAGCAGTGAGTTTTCAAAGCTGTCATTGACTTTCTCTAAAGCGCATTGAACAGCAATAATATTGTATCAGCATCTTCTAACATTGCAGAAAGTTCATTGCGATCACTTCGGCGTCGAAGAAAAGTTGGCTTAAAAATTCGGGAAGCAAAAGAGAAAAGAAGGCCACGGAGATCACTATATACTTTTGTTGGGTCTGCGTTTGATTCTTGGAATGAAATATTTACGTCTGTAACTTCCTTCAAGGCTTGGCGCAAGAATATAATGTAAAGAAAGTTTTTGTCATCATCGAACATATTAGCAAGCGTTTTTGCAGTGTAACATTTCTCTTGTGCAACAATTTTAAAATGTGTCTTTAACTCAAGCCATTGGTCTGCTGTAGTTTTCACTGCAGCGTAGTGTGAAAGCCAGCGAGTAGCAGCCAATTGGGTTAATTTTAGTGGAGTTTTTCCTTCGTTGATAAGCGCATATATATAAATTTATACGTTTTGATACGAAGAGCGCTGTGTGCAAACCAGTTGCGCGACTCTCTTAACAAATATTCAAGAGCTGAAGGTAATTCTTCGCACGCTTTAGCTGCACATAAATTCAAGGAGTGACAGACGCAGCGCATTAAGACTAAATTCGGTATTCGTTCTCGCAATTTTGTATAAAGCGAATTATTAACTCCACATAGATTACTTGCTCCGTCAGAACCCAGTGCTACCATATTTTCAATATTAACTCCAACTGAGTTAAAGTATTCTAAGAAAGATTGGAATAAATCATCAGCTGTGGCTCGATAAATTTCTTGAAAGCCTAGGAAGTCACTGACAAGCTTGCCTTGTGATTGACTGAAGTAGCATATTATGTATGCCATATATTTCTCAGACACCACGTCTGTGGATTCATCCAGCGCAACTGAAAATGGCTGATCGCCAATATCACTCACAAACTCTTCCAAAAATGCAGGTGCGATTACGTTTTTGATTAATTTTGAACACTTAGTTCGATGTAATCGTACATTTTCCAATGTGCTTCCTTTTCCGTGTTTTTTCAGCAGCTCACCCAAGTGATCAATCGATTTAATTGAACTATGCGTTGCAATGTGAACCGCTAAAGACAGATCCAGCTCTTTTTCAGCTAGTTTCACACTTGATATGCCTACCAAATACATAAAAATCTACTGCTATTTTCAATCTTATATAAATTGGAGCCTAACTCACCGAATGCAGATAATGTTGGTTGCTCCTTTTTCACTAATTGTGTTCTAGCGGAAGCTTTCGAGCGGTGCGCCTGAGAACCACCGTGCTTGGCAATATCCGACTTGTGAGCTCGCATAGCCGTTTTGCACACTTCACAGTAGGCCTCACCTTTGCCAGCATCTATGACAGACTCTGGAGCTCGACATAGCCAACCTACAGAATTTCAAAATAAATTTTTACTAGGGACAGTGGTAATTTTTCGGAAATTGAGCACACCACTGAAGAATGACATGTGAAGACATAAGGTTTTTACAAAAATCTGGTATTCTTACCTTTGAATGATTCCTCCTTCTCCCATTTCACTTGATACTTCTTTTGGTATTTAGCCCATTTACCCATAGTGCCCCTGGTGACCGCTGACTGCCGCCGCAAAATGCTCCAAATTAGAAATTTGATAGAATGGCTTGTAGAAACTTTTTTTTCACTCTGTATACACCGCGAAGTGACTTGCAAAGTGCACCGAATGGGGAAAAGTGGTGAGCGCGGCGGCTGGCTGTTGCATGGATTGCGTTTCATTGTCTCCATTCATCATTGAACTTCAATTCAAAGTAGATTGTGCATAGTGTCACTTAGGCGGCAAATTTGAATCGTCACAAAAGTGAACTATGAATGATAATGAATTGAATGCATTTTAATTGAGTTGCAGACAAGGTCCACTCAATATGTGAGGTAGCCCAATTCACGCATATTTGAAAATTGAAGTAGCCCAATTTGCGACAGGTTGCAAAATGGAATTTTGTGTCGCCAATATGCGACCAGAAGTAGCCCAAATTGCGATATTTCGCCCAATCTGACAGCACAGGTGTCTTGCTGTTGTCCATATTCATAGCCCGAATAGCGTGCTCCAGTCGGCGTCGGCGCCAGTCCATCGCCCTGTTTCAGCCCAGTGCGTGTTTCAAATATGTACATCAGTAAGTCTATTCTGGATCCTGACTTGTGAGACGGAGTTGGTCATCGTCATCTTTGTCAGTCGCACTAATTTGACCGGTATACCAAATTGCAGCATGATATTGTACAGTACTCCACGATCGATACTGTCGTATGACTGCTTGAAGTCGACAAAGATTTGGTCCCAGCACTTCTGGAGTATCAGTTTGACCGTAAACAGCTGGTCGGTTGTTGAACGACCAGGTCTGAAACCGCTTCGATATTCGCCAATGATTCGTTCTGCGTACGGTTTTATTCTATTTTCCAGAATTTTCGTCAAAATTTTATAGGACGTACAAACTAAACTAGTGATAAGCCCCTGTAATTCTCACACCGCAGTCTATCTCCCTTTTTGTGGATTGGACAAATGGTGCTTCTGCGCCAATCGTCTGGGATCTCCTCGTCCTCCCATACTCGCAGGAGTAATTGATGTATGGCATTAAATAGACCCATTCCACCGCATTTTAGCAGTTCAGCTGAAATCTCGTCCGCGCCCGGCGCTTTATTTCGTTTTAGTGACCGCAACGCGAGATCAACTTCCTCTACTGTCGAGGGGTTGTATGGATGGTCCTAGATCAGCAATAACATCGAAAGCTTCTTGCAGAGCTTCTGAACCTACCATCTAACACCCCCAGTGTTAGATGGTAGGTTCAGAAGCTCTTCTTTTCTGATCGTATTCGGGATTTTTGGCTATGACAATAATATTGTAGCTCCGAGGCGGCCAATTGACATCGCCAAGACGGCTGATAACACGATTTGGGAATTAGGTACGTAAAAGATCGATTGTGGCATGGGCTGTGTGACATGGCGCACCATCCTGCATGAACCAGAGGTCGTCCAAATCCATGTCTTCAATTTCAGTAAAAAAAAAATCTGATAACACCGTTGACCGAAACATTGTTCCCAGCCTCATTTTCGAAGAAAAATGGTCCAATGATGCCACCACTCCACAATCCGCACCAAACTGTCACCCTCTGTGGATGCATTGGCTTCTCGACAATAACGTGCGGGTTTTCCGAGCCTCAGATCCGGCAATTTTGTTTGTTAACGTAGCCTCCGAGATGAAAATGCGCCTCGTCAGAAAAATGATTTTTCGCCCAAAATCGTTGTCCAATTCAAGCCGCTCTAAGGCCCAAACTGCGAAGCGATAACGAAGCGGATGGTCGTGCGCCTTCAATTGCTGAGTCAATTGGACCTTGTAAGCGAATAATCCGAGATCTTTGTGCAGAACTCTCCTCAGGCTAGTGCGTGAAATGTTGAGCTGTTGAGATCGATGGCGAGTTGGTGTTCGTGGAGTGAGTCTCAAACTCTCCGCTACAGCAGCCACATTCTCGTCTGTGCGCACCGTACGACGACGGGGACCAAGAGAGTTGTCCACTAGCATGCCAGTCTCACGAACTTTTTGCACAAACTTGCGTACAGCAGGCGCGGTGGGTGCTTCATTTCGGCCAAAACTTCTTTTCAAAAAACGCACTGTTTGGGCTACACAGCACTCACTTTGGAAATAAGTTTTCAATATTTCCCAAAGTTGTTCAAGTGTAAAGCGACTCATTTCGTTCTGCGAAGGTACGATACTGACTTTCTGTCAAGATTTCGAGCGGGAAACAGCTTTCACTGTCACAATAATCTATGATTTAAAAAGAAACCACTAGATGGCCCACCCTGTAATATCTACACTACACGCAGATATATCGAAACATGGATATGTCTTATGGCTACCGAATGCGTAGAACATGTTTTGTCGAATGATTTCATCCACTATAATTACCAATACCGGAATCTTGACAAAACCTACAGTCACTATTTTCGACAAAACATGTTCCACGCATTCGGTAGTCATAAGACATATCCATGTACCGATGTGTCTGCATGCACTGTAGATATTCGTCATCAGTTTACTTACTACTGGGTAAGAGGATACGAGGACTAAGATGTAGACTACTTTCATCCTAAAGTTGGACGTGGCCCTTATTGTGTCTTTTGATAACGTGTTTCTAATCGCCAACCAGAGTGGTTTTCGGGGTGTCAAGTTTTGAGAAGTGGATCGAACGGCACCTGTTCTTACTACTTTGCCTTAACCCCTAGCGGGGCATAGCGCGTCAACTACTCCTGCGCGCCATCGTACTCTGTTCTGGGCAATGGGACGCAACTCCCCAAAAGACTTACCCAGTGCCTGACACTCCTTTGCCACAGATCGACGCCATGTGATTCGAAGACCCCCTCTTGGTCGGCCTTGGTTGGAAATGGGGTTCCACTTCATGGCATGCAAAGCAATGCAGTTATCACTCTTCCGCAATGTGTGACCCATCCACTGCCATTTTCGCCTGCGTATCAATTCGTCGATTGGCATCTGACCCGTACGCCGACTTAGCTCTTCATTTGATATTGTTTCGGGCCAGAAAATTCTTAAAATTCGACGAAGACATGAGTTGACGTAAACTTGCAGTTTTCTGGTAACTCCTACGGAAACTTTCCATGTACTGCTCCCATACAAAAGCACTGATAGTACCAGGGAGCGAAACAGGCCCAGCTTGGTCTTGATGCTGAGATAACTGCTCTGCCAGACAGCATCCCGTATGCGCGTTTAGCCTGGTTGGTACGACGAGCGATGTCCAGCTCCGTACCACCATTTTCGGCAACAATGCTACCTAGGTAGACGAAGTTGTCCACCTTCTCCACAGGCTGCCCATTAATATTGATGGCAATAGGTGTCGGATTTCTTTTTCGCAACGGCGGGCTAAGAGCCTTGGTCTTGTTGGTATTAATCTTTAGCCCAACCTTGCTTGCCTCCCTTTCGAGAACTAACGCCATTGCGGACAGATCCATGATTTTGTGGGAGAGTAGGCATATGTCGTCAGCGTAGTCAAGATGTTGTAGATAAGATTGAATTCCTCTGTCGAGTCCGGATAGGGCTGCATGCAACACATCGCCAATCACTATGAGGAATAGGATCGGTGAGAGGATGCACCCATAACCGAACTCCACTGCGAATCTCAAAGTCCCCCGACACCTTACCTTTATGCAAAACGCGACATTTTGCGCCGTCATAGGTTGCCTTAATAATAGCCACAAGCTTCTCAGGGATGCCTCTCCTGCGCAAGGCCGCCTAAATAGAATCCCGGTTCACACTATCGAAAGCCTTTTCGAAATCGATGAAAAGCAAGTGAAGCGGAGAATCGTATTCAGCGCATTGCTCGATGATGATTCGCAAGGTGTTAATGTGATCGACACAGGAGAATCCGGATCGAAAACCAGCCTGCTCTTCATCAATTGTGCTTTCTAAGTGGGCCTTTAGTCTTTCCAGGACGATTTTAGCTATTATCTTGGCAACGGCAGGAAGCACACAAATGCCTCTCCAATTATTACAGTCTGTGAGGCTACCCTTCTTTGGAAGTTTGATGATCAAACCTTCCTTCTACTCAGTGGGAAAGGTCTCTGTATTCCACGCTTTATCAACAAGTGGGTGCAGCAAATCGGCAGTTACGCTTGGCGCTGCTTGATAAAGTTCGGCAGGGATACCGTCAAGTCCGGCGGCCTTTCCTCGTTTTAATGCAATAATTGCCTAATATTTCCTCTTTAGTCGGGGCAGTGGACCGTATACGCACATTTTGATGGTTAGCTAAATTATCTATATGAGGGGGAACTTCACCAGAGGTTACACGGTTCAAGACCGCGGCAAAGTGTTCTTTCCACCGCCTCATTTGATCTTCTTCCAAAATAAGTAGCTTTCCATCACTATCTTTCACCGGATGTTGGCAGGAGTTACGACCACCTGTAAACTCCTTGATGACACTGTATACGGTGTTTAAGTTGTTACTTCTTGCGGCTTCTTCTGCTGAGGCTAAAAGAGAATTCGCATAAACTCTTTTATCGCGTCGCACACTACGCTGAACTTCTCGAGCTTTCTGAGGGTAAAGGAGTTCGATGCTGCTTCGATTGTCGTCTGATGATGCAGCTAAACGAACTTTCAAGTCCTTTCTTTCAACAATCCGCTGCCATGAAGCGTCGGACATCCAGGGCTTATTCCGGCAATCTGGGTTTGGGCCAAGGATGGTATTTGCGCTATCAATGTACGCATTTTTTATGGCATCCCAGTTTTCGTTTATGTCACTATCTGGGTGACTATTTATCTCAGCTGCTTTTTGCGCAAGATGGTCATTATATTGTTGTAAGACAGCTGAATTTTTTAAACGAGCGGTGGTGAATTTTCGGCGCCTGGATCTTTTGTCACTGGGGCGGCGCACGGCTGCAATACGCAATCGAACATTAGCGATCATAAGATCATGGTCTCTTCCCATCCCAATATCGGCACCCTTCTTGTTTCGCACGTCCAGGAGGCAACTCTTGAATCTTTTACTAATGGCAAAATGGTCGATCTGATTTTGTGTTCTGCGCCGATCAACAGAGGACCAAGTGATTTTGTGATGGTCCTTATGCTCAAGACTGTGAAAGTTGCAGAACTCTACAAATCTTTCACCGTTGTCATTACGATCACCAAAACCGTGTCTCCCCATCACATGTCTGAGCCCATAGTTATCAGCGCCAACTTTCGCATTCAAATCACCCATAACCATTATAATGTCACCTTTAGGTGTTCTGCTCTGAACGGCGTTTAGTTCTTCGTAGAAGGAGTCTTTTGCCAAGACAGTGTCGGGTTCAGTAGGGGCATAACATTGTACTATTGAGATGTTCCTCATTTTGGCCCGGAACCTGGCGGTCAAGACTCTGTCAGAGACGGGCTCCCAGGATAAGAGACAGTTTCGCGCGGCTCTGGTTAAAAGGAGCCCCACACCTGACTCACGACGACTACCGGTAGCTTTACCGGAGTACAACATTACAGTGCTGCCCGTTGGAGAGATAAATTTTCCGCTGTTCCACCATATTATCTCACTAACTCCTAAGATATTTAATTTGTACCTCAGAAATTCACTCTCTAATTGAAGAAATCGTGCGTTCTGGGGACCTTCTGATCCATTGTCCAGGAGAGTACGCACATTCCAAAATCCAATCTTTGTCATTGTACGATAGCCAAAAGTCGTAACCGTTGAGTCAGTCCTTATCCGAGGCATAGTTGACGTTTCGTTAGCATATAAAGATTTCGGATAGTGCAAGTTGCTGGCATACACATCCTGTCCTTTGATTGTCGGTTTTAACGACAGGCCCTCAAAGGGAAAGGCCGTGGTATTTTTTTTACACCCCACACCACAGGAGTACCTCAACCAAATCATCGCACCGCCTTCACTGGCGGCTTGACGTTGGTTGACAATGGTCAGTGACCACTGCCGTTCCAGGGGGCGCCCACGCGGAGGACTATGGAAAAGGAGTTTTTGCCCCCCTGGTTTTGTGATTATACAAAAATTAAATTCAATTTTATGGAGTATGAGGTGGAGGAGGGAGGTTTATGGCAGCACAAGCTGTTGAGATAAATTGAGAGTGGTGCAACGAGTGGTAAACGATTTTCGTAGGACGAGAACGAACGGAGTAATACGGACAAATTTTCAGGATGATTCCCAGCAATAAGACATATCCATGTCAAAAATGGTTTGAGCAACTTTTTTTTCCCAGTGCTGTATGTTCATTTTACAGGAAGCTGTTTTAATTTGATTCGTGAAATCGTCATTCGAGCATTTAGTAATTTGGCTGTTGCTTGTGATTTGGAGGGAAAAAAGGTACTTGCTTAATATTTCATATAGAAACTGAAGTATTCTCTGGACAGACAGGCGGACTTTAAATTGATTTTACAGGGGGTTTGTGTCTTACTACCAAAACCGAAAAAATTGCAAAAATTGTGTGAAAGTCATTTATTCATCATATAAGCAAACATTTATAAAGGATGTACATACAATTCAAAGTATAATATAAAGTTATGACAACCTACGAATATACTAACTCGTACATCAATAAAAAATGGCAAAGAAAATTAAACTCTAATTATGAAAATTAATTATAATTACGCAATTGCGTAAATTAGGAAAAAAAAATTGTGCGATGCTGCACTAACATCTAAAAGTGCAAAAGGATATTGTTACATTCTAAAAACACGCGTGTTACAAAATAATATGGAAATCGATTGAAAAGTTTAAGATGTTATTATTTTTGATCTGCTTCAATTTTGGGCGGCATTCTCTTCGTGTCCTGTCTCCCAGGGAAATCCAAGATAATAGTCAGCAATTCGTCCAGCTTCTCGCAAACCACTTAAGAACGCTCCGTGAACCGTTGCCGGATAATTTCGAATTGTATGTTCACCTGTAACGAGCAATGTAGAAGAACAATCAATGTTAATGACACACTATGGAAACAAGAACAAAAATGGGATAGAAACTTCATTGGGAGTCATGGGTAAGTAATTGCCGCATCAGATTTGAAATTAAATCATTTCAGCTACGAGGGTCTATTGGATTTTTTGTTGTTGATGTTATTGTTGTCTTCATCAGTTCTTCGATTGCGCCCCACCTGCCGCCCCTTGTGCAAACAATAAATAAATAAAAGCGAATGGGATAACATGTGTATTACACATATCAACCGCACGGACAAATAAATGAGCAACCAATGGTCAACCAATTACTCAAATGTTCGGAAGGCAAAAGGTTAATTAGACGATTCTTTTTCAACATGATGGAGCATAACATAGTGTACGAGTAGAGGCGGTTTGTTAACATTGTGGTTAGGCCAAGTGATACAAGGGTAATGGATCCAAGGTCGACGCAACCCAACGCCCGGCCCGTAGAGTCCTCCGTGTGGATTATGCGAGGCTCAATGGGCGCAGCATCTGCGCTGATTCTTGTAGGTAAAGAAGCTTTGATTAGATACTACTAGATAGTAATGGAGATTTCCCATAAATTTTTCACTGAATAAGAGTTGAAGCGATGATGGATCAGAAAAAAAGATACAAAGTATCTACACTGCATGCAGATACATCGGAACATGGATATGTATGTATATGACTACCGACTGCGTGGAACCTGTTGTGTTGAAGATATCGACGTAAGTTTTATAAAGATCCCAGTATAGTTATACTGGATGAAATCATTCGAAAAAACGCGTCCCACGCTTTCGGTATGATTTGGCATTTGATCTTCTGCAGACCTCTGAATGTACATCATGTCACGATGAGCTGCCCGGAACTATAACATCCTGCGACGAATATTTCGGGGCTTGGGAGATTTTGACTCGCGCAGTACGAATCCGCCATTTTCTTTTATGATATGTTTATTGCACGTGTGGTGAGGGCCCACATTGTGGGCCAGTCAGATCTCAAATCGCCGCCATTGCAAATGCACAACCACAGTTGCTGGATCACCCGATTTGGATGGAATGAACTTCATCCGCAATGGCTTTCGCCGATTTGGCTTGAATGAACTTCATCCGCTCTCGCTCATCTTCGGGGGGCGGGAACTATGTACACTCTCTCAAATTGCGTCGGCGCATGTCCAAATGTTAGTCGAACTGACTTGCTACTTTTTCTGGGACCCTAGTGATTCAGATAGTACAACACGGGCTATTTTATTAAATGATGAATGGGAATTGGCGGAAATTGAAGGTCATTGAAAGTCCTTGGACGTCCTTGACCTAAATAATGAGTAAAAATGGAATTTCATTCATTGTGACCTCAGATTGGGTCTATGCATGTGCATGTCGGGAGTGCACAATTTGTTTAATGAAATGGTGAGAATGAGAATGATATGAATGAATGAGAGGAGGAGGTCCGCTGCCCTGAGCGAAATTACATTCAGAGACCATAAATTGGGTGTGAGCGGGTCGAGCGAGGAGAGCAGACGACTTCTTGCGACGTGTTCTGGGGACCTAGTCAAGTTAGGTAGTACGGAGCGTACTCTATATTTTTGAGGATTTTGAATGTATGGTATGGTGTGTATGCAGCAGTTTTGATTATGGCGTCGCGTTGACTGAGAGCGTGGGACAGAGAGCACAGAGAGCGCCTGTTCACCCGTACACTATGTTATTTCTTGCCGTCCTCAAAGTCAACCTTTATCGCTATCAAATCAACATCCCAACATGTACACACAGGATCCCCGCAAGCGCGCCGCCCGCGCGGATCTACAAGCAACAGCCATGCACAACGACCACTTCACTCAAACGACATGCACAACCAGAAAAGAAAAATTTTCAATGGGCTTGTTTCCTCTTCTGACCCCCGAGTAGAAAAACAGACATTTCGTGTGACGGACAGATTTTTAGGATGACCCCCAGCTATAAGACATATCCATGTCAAAATATCAAGAATTAATGATCAGCTGGCTAACAGTTGTCCAACAATGACCATAAAAAATTATATCATCTAACACTGAACAAATCAATCCAGTTTATATAAAGCTCTTATTCTGTAAGTAATCGTACTGACATGTTTCTATTAAGTCTAGATGAGTGTAATCTATAGGGCGAAGTTGGAAAACTTTCACCGATTTCTGGGACCCGACCCTTTCTGAAAAGTAATAATTATTTAAAATTTAATTACTGTAAATTGAATTAAATAAATACTAATAAATTACTTTGCGTTATTTATTGAAAAGTAATTAATAAGGGCAAAAGACCGTTTCCATCGTCCTCCACGTGGGCGCCCCCTAACGGCAGTGTGTCAAACTGCTGACGGCCAAGTCTTAAGCGATACGATAGTTTGGAAAAAGGCAGATAGCCTGAATGGCTGACCAACACCTAAGCGTCTCAGGTTTAGCGAGATGGAATGACTTGCCTAGTTGGACCTGAAACATAGTTTATTAAACCATCTAAAGCAGCTATCTTCCGAGGCCATCTCCTGAATGGGGTTAAGCGATGTGCTGACAACTCGTCCTTGTAAAAACCACTCCACGTCAAGAAACCTGCAACAAAAGCTTCGGACTGAACGGATCAACAACGACGACCACGCAAACGACTAAATTAAGATTATTCTTGCGGATCCTGGAATGCACGCTCCCTGAACAAACTGGGGGCCGAGAAGGCCCTCCTTCAACAGGTCGAAAAGTACAAATTGAGCATTACTGCAGTCCAGGAAACAGTCAACAAAATATCGCACACAATTTTAACAAGTGGCAAACCATCGGGCCAATCACCCCAAACAGCACATTACTAACTTCAAACCCATAAATAAACGGCTGTGTGCGATTCGCATTAAGACTAGATTCTACAATCTCTGGCCGATCAATGTGCATGCCCCCACTGAAGTTAAAAAAGACGCAGTAAAATAGTTCTACGCCCGCCTTGAGACTCTCTTCGACTCACTTCCAACAAACGACGTCAAATTGCTGCTGGGAGACTTCAACGCCAAAGTCGGAAATGAAAGTTAGCACCGGGGGACCACAGGCGGCTACAGTCTCCATGAATAATGTAACGACAACGGCCAGCGACTTATCGACTTCGCCTGCAGTAGGAATCTAGTCGTAAGCTCTACGTGTTTCCCGCATCGACGCATTCACAAGCAGACCTGGAAATGTCAAGAAACACATACCATCAACTAAGTTGATCATGTCCTTATCTGCAGGAGATGGGCGTCTAGTGTCCTGGATGTCCGCTCTTATTGAGGAGCAAACTGCGACTCAGATCATCACTTGGTGAAGACGACCTACAGATGTAGAATTTCTTCAGTGCAACTTAGCTAATAGGACAAGCGTACAAACTAGTAAATACAATTAAGAACGGCTATCAAACCCGGGACTAGCCTTTGTAAGGACAAGGAAGGAAACATCATCAGCGACACCGATGGCATTAACAAACGATGGGCCTCTTATTTTGAAGAGCTTCTAAATCTACCATCTAATCTCCCACACAAGCAGCTCTAGACGATATTGTTGATCTAGGCCCACCCATACAACCCCCGACAGTAGAGGAAGTTGATCTCGCGTTGCGGTCACGAAAAGGAAATAAAGCGCCGGGCGCCGACGAGATTCCAGCTGAACTGCTAAAATTCGGTGGAACGGGTCTAGTTAATGTCAGACATCAATTACTCATCCGAGTATGGGAGGACGAGGTGATCCCAGACGATTGGTGCAGAAGCATCATCAGTCCAATTCACAAAAAGGGAGATAAATTGCGGTGTGAGAATGACAAGGGCATATCACTAGTTTGTATGTACTATAAAATTTTGACGAAAATTCTGGAAAATAGAATAAAATTGTACGCAGAACGAATAATTGGCGAAATCAAAGCGGTTTCAGACCTGGTCGCTCCACAACCGATCAGCTCTTTACGGTCAAACTGATAAAGGATCCATAATAACCTGTCCCATGTGGCCCAGTTGACGTTTCGTTGGCATAAATTGGTTTCAGAGAACGCAGTTGCCAGCAGCATATACCTCCTGCACATCCATGCCACGAACGTCGTTGTGGACGGGATTCGAACCCGAAACGCCAGTAGGCAAACATGAGACTGATGCCTCAACAAACTGCGCCACCGGTCGCCCCAACACGCACATAGAGTAAGTTGTAGACATATGTACGTTGCTGAAGCGTGCAAAGAATGGCGATCGCGAACAATCAAATCACCTAGCAGGGGAAGAGTCATGTAAAGAATTGCAACCATATTCAAACATCGTATCAAGTGAGTTGCAGAATGACGGCCTTTGCAATGCTCTGCAAAGAGTGATTGAGTATGAAAGAGCAATTGAACGAAGTGAGTGGTGAGCGATTCGTGTCGAATGAAGCGGCTCACTTAGTTCAGTATGGTGATTGACTCATTTTGATTGCCTCACTCATATGCTATCCATCGCTACATGATTCTAAAGGAGGTTCGCTCTACGAGAATCTCTCTCAACTGTCCCAACCCCTTGTGGGGCATAGCGCGTCAACTGTTACATGTGGCCCAGTTGACGTTTCGACGGCATAATCTGGTTTCAGAGAATGCAGTTGCCAGCATGCACCTCTTGCACATCCATGGCCACGAACGTCGTCGTGGACGGGATTCGAACCCAAAACGCCGGTAGTCAAACATGAGACCGCTACCGGTCGCCACAATCTACGAGAATGAGACATCGGATTTATATGTAGGTTGGAGTAGTGGGGGTTAGTTAGGGGTATTTAATTGATGTGGTGTAGTGGGTTATATGTTGATATACAGTTTAATGTGTGATGTGCAGTCTGTGTTAGATTATTGTGCGTAATAATTGCTACAACGGTTGAATAATTATGGCCAGGTCAGGGTGGCTGAACGTTGGTGGCCGAGTGTCATGAGGCGAATGCACTAAACTAATGTTGATGACATTCTGAGTGCTTTACTACTTGCCTTAATCATTAGTGAGAAAAAGCTTGTCAAATGTCAACTACTCCTGCGCACCATCGTACTCTGTTCTGGGCAATGGGGAGCAACTCCCCAAAAGACTTACCCAGTGTCTTACACTCCTTTGCCATAGATCGACGCCATGTGATTCTAGGACCCCCTCTTGGTCGACCTCGGTTGGAAATGGGGTTCCATTTCATGGCATGCAAAGCAATGTAGTTATTACCTTTCCTCAATGTGTGACCCATCCACTGCCATTTTTTTCACCTGCGTATCAATTCATCGACTGGCATGTGACCCGTGCGCCGTCTCAGCTCTTTATTTGATATTGTTTCGGGCCAGAAAATTCTTAGGATTCGACGAAGACATAAGTTGATGAAAACTTGCAGCTTTCTGGTAACTCCTACCAAAATTGTCCATGTACTGCTCACATACAAAAGTACAGACAGTACCAGGGAGCAAAACAGGCCCAGCTTGATCTTGGTGCTGAGATAACTGCTTTGCCAGATTTCGGACAGCATGCCGTTACGCATTTAGCCTGGTTGATACGACCAGCAATGTCCTGCTCCATGCCACCATTTTCGGCAGCAATGCTACCCAGGTAGACGAAGTTATCCACCTTCTCCACACGCTGTCACTAATATTGATTGTAATAGGTGTCGGATTTCATTTTCGCAATGGCGGGCTAAGAACCTGGGTCTTGTTGGTATTAATCTTTAGCCCAACCTTGCTTGCCTCCCTCTCGAGATCTAACGCCATTGCGGACAGATCCATGATTTTGTGGGAGAGTAGGCATATGTCGTCAGTGTAAATAAGATGTCAAAGTCCATTGAATTTCTTTGTCTAGCCAGATAGGGCTGCATGCAACACATCGCCGATAACTATGAGGGATAAGATTGATGAGGGGATACATCCAATACGAACTCCACTGCGAATCTCAATGCCCCCCAACACCTTACCTTTATGCAGAACGCGACATTTCGCGCCGTCATAGGTTTCCTTAATAATAGGCACAAGCTTCTCAGAGATGCCTCTCCAGCGCAAAGCCGCCCATATAGAATCCCGGTTCACACTATCGAAAGACTTCTCCAAATCGATGAAAAGCAAGTGAAGTGGAGAATCGTACTCAGCGCATTACTCGATAATGGTTCGCAAGGTGTTAATGTGATCGACACAGGAGAGTCCGGATCGAAAGCCAGCCTGCTCTTTATTAATTGTGCTTTCTAAGTGGGCCTTTAGTCTTTCCAGGACGCTTTTAGTTATTATCTTGGCAACAGCAGGAAGCACACAAATGCCTCACCAATTATTACAGTCTGTGAGGCTACCCTTCTTCGGAAGTTTGATGATCAAACCTTCCTCCGACTCAGTGGGAAAGGTCTATGTATTCCACGCTTTATCCACAAGTGGGTGCAGCAAATCGGCAGTTACTCTTGGCGCTGCTTAATAAAGTTCGGCAGGGATACCGTCGAGTCCGGCGGCCTTTCCTGGTTTTAGTGCAATAAGATAAGATAAAATATACGAGCTACTGTCCTAGCAGGAAGGCACTGCGACCATAAAAGATCGATTGTGCCATAGCCCATTAATCCAAAAGGTCGTCCACCTTTCTAATAAAGGGCAGTAAGTCTTTAGCAGGAATCAACCTGACATCTGCAGTGCTGATAGTACAAATAGCCTGCCCGAGGAGTGACATCCTAAAACGCGCGATGGTGGGAAAATGTACAAAATGTGTTTGGTCGTTTCCATGTCCTCCAAACAGAGACGGCATTCAGTCTCGCTGGACAGACCCATCAGGTGATATGTGACCAGGTGATGGCCAGATAAGTACCCCGCTAGGAGTCTTAGGTGGGTTCTACTCATTTGAGTAGTACACTTGTGAATGCAGGGCAATATAAGCCCCTTTGATTGACGTAGCCCTGGAGGGTTATTCCAGTAATGATGACGCAATAGTGCAAACCAATATGTGATCCGCAGCTTGGCCGAAGCCAGGACAAAGCCACAGTAAGGCTCAGGTCCATGAAAACGACTGGATGACCCTTGTCTAGCAAGTTCATCCGCAGCCTCGTTCCCCTCAAGGCCCTGGTGGCCTGACACCCAACCCAAGAAGACTCGGTTTTTGGTTTCCAGCAGTTAAAGGAGTTCGTAACACTCCTTCACCACTTTTGAAGAGACCTTATATGAGGAGAGCGCTTTTATAGCTGCTTGGCTGTCTGAGTAGATAGCAATGTGAGCGCCGCGAAGTCCAGTTGCCAAGATTACCCTGGCGCAGACCTCAATGGCGCGGATCTCAGCTTGAAAAACACTGGGCGAGACTCCAATTGCGATCGAAATCCTGGTGTTGTTGGTTCAAAGACACCTGCACCAACACCCTGTTCTGTTTTAGACCCATCGGTGAACCACTTAATACATCTAGGGTCTGGACAGGGTGTGCCATTTACCCATTCAGAGAGGTCAGGGATGAGGGCTGAAAATTTTCTGCCGAAGCAAACCTCCGTGATCATGTAATCTGATCTCAAGCAGATCTGCACGTCAGGAATTTGATTCAGAATGCTCATGTGACCGCTTTCTTCACTACGCACGACGGAAGTTAAACGATGTCTGAGAGCATTTAGAGCTGCTGATTCTTGAATGAATATATGCAACGGAGTAAGTCCAATAATCGCTTCCAGGGCTGGCGTAGGACAAGTGCGCATAGCTCCAGTGATGCCAAGGCAGGAAAGGCGTTGAAGCTTATTGCACTTCAGTAAGACAGAAGATTACTGAGTTTTCGGCCACCACACAAGCGCTGCGTAGGTCACCATGGGCCGCACCAGCATGGTGTATAACCACTCAATTATCTTTGGGGTGAACCCCAGTGCATAATTGCAGCGACTTTTTCCTCCTTAGTGTCACCATCCACTGTCGAACTCGAGCACGAACCTTGTACAAATGTCATCTGAATAGCTCAAGATACACACACACTTCACATAAACGTGAAGAAAACCGGTCCACATGTTCGAGTTCGACAGTGTATGGCGACACATAGATGTTTAATTTATACATCTGATCTTCGCTCTAGTTAATACTTTAATGAAAACACTTTTTACATCTTCTGCTTCGCTCTATTTTTCGAGACTGATCTTACAAATTCTAAACCTATATTTATATTCAAATTCCTTATCACTATACATTCTTCCTAATTACTATTTACGAGTACTATGAATATCTTACATACTATTTGCATATATCGATTACATACATTGCTCATTACCTCCTATCAGTTATTATTTTGTACTCGTAAAGATAATTAGGCTTCTTAACCTAATCTTATCTTAGTAAAAATGAGTGACTCATGTCATGTCATCAAACGTGTTTGCTTCGTTTGATAACGTTCCTTAACTCACCCCTTTGTTAAAATGAAATGTCCTCATTTCAAAACATCTAAGCTTGGAGTCGGCGCATTTCAGTTTCATATGCTTGCTCAAAAATTCTAAGTCGTTTAATATTCTTTTGTAGTTGTAGGAATGTACATATTTTTACACATGAATATATAATTAAAGTTAATGTTATGAATGCTAAAATAAAATATAAACTGAACTTCCAAGGATGGTCTTCGATTGGTATTAGAAACTTATACATCGTTTGTATGTTAGAAAATTTATAATTAGATTCAGATGTCAAAATGCTTAATATTTTTACTTGTTCCTTTCGATGAGCATATATTACATTTTTTATTTGTTGGTCATGGTTTATAAATGTCTTATTATCTATGGTTGTACTGTAGTTGAATTGAATAAGATGTGGACCATTTATTTTTTTACCATTCCATATATGTTCGTTATCTACTATAATGTTACCATGGTCTAGTACTTGTATGGGAATATTATTTTCTTGAATAACATTGCAATGAGCTTTTTGTTTTAATAACAATTGAATAGTGCATTCATCATTTGGTTCTTGTTTACAAATATTGGTTCCTATATAATTTTTACAATTCGATAAGTTAGTAAATTCATTATTACATTTAGCAATTTTTTGTTTAAGTTCATATTTTCCGTGTTTGAATGCTAGAGGGATTAAATTATACATTTGGCATTTATTTGTTATTATTGGGTATTTGTAAATAGTAACAATTGCACTATTGAATATGCAAACATGGATATCAGAGTATTCTAATATATTTATTATCGGTAAATCGTATAATTGATTGTTAATTACTTCATTAATGTCTTTAAGATTCAGTGTTCCAGAAAAGAAGTTTCCCATTTTCGCAAAATTAATTGTATTTGTGATAGCCTCTAGTTCTTCATACACTTCTCTAATTATCAAACTTTCGGTAATAGATTCTGGGTCTAGTGTTTCTAAAATTTTCTCAAACTGTGAATTTATCTTCTGTTGTTGGTTATTGTTATCAATGAGTTGATTGAGTCCTGTCTTTATTTCAATTAGGTCATCGTGATCTGGTGTTCCTGTTATAAATTTTAAAACTGAACCTAAAAAGTTAAGGGCACGTTTTGCACGATGTTCAGGAGAAATTAATTGGGTTTTGAGTCTTTCTATTTTATTAATAAGTATGCTTTCCTCTTGGGTTTGTTGTGAACTGTACTGGTTTTTCATTATTTTTTCGTATGGTGCTAATATGACAGAGAGGTTAGCTACATGGTAAAGGTAGGCTGTACTGTTGTAAATAAACACGTTATCCGTTTCAGTTAGCACATACTTTTTGTTCACTAAACTCGTAATTGTATCGGAAAATCCTACAGAAAATATGGAAAAGATTACGAATATTATTCCGATGGATTGCATGGTGTGCTATCCTTTCGTATGCTATCTTTATGTATGATTCTCCCTCTCACTGTGAGAATCGTGTCCCCACGGTCTTCTTTCACCTTGTGTTTGTTGTATTTTGTTGCAAGCTTGTTGCGCCGATCTGTCCTGCTGTATATTATATCACCCTGTTTTTGCCCGAGTGTTTCCTTGATGCCAGGATATTTTTCACGATTGAAAAATACTTCTTCAGGCTTGTACCCTGTAGAGGAGTGGATAGTCCGATTATATTGCCGAACAGCGTTAAATATTTCCTCACCAGGTGCGGATTTATTTTGAGCGGCTAAACTTTGGCAAAGTTCGATTAAAGTGCTATGCAACCGTTCTACTTGAGCGTTGGATGTTGAGTGATGAATTGGCGTTACCGAATGCGTTATCTGTAGTCGGTTGTATACTGACTTGACAATGCTTCCGTTAAATACACTTTCGTTATCTGTCATGAGATATTTGGCGTTCGGATATATTTGAGCAAGCACCTCTTCTATATATTCATGACAGTCTATCTTTGTGTCAAGTTTACGCAAAAAACAATATTTAGAGTATCTATCTATTGAACTGAGATACTGCTTGTTATTAATATGAAATATGTCCATTTGTATGTATTCTCCTACTTGGTTTGGTATTGGAGTTTTTCCTATAGGTTGCCTATTAGGTTGACGTTCATACTTGTGTTGTAAACATATTTCACAACTTACAGCTTCTTTCTTACACATCTCTTTAATGTTAGGCCAGAAAGTAGTAAGTAATATTTCTTGTGCGTTATTTTTGTAATTTCTATGTGCACGGTTATGTGTTTGTGTGACTATTTCTTTTTGCTCGTTTATGGATGTAACATCAATTAGTTGATTTTGAGCTAGTACAAACTTATAGTTTGGGAAAGTGCTGCTGATTTCATTCTTCAAATGGAAAAAAATTTCATCATCTATTTTAAATGCGTTTGTAACATTTAAACTAATGACATCCTTTAATTTGGCTAACAAATCTGGTATATCTATAAAAAATATTGTATGTCTAGATCGACCAGAAAATATTGTTTCGGATAGAACCTGATTTTTTTCCTTATCTTGTTGTAGAATTATTTGATTTTTAAAGGAGTTAAGTGGCTGTTTAACTTTTTTAATAATTTCATTTGGCGAACTTCTTTGTGAATGATCTGAACAATCTGTAGTGCTATTGATTTGCTGACGTGAAAGTGCATCGGCTACGACATTTTGCTGTCCAGGTTTATAGACTAATTTGGCACCATATTCTTCAATTAAATTTTTCCAGCGTTTTAATTTTGCATTAGGGTTTTTCTCAGAAATGGAAAATATTAATGATTGATGGTCCGTATAAATTGTTAGATCTGCTACACCGTACAAATAGTTTCTTAGCTTTTGTAGGGACCATACAATTGCAAGTAACTCTTTTTCATTTGTACTATAATTTTGTTCGGTTTCGTTTAATGTTCTTGAAATAAATGCAATTGGTTGACGATTTTGAGCCAAAACCGCTCCAATTGCGAAATTACTAGCGTCTGTTGTCAAATTGAAGGGTTTAGAGAAGTCTGGTTGGAAAAGTTCAACCTGTTCTTGTAATGAATTTTTAATTGTTTCTAAAGCTTCTAATGCTGCTGTGTCCAAATGTACAATTGTCTTGGCACTTTGATTTTTTGATACCATTCCTAATTCTCCCCTTAAATGAATAGTTAATGGCTTCGTAATCTTAGCAAAATTCTTTATGAATTTTCTATAATAACTTGCTAGTCCTAGGAAAGATCTCAATTCTTTTAATGTTTTAGGTTGTGGATAATTTTTTATAGTTTCAACTTTTTTAGGGTCAACTGTTATCCTGTTGTGTTTTACAATATGCCCTAAGTATTCAACTAAATCCTGGAAAAAATGTGATTTTTCGTCAGAAATTTTCATGTTTGCATTGTGTAATGCGTTAATTATTGTCCGGATATGTTCCATGTGTTCTTCGGGTGTCGAAGAATATATTAACACGTCGTCAATATAAACATAAGCGAATTTGCCAATGTAGGGTCTAAGAATATCGTCGATGCATCGTTGAAATATGGATGGGGCATTCTTTAGTCCGAATGGCATCCTAATAAATTCATACTTCGCACCATTGACAGAAAATGCTGTCTTCTCACGATCAGATTGTTTAATTAATATCTGATGGAAACCTGATTCCAAATCAATTGTGGAAAAAATCTTTGCCTTACCTAAGTTTTGTATAGTCATATTTACATCTGGAATAGGATACCTGTCAGTAATCGTATGAGCGTTAATTTTTTGAAAGTCAACAACCATCCGTTTTTTGGGTCTGCCTTGGTCATCGGTGCCCTTTTTTGGAACAGTCCATATGGGTGAATTATATGGGCTTTTGCTTAGTTGAATTATACCGTCATTTAATAGTTTCTCAATCTCTTTCCTGACAAAGTCGTGATCCGAAATGGGATATGGATATTGTTTTGTCCATATTGGATCCTCTGATTCAGTCCTAATTGATGCTTCTATAGTGGTTGTAAAAGGCAATGTTTCACTAATATATTTATTTCTTCTCATAAGTTCATCAACCTGATCTTTGAAATTCTCATTATTAATGGTATAATTAATCTTTGGTTCTAAAACAATCTTTTTTCGATATTTTAAGCTATAATCAAATAAATTTATCTCTGCTTTCATTTGGCGTAGTCCCTGTTCTCCAAGAATCATGTCAAAATCGCTAAGTTCATTAATTTCGAAAAAAGTTAGGTGATGACCATACATTGTGATAATTTTTTTAGTATATATGACTGAGTAGCCATGTAAAGTTTTAGTTCTAAAGGGTTTTATTTTAATTGATTTTCCTATTTTACACGTTGAATTTATATAATTATTAGTAGATCCTGTGTCCACTAATAGGGTAACGGGTGTGCCTGTTATACCGCACTTTGTTTGGATGCAAGGCAACCCGTTCAATCGCCTAAAAAAGTACTGCCTGACTCAAAATGTTCTTCATATTTGACAAAATCTACTGACCCTAAATCTTCTTGTCTAGTCTGATTAATTCTTTGCATATTATTTTGCCATGTAGCAATATTTTGATTAGATACCCCGTCTCTTCTACTTGAATTTTTATAATTCTGGTTTACAGCACTGTTATAATTTTTATTTGTTTGTACATACCGTCTGGAGTCATCTACATCCATTGGAGCAGCTGCAGGTTGCGGTTGTTGAGGCTGATTGTTGTAATTTCTTGGGTTCGAATTGTGCCCCTGCATCCTTATATTTGCCTTGTACTGATGATTGTTTCTGCCGTCTTGATGTTGAATTGGTTGAGTATTTCGTCTTTGATTGTAGCTATTGTTGGAACTTGATGATGCCGCTTGAATCTCGAACTGTTGATTTACGTTGTCGTGATAAATTGTAGACGCTATCGCAAACGCTGTTTCCAAGTTACATGGATTGTTGCTATATAACGTCCCGCTGGTGTATTTCGAATTTAATCCAAGGATAAATGTCCTGACTGCTTCTTGATTGGCGAAAACTTTCATTGCTTCATTGTTTTGGTCAGCAGACATCTCAATTTTTGATAATACCAAATTGAGTGCCTTTGATAACTCACTATGGAACTCTGCGAGTGTTTTTTTACCTTGCACAATTGCCTTCATTTCGTCCATTAAAACGAATAAAGGACGTTGATCACCAAAAGTATAATCTAGTCGGTTGATTATTGAATAAAAATTCATTTTCGTGTTGTGGTTCGTGAGAATATCCTGGTCCTGTGATTTTGGTTCTGACGATTCCCAGGGCGCTATAGTATCTCGGATGACTACTGAAGTTTTTTATTGCCTCCATGAAAGTCCATACTTGGGATCTCCATGATCTGTATTGAGTTTTATCACCATCAAACTTTGGCAAGGATTTAAATAGTTCCAAATCAATTTCTTTTGCATCTTCAATGTTCAATGCAATATCTTCTAATTCGACAATCGTTGTTGTTTGGGGAAAGTTCCTTTCCATTAATGTTAACCTTTCGGTAAATTCTTGTTGTTGTTGTTGCATGACTCCGAGTAAAGATGAGATTTGTGCGTGGAGCTGGGCCATTTGTTCTTCCATTTCGATAGTTGGTGTTGTACTTCGATTTCTATCAAAAATTTTGTGTTTCTTCGGAATCCGCAGGCTTCGTAATAGATCCAGCTTTCACTTTTTCGAAACTCACTGTCCACTCACTGTCCTGTCCAATATTTCAGGATCTGCAGGATTTCAGTTCAAAGTAATATCCACTGTTTCAGGATCTTTACTTCGATATTTGCTATTTTTTTTCTGCACTTTTTTCAAGCATATAGTGCTGGAAATCCTACTTCCCGTGGAATTTTTTAAATTTATTTTATCCTTTTTTTCATCGGATAAAAATGGCTTAGACCGGTTTGAGCCCCCAGTTAATACTTTAATGAAAACACTTTTTACATCTTCTGCTTCGCTCTATTTTTCGAGACTGATCTTACAAATTCTAAACCTATATTTATATTCAAATTCCTTATCACTATACATTCTTCCTAATTACTATTTACGAGTACTATGAATATCTTACATACTATTTGCATATATCGATTACATACATTGCTCATTACCTCCTATCAGTTATTATTTTGTACTCGTAAAGATAATTAGGCTTCTTAACCTAATCTTATCTTAGTAAAAATGAGTGACTCATGTCATGTCATCAAACGTGTTTGCTTCGTTTGATAACGTTCCTTAACTCTCTCCAATTGAAGAAATCGTGCATTCTGAGGATCTTCCGATTCATTGTCCAGGAGAGTACACACATTCCAGAAACCGATCTTTGCCATTGAACGATAGTCAAAGGTCGTAAATGGTGAGTCCGCCCTTATCCGAGGCACAGTTGATGTTTGGTTAGCATATCAGAGATTTCGGATGACGCAAGTTGCTGGCAAACATTTCCTGTCCTTTTTTAGTCTACGACATGCCGGAAAAGGCATTATTTCTACGCCCCACACCATAGGGGGACTGTCTGGCATACGTCTCATCGATTTAAAACAAATTTCGAGTAGCAGCATAAGGACAAAAATCAACAAAAAAAGTGAGTCACAGTAGAATCCAGCGATTTAATCACCGATTGACTATCTGTATAAATTATTACATTACTAGCTGAAATTACATTATGCCCTAGCCATGATATAGCTTCGTAGATAGACGTAACCTCCGCCTGGAACACACTACAGTAATCAGGGAGGCGGAAGGACAGTCTGATATTCAACCTCTCCGAATAAACACCAGCCCCGACGCCATCATCGCTCTTGGGGCCGTCGGTATAGATGCTTATGGCATCAAATTCTTGAGCAGTGCTAGCCGCCCGCTCCTCACGAGAGGGGATCAGGCAGTCGAAATTCCTTTCGAACTCAAGTTTCGATACGGTATAGTCCGTCGTTTCAGGAACGTCGAAGCTGTTCAGAATGGCCGAGTGGCCGGTGGTGGATGTGGTTTGTGGTCCAGTAACTTGTTTCACGAAGGTGAATGCCCACACCAGCAGCAATCTGTTCGGCAAGAATGTCCAAGGGAGCCAGGTTCAGCAGAGCTTCATGGGCCGCAGTGGGTGTTGTTTTTAGAGCTCCCGTGATGGCGACACAAGCCAGCCTTTGAACTTTCTCCAACAAGCCTCTGTAAGATGCGACTCTAAGCGCCGTCCACCAGGCCACTATCCCAAACATAAGAATAGGACACACCACCGACACAAAGAGCCAGAAAACCACTCTCCTACCGGCTGCGCCAATGTTGTGGGCGAGTGGTTCACCTCACTTTAAAATTAATAAACATAGAGCTGCACTTCGTTACAACTTTATTTTATATTTTTATTATTTATATTGTTTACAAATTCACTTCAAATTTTCAACAATAATTTCTTTAAAACTCTAAAGGAAAGCTTAAACCTTAACGCGAATTAGAACTATGTACGTTTTTTACGTACTTGATTTAAGCAACTTAACTCTACTCCGTACGCTTTACGGTGCGTACTTCCTCGATTAATTCTTAAGTCCAACTTCTTCTTAGTTGGTCGCTGCGCTTCCCAAGTAACCTCGTATTTTCTTTGTCATCATCGAATCGTACCCGTAAACCCAATTCTGTTAACCCAGTTAACTGGGTCACTTTGCATGGAATTCAGGCTACAATTCAGTGATGAGGTCAATAAGTAATACGTTAATGAACACAATGCAATATTGCACATTTAGCAGATGTAGAACACACAGTAACTGTGTAACATTTGCAATATTCAATACTTGCATTGCATTCAGCGCATAGTATTACTGACCCATAACACCCATTTCCTACCGATCGCCTTTTTGCATGAGTACAATGCAACAGTGGCCTTTTTTACTCGCTCTTGAATGTTAGTTAGGCTTCCAGCATAATTTTCTATCCAGGACGAGCCCCAGAAAGTTAGCTTTGTCCGTGAGAACAAGCCTTATGCCCTCCATTAACGGTGGTTCGAACGAAGGAACCCTATGTCTCCTAGTGAACAGAACAAGTTCCGTTTTGGTCGGATTCACTCTAACCCCAACCTCACTCGCCCACCTCACCAGAACATATAGGGCCCTCTGCATTAGGTCACTGAGAACACAGGGGAACTTACCTGAGATAGCGATTGCGATGTCATCGGCATAAGTAGTTGGTTTACACCCCAGCCCCTCCGGTTCCACAAGAAGCGTATTGACCGCCAGATTCCAAAGAAGGGGAGAGAGGACCCCACCTTGAGGAGTCCCCCTGCTCACATACCTTCTCGCAGACGTTGTGCCGAGTTCTGTGCAGATCATCCTCGAAGTCAGCAACAGATTAATAAGCTGGCAGATTGAGTCATGTATACGAAGCTCTGTAAGTGCGTCAGTGATAGCCACATAAAAACATTAAAATGCGCTTATGCGTGAATAAACACAGTGACTTTTCAATGGATGATAATTCGCACTTGTGTCGTGCAATGCACACTATATAAGGTGTTAGCATTCCACTCAGGGACGTATTCCGATTTAGGTCGGAATACAAACCCCTGGCTTGGTCGAGCTGCTTCCCCCATGGATTAAGGCAGCACCTGATTCACTCTTCAGGAGTGGACGAAACCAAGTGACAGGAGGATGAATTGGCTTTAAGCTGATTATTTTTGTGTGGTAGTGGAGAGCGAGTTTGAGTCATTTTTGACTTAGACTTGCAATTACCCACTCCACTTTATTCTTATATTATTAAAGGCACCCTCAATATCCATAAAACCAACCAACATATACTCCTTGCATTCAAGAGACTTTTCGATGCAACCTATTAAGGCATGTATCGCCGAATCCACTGATCTTCCCTTCCAGTAAGCATGCTGGGAGGCAGACAACAACTGAGCAGGAATATTGCTGCGCAGGTAGGTGTCGATCAATCTAATAAGGATAGACTAATGGGTTGAAGGTCCTTTGGCCGCGCGTGCGAACTTTTTCTCACTTTCGGAATGAAAACAACCCGGACCTCCCTCCATAGATATGGAATATAAACCAGCTCCAGGCATCCCCTGAAAATGGATTCGGTCCAAGGAGACAGTACATCCAACACAAACTGTAGATCTGCGGGAATGATACCGTCAGGTCCAGCAGACTCAAAAGGGTCAAAACTGTTAATGGCCCATATTATCTTCTCCTTCGAAAGAATTGATGCAAAGTCACACGGAGTAACATTGCCTGAATAGCCATTACAGAGAGGAGTAAGGGCAGAGCTATCAGGGAAGTGTGTGTCAACTGTCACTTTCTGATAAGTTGTTCAGCTTATTTATGATCCACAGATTGCGTTTTTCGTTAAGTACTGCTTTTGGTCGTTTCAATGCTCAAAGCCACTAGTTTCTGATAACCCGGATAATGCCAGTTTTCCAACTCCCTTTCGAGAAATAGACTTATTTTAAAGAACTACTATAAGTATCCTTAATTTTGTAATAAAATATTGATTTATTTTTAAGTGTATTTGAATTAAATATGTCTACTTTGACAGACTTGCTAGTTTTGGAATACTCGTAAAAAAGATTGCGTTAAGCTCTGCTGACACAATCTCCCTATTCACGGCGGAATCTTAAGACGATCGATCAATATGTCTGCAGTCGATCTGTCTTTCTTGACAGAACTACAGATACGAATGTTGCCACCCTCATTCTTTAGCATCTATTATTAATTACCCATTGTTTTCCCTCAGTAATTCATCCATTCAATTTCGAAACAGGTCCCAGGGAAAAATCCCAAATATATGCAAATGATCACACAGCAGGATAGGTACTTTGATGACAGATTATTTTGGCGTGAACATTGAGTCATTTCGTCTTACGTACAAATGTCCGAACCCAGAGAAAAAGATCAAGGCTGCCAACACCAGATGTACTGCGAGAATGCCGGACATGGTCAAGGCAGGCCAAGTCAAACCACCAGCCGACCTGCTACAAATTCTTAATTAAAATGAAATATTGCAATATGTTAACGATTCTATTTTTCCCCCTGTGCAGAGCAACAAAATACATTGTAATCACCTGTGAACATTTTTACATTTGAAACTTGTTCGCCTATTTATCTTTCGGCCACAAGGTGCGTTCTCGGGTGAAATTCGAAACAGACCAAAAGTGTGATTTGAAATGTGAAAAATTGCCTTATTTTGTATAGTAAATGGCTTTCGATACGGCTTCATCATCATCCCAGCTTTTTTGTCCATTCAAACATGCTCGGTTTTGACGACGTAGTCCAGGGGTGCGGGGCATCCTCTGTTCAATTCATCTTCGATTCCTGTTTGTTATTCGGAAATTTTCTATGGCGCGACATTGAGGCCCAATTTGTCATGCTAATGATCCGTGAACATACGTACAATCGCTTATAAACCGCCCGAGTAAATCAATTTCCCTTCAATTAAAAACGACCCAATGAATATGTAATGTGCATTCACTTACAAGTCTAGAAATGGGTTCGATTGGTTATGCATGCTGATGGTTGATCAGCCGAGGAAGGAAGGAACAGAATAACATGGGACGTACACAAACAGTACACCCAGCGAAAACAAACAAACTTGCCTAAACAATGCCCCGTAAAGGTTGGGGCGTGAAAAACTTGCTCGAAAACAAACTGACTTACCATTTCATATGGTCTAGTTGAAAGGTCAACACAATACCGATGAGCATATTGGGCGGATTTGATTACGAAGCAGGGGGTAGAGTGAGTTGTAAATTGGCCGAGGCGCCAGGTGGGTGAAAAATCATCCCTCATTTGGATGAGCTACGGTAATACAATGCACGGAAACTCAATCATGCATGTTGTTGTGTATGCCCACAGAAGGGAAGTATCGACTATGTAATAGATTACCCAAGAATTAGTTGATTCAGATAAAGGTGGGAAGGTTTATCGAACGCTGATCTTAAATTAGTGAATTTATTAGCCTTTCGTGCGATTGGAAGGTTGTTGAGACGAATTGATAACATCTGTCGACAGTGACCTTTAATGCGATAAAACGAAAATTATTGCTTTCGTGAAGTACAGTTTATTCGTTGTCATTTAACCTCTGTTGTCTGGGGCCTAGTCCAATCTACATCTCCTTTCACTATTCATGGTTTTATTTTTTATGTAATACATACATAATTTCACATAGCCAGAGTGGCTCCACGAATTAACACCCCAGGAACTATCGCCCAAACTTGAAAATGAACTATCACCCCAATTATGGGATAATATAGGGTGAACAGATACTAATGATAGTTTTTCAGATTGTTATGTTTCAGCAGCTGTCAAAGTTACCAATGACATTCAGCTGTCAAAATATGTAATGGAGCACGGAGGACGAGGGGTTGTTTCGGCCGTAAAGGCCGGAAGTCACCAAGGGTGGAGAAAAGAACCCTCTCCAGAGCCCACCAGATGACGTGCTCTGGCAGACCAGCCCAGTGATCGGGAGTAGCGGGGTGGGTAGATCACGGCAGTCACTGGCCTCCTCCATTATCATACAAAAAAATATAGCACGTCCGCCCGTAATGCAAAAATGAAAAATATCCTAAAACCCGAAAAAACGATATTGACGACCAAATGAGAAAAACGGGAAAATAATGGAGGTGCCTACGCACCAAACTCCCAAAGAGTCAAAACAACAAAGTCCCGGAGCTGCACCAGCCAATCTACAAGTCAATATAAAAAAAACAGGGGGATACCGTCCAATCAGGACAGATCCTTCCCCCTTCCAGTCTACTAGGACCTAGATGTTAGTTGGTCCTTTCTATGGGTCCCGGTGTCATGAGCCCTCGCCTCTAAACCCTTCCCTACCATGGGATTCTAGGCGCAATATTAAAATCCCCCTAACAAACCTACGTCAGCACTCGTAGGGAGAAATAGGAAGGGAGAAGACAATTTTCCTCTTTTATTCTGGCAACTTACTTGCTATTTATCAAACGAAAAAAAAAAAGAACATAAGAAAAAAAAATGTTTAATACTAACAAACTGCAAGAAAAATTTATCAATTCCGGTAACAACAAAAAACTGGTTGTATATATTTTATTTTTTATCAACCTTAATCATACATATATCGAGATTTCATATGGGAATTAAACTGTATACGAAATCAAATAGTTTTAAAGAAGAATTCGTCGAAATCCCATTGAATTGGCATTGGAATTTTGAATTTTTATATTTGTTTTTATATTATATTTATATTATTTTTATTCACACCAGGATTTCAATCATGATTTCAGAAGGAATTCATGGTACCTTGCTAACTATCAAGATTTTGTTTGGCAATAAAATGTATGCGAGATCCCATGGATTTCAAGGAAATTTGGTCGAAATCCCATTTTACGAGATTTCGAGTCCCGTGTCAACGTAGTATTAACTAATTTTCGGCAAATTCATGTGTCTGCGACTATTAATGTTATAAACATGTATGTAAATATATTATTTTTTTTTCAAATTTTGGAATTTATTAAATAATAGTTCAAATTACAATTGTTATTTTTAAGCTCTTTCGCTGTTAATGAATTCATCGACACGAACAATCGAAAAAAAAGGAGACAGTCGAAAGGAAAAAAAAATAATTATTGAAAAATTTAACTAAAAGAAATAGAAGAAAAAGAAAAAAAAAATGATGCCGGCAAAGTACAATAAATTGCCTAAGGCTTGTATTGATAATTCAGGCGGCGTTACTTGCCTTTTGTTTGTTCTGAGTATCGCCGTTTCAGGCGATCATGCATCTCCTCGTCTTGGCTTTGAACACGGCCTTTTATAGCAAGAAGGATAACCGTATTCGAAGCTCAAGATCGTTGCACGCATGCGCATGCGTTCATCCGTCTCTAGAATCCCAGTGCAGCATCAAAGACACGAAATATCCGAATCCCCCAGCCACTCACGTCCCACTGGTGGGTGTCTGTAATACCGTGGTGGGCGTCCTGGATAACTGGGTTGTGTCTTTGGCGCCGCACTACGATTTTGGGGAGAAATCCCGCAAATCGGCGCAGCGACGAGAAGCCGAAAAAAATAGAACATTACAAATATTCAGTAAGGTTTCCCATTTCGTCGTGCATCGTTTCACGCTTCCCGAACGTTTGGAAATTATTAAAAAATATAGAATTTGCGGCTCAGTCGTAAATACGCAACGTGAATTTCGTCGTAAGTTTGGTCGTCATCATGGCTTCAGTGAGCGGGCAATTCGTCGCACCGTCGAAAAGTTTGAGCGTGAGTACACTATTTTGGACCTTAAACCACCAACCAGACATACCTTGGTGCGAAGTGAAGAAAACATAGCCACCGTAGCCGCCCCCGCCAGTGTCGACGAAGACCCAGAAATGTCGATTCGGCGCCGATCAGCTGAATTGGACATCACCAGAGAGTCAACCCGGATTATTTTACAAATGGATTTGGGCCTACATCCATATAAGACCATGCTGACGCAAGAATTGAAGCGGGACGACCATAGACAACGCTAACTGGGCGCTGCAAATGTTGGCAGGAGATCCAATTTTTGGCCAAAAAATCGTCTTCTAGGGCGGGGCCCTTTTTTGGCTCACCGGCTATGTCAACAAGCAAAATTGCTGTTATTGTTCCAATAACACAATCCACAAGCGTTCTAAAAAGCATCATTGCATCCGCGAAGATTAACTGTCTGGTGCGGTTTATGGCACGGCGGCATCATCGGACCTTATTTCCTTCGAAATGAGGAAGGAGACACCGTTACCGTCAATGATCCTCGGTATAAAACGATGTTAACCGACTTTCTGTGGCCAGAGCTCGACAACCTCAATATATCCGAGCTGTGGTTCCAACAACGCTCGAAGTTGTGAAGGAGAAATTTGGCGACTCAGTCATCTCACGGGAGCGTTCATCAATTGGCTGCTGCGATCATGCGACTTGACACCCCTCGATTCTTTTCTCTGGGGCTACGGCAAGTCCTTAGTCTACGATAACAAGCCAACCACTTTGGACCAGCCCGAGGCCTACATTCAAGACGCTATCTTCGGAATAACGCCACAGTTATTCGACAGAGTCATCAAAAATTGAACCGACCGCTTGAAGCACTGCCAGCGAAACCAAGGAGGCGATTTGAATGACGTGCTATTCCATACGTAATGGCATGAATGTAGTTTCAAATAAAGCCAGAATAGATATGACACCTCACACCGTTGTTGTTTTATTCAAATTTCTTTTCCCATCGTTCTTATCTGGTCACCCTATAGTTCCTACGGATTTTCAGTCCAAAAATACTCGAACATCTGTAATGAACCACGTGCAATGGACCATATCCTGGTAATGTCACTTCCACCGGCAGATCTATGGCAGCACCTGACGAGTAAGTGTCACCACTAATGTTGATAGTGTAAAGCGTGCAATAGTTGTTCTGGTCTGATCTGGTCTGTTGAATAAAACGCAGCAAATGTCTTTTGAAATACCAGTCGGGCTCGTTGATCAGATGATCGAGCCCGACTCCAACCCAAACAACAACTACAGCATAGGGTCACCAAAAGTAGTCACTAATCTGTCTCTATGTATTTATGCGGAGCGGGGTGGCGGCAGTAGTGAATGACTAGATGGACTACTTCGCACGTGTGAAAATTGTATGGATATGGTTCGCGTATGAGTGGTTGATGCCCGACCAATCCGGAGGATTGTTACGTACGTCTATGGCATCCATAATTCAACTATCCAAATAATACATCCTGCAACAAAGAAAAAAAAGTTCTTTAAACTTACGGTTACATAATCTGTCAAGATCACTAGAAAAAAGGTTCATCATCTTCCCATCACATAAAATGATCGGCATCATTTCATGCTGAAAATCTTCTAGAATTAAAAGTACATACGCGGATTTGCTGCCGCTGTCGTTGTTTCGGCGGTGATGAAGCCCCGATGAGATGTAGTAACTCACAGTATATGACCATCATTTGTTATTTCTGAAGGCTTCCACCCGGCACTAAGTAGAACTAACCAATCATTCACAGAAATTAGCTTGAAACGGTATGTGCGGTAAATTGAAGAAGAAATGCAAGAAATCCTCGTTGGTCCAGCTGAAGCAGTTTCGAGTTTTAGTAATCATATCACGAAAGGTTAATGGGTCATTCCAGTATTTCATTTTTTATATGTTTATATTTCATGAGATGTTCGTCGATCTTTTTTTCGTACATGTTCAACGGGCTAAACGATAGTTCATAGAGTTTTCGACACTGATGGAATCTAAAGTTTTAAATACAATTACATACATACAAACCGAAAATAGTTTCTTCTATGCTATCGTTCTTTGAAATTTCAGCAGTTGTGACCTTGAGGTATTCGTCACTGACTGACGATAGAATTTAATCGGCAATTTATATCACCTTAATGGCAATAACAATCAAAGAGCACCACACATAATTTTTGTTTAATAACATTAATGTATGTACATACGCAGGAGTATCTCCCCGGTGTGTACGTAAACTTTGATTATTTAAAATACGTGCGGACGTGCTTAATCATACAATCAGATTCTGAAAGGATGGCTCAGATTCAATTAAATCTATTAGACACGCACGTATCAGAAATTCTCGAAACTTTATTATACATGGAGCTCTAGTACTATTTTCCAGTGTATCTTTAACAAAGCGTGTTATTGTTCTCGAGATGTAATTTATCTGAATGGCTTCGACAACATTTTAAGTGGAAGCTATTAAAGGGGGTACCAATAATGGGGATAGATAAAGATAATAGTTGTCTACAGTGGTTTAAATATTGTACATTTATAATATTTCGAGGGAGGGTTGCTGTTTATTTATGACAATCGTATTTTGGGGGAGTTTATTGGCGAAATTCAAGGACGGATTGGGTAGTGTGATAATGGAATTTATTCTATCATATATGTATGTATTATCGTGTTTGTGGTATTTTAAAGGGCAAATCTGAACATTGGCATGAGATGTATACGTAGAGTGACCAACTGCATAGGCGTCGACTATGAGGGGATGGCTGACGAATGGATCAGTTTCAAACTGGTTCCCCTCAATCAACCATGCTGGTTGACTCTATAAGACTTCCTCCTTGCCCTTTCATTACACTCTGCGCTTTCGCGTTGCTCTGCCTGTGGTGTTGGCACTTCGCCCATTTTGGCGATATATGTAATCTCAGCTTCCTTCTGCAGGCAGCTCGGTCTTGGATCGTATCATCGCCGAGATTAACGCATAGTTGTTGCTTCTTCATCTGATCGATCCACGTGTGTTTCCGTCTGCCTCAGGGTTTGGGTCCAGCGAATGGAACATTCACTGATAGTGCCTTGATGACAGGGTTCTGAGGCGGACGCCTTAGAACATGGCAATGCCAATCCATACAACGATCTTCGAGGTTTTCAATGATCTGATACTTTTGATACAATCCTTTTTGTCCACACCGGCTGACATCTTTAGCATTTTCATTTCAGTAGCAGTCATTTTACTTACGTATGTCTTGTATATAGTCCAGCATTCAGTCGTATAAATGAGCGCGGGACGTACGACCGTTTTGAACAACTTGCCCTTAAGCTTTCGTGGCATCTTCTGTAATGAAGGGCTCGCTGAAACGATGGTCCTAGAAGCAGCAAAAAGCTATGAGATGTCAACTGGCAAGGCGGTGGCATACGCTTGCTGGCAGCTCTGTTCGGGAAATGGGGTGGCGTCTTGCCTGCCAATCGACTTCAGCCCATTACATAAAAAAATTGTATGCCTGACAAACACAAATGAGCGGAACCGAAAAGAAAATTAAACTTGAAGAACTATAATTAGGATCGTGCGGATCAATCCATGCATTTCGCGTGAGTCCTGCTGTTATTGGACCACGGCCACTATCCCCAACCTGCCTATAGATCACATAGCCTCGATGAGGGATCTCCCAAACGAAAGCAAAATCCGGTGCGTCTACATATCGAATCTGTAAAAGGATAGGGGTTTCCGCAAGGGAAAGATTGGCGTTACGTCTACTCCATCATTTTATTGCTGTTTTTTTTCTACTTATAATGCGTGTACATTACATATGGATATGCATTTACCAATTTTGCGAGTTTTTGTATACGAAAATTAATAAAGTTGTCGCACGAAAAATATTTAATTAAATAAATAACAAATTGAACTAAGTAATCGAATAAATAAATTTAGAAATGAAGGAGATAATAATATTAGAAATAAATAAGATTTAAAGAAATATTTAATACGAAGAAAAGAAAATATAGCAAAACGAAAAAAAAACGAACCAAACAGACTAAAACCAACATGTATAGCACTCACCCCCTTTTGTCCTCCACGGCCGCTTTGGTGTCAGGAGGCTGAAAACAATCTATTATTTTTGTAAACGTTCGTAGTAGACGTAACGCCAATCTTTCCCTTGCGGAAACCCCTATCCTTTTACAGATTCGATATGTACACGCACCGGATTTTGTTTTCGTTTGAGAGATCCCTCATCGAGGCTATGGGATCTATAGGCAGGTTGGGGATAGTGGCCGTGGTCCAATAACAGCAGGACTCACGCGAAATGCATGGATTGATCCGCACGATCCTAATAATAGTTCTCCAAGTTTAAATCCGCTCGTTTTTGTTTGTCAGGCATACGATTTTTTTATGCAATGGGCTGAAGTCGATTGGCAGGCAAGACCCCACCCCATTTCCCGAACAGAGCTGCCAGCAAGCGTATGCCACCGCCTTGCCAGTTGACATCTCATAGCTTTTTGCTGCTTCAAGGACCATGGTTTCAGCGAGCCCTTCATTACACTTCTTTTCACAGAAAACTCTAGAGTTTTCTCGTCACTCCATCCAACCGACACTAATGCGATGATTGATGTCATCATCGCAGGTAGCTTCCCTGTTGATCATCGAGCCCAGGAAGTTGAACTTTATACAGGACTTCAACTGCTCTCCTTTAATGTAGATATCTGATAACGGTTTCTCTGGATCTGAGAAAGGATAGCAAAGATATTCTGTCTTTAGAATGCTAATGCTCAGTTCACGATCCTCCAGTATCTTACACCACTTGGTCAGTGCAGTCTGCAAAGCAACGATGTCCTTGCTACCCAGGACAATATCATCGGCGAAGAGAAAGGATATTTCCAGGCCGTCAGAAATGAGTGTTAATAAATAGAGCATGATGATGTTGCAAAACAAGGGACTCAATACACTGCCTTTGTGAACTCCGACTTTAACTGGAAATTCTTCAGACTCACAAGCTGTGCATCTAAGTTTAGTGGTTGCCCCATCATTCATGTCTTGTATCATCTTGACATATGCCTCGGGGACCTCAAGTGCTGTTAGGGCCACCCATATCAGATCACGAGGAACTCTGTCGAAGCCTTTTTCCAAATCGATGAACAAAAAGTGCAAGTCCGTCCGTGCATCACGATGCTTTTCCATCGTAGCACGTATGCACTGAATAGCATCGACTGTGGACCAAGCCTCGCACCTCCAAAGGGTGTCCCCTAAGCTTTAGCATAAACATAAAAAAAAGAACTTCTCGGCTGCAATCGCCTTTGCTTGAGCCACCTTTCGCTTTATTTCAATCTGGCATTTATCATATTTCTCCCGAAATTAAACCTTCTCGGCTTCACTGCTTGCATAATGTCCAAGCCTTGAATGCGTTCAATTTGGCCTGCACTGCTCCATGAGTTTCGTTATTTCACCACTACGTCTCCTTGTCCGTGTGAAGTGGGCCTTTCGGCCTCTCAGTGTCTTTTCAGCCTCACCTACTAACATTTCATCCAAAGCGTTCAACGTATTGGACTTTGCTTGTCGCAGTTGGTGTTGTATTGAAGCCACTCCTTCATTTTAACAATGAGTGGAGTTACAACAAATTCAAAGCGTTCGTTGTTGAGATTATGCCACTTGATTTTCTCGTCTGGCTTGGGGATTGCTTGCGGTCTTCTTCCTCCTTTCAAAATAAATTCTGTCGGGAGCAACCGGTGCTGGGTGAGCGCAGATTCACCCAAGATCACTTTGCAGCCTTTCACCCATTGTCTCATGAAATTTAGACACAGATGATAGTCTATCTGCGTCGCATGAGCTCCACCGATATTTGTGATCAAGAGCAAGAACCAAAGGCACCTGATCATATATATCAGTGGAGCTCATGCGACGCAGATATGATATGTATGAACCATGTGTTGAGGTTGACCAGACTATAGGATCTGCACATGGTCAGGACTCAGGATAGCTTCACCTTCATCATTTCGGGCTGTAGATTAGCTACCCTTCCCACCATGGCAATCCTCGTAATCATAGTTCGATTCTCTCACATGGCCATTGAAGTCCCCTCCGAAAAAAAACCAGCTCGGTACCTGCTATACTTTGAAGCAGTGTGTCAGCGTCGCTCCAAAATGCCTCTTTTTCACTTTGCTGCAAACCCACTTGGGGAGCGTAGACACTTATGAGGTGCCACACTCTTCCGCAGATAACCAATTTGATACTCATAAAGTGGTCGCTTATCTTCAAGATACTGACGATGCTGCCTAGTAAAGCCGATGACAGAATAACGCCAACCCAGTTTCATCATCATTCGAGTTTCCATAAAAGTACAATTTGTACGTTTTGGAATTCGTCAAAAAACGAGCTCGGTCGACTCTATGAAACTATACATTCGTATCGATATAGAGTATTTGCCTCAATGTAAGGTCGGTAATTTTTAAAACTTTAAATGTCTGTAGCAGCTAAAGGGTTAAGAAATCGAAAAACAAAATTCTCTAATATTTTTTGCTTAGAATTGTATGAGGAATCGCGTAGTCGAGAGATAGTGAGGTTGAATTGGGACATGCTTTATACACAAGTCAAATCTGTTATTTTTTGGTCGTGTGGAATTAAATTTCCTTTTCAAAATGTTTCCTCCTTTCGTTTCCACCCATTTTAGATAAGTGACAAAAACTTCAGACTGCCCTTCCATTCTCTTTTTACCGGACAGGCATTCTTATAGCCGAGTGTTCGTTATAGATAGAAGAGTTTTACTGTATTATGATGTACACAATATGTGAATACTGCCTATAGTGCAAATAAACTCTGAGCCTACACTCAAGTCGATTTTCGCTTTAGGCAGTGTGTGCCTAAATTCATTTGGGAATAGTTTCAGGAGCCATTGAGAAAGGCGAAAAAATTGCGAAAGAGTCTTATAGAAATTCAGTCCATGAAAAAAAAAACCTTTCAGATGTTAATGTATCCGTACCTAGGTATCTATTTTCAATGTTACTAACCACTGAAAAAAAGAACAATCTCCAATCTCTACAAACATTATTCCATGTCATTTTCATTTTTTCTTTCTAGTAATGTTGCTTAGCCATTGATAATTACCTGCAAAAAATAGTCTTGGTAATTCTTTTGGATCTTCGCCAGATTTGCCTTCTACAGTTGGTGGTGTCACTGGTGCTGCCAGTAAATCGTAGTCGCTGCCAGAAGAGCCGACCATTACAAAACTATATGAGCCCCGTGCCCATGGGTCAGCACGCCACCTAAGCCAAAAAAACAAAACAAGAAAACCATAAATTAAAATTTCAGTAAGTTTAGACAACGAGAACATAGAAAGCTAACGAGCAAAAGCACACACACACACACAAACCATGATGTACAACTTAAATAACAAGAAGTTGAGTTCTGCATTAGCAGATAATTAAAGGTCATTTGTTACCAAAAAAAGACATATATGTACAAACTATTGTAGTAATAAACAACACGACTGTGGAGATTTTGTCTCTACTCTCTAGTCGTTAGTGCAGTCATTATTACCCACCTCGTTACGACCGTTTCCTTCGGCTGAGGCACTGAAGTGCCAAAAATTCCCTTCAGAACGGCTATGCAACGGCCCACTATTACGTCGTCAGATACACTCTCCATGATAGCGGCCGACTGTCCGGCAACTAATGCCAAAAGTACAGGCGATTGATAAATGCTCCAGAAGAGGAAGAGTTCACCTGGAATGAAACCAAAAGACGATTGCGTTTTATACAGAACAAAATTAGGAATTCAACAACGGAAAAAAATGAAAGCAGTTGATAGTAATTATGCATGCATGTAGTAAACAATTTGGTATCTACAGCTCGTGGAGATTCCAAGTCCAGCGTCAGATTAGAATCGTCCAACCGAAAAGTCTATAAATGTAAACATGTTTATGTTGGCTGCCATAAAATATAATGCAAAACAAACAGAACTCCTGGCGATAATTTTACGACCTTTCTTCTACCGCAGTAAAAACTATCATCCGTAAATAAAAATTCCTGCACTATGCTCGAACTAATCAACGCGGTCGTTGTCCCTCTCTCACTTCTCACCTACAACACGAACCCTTGTCTTCCTCATTGTGCCATTGATTCCCTGCATATTTTCACTTATCAGTGTATCGCACTCTCCGCCTCCATCCGAAAATTAATTCCTGAATTTTATGGCTGATACGAGAGCTCATTTCGAGGCTTTACGACTCGACAGAGGCTCCGTCGTCGTTCGTTGCCATATCTAAATTAGCCTACTCCAGAATTGATTTTCAATTTAATTTCTTTCACCCTGATATCAAAGTCCGGCGATCTCTGGGTATGTCCACAAGTCAAGAGCCTAGGCCTAGGATAGATAACCGAACATGAACACTGTAGGACAAGCTGTCCAGGGAACATCCCCTAGACCACGTCACTCGGAATTATAATGAACCGGCCAACCATGTGGGTAGTTCGCTGTGTCTTCATCACATCCAGTCACAGATAAGATTCGACGTTTTAACTGCTATAAAACAGCTCAATGCCATTTCCGATATGCAGAAATTACCCACAGATGGTCATAAAATCTTTAGGCTTTCGCACCTTGTTATGGGGGCCAACAACATCGGTGGAACCGAAATTCCATCGCGGAGCGGCACATTGCTTTGCCACCTCGATGGAGAAGAGAACGAAAGAAAAAAAAGTGGAGAAAATTATAAATCTAATTTGGCAATTTTTATTTCGCATTCAATCAATTTATTATCCGGGCAAGTGGGGCCATTCATTTTCGGAGTCGTGGGTGTAGAGATAAGATGGATATTGTGTTATTCAATTCGAGAAGAAATTAATTATCGGGGTAAACAGCTTTTGTGTTGCGGTGTGTAACACTGAAAGTCTTTCGTTTTTTACTCATGCCAATCGCGTTTTCTTCTTTATGGGAATGAAGATGTGGCTATCGAAAACTCAAGACGGATATTGACATTGTCACTAATGAGTTTATAACAAGCCTGTCACTGGCGAAAATTGGTTTTGCTTATTTCAATTTATATGCATATGAGTAAGCAACGGAACGGACAGTTTAAATTTCAGCAAACAAAAAAATTTGAGGAGCAGCCTGTAAATTCAGGAAACTTGGATGTTTAGTGCTTTCAATGGACGAATACGATCAACACAAATGCTGTGAAATTTGACGTTTTAATCATGAAACCCATTTAGTTAACTAGTTAACATCACAATCTTCAAAAGAATTTCATATGTGTAGCCGGACATAATTTTTGAATGACTTTTTACACGTTAGACTAACCAACCGCGTTAAAAGCACGTTTTAGGCCATACCACCTATCAGACCTAGCATTAGACCACGCATTATAGCCCCCATATACGATCCAATCCGTCGTAAGATCGATCTGACGATATTTTGATCGTCGGATCGATTGCACAGTGTATGTGACTACCGTTGACGATTTCATCGATTTGACGATCAAATTTTATCTGCCGATTTTTTGGTGCGATTTTATTGCAATCCGTCGGTCTGACGATCGATTGGATGGTGTACGAGGTGTGATCAAAAAGTATCCGACTTTTGTTCATAAAATCAACGTTTATTATGATATAATTATTTAATACATATCCCATTCAAAGTAGTCCCCTTGGGCTGCCACACACTTCTCCCAACGCTTCTGCCACTGTTGAAAGCATCGCTAGAAGTCCTCCTTCGGTATGGCTCTCAGATGGTCTGTCGCATTCGACATAATGTCCTCTCTAGTCTGAAATCTGGTCCCTTTTAGTGGCATTTTCAGCTTTGGGAAAAGCCAAAGATCGCAGTCATGGGTTTATGGATATGACCCAGAAACCAAGCTCCAGTCAACACAATGGAAGCATCCTTCATCCCCGAGGCCCAAAAAAGCAAGGCAACTCCGCAGCAATGTCAAGGTCATGCTAACCGCCTTTTTTGACTCCAGTGGCTTGGTACATCAGAAGTACGCACCACACGGCACTACAATCACCAAGGAGTACTACCAAGAGGTTCTGCGTCGCCTTCGTGACGCAGTGAGACGCAAGCGCTCGGATCTTTGGGCAGCAGGCAGTTGGAAGCTCCATCACGATAGCGCTCCCGCATATTCTTCACACCTAATTCAGAACTTCTTGACAAAACACAGCACACCAGTGGTTCGTCAACCTCCCTACTCTCCTGACATGGCTCCGTGCGATTTTTGGCTTTTCCCAAAGCTGAAAATGCCACTAAAAGGGACCAGATTTCAGACCAGAGAGGACATTTTGTCGAATGCGACAGACCATCTGAGAGCCATACCGAAGGAGGACTTCCAGCGATGCTTCCAACAGTGGCAGAAGCGTTGGGAGAAGTGTGTGGCAGCCCAAGGGGACTATGTACTTAGAAGGGGATATGTATTAAATAATTATATCATAATAAACGTTGATTTTATGAACAAAAGTCGGATACTTTTTGATCACACTCGTATGTGATTATCGCAAGTAAATATTAAATTTTCAAATTATTCAACTATGAATTTGGAGGATTCTGATGATTTTAAATGGCTCTACAATGGAAATATCAAATATGTAGCATACGAAAATGCCACACAAATCCAAATCATCATCATCGTGGCGCGACAGCCCGACGTCGGGCCTTGGCCGCCTGGATCATTGTCCTCCAATTATCTCGGTCACGTGACCGCGTCCTCCAGTTTTGGAGGCCCAGCAGCTGCGCGGCGTCCACACCTACTGAGCTCTCCCAACGAGATCTCGGTCGTCCTCGCAGTCTCGCTCCGTCGACCAGTTCTGCATTCATTACTCTCTTAGGCATGCGATCGTCGTCCATTCTTTGTACATACTCTGCCCATTGAAGTCGTTGTAGTTTGACGATTTTCGAGACTTGCAGCTCATCGTACATTTCATACAACTCCTGGTTGTACCGGATGCGCCATCCATCTCGATCGCAAACAGCCCCGAAAATTCGCCGTAGAACCTTACGTTCAAAAGTGTCTAGCATGTTTTCGGAGGCTTGAGTTAGGGTCCATGCTTCGCAGCCATAGCATAGCACTGGTCGTATAATGGTTTTGTACACGCGGAGCTTCGTGTTTCTGTGCACATGCTTCGATTTCATTATGGGGAGAACCGAGAAAAAAGTCTTATTAGCTAACTGTATCCGTCGCTTGATTTCGTCAGTTTCGTTGGCGTCCCTTGACAGGTTGCAACCCAGGTAAATGAAGTTGTTCACGAACTCGATGTTGAGGTCCTCCACGTTGATGCTTGGTTGTGCAGGTGTCCTTGTCACCGATTGCATCATTATTTTAGTTTTACCCTCGTTAATACGTAATCCAACTTCCTTTGCAGCGGTACCGAGCGTATGCAGAAGTTCTTCTGCGTCAGCCAATCTTCGGGACATGATGTTGATGTCGTCGGCGTACGCTGCTAATTGTGTCGACTTGATGAGTAACGTCTTGCTGTTGTCCATATTCATGGCCCGAATAACGTATTCCAGTGCTAGGTTGAAGAGCGTCGGTGCCAGTCCATCGCCCTGTTTCAAACCAGTGCGTGTTTCAAATAGATCAGTAAGTCTATTCTGGATCCTGACTTGTGAGACGGAGTTGGTCATCGTCATCTTTGTCAGTCGCACTAATTTGGCCGGTATACCAAATTGCAGCATGATGTTGTACAGTACTCCACGATCGATACTGTCGTATGCCTGCTTGAAGTCGACAAAGATTTGGTATACGTTTACGTTGTATTCCCAGCACCTCTGGAGTATCAGTTTGACTGAGAAGAGCTGATCGGTTGTGGAGCGCCCAGGTCTGAAACCGCTTTGATATTCGCCAATGACTCGTTCTGCGTACGGTTTTATTCTATTTTCCAGAATTTTCGTCAAAATTTTATAGGACGTACAAACTAGTGAGATGCCCCTGTAGTTCTCACACCGCAGTTTATCTCCCTTTTTATGAATTGGACAGATGATGCTTCTGCGCCAATCGTCTGGGATCTCCTCGATCTCCCATACTCGCAGGAGTAATTGATGTATGGCAATAACTAGACTCGTTCCACCGAATTTTAGCAGTTCAGCTGGAATCTCGTCAGCGCCCGGCGCTTTATTTCGTTTTAGTGACCGCAACGCGAGATCAACTTCCTCTACCGTCGGGGGCTGAATGGGTGGGCCTAGATCAACAATATCGTCGGGAGCTTCCTGTGTGGGGATGTTAGATGGTCGGTTTAGAAGCTCTTCAAAATATGAGGCCCATCGCTTGCCAATACCATCGGTGTCGCTGATGATGTTTCCATCCTTGTCCTTACAAAGGCTAGTCCAGGGTTGGTAGCCGTTCTTAATTGTATTTACTAGTTTGTACGCTTGTCTGGTGTTCCTATTAGCTAAGTTTTCGTTTATGTTCAGCAACTGCTCGTCAAAGTATTTACGTTTCTTACGTCTAATTATTCTATTCGATATTCGCCGTAGCTCGTCATATTTTTCTCTTCTGGGTCTGGTTCCTCGTTGAATCCATTGTCTGTAGGCCTCGTTTTTCGCGTCAAGTGAGTCTTTGCATTCTTCGTCGAACCAGTCATTTCGCGCTCGCCGGGCTTTATATCCCACGACATTCTCTGCGACATCCTTGATGGTACCCTTGAGTTCTTCCCAGAACCCATGGACGCTTGTGTTGCTGATGTTGTGTAGCATAGGTGATAGTTTTTCCTCAAGGGCGGTAGTACACGCCACCGCTGTAGCATCACTCAAAAGCTTATCAACCGCAAAGATTTTGGGAGAGCTGATTCTTGATTGGTGTACTGAGGAAATTCTACATCTGTAGGTCGTCTTCACCAAGTGATGATCTGAGTCGCAGTTTGCTCCTCGATAGGAGCGGACATCCATGACACTAGACGCCCATCTCCTGCAAATGAGGACGTGGTCAATTTGGTTGACGGTATGTGCGTCTGGAGATTTCCAGGTCTGCTTGTGAATGCGTCGATGCGGGAAGCACGTAGAGCTTACGACTCGATTCCTGCTGCAGGCAAAGTCGATAAGTCGCTGGCCGTTATCGTTACATTCTTCATGGAGGCTGTGGCCTCCAGTGGTCCCCCGGTGCCAACTTTTATTTCCGACTTTCGCGTTAAAGTCTCCCAGCAGCAATTTGACGTCGTTTGTTGGAAGTGAGTCGAAGAGAGTTTCAAGGCGGGCGTAGAACTCGTCTTTTACTGCGTTTTCTTTAACTTCAGTGGGGGCGTGCACATTGATGAGCCAGAGATTGAAGAATCGAGTCTTGATGCGAATCGCACACAGCCGTTCATTTATGGGTTTGAAGTCAGTAATATGCGGTTTGAGGCGATGGTTCACTATAAATGCTACTCCAAACTCCTTGCGGCCCGATGGTTTGCCACTTGTAAAAATTGTGTGCGATTTCTTGTCATTAATCTCGCTGCCAAGTCAATTTGTTTCCTGGACTGCAGTAATGCTCAGTTTGTACTTTTCGACCTGTTGAAGGAGGGCCTTCTCGGCCCCCGGTTTGTTCAGGGAGCGTACATTCCAGGATCCGAAAGAATAATCCTTTATTCGTTTGCGTGGTCGTCGTTGTTGATCCGTCCAATCCGAGGCTTTTGTTCCAGGTTTCTTGACATGGAGTGGTTTTTACAAGGACGAGTTGTCAGCACGTCGCTTAACCCCATTCAGGGGATGGCCTCGGAGATAGCTGCTTCAGATGGTTTAATAAACGTGCTGGAGCCCACACAACTATGTAGCAGGTCCAACTACGCGAGTCATTCCATCCTACTAAACCCGAGACGCTTAGGTGTTCGTCAGCCATTCAGGCTACAGCTATCTGCCTTCTCCAAACTGTCTTATCGCTAAGACATTGGCCGTCAGCGAATTGATACACTGCCGTTACCAGGGGGCGCCCACGCGGAGGACTATGGAAAAGGTCTTTGCCCCCCACACAAATCCAAATAGTTAACAAAAATTAACACAGGTTGGATTGAAAGTGAATCATAACCTATTTTTTCAATCGTCATTCGTTATCGCATCGCACGAAAATCGTACAGTGTATGTGCAGCGGAGATCGTCAGATATTTTGTGGCGATCCATCGTCAGATTGATCTGACGACGGATTGCATCGTACATGGGGGCTATTAGACAGTAGCAGTGGCATAAAGAATTTCCTAGGCGGGCGGGAAAATTTAAAAATAAATAACTGGCGCAACATTCCAATTTTGGAACAACGCCTCGAGATACTACTACTTTTCCTTAACCCCTAGTGGGGCAAAGCGCGTCAACTACTCCTGCGCACCATCGTACCCTGTCCTGGGCAATGGAGCGCAACTCCCCAAACGGCTTATCCAGCGCCTTACACTCTTTTGCCACATATCGACGACATGTAATTTTAGGACCCCTTCTTTGTCGGCCTTGGTTTGAAATGGGGTTCCATTTCATTGCATGCAAAGCAATGCAGTTATCACTCTTTCTCGATGTGTGACCATCCACTGCCATTTTCGCAAGCGAATCAATTCATCGATTGGCATCTGACCCGTACGCCGACTTAGCTCTTCATTTGATATTGTTTCGGGACCGAAAATTCTTAGGATTCGACGAAGACATGAGTTGCCGAAAACTTTCCATGTACTGCTCCCATACAAAACCACAGACAGCACCAGGGAGCGAAACAGGCCCAGCTTGGTCTTTATGGTGAGATAACTGTTTTGCCAGATTTTGGACAACATTCCGTATGCGCATCTTATCCTGATTAAAACGACGAGCGATGTCCTGCTATGCTACGTACCACCATTTTCGGCAACAACGCTAACCAGGTAGACGAAGTTATTATTATTATTATTATTATTATTAATAGGTGTAGGGTTTCTCTTTCGCAGTGGCAGGCTAAGGACCTTGGTCTTGTTGGTATTAATCTTAAGCCTAACTTTCCTTGCCTCCCTCTCAAGATCTAGCGCCATTGCGGACAGATCCATGATTTTCTGGGAGAGCAAGTATATGTCGTTAGCGTAGTCAAAATGTTGTAGATAAGATGTCAAAGTCCATTGAATTCCTCTGTCTAGTCCGGATAGGGCTGCATGCAACACATCACCGATCACTGAGGAATAGGATCGGTGAGAGGATGCACCCCTGCCGAACTCCACTGCGAATCTCAAAGTCCCTCGACACCTTACCTTTATGCAGAACGTGACATTTCGCATCGTCACAGGTTGCCTTAATAAGCCACAAGCTTCTCAGGGATGCCTCTCCTGTACAAGGCCGCCCATATAGAATCCCGGTTCACACTATCGAAAGCCTTCTCGAAATCGATGGAAAGCATGTGAAGCGGAGAATCGTACTCAGCGCATTGCTCGATGATGATACGCAAGGTGTTTATGTTATCGACACAGGAGAATCCGGATCACCTGCTCTTCATCAATCTAAGTGGGCCTTTGGTCTTTCCAGGACAATTTGAGCTATTATCTTGGCAACGGCAGGAAGCACACAAATGCCTCTCCAATTATTACAGTCTGTGAGGCTACCATAAGGCCTCGAGATGAGTAAGCATCATCTCATTTACTAGATAATGACGGTGTGTTTTGTGCAGAGGTTTGTGATCGGCAACACGTCCAACCGAGCGGGCACTCATTTAACAGCTGCGTGGGCTCATAGTCCTACACGTACATCCCCTTTTTCAATCGAAGACTACTGCATTCAAAGTAGGAATCGAACCGGAGCCCAGTGCATAGGAGGCCAACGCGCTAACCGTTGCGCCATCCGGACTACGCGTGAAAAATTATAGAACTCTTTTCGCGCCCGCCAATTAAATTCCGCCTGCCAAAGAAGACGAAGACAAGGTTGTCAGTTTGAAAGGTCAGAACAGTAGACCACTCATTAGGCAGCTGCTCTGGTATGTAGTGTAATTAATGACTGGTATAATGCGAGGTATAATTGCTGGTCTCATAGGTGGTCTAATGCGTTGGTCTAACATGTAAAAAGCCCTTAAGTTAAAAAAGTGCATATTTTCAAACAAAGGTCTAATTTGGCTACCGACCAAAAAATTTACATCATTATCTTACAGTTAAAATACACCCAGCAAAACAATTAAAGGACCACTTTAAAAAACGTCGAGTTCTTCCAGTTAACAAGAATAAGGCAGCCGGGGCTGTAGCTTTTGGTATGTATTATAACAGAAGGAGCGAAGCACACATTTTAAAATGTTAGTTTCCAACATAATAGTAAATTTGGCTACATAGAACTAAACATGAAAGAGTCATTTGTTTTTTTTTTTCTTTATTTCGGATACCTGTCATTCTTTCTTTTTACCGGTCCGTTGTGTAGTCTTCTTTAAAGTTTGCTATTGTTTGTTAACTGATGGTGTTTGTAATGAACCACCTGTAACGAACCATATTATGGTCTGGTAGTGCTGCTCCCACCGGCAGATCGAAGCAGCACCTGAAGTGATCTGTTGGTGGTACGAAACCTGGGGCCGAGGGTCCCATTACACCCGGATCCAAATTCGACCGCATGGGCGTCTGATCCGTCCGCCGACCATTCCATCCTTATCGACTATTTTTTTTATTCCCCATTTTTACCTCCCTTGTTTGTGTTGTCTTCCCCAGGCCTATGAATTTTTGTTCATACGTAAAGGACTGGGGCAACGAGCGGCGAAAACCCCGCCCACATCTCCCGAACTGAGCTACAGCAAGCATAGGCTGTTGCTTAGCTCGTTGAGGGACCTATTTCTTCGCCAGATAGCACAGCCCGACCTTCACGGTAATATGCTACCTTAGGTTCCAACCCCACGAGCATCTTCGGATGCCTACCAAACCGTCCGTTACATGTTCGAAGACATCTCAACTAATTTCAAGTGTAGGATTGTGACATTACTATAAAGGTGCGTTTAGATTAAGCAAAACCACTCGAGCAACTATTTCGCAAGGGAAAACTATGCTCAGTGTGAACGTGTTCCTGGCCCAAAATACATAAATCTCCCACTAGGAACTAGCGATGCGATTTACTCAGGTTGCTCACTGTTAGTTCCTCACGTGATACTATATTATTTTAGTTTCGGGTAAGGAACACATTCTCACTACGCGAAATTTTCCTCGCGAAACAGTTGCGCGAGTGGTTTCGCTTTATCTAAACGCACCTTAAGAAGGTGAATCCAAGCTTAAATGTGGATTTTATGATACGATCTTTGTTCGCCTGATTTAGATATTCAGCAAAATTTCTGAGGATGAATTTGTCGAAAAAAAGATGGAAGAAGCATGCAGTTCGAGGGCGACAAACAGCTAATTGAGGCTATCCAGGGTGCTCTGGGTGAACTTTTACTAAATCATGTTTAATCCGTATAAGTATCCGAGTCGAATGAAATTTTTGACGCAGTTTTCAATAAAGGAGGAAGGACCAATTATAACGAAAATGATTGTTGCAATTTAATTCAACAGTTCAGATCCGAGCAGAACAACTACTGCACGCATTACACTAACAACATTAGCTGCGTTATTTTTTTCGTACAGAGCAGAGTAGAGCAGATTAAGTGGCAAAAAAAACAACCGAAAGCAAATTATGGCGGCGAACACGAAAACGGGGCATGCCTTTGCTGGGAGTGTTTCTTGGTTTAGTTAGAATTCAAATGTCAACTCAAATTTCAAGAGAAAACTTAAATCCTTAGTACATATACAATCAGACAAATTTCCTATAGGCAGCAAAATTATTTTGTATGTTTACTATTCCAAATAAATACACAAAACGAACATTTTATTGCCAGGAAATGAACTTTATGTGCTTCCCAAACTGTAAACTGTTCGAAATCTTCGACACCTGCGCCGCCTGCATTTCAAAACGCAGACTAGCAGAGCAGCTCAGATCAAATTGTTAGTGTGATTGTGTGGTCTTAACTTCCTCTGCACAGTATGGATCTTGAAAAAAACGCGATCTCGATAACTCTCCATGAACAGGATTTTTGTTCTGAAGGCGAATTCGTAAGGTTCAAATATTCGAATTCGCTTCGGGCGCTTCTCTTATACAGTTTGGGAACCACATGGAATTCATTTCCTAACAGTAAAATGTTGATTTTGTGTAATTAGTATATACCATAATAAACATGCAAAATGACCCCTTGGGGTGACGGATTTAGAATATGCACCCCTAGGTGAATTCTACCTTAATCATACGAGGCGACTAATAGGACCGATCACGTGCAGGCAACAACAACACCTCTAGATGAGCCTGCGGCACTGTTCAACATCTTTAGGACCCCCCACAGGTCAGTGTGTGTGAGTGGGTTGCCGGGTCTGGAGACCACCGCCGGATGTAAAAGGAAAGTAAAATACATATAAATTTATTTTCCACACACTAGTGCCACCCAACTTTACCTTTCTCCAGATGGGTATAAAAGAATGGATGTAAGGCCTTATGGTACTACTTATGATGCACAGTTGAGTGATCCCAGGGTAAACATTGTTCGTGCCAGAGCTCGACGGATTCGGGGGACGCACTGTAGAGAAACTGAGAGTTGCTAGTTGGAATGTCGGATCCATGACGGGAAAGAGCGAAGAACTGAAGGACGTCATGAAGCAGAGAAGGATAGAAATTATGTGCGTGCAGGAGACCAAGTGGCGAAATGACCAAGTCGACCGAGCTCATTTTATGACGAATTCCAAAAAGTACAAATTTTATTATTATGGAAACTCGAATGATACGAACGGCGTTGGCGTTACTGTGTCATCGGCTTTACTTGGCAGCATCGTCAGTATCTCTCAGGCGACCGCTTGATGAGTATCAAATTGGTTATCCGCGGAAGAGTATGGAACGTCATAAGTGCCTACGCTCCCCAAGTGGGTTTGCAGCAAAGTGAAAAAGAGGCATTTTGGAGCGACGTTGACACACTGCTTCAAAGTATACCAGATACCGAGCTGTTTTTTTTTCGGAGGGGATTTCAATGGCCATGTGGGAGAATCAAACTATGAATACGAGAATTGCCATGATGGGGAGGGTAGCAAATCTTCAGCCAGAAATGATGAAGGTGAGGCTATCCTGACTATGTGCAGATCACACGGTCTGGTCATCCTCAACACATGATTCATTAAAAACCAAAGGCACCTGATCACATAAGCAGTGGAGCTCATGCGACGCAGACTATCATCTGTGTCTAAATTTCATGAGACGTTGGGTGAAAGACAGCAAAGTGATCTTGGGTGAATCTGCGGTCACCCAGTACCGGTTGCTCCTGACAGAATTTATTTTAAAGGAGGAACAACACCGCAAGCAATCCCTAAGCCAGTCGAGAAAATCAAATGGCATAATCTCAACAACGAACGCTTTGAATCTGTTGTAACTCCACTCGTTGTTAAAATGGAGGAGTGGCTTCAAAACAACACCAACTGCGACGAGCAAGGTCCAACATGTGGAATGCTTTGGATGCAATGTTAGTAGGTGAGGCTGAAAAGACACAGTTTCAAAAATCCCACTCCACACGAACCAGGAGATGTAGTGGTGGAATAATGATACTAAAGAAGCAGTACAGGCCAAATCGAATGCATTCAAGGCTTGGACAACATGCAAGACAGGCAGTGAAGCCGAAAAGGTTCAACTTGGGGAGAAATATGATAAATGCCGAAAGGAAGTAAACCGAAAGGTGGCTCAAGCAAAGGCGATTGCAGCCGAGAAGTTCTATCAAGAATGAGAAGATCTGACTGTGGATAAGAGATCGTCATTGCAAGAGAAACCTAAAGACAATGCCAGGATTTATAAGGTCGCAGCCCAAAGGACAAGAAACGCTCGAGAGCTTCGGATGCCAAAGTTTGTTGAAGACTCACAAGGAGTGCTATCGGTTGAAGACACAGCAATCTGTAGCAGAATGCGTGAGTACTTTCACGAACTTTTGAACGAAAAATTCCCACGTGAAGCTTTTCAAGCTGCGGAGCGAACTACCACTGATATCGCTGATTCAGTAGAGGAGGTGATGAAAGCAATGCTGCAGATGAAACGCGGAAAGACAGTTTGACCGGACAAAATACTTTTGGAATTTTGGTTGAAGATGAATCATGTCGGACTTAGATGGCTCATTCTTCTTTTCAACAAAATTAAAAGAGGGCAACCGATGTCTGACGCTTTCAGGAAAAGCTTCCTTCTCCCGTTTTATAAGAACAAGGGTAACTTATGCAAGCTCAACAACTACAGGGCAACCAAGTTGACATCTCACACATTGAAGACTTACGAGCCACTTGTCTGCAATCGATTGAAAGAGATTGTACGGTTGGATGACAATCAATGCGGCTTTGTGGAGGGTCGATCCACAGTCGATGCTATTCAGTGCTTGCGTGTTACGATGGAAAAACATCGTGATGCACGGACGGACTTGCACTTTGTGTTCATCGATTTAGAAAAAGCCTTCGAAAGAGTTCCTCGTGATCTGATATGGGCGGCCCTAAGAGCAGTTAAGGTCCCCGAGGCATATGTTAATATGATATAAGACAGGTATTATGGAGCAACTACTAAAGTTAGATGCACAGCTGGTGAGTCTGAAGAATTTCCGGTTAAAGTCAGAGTTCACCAAGGCAGTGTATTGAGTCCCTTGCTCTTCAACATCATCATGCTCCATTTATTAACACTCATCTCTGACGACCTGGAAATATCGCTTTTCTTCGCCGATGACGTTGTTCTGGGTAGCAAAGACATCGTTGCCTTGCAGGCTGCACTGACCAAGTGGTGTAAGATACTGAAGGATCATGGACTGAGGATTAGCATACCAAAGGCTGAGTATCCTCGCTGTCCTTTCTCAGACCCAGAGAGACCGATACCGGATATCCACATTAAAGGAGAGCAGATAAAGTCCTGTACAAGGTTCAACTACCTGGACTCGATGGTCAACAAAGAAGCTAACTGCGATGACGACAACAAACATCGCATGGGTATCGGTTGGATGAAGTGGCAAGAAAACTCTGGATTTTTCTGCGAAAATAAGATGCCACGAAAGCGTAAGGGCAAGTTCTACAAACCGGTTGTACGTCCCGCACCTATGCATGCATCTGAGTGCTGGACTATATATAAGACATACGAAAGTAAAATGACTGCGACCGAGATGAAAATGCTACGGATGTCAGCTGGTGTGACCAAAAAGGATCGCATCAAAAGTACCTACATCCGAGGCAGCTTGTTTATTGAGCAACCGATCGCTGAAAAGCTCGAAGATCGTTGCATCGATTGGTATTGCCATGTTCTAAGCAAGGCGTCCACCTGAGAACCCCGTCAAAAAGGCTCTATCAATGAATGTTCCATTTGCTGGACCCAAACCCCGAGGCAGACGGAAACACACATGGATCGATCAGATGAAGAAGCAACAACAACGCATTAATCTCGGCGATGATACGATCCAAGACCGAGCTGCCTGCAGAAGGAAGCTGAGATTATACCGCCAAAATGGGCGAAGTGCCAACACCACAGGCAGAGCAACGCGAAGCTGCAGAGTGGTATGAAATGGCAAGGAAGAAGATGTAAATATGCAATATGGTGTTAATTCAATAAAATGTTTTAAATTACTTGTTTTGTTTAGTATTATTATTAAATTTTAATTTTTGTGCTATCGCTCTCGGCGCCGCTTGCTGACGGCGCCCGGAGCGGTCGGCCCCTTCGCCCCTCCCTTTGCACTGCCTGGCACACACCCCAAAGCCGCTTGAACCACGCCACGACTGTACAACCTTACTTTCAAAATCACTTCATTCCACTAACTAGCTATTTAATAATAATTACCCATATAAGCCTCACAGAGGCATTCCATCGTATATTTTATTTCTACATTCTACAGACAGCATTTCTTAACGACACCCATAAATATCCGAAAGGCAAAATAAAAATCATTGTAAACACACTTGAGTAATTTATTTAGATCCTTGAGTGGAATTCATTAGTACCTTTCAAATTGGTACACACACCGTATATGCATTGAGGGAAGATATCATTTGTTGTCAATTTGTCCTGAAAATAGATGCATGAGTGCCATAGATACCGCCGAAATGCCCACGCTGCCATCACCCAATCTGCGTACTATGTATGTACGCACATCCTCCTATACGTCCGTCTGTTTTTAGAATCCGATGAATATGGTGATTCTGATTATAATGGGACTTTGGGATCAAATAGGAAAAGCGCCAAATGTCTCAATGGAAAGAAGAACGGAAACATCCGTTAGATTTTTACATGGTAGAAATTCTTCAAAAGATACGGGTCCCTATAAAAATTCACACGTGCTGTCCCTCGGGGCCACTTATTACGACCGCCTATCTATTCATCTTTCAGCCGAGTGCATGAAAACGTCACCGCTGCTGTTGTCACTGATGCAGCACCAGCCATCAATAAATATCTTTTTGAAATATAAAAACATTTCAATTTCGTGAAATAGAAACAAAAAATATCTTTTTATTAAGATAAACCTATAAAGCGAGTTTCTGGAACGCATTCATCCATTTCCCGGAGAGATAACAAGTGTTTTTTCCGACACCATTTCGGGCGGGATGTAGGAGATATGAGTCGCTGGCAGAGATACGACGCTGAAAGGAGGCAACCACCACACCACATTAATTAATTAATTTACGTAATTAGTCGGTCGGCATTTTTACAGTCGTCAACCCAATGTGGAGGAGCGCGACATAACTTTAATGAAATTACGACCAATATGAATGCAAACCGATTGCTGAGAGTCGTTTGCAGCAATGTATTAACGTGGCAAACTGCATCTGCGAGTAAAAAAGAAGAGGTGAATGCGTTGGACGACGGCAGAAGAATCGGAAAAGGTTCTTAAGGCCTCCATACACAACATATGACATCATTTAATTAAGACCGCGTCCGCGAAAGAATACAATCCCGCTTTGGTCCGCTAAAGACATAAATATTAAATTAGCCAATTTTAATTGGCCATTATCCGGCATTACCAGGCAATGACCAATCGATGGTCAATTCAATTATGGATGTCGTGGGGTTCATCACTCGCCTCTGTGCTACTGCATACTTCATTTGACCGGAATGAGCTGGACTATTATTTAAGTCTTCCTTTCAGAAAATTAAAAAATGACTAAGTTCAATGAAAATTGTAATAACAAACTAAGATACTAGTCAGCCGAGTCACTACGAAAGCATGGATGACGACCATGTCAGGGCCAGCTAGTCTTTTAAAATAAAAATAAAAAAATATTGCTTCCAAACTGTGACATCTCGTTCTTGGACACAACCGTAGTCAGGCAGCCTTTCGGCTGCAGCGCTTGTCGAGTTAAAAAACTTTTAAATTTTTATGACACCGATAAAGTGACAAGTTTAAATGAATTGAGCTATAAAATACAGAAACGCGTTACATGCGCACTCACACAGGATTCCTTTTTGATATTTCCAGATAGTTTTATTTGGAATATTATTTGCATTTTATATTTGAACCGGTACGGTGGACGGATATATTCACAAATTTACAGCACGGCTACAAGTCTGCATCTCTGTCTAGTCACGGGAGCTTATTTGAACCTTATCTCCATGCTGGTTGGTGTCATTCCGGGTAGCTTTATCAGGGGCTATCAGTATTTGTTGGAATTTTTACTGCACCTCATTTTTCCAGCAAAGAGATACATTCGTACTTAATTAAATTAGTTGGAGATTTTTTTTCGGGATTTTTTTAGTACATGAAAGTGAAAATTATTTACGGACAGATTATTTCCCTGATTCTGGGAGTTTTATTATTTTCGATAAGATTCAGTGGAAGATAGTAAACGATCTGAATGAAATTTGCATAATTAGTCGTGAATTTATGTTTTTAAATTTCAAAATGATTATTTTCGTAGTAATACAGGCGCAATAGGCAAATAAAAACAGATAGATAGTTCATTTAAATATCTGATTTTCAGAAATATCAAATTTAAGGATGCGCTATATTATTAGGTGTACAACTTTGCTTCCGCCGTTTTCGGACAAACGGCCGCATCGGTGAGGGCTGGTCAAAATACGTAGTTCAAAAGTGTCACAAAGTGAGTTTGGACGTCTGTGAACGTATCGACATCCCCGCATTAGTAAAAGTTGTTCGCATTTTTAATAAGATTCGTGATTTAAAATGTATGTTTTCGAGCCAAGTTCTCGTCATTTGCGGGAAGGTTTGATCTTCTGCTTCCATTTGAAAAAAACTGCAGCTGAGGTTCATCGAATACTCTCAGATACTTACGGTGAGGTTGCTCTAAGTGACAGAACATGTCGTGAGTGGTTTCAACGTTTTAAAAGTGGCGATTTCAATGTGGAGGACAAGCATAGTGGTGGGAGAGAAACAATTTTCAAAGGCGACGAATTGGAAGCACTACTCGATGAAGATTCGTGCCAAACGCAAGAAGAATTAGCTGAATCACTGGGAGTGGGAGCCATCTCGAAACGCCTCGAGGCCATGAGCATGATTCAGAAACAAGGAAATTGGGTTCCGTACGAGTTAAACCCGAGAGATATTGAACGGCGATTATTTGCCAGCGAACAACTTCTTCAAAGGCAGAATCAGAAGGGATTTCTACATCGCATCGTAACCGGCGGCGAAAAATGGGTCCGTTACGATAATCCCAAGCGCAGAAAGTCAGGAGGAATGCCCGGACATGCCTCAACGTCGACGGCAAAACCGAATATTCACGGCGCCAAGGTTGATGGGATCAGTTTGGTATGATATACTACGAGCTACTGAAACCGAATGAAACTATCACAGGAGTAGTAGTCCGGATGGCGCAACGGTTAGCACGTTCGCCTTCTACGCACTGGGCCCCGGTTCGATTCCGGGGAATTTACGTGTCGGACTATGAGCCCACTCAGCTGTTAAATGAGTACCCATTATGGGGTAAATAACTCGGTTGAGCGTGTTGCTGATCACATACCTCTGCACAAAAAACCGTCACGATCTAGAAAATGAGATGATGCTAACTCATCTCGAGGCCGTGGTACAAATTGGACTGTTGTGCCAGTTATTTATTTATTTTATCACAGGAGACCGGTACCGAACGCAATTGATGCGTTTAAGTCGAGCATTAAAGGAAAAACGACCACAGTACCAAGAGAGACACGACAAAGTCATCCACCAGCATGACAATGCTCGGCCAACATACATGACATACTTTGATCGCGTAGAAATACGCCTCCTTTTTCCGAGATGGAATCCGAAAATTGCCGGAGAGATGGGCAAAAGTCGTCGCTAGCAATGGACAGTACTTTGAATAATACATCTGTAAGTACTTTTTGGCAATTAAGCTTTTAATTCCAGGAAAAAACGGCAGAACTAAAGTTGAAACGGAATTGGGTGAGAAATCAAATCACATACACGTATCCCTCCTACAACACTGTTTCACTGTAACACCGTAACGAAATTGCGGAAACCCTTGCATAACACTAATCAAAAATTATTTCGATTCGTTCGAATTTACAATAGGCCTCCTTAGTGTAAAGGAATTATAGTTCAGCCATTTGGTGATTTGGGGAAAAAATTCTGGTGGAGAATTTTTTTCTTTCATTTTTTATGTTTTCTGGGGTACTGTATACGAATCCGTAGCTTCCCACCAAAATTTCTTTATGGAACATGGTCAAAATCTCAAAAAATGCCAAAATTTTGGTACTTTTTTTTTATATATATAACTAAATGAAACCGGAATATAGAGGGCTACGCCCGCAATCCGAGGGTTTTGTCGCAAGCGCTTATTTTGGTATATAAATATCGGCTCGTTGCTCTTCTTGATACCACTCAGATGGACAAAAAAAAAAAAATAATTAAACTGTCTTACCCACTTACATTTTACATGCCAATTCATATTACGTGATTGTAACGAAACTTAGAATATATTATTGCCTAAGGTGTTGGTTATCGTTGGCCATCAGTACTTTTGACCTCGAACGTGTTTAAGGCATGCAGAGGTGTGCTAACTGTAACTACAGAAATAAACTATTACTTACCTATTCTGAGAAGATATACAGATTCCATTATTTTCCATTTTATATGCTATTCGGAACCCACCTTCCTGTAAGTTTTCATAATTCTAACAGTGTCGAGATGCCGGGGGGGGGGGGGGGGGGGGGGGCAAATTACGAACTAATATTTTTTCCTCCCCCACTATTCCCCTTTCTACAAATTTCAAGAAAATGCGAAAAAATGGAATGTACTCAACATTACCTTTCTCACGACACCTCACTTGCCTATACCAGTCGATAAAAAAAAATGTTGAGCTTAATTTCGCCTCTATGTGGATCCCTCCCCCCTTCCACTCGGTAAAGTTTACCAATTACGACGTAGCGCCCCCAACTAATCTTCACCCTTTCAAAAATGATTAATTAAATAACTGCAATTCGCACTACGAAAAACAACATGAAAGTAGTACTCACACCTACATATGAGGCCGGTAGGTGTAATTTTTGTGTGGATAGTGTCAAAATGCCTAATTTTAAATGAGTGTACTATTATTAAATATTATGTGATTGTAATGAAACTTAAAGATATTATTGCCGATGATGTTGGTTATCATTGGCCATCAATATTTTTGACCTCGGCTGTGCTTAAGGCGTGTAGGGGTATGCTAACTGCAACTATAGAAATGTACTATTATTAACCTTTTTTGTTGAGATATCAAAATTCTACGATTTTCGGTTTTCTACACTAGTAAAATGCCGTCTTTCTGCAAATTTTCATATTTCTAAGTATAACGGTATCGAAATGCGAGGGGGGGGGGACAAACTCGGATCACATATTTTCCCCTCTATCTCTTTTCCCCTTTTTTCAAATTTGATGAAAATACCGGAAATGAAATGTACTCGGTGTTACCTTTCTCATGATACCCCACTTGCCTATACCAGATGAAAAAAAAATTTTGACCTTCATTTCCCCTCTATGGGGACATCCCCTTAGTGGATGTTCACACTGCGTGCGATGCCGAGCCGAGCCGGGTCGAGCGATGCAATGCGATTGCAAGCTTTTAAAGCAAGAAAATGGAAAGTCTTCAATTTTAAATGGAATCACGCTTTGAGTGTACACACTGCGCGCGATGCAATGATGAGCCGAGCGATGGCCCGATGTTTTCACAAACTTCTTTGCTTTTTCGTGCGAGTACCGGCTGCTGATTTTTTGCGATGGAATTTAATGGGCTTTGCGATGGAGTTTATGGGCTTTGCGATGCTTTGCGATGTGAAGCTTTTTGGAGCCAGTATGGTGCAAGTATGAGCTGTAAAGTAATATTTGATGTAAGATCACACTGAAAAAAATGCTTGTATGTCTGCTTTTATACCCTAGACTTTTAGGCGCGGCGGTGTGGCAGTGTATACATGGAAATTATGAGGGTCATCTCCTGATTCGATTTAGCCATATCTGTCTGTCTGTCTGTTCGTTTGCACGATAACTTTCGATAGAATGAAGTTAGAAACTTGAAATTTTGGTCAAATGTTTGTAGCATGATCTAGTTGCTATTGGTTGGTTGGTATTGAAAATGGGCAAGATCCGACCGAAGGAACCCCTACAGTTGAAATTTCAAATGAGCGATAACTTTCGATAGAATTAAGCTAGCGACTTGAAATTTGGTTCAAATATTTGGATTTAGATTTAGTTGGTTGGTATTGGAAATGGCCAAGCTCCGTCCCAAGCAACCTCTACGTCCCCTACAAACGAAACTTCAAATGAGCGATAACTTTCGATACAATAATGCTAGCGACTTGCAAAATGCGACAAATATTTATAGTGTAGGTTGTTAGTTGATTTTGAGAATGGGCAAGATCCTATTGAATGAACGGCAACCTTCCCTATAAACGTTAGTTCAAATGTAAATATCCAAAATTCGAATGGATGAACGATGAAACTTTTCATTGGATCCACGCCCACAGCTCAAACTGACCATATAGGAAATTCACTTTTAATGCAATGGCCGTTGTCAGTTGGAAGTTTTGGTATCACAACTAGGTCTGTACAAGTCTAGGGTATATACGCTTTGGACTCCGGTTTTGATTCAGCATGGTTCAAATGAAAGGTTATTACCACCGTAATAAGGTCGCGTGGTTTCACAAGCAGTTTGAGCAGCGGACACCGCTGCGTATAAAGGCATAGAGCAGAAGCGGCGGTTTACATATTTAGTGCCGGTGCACATGGACGTCGAAATGCCGTCTGACGCTGCGTCACTTTCAATCGGATAGGAAGAAATACATTACGGGCAATGAAGCGATGCACATGGCCGCAGATAGCTATCCGATAACTATCGGCGCATCGGCATCATTTTGCCGCCGCGATAGCTATCTGGGATGACGCTGGTTTCTGTTCCTATCTGCGTCATTTCACGCGTCCGCATATCAATTTTTAATAAGCCGGCCCACATAAATTCGAACCCGGAACACGGACACGGTCACAATGTTTGATTTGTATGATGTTTCTTAAACCATTCGCTTGAGGATCACTTTTAAGTGCCAATTAATTAATTGTTAATCGTTGATCGTGACTACTACAATTGACAATTAATTTTGAGAAAAAAAAATGGTGGGGAGGGAGCTCTCAGCTCGGACGAGGGGGGTGAAAATGGTGTTAAAAATGCGATATTCCTTATATTTTAGAAGTTATGGCCAAAAAACCGTTTATTTAAAACTAAAAATAACATAAATTGTAAATTCAGGTTGCAGATAGGTATCAAAGAGGGAGGAGCTTAAGTGACGAGGCGTCCGGCGCCATTTGGACGTCCATGTGTACCGTTTCTTACACTGAATTCAAATGCAATCTCGCCGCTCCACAAACTGCGGCGGTGGCCTCAACGGCGAGTCGAGCGGTTTATACATTCATCGTCCTAAAGCCGCTGCGGCTGCCGATTTTTCCGTTTATACACAGCGGTGCGCCGCTGCTCAATTCGCTTGTGAAACCTCTCGTTTGAGGTCGCGGAAGAGATGATGAAATTCAGCAACACTGGGCCTTTCTTCATTAATGGGATGCACCCAATGACGACGCCTTTCCATTTTTAGAGCACTGTTTTCAAACAGAAATAAATTTACTGGGTCAAGCATACAAACGACATGATGTCGAACAGATTCTATTCCTTGAACTAAATTGGTCTCTATACTCTCCATCATTGCGTGCAGTGAACATCCCGGATCATCTTTGCATCGCAAGCCATCGCTCGGATCATCTTTGCATCGCAAGCCATCGTTCGGCTCGGCATCGCACGGCGTGCAATGTGAACACCTACCACATCGCATCGCTCGACCCGGCTCGGCTCGGCTCGGCATCGCACGCAGTGTGAACATCCACTTAAAGTAAGCCTATTACAACGAATCGCTTTCTCCGGCGAATTATAATAATTCTACATACTCCCACAAAATTTCATGTATGTAGCTTCAGCCGTTCGTGAGATATTTCATGGACAGACGGACAGACGGACAGACATTTGACCGATTTCATAAGGGTTTTGTTTTTAATACAAAACCCTAAAAACGGGGAAACCTAGCGAGAAAAAAAATCCATATAAATTGAAGAACATAAAATTCTGCGTCGAATGAGCTACTTAAACGTCAAATTAAGTCCAGTGATGTAACCGCAATGGACAGTCGAAAAACATACATTTTTCTCAACTTTTCGAAAAACTATGTTATTGTCACATTTGAACGTCTAATAATACGTAAAAATGAAACAAGTAAATATTGTAGAGCATGAAATTCTCCGTTCAGAAAGTACCCAATCTTTTTAATTAGTAAAAAGGAAATCCGAAATAACTAAAAACGAGGGATCACTCGTTAACACAACACAACATAACACATTTTCGTACTTTTTTAGTAGGTACTGGTAATTCTGCAACAATTTCAATATTGAAGTTTGTCTTTACATGTATATATTACAAAAAGTTATACAAAAAGTACACTACAGGTTTACAGCCTTAGTTTTTTGGAAGGTCCGGGTTGTGGGAACGGTGGTCTGGGTTCCGGTGGATAGGATTCGTCGACTAACTCTTCCAACATTTCTTCGAGGTCCTCGTCGCCGTGACTGCAGAGAAGTCCATATTCTCACACTTACCCTCACATTTGGCACAAGGTGGGGAGCTGCCTTTTTGCAGCCAGTGTCCTACACATGCCTTCTTGCATTTACAAGAAATTATGCGCAATACTCGTATGACATCTGGTGCGACATTCCTCGTGGTTGTTACAGGCATGAGTTCACTTCTGGTGATTTTCCACGGGCCTTTTGTCATAGCCAAACTACAATACTTTTGGACTTGGTGGTATATCCTCATTGAATGCTGCTGAGCTGCGTCCTCATTTGGCGGAAGTAAGGCGACGTTGAATCGCGCCTTGAAAGAGGACGTCACATAGCTCAGATTCAATGAGGTGGCTTCTTTTTACCCGTATACCGCCGTGAAGAAATTTCATCTTCCCCTGGTTGAACAGTGCACTGGTGGTGTAGCACCCACTCATCGCATGTAAAAATAATGTTTTGAGACCAATCAAAACGACCAAAAGATCGACTTTTCCCCCACCATCGTGACGGATTCATTTGATGGTGCCAAGGAGAGAGCTGTTGTGATTATGAGGGTATCTGCGTCTTCCCTAGCTTGTTCGAAATCTATCTGGAATTCTGTGAATTTCTCCCTAAGCATTGAGATCAGGCGCTTTTTGTTAGAAGAGTTTGTCAGGAAAGTGTGTTGGACAACTGTGGGCACCATCAGTGCAGTGAAAGTTACTTCTACAGATTGAATCTTGGTTGATCTTCTCAGATGTTCCATGTGTTTCGTACTGATGTCAGCAGCTTCGTCAGGGTAGCCGTCAAAAACTACAACCGCGGTTGATCCATAGTTGGACCTCACGTACCTCACGTAACTTTCACAGATTTCCGCATATGTCTGCCCTTGATGCCGAGTTGTTACTAGTGGAACTGTTACCGGGAACGTTCCCGCAAACTTCTGATTGCAACTGTGACTGCGGTAACTGGTAACGCAAAGTTTTCTGACGGTTAGAATGGTGACTAGAACGGCGACCTATTAAAAAAAAAATTCGAAAATGTGTTTTATGGGAACACTCGCTCAGAAAGTTAATTTAGCTATTTCGGATTTCAGATTTTTTTTTACTAAAAAGATTAGGTACTTTCTGATCAAAATTTCATGCTCTTCAACTTTTACTTATTGTGTTTTTACGTATTAGTAGCCGTTGCAAATTTACTGACGTTCAAATGTGACCATAACAGGGTTTTTCGCAAAGTTGACAAAAATTAACGTTTTTCGATAGTCGATTGTGGCTACACCATTGAACCAAATTTGATGTTTAGATACTCGTTCGACGTAGAATTTTATGCTCTTCAAGTTATCCACAACTTTTTTTTTCGTCAGGATGCAAAGTTATAAGCGCAAAACCAAAAAAAAGTACCAAAATTTCGAGGTTTTTTGAAATGTTGACCATTTTACGCAAATAAATTTTGGTGGGAAGCTCCGGATTCGTGTTAAGCACCCCAAAAAAAAAACAAACAAAAAAAAATAAATTAAAAAATTCTCCACCAGAATTTGTTTTCCCGAAGCTCTTCTGAGCTCTTAATGACTGGATTATTATGGCGTGAAGTGGTCTTTTGAATCTTTAAAATGGAGAATTAAATAAAAGTGGTTAGGATACATTTTAGAAGAAACATTGTGGGAAAAAAAGTAAGTTTGCTAAAATTATTTTATGAAAATTCCATTGGAGTCCCGAATCATGTCTGAGCGCCGTCTTCTCAATATTCGGTTAAACTAACGATTACCTAACCGGGACATTGAACGTCCACGTATATCGAAAGCCTTAGCCTAATGGTCACCACACACAATCTAGCACAACCACGACCGAACTTCCATCGAACCATCAAATTTCATAGGACGTGTAGGAAAGGAATTCTCCTCATTTCCATCGGTCGCTCAATCGTGGAATGCACTCCTCAACGCTCTAGCAAAATCAGATGATTTTCTTGATGGAACTGTCTTTTTTTTTAGATGAAAATTTAAATTTTGGATTGTTTCTCAAAAGGAAAAGTTGTGTTGACCATGCTTAGTTTGAATTTAAATGAGGTAATACTACGTTGACACTGGACTCGAAATCTCGTAATACATACAATTAATTTCCAATACCAAAGACAGTTCACACTTAAAAAAAAAAAATGTCAAATAATATCGGATTATATCAGCCGTTGACGTAAAAGCCAAATATAATTTATTAACTGCAAAATAAAATCTTCAGTAGCTTGGTCGAGCTGCTTCCCCCATGGATTAAGGCAGCTCCTGAAGGGTAAATGCGTGGTGTGGACGAAACCAAGTGACAGGAAGAATTGGCTTTAAGCTGATAATTTTTGTGTGGTAGTGGAGAGCGAGTTTGAGTCATTATTGACTTAGACTCGCAATGACCCACTCCACTTTATTCTTAAAAACTATAAAACGCCCATATGCGTCAATAAACACAGTGACTTTTCATTTGATGAAGAAGTCCTTGGTAGTATCCACATAAACACTTTCGGGATTTCGGAGTCAGCTGGTCGCAATCACGCGATTTCGAGTCCAGCGTAAACGTAGTATTACAGTATAAACCATCAAAACAAATTAAATGGAGATTAAAAGTGCTGTTGCCGAAAGATCGTCGATATCGGTAAAATATACAGATCGTCCTCGCTTGACGCCCATTAAAAATGAAAAAAAAAAAAAACACTAAGAGTATGGATTAAAAGTTGTTATACAAAAGGATTGAATTGTGGGAAAATACGTTGAAGACTCACAAGGAGTGCTACTGGTTGAAGACACAGCAATCTGTAGCAGAATGCGTGAGTACTTTGCCAAACTTTTGAACGAAGAATTCCCACGTGAAGCTTTTCAAGCTGTGGAGCAGAACACCACTGATATCGCTGATTTTTCAATGGAGAAGGTGATGAAGGCAATGATGTAGATGAAACGCGGAAAAGCAGTCGGACCGGGCAAAATACCCTTGGAATTTTGGTTCAAGATGAATCTTGTTCACTGTTCTTTTCAACAAAACTAAAAGAGGGCAACCGATGCCTGACGCTTTCAGAAACAGCTTCCTTCTCCCGTTTTGTAAGAACAAGGGCAATCAACTTAGCATCTCACACACTGAAGACTTACGAGCGAGTTGTCGGCAATCGATTAAAAGAATTGTACGGTTGGATGACATGCATACGTGTTATGATGGAAAAGCGTCGTGATGCACGGACGGACTTGTACTTTGTGTTCATCGATTTGGAAAAAGCCTTCGACAGAGTTCCTCGTGATGTGATATGGGTGGCCATAAGAGCACATAAGAGCGGGGACCTTCCCCGCGGCATATTTCAAGATGATACGAGACATGTTTGATGGGGCAAGCACTAAAGTTAGAATTTTCAGTTAACGTCGGAGTTCACCAAGGCAGTGTTTTGAGTCCCTTGCTCTTCAACATCATCACCTGGAAATATCCCTTCCCTTCGCCGATGACGCTGTCCTGGGTAGCAAAGACATCGATGCTTTGCAGGCTGCACTGACCAAGTGGTGTAAGATACTGAAGGATCATGGACTGAGGATTAGCATACCAAAGACTGAGAATCTTTGCTGTCCTTTCCCAGATCCAGAGAGACAGATATCAGATATCTACATTAAAGGAGAGCAGCGGAAGTCCTATACAAGTTTCAAATACCTGGGCTCGATAAGCAACAAGGAAGCTACCTGCGATGACAACATCAAACATCGCATCACACTAGGCACTATCAATGAATGTCCCATTTGCTGGACCCAAACCCCGAGGCAGACGGAAACACAGTTGGATCGATTAGATGAAGAAGCAACAACAACGCGTTAATCTTAGTGATGATACGATCCAAGACCGAGCTGCCTACAGAAGGAAGCTGAGATTATACCGCCAGTATGGGCGAAGTGCCAACACCACAGGCAGAGCAACGCGAAGCCGCAGAGTGAAATGAAAGGGCAAGGAAGAAGAAGAATGAAACTTACTGGACACAAATGTCGAAGAGCAATGAAAAATTTGCAGTTGACGGTTATTTTTCAACCCTCAAAGGGAACGTGGCGAAAAATACTAAAACTGTGACTTCAAAGTTTTTGTTTCTATTGCTGCTTCAGTTTTCAAATTACTCACATTAACAATTTTTTTAAAAATTATAGAGACCAATCCGCTTAGATAACTTCTAGAATTAGTCAAGCATATCAGAATAGAGAACATAGCACAGTAACCTTCAGTAAGTTAACCACCTTTTAACTTGATCTCATTGCATCATTTACAAAAAACCATCTTCCAAGCCTATAATTTAGACTAATTTCTACCAAGTGAGATGAGATGAAATAAAGGAAACAACATTCATTCTAAACGTTCAATTGCTAATTAAATTGAAAATCTTCCCCTTCGCGCTACGAATTCGGACGTCTTAGTTGCACTGGAAACTATTCGAGAAAATCCAAAATGTTTAATTACACGTTTACGAAATCTATGGCTCTGTCCAAGTTCAGGGAACCGAACCTTGAACATACTATTGTTTGTAACGAGCCGAGGAGTTAACAGATCTATCCGTATCTATTGCTTCCATACTTAGCTATGCAGAAAGCGACTTCGTAGTAGAGCACGACGACCCAATGACCGCTATAATTATACACCTTTCGCCTATAATTTAATTTCGTACCAATAGCGGAAACAAGCATTTCGCCCCCTGTGCGCCGTCAATCTTTCAACAACGGCCGACGACGTTTGATATAGCGTTGAAGGGGATAATGGCCATGGATTGAAGGAACATCATAAATACGGAGCAGCTGTTATTAAGTTTTGAAAGCAATTAAAGTGCTGTCCACATTTTTTTTCCACGATTTCTAATCAGCTTCGTAATTACAGAGTGGAGACAGGTCGATATTGCTACCTATTCTCCAAATCAGTTCTTATAAAATGAGTGTATCTCTCTAAATACGGAATTTCGATAATCACCCATTTAAATCAGGGTTCCCAATATAGAAATCAAGGTACTACTTGATTTAGCATTGAATGAGTTTGTGTGGAAGCGTACTAAGAAGACGGATAAGGAAGTAGCCTAAAAAAACAATATGCAATTGACAAAATTACAGCATTGACAGTGAAGAGTTCTGGTTTTTTCAAGATTTTTAATAAGGCAGCCAGGCCTGTTTGTTGTATTTCCGCCGAAGTAAACAAACTTAACAAAAAATTGTAATCGGCATATACCTACAATAAAAGCGCGATGGGCTAAAAGACAAATGTGTGAAAACTGAGAGGATTCCTGATAAAATCATTTCTTCTTTCAATGTAGCCGAAGAACGTTCTACCAAACTGTTCACCTAGAAGCCACCTGCCTGCCGCTGAAGAACAATTACATAATCTTGATACGGACGGGGGCAAAAAAAAACTTTTCCATAGTCCTCCTCGTGGGCGCCTCCTGGTAACGGCAGTGTGTCAAACAGTTGACCGCCAAGTCCTAGCGATAACACAGTTTTGAAAAAAAAAACAAATAGCTGTAGCCTGAATGGCTGACCAACACCTAAGCGTCTCAGGTTTAGTAGGATAGAATGGTTTTTTGTAGTTGGACCTGCAACATAGTTGTGTGAATTAATTAAATCATCTGGAGCATCTATCTTCCGAGGCCATCCCCTGAAAGGGGTTAAGCGATGTCCTGACAACTCGTACTAGTAAAAACCACTCCAAGTCAAGAAACCTGGAACAAAAGCCTCGGATGGACGGATCAACAACGACGACCACGCAAACGACTAACCGATTATTCATTCGGATCCTGGAATGTACGCTCCATGAACAAACCGGGGGCCGACAAGGCCCTCCTTTAACAGGTCGAAAAATACAAATTGAGCATTACTGCAGTCCAGGAAAATTGGCTTGGCAGCGAGATCAATGATAAGAATTCAGACACAATTTTTAGAAGTGGCAAACCATCGGACCACAAGGAGTTTGGAGTACCATTTATAGTGGACAATCACCTCAAGCCACACATTACTGACTTCAAACCCATAAATGAACGGCTGTGTGCGATTCGCATTAAGACTCGATTCTTCAATCTCTGGCTCATCAGTGTGCACGCCTCCACTGAAGTTAAGGGAGACGCAGTAAAAGACGAGTTCCACACCCGCCTTGAGACTTTCTTCGACTCACTTCCAACAAACGACGTCAAATTGCTGCTACGCGACTTTAACGCGAAAGTTGGAAATAAAAGTTGGCACCGGGGTACCACTGGAGACCACAGTCTCCATGAAAAATGTAACGACAACGGCCAGCGACTTATAGACTTTGCTTGCAGTAGGAATTTAGTCGTAAGCACTAACGCAATTTCGTAATATAACTCCCTCCCCACACAAGTTCTACTTTGGAGAAGGGCTTTAAAATCATAATATTATTAATGTAATTTACACGAACTATAAGCAATAAATAAATTATGAAATTATTAAAAAAAAAGCTCTACGTGTTTCCCGCATCGACGCATTCACAAGCAGACCTGGAAATCTCTAGACGCACAAACCGTCAACCAAATTGATCACGTCCTCATTTGTAAAAGATGGGCGCCTAGTGTGACCGCTCCTATCGAGGAAAGAAATGCGACTCAGATCATCACTTGGTGAAGACGACCTGTAGATGTAGAATCTCCTCAGTGCACCAATCGAGAATCAGCACTCCCAAAATCTTTGCGGTTGATAAGCTTCTGAGCGATGCTACGGCGGTGGCGTATACTACCGCCCTTGACGAAACACCTATGCTACACAGCATCAGCAACACAGGCGTCCATGCGTTCAGGGAAAAACTCAAGGGTACCATCAGGGATGTCGCAGAGAAGGTCGTTTAATATAAAACCTGGTGAGCGCGAAATGACTGGTTCGACGAAGAATGCAAAAATTCACTTGACGCGAAAAACCAGGCCTACAGACAATGGATTCAACGAAGAACCAAAGCCAGAAGAGAAAAATATGACGATCTACGGCGAATATCGAATATAAGAATTAGATGTAAGTAACGTAAATATACTTCGATGAGCAGTTGCTGAATATTAACGAAAACTTAGCTAATAGGAACACCAGACAAGGGTACAAACTAGTAAATACAATTAAGAACGGCTATCAGCCCAGGACTAGCCTCTGTAAGGACAAGGATGGAACCATCATCAGCGATACCGATGGCATTAACAAACGATGGGCCTCTTATTTTCACGAGCTTCTGAACCTACCATCTAACATCCCTACACAAGAAGCTCTCGATGATATTGTTGATCTACCTACCCAACCCATACTACCCATACAACCCCCGATAGTAGAGGAAGTTGATCTCGCGTTGCGGTCACTAAAACTAAATAAAGAGCCGGGCGCTGACGAGATTCCAGCCGAACTGCTAAAATTCGGTGGAACGGGTCTAGCTAATGCCATACATCAATTACTCCTACGAGTATGGGAGGATGAGGTCATCCCAGACGATTGGCGCAAAAGCATCGTCTATCCAATTCACAAAAAAAGAAGATAAACTGCGGGGTGAGAATAATAGGGCCATATTACTAGTTTGTACGTCCTATAATAAAAATCAAGTCGCGCTCGGTGGCCATGATGGTTCGGTCACCCCTCTACGATACTAATCTAGAGCTCGGAGATCAAATCTCGGCGCGATCAAAACCTGCCTGTGAGTACTAATAGAACTCTCACAGTGCTCCGGGCTTGTCAGGATAAAGACGACGCGGATAGGAGGTGCATGTTAGCAACTGCACTTCCGAAAAGTAGATATGCTATTGAAACGTCAACAAGGCATAGAAATGCTAGAGATGTTGACGCGCCCATGCCCCTGGAGGGGTCAAGGCAATTAGATAATACGTCCTATAAAATTTTGACGAAAATTCTGGAAAATAGAATAAAACCGTACGCAGAACGAATCATTGGCGAATATCAAGGCGGTTTCAGACCTGGTCGCTCCACAACCGTTCAGCTCTTTACGGTCAAACTGATACTCCAGAAATGCTGGGAATACAACGTAGACGTATACCAAATCTTTGTCGACTTCAGGCAGGCATACGACAGTATCGATCGTGGAGTACTGTACAACATTATGCTGCAATTTGGAATACCGGAAAAATTAGTTCGACTGACAAAGATGACGATGACCAACTCCGTCTCACAAGTCAGGATCCAGAATAAACTTACTGATCTATTTGGAACACGCACTGGTCTAACGCGGGGCGATGGACTGACGCCAACGCTCTTCAACCTAGCACTGGAATACGCTATTCGGGCTATGAATATGGACAACAAGACGCTACTTATCAAGTCGACACAATTAGCAGCGTACGCCGACGACATCAACATCATGTCCCGAAGATTGACTGATGCAGAAGAACTTCTGCATACGCTCAATCGCAATCGCTGCAAAGGAAGTTGGACTACGTATCAACGAGGGTAAAACTAAAATTATGATGCAATCGACGACAAGGACACCTGCACAATCAAGCATCAATGTGGGGGACCTCAACATCGAGTTTGTAATGAACCACCTGCAATGGACCATATCCTGGTAGTGCTGCTCCCACCAGCAGATCGAAGCAGCACCTGATGAGTAAGGATCTGTCGGTGGTACGAAACCAGAGGCCAAGGGTCCCATTACACCTGGATCCCAATACGAGCGCGAGGGCAAGCGAGCCATCTGCCAACCATTCCATCCTTATCGCCTCATTTTTTTTATTCCCCATTTTTACCTCCCTTGTTTGTGTTGTCTTCCCCAAGCCTATGAATTTTTGTTAATACGTAAAGGACAGGGGCAACGAGCGGCGAAAACCCCGCCCACGTCTCCACACGTCTCCACACAGCCCGTTCTTCACGGTCAATTAAGCTACCTTAGGCTCCGTCCCCACGGGCATCTTCGGATGCCCATCAAACCGTCCGTTACAAGTTCGTGAACAACTTCATATACCTGGTTGGCAACTTGTCAAGGGACGCCAACGAAACTGACGAAATCAAGCGACGGATACAGTAGTTAGCACCGCGTGTACGAAACCATCATACGGCCAGTTCTATACTATGGCTGCGAAGCATGGTCCCTAATTCAAGCCTCCAGAAATAAGCTAGACACATTTGAACGTAAGGTTCTGCGGCGAATTTTCGAGGCAGTTTGCGATCGAGATGGATGGTGCATCTGGTACAACCCTGAGTTGTATGAACTGTACGATGAGCTGAAAGTTTCGAAAATCGTCAAACTACAACGACTTCAATGGGCAGGGAACAACAAATTAACGATGATCGCATGCCAAAGAGAGTAACGAACGCAGAACGAGTCGACGGAGCGAGACTGCGAGGACGACCGAGAGCTCAGTATATGCGGACGCCGAGCAGCTTCCGGGCTTCCAAAATTGGAGGACGCGGTCACGTGACCGAGATAATTGGAGGACAACGATCCAGGCGGCCAAGGCCCGACGTCGGGCTGTCGCGCCACGACGATGATGATAATGCGGCTGGTAAAACGAAAATAATAGCCGCTTTCGATTCATCGGATCTCTGATCATTTTCATACAAAAGCAGTTTTAATCCAGGTCTCGTATGAGATCTCTCGAATCAGGGTTGAAAGTGAATTGGTTGAACGTCAACTTGTTTCGCCCCTACGAACCCAAGTGGACTATGCAGAGCCGTTAGCCTGCCACCCAACCTAACCTAGTTCACATGTATTTAGGATCTATCTCTCTCAATTGCCCTAATCCCTTGTGAGGCATAGCGCGTCAACTTTTTCATGTGGCCCAGTTGGCGTTTCGACAGCATAAACTGGTTTCGTAGAATGCAGTTGCAAGCATGCACCTCCTGCACATCCATGGCCACGAACGTCGTCGTGGACGGGATTCGAACCCGAAACGTCGGTAGTCAAACATGAGACTGATGCCTCAACACGCTGCGCTACCGGTCGCCCGGATCTATACAAGGGATTAAAATTATATTATTTCCCCATTTTTCCCAATTATTTCCTATCAGAATTTTAAATTTGCTGGCCAATCCGTCCAATTGGAACACATGACATTTCTTCAACGATCGGTTAGCTCATTTCCAGATTGCCATTAAGGAGTTATGTACTTCAGCTCTTCATGCGCTGATCTTAACATGCTTTTCACAATCACCAGTTCGTCAGTCACACAAAGTATTATGCACTCAATTGTACTTCTGCATGGTCGCTTAGAAAGCGATTACTATTTGCAGAAGGCATTGTTAATACTCAGCATTGGAAGCAGTTCGTAAATTTGAAAGAATATCATTTTTTTGAAGTAACAACAAATTTGACCCTTCACATGAGCCCAGCATGTCCATAAACGTTACTCATGCAGTCAAGTAACTCATTCACAAGAAGTTGCTGAATCCTTTGTGTATTGGTTCAGTTACTTAAGGTATATGCACGAACTGCACATCGGAAAACCTGCGGTTCGAAATCCACAAAAGTTCTGCGAAAATAAATACATACCTAATAGACGCCGAGGGATATTCTCCAATTATCAGAAATATAAAGTTTAAATTGGATTTTTTTATAATCGAATTCTCGTCTGTGCAAAATATTATAGATTCGAATTACTCCAATGATACTTCAATCGTGAACTTTCCCTAATATTATCCGAGCTCACCTGGTCTCGTTTGACGAATGAGTGTTGCCCATTACCATGCTCCATTCTGGTTCCACGAGGACATTTATCATTAGAATGGACATTTAGGAATTGGCTGAACGAAAGGTAGACACGAGGAAAAGACAAAGGTAATCTAACGTGCACAACATCGCATCTTATTGAATTTGAATGCACAACAACAACGTGCCTTGTTGCAAGGTCGGCTCATATGGGTCCGCGGAGCCTGAGCCTCTCAAGACTTGACTCGACTAACAAGGCAACATGATGCTCATCTTTTTGCCCGCATACGAATATATGGTGGACGGAAGACGGAACATGGTCCGTACTACCTGTACCTGTGCCTGGTACCTCCAGTGAACGTCTACACCGGGACCTGTAGTACAACACAACGTCTACCTGCACCTTCACGTTTTGTGTTGTCTTCATATCGTATCGAACATAAATTATACGTCATGTCAAATAACTACATATTGTATGAAAATTGACGACCAGCAGGATGAAATTAAAAGAGGAATAAATCGAGCGCGGGACGAAGGCAAACAAAACTCCAAAAAGGAGGGGGATCCCTTTTGCCCTTATGGGGCCACGTTGTGGCTGAGGCTACAACTTCTTCATCTTGGACAACGTTGATGCAAAGAACGTGCGAATTTGAGAAAGGAATTGGCAAAATAAATTTATTGCGTTATTTAGTCATTTGCAAGATGACTTGTTGGTCGTCGTTGTTGTCGTCATTATGGTCGTTCCATCGAGATGAGTCGTTTGGCGGACACGGCGAAATGGGAATTTGCGCCTTGTTAGCCAGCCGCGATTTATTTCCTTGATAGCTTAAACACTTCTGCTACTCCCGCATGCCAGATGTATATATCGAAACATAATCGATGCCAATTTCGATATTTCAAACTTGAGACTTTGGTCTGATTAGGGCTGCCATATATGGAGAGCCTTCCAATTATCAACTAGGTTCCCTATGAAGGAAAAATAGGCGTGGGTGGGTGTAAATATTCGAAAGGAGCCTGCAACTATACGAGTATATAGGTATATAATTCACGTCAGGTCTGGTTAGAGTTAAATTAGATTCATAAACATTTATCAATGAGGGAAACTGAGTGCAAGTTACTTTCATCACTATTGAACGGTTTACATAGCACTAGTGATGAAATGGCGAAATGAGGACATCCTAACGATAAATCAGCATCAAGACCCTCTTGATGTATTATTGCTATCAGTGGCGAACCCAGAGGGAGGCCCAGGTCCCCTCCAAAAGGTTTGTAATGTAGAGCTTGATCTTAGAATATTCGAGCTGAGGAAATACTCGAAAATAATTTGTACAAATGACAGTGAATAGAAAACAGACCCGACCCGAATATTATGGCAACGACTGATTGCATAAATTTCTACGAAATAAAATATGTGCTTGACAAGCATTTCGTCGGCCTAATAAAATCACGCAGTCAATGGGAAGAGAATGGGCTTCCATTGCCTAATGTAGTAGAAATCTCTCAAAAACAACTTTCGCGCAAAAAAAACTCATCAGCCCCAAAAAGGATTGATATGAACATACAATAATTCCGCCAAAGTACTCGTAGCTTTGCGCCTCGCTCTAGGGTATGCATATTGATCCCTGATTAAATTAGTTAATTTCTTTTAACGCTAATTAGCGAGGAGCTTTGTGAGCTTAGGCTCTGATGCCAAGTATTGTCTTCTCGCCCGGATTCCCTTATAAAGCTCCTTACTTTTTAAAAAACTAGAGACGCACTTCAGGCCAGAATTGATCAATGGACAATATCCGTATTGTGTGCGCAGCACAGATCAGAGCATACAAGACTGGAGATGAATTTCAAAACTGCTTTAGAATGCTTAAAACTTATCGTTATGTACTATTGATTACATTGCGAATCATCATCAAGCAATGCGCTGAATACGATTCTCCGCTTCACTTACTTTTCATCGATTTCGAAAAGGCTTTAGATAGTGTGAACCGGCCTGCCTTGCGCAGGAGAGGCATCCCTGAGAAGCTTGTGGCTATTATTAAGGCAACCTATGACGGCGCGAAATGTCGCGTTCTGCATAAAGGTCGCAGTGGTGTTCGGCAGGGGTGCATCCTCTCACCGATCCTATTCCTCATTGTGATCGGCGACGTATTGCATGCAGCCCTATTCGGACTCGACAGAGGAATTCAATGGACTTTGACATCTTATCTACAACATCTTCACTACGCTGACGACATATGCCTACTCTCCCACAAAATCATGGATCTGTCCGCAATGGCGTTAGATCTCGAGAGGGAGGCAAGCAAAGTTGGGCTAAAGATTAATACCAACAAGACTAAGGTTCTTAGCCCGCCATTGCGAAAAAGAAATTCGACACCTATTGCCATCAATATTAATGGGCAGCCTGTGGAGAAAGTGAACAACTTCGTCTACCTGGGTAGCATTGTTGCCGAAAGTGGTGGTACGGGGCAGGACATTGCTCGTCGTATTAACCAGCCTAAATGCGCATACGGCATGCTGTCCAAAATCTGGCAGAGTAGTTATCTCTGCATCAAGATCAAGCTGGGCCTGTTTCGCTCCCTGGTACTCTCAGTGCTTTTGTATGGGAGCAGTACATGGAAACTTTCCGTAAGTGTTACCTAAAAGCTGCAAGTTTTCGTCAACCCATGTCTTCGTCGAATTTTAAGAATATTCTGGCCCGAAACAATAGCAAATAAAGAGCTAAGTCGGCGTACGGGTCAGATGCCAATCGACGAATTGATACGCAGGCGAAAATGGCATTGGATAAGTCACACATTGCGGAAGAGTGATAACTGCATTGCTTTACATGCCATGAAATGGAACCCCATTTCCAACCAAGGCCGACCAAGAGGGGGTCCTAGAATCACATGGCGTCGATCTGTGGCAAAGGAGTGTCAGGCAGTGGGAGTTGCGCCCCATTGCCCAAAACAGAGTACGGTGGTGCGCAGGAGTAGTTGACGCGCTATGTCCCACTAGGGGTTAAGGCAAAGTAGTATTTTACAGAACCAGAATCCTAAAAATGAAATTTTTTGCATATAAAGTTTTTCTCTATAAGTTTTACCAATCTGTGGGTTTGAAATTGTCCGAATCATGGTTCTACATTACCCCGCCAAATTCCAGTTTATTTAAACTTCACATAAAGTCGGTAGATTAGAATATGAGTCGGGCTGGGCTGTCTGAATGATACAACAAGAGAGGTGAATTCATGGGCATTTTACGCCAGTCCCATGTAAATACATTTCTTTTTCATCCATTTGATTTTAAGTTGTACCTGATTTGCTTTGAAAAGTGTTACCCCAAGGAACTAATTATTGAGGTGGACATCATTGGGTAAATCTGGCATCACTATGAGTTGGCTTCGATGAAATTATATCTTTCGGTCGTTTATGTCCGTTGAGTTATTTATATCTTACATGTTCCTTAAGTCGAAACTGATCTGTTCTAGATCTGATTTTTTTTTAATTCCATGCTTAACCAGATGTTCTTTTCTTAACTAAAAGACTCAAACACCATAAACAGTACTCTAGTGCATTCGGACCACGATCCCCAGTCGTATAATACCCATCCTGCCTGGTAGTAGTCTACTACATTCGCCTCATCACTCCCTGTCTTACGATACTCATCTTGCCTGGATATCGATTCCTTGCGAAGAATATCCTTTTTTCGTCTCCAAAGGACTCGAAATGCCTGCAGCAGTACTCTACTGCATTCGCCTCATCTCCCCCAGACATAAGATACATATCATCCTTTTATATCACTTCTTTTCAAGAATGCCCTTTTTCCTCTCCGAAAGACGCAAAATGCCATCAGTCCTGACCGAAGGACTCAAAATGTCTTTCAAAGAACTCCAGTGCATTGGTCTCATTACCACGATTCAGAATATACCCATACCTACCAGCTTTGGTTTTTGTTTAATTTCATAATTGCAAAAGTGCTTTCGTCCTGACGCACATCTCCAGCAGCACCAAAATATAGCCGTGTTGTACTTATAATAACCAAAAGAAGCCAAAGAAAGGATGTACCAAACTTAGTTGAACCTCGGACCACAGGTAGTGCCTGGAAGATTTTTTCTTTGAAATCATTAAAAAGATTAAATTTTTTCCCTTAAAATCATTGAAAAGACTTAAGCGAGAAACTCTATAAAATTTCACATTTTCGGATGTGTCTTCTTATCTACTGCACGGATCAGAGCAAATGATAGCCTATGCACACTCTGGAGACACAGTCAATACATGATAAAAGAAACCAGATCTCAATATGCTCCCTACGAGGCTGTAGCCCTGTCAAAGTACAACGAGAACAAGAAAAATTTGAAAAATAGCAATTTTCAAACTGTCATATCTCGGGTGTTTTTCTTGGTATCGAAGTCAAATTTGCAACACTTCGTAAGACGACCGGAGACAGTCACCATATCAAATTTGAACCCCCAGAATCACCCGGGGCCGGAGCTACAGAGGTCCGAAACTCATACCTGTTGTGTCGCGTAAATCTAAGTTTGGTCACTTTTCAGATTTTTTTTTTTTAGATTTTTGCGGTTTTTTTTATCTATGCAGATGGCTGAATCTTTCTTTCTGATGGGTATAACCTCTGTTTTCCAAGCCAAGGTTACGGCGATTACGGAAGTTCCCATCTGGCTCGAGTGTCACGTGATATCTACTAGAGATATTTATTTTTTCACCGACAGCCAAGCTGTAATTAAATCTCTCGAACCGGGTCTGGCTACGTCAAAGACCGTTGGTTGTCCAATGGTTTTTATAATCTTTTTATGTCGGATTCTGGGTCACAGTGGTTTCGCTGGTATGTGTAGCGTAGACGAGCTTAGCTTGCAAGGTAGAACAAGCGATGATGCACAAATTCGTCAGATAATCTACACACCTATCGGTACTTCCAAACATTGGCTCCAAAGTTAAAAGCGATGACCTGGACCGACTCTAGATGGTTAAATGGTAAAACATATCCCTCAACAAAACCATTCTCCGCCAAATTATATTCTAATCGTATCGCATACTATTGTCGCTTTGAATAACACATCAGAGCTGGTGGGAGTCACAACTGGGCCATAGCCGGTGAGCACCCAATGTGGCGTCGCATCCACTAAAACGACTTCTGTAGAAACCACGAAGACGAACGAAAGGAGCCTGATGAGATCCTGGTGGTAACGAAACGATCCCTATTGCAGTCCATGCGTGCTGTAGTAAGCACAGCAGCTCTAATATAAGGTTCACACTTGCTTCGACACTACTCGATCTGACCAGTTCCCTTGACCTGAAACTGTCAGATATGTATACACAGATTTGAAAGTTATCACTTACTTTAATTTCCATGATCGAATTGATCTTGCATCTATTGTGAACTCCAAATGGAGGTCTACAATTAGACAATTGGAGGATCATCAGAGAGGCAAAAGAAGAAAAGGGTCTCTTAGTGATCGCCTCAGTAGACCCACGGTCTACGGCTATAGTTAGGCAGCGCAACTTCTGCCTCTCCTACAGATTTCGAAAGATCAACGTACGCATGATGAAGCGGAAGAATTACAAGCGCGTGGTGGCCGTTGCTGCCTTCTCTAGGGAGTGTGGATCCACGAAAGCCACACCCGCTGCTCTTCAGCAAATCTAAGCCTGTAACTTCTGTACCTGCCGAGCCGCAGCCTGGTACAAGCAGGGAGTGTAAAAGAATGCTGCTCTAACTACGCCTAACGTAGAAGATTCCATGGATACGTTGCGAAATCCAACCATCCTCCGACAGTGAATTCGACGATGGGACAATCCTCTGATCCGAGCACTGGCGCGATCCAAATTAATTTACATCACGCCAAAAATGCTTCGGATATTTTGGTAGCCACTTATATTAAAAAGGACGTAGGGGTAGCCCTTATTCAAGAACCGTGGGAGTTCAACGGAGCGATTAAAGACCTAAGAGTAAGTAACTCTACTTTAATCAACGACTCTGGAGCAACCCGACCAACAGCCTATATCCCCTTAACAAACACAGTCAAACACATCTACCTTTCAGACTTCACCAGCTTTGATCTAGTGGCAGTAGCTATTGGTTCGACCAGTGGCAGTAAAGCACCAGGACTTGTTGTCGCATCCGCCTACTTTCCCGGAGACGCCGACATTCTATCTGCGGAGCTACTTGGGCTCACCGATTACTGCAGGGGAAGAAGACTACTCCTACTTATCGGTTGCAATGCGTATGCCCATCACATTATATGGGGCAGTACTGACACAAACAGCCGAGGTGAGTACCTTCTAGATGTTATTACTAGTCTAGACTTCAGCATTTTTAACAGAGGAGACAGCCCAACTTTTGTCACTAGGAGCAGGCGGGAGGTTCTTGACATTACGTTTGGGACTTACAACATCTCCAATCGGATACAGAATTGGCATGTCTCGGACGAGCCATCTCTGTCTGATCACAAGCATATTCGATTTGATATAACCGCGCTGAATCAAGTCAATACAAGCAGAAGGATTCCACACTGACTGGGAAGGTTATTCATGCTCTCTGCGGGGAAAAACTCAATATGGTGAACAATAAAGTCTCAGGGTGGCTCGGCTTAGAAACCAACCATAATCTATTAGGTGGGCGCGTGAGTTTATTTATCGCCGTTGATTAAATATGTCCATTTTTTTCTTGGCTTCGCCTAACATGAAAAAAAAGCATCATGGGAAAAATATCTGCACGAATCAATACTTCAGCCTTGTACAAGTAGCTTATAATCCATACTACGATAACACTGAAATATCTCGTTAAAAACTACTCAAAATCGTTTTCATTACATGTTCATGAAGAATCCATTCTTTTGGGAAAACATTTAGTACATACAAATTTTATTGCATATGTCAAGAGCGAAATGTATGGCAATCCACAGATTGCCAGGCTAAACAACATAGCACTTTGATAATCGGTATCTTAATGAAACGAACTCGTTGCCTTTCAGAAGATATTTCTTCGATTTCGGAATGAGCTCACTTGAAAGATGCATTCACGAAACGATGGAACTGAAAAGTATCCTCACTAAACCGTATGCTCAATGTATCTGCTGAATCTGAGTACACAAAAGTTGACTCCACGATGCAAAAAAGGTAACTTAATGCAAACGAAGAAGATTCTCTTCGTCGCAGCATTGATGGCCGTTTCAGACTATTCATTTGCTATAAAGATGACATAAAGTTTTCCGGCGATATCGTGTCCTTATGGGCACAATTTTATTATATGGTCGCGTTAGTATAAAAGTCTTGTCGTGTTTCTGACAGAATTGGCTACGATAAATAAATATATGCTGCGAGTGGCAACGCGTAGTTGTTTAGCGGCTTCATAGCGAAATGTCCTATCGTAAAAGGCTTAACAATTGGATTAAGGTAGAAGAGTGTATTAAGCCAGGCACATGATATAACAGGAGTATTTAAATTAACTATAAACTTTATAAAATATGAGATACAAGTAAATAACTGAAAGTCGGAGATATATTTATTGTTACTAACGTCAGATAATACTTCTCAGGTTTGGTGGCTGTACGACGGATAAACGGTAAGTTAAACAAATTAGTCGACTCGGCTCGTATTCGGAGAAATCCGGACTGACGGTCGTAAGTGAAGGAGTCAGTTGCCCAAGTAGCGGCTACACAAAAAGAACGACGGTGCATAGGCGCAAATATTAGAGGGCTATGGCTGATGGCAGCTCTAGGAAAAATGCCCGGGAGATAGTCGGTGAAGCACGTACACTCTGATGAGCAATCATCAACTTAGCGAAAAAATCCCAGACTCGCGAAGAGTCCGGTAAGCCGTTGTATAGCCATGTAGCAGCGGGTGTTAAGCTGGGGTTCTACTCAGCTGATGTCAAACGCTACTTCCCTAACAACCGAGCAAATGACGTCCACACGTTATACGTGGCTATTTTCTCCGCTGCTCTATGTTCTCCTATGAAAGAGTCATTTGATCGATTGGAGACTAAAATCGTCTTCTAACCGAAATTTGGAGGGTCCTAAATCGGCGGGTAAATAAGGACTCTCTACACTTCGTCCTCAATGGTGCGGTTGCTGGACCGCAATAGTAAAATTGTCTACCACCCACTAAAATTGCGGTGGATCCAATTCCAACCAATGTGGTGCCCGTCGACAGCGACGGTAACTTCACATTCATCGGGCACTCAACGCGCAATGCTAAGTGCCGTAAATGTGGGTGCAGCAAAACCTGCGACGCCCGTGGTCAATGTCCATCAAGATTCATCGTCGAGACGGAGCAATAATCCGTTTGGTCCTTGTGCTGCTAACAGCCTGAGGAACGTCAGCGGCTCTCACCGAAGGGAGTGACAACGAAAGGGAGACGGAGGCAACGGTTCCTGACAGAGCAAGCAAAAGTGCCTTGTCCAAAGCTCGCTATCTTCGCAGGACGATAAGCACCATTGTGTGCTTCAGGCGAATCCGCACCGCGCAATAGGAGCATCGGCCACGATGTGCAGGTTAGTCGCCGAAAAACAGCCCACCATTCCGCTTATTCAAGAGTCATGCGTGGCCCGTGGTCGAATTTGCGGTCTAAACCAACAATTGGTAAGTTACATACGACAGGTTATTATAGGTTGTGCGCATGCGGCACTTCTAAATGACAAATGCGTCAACTATTTTCCACTAACCACTCTTATTTCTAGAGATTTGGCCACCTAACTGCAGCATTGGTGGAAGTATCTACGCTCAACGGTTAGCAGAAAGTGGTAGTTGCGTCGGCCTACCTCACATTTGACAATAATGCGATTCCACCACTAGAGATCGAGCGGTTCGTCAACTTCTGTCGACGCACTATGCGATCGGTTGCGACGCGAACGCACACCACACGGTGTTGGGTAGCAGCGATTTCAACAAAAGAGGTAAGCGCCTTCTTGACTATCTTATGTGTAAACATGTGAAAGTCCTGAACAGGGGGTGTAAACCTACTTTTGTCACGGCGACAAGGGAAGAGGTACTAGACATCACCCTTGCTAGCGGTTTCTTCTCTAGGTTTATCGCGAACTGGCACATGTCGGCCGAGGTGTCTCATTGGGATCATAGACATATCAGATTCGACACCCTAGGACAATTCAACATTCGCTCGGACATTATTGTCAAGGAAAAACTAACTGCATTCAATTCCGTGAACTAGTTAGGTCCAAAGCAGAACTACTGGTCAGTCCCATTAGCACTACAGGGGAAATTGAGGTGGTAACTGACGAACTTAATTAAATTAAACTTCGTCTCACAGAGAAAGTGCTGTTTACTACGTTGCCTTAACCCCTAGTGGGGCATAGCGCGCCAACTACTCCTGCGCGTCATCGTACTCTATTCTATTCGAAAGACTTACCCAGCGCCCTACACTCCTTTGTCACAGATTGACGCCATGTTATTTTAGGACCCCCTCTTGGTCGGCCTTGGTTGGAAACGGGGTTCCATTTCATGGCATGCAAAGCAATTCAGTTATCAGTCTTCCGCAATTTGTGACTTATCAACTGCCATTTTCGCTTGCGTATCAATCCGTCGTCGATCGGCATCTGCCCCGTACGCCGACTTAGCTCTTCATTTCATATTGTTTCATGTCAGAAAATTCTTAAAATTCAACGAAGACATGAGTTGACGAAAACTTGGGAGCTATCTGGTAACACTAACGGAAACTTTCCATGTACTGCTCCCATACAAAAGCACAGACAGTACCAGGGAGCGAAACAGGCCCAGCATGGTTTTAATGCTGAAATAACTGCTTTGCCAAATTTTGGACAGCATGCCGTATGCGCCCTTAGCCTGGTTAGTACGACGAGCAATTTCCTTCTCCGTACCACCATTTTCCGCAACAATGCTACCCAGGTAGACGAAGTTGTCCACCTTCTCCACAGGCTGCCCATTAATACTGATGGCAATAGGTGTCGGATTTCTTTTTCGCAATGGCGGATCGGTGAAAGGATGCACCAATGCCGAACTCCACTACGAATCTCAAAGTCCCCCGACACCTTACCTTTATGCAAAACGCGACATTTCGCGCCGTCATAGGTTGCCTTAATAATAGCCATAAGCTTCTCAGGGATGCCTCTCCTGCGCAAGGCCGCCCATATAGAATCCCGGTTCACACTATCGAAAGCCTTTTCGAAATCGATGAAAAGCAAGTGAAGCGGAGAATCGTATTCAGCGCATTGCTCAATGATGATTCGCAAGGTGTTAATGTGATCGACACAGGAGAATCCGGATCGAAAACCAGCCTGCTCTTCATCAATTGTGCTTTCTAAATGGGTCTTTAGTCTTTCCAGAACGATTTTAGCTATTATGTTGGCTACGCCAGGTAGCACACCGTATACGCACATTTTGATGGTGGAACTTCACCAGAGGTTACACGGTTCAAGACCGCGGCGAAGAGTTCTTTCCACTGCCCCATTTGATCTTCTTCCAAGATAAGTGGCTTTCCATCACTATAATTCACCGGATGTTGGCAGGACTTACGACTACCTGTAAACTTCTTGATGACACCGTATAAAGCGTTTAAGTTGTTACTTCTTGCGGCTTCTTCTGCTGAGGCTAGAAAAGCATTCACATAAACTCTTTTATCGCGTCGCACACTACGCTGAATTTCTCGAGCTTTCTGACGGTAAAGGAAATCGATGCTGCTTCGATGGTCGTTTGATGTTGCAGCCAAACGAACCTTCAGTTCTTTTCTTTCAATAATCCGCTGCCATGAAGCGTCGGACATTCAGGGCTTATTCCGGCAATCCGTGTTTGTTCCAAGGATGGTATCTGCGCTATCAATGTACGCATTTTTATGGCATCCCAGTTTTCATTTATGTCACTATCTGGGTAACTAGTTACGAGTATTTCAGCAGCTTTTTGCGCAAGATGGTCGTTATATTATTGTAAGATAGCTGGATTTTTTAGTCGAGGAGTGTTGAATTTGCGGCGTCTGGGTCTTTCGTCAGTAGGACGGCGCACGGCTGCAGTATGCAATCGAACATTAGCGATCATAAGATAATGGTCTCTTCCCATCCCAATATCGGCACCGTTCTTGTTTCGCACATCTAGGAGGCAACTCTTAAATCTTTTACTAATGGCAAATGGGCAAGATTCGATCGATTAAGCAGGATTTAGTTAGTATTAAAGATGGGCCAGATGTGACCGGTAGCGCAGTGTGTTGAGGCATCAGTCAGATGTTTGACTACCGGCGTTTCGGGTTCGAATCCCGTCCACGACGACGTTCGTGGCCATGGATGTGCAGCAGCTGCATGCTGGCAACTGCATTCTCCGAAACCAATTTATGCCGTCGAAACGTCATCTGGGCCACATAGAACAGTTGACGCGCTATGCCCCACAAGGGGTTAGGGCAATTGAGAGAGAGAGAGAGAGAGAGATCCGACCCAAGGAACCCGTACCTCCCCTACAAATGATACTTTAAATAAGCAATAACTTACGATAAAATAAAGCTAACGACTTGAAATTTTGGTCAAATGTTTGTAGTAAGATTCAGCTGGCTGATATTGAAAATACGTAAAATCCGACCAACGAAACTCCTACTTCCCCTACAAATGAAACTTCAAATAAGCGATAACTTTCGATAGAATGAAGCTAGTGACTTGAAAAATTCGACAAATATTTGTAGAATGGGTAAGTTGATTTTGAGAATGGTCAAGATTCTCCTGAATGAGTGCCAACCTCACTTTTAATACAAATGATCGTTACCAATTGGTACTATTGGTACGGATATCACCACTAGGTCTGTACAAGTCCAGGGTATACCATATACGCTTTTAACGTAATATAATATAAAGAACGCCGTTGATTGAACTCTCTCTAGTATAGATGTTACCCCGTAGAACGGTGACCATGACCACACTGGACCGTGCTTCCTCAAATATACATACATTATAATTCAGCAATTCATGAACCACAATTTTCTCCAGATTCATTTACCCTTTTCATATGAATCTGGATTGCTAAATTAAACAAAATGGTTTTTTTTTGTGATCGCAGGAAGTAGAAACGTCCAAGCTTACGAGTACAACATATACAGTGGGTAAAAAAAGTAAAGACACAAACTCTTAGTAAGAACAAAAAACTTATTTTTAATGCTACTTTAATAATAAATGATGGTTTTTTGCATTTAATTAAAAGTTTTACATGTTTATTTTAAGAACAATATCGAAAAAACCTGGAAGCGAAAAAAAGTCACAACATTAACGTAAAATTTTTCACAGAGGAACCAAAATAGTGCAAAAAAAAGTTAAGGCACAACGCAGTTTTATCTGAAATTATTTAAATTGTTTTAGAGTGATCAGTGTAAAAAAAACTCGACTTACATATCACTAATACTTTGTAGCTCTTCCTCGCATTTTTATCACTCTCGCAGTCGTTTCGGCATCGACTTCACAAATTTTTTTCAAAAAGTGAGTGAAATTTTGTTACATTTATCAATAGTGACATCTTGGAGCATTTTTTTTATTCTTTATCTTTCGCAATGCAACTCTGGTTTTGAGATGATGCTATAACTGCTCGATCAAGTTTAAGTCCGGCGACAAAACGGGGGTTTTAATAACTTTTGGACAGTCATAAATAGCCCAAAGACGACATTGCTCCGAACTGTGCTTCGGATCGTTGTCTTGGTACAGGCCAAAATTGTATAAAATGCCTAATTTTTAAGCACTTTGTTTGATATTTCTTTTAAGAGTACCTAGGTTACACGTTTGATCCATCGTACCGTTCACAAATTCTGTATATTTCCAGGACCAGATGCCCCCATACAGCCACATATCATAATGCTCCCTCTGCCGTGTTTTGCGGTGGGAGTGGTATGATTCCTCTTAAACTCTGTATATCGCTGCACATTAGATCCAAAAAGATTAATTTTTACTTCATAAATAAAAATTATGGACTTCCAGAATGATTTTAGCTTTTTTACGTACTTTTTAGCAAAACGTTACCTCACCATTTTATTTTTTTTTTACTAATGTAAGATTTTCTCCGGCACACTCTGCCCTTAAAACCCGCTTTCTTTATTACATTTCGAATAGTTTGAGTAGAAGCTTTCTTTCCAAATCGTTCTTTCACCTCAATTCGTAATACAGGAGCACTTAATTTAGGGTTTTTTCTTAATTTCTCCGATAATCAACTTTTTTTAACGCTCAGATAAGATTTTAGGCCTTCCTGACCGGTGCTTTGTTTCAAACGATTTTGTTGATTTATCTTTTGTTATTACACGTCTCACTGTATTTCTTGATTTTCCCATTAATATTCCAAACTCAGGGGGGCAAAGACCTTTTCCATAGTCCTCTGCGTGAGCACCCCCTGGTAACGGCAGTGTAACAAATCGCTGACGGCCAATGTCTTAGCGATAAGACAGTTTGGAAAAGACAGATAGCTGTAGCCTGAATGGCCGACGAACACCTAAGCGTCTCAGGTTTAGTAGGATGGAATGACTTGCGTAGTTGGACCTGCAACATACTTGTGTGAACTCCAGTTGGTTCATTAAACCATCTGAAGCAGCTATCTTCCGAGGCCATCCCCTGAATGGGGTTAAGCGACGTGCTGACAACTCGTCCTTGCAAAAACCACTCCATGTCAAGAAACCTGGAACAGAAGCCTCGGATTGGACGGATCAATAACGACGACCACGCAAACGACTAAACGATTATTCTTCCGGATCCTGGAATGTACGTTCAATGAACAAACCCGGTGCCGAGAAGGCCCTCTTTCAACAGGTCGAAAAGTACAAACTGAGCACTACTGCAGTACTCAATTGCCCTAACCCCTTGTGGGGCATAGCGCGTCAACTGTTCCATGTGGCCCAGTTGACGTTTCGTTGGCATAAATTGGTTTCAGAGATGCAGTTGCCAGCATACACCTCCTGCACATCCATGGCCACGAACGTTGTCGTGGACGGGATTCGAACCCGAAACGCCGGTAGTCAAACATGAGACTGATGCCTCAACACACTGCGCTACCAGTCGCCCCAATTTGGCTTGGCAGCGAGATAAATGACAAGAAATCGCACACAATTTTTAAAAGTGGCAAACCATCGGGCCGCAAGGAGTTTGGAGTAGCATTTATAGTGAACAATCACCTCAAACCGCACATTACTGAATTCAAACCCATAAATAAACGGCTGTGTGGCACCGGGGGACCACTGGAGGCCACAGTCTCCATGAAGAATGTAACGACAACCGCCAGTGACTTATCGACTTCGCCTGCAGCAGGAATCTAGTCGTCGTAAGCTCTACGTGTTTCCCGCATCGACGCATTTACAAGCAGATCTAAAAGTCTCCAGACGCACATACCGTCAACCAAATTGACCATGTCCTCATTTGCAGGAGACGGGCGTCTAGTGTGATAGATGTCCGCTCCTATCGAGGAGCAAACTGCGACTCAGATCATCACTTGGTGAAGACGACCTACAGATTTAGAATTTCCTGAGTGCACCAATCGAGAAACAGCCCTCTCAAAATCTTTGCGGTTGATAAGCTTCTGAGTGATGCTACATCGGTGGCGTATACTACCGCCCTTGAGGAAAGACTATCACCTATGCTACACAACATCAGCAACACAGGCGTTCATGGGTTCTGGGAAGAACTCAAGGGTATCATCAAGGATGTCGTAGAGAAAGTCGAGCCCGGCGAGCGCGAAATGACTGGTTCGACGAAGAATGCAAAAATTCACTTGACGCGAAAAACGAGGCCTACAGACAATGGATTCAACGAGGAACCAGAGCCAGAAGAGAAAAATATGACGAGCTACGGCGAATATTGAATAGAATAATTAGACGTAAGAAACGTAAATACTTTGACGAGCAGTTGCTGAACATAAACGAAAACTTAGCTAAAAGGAACACCAGACAAGCGTACAAACTAGTAAATACAATTAAGAACGGCTACCAACCCAGGACTAACCTTTGTAAGGACAAGGATGGAAACATCATCAGCGACACCGATGGCATTAACAAACGATGGGCCTCTTATTTTGAAGAGCTTCTAAACCTACCATCTAACATCACCACACAAGAAGCTCTCGACGATATTGGTGATCTAGGCCCACCCCTTCAACCCCCGACAGTAGAGGAAGTTGATCTCGCGTTGCGGTCACTAAAACGAAATAAAGCGCCGGGCGCTGACGAGATTCCCGCTGAACTGCTGAAATTCGGTGGAGCGAGTCTAGTTGATGCCATACATCAATTACTCCTGCGAGTATGGGAGGATGAGGAGATCCCAGACGATTGGCGCAAAAGCATCATCTGTCCAATTCATAAAAAGGGAGATAAACTGCGGTGTGAGAATTACAGGGGCATATCACTAGTTTGTACGTCCTATAAAATTTTGACGAAAATCCTGGAAAATAGAATAAAACCGTACGCAGAACGAATCATTGGCGAATATCAAAGCGGTTTCAGACCTGGTCACTCAACAACCGATCAGCTCTTCTCAGTCAAACTGATACTCCAGAAGTATTGGGAATACAACGTAGATGTATACCAAATCTTTGTCGACTTCAAGCAGGCATACGACAGTATCGATCGTGGAGTACTGTACAACATCATGCTGCAGTTTGGTATACGGGTCAAATTGTTGCGACTGACTAAGATGACGATGACCAACTCCGTCTCACAAGTCAGGATACATAATAGACTTACTGATCTATTTGAAACACGCACTGGTTTGAAACAGGGCGATGGACTGGCACCGACGCTCTTCAACCTAGCACTGGAATACGTTATTCGGGCCATGAATATGGGCAACAGCAAGACGCTACTCATCAAGTCGACACAATTAGCAACGTACGCCGACGACATCAACATCATGTCCCGAAGATTGGCCGACGCAGAAGAACTTCTGCATACGCTCGATACCGCTGCAAAGGAAGTTGGATTACGTATTAACGAGGGTAAAACTAAAATAATGATGCAATCGACGACAAGGACACCTGCACAACCGAGCGTCAATGTGGCGGACCTCAACATCGAGTTCGTGAACAACTTCATTTACCTGAGTTGCAACTTGTCAAGGGACGCCAACGAAACTGACGAAATCAAGCGACGGATACAGTTAGCTAATAAGACTTTTTTCTCGGTTCTCCCCATAATGAAATCGAAGCAGGTGCACAGAAACAGGAAGCTCCGCGTGTACAAAACCATTATACGACCAGTGCTATGCTATGGCTGCGAAGCATGGACCCTAACTCAAGCCTCCGAAAACATGCTAGACACTTTTGAACGTAAGGTTCTACGGCGAATTTTCGGGGCTGTTTGCGATAAAGATGGATGGCGCATCCGGTACAACCATGAGTTGTATGAAATGTACGATGAGCTGCAAGTCTCGAAAATCGTCAAACTATAACGAGTTCAATGGGCAGGGCATGTATTGTAAAATACAAAGAATGGACGATGATCGCATGCCTAAGAGAGTAATGAATTCAGAACGAGTCGACGGAGCGAGACTGCGAGGACGACCGAGATCTCGTTGGGAGAGCTCAGTAGGTGTGGACGCCGCGCAGCTGCTGGGCTTCCAAAATTGGATGACGCGGTCACGTGACCGAGATAATTTGAGGACAACGATCCAGGCGGCCAAGGCCTGACGTCGGGCTGTCGCGCCACGATGATGATGATTCCAAACTCAAAATACGACATTCATATTTCCCAATGTCGCACAATACATTCGCGGACTACTGCACTTAACGATTTCCTTTTCACACTTATTTTCAATAGCACGCTCAATAAAACTACTTTTACAAAACACTTTTTAAGCTAGGCTGAATAGAAATATCATATTTTTCCGATTTTAAGTATACTTAAAGGTTTTTTTTTTCAGAAATTACAAATACTTTCAGATAAAACTGCGTTGTGTCTAACTTTTTTTGTGCTGTTTTGGATCATCAGTGGACAATTTTACGTTAATGTTATGAAATTTGTTTCGTTTCCAGTTTTTTTCATTTTGTTCTTAAAGTAAACATGTAAAACTTTTAATTGAATGCAAAAACACCATCATTTATTATTAAAATAGCATTAGAAATAAGTTTTTTGTTCTTGCTGAGAGTTTGTGCTTTAACTTTTTTTACCCACTGTACCTGGCGGCCAGAGGTCAAATTTTTCTCCAAGTACTCGCTCCCACCTCCGAGTTTCCTATCCAACGTACTCGTATGTACACCAGTGCCGAGACATTTATTTATGTATGGAGTGAAAAGAGATGCACTCAGGCGACAGTATCTTATAATATGCACTGAATCTAAATGCGAATGAAACCCCTCGTAGTGGCAACCGGTCGGCACCGCGTACCGGCCCACAAGAACCGACTCAGACAGTTTACAGGTATTATGCTGGTCTATTTGTGTTGCTGATTAAGCAGTGGAAAACCCATTATATCGACCGTCACGTCGTTACGGTGTATATGCACGTACTCGTATGTACATAAGTAATTCTAATTACTAAAGATTGTATGTGTGCCTGCTGCTGAAGATATTCTACCGCTATGAAACACCTGCGCTGTCACTCGGCAGCAACAAACCTGGCGTCATATCGGAAACCGGTATCAGATTCGCGTCGTGCTTGGATGCTACGAGCAGGTAGTCTGACTCAGATATAGTCGGAATGAAATGTTCTCGCATTCCGGTTTCAGATATCTGAAAGTCGAGACGTGTTGCATTGTTTTGTGCGTTAAGTGAAGGTGATTTTTCATGGATACCGAAGCTCTAATTAAAAAAGTTTATTCAAAACCCGCAATATGGGACAGACGATCGAAAGATCATTCCAATCGACTGGCCGTGGACAGGGCCTGGGAAGAAGTTTCAAAGGAGCTGGGCATAGATGGTAAGCCATTTTAATTAATATTAATACGAGTAAGCATATTCAACTTATTGTCGACTAAGTGTCACCATACACCGTCGAATTCGAACACGAACCTGGTTTAAATGTCCACTGAATAGCTCATGACACACACTTCACATAAACGTCATATAATTAACCTTAATTAATTTTTATATATCGTATATTAAAAAAAAAAATATTTCAATCTCTTGCAGATATAGCTCTTAGAAAAAAATGGAAATATCTACGAGATCAGTTTTCCGTAGAATATGGAAAGAAAGCCGCACGAGCCGCCACCGGCTTCGAAAATTTCGAACCAAAATGGCCATTTTATAAACCTTTGAAATTTCTAAAAGATATTGTCAAACCACGATCAATGCCTAGTATTACAAGGTACGCGGCTTGGTGTGACGAAACACAAAATGTTGATAGCATCATTGAAGAAAATAGAGACGACAATTTTAGCACTATCGATGATTGTTCCAACACGGATGTTGAGGCAACCACAAACTCACAATATCGACCACACCGAAAGAGGAGGCGAAGTGAGAGAAATACCAAATACGAGAAAGTCATGATCGAACTGGAACAGAAAAAAGTGCGACTTCTGGAAGATATTGTGGCCGATTCCCGATCTGAAAACGAGGACATCTTATTTTATCGAACCCTCATGCCACACATTAATAAGATACCTGACAATGTGAAGCTAGTTTTTAGGAGTCGAATACAAGCAGTTGTCCAAGAGTTTGCCTATCAAACAACGGTTTCGGATTGAAACTGATTAAATTGAAAAGTAAGATTAAAGTGTAATTTTCATAAAATTATTTTGTGATTATAATCTTGTTTATGATAAAACATGCTACGATAAAAAAAAAAAACTTTTTATTTCGTCCCAAGAGGTGATATGTTACGTAATTTTTTCTTTCTTTCTCGTCTGCCCTTAGTTTATGCCATACAAAGTAGCTCGACACTTTGATTTAATGGATTGACCCATGATTCTTTCGTAGCTTATATCCACAGAACAGAGCACTTATTCCCAGCTCTCCGGCAATGATAAGCTCCCGTGCATCGTTTAATTCCTCTTCCATAGTCCTCCGCGTGGGTGCCCCCTGGAACGACAGTGGTCACAGACCATTGCTAACCAATGTCAAGCCGCCAGTGATGGCGGTGCGATGATTTGGTTAAGGTAAACCTTCCCCCTGTGGTGTGGGGTGTAAAATAATACAACGGCCTTTCCCTTTGACGGCCTGCCGTTAAACCCGACAAACAAAGGACAGGATGTGTATGCCAGCAGCTTGCACTACCCGATAATCTTCTATACGCTACCGAAACGTCAACTATGCCTCGGATAAGGACTAACTCAACGGTTACGAACGCACGATCTCTTCAATTAGAGAGTGGATTTCTGAGGTATAACTTAAACATCTTAGGAGTTAGTGAGAAAAGATGGCTGAACAGCGGAGAATTTATCTCTGCAACTGCATGTTGTACACCGGTAGTCGTCGTGAGCCAGGTGTGGGGCTCCTTTTAACCAGAGCCGCACGTAACTGTCTCTTATCCTGGGGCCCTATCTCCGACCGAATCAAGGCGGCCAGGTTCCGGACCAAAATGAGAAACATCTCGATAATACAATGTGATGGTCCAACTGAACCTGACAAGAGTCTTGGCGAAAGACTCCTTCTACGAACAACTAAACGCCGTTCAGAGCCGAACACCTAAAGGACGTTATAATGGTTATGGGAGCTTTGAATGCAAAAGTTGGCACTGATAACTATGGGCTCAGACATGTGATGAGGAGACACGGTCTTGGTGATCGTAACGACAACGGTGAAAGATTTGTAGAGTTCTGCAACTTTCACAGTCTCTTCATCGGTGGTACTATGTTTGAGCATAAGGAGCACCACAAAATCGGTTGGTCCTCTGTTGATCGGCGCAGAACACAAATCAGATCGACCACTTTGCCATTAGTAAAAGATTCAAGAGTTGCCTCCTAGACGTGCGAAACAAGAAGGGTGCCAATATTGGGATGGGAAGAGACCATTATCTTATGATCGCTAATGCTCGATTGTGTATTGCAGCCATGCGCCGTCCCACCGACGAAAGATTCAGGCGCCCCACATCCAACATCGCTCGATTAAAAAATCCAGCTGTCTTACAACAATATAATGACCATCTTGCGCAAAAAGCAGCTGAGATAACTAGTCACCCAGATAGTGACATAAATGAAAACTGGGATGCCATAAAAAATGAATACATTGATAGCGTAGATACCACCGTTGGCTCAAACACGGATTGCCGGAATACGCCCTGGATGTCTGACGCTTCATTGCAGCAGATTGTTGAAAGAAAAAAACTGAAGGTTCGTTTGGCTGCAGCATCAGACGACAATCGAAGCAGCATCGAACTCCTTTACCGTCAGAAAGCTCGACAAATTCAGCGTAGTGTGCGACGCGATAAAAGAGCTTAAGCAAATTCTCTTTTAGCCTCAGCAGAAGAAGCCGCTAGAAGAAACAACTTAAACGCCGTATACGGTGCCATCAAGGAGTTTACAGGTGGTCGTAAGTCCTGCTAACATCCGGTGAAGGATAGTGATGGAAAGTTACTTAAGTTGGAAGAACATCAAATAAGGCGATGGAAAGAACACTTCGCCGCGATCTTTAACCGTGTAAACTCTGGTGAAGTTCCCCCTTCATATAGATAATTTAGCTAATCAAAATGAGCGTCCCGACTAAAGAGAAAATAGTCACTGCAATTATTGCACTAAAACGAGGAAAGGCCGCCGGACTCGACGGTATCCCTGCCGAACTTTATCAAGCAGCGCCAAGCGTAACTGCCGATTTGCTGCACCCACTTGTTGATAAAGCGTGGAATACAGAGACCGTTCCCACTGAGTGGAAGGAAGGTTTGATCATCAAACTTCCAAAGAAGGGTAGCCTCACAGACTGTAATAATTGGAGAGGCATTTGTGTGCTTCCTGCCGTTGCCAAGATAATAGCTAAAATCGTCCTGGAAAGACTAAAGGCCCACTTAGAAAGTTCAATTGATGAAGAGCAGGGTTTTCGATCGCGCTCGGTGGCCGTGATCGTTCGGTCACCGCTCTATGATACTAATCTATAGCTCGGAGATCAAATCTCGGCGCGGTCAAAAACTGCCTGTGAGTACTAATAGAACTCTCACAGTGCTCCGAGCTTGTCAGTATAAAAACGGCACGGATAGGAGCTGCATGCTAGCAACTGCACTTCCGAAAAGTAGATATGCTATTGAAACGTCAACAAGGCATAGAAATGCTAGAGATGTTGACGCGCCCATGCTCCTGGAGGGGTCAAGGCAACTAGAGAGGGTTTTCGATCCGGATTCTCCTGTGTCGATCACATTAACACCTTATGAATCATCATTGAGCAATGCGCTGAGTACGAATCTCCGCTTCATTTGCTTTTCATCGATTTCGAGAAGGCTTTCGATAGTGTGAACCGGGATTCTATATGGGTGGCGTTGCGCAGGAGACGCATCTCTTGTGGTTATTATTAAGGCAACCTATGACGGCGCGGAATGTCTCGTTATGCACAAAGGTAAGGTGTCGGGGACTTTGATATTCGTAGTGGAGTTCGGCAGGGTTGCATTCTCTCACCGATCCTATTCCTCATAGTGATCGGCGATGTGTTGAATGCAGCCCTATCCGGACTCGTCACAGGAATTCAATGGACTTTGACATCTTATCTACAACATCTTGACTACGCTGACGACATATGCCTACTCTCCCACAAATTATGGGTCTGTCCGCAATGGCGTTAGATCTCGAGAGGCGGGCAAGCAAGGTTGCGCAAAAAATTAGCACCAAAAAAACAAGGTTCTTAGCCCTCCATTGCGAAAAAGAAATCCGACACCTATTACCATCAATATTAATGGGCAACCTGTAGAGAAGGTGGACAACTTCATCTACCTGTGTAGCATTGTTGCCGAAAATGGTGGCACGGAGCAGGACATCGCTGGTCGTATCAACCTAGCAAAATGCGCATACGGCATGCTGTCCAAAATCTGGCAAAGCAGTTATCTCAGAATCAAGACCAAGCTGGGCCTGTTTCGCTCCCTGGTACTGTCAGTGCTTTTGTATGGGAGCAGTACATGGAAAGTTTCCGTTGGTGTTACCAGAAAGCTGCAAGTTTTCGTCAACTCATGTCTTCGTCGAACTTTAACAATTTTCTGGCCCGAAACAATATCAAATGAAGAGCTAAGTCGGCGTACGGGTCAGATGCCAATCGACGAATTGATTCGCAGGCAAAAATGGCAGTGGATAGGTCACACATTGCAGAGGAGTGATAACTGCATCGCTTTGCAAGCCGTATGCAGTTGCCAGCATGCACCTCCTGCACATCCATGGCCACGAACGTCGTCGTGGACGGGATTCGAACCCGAAACGCCGGTAGTCAAACATAAGACTGATGCCTCAACACACTGCGCTACCGGTCGCCCCTAACGAAACGTCAACTGGGCCACATGGACGTTAGGGCGCCACGTGGCGCTATGCCCCACAAGGGGTTAGGGCAATTGAGTAAATTGAGTATCGCTTTGCAAGCCGTGGAATGAACCCCCATTTCCAAGCCGACCAAGAGGGGCTCCTAGAATCAGCGAATGGCGTCAATCTGTGGCAAAGGAGTGTGTGGCGCTGGGTAAGTCGTTTTGGGGGTTGCGCCCCATGGCCCAGAACAGAGTACGATGGCGCGCAGGAGTAGTTGAAACGCGCACAACAGCCGCCTAACACACTAAATGTTTGCTCACACGGGTCGTCTCGTAATCGGCTCGTTTGCGATTCGAGCTCCATTTTCCAAGCAAATCGATTCGCTTACGTGTCGACCAAGACCAATGGACGACCCGTATGAGCATCTCCATCTATTTGCTTGGGAATTGGAGTTCAGATCGGAGACGAGCAGATTACGAGTCGATTACGAGACGACCCGTGTAAGCAACCACTAATACACCGAACGTCCGACCATTGCTACTACAACAACAACTCTCAGCAAGATTAAACGTATTTATAGAAAACAGTGTTACCATTGTGGATATCTCACTTTTTTCTTGTAATATTGACTTGAGATTCGCAATTAGCGACCATAGACCTGTTCGGTCCTAAGATTTCAAGACCGGTTTTAGGTTTTTATGAATAGCGGTTTTCCCAGCGGTCAACCGGATCATTAAAAAGACCGTCTTATGGTAAGAAAAAAAAACCGGGTTAAAAACCGACTCATTAAAAAACCGAATCACCAAAAAACCGACCGATTACTCGAGTCCTCGAAAACCGACTTGTTAAAAACCGACCGGCTCATGGTTAAAAAAAAAACGGTTTAAAAACCGACGAAGATTGAATTGGCATAAAATGGTGAAACTGATCAGTTGACCTGTGTAATGAACCGCCTGTAATGAACCATATTATGGTCTGGTAGTGCTGTTCCCACCAGCAGATCGAAGCAGCACCTGATGAGTAGTGATCTATTGGTGGTACGAAACCAGAGGCCAAGGGTCCCATTACACCCGGACCCAGGTGCGACCGCGTGGGCGTCTGATCCGTCTGCCAACCATTCCACCCTTATCGACTATTTTTTTTTATTCCCCATTTTTACCTCCCGTGTTTGTGTTGTCTTCCCCAGGCCAATAAATTTTTGCTAATACCTAAAGGACAGGGGCAACGAGCGGCGAAAACCCCGCCCACATCTCCCGAACTGAGCTACAGCAAGCATAGGCCGTTGCTTAGCTCGTTGAGGGGCCTTTTTCTTCGCCAGATGGCACGGCCCAACCTTCACGGTCATTATGCTATCTTAGGCTCCGTCCCCACCAGACCGTCCGTTACATATTTGGCGCCCAACGTGGGGCCCATTTCTGGTACAGAGCAGGACTAAGAAGAACCTTTTTGGTTTCCTTTTTAGTCCTTCCACCGATTTGTATCCCCACAAGCACATTAGGCCTACTTGCTCTAAGTCCTAGGACTTAGCCATTTTTACTTTACGTATTTTCCCCTTCAAGTAGCTGTGTTTCCCTCTGTAGCACCCCAATCCTTCCTATAGAGTAGATTATCCTTTTAGAATCAGTTCAACAAGACAATCCTGGTGTTGTGTTTGTCTTTTGTGGTTTAGCCAGGTATTTAAGGCCTCTATAAATGCTTTGAATTGCCGGCATTTGGAGCATCTTCGGTGACCGGAAGCGCGGAGGAGCCCTGGAAACCTTTTTGTTTGCCAGGATTGTGCTTCTGAGTAACTTAAAAAAAAATTCTCTGCACAGTATTGCATTTTTCTATTGTTCATGTGCTCAGCAGCTTACAGAGTTTATGAGTGAATTACGGCAAGGAATGCAGTGTTGCGCCTCTGCTGGCCTCAGAATTCTTTGTAACCTATTGATCATCTGAATAACTGGGAAATGTAGTATTTTTTTTTTTTGCTTTGCTAATATTTCCCCTCTACAATGGTTGTCGGCTGACTCCGGTACCCAGCTCGCTATTGTTTTGTTTTGTTTTTTTTTTTCTATTTTTAGCAGCACACTTTGTCCTTAGCTTCTTCTTCTTGGCAGGCCTCGAAGTAGAAGCTGCCCTGTAATGAACCGCCTGTAATGAACCATATTATTTGTCTGGTAGTGCTGTTCCCACCAGCAGATCGAAGCAGCACCTGATGAGTAGTGATCTGTTGATGGTACGAAACCAGAGGCCGAGGGTCTCATTACACCCGGACCCAGGTGCGACCGCGTGGGCGTCTGATCCGTCCGCCAACCATTCCATCCTTATCGACTATTTTTTTTTATTCCCCATTTTTACCTCCCGTGTTTGTGTTGTCTTCCCAGGCCTATGAATTTTTGTTAATACCTAAAGGACAGGGGCAACGAGCGGCGAAAACCACGCCCACATCTCCCGAACTGAGCTACAGCAAGCATAGGCCGTTGCTTAGCTCGTTGAGGGGACTTTTTCTTCGCCAGATGGCACGGCCCAACCTTCACGGTCATTATGCTATCTTAGGCTCCGTCCCCACGGGCATCTTCGGATGCTAACCAGACCGTCCGTTACACCTGTTAGAAAAATTGGTATTATGTGTCGACTGAGATGTCGAGGCTCACGTAATTTGAATGGTACAAGTGTTTAGAAGGGTTTCATAAGGCTGGAAGTGTTGATGTGAATGTACGAGTATTACACTACTGTTGAAGGCAATTTGTGCCCTTTGTTCAGGCAAAAGGATACTCTCATGAAGTGAAATCTAGGCAAGATTGGTATCATATAAGTGGGTATCATGACCATGGAGCGAATGCGTTTAACTACTGTTGATGGGATTTCCAGTCCTTTGAGTACACACAAAAAATACTCCATTTTCTCAACGGTTTTTAATCAATGAGTCGGTTTCTAACTCGGGATTCTTAACCATGGGCTAGTCGGTTTTTGAGTACTCGACTACTCGGTCGGTTTTTTGGTGAATCGGTTTTTTAATGAGTCGGATTTTTTTAAAGATCATGAGTCGGTTTTTATGACCATAAGCAGGTTTTTTTAATGATTCGGTTTTTTCGAAACCAGTACTTGGGAATCTCCGGACCGGTACTAGGTTAGGTTAGGTACAGGGGCTGCCGTGATGTGTCACAGCACACTTAGACCAACATAGGGTCCATTGTGGTATCACCGCTATCACCTTCACTCGAACCTACGCATCAAACCAGCCTGTGCTGGCGATGTAACGATTGAGCCGTTTGGCGATCATATCCTTAAGGTCATCCAGATCGTAGAAAACCCATGAGCCCAGAAACATTCTTCTCCTACCAGCCAAGGCCGGACCATGACAGAGAAGATGTAGAACAGTCTCCTCCCCTTCCACATCGCCGCAACTCCTACAGAAGTCGTGATGAGGAAGATGTAGTCTCCTGGCATGCTCCCCTATTGAGCAGTGCGCTGTGATAACTCCTACTACTCTGCCAATGTGCTTCCTGTTCAACGACAGCAGTGTGACAGAGCGGTGGGGATCAATTTTCGGCCAAATCATCCTTGTCGTTTGGCACGTATTGCCGCAGAGCCATCTAACATTAGCCCTATCTACAGCAGCGGTCTTAATCACCAATTTGCACAGGGTAAATGGCACCTTTATGTCTTTGCGGCTTTCTTCAACCGCTCTAGTTGTCCCCTCTCGGGCCAACTCATCTGCCTTGCAGTTACCCGCAAAGCCACTGTGGCTCGGAATCCAACAGAGGGTAATATTGAAGAAGCCAGCCATCTCTGCGAGTGCTAGGCGACAGTTCTCGATAGTTTTGGATGTCGTCAAAACGGATTCGAGTGAGCGAACCCCCACCTGACTATCCGTATAAATAGTAATATCCTTCACAGTAATGACGTTACTGCCTAGCCAGGACAGAGCTTCAGAGATAGCCGAAACCTCCGCCTGTAGGATACTGCAAAAGTCCGGGAGACCGAGTGATAGGTTAATCCCCAGTCCCTCCGAGTATATGCCTATCCCGACCCCGTCGTCGGTCTTAGACGCATCTGTATAAATGGTCATGGGTTCGGTGGTGGAGGCCGCGTCTCCTACCCATTGACTCCTCGACGGAATGAGACTAGTATAGTTCTTGCCAAATTGGTATTTGGAAGAAACGTAGTCCAGTCCGTCTCCCTTAGGAGATTCAGACTGTCAAGTACAGTCGAGTGTCCCACACTCAGCGCACGCCACTGACCCGCCTCACGAAGGCGTAGAGCCGTGGTTGCCGCCAGTTGTTCGCCAATTATATCCAACGGGAGTAAGCCGAGTATCATATCTAATCCGGCTGATGGAGTGGTTCTAAAAGCCCCCGTCGTGGCCAGCGCAGCCAGCCTTTGTACCTTTCCTAGGGTATTACAGTAGGCCGCTACTCTAAGTGCAGTCCACCACACACTAATACCATACAATAACACAGGGCGTACCACAGCTGTATATAACCAATATACAGCTTTCGGCTGCAGGCCCCAGTTCTTGCCTATGGCCTTCCTGCGCGAGTAGAATGCAGTAGTAGCCTTTTTCACCCGTTCTTCAATATTAAGCTTCCACTTTAATTTCCTGTCAAAGATGAGACCTAGAAATTTTGCTTTATCTGCGAAGGTGAGTCTTGTGCCCTCCAGGGTGGGGGGTTCGATTGGAGGGATTGTGTGCCTTCTAGTGCAGAGCACAAGTTCCGTTTTGTCCGGGTTAGCTCTAACACCGCACCGATTAGCCCACTCCGTTAGAATGGATAGGGCATTTTGCAGCACACCGCTGAGGGTATCAGGAAGCTTACCCGTGACTGCAATCACGATATCATCTGCATACGCAATGACTTTACACCCAATCTTCTCCAGATTCAACAGCAGTCCATTGACCGCTAGATTCCAGAGAAGGGGATACAGTACGCCCCCTTGGGGGGTTCCCCTGCAGACACGTCTGCACATAGAAGACCGGTACTAACAGAAGACCGGTTTTAAACCGGTGGACCAGTTTTAGGAACAGGCGTACCACTACTTGCTTCATCTGGTGAGTTGGAATATAAATTTCTTAGAAACAAATCAATCAAGAATTTCTTAACCTATTAAATCCAATAAATATATGCGTATATCTGCAAGCCTACCCCTAATTTACCAAATCGTACCGTTCCATAGACATTTTTGACGTTGTGTACATGTAAACCCGACTTGCGAATACGTCTAAACATTCATCGCGTTTACGCCGAACGGGCAAAAAAAGCTAACGCATGTACGCGTCTCGTGTATGAATAGCTTAATTCAGTGTATCTATTCCAAACCGGAGCCGCTGATTATCGATCAAACCTATCCAGCATTTTTGCCGGTCCTAACGCCTAGTACGTACTGCGATTCTTTTGTGTCTCGCCAGAATCTGATGTGCCTTGATTCATTGTCGCTGTGAACTTTGTATGTATTTTTTGCATCTTCTAATGTGTCGAGGCAGGCGGTATTCTGGCGAGACGCAAAAGAATCTATTGAAGAGTCGCAGTCCGTACTAGGTGTAACGAATCATTACCGTACATCGTAACCTCAGTAATTCAAATTTGAATTTAATAAATTTGATTTGAATTTGTCATTCCAAATTTCAATCTAAAAAACCAAAGAAATATCTTTTTCTCTCTTATTATTGAAATAAATCTTAATAGTCAAATAGACTGTGCAACGCAAAAAGCAAAGATAAACAGAAACAGCCTACTAGTAAATCCGGCACAGTTGTCTGTGCAGGTCAGCGTCACCCCACACTTACATCTTTTTGCCTTCACACATTCCAGTTTGGCCTCGCATGTTTGTGTTGTGTACCGAAACGTGTTCGCATAAAGTGAGCTCAGACGGGAAACAGAGTCGGAATACCGACGCTCTGCTGAATTAATGAACAAAAAAAATAAGCGTTGATACCCTTCACAGTTTTTAGAAATAATCTTGAATTAAATCATCAGTTTTGATTTGTTTGCTTAAAATTTTGTGGTGAAGATTGATCCATTCTACATTTGCCACTTTGAAACTAGCAGCAAGACTTGTTCCAATTTCACTGTTTCTATGGGAGATATATGAAATAGTGAACCGATTTCAACCAAGCCAGATATACATATGATAGATTTGGCTATAAATATTAAAATTGGTAAAGATATCTTCTGAAACTAAAAAATTTTGCTAAGTACTCATAAAACTTACTTGTGTCCAGTTGTTCCTACTATGACAGCAATGATATAGTGGCTCAGAGGTACTCATATATACGGCACGGTTGCAAACTCCATTGCAAAGCTAATACAGCATTTTAGTGAAGGGTATAAAACCTCACGGCCGTCCACAAATCCGGCACATGCGCGCACTCGCTGACTCGCAACAAACCCGACGAAACACATACAGTTGAGAACCGGTATCAGGTACCGAAAACTGAATACGAACATGTGCAGGCAGTCGGGAATGTCGGAATGAAATATTTTTCATTCGGTTTTGAGTATCTGAAAGTGAAAACGTGTTCTGGTGTTTTGTGCGTTGAACGCGAACATTATGGATTACAGTGAATTAATTTCAATGGTTTTCTCAAAGCCCGCAATATGGAACCGGCAATGCAAAGAACACAGAGATCATCTTGTGGTGGATCGGGCATGGGAAGAAATTGTGGACGAATTAGACATGGACGGTAAGTTATTTTATTTATCTTTGCATAGTTTGTAAACTAATTTTTAGTCAAGTCGAAAATAGATTTTCTAGAAGAAATATTTTTCTTAAGGTCGCCACACACAAGCATTTTGGTCGCGAGCATGAATGGAACCACGTCAAACTCAGTAGAAAAAAATCTCATTTCGACCGTTCTATGATATTTTATAGTTCGATGGAAGTTCAGTTGTTGTTCTGCACGATCATGTGTCGCGACCTTTATTCAACTTGCATTCTCGAGCGGTTGTTTTCACGTGTATTCGGATCACAAGAAATACGGAAGTTTGGTTTTAATTCTGCATATCAACTTTGTATGAGTTCCATTCAAAACACTCAGATTCGTATGTAGCTTAAGCCGCGTTTCCATGGAGCGACAAAAGTCCGTCGACGTACATCGAATGGGAGATAAGCCCGTGTTTGTTCACATGTGTCAACAAAAGTCTTTCAAGATTTGCAAAACACCAGTACGTATTTCACATATAATTACATAAAACACGCGCAGACACTATTACGACTAACAGTCGCAGTCACTCATTTCAGTGGTTTAAGATCACGTCATTGGCCGAATTTCATTCCTTGAAAAGCACATCATAACGAATCGCTCAGTAACGAGCGACAAAGTATTGCCCAGGACAATACTCTGTCGTTCGACTGAAAAGTCTTTCCATACTGTTGAAAGTGCTGTTCCCACGAGGAGATTCGTGAGCTTTTTGTTGTCCGACTTGTGTTTTTCAACAAAAATCACCTCATGGGGAACGATGCCCTAGCTTGACAAGGCTTTTGCCACTTGAAACACTGTCAGTTGAGATTCGCGACTCTCAGGCTCAGGTCGGCCGCATCTTGGACGTAGGCAGCGCAGCTCGCGCAGCGCGCACATGGCATTGTTGTTGTAACAACTGTCAAAATCTCATTTTACAACAACAATGCTATGTGCGCGCTGCGCGAGCTACCCAGCCTACGTCCAAGATGCGGCCGGCCTAACGGTAGGCGTGTTCTTAAAACCGGTATACCGGTTTGGTACTGTTCTTTTTTTTTCAGTACCTGTACTAATCTCGACCAGTGCTCGGTTTTTCAGTATCATTTTTTTCTCGTGCTTTTTTTTTTAACCATAGGCCAGTTAGGTCCGTTTTTTTTTACTCGTTTTTAAGGTTTTGTAGTAAAAACAAAACCCTTAAGAAATCGATCATGCGTCCGTCTGTCTGTCTGTCCATGAAATATCTCACGAACCGCCGAAGCTACGTGCATGAAATTTGGTGGAAATATGTGAAAGTACTATAATTCTCTGGAGAAAGCGACGCGTTGTTGTAGGTCAACTTTAAGGGGGGATCCCCATAGAGGGGAAATGAAGGTCGAATTTTTTTTTTCTTTGGTATAGGCAAGAAAGCTACCGTCGAGTACATTCCCTTTTTGGTATTTTCATCCAATTTGATAAAGATGAAAAGAGGTAGAGGGGAAAATATGTGATCCGAGTTTGCCCCCCCCCCCCCCTTGCATTTCGAGACCGTTATACCAGGGGGGTGGCACTTCATACGATTTAAGCAAAAGCGCATTGGCAATTGATACGCAAATAATCAAATGAAAGTTGCCTTTAGAGGGATAGGGACGGCAACATTTGAAAAAGCTCTTCAAATTCCAACTGCCTAGTACGTTTCATCGTATGAGTAACATACTTGCTATTCCGCATTACCCCTTCGTGTACTGATGGAATCCAACACATATGCACTACCAGGCAGGCACTCCTAATTCGTATAGAGTCCCATTTCTTGTTAGCAATAATCTCTATTCTTTGGTTATACTTAGAAACATGAAAATTTGCAGGAAAGCGGCATTTAACCAGCATAGAAAACTACAAGTAGTAGAATTTTGATATCTCGTCAAAAAAGGTTAATAATAGTACGTTTAGTTGCAGTTAGCACACCCCTGCACTCCTTAAGCATACCCGAGGTCAAAAATATTGATGGGCAATGATAACCAACATCATTGGCAATAATATCTTTAAGTTTCATTATAATCACATAATATTTAATAATAGTACATTCATTTAAAGTTAGGCATTTTGACACAATCCACACAAAAAATACACCTACCGGCTTCATAGGTGTGAGTACTACTTTCATGTTGTTTTTCGTAGTGCGAATTGCAGTTATTTAATTAATCATTTTTGAAAGGATAAAGATTGGTTGGGGGCGCTGCGTCGTAATTGACCAACTTTACCGGGTGGAACGGGGAGGGGTCCACATAGAGGCGAAATTAAGGTTAAATTTTTTTTTTTCGGCTGGTATCGGCAAGCGAGGTGTCGTGACAAACGTAATGTTGAGTACATTCCATTTTTTTTGCATTTTCTTAAAATTTGTAGAAAGGGACTCAGTGGGGGAGGAGAAAATATTAGTTCGTAATTTGAGTGATGATGAATTAATTTGAAGTAGGATGGAGAGAGATGAATAGCGCTTTTTATCAGAAGAAGTTGGTGAGACTTGAGCGATACACATCACAAATTTTTATATCTAATGGTGAAACTACACAGATGCGAGCATGACCGCGAGTGTCACTCGTAGCAAAAGTGCCTAGTCATGTTCGTCAACGCAATTGACCACTACACATTCGCGCATGCATCGCGAGTGCCACTGGCGAGCGATTTCTTCACAAGGCAAAGAATGGACGAAGTGCAAGTTTTTTCAATTGTAGCGGCATCTGCTCTGCACTTGGTAAGTGTTGCCGATTATCTGAAAGTTCTTCGGGAAAAAAGTAAAAACAACACGTTGCCGCAGATACGCCTGTTCGGTACTGAGATTTCAGTACCGGTACTTGATATTTTCAAATACCGGTACCACAAGCGGTATCCCGGTACTCACAGGTATTCGTTCAGTACCGGTACTAGTACCGGTATTTTAAACCATGAGCCGGTTTTTTCAGTACCGGTACTGAGTACCGGGATCCCGGGATTTGAGTAGTGAAGGTTTTTCACCAAGTCTTCAGGTTTTAACATTGAAAATGTTTATACGGAACCAATTGGACTTGAATATTATGGACATTGGTGGGACGGAAATGACGTAAACATACGAGTATGTATTACAGGATATCTTCATTGAGTTATCGGATGTGGTCGTTGTTGCAATTTTGGCTGGGACACGAGAGTCGTGCATTGTATGATTGTATGATGAGTATTTCCCCACGAGAACAGGGTGGCCATTCTAGGGTGGGCGACCTTAAAACTTTTTTTTCTGATTTAACTTCAGATTCGGAATCAGCGAGCCAAAATTACCTTGTAGTTCTAACCAGCCCGATTGGACGAGTATTTCCCCACGAAAACAGGGTGCTCATTTTGGGGTAGGAAACTCCAATCCTTTTTTTCTTTTCTGACTTCATGCATCGCGAATAATACTCACTCGCCACTCGGTCGAATGTGAATTTCACTATGAGGCGAAACCGGAGACTGTGTCTAACGAAGTTGCGCACAAGGAGCTCACAGCGAGCCACCGGGTGCGTCACATCCGCTGATTCTAAATTTGAAGTCAGAAAAAAACAAAAAAAAAGAATTGGAGTTTCCTACCCCAAAATGGCCACCCTGTTTTCGTGGGGAAATACTCGTCCGATCGGGCTGGTTCGAACTACAAGGTAATTTTGGGTTGCTGATTCCGAATCTGAAGTCAAAAAAAGAAAAAAAAAATTGGGGCTGCCCACCTCAGAATGGCCACCCTGCTCTCATGAGGAAATACTCATCATACAATCATACCATGCACGACTCTAGACATCTCGTGTCCCTACACAAAAATTGCACTTATAGTAACGTACGTTAAACCGAAAAAAAGGTACCAAACCGGGATCCCGGTATTAGGAACAGGCCTAGCCGCAGACGATGGTGGATGAGAGCAATTCATCGCAATATGACATTGTAAGTTGGCTTTCTTTGAAAATTATTTAACCATGAGATAGTTTGTAAATAGTTTGCAACTCACACCTTTAAGGTGCGTTTTGCTAGGAATTACTCTGCGTCGATCGACGATGAAAAAGATACTATAGGTTGATCGCTAATCGCAAACAATGTGCGACGATCGTGTGCCTAGCAAAATACACCTTTAGGTTGCATCGGTTCTAATGCTGCGTTCATGAACGACTAATTAATCAAAATTCCAAAATTTGGAAAATTAGATAGTTTCAATTCAAACACTCTTCTCACTGTATTACTCCAATTCAAGAATTGTGAAACTAACAATTTGTTGTATTCATTATTAAAAAATTAAGCGTTGGTTTTTTATTCTCAAACAAAGTATCCACTTCAGTTTTAAAATAATGAAAAACCACGGCTTTTATTACTGACGGGAACCCGAACGTTAATCAACCCACTAAACTTCACGCGTTTAATTGAATTCGTCGGGAACTCTGCTGAAAATGAATACACAAAAGACGACGACGACGCAAATATCTATTCGGTACCCGCGCCATTCGCAGCGAATGTATAGTGTGTCTGCGCGTAGTTTACTAGCTCATCATGAGTGCACGTGCGACGAGTGACTAGACGCATGTGTAGTAGGCCGCTCGTCATTCGTAGCGCCAATTAACTCGCCGCTCGCATGCATGTGTAGTTTCACGGCTAGACCTTATAAAGGTAAAAGGTTGTTGTTGTTGTAGCAATGGTCTGAATTCGGTGTGTTTGTTGGTTACATGCCTACGGATTCGTCTTCATCCCCGGTGTTGAGGGATAGAAAGTTAGCTGCCTCTATTGGGTTCTCCCACAGCGATCTAGGAATCACGTGCGTTGGTGCAGCTGGGCGGTGAAAGATGTGGTCTACGTCGTGAGGGGCCCCATAACATGCAGGACAGATGTTTGGAACGTCCTGGTCGATGCGGGATAGGTAGGAGTTCAGTCGTGAACACCAGATTGACCGAAGTTGGCCGAGTGTCGTTCTCGTAGCTCTCGGAAGTCTTTCCTCTTCCGGAGATATCATTGGTGGTATGGACGAGAGAACTGAATTCGGACCTAGACCTGTGATTGACTAATGAACCTCCTCCTGATGTATCGCTGCGATGGTCAACCTGTGTGCGCCACTATCAAAGCGTACCCTTTTTTGTACCTCTGGACATCCCTTTCTAGGTCCCTCAAGTCGCGCCTGACATATCGGGGCGGCGGCGTCTTGTCCATGAGGTTGGAGTTTGGGTAATCACTTCGGAAGCAACCCACCAAGTATTGCTTGGCAAGAAGCTGATTGTGGTCCCTTAAAGGCATCATCCTGGTTTCCTGATGTAGATGGTCCTGGGGTGACATCAGGAGACAGCCAGTAACAGTACAAAGAGCGGCATTTTGGCACGATTGAATCTTTTTCCACTGTGTGTCACAGAGATTCTGTGATCACACAGAAGCCGCATAGTTGGCCACTGATCTTCCGACTGCTTTATACGTGACCAGTAGAGTTTCCTTATAATAAGGTAACATACAAACACACTTTTCTTCTTGCATTGAAGGGTTTTGGCAGCTCTTGGCCGTTGTAAAACGGGTCGCTCCGGTGCGTAGAACCGGCTGCCGCAGGAACGAAAGGTAAAGGGTACATTACTTTTGCTCCGACGAAAGTATATAACTCCTTAAAGGAGACTCCGTAGGTATACCAATGTTAAATGATCAGGGTCCCCTCCTCAGTTAAGCCATGTCTGTCTGCCCGTCTGTCTGTCCGCTCGCACGATATAAGTTTCGATAGAACGAAGCTAGCGACTTGACATTCTGGTCAAATGTTTGCAGTAGGATACTGTTGCTTCGCATTGAAAGCATGATCTGACCAATAGGAAGTTACCTCCCCTTACATTTGTAACATAATTAAATGTATCTATAATACATAATAGAATAGAGAGAGAATAGAATAAACAACAAGAGCTCCTTGAAAATTGGGCTAAAAAAATTATATCGATCAGTTGGAAACAAAGACTACGTTTCGACGGTGGTGGGAATCAAAATATTAACTGTGGTATATTCGAGCTAGTACATGTTCTTGGTGTATTTACACCGACGAGTGCACCAAGTATAACCGATGTCAGCAGTAGTTTTGGTGTCATTTCGGACATTCGAATTGATAACTTTGAGTCAGACATTCGGATTCGTGTCCACAGCAGAAAACGCAAACGTTACACGCGATGACAGCTGTTGTCAGCTTAGTACCGCATAGCAAGTGGAGTTAAAGTTAGTCGTGGTACTAACTTGGTACCGGTACGTTTACACCATGGCGAGTTTCTTCGTATTAGTTAATCCTACAAGTCGTTCACACGGTCTAAACGCACATAGTGTAATCTCCTTACAACATGTCCCGTAAACCAAGTGAAAATCCAATTTTAGCTCTTTCATAACAGCGATTATGTAGATTTAAAAGTTTAAGGCCCGTTCTCTCAATGTCCTGTTAAACTGCCTGCTAGCTAACAGGGACTTATTTATCAAAAGTATAAGCCTATACCATATACAACTTTGTAAGGACAAGGATGGAAACATCATCAGCGACACCGATGGCATTAACAAACGGTGGGCCTCTTATTTTGAAGAGCTTCTGAACCTACCATCTAACATCCCCACACAAGAAGCTCTCGACGATATTGTTGATCTAGGCCCACCCATACAACCCCCGACAGTAGAGGAAGTTGATCTCGCGTTGCGGTCACTACAACGAAATAAAACGCTGACGAGATTCCAGCTGAACTGCTAAAATTCAGTGGAACGAGTCTAGTTGATGCCATACATCAATTACTCCTGCGAGTATGGGAGGATGAGGAGATCCCAGACGATTGGCGCAGAAGCATCATCTGTCCAAATCACAAAAAAGGGAGATAAACTGCGGTCTGAGAATTACAGGGGAATATCGCTAGTTTGTACGTCCTATAAAATTTTGACGAAAATTCCGGAAAATAGAATAAAACCGTACGCAGAACGAATTATTGGCGAAAATCAAATCGGTTTGAGACCTGGTCGCTCCACAACCGATCAACTCTTCACAGTCAAACTGATACGCCAGAAGTGCAGCGAATATAACGTCAACGTATACTAAATCTTTGTCGACTTCAAGCAGGCATACGACAGTATCGATCGTGGAGTACTGTACAACATCATGCTGCAATTTGGTATACCGGCCAAATTAGTTCGACTGACAAAGATGACGATGACCAACTCCGTCTCACAGGTCAGGATCCATAATAGACTTACAGATCTATTTTAAACACGCACTGGTCTGAAACAGGGCGACGGACTGGCACCGACGCTCTTCAACCTAGCACTGGAATACGTTATTCGGGCCATGAATTTGGACAACAGCAAGACGATACTCATCAAATCGATACAATTAGCAGCGTACGCCGACGACATCAACATCATGTAAAGATTGGCCGACGCAGAAGAACTTCTGCATACGCTTGATACCGCTGCAAAAGAAGTTGGACTACGTATCAACGAGGGTAAAACTAAAATAATGATGCAATCGACGACAAGGACACCTGCACAACCGAGCATCAATGTGGGGGACCTCAACATCAAGTTCGTGAACAACTTCATATACCTGGGCTGCAACTTGTGAAGAGACCCCAACGAAACTGACGAAATCAAGCGACGGATACAGTTAGCTGATAAGACTTTTTTCTCGGTTCTTCCCATAATGAAATCGAAACATGTGCACAGAAACACGAAGCTCCGCGTGTACAAAACCATTATACGACCAGTGCTATGCTATGGCTGCGAAGTATGGGCCCTAACTTAAGCCTCCGAAAACATGCTAGATACATTTGAACGTAAGGTTCTACGGCGAATTTTCGGGGCTGTTTGCGATCGAGATGGATGGCGCATCCGGTACAACCATGAGTTGTATTAACTGTACGATGAGCTGCAAGTCTCGAATATCGTCAAACTACAACGACTTCAATGGGCAGGGCATGTACAAAGAATGAACGATGATCGCATGCCTAGACTGCGAGGATGACCGAGATCTCGTTGGGACAGCTCAGTAGGTGTGGACACCGCGCAACTACTGGGCTTCCAAAATTGGACGACGCGGTCACGTGACCGAGATAATTGGAGGACAATGATCCAGGCGGCCAAGGCCCGACGTCGGGCTGTCGCGCCACGATGATGATATACAACACCCAAAATACGATAATGCTACTCAAAAACAAGCTAGCCTTCGGCTAACTTGACGTACACCTTCAACAGTCTGTGTTGCTATAAATGGTAAATGCAGAAGGGATCAACCATTCTCCATTTACCACTTTGAAATCAGCAGTGAAACTTGTTCTGATTCCATTGTTCGTATGAGAGGTATATGAAATATTGATTGAAATTGATTTCACTCAAATTTAGGAATGCGGTTTGGCGGTAACTATGAATTAATGTGAAATTTTGGTAAAAATATATTTAGAAACAAACAAGTATTTCTGACAAAAACTTTCTTTTGGGCCGGTCATGACAGCTATATGATATAGTAGTCCAATTTAAACCAACTTCGGGAATGGAGTTTGGTAATAGATACCATGAAAAAATATGAAAATTGGGTAAAAAATCTTTAAAAACAAAAAAGTCTTTTTCACAAATATAAATTATTGGACAGTTCGTTCTTATAGCAGCTATACGATGCAGTGGTCCGATTCCTTTGGTTCCGACATATATACAGTGTTCTATAGAAAGAAGGTTTTATACAAAATTTAAGCTCCATAGCTTTAAAACTGACAGACTAGTTTGCATAGAAACAGACGGACAGACGGACAACACTTAATCGACTCATTCTCGTCGTATTGACCAAGAATATATAAAGTTTATATGGTCGGAGATGCGTTATTCTGCGCGTTGTAAACTTCATGACAAAGTTAATATACCCTATCACATTCGTTAGGGTATAATAAAGGGAGAAAATCACCATATTTTGTCGTATTTTGGGTGTTGTATATGGTTTAGGTTTAGGCTTTTAATAAATAAGTCCCTAATAGGTAATGCGTTTCACACAGTGAAAATTCTAAGCGAATAGGCTTAGGCTGAACATTTTTGGGTGGGGATCATTGCTAAGTGGTCTCGTTGACTGCTTATGGTACACTCCACTTTTATTCTCAAAAAATATAAAAATGCGCTTATGCGTGACTAATAGGTAATGCGTTTTAATAAATAAGTCCCTGTTTGCTAACAGGCAGTTTAACAGGACCTTGAGAAAATGGGCCTAACTCATGCGTCCCGTGGGGTGACGGGTTTAGAACATGCATCCCTAGGTGAGTCCTACCTTGATCGTAAGAGATGACTAAATGGACCGACCACGTGCAGGCAACTACAACACCTCTAGAAGAGCCTGCGGCACTGTTCAATATCTTTTGGACCTCGCACAGGTCCGTGTGTGTGAGTGGGTTGCCGGATTTGGAGACCACGGATCAAGATGGGGATGGCTTTCTTTCTCAGCCGGCGAAAATGTATTGCGCGTTACTACAGGCACATAGTAGGTTGCTATGCGGAATGAAACCATAAGTTAAACCAAACTTCCAATTTTCACTGAAACATGAGTCGCACCTGCACTTTGCAGGAATTTGACATCTATCCTGGGTTGATATGACTAAAGTGCCCACTGACAAGATTATACATCAACATGGAGTTTTAGTAAGTAGTGGATACAGCTGACAATCACTCTGATTATAGCACTCTGGTTATAGCAAAAATGTTGGATTAGGATGTTGAAGAAATTTAACAAAAGATACAGTATGAAGACCACCACAGATGGAATAAAAAGTAGCAGAATCTTGCTGCTTTCCACTCACACTTTATTTTCATTAAATTTTGATTAGAATTTGAGCACCATCGACTGATTTGACAAACGCCTTCAATCAACTTTGATAGGTTGTTGACACATATAAAGTAACGTAAACGTAGGTTGCCAAACTGTCAAGAGTATACTTTAAACATGTCAACCCAGCTGAATATTTTTCGAATCAAATCTGAAAAAGGCTTCTAATTCCAAATCGTTTTTTTGTTCTTTTCTATATCCGTACAGGTTTATATCTTCGAAAAAAGTGGCGATATTTGCGCGATCAATTTTCTGTTGAATTGGGCAAAGCAATGACGCGATGTGCATACAAACCATCATGGAAATATTATAATTCTTTAACATTCCTGAAAGATGTTGTTAAACCTCGAATTGACAGTAAGAATAAGGAAAAGGTTGAGTTTATCGATACGAATATATGCACGAGTATGAGCAGTGTTGCCGAATATATAGAAGAAGAAATACCCGAGGCAACGACAACCTCTTTCCTGATGGATACTAATTCTTATCCAGATTCGGAAGCACGTATTAAGAGTGAGTATGTACCCCCGCCTAAAAAGGCACGTACTGAAATGAATCCAATTGAAAAAAATGAAACAAATGACGAAGCTATCAGCGGCGTGGAAAAGAAAAAAGAATCGCGGGATCAAAACGACGATCTATCTCTTTTACGAAGTTTACTGCCACATATCAACCAAATACCCGAAAACAGGAAATTGGTCATCGGTGTGGAGAAGAAAAAAGATCCACGGGATGAAAACGAGGATTTATTGTTTTTACGAAGTCTCATGCCACATATCACCAAAATACCGGAAAACAAAAAATTAGTTTTTAGGAACCGTTTACAAAATCTGGTCCAAGAATTTGCCTATGAATCAAACGCAACAACTCAATGATCATGACTGAGGACGTTGTTACATCGAATTAATTAATTAGTAATTATGTGTGCATGTATTATAAACATTAGAAATAAAAATTAACGTTTAATAACGTTATGTTATCTTAAACTCGTTTTTATTATCGCATTCAAATCAAATGATGACTTATTATAGTATTTCCCAGTTGAGTTAATCCGTATCCCAAATGAAAAAACTCCTTCCCAAATGAATTAAACTTTTTCCCAATATAATTAAACTATTTCCCGATTGAATTTAAGCAGAGTGAATTTATTTGTAGTTTCCGATATAATTATATAAAACCAACTTACTGATGAAATAACTTGAAGGATCACTGCATATCTATAAAACAACCATTCGTCGATTCCAGTGATTTCGGATGACATTTTGGGGTTTGAAAAAAATCTGGGGGCAGAATTTTTATCATTTGATGTAACCTTGCTCTGTTTTACTGGATCTATAGTATTTCCCAGTTGAGTTAATCCGTATCCCAAATGAAAAAACTCCTTCCCAAATGAATTAAACTTTTCCCCAATATAATTAAACTTTTTCCCAACATAATTAAACTATTTCCCGATTGAATTCAAACAGAGTGAAATTATTTGTAGCTTTCGATATATGTAATTATATAAAACTAACTTACCGATGAAATAACTTGTAGGATCACTATAATTCAAAATCCCTAACCAGATTGAACGCAGAAAGCAGCAGAAAAGCAGAAGCAGCGGAAAGCATGCGTTTCCCTTAAGCCACCTAGATTAGACGCAGCGGCAGCAACAGCGGCAAAAGCAGATCTTCCTTTAGTTTTTGTTGCAATCTGCGTCAAAATTGGCAATCCAAAATAAATTTCGCACGGAATTAGGATTGATACTAGATCCAGTAAAACAGAGCGAGGGTACATGAAATGATGAAAATTTTGCACCCAGATTTTTTTCAAACCCCAAAATGTCATCCGAATTCACTGGAATCGACGAATGTTTGTTTTATAGATTTGCAGTAATCCTTCAAGTTATTTCATCGGTAAGTTAGTTTTATATAATTATATCGAAAGCTACAAATAAATTCACTCTGTTTGAATTCAATCGGGAAATAGTTTAATTATGTTGGGAAAAAGTTTAATTCATTTGGGAAGGAGTTTTTTTATTTGGGATACGGATTAACTCAACTGAGAAATACTATATCACTTATTTTCTTCCTACGCACATGTGCCATATGTGCACACGCATTGTATACTGCATAGAGATGATTATGAATGGATTTAGATGGGATTGGTTTGGTAGACAGATAATGGTGGTTTTAGTTTCAGATAGATATTAGGATGGGATGTGAATGAATCTGAATGAATTACATAAATATAATCAGAAATTTTGAATGAGCGTAGATTTTCAATGCGTTGCGTAGTATTTATGCGGGTTCTAGTTTGGGTATTCATTTTACAGTGTGTCATTCTAAAATTGAACGACTCGGAGGCTATGTCGTTGTGCCAAATCTTTTCCTCATTCTGTTGAGTCGTTCAAAAAGAGCGACTCGTTACTATGTTACACATCAGTAGTGGCAAGCAAAATAGCCCGGACAAAAGTGGCGTTCTCACAACCACTTTTCTTCAAGCGGCGGCGATAATGAAGCGAAACTGCTTGGACAAAAGTGGCGCTATGCAGCAATGATTCCAAATATGTACATTACAAATAATAGGGGAACCGGTTAATTCGTGCGGCTTTCTAACAGATGGCGTAACTTCATTTTTATTCCAGTGATTCACCTTTCCAAATATGTGTTGGAAAGCTACTGTCATATAGTTTCAGAATCAGTATGTGTCATTTAGCTGAAGCGTAAACAACAATACTTTTTTTTTACTCTGAAAATGTCGAATTTTGTGCCGAATAAAGTGTTTTTGCGGGGAGTACTTCCTCATTACTTCAATATCAAGAAAAAGGCTGCCGAAAGTCATCGTATTTTGATGGAAGTGTATGGTTGTGCATGCTCTAGCTGAGCGTACGTCCCAGAAGTGGTTTGCACGGTTTAAAAGTGGCAATTTTGACTTGGAGGACGATGAACGGCCCGGACAGCCAAGATCCATCCCAAACGCAAAAAGAACTTCCAAAATCACTTGGCGTCGCTCAACAAACCATTTCCGATCGTCTAAAAGCAATGGGAATGATCCGGAAGGTAGGCCATTGGGTGCCGTATGAATTGAAGCCAAGAGACGTTGAACGCCGATTTTTCACATGTGAACAACTGCTTCAACGGCACAAAAGAAAAATTTTTTTGCATCGAATTGTCACTGGCGATGAAAAGTGGGTCCATTACGATAATCCAAAACGTCGGGCAACGTATGGATACTCCGGCCATGCATCATCATCGACGGCCGTTCAGAATATTCATGGCCTGAAGGTTATGCTGTGTATTTGGTGGGACCAGCTGGGTGTGATCTATTATGAGCTGTTGCAACCGAATGAAACGATCACAGGGGAAGTCTACCGACGACAATTGATGCGTTTGAGCCGAGCACTGCGCGAAAAACGGCCGGAATATGAACAAAGGCACGACAAGGTAATTTTGCAACATGACAATGCTCGGCCACATGTTGCACAGGTCGTCAAAACCTACCTTGAAACGCTGAAATGGGATGTCCTACCCCACCCGCCGTATAGTCCAGACCTTGTGCCATTCGATTACTATCTCTTCCGATCAATGCAACATGACCTGGCTGACCAGCACTTCTCCAATTATGAAGAAATTAAAAATTTGATCGATTCGTGGATAGCGGAGAAGCCGGCCGAATTTTTCAGCAAAGGGTATTTGTCAAAGTTATAGCTAGCGATGGACAATACTTTGAATATTAAATTTGTAACCATTTTTTAACAATAAAGCTTCAATTTTCTGTTAGAAAACCGCACGAATTAACCGGTACCCCTATTACGTGCAAACAATATTTGAAGCGATGCATCATTTTAGTTTATATGAAAAAAATTTAAAAAAAAAATATGAAATATGACATATGCCAAAATGTCCTTGCCTGTACCTTAAGTTATATTTTGAACGACCCTGTAGGTAGGCAAACGTACTGTTGTAATCACAAAAACAAATTATAGTCAAATGAGTCAAAACGTGAATTCTATTACTCAGATAATAATAGTATAGCTGAAATGGCTTAGAGCCCATCTCAATTTTCACTTCGTCCCTAAACTAAATAGATCAAATATGTTTAAAACCATATTTCTTTGTTATTATCATGAACTATAATTAACGCTGATTAAAAGGAAAAAAGGAAATATCTTTGTATTACCTAAGTATCACTTATAGAAAGATGCATCGGTAAATAAATAAAAACCTCTTTGGTACATAAATACATACTCGTACACTGCATTTTCAGGAAACAATTTGAAAAATTCATAATTGCATCCGTTGATTTATCCTTTCACCCTAAATGCCCTCTTGGCCCCGCATTTATCTGTATCTCCAGCTCCACCCAGTATCATTTCAAGCAAAGATTAATACAAGTATTTTTTTCTCTTCTCTCACTGGCATCTACGGGTCTATTACTAATGCCTAATGTACACCTGCTTGATATATTCTGGCCTGTTGTTGGTTAATCATTCATCCGACAAGAGTCGTCTTTCAACCTCCGGAAACAGACAGTATCATCAGTGACTGTAAACATTTTGAAGCATGTACATAGATAAATTGTGTACGTCCCACAGGTAGAATGCAACTTGTTTCATGTTCATGATCTTAATGAAGATGCGGTCTCTTTTGAGGTGAATCGAGAGACAGGCAAGCAAGCATGCAACCAAAGCAGTCAAGTAATCGCAGCTCGACACAGGATCGGAATGGTATTGTGCATTATACTAATAAAGGAATTTTAATTTAAACAATGGGAATTCACTAAATTTTATTAGCCTCCGGAATTTCCGATAGTCTTCGAGCTCGTAACGATATGGCGGCAATCTTATTATACTACAACTGCAAGAAACATGCAAATAATTATTGTACTCACTGCTTAGTTTGAAAAAGGAAACCAAACTATCGTATGGACTTACCTCGACTCGATGTTGTGCTTCCCACATGGCCGAACAAATTTGAATTTGCATCCCAAAAAATGCGATCGAAGCAAAGTACCACTTTGTTGAGATTTCCGAAGCCAAGACGTCGAATTGCTTCCTGCTTCCAATCCGGCAATGGTGGATCGAAACGCATGGTATTCGCCAGGTTCGGTGAATTCTCCGATACGGCTACCTTGAGAACGCCTAGGGGCAGCGTACATAATGCCAGGTCAGCTGAAATTGAAAATGGGAAACACGAGTGTAATCGAGATAAATGCTCAATTTACCTTTCAGTACATGGAGATAACAATAAATCGCGTCACATTGCATAGTACCAAAAAGGAGCAAGATGACTCGGCTCGACTGAATGAGCCAGCAGGGCTAAAGGGCGAAACCACGCAAGCATCTGGTTTAGTTTCAGGCGAATAAAAATAAAGCAAAAATCTAGATGTATAGTTCGAGTGCATTGAAAATGACGTGCGTGGTACGTAGTAGTAGTTTCATGTTTGCAGCTCCTCCTCGACGTCGTCAACGGCGGCATTCTAGTCTAGAGCCGCCAAGCTTCCTTGTTAAGAACGGATGAACTGCGTGCGTGCATGTCATGTGACGGCATCGGAACCGCTTTCTTAAATGGTATGTTCCAATCGTTTTTTCTAGCAATTAATGTCTTGGAGCAAAACAGATACAAGAGCAAGAAGTCCTATGGTCGCCACACACGATCGTGCACAACCACGACCAAACTTCCATCGAACCATCAATTTCGTAGAACGGTGTAAATAAGGAGAATTTTTTTCCGCACGTTCTATGAAATTGATGGTTCGATAAAGTTCGGTTGTGGTTGTGCGCGATCATGTGTGGCGGCTTTTAGTATCCATGGAGCATTTGAGGAAAATGCGACTTGATTCCAAGAGACAGGCACACCGTTGTAAGTCGATAAAGATGATGCATCTTGAATCTGTTCCGGTTTATTGCACTTAAGACGCCGTCATGGCCACTGAGGGAAAAACTAATTTGGATAACGAGATTAGGGTAATAAGTTGGAATATTAGGAAATTCACGAAAGATAATTTGGATAACAAGTTGTCGTTCGATACCTCAGTATTCATTCTAAATGTCTCCATCATTTGCAGGGCGATCATCTTTTCTGGACTCTGACTTTACCCATTAGGAACCTATGGAATGCATAATTTGTGGTTGCCATTTTTTTCAGATCGTTTCAATGACCAATGATCAAATCCTGTCAGTTTAGGTATTTGGAAAATTCTTTGTGGTTTACAGGACAATGTGTAAGCCATGTCAGTCATATGGCTACATTTGAGCCTAAGCCTACACGAGTGTACAAAGTACGTCCGTTGCAGAACTAAGTATGTACATTAGCCGATTTCACCGGATCTCAGACCGTTTTCATACAAAACGACAGACCGGTCTCGTATGGAATCTCACCGGGTCAAAGAACGTCAACTTATTTCGACAGTATCTAAATGTATGCTAAGTCCGCAATTCGACCCTACGACGGCAAAGTATATGTATGGTGGCTGTTTAAGTTCGCTCGGCACAGATCCGTGTCGTTCTTTTCACCCGTGTTCGGCCTGATGCCTGGTATGCGACGCGCGAAACGAAATGGAACGAAAACTGCACCATCGAAATCTATGTCGACCCAGCGAAATAAATTCAGCTGTTCGACACCAGTCGTCACAGTAATAGGAAAGTTGTTTAATTGACGTCACAAACTTATGTTGACGTTGACACTAAACATTTGGTTTATTACGCGACATTAGACATGAATTACGTTACATTACATAAAAATATAGTTTTCCGCCAACACAATACATCTAGGATTCGCAATCAGACGCATAGCTTGTCAAATATCCAAACGTCAAACCTTCCGCTCTTGTTCACAGTGTGCTGGAACTTGCAAAGATTCGAAATTTAATTCGCCAGCAAAACAGTGCCATCTATTGGATACGAGGAATATTATCCAATTTTACTTATGAACAAAATAACATAGAGCGAAACGAAAATCTTCGTCGGCAAAATGAAAGTTCATTTTGTAGGGGACTCGACATTTCATTTCGTTTCGCGGCCAGCATAATTTTAGGTGTTAGGCCGGAAACCAAGCGAAACGAACGCAGCGATTGGATTGAAGAGTTCACAAGGAGTACGCGTTTATAAGTAGACGTATGAACGTTGATTTTTCACCGATACACTTTTCTACAACGTACGCCAAAATCAGCAAAATCCAAGGCATGGTCATTGCTAAGACGTTGGTGAGGTGACGCGGTGTGAATTTTTTAGAAACGAAGGAATAAATGTTTTAGCGAAATGCGTGAGCCTGTGAAAATCTGTGCTTGTGTCACAAAATATGCGTCCCTCTCCATCACCTCATCAACCTATGTCTCAATATTCGTCCCGCTTAAGCAATTTAAATCTTCCGGCGTCAAGGTATAAATGACGAAGCAATGAGTTTTAAGTGCTTTTGTGTGGGATCACTACATGGAAAGTTTCTGTAAGAGTTACCAGAAAGCTGCAAGTTTTCGTTGACTCATGTCTTCGTCGAGTTCTAAGAATTTTCTTGCCCGAAACAATATCAAATGAAGAGCTAAGTCGGCGTACAGGTCAGATGCCAATCGACGAATTGATACGCAGGCGAAAATGGCAGTCTATAGGTCACACATTGCGGAAGAATGATAACAGCATTGTTTTACAAGCCATGAAATGAAACCCCAGTTCCAACCAAGGACGACCAAGAGGAGGTCCTAGAATCCGATGGCGTCGATCTGTGACAAAAGAGTGTAAGGCGTTGGGTAAGTCGTTTGAGGAGTTGTGCCCCATTACCCAAAACAGAATACGATGGCGCGCAGGGGTAGTTGACGCCCTATGCCTCACTAGGGGTTAAGGTAAAGTAGCAGTGTTATCATTATTGGGGCGACCGGTAGCGCAGTATGTTGAGGCATCAGTCTCATGTTTGACTACCGGCGTTTCGGGTTGGAGTCCCGTCCACGACGACGTTCGTGACTATGGATGTGCAGGAGATGCATGTTGGCAACTGCATTCCCGGAAACCAGTTTATGCCAACGAAACGTCAACTGGGCCACATGGAACAGTTGACGCGCTGCTATACCTCACAAGAAGTTAGGGCAATTGAGAGAGAGAGAGAGAGTAGTTATTAAGTGCCCTCGTGTAAACTCGTCACGAACGTCCATACAAAACAACGTCTGTTGTAACGGACGTACTTTGAATGCTCGTTTAGACCTAAGTTTATTCTAAAAACTGGGCGTTGTTAAGCTGGTATCTAGCCGACGTTATATTGATTGACTTTTAAGTTTACAAGTTTCAAGGGTTTACCCGTCATATTTTTCTTAATGAGGTATAAGATAAGGCTCGGTAGCCGTGAGGTCTCGATGCTTGCATCTAGAGAGGTTCATTTCCCCAGAGCGTTTATATAATATGGATACCATTAGAACCCCACAGCCTTCAGTAAAAGACTGTTATATGGATAGGAAGTGTATGCTAACAACTGCACCGTCCGAAATTTGCTAGCGAAACGTCACCAAGGTATTGCTATGCCAGAGATGTTGCCCGCCTACGTCACTAAAGAGGTCTAGGCAATTGACAACAACATCAACTATCAATTATAAAATCTTCACCCTAAGCGTAGGATCACTCGAACGATAAAGTACGGGCGTATATAAGGAGTTCACCCAAGCGCAGAGCGCACTAAAGTACGTCTGTTGGTGTGTGATTCGCAATTTAGAACCAAAAGAAGTTGCTTAGCCGTGGCGTATATTGAAAAACAGGTGAGGTTATGCAATGAATCTCACAGGGTCACGACACTCAGAACCTATTACTACCACACTTTGGAATTTACGCCAATCGATTTATGCCTTTGTTTCACAGAAATTCCGACTATGTCAACTCATTAACTTAACTTCAGCACTTGCCTAGACATCGCTGATTTTGCCCGTGACCACACGAGTGTATAAAGTACGTCCGTTGCTGCATGATTTTCAACGTACGTTAGACAATTACATTGACTCCAATACAATTCAACGTACGTTGCATGGACGTTGATTGTTCGCCAACGCACTTTTTCTACAACGCACGTCAAAGCGTAGGGCCCCACAGGCATATGAAATACGTCCGCTGCAACGGAAGTACATGAGGAGTTAACACTCCAGCTCAACTATCGCCAGTTAAGGATGGGGTATTGCTGCCGCTACTGTTTTACTCTCTTATCAGGTTAACAAAAAATTACGCGTCTGAATTACCAAGGATCACAATTTTTCTACTCCTGGAAAGCTATGGCACTATCGGCTAGAATGCGTTATACTACAGGATTTTCGTCTTGTCAATTCAGTCTCTCGTAACATCACCTTTTGCTATTAATCGAAATCGAACATAGAGGATGCCGTTTTTACCCAGGGCCCTTAAACAGCTTTTTATCCAAAAGGATATTTTCGATCAGTCGGCGAATACGAGAACTCGTTTTACTGGCCAGACATTAGCACATCATGAAGCAATCGATAATGCAGTTCTAACTATTACGTGACAGTTGGTCGTGCAATTTCTATTCACATTACTATGCAACCAATATAGCATTTTGAGTCCTTTGGTCAGGATCAATGGCATTTTAAATCCTTTCGAGTGGACAAAGGACATTCTTGACAAGCAAGTGATATCTATGCAAGATGGGTATCATATGACTCTGGGTGTTGAGGCGAATGAACTACTGTTGATGGCATTGTGAGTCCTCCGAAGAGGAAAAAGGACATTCTTCACAAGGAGGTAATATCTAGGCAAGAGTAGTTCATTTGGTTGGGAATTATGACGCAAAGGTGCTAAGCTGCACTTGCTGGCAATTTTAGTTCTTTGAACAGGAAAATAGAACCTTTTTGGGCATGAATTGAAGCAGAAAAAACCTAGCAAATATCGACAATTTCTCGACCGGCTGATGATACCAACCCTCTGGACTTAAGGGACACATAGGATATAAACGACTGAACGGGCGTTAAGGACCGAAAGACATAATGTCCTCGAATGCAATTAAAAGTCATATCAAAAGTACATTTACAGAAGGATGCGCTCTCAAAAATTAGTTTCTTGGGGACAACAAAAAGCCTTAGTGGATGTTCACACTGCGTGCGATGCCGAGCCGAGCCGGGTCGAGCGATGCAATGCGATTGCAAGCTTTTAAAGCAAGAAAATGAAAAGTCTTCAATTTTAAATGGAATCACGCTTTGAGTGTACACACTGCGCGCGATGCAATGATGAGCCGAGCGATGGCCCGATGTTTTCACAAACTTCTTTGCTTTTTCGTGCGAGTACCGGCTGCTGATTTTTGGCGATGGAATTTAATGGGCTTTGCGATGGAGTTTATGGGCCTTGCGATGCTTTGCGATGTGAAGCTTTTTGAAGCCAGTATGGTGCAAGTACGAGCTGTAAAGTAGTATTTGATGTAAGATCACACTGAAAAAATGCATGTATGTCTGCTCTTATACCCTAGACTTTTAGGCGCGGCGGTGTGGCAGTGTATACATGGAAATTATGAGGGTCATCTTCTGATTCGATTCAGCCATATCTGTCTGTCTGTCTGTCCGTTTGCACGATAACTTTCGATAGAATGAAGTTAGAAACTTGAAATTTTGGTCAAATGTTTGTAGAATGATCTTGTTGGTTGGTATTGAAAATGGGCAAGATCCAACCGAAGGAACCCCTACAGATGAAATTTCAAAATGAGCGATAACTTTCGATACAATGATGCTAGCGACTTGCAAAATGCGACAAATATTTATAGTGTGGGTTGTTTAGTTGATTTTGGGAATGGGCAAGATCCTATTGAATGAACGGCAACCTTTACTGTAAACGTTAGTTCAAATGTAAATATCCAAAATTCGAATGGATGAACGATGAAACTTTTCATTGGATCCATGCCCACAGCTCAAACTGACCATATGGAAAATTCACTTTTAATGCATATGGCCGTTGCCAGTTGGAAGTTTTGGTATCACAACTAGGTCTGTACAAGTCTAGGGTATATACGCTTTGGATTCCGGTTTTGATTCAGTATGGCTCAAATGAAAGGTTATTATCACCGTAATAAGGTCGCGTTTAGAAGGCGTGGTTTCACAAACGGTTTGAATTCAAATGCAATCTCGCCGCTCCACAAACCGCGGCGGTGGCCGCAACGGCGAGTCGAGCGGTTTATACATTCATCGTCCTAAAGCCGCCGCGGCTGCCGATTTTTGCGTTTATACACAGCGGTGCGCCGCTGCTCAATCCGCTTGTGAAACCTCTCGTCTGAGGTCGCGGAAGAGATGATGAAATTCACCAACACTGGGCCTTTCTTCATTAATGGGATGCACCCAATGGCGACGCCGTTCCATTTTTAGAGCACTGTTTTGAAATAAATTTACTGGGTCAAGCATACAAACGACATGATGTCGAACAGATTCTATTCCTTGAACTAAATTGGTCTCTACTCTCCATCATTGCGTGCAGTGAACATCCCGGATCATCTTTGCATCGCAAGCCATCGCTCGGATCATCTTTGCATCGCAAGCCATCGTTCGGCTCGGCATCGCACGGCGTGCAATGTGAACACCCACCTCATCGCATCGCTCGACCCGGCTCGGCTCGGCTCGGCATCGCACGCAGTGTGAACATCCACTTAAAATCGCCAGTATACCTGAATAAATGGTGGTGGAAAAAAAAGTAAAAAATTTATTTTGCTAATACCTTTTTTTGCAAGGGTGGGGAAACGAAACAACAAACGATTGTCCATGAAGGGCACACGTACTGTCCAGTTTGCCCTACAAAATTTTCCTTTAAGAAGCCGAATTAAGAATTCCGAACATACAAAACTGATTTTGCTAATAACTTTTTTTTTGTAAGGGTGGTAAAAGAAACTTTTCCATGGGCAAACGATTGTCCACGATGTTCAAACGAAACACCCAATATGTTTTGCCTATGTGCGTGTAGCTTAGCTTGGCAGCACACCATGCATATTTGTTGCTACTCGAAACACTGAGGGCCTATGCGCGCTCGGTTGCCGTGGTTGTTCGGTCACCGTCTACGATACTAATCTAGATCTCGGAGTTCAAATCTCGGCGCGATCAAAAATTGCCTGTGGGTACTAATAGAACTCCCACAGTGCCCCGACCTTGCCAGTATAAAGACGGCGCGGATTGGAGGTGCATGCTAGCAACTGCACTTCCGAAAAGTAGATTTGCTATCGAAACGTATCCGTATGACAGCCCTGTGGCGTATGGTGGAAGGCGTCGGGTTATGGAACGGGAAGTTGAGGGTTCAAAGCCCGATCAGTGTAAAAAAAATTTAGTTTGACTCTCCTTGTCATTCTTTCTAATTATGTATGTCATTTCAGATAAACAATTTATCGAACGTATACACCATTCTTTAACCGACATTTAAGCTCAACTGGAGGGCAAAACTTCCTCTTCCATAGTCCTCCGCGTTAGCGCCCCCTGGCCGCCAGTGATGGCGGTGGTGATGGTGGTGATGATTTCTCTATCTCTAATTGCCTTGACCCGTCCAAGGGCATGGGCACGTCAACATCTCTATCATTTCAATGCCTTGTTGACGTTTCAATAGCATATCTACTTTTCGGAAGTGCAGTTGCTAGCATGCACCTCCTATTCGCGCCGTCTTTATACTGACAAGCTCGGAGCACTGTGAGAGTTATATTAAAATAGTACTCACAGGCAGTTTTTGATCGCGCCGAGATTTGATCTCCGAGCTCTAGACTAGTATCGTAGAGCGGTGACCGAACGATCACGGCCACCGAGCGCGAACGGATATGTGCAATCGCAATATTTTTGAAAATAATCAACAAATTATAAAACTCTCCACAAAAATTACAATGTATTCATATTGGATAAATTTATTATGGACATATTTAATACCCAATATCCAATCCCATACTAGGTCTGGATTAGTATCGTAGAGCGGTGACCGAACGATCACGGCCACCAAGCGCGACAATTTGATGATGATGATTTGATTGAGATAAATCTTCCCCCTGTGGTGTGGGGCGTAAAATAATACCACGGCCTTTCCCTTTGACGGACTGTCGTTAAAACCGACAAACAAAGGACGGGATGTGTATTCCAGCAATTTGCACTATCCGAAATCTTCTATATGCTAACGAAACGTCAACTATGCCTCCGATAAGGACTGACTCAACGGTTACAACTTTTCGCTATCGTACAATGACAAAGATTTGATTTTGGAATGTGCGTACTCTCCTGGACAATGGATCAGAAGGTCCCCAGAACGCAAAATTTTGTTATTATCATTTTATTTTAGGGTTCTAGCTAGCGTATTTGTGAGGTATTGTGCTTTTAGTAAGGTCAGATAAGGAATTAAAAAAATGTAAGCAGCTAAAGGGTTAAGAATTAGAGAAAGAAAAAAGTGTTCAATAATACTTTCTGCTAGAAATCGCATGGGCAATCACTTGGCAGCGCCCGTGTGCGATGGTTACGTGACACACTATATAATCAATCTGAGATACGATTATTGCTTTTTTTTGTAGTTTTTAACCAACGGCGAAAATAATATTAGGTGTACAACTTTGCTTCCGCCGTTTTTTCCTGGAATTAAAATTAATTAATTAATTGTCAAAAAGTACTCACAGATGTATTATTCAAAGTACTGTCCATCGCTAGCGACAACTTTCGCCCATCTCTCCGGCAATTTTCGAATTCCATCTCGGAAAAAGGAGGCGTCTTTCGACGCGGTCCATGGTTGGATCCATTGTTCGACTTCCTCGTACGAACGAAAATTCTGATCAGCCAGGCCGTTCGCCATGGAACGAAACAGATGGTAGTCGGAAGGAGCGATGTCTGGGGAGTACGGCGGGTGGGGCAAGATTTCCCATTTCCGTGTTTCCAAGTATGTCTTGACCACTTTTGCGACGTGTAGCCGAGCATTGTCATACTGGAGGATAACTTTGTCGTGTCTCTCTTGGTACAGTGGTCGTTTCTCCGTTAATGCTCGACTTAAACGCATCAGTTGCGTTCGATACCGATCTCCTGTGATAGTTTCATTAGGTTTCAGTAGTTCGTAGTACACCGAGCTGGTCTCACCAAATGCAAAGCATAACCTTGGCGCCGTGAATATTCAGTTTTGCCGTCGACGTTGAGGCATGTCCGGGCATTCCCCATGACTTTCTGCGCTTGGGATTATCGTAACGGACCCATTTTTCGTCGCCGGTTACGATGCGATGTAGAAATCCCTTCCGATTCTGCCTTTGAAGCAGTTGTTCGCATGCAAATAATCGCCGTTCAATATCTCTCGGTTTTAACTCGTACGGAACCCAATTTGCTTGTTTCTGAATTATGCCCACGGCCTTGAGGCGTTTCGAGATGGCTTGCTGAGTCATTCTCAGTGATTCAGTTAATTATTCTTGCGTTTGGCACGAATCTTCATCGAGCAGTGCTTCCAATTCGTCGTCTTTGAAATTTTTTTTTCTCCCACCACTATGCGTGTCCTCGACATTGAAATTGCCACTTTTAAAACGACATGTTCTGTTACTCAGAGCAATCTCACCGTAAGTATCTGAGAGCATTCGCTGAGCCTCAGCTGCAGTTTTATTCAAATGGAAGCAGAAGATCAAAATTTCCCGCAAATGACGAGAACTTGGCTCGAAAACAAACATTTTAAATATCGAATCTTATTAAAAATGCGAACAACTTTTACTAATGCGGGGATGTCGATACGTTCACAGACGTTCAAACTCACTTTGTGACACTTTTGAACTACGTATTTTGACCAGCCCTCACCCATGCAGCCGTCTGTCGGAAAACGGCGGAAGCAGAGTTGTACACCTAATATACATTTAAACCTGAGACATAAGTTCGTTAATAGAACGTACAATTTGACAGTGCTTGAAAATATTGTAATATATGTATGTATATGTATATTTAAAAAAATAATCAACAAATTATAAAACTCTCCACAAACATTACAATGTATTCAGATTGAATAAATTTATTATGGACACATTTAATACCCAATATCCCATCCCATACATATGACGACAACGGCTGTAGTCCTCCGGGCCATTCGTCTGTATAAATAAAGACCCCGATAAACATTTATGAGCGGTGAAAAATTAATACTCGATAATCCTTGCAGATACATTTCGTGTGCGGTTGCCCCACATATCCTTCCACTATGAAATGTTAATCGAATCACAACTATTGTGCACTTGCACACGATTGGAGCCAAGAAAGCCGAAGTAAGTCGACAGGAGCAAGCACTGTACAAGTAGACAACAACAACTTACATCCATGCAACATCCAAACTACACCATGTCCGGGACCAAATGTTGTGTGTTGTCTTGTCGCATTGGTTGCATGACCATCGGCATGGCATTTACGGGATCCCCAACAAACGAATCGACTGTGCGTTGCATGCTTTACAATTTCACATGGCCTCGTATCGGAGGCAACATATTTATTCGCTCGTTTATTGATTATCGCATAATTAATTAACAAATAACATGTACGGCGGCCATAATCAATTTTGTAATAATTTTATATTAAATGTGTGCTGCTCGCTATCGCCAAGTGAGATAATATTTTTGCGATCATGTTGACAACCGAGAGATGCAACCATGATGCAGCGGCTGCTGCTGCTATTGCTGATGCAGATGGAGATGCCGAGAATGTGGATGCTGATGCGTGTTAAAATACCTTCCCCGAGGCTAGGGAAGTCAATGCAACCACGACTGCATAGAGAGAAAAATTGTTCCCGTCGAACGGAGCGCGCTAGTGCATTCAATGGATAAAACCAGCCTTTTTGCAAAGTGTTATATGTTCGCATTTAAATTGTCTCAGTTTTATTGTTTAGAACAATTTCTTTGTTCCTCTTTGAACGCAGAAAAGGTAATGTCTTCCGCGGAAAGAAAGATACGGTTTAAGGGTGCACCTTGCAACAGGAGCAGTGTAGTAACGATTAATTATCCAAGAAATTTTCCTTAGGAAACTGTTGTCTATTGACAGTTTATTCCTCGGGGAATGAAATGGGCAATTCTAGATCCTATTCACGTTACTAAAAATAGATGCTTTGAATTTTTAAGGGAATGTCGACATTATTCCCCAAATATTATAGGAGGTCCCTACTCTCATCCCAACCAAATCCTATTATTAAAAATTTATTGCAAAAACCACTACAGTATCACCCTCCTAAATGGGATTAGTACCCTTAAATGTATACTTTCTCGTATAAACTATCTATCCATCCTAGAATAACAGTCGACGGCGGCAAGAGGCTTCCTATGCCTACATATGTATATGACATACATGTCACCCTACAATACCCTAAGTACACTTACAATGACTCCATTGTGTGCCGTAATGAGATAGGTGTAACACGTATTTTCATGCCATATCCACTTGGTAATTATGTTCTGACAGAGCTAAGCTGAAATCTAGCTGCCTGCTTGACAAAGAACCAGAAAAAATAAACACAAACTTCACTTTAAGATGCTTCTGTACCGGTTCGAGGGTAGTTGGTAGTATGGAATTGTCGCATTTCTTATTTCTACCTAGGCATTGTGAATGGCAGGCATTATGGAGGATATATGAACTCAAACGTATTCACTGAACAAGCGTAGAGATATTGTGTAACAATGAGATGGTCTCTTTCAGTGGTAATTCAAGGTGAATACGTCTGAAAAATGTGGACAATATGAATACTCGTATCATGAAGAAAGACTTTTCTTGTTATGTCACCTATTCAGGTTCTTTGTCAGCATATGAATGACCTTCTTTGAGAAAAAATCAGGTCAAAAATCGTTGATCCGAAAAGGTTAACTACTGGAAACTGCCATTTAGTCAATGGATTAAATGTAGCGTATAGGGACACATGTTAGAAGTTTCCTTTTTTTCATTGGATTGTTGTTACTGTTTGCGGTTTGCACAAATTGAAGAAATAAATTGTACATCAATTTTAATCCTGTATTTAGATGGGCGGAATTAAGCTGACAAGCATTAGGTTAGATTAAAATATTTAGCAATCACAATTCTATGAAAAGACGATTTATTTTTATTACTATTGTTTATTTAATAGATAATTTTATTTTTATTACTTAGGCGGTCAGCCTGTGACGGTAATAGGGTTAAGGCTAAATGTGTTGAGCTGCATAGTGGTAAACCATTTGGACACAAGGAGTTGGGAGTTACATTTATCGTGAACAATCACCTCAAACCACACGTTATTGACTTCAAACCCATCAATGAAAGATGTGCGATTCGCATTAAGACTGGATTTTTCAACCTCTGGCTCATCAACGTGCACTCCCCCTCTAAAGTGAAGGAAGAAGAAGTAAAACACCAGTTTTACGACCGCCTGGAGACATTATTCGACTCACTTTTAACAAACGACTTCAGAATACTGCTGGGAGATTTTAATGCGAATGTTGGGAACCAGAGTTGGCATCTGTGAACCACTGACAACGGTCAACGACTAATCGATTTCGCATGAAGTAGCAACTTTGTCGTAAGCTCAACATGCTTCCCTCATCGACGCATTTATTAAGAAACTCCGGATACACGCACCGTCAACCGGATTAACCACGTCCTAATATGCAAGAGATAGGCCTCAAGTGTGATGGATATCCGATTATGCCGAGGAGCAAATTCCGATTCCGACCATCACTAAAGCCAACCTATCAGTATAGGACCTCTTCAGTGCACCAATCAAGAATAAGCCCTCCTAAAATCTTTGCGGTTGCCAACGATGTTACGGCGCAGGCATATACAGCCGCCCTTGAGGAAAAACTATGCTACATAACATCGGCAACATAGATGTACGCGGGTTTTGGGAAGAACTACAAAGCTCTGTCAAAGAGTGAAGTGAACCATATTCTGGTTTGGTTGTGCTGCTTCCACCGGTAGATCGAAGGCAGCACCTGATGAGTAGTGATCTGTCGGTGGTACGAAACCAGAGACCAAGGGCCCATTACACCGGACCGCGATGAGAGCGCGAGGGCATTTGGTCCGCCAACTATTTCATCCTTAACGCCCCATTTTTTATTATTCCCCATTTTTGCCTATCATGTTTGTGTTGTCTTCCCCAGGCCTAAGTATTTTTATTAATACGTAAAGCACAGGGGCAACGAGTGGCAAAAATCCCGCCGACGTTTCCCGAACTGAGCTACAGCAAGCATAGGCCGCTGCTCAGCTCGTTGAGGGGCCTTTTTCTCCGCCAGATGGTACGGCCTCACCATCACAGTCATTATGCTACCTTAGGCTCCGTTCCCACGGGCAGCTTCGGATGCCCACAAAACTGTCCATTACAGGAGGCCGCAGAGAAGGTCGTGGGACATAAAGCCCAGCGAACGCGAAATAACTGGTTCGACGAAGAATGCCAAAAGTCACTTGACGCAAAGAACGAAGCTTACAGGCAATGTATCCAACGTCCAACTAGAGTTAAGAGGGATGACGAGCTACGGCGAATATGAAATAGAATAATTAGACATGACAAACGAAAGCTCTTTGATGACCAGTTACCGAACTTTAATGACAACCTAGCTAACAGAAACACGAAACAAGGGTACAGACTAGTAAACACGATTAAGAATGGCTATAAACCCAGGACTAGCCTCTGTAAGGACTAGGATGGAAACATCATCACTGACACCGATAGCATAAACAAACGATGGGCGTCCTATTTCGAAGAGTTACTTAATTCCGCAGCCCACACCCCCATACAAGAAGCCCCAATCGAAGACGATATGATCGATCATGGCCCCAATACACAACCTCCGACAGTAGAAGTAGTTGATTTCGCCTTGCAGTCACTCAAACCAAATAATGCGCCGGACGCAGACGAGATTCCAGATGAACTGCTCAAATCTGGTGGAGCGGGTCTATTAAATGCAATACATCACCTACTTCTGTGAATCTGCGAGGACGAGGTGAACCCAGAAGATTGGCGTAGAAGCATCATCTGTCCCATCCACAAAAAAGGAGATAAACACTCACCAAAAATTCTGGAAAATAGAATAAAGCCGTACGCTAAATGAACCATTGGCGAGTACCAAGGCGGTTTCAGACCTGGCCGATCTACAACCGATCAGCTTTTTACGGTCAAGCAGATCCTGGAACTGTACCAAATCTTTGTTGATTTTAAACAAGCATACGACAGTATCGATCGTGATGTACTGTATAACATCACGCTGCAATTTGGCATACCAGTAAAATTAGTACGATTAACAGAGATGACGATGACCAACTTCGTCTCCCAGGTTAGGATCCAAAACAGGTTGACTGATCTCTTTGAAACATGTACTGGACGGAAGCAAGGCAATGGACTGAAGTTCAGTTCGGGTAATGAATGCGAACAATAACGGCGCTGCTCTTCAAGTCGACGCAGTTGAAAGTGTACGCTGACTACATCAACATCATGTCCCGATACCTGCCCGACGCAGAAGAATTTCCGCATAATATTGACACGGCTGCAAAAAAAAGCTGGACGCGAACCAGGACAAAACCAAAATCAATCAGTCAAGAACAACGACGTCAACAACGTCAAGTCAACCGAATATTAAAGTCGGGATCCGCAGCATCGAGTTCGTAGACAAAAATTAGAACCTAACTCAAGCCTTCGACAACATGTTAAACACATTTGAACAAAAGGTCCTTCGGCGAATTTTCGGAGCAGTTTGCGACTGAAATGGATGGCGCATCCTGTGCAACCATGAGCTGTACGAACTGTACGATGAGCTGGAAGTTTCAAGAATCAAACTACAACGTTTACAATGGGCGACCGGTAGCTCAGTGTGTAGAGTAGCATCAGTAACATGTTTGACTACCGGCGGTTGGGGTTCGAATATCGTCCACAATGTTTATATGTTTGTGTTGTCCGCTCTCTGTGGTGCGGGCATAATAATAAGCCATAACGTCTCCCAACTTGTCACAGGTAGGCGGCTAAATGGGTCAGCAGGAGATGCATGCAGACAACTCACTCTTCGAAACTAGGTTATTCCAATGAAACGTCAACTGGGCCACATGGAACATACATATAATTTAATTGAAATGGAACAGTTGACACGCTATGCCCCACAAGGGGTTAGGACAATTGGCTAGTAGTAGGACATATACGACGAATAAACGACATTCATCTGGTAGCATAAAATACATTTGGGCAACCAACAACTGAAAGCTGCGAGAGTGAACAAAGGCTCGCCGCTATTGATAAGCCTTGACTGCAGTGCTGAAGTAGTGCCCCACCAACTGGCTGCTTAGCATCTAATATCACAAGTGTCAAAGTGGGACTGAAGCTGTTAATCACCCTATCATATGCATTTAACGACCTTTTCCTCATAGTAACGGTCAGGCCTAAGGAGAAAACAGCCAAAAACTAACACCGACATGTTCGAAAAGTTGGGAGAGTTGATTAAGGAGTTGATGAAGTCCATGGGTTCATAGCAATGTCATAGAGAAAGTGGGTAGGTTAGGTTGAAGGGCTGCAATAATAACCACGGCACACGTACCAACACCCAATCAGCTGGAGTCTACGATAAATCGTTGTAATCGCATAACGTCAACGTTTAATAAACCGTCATCGCGCTCGGTGGTCGTTCGGTTATCGCTCCACGATACTAATCTAGAGATCGGAGTCAAAATCTCGGCGCGATCAAAAACTGCCTTTGGGAACTAATAGAACTCTCATAGTGCTCCGAGCTTGTCAGTAAAGACGGCGCGGATAGGAGGTGCATGCTAGCAACTGCACTTTCGAAAAGTGAATATGCTATCGAACCGTCAACAAGGCATAGAAATGTTGACGCGTCCATGCCCCTGGAGGGGTCAAGGCAATTAACAAATCGTTCAACTTTTTGAAAAAGTAGGCTCCAAGAATTGATCTTCTTATTCTTGAAAAAGCCGGACATGCACAGCGCAGATGGAATGTATTCTCCTCTTCTCTGCTATTCATGCAACTTCGATAGAAGTCGTTATAGGCAAGCCGAAGCCTGCGTGGCACGCCAGCAGGCTTCGGCTTGCATATAACGACTTCTAAAGGATGGTATTCAGTGCCAAACCCAATGACCGGCGCATGTCCATTCTGGTAGACATTAGCATTGTTCTCTGACACGTACTACCATTTAGGTAACCATCCTGCATTGGCCTTGCTAATCACAGCCACTCTAATAGCATGTTTGCATGAGTCAATAGGAATACCAACATTGCATTAATGAATTACTAGTAACAGTAACAGCTTTATAATTTCCACTATGGCCCGAGTAATGTTGAAGAAATTTCTCATTTCCACGAAAAACGCGCGACAAAGCAGCACCACCCTTAAAAGGGTGGGTGCGAATTCCAGGGTTTCTAGCTATCCATAAAGTTCAGAACGAAGTTAAAATTTCCCAAACAGCCACCAATTCTGCCTGCGAAACGCTACAGTGGTCAGAAAGTCTGACCGATAAATTTAAATTAAGTCCGTTGGCGTGGACGCCAGCTCTTATGCCAGCATCAGTCTTAGAACAATTCGTACAGAGGTTATCGAGGATGGGGTTTCAAGAAAATTTTTCCCCAGCAAAAGGCGGGTAGTCCCTATGTGCTATGTGCAATGTGCATACCGCCATACGACTATGCCGTGCAAGAGTATAAAACTAATAGCCACCATATAGAGTTAATACCGCCCTTTCCATTGCAGAGTCTAGCTTTTGCCGATTATCTATAAGCCCCCCAAAAACATTTTAAGTACAGTAGAGGATAGGCTAATACGCTTGAGATCTTTTGGGCGTGCGTGTAAAGGCTGTCGTATTTTTGTAATGAAAAGTACTTTCATCTCTTTTGAGGAATGTATACCGACTAAGTCTAAACAGGCCTTGAAAATGGTTTCCAACCAGGGATAAATAATATCGGGAAAGTGCTGGATATCTACTGGAATGATACCATCTGGCCCAGTAGATTTTAGCGGATTAAAGCTGGAAAAGGTCCAGAGAATTCTCTCCATTGGGCATAGGCGTAACGCCTTTCTGTACATCGTCGATCGCAGTCTCCGATATATTGCCTCAGAAATGGATGTCTAACAGAATGTCAACTATCTCCTTACTCGAGGAAGGAAGAAGGAACCATCAGTCTTTATTAGATAGTTGGTTCATGGCTAGTATTTTGCGAAGTCTCGACTTTTCAACCCGCTCATAGAGACGTTCCCAAGAACACCGTTTCGCCTTACTCAATTGCCCTAACCCCTTGAGGGGCATAGTGCGTCAACTGCCGCATGTGGCCCAGATGACGTTTCATTGGCATAAACTAGTTTCGGAGAATGCAGTTGCCAGCATGCACGTTCTGCTCCCCCATTTAGCCACCTACCTGCGATAAGTCAGGAGATGATGTGACTTATTATTGCGCCCCGCAGCACAGGGGGAGACAACACAAATATCCGTGGCCACGAACGTCGTCGTGGACGGGATTCGAACCCGAAACGCCGGTAATCAGACATGAAACTGATGCCTCTATGCACTGAGCTACCGGTTCGCCTTCCTCTACTAAGATTCAATGTGAAGATATGCCAATCCGATTCATTTTCAGGTTATTTTTCCCTATTGAAAGCCCATCTGGAATTAAACCTACATTCATTAATCACTGCACTCTATCACTCAGTTGTTCTGTTGTCCTTGTAAAGTTCTGAAAGAAAAGTTTCACGATAGCCTAATTTGTCCCCCGCCAATTTATAATGACTAGAACATTTATTGGATGCTCGTCCAGACTGGTATGAGAAAGAGTGATTAGATGACAGCCTCCAACACTGCACCAAGCGTTACATATCCTCTTATCCCGCGAATGGTGGAGAAAGAGGGTTGAAGGTTTTACTGGGCAAGTAATCGCATACTGACGATGAAAGTCCCATGTCGCTGCCGTACAATTGACATCAGTAGCCGGCAGTGTCTCCTGAACAATGAGATTTTCCCCCTCTATAATAAAAAAAAAAGGTGATGAGGTAGTTAAAGACTAGCCACCTCGTTCATTCGTATCGGTTCTACCCCCAAACGGTGTGGGTAGCATTTGCATCATAGCCAAGTGTAAAGTGGGTAAGAATTAAGACAGCATGCGTGTTGCTAGCATGCATCTCGTGCCTATTTAATTGCGGTGACAGACGAGAAAGATTGTGGGTTACGCCTTACATCTATATTGGTCACGTTTTTGACAAAACTTGCGCTCTCCAATCAGTCGGCGTCAACTTCATGTTGGATGGGTGACTGGTGACGCACGTTGACAGCCGTCAACTGATAAGTTGCGAATCGCCCGCCATCACGATCAGCTGTTTTTTTTTGGAGAAAAATATCCGAAAGGCATTGCTATTTGTGATTCCCGGAGCGCCTTTACGGAAATCCTTCTCACTGGCCAACTGGATTTCATTCACCAGACGAACAACATTGGGAGTAAATTTTTTAATCCGTCCATTTCGTGTCTCACCTTGGCAACCTGTTTGTGGGGTCCGTAAAGGGGAGGGAATGGAGGTTTGTTAGGTTAGGTTAGGCACAGGGGCTGCCGTGATGATGATGAATCACAGCACACTTAGACAAACATTGGGTCCATTGTGGTATCACCGCTATCACCTTTACTTGAACCTACGTATCAAACCAGCCTGTGCTGGCGATGTAACGATTGAGCCGTGTGGCGGTCATATCCTTAAGGTCATCCAGACCGTAAAAGACATGTGAGCCCAGCAACTTTCTTCTCCTACCAGCCAAGGCCGGGCAATGACAGAGAAGATGTAGAACGCTCTCCTCCTCCACATCGCCACAACTCCTACAGAAGTCGTGATGAGAAAGACGTAGCCTCCTGCTGCCATGCTCCCCTATTGGGCACTGCCATGTGATAACTCCTCCTTCCTTCAGCGACAGCAATGTGCCACAACGGCGGAGATAAATTTTCGACCAAATCATCCTTGTTGTTTGGCATGTATTGCCACAGAGCCATCTAACAGTAGCCCTATCCACAGCAGTGGTCTTAATCGCCAATTTGCACAGGGTAAAGGGCACTCTTATGTCTTTGCGACTTTCATCAACCGCACCAGTTGACCCCTCTTTGGCCAACTCATCTGCCTTGCAATTAATTACCCGCAAAGCCACTGTGGCTCGGAATCCAACAGCGGGTAATATTGAAGAAGCCAGCCATCTCTGCGAGCGCTAACCGACAGTTCTCGATAGTTTTAGATGTCATCAAGATGGATTCGAGCGAGCGAATCGCCGCCTGATTATCCGTTTAAATAGTAATGTCCCTCACAGTAATGACGTGACTGCCTAGCTAGGACAGAGCTTCCGAGATAACCGAAACCGCCTGTAGTATACAACAAAAGTCCGAGAGACGGAATGATAAGTTAATCCCCAGTCCCTCCGAGTATATGACTATCCCGACCCCGTCGTCGATCTTAGAGCCATAGATAGCCATGGGTTTGGTGGTCGAGGCCGTGCCTCCCATCGATAGACTCCTCGACGGAATGAGACTAGTGTAGTCTTTGCCAAATTGGTATCTTGGAGAAATGTAGTCGTCCGTCTCCCTTGGGAGATTTATATTGTCCGGTACAGTGGAGTGTCCTACACTCAGCGCACACCACTGGCCCGCGAAAGCGTAGAGACGTGATTGCCGCCAGTAGTTCGCTAAAAATATCCAACGGGAGTAAGCCGAGTATCATATCTAATCCGGCTGATGGAGTAGTTCTAAAAGCTCCCGTCGTGGCCAGCGCAGCCAATCTTTGTACCTTTTCTAGCGTATTACAGTAGGTCGCTACTCTGAGTGCAGTCCACCACACACTAATACCATACAACAATATAGGGCGTACCACAGCTGTATATAACCAATATACCGCTTTCGGATGCAGGCCCCAGTTCTTGCTTTTGGCCCTCCTGCACGAGTAGAGTGCAGTAGTAGCCTTTTACACCCGTTCTTCAACATTAAGCTTCCACTTTAACTTCCTGTCAAAGATGAGACCTAGAAATTTCGGTTTATCAGTGAAAGCGAGTCTCGTGCCCTCCAGGGTGGGCAGTTCGATTAGCCCACTCCGTTAGAATGGATAGGGCATTCTGCAGCACACCGCTGAGGGTATCAGGAAACTTACCCGTGACTGCAATTGCGATATCGTCTGCATACGCAATGACTTTACACCCAATCTTCTCCAGATCCAACAGCAATCTATTGATCGCTAGATTCCAGAGAAGGGGAGACAGTACACCCCCTTGGGGGGTTCCCCTGCAGACACGTCTACAGATAGACGATGTTTCTAGGGTATTATGAATCAGCCTTGACCTTAGCAGTGTGTTAATGAGCATACAGAGGACTCATCAACCTGCAGGCACAGAAGTACTCCAATGATCTCGCTAGGTTTAATGTTATTGGAAGCGCCCTCGATATCCAGGAAAACAACCATGGCGTAATCCTTTTGATCAACAGATTTCTCAATAAAACCCACCAGAGAGTGCACGGCCGTATCTACCGATCTACCCTTCCAATACGCATGCTGTGACGCAGATAAAGATCGTAACTGAATGGTGCTCCGCAGATGGACATCAATTAGTCTTTCCAGAAATTTCAGCAGTGTCGAAGAAAGACTAATGGGTCTGAGGTCATTCGGGCGCGCATGCGAACGTCTACCCGCTTTCGGGATAAAAACAACCCGAACTTCCATCCAGATTCGAGGGACATAGACCAACACGAGGCAGGCCTTTAGGATAACCTCTATCCAAGGATATAAAATATCCGAACATTGCTGCAAGTCTGCCGGAATTATGCCGTCGGGTCCAGCAGATTTAAAAGATTTGAAGCTAGAGATCGCCCACATAATCTCAAGATGAAGCCTAAGGCCTTAGTAGCCAGTGCTTTAATTTAAGTAGTATATAACACTAGTTTTGTTATATTCTTCTGTAATAAATAAATAAATAATCTCAAGAGGCTTGTTAGTTATGACCATCACGGCATCTGTGATGCAATGCATGAATGAGGAGGTGATTGGGTTTAGCCTGCAAAAAATGTATGACCAGCATACCGGAAACCGTTAAAATCATAAAAAAGACTCCGCTTACTTAAAAAAAACTTAGGATGAAGCTGAGAGATGTGTTATATCTGAATTTTTATAAATTCTACCTCCATGGACTGGATGTCATGTAAGATCAATTGAAACAATTATAATCCCGAACTTGTACTACCAGTGTTTATCAATAGTAAGCATAAAAGTTCGACACTAAATGGCGGTCGTTACGGCCAACCACTTGAATAGCAAGAGTTGTCACTAATTTGGGTCAATTGTGTCCCCATCCGCAATATGAGTTTCTTGCCGGAAACTGACCAATTATTCATTCGGGATAAGTCCTCAGCGATTCCTTCCTACAAGACTGAGGCTAATCACAATCATTAGCATCATTCATTCCACTTCACTTCTATATCATCACGACGGCCCATTCATGTCCAATTCTGAACCTATTGTCACTTTAAACGTAAGGACTTTAGCCCAGAGGCATCGGAGCACCCATAGCTCCCTCCATCCATTCACAGTATCACAATGAAAAATTTGCTTTTTTTTCCAAGTCTTAAAGTACAAAAAAACGTAAGAAATATACACGCGAACGACAATGTACTTATGAGCATGACGACGATATGATAAAAATAATTGTGAGGAAATGAACCGAGGGCTCAGGAGGATAAATGGTGGCCATCAGCAGAGATGGTGGCGAAAGTGTGCATTAAAGTGTAAAAGAATGTAAGGAAGACGAACGACACAGCGAACAGGAAAAAATGATGATGATGATTATGGTGGCATTGTAAAGGTCCTTTGTGCTTTAACGTCTTTTCCATACCATCACCCACCGGCTTGCAAAGAAAGTCTTCTCTTCTCTTTCCGTCCGTCATCACCAGCTACGCCGCGCCGTGGCGGGCGACTTATTATTCTTTTTTCCAAACGATTAATTTCGTAATTGGATTAAATCGTAAACACTATTTGGTTACTGATAAGCACTTTAAGCCTTACATATTTTTCATTCCATCCGGAAAAAATGTACATAAGTCCACGATAATGTTGAAATCGTGACTGCCTTGATGCTGTTTTTTTTTGCTGAATGCTGAAACATTTCCATTGACAAAAACGCGCAACCGATAAAGACCGCAACAAAAGAGCACACAAACCGAAGAAATTTGGGAAAAGGCCGAAAGATAAATTGGCTTAATTAATTAAAAACGAAACAAATGGGCGAAAATTAAAAGCATAAATATGTTAATGGAAAAAACAGTTTTCGATTAAAAATATTTTGAGCCACTGACTGGTTGTTGTTACCGTAAAATGTTGGGCGGGTCAAAACGGCAATTTAAATGATCCAAAAGCAAGTTACGTATGCATACGTTTATTTATTGGGTTTCGGCAAAGCGATGTCTTTCGAGAAGCATTGACTTTCTGACATCACATCTTTTCTTTATTCTCTCGTTTGTTCTTTGCTACAGCAAATCGTTTTAAATGTCTTTGGGTCCGATAACAAAAATGGAAAAAAATCAGACTTGAATCTTTTTTTCTTTAAACACAACACGACGATGACAAGAAACCAAATTAGTAGTTGTCTTGCGGATTCGATTTTAATATGCTTACAACCAGCGTCAATAACAAAATTTGAAAATGTTTAAAAATCAAATAAATTTTACCAATCTAAAATATTTTTCGGAAATAACATGGTCTCATAAAAGTAAATTTTACTTAATTTTACTCTCGTAATATTTATTGAGAAGTTATGCATAATTTGCATGACTGGTGATTCGTATAGCAACTAAATGCACTTTTAATTTGAATACACAGATTTTTCTCGAAAATCGAAATTAATTCAGTAATTTAGTATTTCATTTGGAGGACACAGCCTCCATGAAGAATGTAACGACAACGGCCAGCGACTTATCGACTTCGCCTGCAGCAGGAATCTAGTCGTAAGCTCTACGTGTTTCCCGCATCGACGCATTCACAAGCAGACCTGGAAGTCTCCAGACGCACATACCGTCAACCAAATTGACCACGTCCTCATTTGCAGAAGATGAGCGTCTAGTGTGATGGATGCCCGCTCCTATCGAGAAGCAAACTGCGACTCAGATCATCACTTGGTGAAGACGACCTACAGATGTAGAACTTCCTCAGTGCACCAATCGAGAATCAGCCCCCCCCCCCCCAAATCTTTGCGGTTGATGAGCTTTTGAGTGATGCTACAGTGGTGGCGTATACTACCGCCCTTGAGGAAAGACTATCATCTATGCTACACAACATCAGCAACACAGGCGTCCATGGGTTCTGGGAAGAAATCAAGGGTACCATCAGAGATGTCGCAGAGAAGGTCGTGGGATATAAAGACCGAGTACGAAATGACTGGTTCGACGAAGAATGCAAAAATTTACTTGACGCGAAAAACGAGGCCTACAGACAATGGATTCAACGAGGAACCAAAGCTAGAAGAGAAAAATGTGACGAGCTCCGCCGAATATCCAATAGAATATAGACGTAAGAAACGTAAATACTTTGACGAGCAGTTGCTGAATATAAACGAAAGCTTGAAACCCACTTAAACCAGACAAGCGTACAAACTAGTAAATACAATTAAAAACGGCTACCAACCCAGGACTAGCCTTTGTAAGGACAAGGATGGAAACATCATCAGCGACACCGATGGCATTAACAAACGATGGACATCTTATTTTCACGAGCTTCTGAACCTACCATCTAAAATCCCCGCACAAGAAGCTCTCGACGATATTGTTGATCCAGGCCCACCCGTACAACCCCCGACAGTAGAGGAAGTTGATCTCACGTTGCGGTCACTAAAACGAAATAAAGCGCCGGGCACTGACGAGATTCCAGCTGAACTGCTAAAATTCGGTGGAACGGGTCTAGGTAATGCCATATATGTACATCAATTACTCCTGCGAGTATGGGAGGACGAGGAGCTCCCAGACGATTGGCGCAGAAGCATCATCTGTCCAATTCACAAAAAGGCAGATAAATTGCGGTGTGAGAAATACAGGGGCATATCACTAGTTTGTACGTCCTATACAATTTTGACGAAAATTCTGAAAAATAGAATAAAACCCCACGCAGAACGAATCATTGGCGAATATCAAAGCGGTTTCAGACCTGTTCGCTCCACAACCGATCAGCTCTTTACGGTCAAACTGATACTCCAGAAGTGCTGGGAATACAACATAAACGTATATCAAATCTTTGTCGACTTCAAGCAGGCATACGACAGTATCGATCGTGGAGTACTGTACAACATCATGCTGCAATTTGTTATACGGACCAAATTAGTGCGACTGACAAAGATGACGATGACCAACTCCGTCTCACAAGTCAGGATCCAGAATAGACTTACTGATCTATTTGAAACACGCACTGGTCTGAAACAGGGCGATGGACTGGCACGACGCTCTTCAACCTAGCACTGGAATACGTTATTCGGGCTATGAATATGGACAACAGCAAGACGCTACTCATCAAGCCGACACAATTAGCAGCGTACGCCGACGACATCAACATCATGTCCTGAAAATTGGCCGACGCAAAAGAACTTCTGCATACGCTCGATACCGCTGCAAAAGAAATTGGACTACGTATCAACGAGGGTAAAACTAAAATAATGATGCAATCGACGACAAGGACATCTGCGCACAACCGAGCATCAATGTGGGGGACCTCAACATCGAGTTCGTGAACAACTTCACTTACCTGGGTTGCAACTTGTCAAGGGACGCCAACGAAATTGACGAAATCAAGCGAATGATACAGTTAGCTAATAACACTTTTTTCTCGGTTCTCCCCATAATGAAATCGAAGCATGTGCACAGAAACACGAAGCTCCGCGTGTACAAAACCATTATACGACCAGTGCTATGCTATGGCTGCGAAGCATGGACCCTAACTCAAGCCTCCGGAAACATGCTAGACACATTTGAACGTAAGGTTCTATGGCGAATTTTCGGGGCTGTTTGCGATCAAGATGGATGGCGCATCCGGTACAACCATGAGTTGTATGAACTGTACGATGAGCTGGAAGTTTCGAAAATCGTCAAACTACAATGACTTCAATGGGCAGGGCATGTACAAAGAATGGACGATGATCGCATGCCTAAGAGAGTAATGAATGCAGAACGAGTCGACAGAGCGAGACTGCCTAGACAACAAAGATCTCGTTGGGAGAGCTCAGTAGGTGTGGACGCCGCGCAACTACTGAGCTTCGAAAATTGGAGGACGCGGTCACGTGACCGAGATAATTGGAAGACAACGATCCAGGTGGCCAAGGCCCGACGTCGGGCTGTCGTGCCACGATGATAATGATGATCGACTGATAAACTATTCTTTATTGTTTCCCATTTTAAACATTCAATAATGCTGATACAATTGTAAGCGTATCGTCAAAAATATAAAAAATTTGCAATTTCGCAATAGAACAACGTACTTGGATAAACTCAGAACCATCCACAATTGCAAATATGCAACCAGTGCATACTCGTATTATACAATATGTGGACAATGTACGAGTATGTTGACGAAAGTGCGTTGGCCTAAAGTGAAATGCATTTTGCTTGACCTATCTTAACTACATATTATTTAACAGATACTTTTTTTGGGGACATGGGGTGCATCGAGAAATAGCTTCAATGCACGATTTGGATTCGACACTTGATATTGAGAAGCGGCCAAGCATACATAATCGAAATTCGATCAAACTTCAAGTCGCTTGAAATATTGAAATACCTAATATTTGCCTGGACGGCTTGTGAAGCATAGTACGCCAACTACTGCTTAGAGTCATAAATGACGTTTCGCTAGCATATGTAAGGTTTCGAATAATACATGTTGCTGGCATACACATCCTGTCCATCCAGTCGGCGTTTACGACCAGCCGGGAAAGACTATGGCTTATTCTTACACCCCACACCACAAGGGGTGTTGCATAATTGACCAAGTATACTAGTCAAACAAAGTGGACGTCTGAGTCCTTCAGCCCAACGGTGGCGTCTTGGATATGCGGTTAAAAATAACAGTATGATTTATCATACCATGTAGTCGCCAATAAACTTTAATATTCGGACTTTAAAAAGGAGCTGGAAAGTAGCCATATCTATTGATAACTTTGGCTCATTCCGTGCACCATTCACTTATTAACTAATGGACCATCAGTTAAATTAATAATGCAATGTTTGGTTGTTGGTTAGGATCACCTAAAAAAGTTACGTACATAATTCGGTTGAGATCGGAAATGCCACGAACGAACAGCCTCGTTCGGACTGACGGGCAGTCAATATTAATGTATGAAAGGGGTCAAAAACGAAAAGATCTATCGACACGGGCATCAAATTTATCGTTAACTCAATTTCTCTATTAATTAGCAACAGTGGAATTTTCTCACATGAGAAACCTATGTTATAGGTGCAGATTGTACAATTTGAACCATAGCAAAATAAAATCATTAGTTGACTGAATTCCCAACCAATTTCTTCCCAATCGAATTTTAACGGAGAATCGTTACGATGACTTTATAAACAAAAGAAAAAACCCAGCATGATAGCTTATTAGTGCAATAATCTCATCATTTTCAGAAATGATTCCAGACATATATCTCAGGTCCATGAGGAGTTCCCAAAATTGTATCTAATTCGAAAGTATCTCTTGAATTTCAAAAATTTCCACGGCAAAACTTTCTGCCTGTCGAACAATTTAGAAATTCAAATCAGAAAAACCGTCAGAAGTTTTAATCGGCCCCTGTCAGACACAGTGCAGGTCATCAGTTATCCGTAGATAATATTTCATCAAGTCGTCGACTTCCCAAAGAGGTGGGTTCACGGGCCAATTATGGTTCAGCTCTACTACCACTTCGGGGTGGTAGAATCTGAACGTACCTATCAAAAAAAAAACAAAATACATTTTCATCGCTTTACGAGTAGTCGTACTGTTCTCATAGGCAATCAATCAACTAAACATTTCGGAACCCAGTTTATTATTTGAAACTAGACAGGACAGGTCAGCGTAGCACAAGAAATAAAATTGAATTATTTGGCCATATATTTTTCGGTAGTTTTTGCCGGCCTCTTTGAACAAGAACCAACCGTTCTCCATCTTTCTACCAACGCAGCTTTCTATTGGAGCAATTAGGAACCGCCGCTCCGATGCAAAACCTCATTAATTTCGTCCAAAATTAGAAATAAAGTACGCTAATGATAGATGAATTAAAATAACATATCACTTTGAATGTCTCCTCATTTGCATTAATTACGAAATAGTTAGAATTCAATTTAGCGTTACGTTTCCCAAACGATTGTGTTTTTTTGTTATGTCCGTTGCCGGGTCCTTTCACTTGCCCCCAAAAAAAGATTCTGACCGATTATCTACGAACAGGCGGCAAACGCCGCCACCATTACTATCAGCGTCAATGCGCACAGGGGTCATTTTGCGTCTTTCTTATCCGTCAAAGATCAAGGTGCGCGTCAAGAATGGTCACAAATTGAGGAAGCCAATTAAACAATGCATTCGGAGGAAAAATGGGAAAATCTAAAGATATACAGGTACACACAACAGTTCAGAGATATACATACCTTTGTAGGTCACATAGGAGTTGTTTGTCTTCAGGTCCTCGGCGGTTATCTCAACCCCTCCCGGGAAGTATTTAATGGTCTTAACAGCTGTTTGTATGCGTATATCCAAACGCTCCGTCAATGCTATCGGCACGCATGAATATCCGTTTCGGACTGTAAGCATACAAAAAAAGGTAAAATTGTAAATGGACAAATGATTAACTTAGTAAGAGAGTGTATAATAATTAACATTTGTGTAAGACAGATAGGCCTGTTTGATAGCGGCTCGTACGAAAGAAATTAAAATTCATTACATTCTTTTCACGCCTGCCTCATTTGCGTTCTTTTCCGTGTAGGCGGGATCAAAAATTCAATTTTCAGCCAACCAAACAATGGAGTTGATATTTAAAATGAAGATGGATGCGGGTGTTTATGAGTTCAAAGTTTGCAAGAAAAGAACACCTGGGAAACACCAGAGCTCTTTTACTACGTTTAACAAGCATTCAGCCATCATTTGGATAGTGGGCTTTAATGAGGAGGAGCGAGTTTCCAGCTCATGGAACACAATGGTTTCCGGTTTTGCGTATTTGAAATTTGAATGAAGTTATTATTCGTATATTGCAAAAATGGTGATGGGGTGGTCCCAACAATCAAACATAAAAAATAAATTATTCAAACACCATTTTTACTTCGACAATTCATCCACATACAACACAGATACAACACATCCATATATCCAGATACAAATTCGATTGAACTAAATTGAAATATCACTCATAGCGAATGATACTTCCATTCTCGATAGTCTAATTTTGCCAGCGAATTAAAAGATTTTGGGAAGACCATAATAATCAATAATTTCAATTTTGTTTACAGTGAAACTTCTCTAAACGGACACTTCTCGAAAGCGGACATTTCTTCATCCTGAGCGGACAAATTCGGATTCAACGGCCGTGTTACATTAGTTTCTTTTTATGGAATTCTTTTATAAAACGGACACTCCCAATAACGCACGCGGACTACTTTTTTGTTGAATTTCTGGTCACAAAAATCTCTCTAAACAGGACAGGAGCACTCTTAATGGTAGACGATCACATCTCACTTGATCATAAAATAAGGTAGCGAAAAGGATCTTCCAAAAATATAATACAAGAGAAACGCGGCATACACAAAAAGACCTACCCGGAGCATGGAAAATGGTACGTGGGACAAACCAAATGATTAATCAAACCCAGGTTTAGCGAATATGTAAAAGAGGCGCCGAGTGCAATAGGACGAAGTACAGCGGCTCGCAGTTAAATCATCTGTAGTGGCCCATATCAGTGCTATCGTTTTGAAATTTCCCAGGGTAGCAAAATTGAAAAATTTTTAGTAGCATTTTCACATGATGGGTAGCAATATGAAACAATATTTATTTAGCACAAAGATTTATTTCCTTCCTAAATGAGAAGTGTTAAGCTCGACACTAACTCCAAATCCAAATTTTTCCCGGTCGAATTCAATATTTGACAGAGAAATTTTGAGTTCAACCGGGGAAAATTTAGATTTTGGGCGCAAGTGTTGAGCTTTAGAAAACGTTACTCACAAACAAAGGGAAAGGGTTCCCCAAAAATTCTTTCTAGTGCAGAAAACAAGTGTTGTTTCCATTTAGTTTATTTAGTGACAACATCGCAATCTAAAGTTAATAGTGTTTGTTATTGGTTTTGTACTTTAAAAGCAAAATTTTTGAAGGTTGGCATCTTTCAGCGAAATTGTTTTTAATCAGCTCTTTGGACATATGAATGGCATTGACGGTTTTTATAAGGAGAGAGATTCTTTTCTTATCCTTTATAAAATTTAATTCTTAAAATATTCTCTCAGCAGTTGCACTGCTATGTGATAAACCCATTAAACTTCCAATAAACTCTCAAATTTTGGGAAACGTGGATTCATTTTAAGCATTTTTTAACTGAAATACACTCTGATAAAATTCTTGAAATCGGGCGAGGGTGGAACTGGAACCCGGTTGTAAGCTCTAAGTTTTTATATACAATATATTAGTTTTTAATGTTTGCCACAGTCACTGTGATTATTATTAATCATTATTGATTAGACTGCCACTTTTATTACTTATTTAACACTTCATAGTTCACACAATGTAAAATGCCAAGCTCCATCCAAGTTGTCATTGACAGCAAGAATGTGTCATTTGCTTCCGCATGTCAATTAATTTTCTTCTGGGAATCCCAGTGTAGTGTTGAGTTTTCCGTAAAGGCCGGTTGACACGTTCAAAGTACACTTTGCCAAAGTATGAATATCCACCATTGTGAATTACCACTTTGAATTCACACCAAAACACAACTATAAATTGAATAAAAACCACCAACACCTCACTATTTCCCGCTCCAACAACTTTTTTCTGTGAACTTGTCGATTTACAATCAATTCTTTGATGGAAAGTTGAGCACCATCCTACTTTGCTTTGATGGGACGGTGAGACTTCAAAGCACTTTGAAAGGGGGTTGACACGTTCAAAGTAACCTCAAAGTAGGTCGTCAACGTACTTTGTCACAGTGTACTTTGAACGTGTCAACCGGCCTTAAGAGGACTGCTATTTGTTATGTGGTATTGCCAATAGAAGAAGATCAGTGCTACCAATTCTGATGAAATGACTTTAAAATGGCAAAAAATTGTAACAAGCAATCTCATTGCTTATAAAACGTGCCATACACACACCGATCGATCGGCCGATCTGTCGCCCGAAATCGATATCGGCCGATGAATCGGCCTGTGTATGTGGAAATCGCACCGATCGGCCGATCAATTTTGATCTGCCGATATTTTTGTGCGATCTTCGTGCGATCGATCGGTGACGATCGATTGGATAGTGTATGTGATTATCGCAAGTGAATGTCAAATTACCAAATTATTAAATTATGAAATTTCAAGGATTCTTATGATTTAAATTAAATGGCACTGCAATTGAAATATCAAATATGTGGTATACGAAAATACCACACACATCCAAATAGTTAACAAAAATGAATCTAGGTTGGATTGGGAGTGAATCATAACCTATTTTTTGAATTGTCATTCGTTATCGCATCGCACGAAAATCGCTCAGTGTGTGTGCAGTGGAGATCGGCAGATATTTTGTGCCGATCCATCGGCCGATCGATCGGACGACGGATCGGATAATGTATGGCGGCTATAAAAGTATCAAAAGTTAAGTATGAGTAGCATAGTAGCAGAGCTGACGAAATAGTATCAAAGTGCTACTAAAGTAGCAACTTCGACAGCACTGCCCATATAACTGAAGAAGACCTCATGAGAGCAGATGTTACGTCAAGACAGATGAATTTCGATATTTTACCTTCGGAATCCCTACTAATGCTACTGTTGTGAAAGAGTTATACCTTCAACCGTGACGATTAATAAGTCTTGAAGGGAAGTTGTCTTCAAAACTAACTAGAATCTAGGACATGTAACATGTTATGTGTGGAAGATGTTAGACATACAGCTTCGTATACATACGAGTATGTCTACGGTAGGAGCATGCGTGCGCGCACAATTTTACTCGCACGAACACGATCCATCGCTAGTGGATCCACTAGCGATAGATCGCACAACTTTGTGCGTGCAATTTGGTCTGGACGAGATTCTGTGCGCGCATAGCGTTTGTGTCGCAAGAGGGGGGGGGGGATGAACCGGGCGTCTTTAGAGACCCCTCGCTTTCCGTACAGAACCTTGTTCATTCCGCAAGGATTAAAAAAAATTCTTTCTTGATGAATATGTTCCAGCTCAAGATCCCAAATGGAATGTACACAATGATGATACATGATAACAATAATCTAACTCTTCTTTGTGGCACGAATGAAGTTTAAGAAGAAAATTATCTTACATTTTGGATAAGAGTTTGAGCTATAAAAATATGGAGAGTAAAGAAAGAGGAACGGCCAGTTTTCGCATCGGAATCAATTTGCACCGCTGGAAAATGGAACAAAAAAAAATGGTATCCTGTTGCGGTAAACTAGCAGAATATATTTAAGAAGCTGACCTCGAGGATGTAAAATTGACCAGATTTGTTTACCGAGCCAATGCTTTTTTTTAGAAGCTGTTCCATAAAAGGTAAAAACTGCACTAGATGCTCTGAAATCCCTGAAAGTAACAAAATTCATTAATGTCACAGGTGTTTTGCCAACTAACGATGCCCGCCAATGTTACTAACGTAGGCTACTACCGTATTCACCTTTTCTAAGTTGGTCCCCTAAATACCCACCGTTAGTAGAAAGAAATCAGCTACATCCGGTTAGTATACCTATTTGATTCTACGGTTGGGTAGTTTTTCTAAGATTTTTTTTTGACAATTTTTCCAACATTTGAAGTTTTTGTGTTTGCATGTCCGACTGGGATTCGAACTCGGCTCATTCTGCCTCAGAAGCCATCGCGATACCACATACGCCATCGGAACTAATATAGAATGGTTTCCAAACAATGCTTTATAAGCAATACTGTCACAGCCTTAAAAGTGGTTAATTAAGTTGGGTACGTAACTGGGTTACCTAAATTATAAGCATCGTAGCCCCCGTCGTTGGGTACGTGCTAGGATTACCTAAATCATGAAAATCGTAGTCCCCGCGCCATGAATCTCTTGGAAATCCTATGGGCTGAGTAAAAATGGTGGTTACGCCAGGACGGCTATTTAGCATAGCTATTTTGGGTGGTACGCATTACCGGGGGGTACGGTTTTTTGCTAAGATGTTCAAGATTCGGTCCCAAATCTTACTATCGCAATTCCAACTGAAAGTCATTATTGTTTTCGCTCTACGACGAAACAGGTTCTTTTGAATGCATTAGCAACAATATCAATAGAAAGGAAGCGTTACTACTCGAAAATTGGACATGGAAGATATACATAATTAATAAATTGTAGTCGATAGGTTCTGGTTTAAGTAGATTTCATACCAATTTCAGAATTCTTGTTAAAAGTGCAGAGGAGAAGACGCAAAATCGAAGAATGAGCCACCGCTGCTAATACAGTCATTTTATTTGTCATTCTCCAAAGATTTTAACGGGATTGTATCCAATACAAATTGCCTATCAAGTGGATGTCAAACGGTAACTTCTACGTGGGCTATACACCCTTGCTTACCAGAAGTTTTCAAAAATTTACTAGACAAAGAGGAGAAAAAGGATCGGCGGCGATATCTCTTACATCACGATAATGCTCCAACTCATACTGCTCAAATGACATGCAACTTTATTGCGCTTTCAGGCATAGAAAGAATTATCCCAGAACCATATTTCTCAGATCTAGCACCTAATAATTTCTGGTTATTTCGGAAAATTATGAAAAGTTGAAGGGAAAGTGTTTTTTTTAATAGCAATCAAGACATCAAATCTTGAACTTGGGAAACTGGAAAACGTGGATTTTAATGACAATTTTGAAAAATGAATTTACCGGTTGAAAAAGTGTATAGAAATTCATAAAATTTCTGTCGAAAACATAAAAAGTTTTAAAGATTAAGAATATGAAAATTTTTATTTTATTATGTTATTTTTTTTAGCCCAACTACGACAACTTTTGTTAAATTCTTCGTATAGGGGTATGTATGTTCGGATCGTCTTTTATTTGCAATCTATTTCAATAAAAACCTTTTAGCTGCTACAATTTTTGCTGCATACACATTTCGTACTATCCGAGCCGATGGCGATAGCTTATCGATTTTCCATTGCTTAAGGGATATGCAGTGGCGGAAAGAATTGCGATACGATTTTAATTCGCAATTACATACCTACAAATATCGGCAAAGGATAAGTATCCTAACTTTCCAACGCTTACTTGTAGGGTCATGATTTTCATTACTCCACTTTGTCTTCTAGGCGATGACTCTCGTGACAAAAAAGCGACATAAATTTATCTTCCAAGAGGAAACACACATTCTTATTGCGGGACATAGAAATTCTTTGCTGGGTACTATTATAGTCAGACAGACTAAAAGAAATCCAGAGAGGCCCCGCATAAGTTTTTCGCCATGGGCCCCGCAAATCCTTGCGACGAGCCTTCATTCCTCTTTCCGGTCCTCTCATTAGAGAAAAGGCCGTCGGATGGCTCAATAAATTCATAAAGCGTCTTACAAAACCTGGAGAAGGAGCAGCGGTAAATTCTGAAGTTGTCCAAAACTGGATTAAAAAGCTTCAACAGTGTTGTTCCGGTTTTGAGCCTAAAAGCGTTTCTAATTGCGATAAGAAGGCCTTATTTTTTAAAGCACTGCCAGAGAAAACAATGCAGTTGAAAAATAGCGTTGTCAGGGAGGAAAAATTTCAAAGGAACGATTAACTGTTCTCTTATGTACAAACATGGTCGGCGAATTTAAAAATCCTCTGATCATGGGAAAAGCTAAAAAGCCTCGGTGCTTCAAAGGAATTGACATTGATTTGCTACATGAGGATTGGCATTCCATTGCAAAGGCTTCGATAACTGGAGATATCATAAGCACTTGGTTGAATAAATTGAACAACAAAATGCCTTTACAAAACCGATAAATAATTTCATTTATGGATACCGCTGCCTCTCATCCCAACATGAATCTCACAAACATAACAATTGTATTCCTTCCAACTAAAACGACTGCGACTTGCCAACACTTGGATCAAGGGATAATTAAAAACTTGAAAATGCATTATCAGAAGTGCGTATTAAAGCACCTATTGACTAATATGGACACTGCAACATCATCCAGTGATCTTGCAAAAAAAAATTAACATTTTAGATACCACATAACATAACATCTTCTGTGAAAAAAAAATAAGAAAAGAAACAGTATTGCATTGCATCAAAAAGGGAGGATATATCTGAAGATTTGGATGAAAACGGATAATTTCAAGGCATATAAAGACTATAACGACCCATTGAGCGATATGGCGTATACGGAAATTGACGAAAAACTGGACACAGAAAATAATTCGCTGAATGTATCAGATCTGCTTTCCGAGGTTAAACACCTAAGAGCTTTCCTGTTTTTTTTTTTGCCTGGATTTTTTAAAGCTCAAAAGTGTTTTTAGGTTCTTTGTAGCTTAGGGCTTCATAACACCAGAGTTGTTATGAAACCCTAACCTACAACACATTACACGTTCTGGACTCGACTTTCACACATGGGGCCTCAAATTTTCTTTAAAATATTGTCATTTATGTGCCGACGGAATTTGGTTTATATTTTCCACAAACAAATTGGCCAGCTATTGCATTAAAGTGTTATGGGGCCCTCTGCTACGATAATTTAATCAAAATATCTGAAAATGCTCGAAATCACAGTAAAAAATTAACTTGAGAAAAATCACTGATACGGTGTGCCATTAAGACGGTTCCCTTTCGGTGCAAATAAAATACCTCTTGCGCGGATAATAATTTTACACCTAAAAGTGAATTTCAAAACATCCCGAATAGATTAAATATTATCCATCAGAATGGTGAAAACAAATTACCAAAACGGTGAATATATAATTATCATTCAAATCGAAGAAAATCACGGACAAAAACCAATACCACGGCTAAATTTGAACTCTCGAATGGAAGGATGAATACATCGGACTGACGCCTCAACGCACTAAGCTAAAGGCTCGCTGATCTGCAAATATGTGTTTAGGAAGAGGAATAAAGCTAATATGTTATAATTATTTACGCCATGCATTGGATAAATAACCACGGTTCGGTTTTTTCGATTCTGGTTATTTATTTTGTGTAACCATATCGTCGTTACACCACCGCTGAGATAACCTAGTAAAGGTATTAAATTTTAAACAGCAATTTTGCGGTGTATTTCATTCGATGAAACAAAATTTGACCACCTCTTCGGATCATTCCGATCATGTTTTTTGTACCAAAATGAATTTTGTAGTATATAGCACACCAGAGACCTAAATCTAGATAGATTTAAAAATCCCGAAACCCATGCACATCATCCGTTTTCTCCTTCAACCACCAAGATTTAGGTGAAAGTTGTTCTGCCGTTCAGTTACATGGGAACAGGTAAACTACGGTGTGGTGGCCTCCACACACGTGTGCGTCCCCGAATTTTATAACAACTGTCAATTGATACCTTTTGCTTCTTCTTTTTCATGAATAATTGCACTAGAAAATATTACACAGATTGTGGCGAAATGTAGTAAAATCCAAATTTAGGGGAAAATACATAATAATCTTATTCTAAATGTAGATTAGGAAATCTTAATAAATGCATAGTAAATCTTAGTCTGACAAGGGACACCAACGAAACTGACGAAATCAAGCGACGGATACAATTAGCTTACAAGACTTTTTACGCGGTTCTCCCCGTAATGAAAGCGAAGCATGTACACAGAAAAACGAAGCTCCGCGTGTACAAAGCCATTTATACGACCAATGCTATGCAATGGCTGCGAAACATGGACCTTAACTCAAGCTTTCGGAAACATGCCAGGCACATTTGAACGTAAGGTTCTGCGGCGAGTTTTCGGGGCTGTTTGCGATCGAGATGGATGGCGCATCCAGTACAACCATGAGTTGTATGAACTGTACGATGAGCTGGAAGTTTCGAAAATCGTCAAACCACAACGACTTCAATGGGCAGGGCATGTACAACGAATGGACGATGATCGCATGCCAAAGAGAGTAATAAACGCAGACTGCCTATAGACGACCGAGATCTCGTTGGGAGAGCTCAGTATATGCGGACGCCGAGCTTCCAAAATGATAAGACGCGGTCACGTGATCGAGATAATTGAAGGACAACTATCCAGGCGGCCAAGGCCCAACATCGGGCTGCCACGTCACGATGATCTAGGAGATTTGAGCGAGATTTACCCAAATCTCCTGTTGTGTGCGTAAGCTTTTAGACTCTTCGACCACTACATATTACAAAAGCATAAAAAAGTGCCTTAGGTTAATTATTTCTAGCTTGAATCTTATTGGGTTGCATTACGGCTCAGAGCTTATATAAACATAATAATAATATAAACGATAATGTTGTCGGTGTGTGGTTTTATAGTTAAACAAATCGGCTTTAATTCATCCAACTTTGTAAGCATATAGACTGTCTACTACAATTGTGCTAAATTTCAAAACTACACGAGTTATTTTTCCTTTATTTCGTTAATATCCCGCACTATATGTAGTACTCGTAGTACTAGTGTGTAGTACAAGAGGCCTGTTATGTGCATTTTTTGTATGGACGATATCAAAATGTCAAATTTTAAATTAATGTACTATTATTAAATATTACGTGATTGTTACGAAACGAAATTATTGCTCATGGTGTTGATTATCGTTGGCCATCAATATTTTTGACCTCGGGTATGTTTGGGGGATGCAGGGGTGTACTAACTGTAACTATAGAAATAGACTATTATTAACCTTTGTTAAAAAGATATCAAAAGTTCATACTTTTTAGTTTTCTATGCTAGTTGAAAGCCACCTTCCTGTAAGTTTACATATTTCTAAATGTAATCGTCTTGAAATGCAAGGGGGGAGGGCTAAATTAACATCTCATATTTTCTCCTCTACCTCATTTCCCCTTTTTTTCAAATTTGACGAAAATGCCAAAGGTGGAACGTACTCGGTGGTACCTTTCTCATGATAGCAAACTTGCCTATACTAGATGAAAAAAAAAATTTTACCTCCATTTCCCTTCTATGGGGACCTCCCCTTAAAGTTAGCATATTACGACGCATCGCTTTCTCCCAATTATAATAATTCCACACATTCCTACAAAATTTCATATGTGTAACTTCAGCCGTTCGTGAGATATTCTATGGACGAACAGACAGACATTTGACAGATTTCATACGGGTCTTGTTTTTACTACAAAACCCTAAAAAGATATTTTGACGATTTAAATAATCAAACAAATGAACTCACCGACTCAAGAACAGCCGATAACAATAACTCAAAGAGCTTAAGAATAGAATTTATCGACAAAATATATGAGAAAGTCGAAAGTCTCGAATACTGTTACAACGCCATCCTGGACAAAATAAATAACTTATCTACTGTGACTGTAAAATCTGCATCAGATAAACTGGCGGCTAGCCCGGAAGAAAACCCTATCTCAAATGGCAACAACAATAAAGTCGTTACAGATCGTGCGTCGATTGCGGCAAAAACAAATTTAAACGCTTCGGCTAACATTACACCTTCCGTTAATCAGCATCGATCTCCCTCTACGACATCCCAAACGTTCCCCGAACAGCCAATATTACGTTTTGGCACTTCTTGGTCTCGGGAAGAATGGAACCATCGAATCGAACGAATTAGAGCACTCAATAACCCTATCCGGAAACGAAGAGGTCGCGTATCTAATCACGACACCGCTCGAACTACAACTTTCCTTGTTAAAGGTGCTCCCAGCTTCGCTGATGAAACATGGTTATGCAGAGTTTTAAAGGAAGAATTATGTATCGAAGGTTGCAAGTGCGAAGTGTCACCCCTACGTCAACACGGATCTAAATCTGCCAAATACTTCAAATTATCTGTACCTGCACGTTACGGATGGCTGTTTTGCAAACACGAGCTGAATGGAGGCAGTGCATACAGTTGGAAGGGAATGCAATTCAGTATATGGCAGAACAAAAATACAACGAAAACAACATCAAGAACAACAACAACAAAAAATCAACTCAGAAAGAATAGTATGTATTCAGGCAAATCCCAAATCTCTAGATCCCAAAATCACTTTTCTCGTCATTCTAATATTTCTACTTCACATAATCAGACAGTCTCCACTCTAGTAACTGCGTCTCGTAAGCCTTCAGATACTCCTTCTCCTGATCAAGATAAAGTTCTCCCAGTTGCAAATAAAAACAGCAGAGCACTACCAGCTACAACTTCTAACTCTCCCAATAATGTGATCGATATTCCCTCAAAGCCTTCAGGTACGCGTGAGACCGTGGCAGCTCCAAGGTATACTAACTTCGTTCGCGGCGATCCCCAACTACCATCTCAATCCAGTTCAAGACATATTCCGTGCGCTCCTGTCAAACAACGAACCACACCGAAACTTCTGGATCCACTAGTGCCACCTGTTGTAAGGCTTACTAAGAACTCTGTTGACGATCTCGAATGTAGATATTTATTATCCAGATTTAGAGAGCATAAGATTTACGATAGCGTCCGTCTGTTTCTTGCATATATGCATGATGCACATGAAAGTACCTGCATCGATGGAAAAACGAAAACTAACCTCAATGTATTGATCCAACAGGAAGGCCTACGCATTGACGTTAACTCACTACGCACCTTCTTTAACCGATATCACGAAGAACTTGGAATGACTTCGGACCAGGTGAAACGCGACCTCGAAACTTATCGCTCCTTTGTAAACTCAAAACACATTTCCCGTTTGCAAAAATTACGCGAGGACCATAAAAAATATTATTCCTAACACTCCTAGATTCCTCTACCATAACTGTAGCGGCATGAGAGACAAAATTAATAAACTTTTTCTTGACGCTAAATCTTCCCATTTTAACATACTTGCTATTACCGAAACTTGGTTGAACAACTCCTTCAAAAACGAAGAAATCCTGGATTGTAATTGGTCCATTTACAGAACTGACCGTAACTATGAACACACCGGCGTTTCTAGGGGAGGGGGTGTTCTCATTGCCATTCACAACTCCCTTTCAAGTGAACTGATCACTACCAATTCTTACAAGGCATTTGAACACACATTTGTCAAAGTTCCCTTAGAAAAACATTATCTCTATATTGGTGTTGTTTACGTACCCCCCTGCTCCGACGAAGCTACTTATAATGATGTATGTGACATGATTTCTTCCGTCATCGCTTCCTTGAATGAAGAAAACAAAATTATTGTCTTTGGAGATTTCAATTGTCCGAACATCAGGTTTATTGTCGACGAGAATGATAATAGAGTTCTTCCAGTCAATCTTCTTGACAACACCGACTTTAATCTCATCGGTACATTTTATGGCAATGATTTACAGCAGGTTATTTCGACTTCTAACCAAAACGGAAAATGGTTAGATCTAATTTTCACAAACTTTTATGACGAAGTAGATGTTAGTCCAACTACTGAAGCCGAAAATCTTTTCCCTAACACTTTTCATCATTCCGCCCTTACAGTTGAACTTCCATCTGCTGATCTTTATTTTACTCAATCGTACAATAACGAAATTGTGTATGATTTCTTAAATGCTGACTATGAAGGCATCACGAATTATCTAGATTCTATAGATTGGTCAACCTCTCTTTCTGCGTCAGATCTAGATGACACCATATCTTCCTTCTATAACATAATCTTCCAGGCCATTAAAAATTATGTGCCCAAAATAAAGAAACGTAACACGCTTTCTGAACCCTCGCTCGACAAAAATCTAAGACATTTGAGAAACCAAAGAAATAAACTCTACAAGGCCGTCAAAAACAACCCCAACATTAGCAATGATCTAAAGAAAAAGTACGATGATCTATCAAAGAATTCTCTATAAAATCCCGCGAAGCATATGAGCTATATGTCAATCTGATGGGGGGAAAAATTATCAACGAGCCAAAAAAATTCTTTGACTTTGTTAATATGAAACGTAAGACTACAGGCTTTCCTGCTTCCATGTCCAGAGGGACCGCTATCTCCTCTTGTCCACAGGAAATTTGTAACTTATTTGCTGACCATTTCCAGGATAGCTTCTGCACACCTAAGACCCCGAGCTCATCCACTCCTCCCGATATCACCCCGACGTCCCTTATTGACGGAATGGTTCTCACACAGGATGAAATCGTTAGAGCTATTCAAGAACTAAGCGTCAACAAAGGGCCCGGTCCGGACTTAATCGCTCCTTATTTTGTGAAGCAGTGTGTGGACCAATTGTTAACTCCTCTTCACATGATTTTCAATAAATCGCTCCAATGGGGTGTCTTTCCGTCTTTTTGGAAATACTCCCATCTCACGCCTATCCACAAGAGCGGTGATAAGCGATCAGTCGACAACTATCGAGGCATTGCTATTCTGTCAGTAATCCCCAAACTATTTGAGAAATTGGTTTGTGATAAACTCACTCCTATCATCGACCCACTTCTCAATGAACAACAACATGGGTTTCGAAAAGGCAGATCGACTACCACCAACCTTATAATTCTAGTTTCTGGCATCCTTTGTAAAATGGAAAAGGGAGCTCAAGTTGATGCGGTCTATACAGACTTTAGCAAGGCTTTTGACAGGGTTGATCATCAAATTTTAATAGAGAAATTATGCAACTTTGGTGTAACTGGATCACTTCTCAATTGGCTCCGGTCCTACCTTCTTGATCAAACTCAGTTTGTCAAATATCAAGGTCGGATATCCAAAAGTGTATCCACGACTTCTGGGGTGCCGCAGGGTCGCCATTTAGGTCCTCTTCTCTTCAATGTCTTCATTTCCGACCTATCACAGTTATTATCGGAAATCCCTCATCTTTTCTACGCTGATGACTTAAAAATGTACTGCACCATTCAAACACACTCTGATGCAGCCTTTCTTCAATCCAAGCTTCTATCCCTTGAGCAGTGGTGCAATCAAAATAATCTATATCTTAACGTTAATAAATGCCAGGTGATAAGCTTTTCCCGTAAGAATAGAATTATAACTAATTCCTACCACCTTAACAATGTCGAGCTGAATAGAGTTGACCATATCAAAGACCTCGGCGTTGTCTTGGACAACAAAATGCGTTTTAACCTGCATTATGACAGGGTGCTATCCACGGCTAACATACAACTCGGCTTCATTAAGAGACGCGCTAGGGAGTTTAAAAATATTTGGGTCACTAAATCCTTGTATACCACACTTGTGCGGCCTCTGCTTGAATATGCTTCCGTAGTCTGGAACCCATCGTACGAGCTACATTGCGACAGATTCGAGTCTATTCAAAAACAATTTACTCTTTTCGCTTTGAGAGACCTTTATGACCCGCTAGATTTTCATAACCTTCCATCTTACATATACAGGCTGGGTATTTTAAATTTAATGACTCTTTCGTCCAGAAGAACATTGCTTTGTGCCTGTTTTACTTTTGACCTAATCAGCGGTGCAGTTAATGTTGATTTTCTGTCCAATAAAATCACTTTAAATGATCAACTAAGACGAACTAGACATACAACTCTGCTTAAGGAATACCAACACCTTACCGTCTATGGTTATAATGAACCCATAAATAGATGCTGTCGAACTTTCAATTCTTTTAGTATCCACTATTCTTCAGGCATTTCTAAATCTGTCTTTAAGCTTAACTTAACAAAGGCCCTCTTAACGTCCTAGTCTAACAAACAAACCTAACCAAATTTGCCGAATGTAATTAATGAATTATCGATTAATTTAATGAAATGTATAAATGGAATGTAATGTAATGTATTGATGCCTTGTTTGGTAAATAAATAAATAAATAAACCGGTGATGTATGGATATATATGTCTGTTTGTCGGAAATAAATTTATCAAAGCACATAATAGGCGCGTTTTTTTAACAGCGATGCAGAGCAGAGCAGGTTAAAACCACACAATTACATTACACTTTGATCTGACCTGCTCTGGATAAAAGGTTAGTGCAGTAAGTAAGTAGTCTGCGTTTTGAAATGCAGGTGTCGAAATATTCGGGCAGTTTACAGTGTTCATACCCAAAACTGGCAAAACCAGTCATGACAACACGAAAACTATGGAGAACGACACATTAGAGAGTCACTCGTACCGGGCAATCTATCAAACACGCATATCTAAAAGGGAAATCCGTGGAAACGGTCCTAGACGAGGTTGTCTCCAGCATCGAAAACTTTCTTCAATACAAAGAATGCACGCTCGGCACGTTCCTAGACATTGCAGGAGGCTTTAATAATGTTGCAACACAAGCGATAAGGGATGCTCTCTATAATGCAGGGGTCAACGCAAGCATAAGAAACTGGATCGTAACATTGCTATCTAACATACTTATATCGTCTGCATGGGGCAATGCCACGGCCACTAAAGCGGCCAGAAGAGGAACGCCACAAGGAGAGGTGCTATCACTACTTCTATGGATACTATTGGTAAACACTCTACTAAGAACTTTCGAAGCGATAGGCATACGCGCGGTGGCTTACACAGATGACGTTGTAATACTCGTATCTGGAAAGGACACTGGCGTTCTATCAGCCCTCACAACAATGGCTCTAAGTAGGCTACTAAAATGGGCAGGCAAAGTCAGGCTAAGTGTGAACCCGCAAAAGACTGAACTGATTCTCTACACATGAAGAACCAAAATTCAGGACTTCTACCTCCCAAGGATGGGCATCACCGAGTTGATTTTGATGACTTACGCAAAGTACGGATACTTAGGGTTGATCCTAGACAGTAAGCTTACTTGGAATCGGAACATCGAAGACCGTACCAAGAAAACAACCATAGATATATACAGCAATTGTTAGGCCAATTCTATTATACAGAATTCTGGTCTGGTGGACAGCACTCAAAACCAGGTGCATTTAACTGAAAATGGAAAGAATCCAAAGACTGGGATGTTTGGGGATCACAGGAGCGATTGGAACCACGTTCACAAATTCTCTAAACACCCTTACGAACGCAGCGTCCAAATGTGCATTAAGACTTAGGGACAATTTAGGACGAGGCCTTATGGCCATCGAAACATCAAACGTGTCATTCGAGAATACAGACCTCATCAAACCGGTAATTGACTCCAAGAGAAAGTTCCGGGTAATCATACCAGAAAGACACTTCTACTCTACAGGCGAGAACAGACGTAAGAATTCCCTAAGCCTCTATACGGATAGCACTAAGACGGTAACAGGTATTGGAGCCGCGGTTCATTCGCCGGAGCTCCTACACAATCTATCGTTCCGACTGCCGAACGAGTGCAGCATCTTCCAGCCGGAGGTGGTAGCGATACAAAAAGCTGTGGAGCTAGTCTGAACAACACGCAGAATGGGCAACATCTACATTCACTCAGACAGTCAAGCTGCGTTGAAAGCGCTGCAGTCAGACACTATCATATCAGGGACGGTGCTTAACTGCTTCTTAATTCTTCAGAGACTGGCCACCTTAAGGAAGCTGGAACTCCGATGGACACCAGGCCACAGCGGCTGCTTTGGCAACGATATTGCGGATGGTCTCACAAAGCAGGCAGCTGTACTGGGTGTCACAATGGCAAGAGAAACTCCTATTCCAATACAAACACTAAGAACAAAAATGGACTCTAAGATGATGCAACTGGCCAAACAAAATTGGAACAGAACCATCAACTCCAGAATAACGAGAGAACTCTGGAACTCATACAACACAAAGAAAACCGATGTACTCTTAGGGCTCTCTAAGGGTAAATGTGCAAAGCTAGTGGGCTTATTAACGGGTCACTGCCTAATAGGTGAGCACGCACACAGACTGGAACTGATCACAGACAGCGGCTGCCAAATACCAAAGAAACTTTGGAGCCTACTTCCCCCGCAACCTTAAAGCGACTGCAAACCTTAACATAATGAATCTTCCAACATTCGCAAGCGCCACGAAAACCTTCGAGCTTAACAAGGACTTGTTGATTACGACTGATACCAACACCTAACGATCTCTGTTGTTTTCCTTATAGCATCGCTATGGACCCAAGTGGTCTATGCGTTGCCGTGAGGCCGCCACCTAACCTAACCTAACTTAAGGGGGCCGCAACGGCAGAGAGATTGAGAATTTGAGCAATAAAATCTCGCAAAAATAAGTTATAATAGGCAATAGCGACAGACATTACTATTTTGTTTTTAAATTAAGAATGATGCATACAATTAAAGCGCAGCGGAAAAATTTATTGAATATTCTCACTAAATTCATTTAATGAAATTAGATAGAATAGGGACTGTCCAATAATTTGGCCACCTAGTGTACATTACTATCCCTACGGAGCCTCCTTTAAGGTGTTACGTGTTTTCGTTGTGACAAAAACCATTATATTTTATACCTTTGTAAAGCTCGACACACATGACGAGCACTTTAAGCGCGAGCATGCATCGAACCACGTCAAAGTTAATAGAAGGAAATCTCCTCATTTTCACTGTTCTATTGATTTTGACGTGGTTCGATGCATGCTCGCGATAAAAATGCTTGTCGTGTGTGTCGAGCTTTAGATCTACTAATTTGTCTTAACCACTAGTGAGGAATACCGGGTCAACTACTACTACGCGATACCGTGTTCAGTTATGGGCAGTGTGACGCATCAGCCCGCACTTTATAAGGTCTAGGGTGTATTTTTATTACATGCATTAAGGATAACTTATTTACATAGTGACAGGAACAACTCGTTTTTTATTATAATTTAGAGAATGGTATCATAAATGCCATGTACACGTATTTCATAAATAAAAAACACTATTAATAGATATCAATGCAGTATGTGAAGTCACGTCTATTGTTGCCAATAATTACCCATACGCCCACAAATCCTCGCTTTACAGACAGTACAGATTTATAGTGGAAGGAAACTTAATTATATCTTGGTAAAATGTAGTAATTTGAGTGATGAGGTAGTAGTTAATTCTATCTTTTCGACTTCCAGCTAATTAAAAACTATCCAATTAGTACAGATGAACATCAGTTCCACATCAAAATAAAAGTCAATCAGTATTAATCACTGCAGCAAGGAATGTATCATAAATGAGAATGGGAATCTATTAAACTTAATTAAAGCTTGTAATACTCGTACTATGACTAGAAAGGCCTTGTTATTGAGTTTTTCCCTAACATTTTAGTCATATGTACTAATTATAATTTCATATTTTCAATTTAACAACACCGATTGAAAAGCTGCTTTTTATCAGGGATATTGGATTCTATTTCCAGTAATAACATTTGTTCGGAACCGTCCGTGTGCATTTTCATATTTTTAGGTTTAATTAATAACATACTCGTATGTACCTATTACTATATTGAGTTAAATTAATTTTCAAATGATTTGATTTTTCGTCCTCTGCAGCCCGATTACACGATGGCGAGAGGCACTTCCTGCAATCATAACAACCATAGACTAGAACTGATTTATAAACTTTTACAAATTCTGAATTTATGGTTTCCAGCCATTGGCTTAAATAGACATGGTCGGCCCTAAGATTTCAAAAACCGTTTTAGGTTTTCTGAATACCGGTTTTGCTAGCCGTCAACCGGATCTGTCATGGTTAAAAGAAAAGCGAGCTAAAAACCAAATCAAAAAGTATCGAGTCTTCAGAAACCGACTCATTGAAAACCTACTCGGTCTTCAAAATCCGATTCATCAAGAATTGAGTCTTCAAAAACCAACTCAAAAAAACCGACTGCGTAAAAAATCGGGCTGAAAACCGACATATTAAAAGCGACTCATGATTAAAAAACCGAGTATTGTACTGATTTGGGTACTGCAGTGCAAGCTATTAATTCGGCCCCATCTATTTGTATTATATAAATCGACGAATTCGTCCCCATATTTTCCCTAATCGTTATGGTTGCAGTTTGAATTCGCTCATCGCAGACCCGTGGCGTTCAATTCACTCTGGATCTTTGTTCGTTTGTATCGAATGCGGCCTATATGCGCAATTGGCTGGCTGTGCAAATCAGGATCTTTGTATATTGTATGTTCATGAGGCAAACGCATTAGACTACTATTGATGGAATTTTGTGTCCTATGGTGAGGAAAAAAGGGCATTCGTGGCAACGAAGTGATATCTAGGCAAGATGGGTATGATATGAGTCGGGGTGATGAGACGAATGCGTTGGAATTCTCTTGAAGGACAAAGATCCAGAGTGAATCGAACGCCCATTTAAACAAATAAAGATCTAGAGTAAATTGGACGCCAGGTACGCCAGTACTTTTATTCAATTCTTAAGGATCGATGCAAGTTCTGAAATCTCCATTCGGGTTTTCTACTATTACTATATTACTTGCCAATTCCGTGGGTTCAATTACTTTATCTATTATTTTCAATTTGCGTGACTCGTCTAACTTTGCCTGAACTACAACTGACATTTCATGACAAATATTTTTGTGTATGTTTCAAAATGAAAAAAAAACAATGGATGGGTTGATGGGCACCCGAAAATGCCCGTGGGGACGGAGCCTAAGTTAGCATAGTCACCGCGAAGGTCGGGCCGTGCCATCTGGCGAAGAAAAAAGCCCAACAACAAGCTTAGTCTAAGATTGCTGGTTCATATAAACGGCCCAGATGGAAAGTTTTGCAGACATTTTGATTTTTGCATACCTTTATGTTTTTGGGGGTGCTGAACACGAATCCGAGGTTTGCCAAAAATAAATTCGCTTGGGAAATTAAGATATGGACCAAAATAACGTTTTTTTGGCTAACCTTTAGGCGGTCATTTTAATGTATTTATTTTTATTGTTTCGGATTTTTTTTTATTCCAATGGTATTTCGGTGGCTAAAACAGTTCCGAGGTTTGCCAATAAAAATTTTGACCAAGTAACCCTTTTAGATAAAAAAAACGCTAATTTTATGTTTTCGTTTTTTTTCGTCCGTGATTTTTGCCCTTTTTTCAGTTTTTACTTAATATCTCCCAAAGTATACGTCCTACAAAAAAAGTTGCACTGACATTTTTAAAGCATACTTCTTCTTCCGTGCCATTTCATACCACTCTGCGGCTTCGCGTTGCTCTGCCTGTGGTGTTGACACTTCGCCCATTCTGGCAGTATAATCTCAGCTTCCTTCTGCAGGCAGCTCGGTCTTGGATCGTATCATCGCCAAGATTAATGCGTTGTTGTTGCTTTTTCATTTGATCGATGCACGTGTGTTTCCGTCTGCCTCTAAGTTTGGGTCCAGCAAATTGAATATTCGTTGATATTGTTTTCATGACAGAGTTTTCAGGCGGGCGCCTTAGAACGTGGCAATACCAATCCACACGACGATCTTCGAGCTTTTCAGTGATCGGTTGCTCAACAAACTAGCTGCCTCGGATGTGGGTACTTTTGATACGATCCTTTTTGGTTACACCGGCTGACATCCGTAGCATTTTCATCTCGGTCGCAGTCATTTTACTTTCGTATGTCTCATACAAAGTCCAGCATTCAGACGCATACATGACTGTGGGACGTACGACCGTTTTGTACAACTTGCCCTTAAGCTTTCGTGGCATCTTCTTATCGCGGAAAACTCCAGAGTTTTCTCGCCACTTCATCCAACCGATACTGATGCGATGTTTGATGTCATAATCGCAGGTAGCTTCCTTGTTGACCATCGAGCCCAGGTATTTGAATCTTGTACAAGACTTCAGTTGCTCTCCTCTAATGTAGATATCTGGTATCGGTCTCTCTGGATCTGAGAAAGGACAGCAAAGATACTCAGTCTTTGGTATGCTAATCCTCAGTCCATGATCCTCCAGTATCTTACACCACTTATTCAGTGCAGCCTGCAAAGCAACGATGTCTTTGCTACCCAGGACAATGTCATCGGTGAAAAAAGTGATATTTCCAGGCCGTCAGAGATGATTGTTAATAAATAGATGATGATGATGTTGAAGAGGAAAGAACTCCATACACTGCCTTGGTGAACTCCGACTTTAACTGAAAATTCTTCAGACTCACCAGCTGTGCATCTAACTGTAGTGGTTGCCCCATCATACATGTCTTGTATTATCTTGGCATATGCTTCGGGGACCTTAAGTGCCTTAGGACCACCCATATCATATCACGAGGAACTTTGTCGAAGGCTTTTTCCAAATCGATGAACACATAGTGCAAGTCCGTCCGTGCATCACGATGCTTTTCCATCGTAACACGTATGCACTGAATAGCATCGACTGTGGACCGACCCTCCACAAAGCCGCATTGATTGTCATCCAACCGTACAATCTCTTTCAATCGATTGCATACAACCCGCTCGTAAGTCTTCAATGTGTGAGATCTTAACTTGATTGCCCTGTAGTTGTTGAGCTTGCCTTCATCACCTCCTCCACTGAAAAATCAGCGATATCAGTGGTGTTTGGCTCCACAGCTTGAAAAGCTTCTCGCGGAAATTCTTCGTTCAGAAGTTCGTCAAAGTACTCACGCATTCTGCTACACGTACGGGTCAGATGCCAATCGACGAATTGATACGCAAGCGAAAATGACAGTGGATAGGTCACACATTGCATTACTTTGCATGCCATGAAATGGAACCCCATTTCCAACCAAGGCCGATCAAGATGGGGTCCTGGCGTTGATCTGTGGCAAAGGAGTGTCAGGCACTGGGTAAGTATTTTGGGGAGTTGCGCCCCATTGCCCAGAACAGAGTACGATGGCGCGCAGGAGTAGTTGACGCGCTATGCCCCGCTAAGGGTTAAGGCAAAGTAGTATTCTGCTACAGATTGCAGTGTCTTCAACAAGTAGCACTCCTTGTGAGTCTTCAACGTCCTTTGGCGCCTGAAACTCTCGAGCGTTTCTCCTCCTTTGGGCTTAGGGATTGTCTTTAGGTTTCTCTTGCAATGACGATCTCGTATCCGCCGTCAGATCTTCTAGTTCCTGGTAGAACTTCTCGGCTGCAAACGCCTTTGCTTGAGCCACCTTTCACTTTACTTCCTTCCGGCATTTATCATATTTCTCCCGAAGTTGAACCTTCTCGGCTCCACTGCTTGTCTTGCATGTTGTCCAAGCCTTGAATGCGTTCGATTTGACCTGGTTCTTGGTTCTTAATGAACCATGTGTTGATGATGACCAGACCGTGTGATCTGCACATAGTCAGGATAGCCTCACCTTCATCATTTCTGGCTGTAGATTGGCTACCCTTCCCACCATGGCAATCCTCGTAATCATAGTTCGATTCTCCCACATGGCCATTGAAATCCACTCCGAAAAAAACCAGCTCGGTTTCTGGTATATTTTGAAGCAGTGTGTCAACGTCGCTCCAAAATGCCTCTTTTTTACTTTGCTGCGAACCCACTTGCGGAGCGTAGGCACTTATGACATTCCACACTCTTCCGCAGATAACCAATTTGTTACTCATCAAGCGGTCGCTCATCTTCGAGATACTCACGATGCTGCCAAGTAAAGCCGGTGACAGAATAACGCCAACCCCGTTGCTATCATTCGAGTTTCCATAATAGTGCAATTTGTACTTTTTGGAATTCGTCAAAAAACGAGCTCGGTCGACTTGGTCATTTCGCCACTTGGTCTCCTGCACGCACATAATGTCTATCCTTCTCCGTTTCATGACGTCCTCCAGTTCTTCGCTCTTTCCCGTCATGGATCCAACATTCCAACTTGCAACCCTCAGCTTCTGTAAAGTGTGCTTGGACTGCCTCATAGCGCTCGCCCCCGGAAACCGTCGAGTTCTGGCACGAACAATGTTCGCCCTGGGATCACTCAACTGCGCATCAGACAGACAGTGCCCAGCGGAGTAGTGCTTCTAGCGTGTTCTACCACAAGGCGTTACATCCATACTTTCACACCTATCTGGAGAAAGGTGGGGTTGGATGGCACTAGTGTGTGGAAAATAAATTTGTATGGACTTTCCTTTTACATCCGGCGGTCGTCTCCAGACCCGGCAACCCACTCACACTCACAAACACTGACCTGCGGGAGGTCTTAAAGATATTAAACAGTGCCGCAGGCTTATCTAGAGGTGTTGTTTTTGCCTGCACGTGATTGGTCCTATTAGTCGCCTCGTACGATCAAGGTAGGACTCACTTAGGGGTGCATATTCTAAACCCGTCACTCCACGGGGCATTTGTTTTTTAAAGCATACTAAATTTGCTAAAGTTTCACACCAAAAGGAGGTTCGTGTGTTCAGAAGTTCTTGAAAAAGGTTCTTCAAAAACAAAAATGTTTATTCCTAATTTGTGAAGAATGTTCGTTTAAGTGATGTTTTTTCCAATATCAGGAAAAGAAAATTGTTGGGGTCGAATTTGATGATAATTCAATCATCTATAAGCTGAGATAAGTAAGGTGCCCGTTTCTCTGCTAGTAACTAAGCAAATGGCAACGCAAACTTGACAAAAACAAAGACTTCTTGCAAGACAAACGTGAACATTGCTAAATATCCCCCCAAGTATGTGCCCTGGAGAAAAAATTATCCGGATCTATTTGAAAGTATATTAAATTTGAGTCCTTTATATAAGAAATATCTTTATATAAGAAATATCTTAAAATAAGACTGGATGAAATATAAATTAAAAACGAAATATATTAAATATGGTATAAATAAATTAAAAACGAATTGTATTAAATATGGTATAAAACATAAATTAAAATAAAGCTACGAGTATTTACATCAAATTAAAGTAATCGTCGGCGCTTGGACTGGGTATTATATACCTTAGACACAACAGGTTTTTCTCCAATTTCTTCTTCACCTTGATTTTTTACCGCAACAGCAGTCTTAATGATGGGGCAGTTCGGTGCCTGTGGGTTAGTAGCAAATTCTAGTATAGCTGTTGATTGTTGCACGTGTTTCTCCAAAAGTTCTTCAATTATATCCGCTTCATATGCAATATCTTCCTTTTCGTGGGCCTCAAACTGGCTACCGTTGTCACAGGCTCCACTACAACTCACACACATTGAGCAAACTAAACCAGCCTTCCGGATTCCGGTAACTAAATGCCCCTCGGCACCCCTTTGCATTTGCATGAAATTATTCTCATTACTGAGTCTGGTGCCGGTGGTTCAAGGGTGGTGATTGGAACGAGTCCTGAAGGTCTCTTTTGCCATCCCTAATCACTAGGTGCTTTCATTACCCCAAGCCACTGCTATACTTGATGGTACACTCGATAAGAATGTTCCTTTGCAGCATCTTGAGAGGAAGGTAAAGAGGCGATCTTGGATTTTGTAGTTAATGCAGATTTGATGAACCGTTTGAACCTCCACTCATTCAGCGTGGTTTTGGTTTTTCACGACCATACAGCAACAAAAACTGCTCACCAGCAGCATTAATCCGATGGGTTGCGTCAGGACTTTTGAAGACGTGCACTACATCAGCCAAGTATGGATTCTTGATGAGCGTCTTAACAAATTTCATCTTGCCCCGTCCGAAAGGAGTCGAAGTGGTATCACAGCCACTAAAAGCATGGATAAATAGAATATTTTCTGCAATTATACTTTAGGATAGGGAATTTAGCAACAGTGACAGTGGAACCCTTTACAAACTTATCAAGCCATTAACTGGCAAATCTTTTACAGCTGAACATACCGTGAAAGATAAAGACGAGTCTCTACTGGTCACTGATGAAGACCGACTGCGACGGTGGAGAGAGCACTACATTGAGGTCCTCAACAACACCTTTGGACATTCGAACTCATCTTCACTTGAAGTAGAAAATATTCCGCAAATAGCCAGAGTTGATACCAATCCACCATCTAAACAGGAATTAACTGTGGCTATTAAATCGATGGAAGCGGGTAAAGCCCCGGGGATAGATGGAATTCCGGTGGAATTCTTTAAGGCGGATATCAACGCTACTGCGGATATTCTTCTCCCCCTTATCCAAGAGTGTTGGGAAACCGAAACTCTCCCTAAAGAATGGAAGAAGGGCGTCATTATTAAGATCCCGAAGAAAGGTAACCTGAAGGATTGTAATAATTGGCGTGCGTGGAATTTGCCTCCTCCCCGCATTCTCCAAACTGATGGCAAAAATAGTCTTAAACCGGATCAAGCAAACAGTTGACCGCACACTGAACGATGAACAGACTAGTTTTCGCGAGGGCTTTTCATGTAGCGACCACATCAACACCCTCCGAATTATTATTGAACAATCCGCAGAGTGGAGATCCCCATTACATCTCATGTTTATCGATTTCGAGAAGGCGTTTGACAGCGTTGACCGGGAATACATCTGGAAGGCTTTACATAGGAGAGGTATACCAGATAAAATCATATCCATCATCAAGGAGTCCTATAGCGGAGCCCAATGTCACGTCTTACACAAGGGTAAGCTTTCAGATCCCTTCGAGGTACATAGCGGAGTGAGACAAGGCTGCATTTTGTCACCTATATTGTTTTTGATTGCCATTAACGACATACTCTGTAGTGCGCTTCGTGAACATCAGGGCAAAGGTATCAGATGGAACCTGTTTGAATACCTTCAACACCTGAATTACGCTGACGATATTTGTCTTCTTTCAAATATATCGGATCATCTAGTTCAAATGACGGATGCCCTGCATCGCGATAGTGGCAATGCGGGGCTTAAAATCAATGATGCCAAAACTAAGTACTTGAGCTTGGATCCAGGAAGATAGAGCGAAATTTGTGTTTCGGGGCAGACGGTGGAAAAAGTGGACAATTTTTGCTACCTCGGAAGCGTAGTTACAGCAGATGGTGGAGCGGCTGCTGATGTACAGTCTCGCCTCAATAAGGCTCGCGCAGCTTTTTTCAGTTTAACTCCTTTCTGGCAAAACAACAACATCTCCAGACGTACCAAACTCAGGATCTTCGAAATCAATATAAAATCTGTGCTTCTTTATGGCTGTTCAACTTGGAAGGTGACCAGGGCGATAACAACTAGATTCCAAACTTTCGTGAACCAGTGTCTACGGCGCATCCTGCACATACGCTGGCCGGAGGTCATTTCTAACGACGACCTCCTGTTCATTACTGGCCAGGACAGGATAGGCACCTCTATAAAAAGGCGAAAGTAGCAATGGATAGGTCACACACTCCGAAAAGGGCCGGAAAACATGGCTAAACAGGCCCTCGATTGGAACCCACAGGGAACCGATGCAAGTCGCCGCGTTGGACGACCTAGCAACACCTGGAGAAGATCAGTTGAGGTCGAGGGTATGCCATTAGGCAAATCGTGGAGACAGTTGAAGGTGATGGCGGCGAACAGGACGAGGTGGAAAGTCGGCGTAGTTAATGCCCTATGCCCCACAAGGGGTTGACAGGACCCAGAGAGAGATACGGAACTTTAACATGTATATAACCGATGCAGGGCTTTCTCTTTCTCAGGTTTAAAGAACTTAAGCTTTGAGGAAGAAGAAAAGGGTGTCATTACCATCAATAAATCAATGTCTTCACCTACTACTGTAACCCAATCACGTTCTGACGTCAAAGAAACTGTAGTTTGAACTATCAGCGCGTTCGGCATCTTCTTCAGCATCTTCGTACATCGCACAATGATTGGGTTTTGCAGAAATTTCCCACATCTCTTTTTTTTTTGTAAAATTTCAAACTCAACCCAGCCTAAAGAAAACTAGTTAAAAGGACAGGCAATTGAAAACTGACTACGAAAGGATCATAAAATCATCAGTAGAGGAAACACCCATCACCCATGACCACTTGTAATTGTGTTCTTAAGGACGGCAGGTATTGTCTTACAAACAACGCTTCAGCCATAAAATAAAAAGTATGCAATCAGAAGAAAGATTGCTCGTTCATAAATTTACTGTTTTCACCACAAGAAGAAATGCATTACAAATCTTAAATTTTGATTTGATATCCGCGAGCAAACTTTTTCTTCTTCCACGTTTTCATCATTTTCTAGGGAACTTTAAATTAAAGATAATCAAATTATCTACAAGTTTTATTTAAATAAGTTTCTACATAGGATAAGCACTTTTCACAATATTTAGCAAGATATTCGGCAACTTTTCTGACTTGTTAACAAACTTTGTGACGAATATGTTCCGGATCTTATCTACTAGGTATAATGGTATAATGGCTGGTTTAATGCGTGGTATAATGGCTTGTCTGATAGGTGGTCTAATGGATGGTCTGATAGGTGGTTTAATACGTGGTCCAACGACTGGTGGGTTTAACCTGTAAAAATCTCTTGACTGTCCATGTTTCTCGAGTTTACTTTTATACTTTCTTTAAAAACACTCAGTAATTCTGATTTCTCGTTTGTACGAATCAATGCTGGTCTTTATTGTCATTAATCATAGAGAACGCCAATATTCGTTGCGAATAAGTGCCAAGCAACATAGTTTTTGTTTCAACAAAATTCATTAATAAATAACAATAAAATTATAGAAAGCCCGACTACGTATACTCGCCCAGAATCATTTCTGTTCAATTGACAGGAGATAATAAATCCTACCATAGCTGTTGAAAAATACTAACCTGGAATGCTGTTTCATTGTTCACAAAACCGTCGTCATTTGTTCATCCTTACCCTTGTACTACACCGAATCGATCTCTACCGATCATTAGAGTTTTCTGCATTAACATCAAATTTAATTTGCATATAAAATAACTGAAGCAATTTATTAGCCCCTTTCTGTAAAATGGTCCATATTGTGTCGGATAATCCCACGGACTCATACCAGGCGGATGAATGACAAATTGCCGGCCATTCCAATTATAAAGACGGCCAACATGCTTTGTGCATTAACATGCCATAATTGTAACATCTCACACTTTGTTCGGTTTATAAATTTGTAGTTTGGAAGTCCTGGTCGCAGTTCAATCACTAAACGATTTCTTTTCAAGACTGACTACAAGACAATAAAAATCCACAAAGCATTCCACGAAACAAACACAAGAAATGGGTTCTTGTTGGCGGACTGTCTCTCGGGGCTGGGCTTGTTTGATTCGATTCCAATAAAAGATGGAAACAAATTACACCAACTTTCAAAAGCGTAGTTTTCTTGAGATTTTTCTCATCACAGTTGAACACCCAACTGGTTAGATCCAAAGCCGCGCGACAGTTAACATCAACTAAATTCGATTAAAGACGATAAAAATCATCGTCAGTGAAATAAATTTCCACAATCTATTCACATAGGACAAATTATCTACTCCGATATAAATCTGAACACCAAAGGCGTGGAACAACGTTTTGAAGTCATTATTGTAACCCACATGAGACAAGAGACATGGACACGATACAAGAGCACATGCGACCCAACAAACAAACATACATGGCATCATATCACAAAAGCGCTCCACGAAAATCGCATTCAGATACAAAAGTAATGCCAGAAAAGATAGTCACAGAAAAAAAAGTGATACCATACAAAAACAAACAAAATGGACAAATTTTTGTCCAAGTTAAGGTCGTTCAGATCTTTTCCAGGCTCTCGTGTACGCTCTCCATTCGCTGTTGGCCATTTTTCACGAGTCCAGCGGAATTGTGTGTGCTTGTATTTTTATTTCAACTTTTTTTCCATTAATTTTTTTTTTTCGCCATGGACAACCAAACACTGTTTTTCCCAATTGGAATATCGAATCCCATAAAGAACAAGCGGGGGGACAATTCAGAAACTGTCCGTGGAACATATCCAACGTATGCATACATAATGGAGGTCTTTTCAATAAGCAACGTTCCCAATGCCGATTCAAAATTGAAAAATTTCTATAAAACTCGGATCCTCGGCACAGATGTCAATGTCCAGAAAACATCAGCTTCTTTCCAATTTTATTAATTTAACACCAGCATTATGCTCCGGCGGACTATTAATTTGTACAAAAGGAGGAGCTGAAATTGAAAAATTCCCCCACGTCAATGGGGTCCCGCCGATTATACGGTCGAGAATGGATTTAATCGAGGTGACAAAATGTTGTTAATCAATTGGATTACTAATTGTACACAACGATTGACCCGTAGTATAACACACAAAAAAAGATACATGTATGTTGTGCATACCCAAGTATTGGCATGTTTTGGGGGTTTGAATGGAGAAATGAAAAATTTGTTGAAATTAAAGTATCATATTGTTCAATGTCCATATGGCTGTGCCATGTACAAACGAGTTTTGAATTTGGAAAATAAAAAAATATGGCTGAGAGCATTTTAAAATTTAAATATATGGTTATACATTTTGGCACATTAAAAGATTGACTGGAATTAATAATTGTCTTTATAGAAATTCGGTTATTCGATATTATTAGTTAGCGTTTCTCCCAGGATTATTGATGCCGCGCCGTCGGCAATTTTTTGTGTCGCATTTACACAAAATTTTGGGCGAAACTGTATAGCATTAGATTTAGTTTATCATAAAGGCTAAAAAAACAAACTAGCCTTCGGCGAAGCGAGAAGGGTATAGTACCTTCATTTCGAATTATGGTTCATTTACCACTTTGAAATTAGTAGTAAATGTTCCGATTTCACTGTTCCTATGAGAGGTACCTGAAAAAGTGGGCCGATTCCAACAAAACTTAGGAATGTGGTACAATAAAATAAATAAAAACCTGCTTTTGGAACGGTCGTTCCTATGATAGCTATATGACAATACAACAGTGGCGTAGATAGGGGGATTAGAGGAATCTCCCTTCCCCTCTCGGATTTCGAATTTCAAAATATTGAGCACTAAAATTCAGACATATAATAAAATGAACTACCAATTGCTGCGAATATTCGAATGGACAACATTTTTTTTCTTCAAGCTGATCCGAAAACAGTCAGTAGTACTGATTTTCGGTCAGTCTCAGTTTAGAAGTATGGAATGATTTGTGTAGTTGAACCTGCAACATAGTTGAGTGAACTCCAGCACGTATATTAAACCATCTGAAGCAGCTATCTTCCGAGGCCATCCCCTGAATGGTATTAAGCGACGTTCTGACAAATCGTCCTTGTAAAAACCACTCCACGTCAAGAAACCTGGAACAAAAGCCTCGGATTGGACGGATCAACAACGACGACCACGCAAAACATATTATTCATTCGAATCCTGGAATATACGCTTCCTGAACAAACCAGTGGACGAGAAGGCCCTCCTTCAAAAGTCGAAAAGAACAAGCTGAGTATAAATGCAGTCCAAGAAACCAATTGGGTTACCAGCGAGATCAATAACAAGAAATCGCACACAATTTTTACAAGTGGCAAACCATCGGGCCACAAGGAGTTTCGAGCAGTATTTATAGTGGACAATCACCTCAAGCCGCACATTATTGACTTCAAACGCATAAATGAACGGCTGTGAGCGATTCACATTAAGACTCGATTCTTCAATTTCTGGCTCATCAATGTACGCCCCCACTGAAGTTAAAGAAGACGCAGTAAAAGTTGAGTTCTACGCCCGCCTTGAGATTCTCTTCGACTCACTTCCAACAAACCACGTCGAATTGCTGCTGGGAGACTTTAACGCAAAAGTTGGCACCGTGGGTCCACTGGAGGCCACAGTCTCCATGAAAAATGTAACGACAACGGCCAGTGACTTATCGACTTCGCCTGCAGCAGGAATCTAGTCGTAAGCTATACGTATTTACCGCATCGACCCATTCACAAGCAGACCTGAAAATCTCCAGACGCACATGCCATCAACAAAATTGATCACGTCCTCATTTGCAAGAGATGGGCGTCTAGTGTGATAGATGTCCGCTCCTATCGAGGAGCAAACTGTGACTGAGATCATCACTTGGTGAGGACGACCTACAGATGTAGAGTTTCTTCAGTGCACCAATTGAGAATCAGCCCTCCCAAAATCTTTGCGGTTGATAAGCTTTTGAGCGATGCTACGGCGGTGGCATACACTACCCCCTTGAGGAAAGACTATCAGCTATCCTACACAACATCAGCAACACAGGCGTCCAAAGAGAAAACGGCGTTAACGTGGCTATCGTCTGCGATCAATATAAAAATTTGAACAGCTCAATTTGGGTGGCAGACGAATACAAACAGGCAGCCATTTGGTCATGTAGACGACAAGCCTTCCAAAATGTATCTGATCTGATCAACGGATTCGTGAGAGCGGAAATTAACGGCATTAACACCTACAGCTGCTACGCCCCACCGAGACTGAACCTGGATGAGTTCGATCGGCTACAAGCTCAACTAGTTCGCGATGTCAGCACACACATTCCCGTAATAATCGCGAGAGATTTTAATGCGTGGGCCACCGAATAGTAAAGTCGAGCTACAAACGCTAGGGGACGAGGACTCCTTGAAGCTTTCTCACAACTGGACGTCGTCCTTATGAATACAGGCGGTAGTAATACCTTTAGAAAAGGAAGTACAAGCTCCATTATCGACCTTACATTTGTCAGTAGCTAGTTTGCATCGACAGTGGAATGGGGCGTGAGCGAGGACTATATTTACATCAGGCCATTTACTTCCCCATTGTCAGCAGAACACCACAAACAAGGCTACCACCAATAAACCGGAGATGGTCTGCTAAAAACTTCGACGGGGAAGCGTTCGTCGAAACCTTGAAACAGAAGGGAGCTGTTGAAGGAAATGCAGACCAAAAGGCAGCAGCTTATAAAGCAGATAGTAAAAGCATGTGGTGCCTCTATGCCAAAGGACAAAGTCTTCCAAACCGCTGGCAAACAAACTACTGGTGGAATGAAGAAATTGTAAGCCTCAGGCGCAGGTGCCTGACAGCACGTCGTTGAATCATCGATAAAGAGAGACACCAGACTACGACAACTTGGCACAAGAATACAGGACTTCACGCGTACTACTAAAGCGGGTAATAAAAAAGAGCAAACGAAGCTGTTTCAAGCAACTCTGCGAGGACGCAGATATTATTCCCTGGGGAACGGCCTATAGGGTAGTTATGAAAAAACTGAGCAGTTACCAAACAACTCAAGTGGAGCGCCCTCTTCTACTAAATCGGATAGTCTCAGTTCTCTTCCCCCAGGATGCGTTAGGAAACGTTGAAAACCAGGAAAAGGTCCATGAAGAGCAGATACCGTCATTAACTGAGAGAGAGATTTGGGAGATCGTTTCCAGAATAGGTGACAATTAAGCACCAGGACCTGATGGCATTCCCAACGGAGTGTTGAAAGTAGTAGTTGACACGGTTCCCGGGAAGTTCGTCAGTGTTTTTGAATTCTGTTCGCAGGAGCGAGTTTTCCCTGCTGTATGGAAAAAACAAAGATTGATTCTGCGCTACCAAAACCCAACAAACCGCCGGGCGATTAAATTCAAACCATCCAATTTGCCTGCTAGACAACGCGGGGAAGGTGCTGGAACGAATAATTTTTAGCAGACTAGCTGCCGTCGTAGAGAAAAAGGGAGCTCCGTCGGACCGACAGTTTGGTTTCCGAAGGGCGCGCTCCACGGCCTATGCAATCTTGACAGTGACAGATCTAGGGAAACAGGTACTTCGTGATGGTAAATGTTGCGCAGTTGTGAATCTGGACGTCAAAAATCCTTTCAATTCGGCAAACTGGAAATGCATTCATTTGTCTTTGTTGAGGATAGGTGTGCCCGAATATTTGACGCGACTTATACAAAGCTACCTTTCGTTTAGAATCCTACAGTACGAAACCAGCGAAGGAGCAAGGGAGTACAATGTAACAGCAGGCGTACCGCAAGGATCTATACTCGGCCCTTCGCTGTGGAACATCATGTACAACGACATATTTGATTTACCAGTACCTAAAAAAGTAACGATATTCGGGTTCGCAGATGACATAGCTGTAGTCGTGGTGGCCAAGGATCCGGCATTCGGCGAAGTTTACGCCACAGAAGCAATCACACTAAGTTGTGGTTGGATAAAGTAGGACTGGAGCTGGCTGAGCAAAAGACGGAAGCCGTTTTCATCAGTAACCGAAGAAAAAAAACACTCTGAGGATCAGAGTCGGAAATACCATCAATATTTCTAAGCCAGCAATTAGGTATCTGGGGTGATGATTGACGCGAAGCTTACATTTGGAGAACACCTCAAGTAGATATGCAAGAAGGCGGCTAATGCTACTGTGGCTTTGGCAAGGATGATGCCAAATGTGGGAGGACCACGACCGAGTAGGAGACTTTTATTATCCAGAGTGATAGCCTCTATACTTCTATATGCGTCACCAGTTTAGATCGACGCGCTTCGTTACGCCTGTAATAGTCGAAGAATCAACTCCGTTTATCGAAGGAACGCATTGAGAGTGTGCTGTGTATACCGAACAACATCAGATGAGGCTGCCTACGTTGTATCAGGTATGATCCCCATAGATATTCGAGCCGACGAAATATATATAGGTATAGTATATGTATATACCTATAGCTAGCAGGAACACCAGGCAAGCGTACAAACTATTAAATACAATTAAGAACGGTTATCAACCCAGGACTAGCCTCTGTAAACATAAGGATGGAAACATCATCAGCGACACCGATGGCATCAACAAACGATGGGCCTCTTTTTTCGAAGACCTTCTGAATCTACTATCTACAATAAGTGTCACCATACACTGTCGAGCTCGAACTCGAACACGAACCTAGTATAAGTGGACCGGTTTTCTTCACACCTATGTGAAGTATATGTGTGTTTCAGAGGACATTTGTACCAGGTTCGAGCTCGAGTTCGAGTTGGACAGTGTATGGTGACACCAACATCACACAAGAAGCTTCCGACAATATTGTTGATATAGGCCCATCCATACAACCCCCGACAGTAGAAGTTGATCACGCGTTGCGGTCACTAAAGCGCCGTTCGCTGACGAAATTCCAGCTGAACTGCTAAAATTCGGTGAAATGCGTCTAGTTAATGTCATACGTCAATTACTCTTGCGAGTATGCGATGTGATCGCAGACGATTGGGGCAGAAGCATCATCTATCTAATTCACAATAAGGAAGATAAACAGCGTTGTGAGAATTACAGGGGCATATTACTTGTTTGTACGTCATATACAATAAAATACTGACGAAAATTTTGAAAAATATGATAGAACAAAACTGTACGCAGAACGAATATGTAACGGACGGTCTGGTGGACATCCTAAGGTGCCTGTGGGGACGGAGCCTTATGTAGCATAATAACCGTGAAGGTCGGGCCGTGCCATCTGGCGAAGAAAAAGGCCCCTCAACGAGCTAAGCAGTGGCCTATGCTTGCTGTAGCTCAGTTCGGGAGATGTGGGCGGGGTTTTCGCCGCTCGTTGCCCCTGTCCTTTACGTATTAACAAAAATTCATAGGCCTGGGGAAGACAACACAAACAGGGGAGGTAAAAATGGGAAATAAAAAAATTGTCGATAAGGATGGAATGGTTGGCAGACGGATCAGACGCCCACGCAGTCGCACCTGGGTCCGGGTGTAATGGGACCCTCGGCCTCTGGTTTCGTACCACCAACAGATCACTACTCATCAGGTGCTGCTTCGATCTGCCGGTGGGAGCAGCACTACCAGACCATAATATGGTGCATTACAAATCATTAGCGAAAACCAAGGCGTCTTCAGACCAGGTCCCACCACAACCGATCAGCTCTTCATGGTCCAAGTGATACTCCAGAAGTGCTGGGAATACAACGTAGACGTATACCAAATCTTTGTCCACTTCAGGCAGGCATACGACAGTATCGATCGTGGTGCACTGTACAACATCATGATGCAATTTGGTACGCCAGCAAAATAAGTGCGACTGACAAAGATGACGATGATCAGTTCCGTCTCACAAGTTAGGATCCATAATAGACTTACTGGTTTATTTGAAACACGCACTGGTCTGAAACAGGGCGATGGACTGGCACCGACGCTCTTCAATCTAGCACTGGAATACGCTATTCGGGCTATAAATATGGACAAGAGCAATACGCTACTCATCAGTCGACACAATTAGCAGCGTACGCCGACGACATCGACATCATGTCCCGAAGATTGGCCGACGCAGAAGAACTTCTGCATACGCTCGACACCGCTGCATAAGAAGAAACACACAGAAATACGAAGGTCTGCGTGTACAAAACAATCATACGACCAGTCACGTGACCGAAATAAGTGGAGAACAACGATCCAGGCGGCCAAGACCCGATGTCGGGCTGTCGCGCCACTGTCATGATGATGATGATACTGCGGATTCTCTCAGAATGCAATTCATAATAGCAAAGTATGAACTCACTGCCGATATCGAGAGAAAAAAAATCGAATTAGGATCCATTAGAAAGATAATTCAAAAGTCCAGTATGTGGAATTTCGAACAAGACAGCGCTGTTTTCGCTCGTCACTACTGGAAGTGGGCTACCGCTGGAGCTAAGCGCCACCTATTGATACTGGATCCCGGACATCTAACTTGCCTTCACCGGCTGCCTACGAGAATAGCTGGAAGCCTTGCATTCAAGCGAAAAAATATAAAACTAATAAATCGGATTGCTTTATCTGACATCGTTGACATCCATATTCTAACCCAAGAATCGGCAAACTTTTTCTGAAAAGGGTCAGATTTTTTAAATTTTAAGCTCAGCGGGCCGGATAGCAAATTCGAAATGAAACTGCTTACCGTGTGCCAGCCGTATCGTATCTATTACGCCCAAATCAAATGACGAAATCGAAATGTGTCTCTGCAAATGACCGTAAACCTGTATCGATTTCGTCAGTTCGAAGTAACGAAACTGATAAGATATCATTTCTGATTTAACTAAAATAGATGTAGACGAAATTTATTCGAAATTATGAGCAATGTAACTGCTAGATAGAAAAAAAGCGGTACTTTTTTTTCCTGCCGAAATTAAAGAGAATTCAAGTAATTTCCTTATTGTTCGCATTGTTGTTATTGAGGGTGAGTCCTGAGTGAATTCCCCTTTAGTATGTAATACAATATATATGTATATCTGCATCATAACCAAAGCTTAACGCCGAATAACGAAAAACCTTATTGCCTTAAGTGAAAATCTATTTCAGCGATTGAAATTCTTGACAGAGGAGACCGCAGTAAAATGTGAATCTCTGCAGGCTAATATCGCTAGACAAATTGAAAATATGCTGTGTTTTAATCTCCGTATACAAGGTGACGAAAGCGAAATGTTCCACCCCCTATTGATATTTCAGGTTAACATGTTGTTGTTGAACTGTATTGCACTGGATAGTCATGTAAGAAAAAGTGAGCTACTACTGAATAAAGCTTATGACCATTTCCAGACCGATACTCAAATAATATCGTTTATTTCAGGAAACACTTTAGTTTCTCTTTAAACATTAAATTTATAACAAAAACTAATTACCAAAAACTATCACCAGTCTATCTAGCTAAAGCTGTCGAAATAGGCACAATTGAATTACTATTTTATTTCGTTACCTGAAATTGACGAAATCGATGCGAGTTTAAATTCATTTAATCGCATCACACGCATAAATTTCGTCACCGGATCTGGAGTAGTGAATACGTTAAATGCGTCACCCTGCAAGCAGTACAGTGTGGCCAGGTTGATATTCAAGTTTCTTGCAAAGAATTGTGTTTCACTGAAAATTGCAAGCTTGGCTGGTTTGGTTTCATTCTGCATACAAACTTAGTATGCGTGTGTAGATTAGCTTGACAGCGTGTCATTGTGTTGCCAATCGAAACACTGTGGACTAAAGTTCGCGCCCTTACGCGACAAATCCTTTTTATCTCCCTCTATTTTAATTAGTCTGAATTTATTGGATAAGTATTTGTACCGTGAGAGGCGCGAACCACAGCCGTTACGCAGAATGAAACCAAGTGAACCAAACTTTCAATGATCAGGTTGGTGCTCACTATATATTAAAGGACCCCGAAGCACTGTTTTAGCAGTCTCAATAAGATCTTTTGATAAGAGTGTATACGTGCTCTAATGCCTACATCGTTTTCTGCACAGATAGCAATTAGCGCCACGAAGCCTCCGGATTAATATTTCCTTGGTGCAGGACGTAATGGCATGAAAATAGACTTAATATACGCTGGGCCAAACGTCCATAGCAAGATCCTAGTGTTTAGTTCAAATACCCCACCACAGACTCTGTGATCGGTTTTTATCTAGGACCTTGACGGGGATTGCTATTTGGATTATTATTCCAATTGAGACTCCAATGTAAAAAATAAATTTGTTTTAAATTCAACTCAAACACACTTCGTTGTGATAAACAAAAATCGATTTTAAATTATGTGTTTGTATAAATTTGATTTTGTCATGTCAAAAATGATATTAGCTCGCGGGCCGGATGAGAACCATAGGCGGGCCGGAGTTTGCCGACCCCTGTTCTAACCTATGAGGACTATTACTCCTTAATCTTAGTACACAAAGAAAATCTTGAACTTGTCAGGGAAAATCGATTCATTAATTGTTACTGATACTTATTGACAAGGATAGTGACGACTACATATTCAAGTGCCCTCAGTGTTGAAATGTATGCATCTTATTTTAAAATCCATCATACACAAAAACCTTTGCATGATCATATATCTAGGATTAGTAGATGATAATTAAGGGAATGATAATCAGTTTCGGCAGATGTAACTTTACAAAAATGACGCTTTGCCATTTCCCTCAAGGTCAATACTTTCTGCAGAAGTAAATTAAATTCTGCGTTAAATTCATAACCGTTTTCATTAAATTCGAGCAAACAATATCTATTGTTGGTTTCACTTTTGAATTAGGTACGATCCCTTGGACCTTTCTCTAATGATATTTTCGTACAATTGAGAAAATCACATTTTCTTCGTAAACCTTCAAAACATCCATTCATATATTGGCCAAGTCCGTTATTTTGCCAACATGGGCGATGAATTTTTGGTCAGAGTTTGTGTGCACACCTTTTACACAAATCGAATAAAAAGGCACAACGCACAACAGGTAGGGTTCGAACTCGACCCTCAACAATGGACACACCATACCACACGTAAACCGAACACCATTATATTGGCTTGTGTAAAGTCATCTTACCTTTGTAATGAATGATGATGAGGGATGTGTTAACAATACCAAAAACGAACCGTTAAATGAAATATCTTTCTGGCAACTTTACAATAGGACACAGGACCCCACAAGTCCTTTTGGGCTTTTCTATTACAATGTTTGTAACAGTTGACACCGTAATCATAAAACTAAGCCTCTTATGACATTTTATGGAGTCTTTACTAGCCCGTGCTCATCTTGTTAGCAATTGCGAAACAGACTAATTTGTATTTCTTCCCTCGGCTATTATATGCATACCTCAGTATGCGTGAAGCGACCATTAACCATTAGATATTAGATGTTTTGCGACTTGTGCCGTGTAGAATATCATATAACCGCAGGGTGCTTGCTAGTAGTATCGTCTGCAACGCCATAACCCAGCTTCGTTCGCATCTTGCTGCGACCCAAACCACTTAATCTCTTCCTTCGCCCAAATCAAATCACTCTCACAGTTCGCAGCAACAACACCAGACTATGTTACAGCCGACCAAAGTGACTGAGATTTAAACTGTCCTTCCAAATGCGCCATATAAATTGCCATAATTTATGCATGAAGATTGTGAAGGCAATTAGACCCCTGGCGGCGTTAAGTGAGCACTAGCACTTAATAAATTTTAATAATACTATTTCCATTGCACCGGCTAGCCGAAGCAGATTATGCAACATGCTGACCAATTCGAAATATGCGACACGGACCGAAACCGTGACCAACAACTCCCCGGCTGTCTCCAAAGGGGAATGGGCAAATGACCGGTCACAACGATAGACAATTCCGAAGGAAAGTTAACTCATTATTTAGAGTGATCCATGGCGGCTTTGTGTAATGGGTACATCGTTGAAGGAAAAGTTTTAACTAACATGCGTTCGGGTTCTACGCTTTTGATTAGAAAAATGCATTGCCCACGTTTTTAAGAGCGGAAATATTAAACAAGTTAAAGAACAACTGATTCGGATCCTGATTCGAGAAACAGATCTTATTTTATGAACGGCTTAAAGCCTACACTTCGACACTTTTTAAAAAATATTCTTTTCGAATCCACGTATTGTTCCAATTTTGTTCAACTGGTGACCGCGCGGGTATCATCTGTGAACGCTGCGAATCACGCCAAGTTGACCGGGAAAATATTCTGGTCAGAAAAATTACATTTGGGCGAATACCTTTAACCGATTAACATTTTAAGCGGAACGTGTTCGTAAGAAAATCAGAAAACATGTTTCCGAATTGAGATCTGTTTCTGTTACATGGATTGCAGTGATGCTCAGTTTGTATTTCTCGACCTATTGTAGGAGGGCCTTCTCGGCCCCCAGTTTTTTTGGTTCACGAACTGACCAAACCACATTGACCTTAAATTGGCTGAAGTGGGAAATCGAATAAGCAGGTAGTACTTCGCAAAAGCTTGAAAGTATTCGGCGCCCAACGTGGGGGCAATGTGTTATCTAGTCAATGAATAGGTATGTGGTACCGTTAGTCACAAGACACAAAAACAAAGTATACAATAATATAACTTTATTGACCTACATTTTCTTTGCTGCGTCGTTTCTTTTTAATTCATGATGACATCAACCAGAGGAAGGATGATACTTTAAGATCTATTCTGGTGAAATTTAATTTAATGGGGTCAGTGCGGTTGTCTGACGTGCTCCAGATTTTTCCCTTTATCAACTTTTCAACTTTCTTTTTAGGTTTCCGTCAAAAGCAATAAAATCACAAACCTCCTGATGACTTTGTCGACGACATTCAACGAGTGTTAGTCGTTGTCTTGTGTGTGGATCCGTTTGGGCGAACATTGACTCTGATCTAGTAAATGACAGTGAGTAAGAGAGATACTTACTTATGTGCGTTAACCCCTAGTCCCAGCAAACAATTTCTATCTTCCGCGATAAGAATGCGATTCGCTTTGGAAAATAAATTTATCGCCAGGGATATCGCCCTCTTATCGCGGTAGTCACCCCCTTCGGAAAAAATAGTTACCGAAAGCGAAACTCCCGGGAGAAATTTTGGCGAAACGAGTCGGCAACAAGGAAGAGAAACATTCGTATTTTGCGTCCATTGATGAGCAAAGGGGTTCAAAAATTCGGCTTTTCATCGGTCTTGTTTGAATGTAATGTTCCATGAGTACTACTTATGGGGGGGGGCAAAAATTACTTTTCCATAGTCCTCCGCGTGAGCGCCCCCTGGAACGACAGTGGTCACTGACAATTGCTAACCAATGTCAAGCCGCCAGTGATGGCGGTGCGATGATTTGGTTGAGGTAAACATTCCCCCCGTGGTGTTGGGTGTAAAAATAATACCCCGGCCTTCCCCTTTGAGGGCCTGTCGTTAAAACCGACAATCAAAGGACAGGTTGTGTATACCAGCAACTTACACTATCCGAAATCTTTATATGCTAACGAAACACGAAACGTCAACTATGCCTCGGATAAGGACTGACTCAACGGTTACGACTTTTGGCTATCGTACAATGACAAAGATTGGATTCAGGAAAGTGCCTACTCTCCTGGACAATGGATCAGAAGGTCACCAGAACGGGATTTTTTCAATTAGAGAGTGAATTCCTGAGGTATAACTTAAACATCTTAGGAGTTAGTGAGATAAGATGGTGGAACAGCGGAGAATTTATCTCTCCAACGGGCAGCACTGTAATGTTGTACTCCGGCAAATATGCAGGTAGTCGTTATGAGTCAGGTGTGGGGCTCCTTTTAACCAGAGCCGCACGAAACTGTCTCTTATCCTGGGAGCCAGTCTCTGACAGAATCATGACCGCCAGGATCCGGAGTAAAATGAGGAACATCTCAACAACACAATGTTATGCCCAAACTGAACCCGACAATGTCTTGGCAAAAGACTCCTTCTACAAAGAGCTAAACGCCGTTCAGAGCAGAACACCTAAACGTGACATTTTAATGGTTATGGGTGATTTGAATGCGAATGTTGGCGCTGATAACTATGGGCTCAGACCTGTGATGAGGAGACCCGGTCTTCGTGATCCTAATGACAACGGTAAAACATTTGTAGAGTTCAGCAACTTTCTCAGTCTATTCACCGGTGGTACTACGTTTGAGCATAAGGACCACCACAAAATCAGTTGGTCCTCTGTTGATCGGCGCAGAACGCAAAATCAGATCAACCATTTTGCCATTACTAAAAGCTTCAAGAGTTGCCTCCTGGACGTGCAAAACAAGAAGGATGCCGATATTGGGATGGTAAGAGACCATTATCTTATGATGGCTAATGTTCGATTGCGTATTGCAGCCGTGCGCCATCCTAGCGACGAAAGATTCGGGCGCTGCAAATTCAGCACCGCTCAATTAAAAAATCCAGCTGTCTTACAACAATATAATGACCATCTTGCGCAAAAAGCAGCTGAGATAACTAGTCACCCAGATAGTGACATAAATGAAAACTGGGATGCCATAAAAAAATGCGTACATTGATAGCGCAGATACGGATACCATCCTTGGAACAAACACGGATTGCTGGAGTAAGCCCTGCATGTCCGAAGCTTCATGGCAGCGGATTGTTCAAGGGGCTGAAGGTTCGTTTGGCTGCAGCATCAGACGACAATCGAAGCAGCATCGAACCCCTTTACCGTCGGAAAGCTCGAGAAGTTCAGCGTAGTGTGCGACGCGATAAAAGAATTTATGCGAATCCTTTTTTAGCCTCAGCAGAAGAAGCCGCAAGAAGTAACAACTTAAATGCCGTATACGGTGTCATCAAGGAGTTCACAGGTGGTCGTAACTCCTGCCAACATCCAATGAAGGATAGTAATGGAAAGCTGCCTATCTTGGAAGCAGATCAAATGAGGCGGTGGAAAGAACACTTCGCCGCGGTCTTGAACCGTGTAACCTCTGGTGAAGTTCCCCCTCATATAGATAGTTTAGCTAACCATCAAAATGTGCGTATACGGTCCACTGCCCCGACTTAAGAGGAATTAATCGCTGCAATTATTGCACTAAAACGAAGAAAGGCCGCCGGACTAGACGGTATCCCTGCCGAACTTTATCAAGCAGCGCCAAGACTAACTGCCGGGTTGCTGCCCCCACTTGTTGATAAAACGTGGAATACAGAGACCTTTCCCACTGAGTGGAAGGATGGTTTGATCATCAAACTTCCGAAGAAGGGTAGCCTCAGAGACTGTAATAACTGGAGAAGCATTTGTGTGCTGTCTGCCGTTGCCAAGATAATAGCTAAAATCGTCCCGGAAAGACTACAGTTCCACCTAGCAAGCACAATTGATGAAGAGCAGGCTGGCTTTCGATCCGGATTCTCCTGTGTCGATCACATTAACACCTTGCGAATCATCATCGAGCAATGCGCTGAATACGATTCTTCGCTTCACTTGCTTTTCGTCGATTTCAAAAAGGCTTTCGATAGTGTGAACCGGGATTCTATATGGGCGGCCTTGCGCAGGAGAGGCATCTCTTGTGGCTATTATTAAGGCAACCTATAACGGCGCGTGCTGCATAAAAGTAAGGTGTCGGAGGACTTTGAGATTCGCAGTGGAGTTCGGCAGGGGTGCATCCTCTCACCGCTCCTATTCCTCATTATGATAGCCGATGTGTTGCATGCAGCCCTATCCAGACTCGACAGAGGAAGTCAATGGAGTTCGACATCTTATCTACAACAATTTGACTACGCTGACGTAATATCCCTACTAACAATTTTGTTCTTATAGAGATGTTCAAGGATTTTATAAGAACTACATTTAGTTTCAGCTAAGACTTATTGACTTGCAAATTGTTCTGATAGAAATCTTAAAGAACGTTTCTAGCCAAAAAGTGGCGTATGAAATTATGAGTATAAAGTATTTTAAGAATTCTTCAAGTCTTCTTGGCAGCTCTAACTAGAGAACTTATCAGAAAGATATCAGTAAAAGTACGTATAAGTGATTTACAGTAATCTGCTATACATACATAGATCACCTTCTAGAATCTTAACTAAGAGACAAAGATTTCTATTGGTTTTCAGTAAGTAAATTTTGTGCTTATTGTAGCATTAAGTGGAATTCATCATACTTTTGGAAGTTCTCTATAAAAATACGAATGGAGTTGAAATTCATACTTGTATTATTGGTCTGATGCACTTTTTCGCAGTGGATTTTGTCGATTTAATAGTCAAATTTTCTCTGCGAAAGAAATTTTTCTGATCAAATGCTGTACAAAACTCCCAAAAAAAACGAATCCCTCTCGAAATTTAGAATTACATGTACATTTAATGTTCATCATGAATTAGATGTCCTTTTTGCATAGTAGCTAATAGTGGCCCAAAATGTATTAAACACGTTCTTATTTTCTTGTCAGACCCTAAGAAATACATTTAAAATGAAAATATCCAAAGTCACCAAAGTATTGAAGAAATTAATTTCTGGTGCAATAATTGCTATAACCAAACAGTCGAAAAAGGTGGCGGTTCTCTCAAGCTCTATTTTAAAGAACTTATAAGTGTTTAGTTAAATTTGTTGCTCCCATAAGTAAATTATAATAACTTCTTCCTATTAAACTTTTCTTCAAAAATGCAATTAAACTATATCTTTCCCTACAACCTTCGCCTGACTTCTTTAAGTATCAGAGTGTATAGCTTTCTCATTTAAAGCCGTTCTACTCATCTTTATTTAAGCTAACAAACGGCAATTATTTCCTATAATGGTTTAGTTAGACCTACACTGCATTAACACTTAGAATGGTCTAAAGCAAAAACTTTAAGAGGATCTTTTCTAATAACACACTTGCAAAAATTACTTTTAAGGCTATAATCTGAACAAAATGCCTTTAAAGTTTTCATCGAGCTTCCAATCTGCACTAAAGACTTTTTACACGTCTTTTCTTTTAAAATTTACAACAGATTCAGGTATTAGTTTTACTTTTTAGCAGAATGCCTAATAAATATCTTTAACGTAATATTTCGTTCCGAAAGGTTTAATACCGATATTATAAGAGTTTTGGTTCTCACCTCAAGAGCAAATTGTTAGTTGGGGATGCCTAGTCTCCCACAAAATCATGGATCTGTCCGCAATGTCGTTAAATCTCGAGAGGGAGGCAAGCAAGGTTGGACTAAAGATTAATACCAACAAGACCAAGGTTCTTAGCCCTCCATTGCGAAAAAGAAATCCGAAACCAATTGCCATCAATGTTAATGGGCAGCCTGTGGGGAAGATGACAACTTCGTCTTGTAATAATTTTGGGTTATTATTTCATGCAATTGGTTAACAATTGGTCAGGATCGCTATATTGTGATTGGTCAAATAAAAGAAAGATAGAATCATGTCAGTTACTGGTGTTGAGCGGTAATTTTGAAGAGCGTCCGTTCCCGCTCATACTGACACACACTGCCGAACTACTTACCATGTTTAGCCGATTAGAGGCAAGCAGTGGTAAACTGCATCTGAGTGATCGATGACAAACAGGGAAACAAGGCAGAGTGCTGCTGGTAAAGCGTTTCGTGTTAGACTGATGTATTTTGAACCTTAATTCTAGGTTTATATACAATTTTCATTATCCTAAATTATGTTTATCTATGCCAAATCTGTGGGAACTAGGTAATTTCTGAATTTGTCTTATCAAACATTTTCCCATGAAATTATTCTTCTATTTTTCTGTCTGCTCCAGAAATCTCGGGTGACAGAACTTTTCTTGAATTACTAAATGAATGCACGAATGTGTTTACTACAAATGATGCATATCGTATTATGTGGGATGCTTGATAGGATGGTTTCAAAGTTAAGTGCAAGTATACAGTACAGGGTGTACTCGTATCTTGTATATAGTACACTACAGTCTACCTGGATAGCATTGTTGCCGAAAATGGTGGTACGGAGCAGGACATCGCTCGTCGTATCAACCAGGCTAAATGCGCATACGGCATGCTGTCCAAGATCTGGCAGAGTTGTTATCTCAGCATCAAGACCAAGCTGGGCCTGTTCCGTTCCTTAGTACTATCAGTGAATTTGTATGGGAGCAGTACATGGCAAGTTTTCGTCAACTCATGTCTTTGTTGAATTCTAAGAATATTCTGGCCCGAAACAATATCAAATGAAGAGCTAAGTCGGCGTACGAGGCAGATGCCAATCGACGAATTGATACACAGGCGAAAATGGCAATGGATAGGTCACACATTACGGAAGAGTGATAACTGCATTGCTTTGCATGCCATGAAATGGAACCCCATTTGCAACCAAGGTCGACCAAGAGGGAGTCCTAGAATCACATGGCGCCGATCTGTGGCAAAGGAGTGTCAGGCACTGGGTTAGTCTTTTGGGCAGTTGCGCCCTATTACCCAGAACAGAGTACGACGGCGCGCAGGAGTGGATGACGCGCTATGCCCCACTAGGAGTAGGAGTTAAGGCAAAGTAGTAGTATGAAAATTACTTGGTTCAATACTTCATCGAGTTCTTTGGACATTTTCTTCGTTACAAGTACTTCTCGATGTAAAAAAGAATGATGAAATATTATGCCTCCATTAGCCTGGCATTGCACTTTGCGTTTTTCTACAGAAAGAGCAATCCCGCAAAAAAACGCATTGTCGTCCAAGAAGAGGACCCTATGATTACGCTTGTGAAAGAAATAAATATATCCCAGTGAGGATATTGATGGTTTTATTTTTGTGGCAATATAGTAGGAGGAAGTCGGGAGGCCGATACAATTTCAGCCAATTCTCAATGGATACACTGCATTAATTTCGTCACTGGGTGCATGCGTTTCTATTATATCGTTGAACCAAACAACGGAAAATGTAATGCGTTTCATATACCACCGTGTGTTCATCTTCTGACTGCGTTTTTTGCGGGAGAAATCTTCCCGCAGTCGTTGGACTTGCTGCTGCAAAACGATTCCTGCAAACTATAGCACTGTCGTTACGCATAAGTGTAAAGCGTTCCATTTAAATGTACGCGTTCCTCTTCTTCTGCGACAATGCGTTTTTTTGCGGGATTGCTCTTCCTGCAGAAAAACGCAAAGTGTAATGCCAGGCTTAGGGTCAGTAGCCGCACTTCTTCATTCATTCATTCATGCCTGGATTCACTGTCTTTGCTAAGGTGACAAATTCTTTGATAGATCCCATTAGTGATGTGTAACACAGTAACGAGTCGCTCTTTTTGAACGACTCATCAGGATGAGCGAAAGATTCGGCACAACGACATAGCCTTCGAGTCGTTCAATTTAAGAATGACTCACTGTAAAATTAATTCCCAAACTAGCCCATCGCATAAATATTACCCAACGCATAACCAATCCACGCTCATTTCTCAATACATATAATGTACTACAATACATTCATTCACTCACATCCCATCCCATTATCTATCTAAAAGCAAAACCACAATCATTTATCTACCAATCCACGCTCATTTCTCAATACATATAATGTACTACAATACATTCATTCACTCATATCCCATCCCAGTATCTATCTAAAAGCAAAACCACCATCATTTATCTACCAAAGCAATCCCATCTAAACCCATTCATATTCATCTTTATGCAGTATGCAATGCAGGCATGTATACTTCTAAATATATACGCAACAACCCATGCTGACTGCAAATGCAAACATATCAAAAATAATTTACTTACGTCGCGTCCTACCGCACAGCCAAGTTTCTCCAAATACAGAAAACAATCCCAACATTCTAAAACAAAAGTATTCGTCTTACGTATCATCATCTCAAGCTCAACTTTAGATGAAACCAAACAAAAACCCATAGCTTTCACTTGCACTACAGCTACAGTGTAAAGTAGCGGTCTGACGGGGCCAATACATGACATCGTAGCACGCTTTCGATCTCATGCTTGTATCGAGCGTGGACTGGAAAGTGAACTGCTTTTGCCTTGGGTTGTGGACCGTTCACACAACCACTATTTAGTTTATCCCATAAATCATTCTGTTTCAAGCAATTACACCACTACTATACCCTTGTTTTAGTTAACTGTTTTGTGGCCATAACTTCTAAAATAAAAGGAATTTCGCATTTTTGACACCATTTTGACCCCCCTTTAGATCCCCCATCCGGGCTGAGGAGCATCCATCCCCACTATTTGGATGCTCCTCAGCCCTCTCCCTCCCTATCCCTCTCCCTTCTCTATGTAAAATTCGTTCAAAAAGAGCGATACAAAATCGTACCGCACAATAAGATTCGTTCAAAAAGAGCGACACGTTCAAAAAGAGTCAAAAGAGTCAATTGACTCTTTTCGAACGAATCTTTTTGTGCGGTTCGATTTTCTATCGCTCTTTTTGAACGACTCTTTTTGTGCGGTTCGATTTTGTATCGCTCTTTTTGAACGAATCCTTTTGTGCGAGTTGATTTTGTATGCCCGCCGCAGATTGGCTGCCCCGTTTTCATGGGAAATAGTGGTCCTATCGGGTTTGCTCGAACTAAAGGGTATTGGGGGGTTGTTACGTCCGAATCTGGGGTCAAAAAAGAGAAAAGAAATTGGGGTCGCTCATCCTAGGCTGGCAGCCCCCTTTTCATGGGAAATAGTGGTCCGATCGGGCTGGCTCGAACTAAAGGGGATTTGGGGGTCGCTAAGTCCGAATCTGGGGTCAAAAAAGAGAAAAAAAATTGGGGTCGCCCATCCCAGGCTGGCAGCCCCCTTTTCATGGGAAATAGTGGTCCGACCGGGCTGGCTCGAACTAAAGGGTATTGGGGGGTCGCTGACTCCGAATCTGGGGTCAAAAAAGAGAAAAAAAAATTGGGGTCGCCCATCCTAGGCTGACAGCCCCCTTTTCATGGTAAATAGTGGTCCGATAGGGTTGGCTCGAACTAAAGGGTATTGGGGGGTCGCTAAGTCCGAATCTGGGGTCAAAAAAGAGAAAAAAAAATTGGGGTCGCCCATCCCAAGCTGGCAACCCCCTTTTCATGGGAAATAGTGGTCCGACCGGGCTGCCTCGAACTAAAGGGTATTGGGGGGTCGCTGACTCCGAATCTGGGGTCAAAAAAGAGAAAAAAAATTGGGGTCGCCCATCCCAGACTGGCAGCCCTCTTTCATGGGAAATAGTGGTCCGATCGGGCTGGCTCGAGCTAAAGGGCATTGGGGGGTCGCCAACTCCGAATATGGGGTCAAAAAAGAGAAAAAAAAAATGGGGTCGCCCATCCCAGACTGGCAGCCCTCTTTCATGGGAAATAGTGGTCCGATCGGACTGGCTCGAACTAAAGGGCATTGGGGAGTCGCCAACTCCGAATATGGGGTCAAAAAAGAGAAAAAAATATTGGGGTTGCCCATCTACGACTTTTATTGAATATGTTTTTAACCAAATTTCAGACTCTTTGCATGACTCTTTTTGAACGACTCTTTTTGAACGACTCATTGGAAAGAGTCAGAGCTTATGTACTGGCACAGTGAAAAGAGTCATTATGCCCATCACTAGATCCCATCATGGATGCTGCATATTATACTTCCTCGCAAAAAATGTGTTACATTGTTTGTAAATATTTTTTCTTTGTTAAAACTTTCAATTTCATTCAATTCAATTTGCACGGCACTAGACTACTGCTGATGTCATTTTGAGTCCTTCGCCGAAAAGGACATTTTTGGCAATTAACTGATATGTAAATAATATGGGTATCATATGAATAGGGGTGTTGAGACGAATGCATTAGACTACTGTTGCTGGCATTTCGAGTCTTTTGGTGACGAAAATGAACATTCTTGGCAATGAAATCATATATAGGCAAGATTGGTATCATATGACTGGAAATCATAGGGCGAATTTAGTCAGAAAAAAAATTACATTCTTGCATTCGCCTGGTAGATATGGGTATCTCCTGTGTTGGGCGATAAGGACAACATTTTGAAAAACAAATCATAGACTTGAAAGCAAATGGATCAAAATTAAAATGTATTTTCATCGAGCGGGCCTAAAGTGCCGATGAACATCATTGCTCTTTTTGTGTCATTTCAATTGGGGTTCATTTATTGCTTTAATTACCTACGCATGTACCAAAAAAATGAATCTCCTTCCTCCGTCCATATAATTGGGACCAATCACGAGGTGTTCTGTCAAACCAGCCACGAGACCTGCTGCGATACCTGATGCCAGGCCAGCCACGCGATATGTTGTGAGTCCATCCACGAGACAGATTGCTAGTCTGATAGTAGGTTTTGTGGCTGATCTCGCAGCAGGTCCCGTGCCTGATTGGTGGTGTGTCTAAAAACCCATATTACAATATGTTATGTGTGTGACCTTTGCTGTAATCATTAAATTCTCATCTGTTCTTCATTCAATACGTACAACATTTAATTGAATAAATGATCTACTTGCGCTCTTTAGTTAACTGAGTTAGCTTCAACTCGTAAAACCATAATGCAGAATGTCACTTCTCCTTATCGGAAAACCGATAAAAACTAAACGAATCGAAGGCATTCAAATCGACAATCAATATGGCTTACTGAGGTATTCGCAATTGCACAATATCCGCAAATTGCTTATCCCACATTTAGTCTTATCACAGTTTGGTGATCTTAAATTTCCATAATTGATCTTGACTGCAGTAAGAGTGAACTAATAGTACACTACCTCACGGTCCGTCCCATCGGCCTCGTCATATACCAGTGACAACGCATATTCATTGTCAGACATTGGATGTGTGATTTAAATCAATTTGCCCGTAAATTATTCCACAAAGATGGTAGACAACAACATCGGACAAATATTACGAGCTCAGATACTAAGATACAAACAAGTAGAAGAAGAAGGATTTCAGTGAGGCTCCGTAAATGTCACTGCAAGAAAATCTATTACTCGGCTCGATTTTATGTACGACAGAATTGCGTGGGTAAATCACGGAGCGAACTATCGATGAACATTTATTGCGAAAAAGCAATCAGTTGCTTGTTTACAGGGTAATTAAAATGTGTATAGGTGGTATCTGTATACACAAATGAGGTCCGAAGGTTGGCGTCTATTTCGCCCAGGATTGATTGCATCCGACCGAGCGTCAGCTTGTTGCGATCATACCAAGCAATTGGCTGTAAGCTGGCCTACAAATTTGCAACGAGGGTCATTCAAAGTGCAACCTCATGGGAGTTCCAACCCAAAGACATAAGGTAAATGGATGTTCAGCTTTAACTTCTTGGCAACGCAACATCGCAGCCGAACTGAATGTTGCAAATGCCACTCAGTACGATCTCCATTCGCATACCGAGTCGCAATGCAATAATTCCTAGGTGTGTATTTCATTAATAAGAAATGTTGCTTATTACTCAAAAGGCGGATCCACCATGCATCTTTCCCGAGACCAACCTGTATCTATCTATCTGATGTGGCCCTCTGGCTGGCGCGGCGTGCCAGTCTGCTGTAACTAGGCTGATCTAATGAAATTGAAATTTACAACTATGTACATGCGAGATTCGTGGCGCATTCAATCAAGCCGAGTGGCCGCTCCCCTTAAATAGTTCGTTATTTAGTGCGTCATCACTACTTGCCTTTTACGAGAAAATATGTAATTGCACATTAAAATTCAGATTAAGCCCTTGTACTTTGGAGGAGCTCAGAAATTATTAGAGTAATTTATATTAGATTATCTGAAATGATCCTGAGTTATGTTATGATGTTCACTACTATTTCTTGGGCCGATCGGGTGATGATTTTTTCTTCCGGTAATGGATGTCTCAACAGAAGCAAGGACGACTTGTAATCGAATGCTATTTAAGCGAATGGGAATGAGTAACACCGGTTGTTAGTGTGGTATTTTATGTAAGTGGGTTGCTTTATGAAATGCTTCGGTTAACTGATATCAGCATGCAATTTCGCGTTATTAGTCCGCGAAGAGTTAGTGATGGTCAATAGCAATAAAAAAGGAGGCGGCGATTTGCGCAGATGGTCGGCTGAAAGCTAATCCGATGTGCCTCTGGGTTAGTGATCACATTTTCTTTTTTTAATAGAAATATTTATACATGTGGAATTGGTTATAACAATGTGAAAAGTGCAACAAAGTGACGAACATTTGTCAGTCGAAGGTTTGGATACACTGATTAATTCATGAAATTTAATCCATGCACCCGAACTGCCAAACCGTAGAAAACGTAACTGCCATCTTTGCGATACGAGGCGGTGGTGGATGCCAGCTTTTGGCACAGAGCATATATAATAAGAGCCTAAATAAGCAAAGGTTGCTCATAATGTTTAAGCTGCATATGTGTTGTGTTCACTGGTTAATACACAATGGACACGCAAAAAGTGAAAAGTAAAGCCCCCCATATATCATGCGATCCGTCGTCACGTGACGATATTGTGATCGTCCTATTGATTGCACTGTGATGTGCTTATCGTTGACGATTTTTTTGTACAGTTCCATATAAATTTAACCGTCAGATACTTTGTGGCGATCCATCGTCAGATTAGATAAAAGATAGATAAATAAAAGAGGTGGGTCGTATTGGAACCACAAAGCACTGCGACCTTGAGGTCTATTGCCCTTTCTATCGAGAAGCAGGCTAAATGAAAAAGCTCAGCCGACTCTTCTCGATAAATTGACTGATCTGGCAAGGTTTACTAGAAGAGATGTCCTCGGCCAAGGGAAATGTTATGCCAAAGCATTCGGTACGTCTTTGAGCAAGCCTTTCGCACTCGCAAAGGATGTGCTGTGAGGTTTCATCATCGGCCTCGCAAAGCGGCAGCTAGCGTCAGATACAATATGCATAGTTTTAAGGTGACCCCTCGGACGCGAGTGTCCCGTTAAAATTCCACAAATTATTCTGACCCTGTTCTTGCTCAGCCGCAGCAATTCCAAGGTACGAGCGCGTGAGTGGCCTGAAATGAACAATTTGGCCTGCCTTAGGCCTGGGAGGGCCTCCCATTGGGATGAAGCACGTGTGCTCTCCCAGTCTCTTATGTGGTTTCTGCAGTAGCAGAGTGGTATTCCGAAAAACGGTTCTGGTCCATAGATGGAGACGGCGGAGGCTCGGTTTGCTAGCCTATCTGCTAGCTCATCGATGCCCGAATGACCAGAGACCCAGTAAAGTGCGAGTTTATTCTGAACCCACATTATGGAGGACTTCCTGACAAGCCAGTACCAGTTTAGAATTGATAGTGATATTAGTAAGCGCTTTGATAGCTGCCTGACTGTCGGTGAATATTGCTATGTCCCTGTTAAAATAGCCGGCGGTTTGACATAGTCTAGCACAAACTTCGATGGCGTACATTTCCGCTTGGAACACGGACGGCATTTACCCATTTGAATGGAGACTCTGTGTTCAGGACCGACAATGCCTGCGCCGGAATCTTCTTCCGTTTTGGAGCCGTCTGTGAACCATTTGATTGTGCTGGGACGGAGAGAGTTGTAGCCATCTGCCCACCTTTCTCTATTCCAAATGACTGATTTAAAGGAATGGTTGAAGCGAAGAGTTTTCACAAGGTAATCAGTTGGCATGCTAAGTACCTTGTCACTTTTCAACCAGCTTTGTTGGCTTGGGGCCAACTGGATCCCTATGTCACAGGCCTTGAGTCTGACGATTGCCATTCTAGCTTCCGCTTCAATGTGTACATCCATAGGCGGGAGATCGAGTAAAACTTCTAAAGCAGCTGTTGGACAAGAGTGCATGGCCCCAGTGATGGCATTGCAGGCAAGTCTCTGAATTTTATTCAGAGCCGTTCTGCCGGCTGAGGTAAAGGCTCTTCTCCACTAGACCACCGCACCGTAATCTACTATAGGTCTGACGATCGCTTTGTAGATTCACAAAACTATGTGGGGCTTAGTCCCCCATGTCTTGCCGACATAATGTCTGCAGATCCACAGAGCTTTAATTGCCTTATCGGAAGTCACTTTAAGGTGTTCTGCCCAGGATAACTTAGTGTCAAGGATAACACCCAAATATTTTAAGTTCGACATCAGTTTTATAGGAGAGTTGTATATGAGCGGACACCTGAGTGTCCTGAGTTTCTTTTTCATAGTGAATGGTACTATGACAACTTTCGAAGGATTTACACGTAGACTGCTGTTATCGCACCATTCTTGAACTAAACGTAGTGCACCTTGAATGATATCGGGCAGAACTTCCTCAAATTTGCTCCTGACCATAATCACCAAGTCGTTCGCGTAAACTTGTGTGAAAAACTTCATGGGGGATAGTTTCCACATCAAACTGTCAACTACGATGCACCATAGGAGAGGAGATAATACTCCGCCCTGCGGGCATCCACGCATGACGTTTGCTGAGAGGGTACAGTTTCCTATCATAGTGATGACCTTTCTAGAGGACAGCATGATCCGACGATGAATAGCATTGTCATCTGACATTTAATTGCATAGTCTATGGGGGCCTTAAGTTACGTTTGTTGTTTCGCGAAAGTGAAGAGCAAAGCCCTCTATATACTATGCGATTCTTCGTCAAATCGGTCTGATGATATTATACTAATGGAATTGCCCTAACCCCATGTGGAGCATAGCATAGCGCATAGTTGACGTTTCGTCGGCATAAACTAGGTAAACCGCAATTGAGGACGGAGATCGAGTCTGGTCGTTCAGACCCGCCATGACACTTAAGTGCCAAAATCTCCTCAGACTTGACTTGAGATGCCGCGTGATCGAAACTAGCTCAGCTGTCAGTAGTGTGGGCGGGGTTGTTGAAGGTCAAGCTGCCTCGTCATCGCTACAAAAAAAGAAATCACACGTCTGCCCGTTGCCTAAACAACACGGGAGGTCCCTCACAGGCTATATATGTTTTGCTTCCTCAGGAAGTGAGGGCGATTATAATACTTATACGAACAGTATGGATTCCAATAGGCGCAATTGCAAAAATTTGGATACTATTCGTTTAAATATTTTAACCAAATATTTCCATAAAACAATTCAAATTCAGTCTATAATACATTGGTCGTTTTTTTTTCTCTCTCTCTGTAACGCAAGTTTCCCTAAATGCCCATGAAGGGTAACAAGATTATCCTTTCAATACATTTGATTAAGTGAATAAATAAATAAAAATAAAAAATTATTTAGCATAGGTTTGCCGACGTTACCGCAAAAGGAAACACAAACAAAAATTTTGCTCTAGAAGGACTCAATCCGCTTCACGGAAGCTGCCTTTTGAATAGTAATCAACCAATTGTACAAGAAATATCGCGAATTCTTAATCAACATAATTTTAAGCTACGATTTTGGAACGGAACATTTCCAGATAAAACAAGTACATTAATGCCACCGAGGAAGAAAAGAAAGATGACGCAGACAAAAAAGAAAGGCTAACTAGCTAAGCCGAACTCAAAAAAGCATCGCGACGCAGTCCGAAATGAGGTTTAGAACCCGCGCAGACGGCAAACTTTTTAGTTCGTAGAGAAACTAAATAGTTATAAATAGTTAATTCAGAAAAATAGAGCACACGGCGGTTTATAAGACCGTGCACACAGCAAACTAAACTATTTAGTAATCGCTGGGTGCGCGGTCTTATAAAACACCGTGTGTTCTAGTCAAGTGTCAATATTTCTAGTTCGAAGCGCAACAACCAACTAGCTATACGACAATCTGGCCGGGGGTGGCTCTATTAGTAGTAGTTGTCAACGAAGAGAAACTTTGTGAAACTTGTCGAGGATTTCAAAAAACCTTTGTAAACGCGCTCGTCGAAATATATCCGTATATCCGTACTTTTTAGAGTTTGCACTAATTTTGGTCTAAGCCTAAAACCGAGACCAAGGGCCATATTAAATTCTCCTGTAAAAATGAAATCGATTGGTTGTAAAGAAGACAAAATGGAGTCCGTCCAAACTCCATCCTGTTTCAAAATGAAACTGGGAATAGATGTATTAATTGAAAGAACTTCACGCAGTCTAGAGGCTTCCGTTGATCCCTCTCGTTCGTAAAAAAGCCTCTAAGAGCTTCGGTTCGACATTCTAAGCTTCTTCTTGTATACCACTGAGATGTTGCTTGTATAAAATCCAGTCTGATACCAATTTAGAACTGCTACTACTCAGTTACTCTAACCCCTTGTAGGGCATAGCGCGTCAACTGTTTCATGTGAGCCAGTTGACGTTTCGTTGACATTAACTAATTTTGAAGAATGCAGTTGCCAACATGCACCTCCTGAAATCTGGAAATCCTCGCCATATTAAAGCTTTTCCTACAGGTAACTCTATAATGGCCCAGTTCCCTAGACCACCAAGAAGGTTTCTTGTTCCCTTTCGGTCTGCTTTCTGGACATGATTTTGCTATGGATTGACTTATGATATCTGTAAAGCTGCTCGCAATACTGCTCAGCTCCATAACTCCAACTCAACTCCCAGCTGCATAATGTTTTGCCTATGCACTGAGGGTCGCTGTAGGGCTACCCACAACTGAATTGAATAGAAATGTGTCGGTGAAGGAGTACTCCGCCGTTACTCTCCAAATCAAAGATGTCCTACGAGACTAGAGTAACATTCAAAACTTTTTGTCTAACTTTTTGTCTCTTTTTAGGGTTTTGTAGTAAAAACAAAACCCTTATGAAATCGGTCAAATGTCTGCTCGTCCGTCTGCTCATAGAATATCTCACGAACGGCTGAAGCTACATACATGAAATTTTGTAGGAATGAATGTACGAAGAAGTGAGGGGCTAAATCATCATCATCGTGGCGCGACAGCCCGACGTCGAGCCTTGGCCGCCTGGATCGTTGTCCTCCATTTATCTCGGTCACTTGACCGCGTCCTCCAATCTTGGCAGCCCAGTACATGCGTGGTGCGGCGTCCGCATATACTGAGCTCTCCCAACGAGATCTCGGTCGTCCACACAGTCTCGCTCCGTCGACTCGTTCTGCATTCATTATTCTCTTTGGCATGCGATCATCGTCCATTCGTTGTCCATGCCCTGCCCATTGAAGTCGTTGTAGTTTGACGATTTTCGAAACTTCCAGATCATCGAATAATTCATACAACTCATGGTTGTTCCGGATGCGCCATCCATCTCGATCGCAAACAGCCTCGAAAATTCGCCGTAGAACCATACGTTCAAATGTGTCTAGCATATTTCCGGAGACTTGAGCATCGCAGCCATAGCATAGCACTGGGTGTGTAATGGTTTTGTACACGCGGAGCTTCGTGTTCCTGTGCACTTGCTTCAATTTCATTATGGGGAGAACCGAGGAAAATTTTTTAGGTGATAACTGTATCCGTCTCTTGATTTCGTCAGTTTCGTTAGCGTCTCTTGACAAGTTGCAACCCAGATATATGAAGTCGTTCACGAACTCGATGTTGAGGTCCCCCACATTGATGCTCGATTGTGCAGGTGTCCTTGTCGTCGATTGCATCATTATAGTTTTACACTCGTTGATACGTAGTCCAACTTCTTTTGCAGCGGTATCGAGCGTATGCAGAAGTTCTTCTGCGTCGGCCAATGTTGGTCATCGTCATCTTTGTCAGGCGCACTAATTTGGCCGGTATACCAAATTGCGGCATGATGTTGTACAGTACTCCACGATCTATACTGTCGTATGCCTGCTTGAAGTCGACAAAGATCTGCTATACGTTTACGTTGTAGTCCCAGCACCTCTGGAGTATCAGTTTGACCATAAAGAGCTGATCGGTTGCGGAGCGATCAGGTCTGAAACCACTTTGATATTCCCCAATGATTCGTTCTGCGTACGGTTTTATTCTATTTTCCAGAATTTTCGTCAAAATTTTATAGGACGTAAAAACTAGTGATATGCTCCTGTAATTGTCACACCGCAGTTTACCTCCCTTTTTGTGAATTGGATAGATGATGCTTCTGCGCCAATCGTCTGCGATCTCCTCGTCCTCCCATATTCGCAGAAATAATTAATGTATGGCATTAGTTAGACCCGTTCCACCGAATCTTAGAAGAGAGAGAGAGATCAACTTCTTCTACTGTCGAGGGTTGTATGGGTGGGCCTAGATCAACAATATCGTCGAGAGCTTCTTGTGTTAGGATGTTAGATGGTAGGTTCAGAAGCTGTTCAAAACAACAGGCCCATCGTTTGTTAATGCCATCGGTGTCGCTAATGATGTTTCCATCCTTGTCCTTACAAAGGCAAGCTGTGGGTTGATAGCCGTTCTTAATTGTATTTACTAGTTGGTGCGCTTGTCTGGTGTTCCTATTAGCTGAGTTTTCGTTTATATTCAGCAACTGCTCGTCAAAGTATTTACGTTTCTTACATCTAATTAATTATTCTATTCGATCGCCGTAGCTCGTCATATTTTTCTCTTCTGGCTCTGGTTCCTCATTGAATCTATTGTCTGTAGGCCTCGTTTTTCGCGTCAAGTGAATTTTTGCATTCTTCGTCGAACCAGTCATTTCGCGCTCGCCGGGCTTTATATCCCACGACCTTCTCTGCGACATCCTTGATGGTACCCATGAGTTCTTCCCACAACCCATGGACGCCTGTGTTTCTGATGCTACTCAATTGTCCTAACCCCTTGTGGGCATAGCGCGTCAACTGTTCCATGTGGCCCAGTTGACGTTTCGTTGGCATAAACTGGTTTCGGAGAATGCAGTTGCCAGCATGCACCTCCTGCACATTCATGGCCACGAACGTCGTCGTGGACGGGATTCGACCCCGAAACGCCGGTAGTCAAACATGAGACACTGCGCTATCGATCGCCCATCACACTAGACACCTATCTCCTGCAAATAAGGACGTGATCAATTTGGTTGACGGTATGTGCGTCTGGAGATTTCCAGGTCTGTTTTTGAATGCGTCGATGCGGGAAACACGTAAAGCTTACGACTAGATTCCTGCTGCAGGCGAAGTCGATAAGTCGCTGGCCGTTGTCGTTACATTCTTCATCGAGACTGTGGCCTCCAGTGGTCCCCCGGTGCGTCTTTACTGCATCTTCTTTAACTTCAGTGGGGGCATGCACATTGATGAGCCAGAGATTGAAGAATCGAGTCTTAATGCGAGTCGCACACAGCCGTTCATTTATGGGTTTGAAGTTAGTAATGCGGCTTGAGATGATTGTTTACTATAAATGCTACTCCAAACTCCTTGCGGCCCGATGGTTTGCCACTTGTAAAAATTGTGTGCGATTTCTTGTTATTGATCTCACTGCCAAGCCAATTTGTTTCCTGGACTGCAGTAATGCTCAGTTTGTACTTTTCGACTTGTTGAAGGTGGGCCTTCTCGGCCCCCGGGTTGTTCAGGGAGCATACATTCTAGGATCCGAAAGAATAATCCTTTGTTTGCGTGGTCGTCGTTGTTGATCCGTCCAATGCGAGGCTTCTGTTCCAGGTTTCTTGACGTGGAGTGGTTTTTACAAGGACGAGTTGTCAGACCATCGCTTAACCCCATTCAGGAGATGGCCTCGGAAGATAGCTGCTTTAGATGGTTTAATAAACGTGCTGGAGTTCACACAACTATGTTGCAGGTCCAACTACGCAAGTCATTCTATCCTACTAAACTTGAGACGCTTAGGTGTTGGTCAGCCATTCAGGCTACAGCTATCTACCTTGTTCCAAACTGTCTTATCGCTAAGACTTGGTCGTCAGCGGTTTGAAACACTGCCGTTACCAGGGGGCGCCCACGTGGAGGACTATGGAAAAGGTCTTTTGGTTCTTGAATAATAACTATATCTTCGGCCGTGCGTACCAGCAAGAGTAAAAGAGGAGCAGAGGCCGCTTTAGGATGGTGTAAAATTTATCTGTAGTGGCTTTAGTTTTTTTGGATTTGGTTCCTTGTCTTCACTACGTAACGTCAATTTTTTCATCCAGGTCAGAGTCAAATGTCAAACTGATGACATGATATCACCCAGAATCGTCTGATGGAATGAGATCGACAACGCGTCATCATCGGCCACCAGTACAGAGGACTGGGGTACAGGGTGGTTGATACCAAACTGCTCAGCCACCTCCATCGTAATAAAGATATAGCTTTTATCCGTCCCCCCCGTTCATCCTTCTTGTAGATCTTCGCCATTATAGTAGCGAACCAAAACGAATCTCATCATTCGTTTTCGCGAGAGATGCTTAGAAATCCCGATTGTTGACAAAGACCGTACATCAGGATTCGCCTACGGGCTCCTCCAATGTCACCACTGACGCCCACCCTATATCGCTACTACGAAACTCTAGCATCTAGAGAGAAGCTCTGAATATTCCGCTATATGTATGTCCATTAAATGTTACAGTTTATGCCTTTTATCTGCAATTATAAAAATTACCGACACTAAGTAACTCAACTAGAATGAAGCCTGCTCATGTCTTTTAACATTTATAATCAACACGCTTCAAAGTCCTGCTGGGCGAAGCCGCATAGAACTCGCCGTCTAACTAGGATCGTGACTATGATGATGACTTATTGGACGACATTACATGAAATTTTCTACGTTACTGGATAAGTGATTATCATGACCCGCCAAAATTACAAATGACTTTCCTATAAAAGTAAATATTTTCCGCAGTAAGCGCGTAATTGAAGGCAATCTGTAATGCCAGGTAACCATGGCATGGTTGCGACCATAAAATTGTATCTTTTCTTCCAGTTAGCAAAGTGTCGTCTTATTCACATAGTTATCGGCAGGGATATTTCCTGTCTGGATAAGGGTATCAATACGATGGTCAGTTTCTAACGTTCTTGTATACGCGCTCCTCCGGCACATTCCGGTCCGTATATATCGTATATATGATGGGAAATTGATGTCGCTAATGCATTTTGTGGATTAGTTTTTCTCGCTTAATATTCGCCATATTTTATCGTATAGGTGTTTCTTATACACGAGTCACGATTTGATTCCAAGCACACATGGCGCATGAGTATCGTTTGTCATTTTATGAGTGATAAATTCGATGAGATAATTATTTATATTTATTATGATGATGGTGGGTTGGACTAATGCACAGAAAGATTGCGTAATTTTCGCCAAGGAATTAATCGATACACAGATATTTACAATGTGTCTGTTAGATGGCACCGCGAATCGAGAATGCTAATGCACAATCATCGTCGCCACGAGTACACCTGTCCCGTAATGGATACGTGTCCGTGAAATCTAATCTTGTCTCAATTTAATGTCAGCGGCAGAAAACATAGTCTATTTTCTACTTTCCAAAGAATCTGAACTCTTACGTGACCTTCACAGATACTTCCTGAAGCGCTCTCATCCTTCCGCCCGAACTCTTTTCCATAAATAATAAAGACCGCAACGATTAAGCTATAGTGCACACACATTGCCAGGCTCTATATCAAGGAATTTTAAAGTGTTCGAATAAAAACTTATCTGAAAGTGGATTTAGCTTTATCTACCATCTAATCATGTTTATGACGATTCAGTTTACACTTTAAGCAAAGATTACTTTTGTCTCGGACCGCCGTCTCTCGTCTCGTTGCAATTTTAATGAGATCACGTATTCACCGGATATTGCCGTAGTCAAGGCGGCGTGGCTCTATAATTCCCTGACATAAAATCATAAAAGTTCACCGTACCAGCAACGACCAGCATGTTGAAATCTTTTTCATCTCTCGCCATAGCTGTATAGGTTGAGCAGAGAGTGGCCCATAAAACAACACAAGTTCCAGGCTCATAAAATGACAGGAGCAATTAATATGGCAAGAAGTTACCTGTGCCCTGTGGAGCAATGCCGTGCAATGCATAGGAGTGTATCTCTGTGTACCAATGAGTATTTAGGCGGCTAGAAGGAAGCAGACGTCCAAAAGCATCGACTAGAAACAACCTGGACAAGACAGTTCCAAAAACGAGTACCATGAAGTCATCGTGGTCATCGACGTTGACGATGTTGTCGTCAACTCGCGTCGTCTTTCTGTGTGGCTTGATTTGTCTTGTAAATTAACTTATTTAAATGTGACGAACGTCATGTGCAAATTTCATTTTTCCCTAGGCAAAATGTGTGTTGGCCGTCGTCGTCTGCACAGCGCGTCCCCAAAAGCCTGCACCCGTGCTAAATGTCGTTAGCAAGTTGTTTAGTTCACGTCCCTCCTAGTCCATTTGCTGGGGCCTGGCTCGAGAGCTACGTATGTGGGAAAGCTTGCGGAAATGACCCGACTTCAGAATACAGCAACCTGTAATTAAATTGTTAGCATACCGTAATGCTGGCGATGGCAGATATTTATTAAAATGTTGAAAATATATCAGAATACGATGATGATGAGGTCTTAACAACACACAACTTTCAGCCAAGCAGAAAATCATCCTGTTCCCCCGTCTTGTTGGCTCAATTCATTTTGAATTTCGTTTGAGGTACTTTGTCTCCATAACAAGCCCTTGTCATTGAAATTTACATAAAATTTCGCTATGTGATGGGAATTGTTGGCGACAGTGGTCAGCAAAAATATGTTGACATATGGAGTGGCGGAAAGGTAGACCAATCAATGAATGCTCAAAAGAGGGGTGTAGAGTGCATGGAATATGCGATAATTTTTGACTTCAGAATTTCGTTAGGAGTAGTTAGTAGGTAAACATACTAAAAGTCCCCGCCTCTGGGAGGTAAGGTTAAGGTGGGAGGAGTGGAGGCAGGCATTATTAAATAATATTATCAAAACGTCTGAACAGTTGCGGGTCTTAATCTTCAGTTTCAGTTCATTGCAAATGTTAGTGCGTTGTAGATTTGAACAATTATATGCAGTTTGAATTGCCTTAGCCCTTGGCATTATTTAACGAATGTCGAATGAGGAAGTGCAGAAAGTCAGTGCAGACACATCAGAGAGCACAAAAATAGCTGAACAGAGTCGATGATATCGGCTCAGGAAATGTGTGGACATCAATATCAGTTTGGAAAGTCAAATATAAGTCAAACAAGCGGATTTCCTTTCAAACTTTCAGTCATATTGTGAAGACAGCTATCAACAGATCGCAAAATTGATCGCTAGCTGTTATTGGGGAGGACGTCGACTTGGCTGTTCTCTTGGTAGCCAAAACCCCATCAGATCGTGACATTCTGCTGGTAAAACCTGGAAGAGGAAAGGACAAGACCACTGTATTTTCCTCACAACAGCTGCAGCAGGAGTTGAAAATGAAGGACAATCCCCATTTGTTATTCTTACATGCATTTACAGGCTGCGACTCAACATCCGCAGCACATCGCAAGAGTAAAGTGGATTTTGTCAAATCGTATGAGAAGTCCAAAATCATTCAACGTGTAGCTGAGATTTTTGTCAGCGGTTTTTCTTCCCCTGACTCCATTGAGATAGCGGGGATCATGCGTACTCTCTCATGGTATGGTGCTCCAGCGACAGAAAAATCCCTCAACGAGTTCCGCTACAAATCATTTATCAAAGCAGCTGCAAAGATGAAGCCCGATATCTAAACTCTCCCACCAACTGAAGGAGCTGTTAAACAGCATGCATTCCGAACCTACCACCAAGTACCCCTGTGGTTAGGGGAGGAACCTAATGGTGGGGCGTCGAATTGGGGTTGGGAGAGGAAGAATGACCAACTAGTTCCGAAACTCTCAGAGTGCTGCTCTTGATGAAATACTGAGGATGATTTTTTGCCGATGCACGAAAGGATGTGACAGTGGCAGGTGTGGTTGAAGAAAAGTATCGTTAAACTACTCTGTCGCATGCCCGAATTGCAAGGGTAGTTGCAACAACAGAGTTGGAATTGTAATTCAAGAAAAAGCGACGACGACGATCGATACACTACCAATTTCTTTGGAAAACGTTTTCACTGTTGACGAAGATGAATGAGCCTCAATTCTTCCGTCTCAGAAAGACCAAGATGGCACCTTGAATGCTTATTTATTAGGGTCTTGTAGAAAATCAAAGCCCTAAAATCGCGTAAATGTCTGTCCTTTCGTCCGTCCGTCTGTCCGACAGTCCGTCTGCCCGTCTGTCCGTCTGTCCATGAAATATCTCGTGAACGGTTGAAGCTACTGAAATACTAGTACATGTTAATCATCATGGTAGCGTCAAAATACTCTTTTCTAGAGAAACATGGAAATTGAACGTATATTTTAGAAATTCTATAACTTTTGATTGGTTTAACATAAAGTAGCAAAATTGTATATCACATTGAAGGAAATTTAGTTCTCTACAACTTTGTCTGTGGCTAGTTTTTTGAGAAAAGATCGTGGTAGGAACTAGAAGCAAATGATTTCTTCGAAAAATGATTTATTTGAAAATTATCGATTTTCAATAAGGTATATCTCGTTAACCGTTAGAAATTCGGCAAACATTCATACAAACTATTTTAAACGAAATAAGCTTTCATGGAACATATTTTTCTAGAGTCCACTGTTTCCGAAATATAATCGAAACCCCCAAAAATGGGACCTTCCCCCACCCCTCCCACCGTTAGCTCACCTCCCAAGTGCGGGAACTTTTAGTATGTTTACCTACTAACTACTCCTAACGAAGTCCTGAAGTCAAAAATTATCGCTTACCCCATGAACTCTACAACGTGTTCTTTGACTGGTCTAAGGGTTGTTATACGATTTTATACGAGGGCGGTTCAAATATGATCGAGACAAACGCTGTAGATGGCGCGCCTGTATGTTTTGAAGGTCGCGGCTTGAGTATGTGATAGCTGGGTCCCTTACGAATAGTGTGGCATAGTTTTCGTCGCAAACGCACGTTTCACACGCGTGCTTACGACTATGAGTGAACATCAAGTGCCGACCGCCGTTGCGCAACGTATTGTCATTCGTTTTTTGGTGTGGGAAAGCGTTAAAAACACGGAAATTCTTCGGCGTTTGCGAAATCAGTTCGGTAGTGAGTGCCTGAGTAGGTCTGCTGTGTTCAAATGGGCCAAAGCGTTCAAAGATGGCCGCGAAACCGTCGAGAATGAGCCGCATGATCGTCGACCGCGAACCAGCATCACACCAGACAACATTCGCCGCGTAGAACAACTCATTTTGGAGGACCGTAGGATGAATGTTCGAAACATGTCGGCTGAAGTCGCATTAGTATTGGTAGTGTAGAGTCTATCATCCACGAACACCTTTAATATCGCAAAATAACGGCGCGATGGGTTCCCAAACTGTTGAACTTCGCGCGCCCTCATACCGCGCGTCTCACGCTCGATACAATATCAGAATTGGGGTGGGAGGTACTAGAACACCCCCCTCCCCCTACAGTCCGGATTTATCACCCTGCGACTACCACATGTTTGGACCACCGAAAGAAGCCCTCGGAGGTCAAAGATTCAACCCCGACGACGAGGTAGAGGAGTTCGTGAGCACATGGCTGTCCAAGTTGCCCAAGGAATTCTTCGATACCGGCATCAAAAAACTTCCGGAGAGGTGGCAAAAATGTGTAACTAGTGAGGGGAATTACCTAGAAAAACTGTAAATTTTTTGTAAATATTTTCGATAATAAATAAATGTGTCAGAGCGTTTGTCTCGATCATATTTGAACCGCCCTCGTATTTTCAAACGTATGAATACCCGAGGTGACGAGGAAAAATCAAGGGAAAACGGGAATTTCGAAACGCGATTCATTTATGTATTATTAGGTGGTAGGTGGTACTAGAAGTATATTACATTAAAAGTCCCTGCATGTAGGGTGTGCGCTCCCGGGGGGAGTTAAAAGGTACTATTTCTGATTTTTTGTTTTTTTTTTCTCCGTAACTATTAACCCTAGAGAAAATGGTTCAAAGATAAAGGATTAAAGGACATAAAAAATCAATAAAAAATGTTATAACCACTTTCGACGTATCTTAAACAGTTTTCTAGATAATCTTACTTGAAAATCACTTCTTGTCAAATGCTCACTTTTTCCCACTAAGAGTAAAAATCGTGGTTTTGGGATGTATTTAATCAAATAACGTGTAAAATACTGGTCCCACGAGTAAAATGAAAGGTATCGGTATTTCTACAACTAAATAAGCTTTAATCTGATAAGTTAAATTCCTGTAAGTATATTAGTTACTTAGAAAAAGGAAAAACAAAATTAAAAGAAAAAAGTTTTCCACAAAACACAAATGCACATCGATTAATAACTCCTAAATTAAGTCAACTGCTGAAAAGTAATTTATTACTTTTTGACAGAGTATTACATTTCCTTAAAATTTTATATGTAAAGCTTGTCCGTAAGTGGAAAAGTCACAGGAAAAAAAGTTTCTCAAACGTTGAAAATACTTTCCAAAAGAGACAAATGTTTCTGGATGCATATATCAAATATCGAAAAAACTACTAATACTAAATACAAGGAAACAAGTTAGAAATGACCTTGTAGATAATTAAATTATTTTTAATTTGATATACGTGCAACGTCCGTAGTAGTTACATAGAAAATGAAAAAAAAAACAAATTTGCTCAAATTTAGCTTTCCGAAGAGATCACTCAACACCTCCTTAAGTATAACTCCACAGAAAAGCGATGTTCACAACTTTAAAAGAACACTAAATTTTCAAAATTTTAGTAAAAAAAAAGTCATCTCGATACGCGCGAAATTTTGCGATAAGCAGCTCTTCAAAAATGGGAGAAAAAAATCCTAGAAGATTAAAAATTTGCATTTCGATGTTACTACTGCTACTACTACTTTGCATTAACCCCTAGTGGGGTATAGCGCGCCAACCACTCCTGCGCACCATCGTACTCTGTTCTGGGCAATGGGGCGCAACTCCTCAAAAGACTTATCCAGTGCCTCACACTTATTTGCCACAGATCGACGCCATGTGATTCTAGGACCCCCTCTTGGTCGGCCTTGGTTGGAAATGGGGTTCCATTTCATGGCATGCAAAGCAATGCAGTTATCACTCTTCCGCATTGTGTGAATTATCCATTGCCATTTTGGCCTGCGCATCAATTCGTCGATTGGCATCTGACCTGTACGCCGACTTAGCTCTTCATTTGATATTGTTTCGGGCCAGAAAATTCTTAAAATTTGACGAAGACATGAGTTGACGAAAACTTGCAGCTTTCTGGTAACACTAACGGAAACTTTTCATGAACTGCTCCCACACAAAAGCACAGAAAGTACCAGAGAGCCAAACAAGCCCAGCTTGGTCTTGATGCTGAGATAACTGCTCTGCCAGATTTTTGACAGCATGCCGTATGCGCATTTAGCCTGGTTGATACGACGAGCGATGTCCTGCTCCGTACCATCATTTTCGGCAACAATGCTACCCAGGTAGACGCTTATTAATATTGATGGCAATAGGCGTCCGATTTCTTTCTCGCAATGGCGGGCTTAGAGCCTTGGTCTTGTTGGGATTAATCTTCAGCCCAACCTTGCTTGCTTGCCTCTCGAGATCTAACGCCACTGCGGATAAATCCATGATTTTGTGGGAGAGTAGGCATATGTCGTCAGCGTAGTCAAGATGTTGTAGATAAGATGTCGAAGTCCATTGAATTCCTTTGTCGGGTCCGGATAGGGCTGCATGCAACACATCACGGATCACAATGAGGAATAGGATCGGTGAGAGGATGCACCCTTGCCGAACTCCACTGTGAATCTCAAAGTCTCCCGACACCTTACCTTTTTGCAAAACGCGACATTTTGCCTCTCCTGCGCAAGGCCGCCCAAATAGAATTCCGGTTCACACTATCGAAAGCCATCTCGAAATCGATGAAAAGCAAGTGAGCCGGAGAACCGTATTCAGCACATTGCTCGATGATGATTCGCAAGGTGTTAATGTGATCGACACAGGAGAATCCGGATGGGAAACCAGCCTGCTCTTCATCAATTGTGCTTTCTAAGCGGGCCTCTAGCCTTTCTAGGACGATTTTAGCTGTTATCTTGGCAACGGCAGGAAGCACACAAATGCCTCTCCAATTGCTACAGTCTATGAGGCTACCCTTCTTCGGAAGTTTGATCATCAAACCTTCCTTTCACTCAGTGGGAAAGGTCTCTGTATACCACGCTTTATCAACAAGTGAGTGTAGCAACTCGGCAGTTACGCTTGGCGCTGCCTGATAAAGTTCGGCAGGGATACCGTCGAGTCCGGCGGACTTTCCTCGTTTTAGTACACTCATTGCAGTGACTAATTCCTCTTTAGTCGGGGCAGTGGACCGTATACGCACATTTTGATGATAAATTATCTATATGAGGGGAACTTCACCTGAGGTTAAACGGTTCAAGACCGCGGCGAAGTGTTCTTTCCACCGTCTCATTCGATCGTCTTTGAATGAATGAAATTGAAGCATGTGCACAGAAACACGAAGCTCCGCGTGTACAAAACCATTATACGACCAGTGCTATGCTATGGCTGCGAAGGATGGACGCTAACTCAAGCTTCCGCAAAACATGCTAGACACATTTGAACGTAAGGTTATACGGCGAATTTTCGGGGCTGTTTGCGATTGAGATGGATGGCGGTACAACCATAAGTTGTATTGACTGTACGATGAGCTGGAAGTTTCGAAAATCGTCAAACTACAACGACTTCAATAGGCCGGGCATGTCCAACGAATGGATGATGATCGCATGCCAGAGAGAGTAATGAATGCAGAACGAGTCGACGGAGCGAGACTGCCTAGACGACCGAGTTCGCGTTGGGAGAGCTCAGTATATGTGGACGCCGAGCAGTTACTGGGCTTCCAAGATTGGAGGACGCGTCACGTGACCGACATAATTGGAGGACAAAGATCCAGGCGGCCAAAGCCCAACGTCGGGCTCTCGCGCGACGATGATGATGATGATACCTCTCTTTCGACTTTCGTCTCGGATTCCCATGTTTCGCTCTTTTATCTGCCTTTACTCGCCAGGGATGAAATGAATCAGTCCAAGATTAACCATATTTGGTTATTGATTGGCTGATTGATTCCAACGTTTACGCGCAAGGGATGAAATGAAAAAAAAGGGTTGACGTTACATTCCAGACCCTTTTATCACATCGGGTGACAGTTAACGTTCGAAACTCGCCCGTTACGCACTGCATATCCGTGCCACGAGAATCCAACCACTACACTTATGACGTTTGTTTATCCGACATTTGTCCAGTTGACCTTTGCAAGTGTAATTAATAATAAATCGAAATCGTTTACGGATGCAACGTAAACGATTTCGATTTGTGCCAACAAATTGCACCAACAGCCAATTCAGTATCTGTTGTTAAAAGTGCCTCGAGAATGGATCATCAGATAAGTATTAGCCGTTTATTTAAGTTGTTTACAAAAATGCTTTGATTTGTATTACATTTCATTCCAGGTGAACTCCAATCCAACAGGGGGCAGCCCACCGACCGATGAAATCGTTGCAATCCATCCAACACATTGCGATTAAAGATCGTGTTCGCAACCATGACAAGGACCGTCGCGATTTAAGGAGCACAACCCAAAGATAAGTTTTACATCCACCCCTTGATACCGCCTTAACTAGCTACTCTAACCTTTCTATTACTAACTATTTATTTCAATATTTACAGGTCCAAGCGCATAAGATTGAAAGTCGCAGCAATAACAACGCAACAACCGCTGTACTAATTAAAGGCTATAGATCACAGTATACCAAATAAAAGTCATCATGACAATGCAGCTTGCTGGAATCGTAGATTTGCACAAGTGGGCTTTTGAAAATATGACAAATCGCAGCAAAAAAGTCCTTGTCAATCCTCTGTTTGCAATACAGAATCCTTACATAAACTCTACCCGATTGAGTTGAAACTTGCGTGACACAGTGTTTCGCAATGCGTAAATGCCATACATGGTTAGCCAACATTCAACAACATCCCAGGCCATTAATTTACCTTTGACCATTGTATGATTAACGTTGTTTGTTTTAAGTGATGGAGCCTCCAGACGTGTGTGTTTGTTGCCGTGCATAACCTTAAGGATATGCGCCTTGCCTTCTCATATGTTTCCCGTCGTCGCAGTACGCTCGACTTGGCCCGATTCGATATGCCATGTCCCAGACACTGTACACACTATGTTGCTATTGGCGCTTCAGCGTTCATTTCGCTCGTTTGCAATGCATTATGGAAAACGAGGCGGTTATTAATGTCGTAAATTTGTTGCAAATGTAAATTACAGTCCACAAATAACCTTCAGCGCAACATGATGCGAGTTGGCCGGTACCCGGTCATTAGAGTCCATTCGCCGAGACCCTCATTTCGAATGGTTTTGGTCCCGCGGAAATCAATAGACACATCCCCAGTACGGACGGCTCTTACGAATTTTCACCAGGGCACAAATTACTGTTCATCACAGCTCGTTGAGTTGAATTTCCTTTGATTCGCCATGTCTTTTGGAACCTGCTGACCGTACCAACTTTTTTTTCTGCATGACACTGATTGGGAAAATTCAGCAATCGGCCGTCTGAAGACCGTTCTGGTGAGAGGAGAAAAATAAGTGAATGAAAACTGCAAAACTGGTGTAGATTGAAGCTGGTTACCACGGAGGAAGGAGTCCCCACCTCATTTCCAGCCTGTTAAAACGGTAGCACCGAGTAACCGATTCACACTATAATTTAATAATAATAATGGCCAGACATAACATTGTTCGAATTATGCGCCATGACCCATGTTTAAGAGAAAATTGCATTGGCGAGCGTGACTTGTCAAGGCGGGAAAGGAAGCGCAGCCCGCAATTGCTATTGTTGTAATTTTCACCGAGAGCGCGTAATGTGCACTTAGTCGTTAAGTAAATAACATTACAGATACCGAAGAAGAAAAAAAAGATTAGCCCGAAAGTTACGAGGTAGTTTCGATAGTTACCATTGAGATTGGTAGCTGAAGACAATTGAATTGGTCACTCTGAAATGAATGGGATGCAAATTATACAGTCGGAGGAAGTATCACTTTCATACAATTGTTCCCTGTCGGGGACCGGCGCTGTTTCATTGTTTTTAGGGGAATGATTTGTTATTATTTTTCTGCTGTTAAATTGATGCCTGGCATTATTAGATTGAGTCATACTGAGCGAAATAATAACGAGCTGGCGAATGTTTGGCCTACATTTGAAAAATGTGGTGTGTCATTCAGGAAAATTGGCATTTAGTTACGTACCCAGAACAGTTGGGAATTACTCGCTATTCGTTACAAGAATAAACATTTCGTACTTGGGTCGCAGTCACGCTTATTGATTTCAGTTGGTATTGGAAACGTGTACTTCAGGCTGTTTTCCTACAAAAAAAGGTTAATCATGCTCGCTCTTGATACGAATCGGAAACCGTGTCAAGGGTAGTTATATTTGGTTATTAATTAAATTCTTTGTCTTGAAAGGGACCACGGTGTTGGAATTAATTTTTCTTTCGATAAATCCACGTCTATGTAGGTATTTAATTGAAATTGTATTTAGAAATAAATCGGATTACTGGCTACCAGAGTGTATTTCAAATCAACCTCTGATGGTTGATCCGTTGAAGCAAACATGGACCACGATGGTTTACACAAAGATACGAAGGAACACGCGTCCTGATTTACTGGATTGAAATGGCGTTGGAAACAGCAAAGCATAAGTGTAAGTAAGTGGAGTCCGCAAACTGGACCGGGAAACCATTCGGCCACAACAACATCCTGACCAGACTTGGAGAAACACTTCACTACTGGCTATCCAACTAGAGCGGAATGATGTGGCGAAGATGCGGCATCGAGATACAAACTGAAGATATTCACCGACACAACGGCTCGAAAATAGGTTGCGGGATTAATGCAGGAATTTTCTCTGAAGACTTCGGAGTCGCTTTCTGCCATGCCGTTCAGACCATGCAAGGGTTTTTCAGATGGAAGTACTGGCAATAAGGGAGCCTGTCGGATGATGAAACGCAGCTCAATAGCGACAAGAGACACCGAAATTGCTATAAAGACCATAAAGGCGACAATAATGGCATCAAAAATAGTAAAACAATGGCCCTCGAGAGCTGGATGGTTTGGCCAGCCTTCACAAAATCTACTTGCAGGGGATACTTCCACCCTTAACAGAAGATACGCGCTGGTAAGTAGTGCTAATTTCCTTTGCAGGAAATAGCTACTTAAACCAAGCTTTCCGCCACGGTTTAGAAACGTGCAACTTCCGACGAAATTCCCTTCATGCAGATAATTGAGCTGATCATCAAAATGGGTGTATACGATCAACTATTCCGGCTAAAGAGGATACAGCCGTTGCAATTATTGCACTGAAATGAGGTAAAACCTGTAATGATGGGTGTCGGAGGACGAGGGTGAGGATTGGCCGTGAAGGCCAGAGAAAAAAAGAAAGACATAGGTTCTAAACCCTCTCCAAACACTGCCAGCGATGTGCGCTTGCAGACCAACTCAGTAGCCGGGAGTTGCGGGGTGGGTTGACGGCAGCTATTGGCCTCTTCCATCAGATACAATAAGACATATCGCACATCATGCCCGTTAGCCAAAAAGAAATTCTACTTTACCAAGACAACTGATTCAAAAAAAAAAACTAAACGAGACGACAATGGGACGCCTACGCGTCAAACTCCCTAAACCGGCGGAAACAACGTTCCCGTGAAGGGAAAAAGAGCTCTACAGCCAAACTACTATCAAAAATGCTACAAAAGCAAACAAAAAAAAAAGGGGAGGAAGAAAAGATTACCGTCCAATCAGGACAGATCCTTTTTCCCTCAAGTCGTGAGCCTAAAGGTTTTGTACGGCTCGATCTACGGACCCCAGATGGGATGGGCCCGGCGCGTCTATACCCTCCCGACCGTGGGACTTCGGGCGCATGTTGTGAAATCCCCCAATATTTTTTCAATTCATCGAGAGAGAAGGGGAAGGAATAGGATCCGGCCTTTAGCCACTCATTTTAGCTGGCCAACATTATTCAAAAAAATTCAATACAAAAAAAAATGCATACTTTTGCAGTGAAATATATGTATATAGTATACCTATATGTATATGTGTTTTTTTTTTTTTTATATATATAATTCTTTTCTTACTATTTTATAACAAATAAATGTGATAGAAATTTTGAAGCCTTTCTCCTGCTATCAAATGTTTCGCAGAAAAAAATAAAATATATATAGCTATGTATATATCTCTTACACAGTAAGATGCGACTAAAATCCAATCGTGAGAAAAAAAAAGAAATTCTTAATGCGAAAAGAAGTATAATTACCGAATGGAAATATTTACTATGTTCCATCAATACGAACGTGTAACTCGACTCAGGCCAGTCGAAATCAACAAGGATCGGTTTAAATCGATAATCGTTGGTCAAATATCGACAATCGCAATGAGGATGCACACCACGAATTCAACTTGCATCATCTCTTATAAAGTGTTCTCCCGATCAAAGTTGTTGCGAAAATCTGCACCTTCTCCAGATATGTAATTGGTAACGTCCAAGAGTTATATTTTTTTTTTTTTTTTGTATAGTATTTTACTTCAGCGGGCTATTATTATTTAAAATAAATGCAATTTATAATCGAAGAGGAAAAAAAAATGAAGAGAGACGTGATCTGTTGTATGAAGAAAGCTGTTAAATCAAACAAAAGTTGTCATTCTTTTGTTTCCTCGGATTTTTTTGGTACTCAACCGAATAATATTTCTTTCGGGTTGATATTCTCTTAGCATCTAAGATAAAATTAAGTGAGAGTTTGCCACAACTAATTATCAATTGCCGAACTCGTACGGCAGACCATTTTCTTGTACAATATTCCTTCCTTCGCGCCTATAATCTAAGAATGCTGTAGGTAAAATTCAGATTAAAGTATCGACTGGAGTGCCGATGTATTATGTACCGAGATTAAATCCGATAGAAAAAAAAACATTAATAAAATAATATTGTAGTACCACATACAGTACTAGCTAAATCCGTTTCCAACAAATATTAAAATTCGATAATATGGTATAATAGAAAAAAAAACACGCCATAAAGACTTTTCATGCCTTGTATTCTTGGATGCATGTTGTGCTACCAATTGTCATAATAGCAACCATGCCGTTTGGGGTGTACTCGCGAAGGATGGTGGTTGGTTTAACGCCAGTCTGTTCATGTACTAGCTTTTCGAGACTCTCGAAGTTGCATATACTCTCCCCCTCGCGTCCAGCCCATGTAACCAACCGTCTCTTAAAACTACGAAATATTTCCCGAATTGCAAATAACGTGAAGCCTAATTTTCAATATTCGGATTGCCCCACGACAAATCTAGGGTTTCATGTAATCCAGTCGGATGGTTTAAGTTCCGTGCTCTCCACTCAGCGAGGAATCACCCATTTCTCGCAGTCGCCTCTGAAATATTCCTCTATCTACTAACAAGCAACGGAATTATAATATTTGTTTTGCTTGCAAGAATCCGTCCCAACTGCTCACCGATATAATACGAGTACCTCTTTATCCGAGCTAGCATGAAAGAGTAGTACAGATCGTAAGTGTGCAGTTCACCACGACAAAGTTCCTTGTGCGTGAGTAGGCACGATGTTCAGTCCGAGCCGAAAATGAAAATTGACGACGCGAAGCAATGGCCAACCGCAACAATAAATAATCAGCTATTGTTTTGTGACGTCACAGCCGTAGTGAGTAGCGGTAGCATTAATTTTATTTGAATAAAAAAATACTTAGCCAAGTTATATTCCTGTAAGTCCGATCATTTTGCTATAGATGGCGCGCATGTAGTTTCGCTTAACACGACTGCATAATAGGCGGTGGTGGTGCTGGTGACGAAGCGTCGACACAGATGGGGCGCCATGTGGTGGGACTCTCCCGGCCTGCGTACTGCCGCCGGTGGTGCACTACACTGCGAAGGGATGCACACACATCAACTTTTCTTTTCTTTCAGCTCAAGTTAGGGGAATGGCACTGAACTAAGCAAATTCACTTGCATTTGTCGATTTGACAAGTTAATCCACCGACCAAAAGAGAAAAAATATCGTCGACGCGAGAGAAAGAAATAAAACTAAAATAAAGAAGTCCAGTATTTCGATGGAGAAAAAAAAAGAAATTATTAAACGAAGGCACTATTTAGTTAGTTATAAAAAAAAAAGAAACTCAATTAATTAAGGCTAAACTTTAATAACCGCCAAAAGAAAAGAATTCCACGTTCTTCGAAAAAACCGTGTCCCGGCGTGACGACCACCTTCGTGGCCGGTCTATCACCAAACTCCTCACTTTCTCCCGTACTCGGCGCGGTGCGACCTCTTCGCGTACCAAATCCCGACTCCCTCTCGGTCAAGTTCCTCGGTCCCTCCGCTCGAGTAGGTGGCGCTGTTTCTGCGCATTTTAGATACTATGACCGCCAGGATAATTTCCGACCGAATTTTATTTAACCAGTCCGGTAGGATAAATTCTGGTGCATTTGTGAAAAATACCACTACTACGAACGCGGTAATATTTTCACAATTACACCAAAACTTCTCCTACCGGAAAGCGTTTTCCTTTTCCTGAAGAAAAGATGGCCGCAGCAGAACAAAGTCAAATCCGAGACGGAGATGGCGGTAAACAAATTTGAATTTGTTGTGCAACGGAAATATATAAAATATACGCAGATTGTTGCTTCCGAAGTGGCTACATTACAAACCCCCGAACGATGGCATTCATATCGACCTTTATCAAGCAGCGCCAAAAATAACTGTCGAGTTGCTGCACTCATTTGTTGATTGCGGTTGAAAAGACCATAGCCGAAATTGTCCTGGAAAGACTGAAGCACCACTTAGAAACAACAATAATTAATGAAGAGCAGGCGGACTATCGATCCGGATACCCCTGTCTCGACCAAGTGAAGACCTAGCGAATTATCATCATCAATGCGTCGATTAACGCGTCACTTGCTTTTCATTGATTTGGAGAAGGCTTTCGATACTGTGGACCGGGCACCTTTGGGAAGCATGTTCCTATTATTAAGGAAACCTACGATGGCATCAAGTGCCACGTTCTGATTACAGGTCAGGGGCCAGGGGACTTCGAGATTCGAATTTGAGTTTGAGTTTTCACCCCTATTATTGACCTGATTGGCGTTGTGTTACATGCAGTCCTATCCGGAGAACATAAAAAAATTCGATGATCATCCTATCTGAACCATTTTGACTAGGCTACCAACATATACATATCATACAATCATGGATCTAAGCGGAAAGATTTTAGATTTTGAGAGCGAGGCGAGCACGGTTGGGTTAAACATTAACACCAAAAAGGACAAAATTCTCAGCTTACAGTTACGAGAAAGAAGAAGAAATCTAACTCGTATCATTAGTACAATTGGACAGCCTGTGGGAAAGGTGGAAAGGTTCGTCTATCTAGGCAGCCTAGTTGCCATACAGAGCAGGACATTATGGCGACCAGCTGTGGCGTTGGTTTTGCTATGTAGGAGCATCATTCATCATTGCTTCCTATTTCATCATCAGTGGAGGTCCGAACGTCATGGCGCACAGTAGAGGTCCGTGACTCATACTAACAAGACGCAACTGGAACATCTGTATCTTGTAGAACGGTTTAGTTCCGAGTCAGTGCACGGCGCACCAGCGACACACAGCAACGGTCCAGCAAACAGCACACCAAGACACTGCGCTCCGACGACCCGGCATCTCGCACAGCTCGCCCGACACACACGGTGCCCTGCCTGGCTCGACACGCTCGCCCGATATACACAACGCACCGACATCAAGTGGCTCTCATCGCCACGCCACAGCAGCTAATCATCGTGCGATCACGCGGTTTAGTTTCTGAGTACCGCATTTGTATGACACTGCAGTTACACTTGCTCCACTGTAATGAATCGCGCCGATGCAGCCCTACACATCGAGTCGCTGCAGCTCGGTCCCGACACGCCGCGCCCTTGCCACTCCGCAGCCCGACTTGTCGAGCGGTTCTACCGCAACGAACCCCCGCAGCTTACTCCCGACACGTCGAGCCGCTGCACCGTCACGATAAGCTGCCCAATCACCACGACAAGCTGCTCCACCGACAGGGAGAACTGCTACTCCGCCAGACACTAACTACGCCGCGTCCGGCAAGCACGGAGCTTGCAATCTCTAACCACTGCACGACGAACCCGCTCGCGTCGCGCCGAGTTGCTTCATTGCCGCAGCTCACTTACGCGGCACAACGAGCTGCTCCATTCGCAGTCTATCCACAGTGCTACGACGCTGTTACACTATCGAAACACTGAATTCGGCATGTCTTCTACGAGACCCGCCCAGCTTGTTCCACGGTACCGGCTCAGTACCCTGCTCATGAGCTCATCATCCACCCGAACCTCGTGGCAGCAAGTGTTCAGAACCCTCCCGAGTTCGTACCAACATCGCTAAGGAGGTGTGAGTGTGTGTGGCAGGGTGGGGGTAATGTAGCAACCACTGAGAATATGAAGACTATATAAAGAACGGAAATCAGCTTAAATTTTTGGTACCCGTTTACACACTGTGACAATATGTCCCAGTGTGTAAACGGGTACCAACCAAAAGTTAAGCTCACTTTCTACGACCGTGCAAACTCAGTTTCCATGTATTCAGTATCTATAGAAGGGATTAAAATTATTTTCAGATCTTTCCCTGAATATTATTAATAAAATTTAATTTTACTGGCCTAGGGAGCGCTAGCTGATAGGAGAAAGCAGGCGATGAAAAAAATATTTTAAAAAGCTGACACAAATTGCAACTTTCAGTCAGTTAATTTGACAAACGAGGGAGAAAAGAGTGTAGGCTATGAAAAAAAAAATGTGTACAAAACACGTATAGACCCAGTCGGACATTTGTCTCCGATTCCAGTGGAATCGCAAAGTCTTCCATTCCTTACCGCTTCCATTCATCGGTTTGTCTCCGAAGCTGTATAAATTCAAATGTTTTCAATTATGTATCGAGTTAGTCTGAAATTTGAATTCATTTGAAAGTATCTGGCATTTAGCGGCGTATGTTGTCATATATGAAATATGGAATAAAGGAATATGTATGTTTTTTTTTGTAAGCCATAAATACAATCCGCCGTTAAATTAAAAGTGCCGTGAAATCAATCACGACACTTTTAGTTTCTGGACGAATTGTATATCAGGCTAGATTCAACCCATTTATACAGCCATCGATCCGAATTCGATCTGTGTCGATTCCTCTTTGGCTACAGTCATCGGTCCGGAATCGATTCCAGTCATCGATCCGGATTCGATTCCACGTTGACTACAGTCATCGATCCCAATTCGACCCCAGTATCGATTCTACGTCGACTCCAGTCATCGATTCTCCATCGACTACCGTCATCGATTCCGGATCGATTCCTGTCCTCATTTTCGGTATCGCAAAAGCGGCCATGCCCATCCAAATATCTCCGACGTGTCTCCGATAAAGTCATCGATTCCTTAGTAGACAGTCATCGATCCAGGACCGGTCCAGTATCGATTCTTGTCCGACTGGGGAGTGTGTGTGATGATAGCCTCTCTTCAATACGCCTGTAGCACCTGAAGGGTTAAGATTTCGGCCAAATGTCCCTTATTATTTTTTGTTGGAAATTGCTTTAATGACCGTACACGGGCAGTGCCACATGATTCCTCATGCAATTTCCAACAAAACATAATAAGGGACATTTTGCCGAAATCTTAACCCTACAGCTGCTACAGGCATCGACATTTTTTTAAAAATTGTTTGACTCGCGTTACTAAAAACACCATATCTCAAAAACCACTGAGGCTAGAACAGTCAAATAAAATTTGTAACACAACCAATAGTTCCCTCTATTATGTCAAGATTTCATCGAAATCAGACGAAGGGTTTAATTGTTAAAGCACTTCAAAGTCACAAACACATGTTCAATGGCTACGGATATTACTGCATGTTATAAAAAATAGCCTTGTTATCTGCAGAAATATTTTCATGTGGTAATTTGTGCAAAAAAGTGAAATTCCGATACAGGAAAAAAGCCGTGTCCTTCTACATTTGAACGCCCGCAACTATGTACAATACTAGAATTTTAAAATTTAAAATAAAACATAAATAAGGAAGTTTTTTTTTGTATGTAAGACAAAACATTATGAATACAAAAATTTAAGAAAAAAGTGTTCGGAAATAATTTTGTTTTAGAAAAACATAAAAATATATTTTGAAGTGCTCTAACAATTAAACCCTTCGTCTGATTTCGATGAAATCCGTTTGATGTAATAGAGGGAAATATTAGCTGTGTTACTATTTTGTTTGTTTTGTCTCTCTCTCTTTCTTTATCCTGTTAACCCCTCGTGGGGCATAGGGCATTAACCACGCCGACTTTCCACCTCGTACATTGTACGAGTACTATACTTATACATACTTATAAAGTCTAGTGTATAAAAAAAGTAAAGTAAGATTGACGTGGTACTCGATGTTCCAACGCACAAAAAAGCTTGTTTCCCTAAATTCAAAAAGCTGTAACTACTAGAAATTGAAAAATTAGCATAAAATGAGCTCGCCGAAGTTATGATACTTCCACGTGCATATGCCACTTTGAAATTAGAAGTAAAACTTGATCCAATTTCACTGTTCCTATGAGAATGTGGTTTGACGGTAAATATGATTGAATAATATGAAATTTGGCAAAGATATCTTCAGAAATAAAAAAAATTTTCTAGCAAGACCTTCCTTTTGGAACGGTCGTTCCTATGGCGGCTGCATGATAGAGTAGTCCAATTTAAAACAAATACGAGAATGTGATTCGGCGAAAGATACTATTGAATAATATGAAATCCGAGAAAGATATCTTTAGAAACAAAAAAAGTTTTTCTCACAAACACAGCCTTTTGGACCAGTCGTTGACGACCATAGGAATTCCCATGGCAGCTATATGACACAGTGGTCCGGTTCCGACAAATTTACAAAGTGCAATACAAGGAAGGCTTTGTACACAATTTCAGCTCAATAGCTTTAAAACTGAAAGAGTAGTTTCCATGGAAAGAGACGAGAGAGAGACGGACAAAGCTTAATCGACTCATCCCGTCCTACTGACGAAGAATATATACAATATATATAGTTAATATCGTTGGAGATACTTTCTTTTGTGCGATGAAAACTTCATGACATAGTTAGTATACCCTATCACGTTCATCGCCTATCAGATTGAATCGTAATATAATAAAACAGAGACTTAATTTTTGGAATAGGACAAGTGCATTATGTATGCAAAAATACAGGAGGAGGTGATGGAAAAGTGTTTCTTTTCTTTTTTGCAGCAAGACAAAAATTTTGACTTTGCAGAGCTCAGTTTTAATTTTAATATTAGAACAGAGTATTATCTGTGTCTAGCTTTTTGTTTGAGTGCTCTAGCTAGCCTAGTTGTCCAGATATTGTGTTGGTAGTAACGTACGACAGGCAATTTAACAAAAAAAAAAAACAAAAACAAAAAAAAATGTAATGCCTGTAGCTCTAAAGGGTTAAGACTTCGAAAAATGCTCTTTTTTGCAGGATATTGCACAAGGAATGAGAGTCCCTCTTGTGAATTCAAGGATTTTGCTGCGAATGAGATTGTATTTATGCTCCTTTTTCGTAGTAACCAGTTTTTTTTTCGACAATGTTGATTCACGTCAGACACTTTTGTGAAGTGCCCTGAAAGGGTTTAAAAAAAAAATACAAGTTTGAGTTTTATTGGAGAAAATCGACAATTTTGAAGTTTTTTGCACACTTTTTTCTCAGGTTAAACCTTTTCCTTTTTTCTAGCACTATTAACATTCCAGAAAACTGGAAAGCATGGATTTACTTATATTTGATGACCTAATAAAACAAATACATTAACTCCATGAGTTCGGTAGCTCCTTTAGAAAAAGGAACAGAACGGCTAAAAACGTGATTTTCATGAGACGCGATTTCCTTTTCACGGTCCATAGAAAAGCACGTGTAATCGCTCTTCTCAAAAGTTTATTTCGACCATTTTCCATTGTCGCAAAAACATAACGCTGGTGTTATTATTTTTAGGAACGGTTCAAGTTTCATGAAACATAATATATAAAAAAAAACATTTTGTTGATCATCATTAATGTCATTAGAAATGAAATTTCTTTATTAGTTATATGCAATATTATCCTATTACAAAAAACTTTTACTTCGTCGGAGTAAATATTCCCAAAAATATTTTCCAATTTGATCAAACGCAAACCTTTAAAAATCTCAAAATAACAAGATCTATGACTTCACTTAATGGGCTCAGATGCAAGAATCAAACGGACTACTGCTGTGTACATCCAGAGGGCGAAATATCTATGAGCCAAAAACAACAGGAAGTTTAAAATTCAAAATTATATTAACACTCTAATCAAATCATTTAAACAAATATGAATTTTCCAAAAAAATTCCGATACCTTTGGTGGTAAGGGTCGTGAGTGATGATTTGGTTGAGGTAAACCTTCCCCCTGTGGTGTAGGGTGTAAAAATAATAACACGGCCTTTCTCTTTGAAGGCCTGTCATTAAAACCGACAATCAAAGGACAGGATGTGTATGCCAGCAATTTGCATTATCCGAAATCTTCTATATGCTAACGAAACGTCAACTATGCCTCGGATAAGGACTGACTCAACAGTTACGACTTTTGGCTATCGTGCAATGACAAAGATTGGTTTCTGGAATATTCGTACTCTTCTGGACAATGGATCAGAAGGTTCCCAGAACGCATGATTTCTTCAATTAGAGAGTGAATTTCTGAGGTATAAATTAAACATCTTAGGAATTAGTGAGATAAGATGGGAAAACAGCGGAGAACTAATCTCTCCAACAGGTAGCACTGTAATGTTGTACTCGGGTGTGTGGTGTGGGGCTCCTTCTAACCAGAGCCCTACGAAACTGTATCTTATCCTGAAGGCCGGTCTCTGACAGAATCATGACAGCCAGGTTCGGTGGCCGTGATCGTTCGGTCACCGCTCTATAATACTAATCTAGAGCTCGGAGATCATATTTCGGCGCGATCAAAAACTGCCTGTGAGTACTAATAGAACTCTCACAGTGCTCCGAGCTTGTCAGTATAAAGACGGCACGGATAGGAGGTGCTTGCTAGCAACTGCATTTCCGAAAAGTAGATATGCTATTGAAACGTCAACAAGGCATAGAAATGCTAGAGATGTTGACGCGCCCATGCACCTGGAGGGGTCAAGGCAACTAGAGAGAGGTACCGGACCAAAATGAGGAACACCTCAACAAAACAATGTTATGCCCCTACTGAACCCGACAATGTCTTGGCGAAAGACTCCTTCTACGAACAACTAAACGCCGTTCAGCGCAGAACACCTAAAGGTGACATTATAATGGTTATGGGTGATTTGAATGCTAGAGTTGGCGCTGATAATTATGGTCTCAGACATGTGATGGGAAGACACGGTCTTGGTGATCGTAATGACAACGGTGAAAGATTTGTAGAGTTCTGCAACTTTCATAGTCTCTTCATCGGTGGTACTATGTTTGAGCATAAGGACCACCACAAAATCAGTTGGAGCTCTGTTGATCGGCGCAGAACACAAAATCAGATCGACCACTTTGCCATTAGTAAAATATTTCAAGAGTTACCTCCTAGACGTGCGAAACAAGAAGGGTGCCGATATTGGGATGGGAAGAGGCCATTATCTTATGATCGCTAATGTTCGATTGCGTATTGCAGCCGTGCACCGTTCTAGCGACGAGAGATCTAGGCACCACAAATTCAACACCGCTCGATTAAAAAATCCAGCTGTCTTACAACAATATAATGACCGTCTTGCGAAAAAGCAGCTGAGATAACTAGTCACCCAGATAGTGACATAAATGAAAACTGGGATGCCATAAAAAATGCGTACACTGATAGCGCAGATACCATCCTTGGCACAAACCCGGATTACCGAAATAAGCCCTGGATGTCCCACGCTTCATGGTAGCGGAATGTTGAAAGAAATAAAGGTTCGCTTGGAAGCAGCATTGAACTCCTTACCGTCAGACAGCTCGAGAAGTTCAGCGTAGTGTGCGACGTGATAAAAAGGTTTATACGAATTCTCTTTAAGCCTCAGCAGAAGAAGCCGCAAGAAGTAACAACTTAAACGCCGTATACGGTGTCATCAAGGAGTTTACAGGTGGTCGTAACTTCTGCCAACATCCGGTGAAGGATAGTGATGGAAAGCTGCTTATTTTGGAAGAAGATCAAATGAGACGGTGGAAAGAACACTTCGCCGCGGTCTTGAACCGTGTAACCTCTGGTGAAGTTCCCCCTCACATAGACAATTTAGCTAACCATCAAAATGTGCGTATACGGTCCACTGCTCCGACTAAAGAGGAAATAGTCATTGCAATTATTGCACTAAAACGAGATAAGGCCGCCAGACTCGACGGTATCCCTGCCGAACTTTATCATGCAGCGACAAGCGTAACCGCCGATTTGCTGCACCCACTTGTTGATAAAGCGTGGAGTACAGAAACCTTTCCCACTGAGTGAAAGGAAGATTTGATCATCCAACTTCTGAAGAAGGGTAGCCACACGGACTGTAATAATTCCAGAGGAATTTGTGTGCTTCCTGCCGTTGCCAAGATAATAGCTAAAATCGTCCTGGAAAGACAAAAGGCCCACTTAGAAAGCACAATTGATGAAGAGCAGGCTGGTTTTCAATCCGGATTCTCCTGTGTCGATCACATTAACACCTTGCGAATCATCATCGAGCAATGCGCTGAGTACGATTCTCCGCTTCACATACTTTTCATCGATTTCGAAAAGGCTTTCGATAGTGTGAACCGGGATTCTATATGGGCGGCCTTGCGCAGGAGAGGCATCTCCTGTGGCTATTATTATGACGGCGCGAAATGTCACGTTCTGCATAAAGGTAAGGTGTCGGGGGACTTTGAGATTCGCAGTAGAGTTCGGTAGGGGTGCATCCTCTCAGCCCTATCCGGACTAGACAGAGGAATTCAATGGACTTTGACATCTTATCTACAAAATCTTGACTACGCTGACGACATATGACAACTCTCCCACAAAATCATGGATCTGTCCGCAATAGCGTTAGATCTCGAGAGGGAGGCAAGCAAGGTTGGGCTAAAAATTAATATCAACAAGACCAAGGTTCTTAGCCCGCCATTGAAAAAAAAGAAATCCGATACCTATTGCCATCAATATTAATGGGCAGCCTGTGGAGAAGGTGGACAACTTCGTCTACCTTGGTAGCATTGTTGCCAAAAATGGTGGTACGGAGCAGGACATCGTTCGTTGTATCAGCCAGGCTAAATGCGTATACGGCAAGCTGTCCACAATCTGGCAAAGCAGTTATCTCAGCGTCAAAACCAAGCTGAGCCTGTTTCGCTCTCTAGTACTGTCAGTGCTTTTGTATGGGAGCAGTACATGGAAAGTTGCCGTAGGAGTTACCAGAAAGCTGCAAGTTTTCTTCAACTCATATCTTCGTCGAATTTTAAGAATATTCTGGCCCGAAACAGTATCATATGAAGAGCTAAGTCGGCGTACGGGGCAGATGCCAATCGACGAATTGATGCGCAGGGGAAAATGGCAGTGGATAAGTCACACATTGCGGAAGAGTGATAACTGCATTGCTTTGCATGCCATGAAATGGAACCCCATTTCCAACCAAGGCCGACCAAGAGGGGGTCCTAGAATCACATGGCGTCGATCTGGAGTTGCGCCCCATTGCCCAGAACTGAGTATACGATGGCGCGCAGGAGTAGTTGACGCGCAATGCCCCACTAGGAGTTAAGGCAAAGTAGTAAGGGTCGTGAGTCTAATAACGGTATTTTGGCTACCTATGTTGCATAAAAAAATAGTTTTTGTAATTTATATCTCTAGTATAATTTGTATTACCAGTTGCAACAAAATGAAAATAAATCTGAAGTGTCTTAGATGCGTATTTTTTACTATGAATAAATAATGATGATTTTGAACTCTTTAATGGTCGTTAAAAATCCATCTTTTTCCAATTATCTGATTAAGGTCTAAGACTCGTAACAATACACCGCAATTACGCCAATTGTATATTTCTATAATTTCGTTAGAACACACAAGTCAAAATAGTGAGTACACTGAGCCCTCGCCAGGTTCCACACCAGCACCGGTGCTATTTTTGCCCAGCAAATTTTCCGGTTCGCATGCAAAATCAACACAGCAATGGACTTGTTAAGTGTATCTGAGTGAATAATGATAATAAAGTCAATTGACCATCAAGTTTAAGTCTCACGTCGAAACTGACCATCGGCCAATAATAATTGAAACTGCTGAACCGCAATGTACCACAGATTTGAGGCATGCCTAACCGCAGCATAATTTTCTTTTTTTCTTTCTTTACAGAGATTTTCCTTTGCAATCGTCAGGAATATTGACATCATTATATGGCCTAAGCGACACTCTGTGCCTGTAAACACACGTTGCATATTTTTGTGCAGTCATCGTGTTGGTTGTGCGATGCATGCAATATAGCATGCAACATGCGATGCATTTTAAAATTGATGGAACATAGACGAAACGTCGGCAATGTCAATTTCAGTGCAGACAGCAGTAGCGGCGAATTTCCAATGTCTCTTTCAGATTGCAATCGTTTACCGAGGCTAAGATTTCTCATTTAAGCGCCAACGTATTTATTTTTCTCCTCGTAAGATAACTTTCTTGCTGTTCTTTTGATAACGGTTCCTCACAATTTTCAGAACGGCCTCTTTCACAGCGCGCGGCTCATTATTATGGCCATGTCGTGGTTTTCTACTTTTGGAGAAATCATAAAGAATCACATACGACGAAATAAATCAAATCAAAAACATAATGTCGCATACAGATGGGACGTTGTACGATTTTGGTGTCACCGAAACGCCAACGCCATTATTTTTGACGAACTCCCCAAGCGAGCCGTTCCCAAGACAACACGACCTTAAGAAATATGTGAGCAAAACCATCAACCGAAAGTGTCGTGTTGATTGTTATCTGTGATCATGTTATTGATTATATTCAGCTCATTAGGGGTTCTCAAAAGTTTGGGTTTTGATTAATTGATGTGCGTTAAGCTTTTGATTTGTTGAATCCGCTTATCTGAATGTCGTAGGAAGTGATGGCATTGACTAAACAAACAATTTGAATACGTTTTTGTTGCGGATGTTGATTTTATTTTCGACTCTTATTACCTGCTCATCATGAATTATGAGCTTATGTTTTGGTTTATTTATTTCACCATGTTCATTCTTCGGTTTGCATCTGTCTCTAGATCGACCTCAATTTTTCAGGTTTCTGGCTTGAATCTTTTGTTTTTGTGGCGATCGTGATGGATCTTATCTCGTGTCGGTTCGAGCGTTCTTTCACAATTGGATGAATCGATAGTTTTATTGTAGTCGTATTGCATTGTTGTCGTTACTGAAGTAGCCGAATTCAGTTTAGCGGCGGGTATGGTCATATTTCCACATTTTTCAATGAAAAACGATGTTGTAATTGGTAAAAATGTTTGAAGAATGAGTTAATGCTGCTTGGATAAGATTTGCTAGTTTGTAAATTCTGCTGGAAAATGAGGAAACGAAAAGTATTTTCATTTAGACATAGTTTCGCTAATATGGCGAAAATTTCTCCTCATTCAATTCTAACCAAAAATACTAAGTAATAGTACGAAACAGTAAAAAAGATGCCAACTTCATATTGCATAAACAGAAATAACTAAAAAACTTTGGCAGTTAGTGTATTGTTTTAAACGGTGTATCGTAACTATATATGCACTCAAAGTTGGACACCATTTGAAGGCAGAGGCCTAGTAGTGCAGACCATTCCGGACACATAATGTCAAAACGTCCTCAGTCAATGACGAAGTGTACGAGAGCTGGATAGCTACCTCAGCTATTAATGGAATTATGAAATTGCAAGCCTTCGACGGAGGTGCCTGAGAACGCACCTCTTCAGCAAGCGATCGTCAGATACACTGGGGTATTATACGGATAGCCTAGACCAATCCTATAAAACTGCACACAAACTTCTGAAACTGGCGATAAAAAAAGCAAACAAAACTGCTTCAAAGAGGTTTTTCAAGACACAGACAAAGAGGATTGATTTATTTATTACAGAAGAATATAACAAAACTAGTGTCATATACTACTTAAATTAAAGCACTGGCTACTAAGGCCTTAGGCTTAAGGATTGATATTCTACAAGAGTGATCACTCGATAAAACTTTCCCCTCTGCCAGTAGATTTATATGTATTGACAAATAGTATAGACTACACAGTATAGATACACAAGAGAATCAATACATACAAATCTACCGGCGGAGGCTAATGTTGTATAGAGTAAGCTTTCTTGTGTAGTCTATACATTTTGTCAATACATACAAATCTTCTGGCAGAGGCGAAAGTTCCATGGAGTGATCGCTCTTGTAGAATATCAATCCTCTTTGACACAGAAATTAACCCAGTATACAGGGTTTTTATACCCTTCACTGATGTGATAGGGTATATTAACTTCGTCAGGAAGTTTGCAACGCACAGAAGGAACCATCTCCGACCATATAAACAATATATATTTTTGGTCAGTATGATGAGACCCCTCCTCCTCCCCTCCCTCAGTTTTAAAGCTATCGAGCTACAATTTTGTACAAAGCCTTCTTTCTATTGGACGCTGAAAACATTTCGGAACCAACGGAATCGGACCACTACGTCATATAGCTGCCATAGGAACGACCGGTCCAAAAATCGTCCTTGTGAAGGAAGCTTTCTGATTTCTAAAGGCATAGCCGAAGACTAGCTTGTTTTTTTTTTTTTTTTTTGATGAAGAATATCAGTAGCCAAAAAAACGCCCCATCTTCAGTGTCCAGTTCTGCTGGAAAATATTGTTTCAGCTGAATTTCCTCAGAGTGAACTAAAGAACATTGGTCAGCAAGCTATGTCAATTGGCCAAGCTATACCCGCCATATCAAAGAACAAACTACTCCAAATTTCGTCGATGATTGGGGATAATAAGGCGCGGAGCCCGGATGGAGTCCCCAACAAGGCGTTAAAAGCGGCGGCGTGTACGATACCACAAAAGTTAATTGGTACGTCTGAGGCCTGCATGGAGGAAGGAACTTTTCCAAGGGCTTGGTAAAAAACAAAAACTGGTTCTGTTGCCAAAACCCAATAAGGCGCTGGGCGAACCAAACTCTTGTCGCCTAATTTCCTTATTGGACACCGTATGGTAAATGTTTGAGGGGTCATCTTCAACCGCCTATCCCAAATCGTGGAGAAAAAAGGTTCGACTGACAGTACGGTTTCGTAAGAGCGCGCTCCACTATTGACGCAATTATGTCAGTGACTTGCCTGACAAGGCAGGCAATACGTGAGGACACACTGGATATCAAGAATGCCTTTAATTCCGCAAGCTGGAAATACATTCACGCATCTTTGCAAAAGATATGCGTCCCTGACTATTTGGCTGGAATTATCAAGAGATACCTCTCACACCAAGCTCTACAATATGAAACTAGCGAAGAGTCAAAAGAATACAAAGTGTCACTAGGTGTGCTACAGGGATCCGTTCCTAGCCCTTTGTTATTTAACATAGAGTATAACGACCTTTTGGGTTTGCGCGTGCCCAAGGAGGTCCGATTCGCGGATGATATAGCAATAGTTGTGGTCGCAAAAGATCCGGAATATGCAGAAATGTAGGCCAGCGAGGCAGTCGCAACTATCAAGTTGTGGTTGGAGAAAATGGATTTGGGACCGGCCGATCATAAAACGGAGGCCGTTTTCATCAGCAAGTGCAGGAAGAAGTGCTCCTTAAAGTTTAGAGTTGTAAATACTACCATTACTTCCAAGCCAGTCATAAGATACTTGGGAGTGATGATTGACGCAAAGGTAAGCTTTGGAGCGCATCTCAAACGAACGCCACTGTCGCCTTAACAAAGATCATGCCAAACATCGGTGGTCCTGGAACGAGGTAGCTTCTACTATCAAAAGTAATAGCCTATATTCTGCTATACGCTTCTCCGGTTTGGAGCGGTGCGCTACGCTACACCTGCAACGACAAGAATATCCGTTCGGTATACTGAAGATGCGCTTCCCTTCATGGGGATGTGCCCGTTGTCTCCTAAATGATCCAAATAACCATTCTAAAAGGGGGCAAACCGAGAGATTCTACGGTAATCGTCATTTGGAGCCATCGGTCGAGTAAGACAGTCGGAAAGGCAGAGAAATCGCTGAGAATGTGGCAGGACTGCAGGGATCAGGCATCCACAGATCGATGGACGTAAACTCTCATCCCGCGCATCGACGAGTGGGTAAATCGTAGACACGATGAGTTGAATCACTACTTGGCACAGTTCTTACGGGCCATGGTGGATACAGGGAGTGCCTACATAGATAGACGACTCACCTGCATGTCCGAAATGCAAAGAAGGTATAGAGGACGAGAAACATGTGCTGTTTTCACTGTTCGTGGTTTGCCGAATGCCGTGATGAGCTAGAAGAATAACTGGGCGAAGCTATAAACCAAGAAAACTTGGTGGAGCTCATGCTGAGATCAGCCAGCAATTGGAATGCAGTCAGTCGTATTATTTGTGCTATTCACAAGAAACTAAGAAAAGAGGAAGAAACGCGAAAGTCGGCACATCGGAATAACACTTGCTGAATATGAATAACAACCTAGCTACTAAAAACACCAGACAAGCCTACGGTCAAACAAACACTATTAAGATCCATTCTTAAATCCAACCCAGGACAAGCCTCTGACAGCCGGAGGATATCATGACTGCGTGGCATGCGGAGCAAAGAAGAATAACAGTATAGCTCTGTGTTGGCGAAGGGAAAAACGAAAAGAGACAACGTTCTAATCTGTGTGCTGGATGATTGAAAAGAGGTCGCATTTGACAAGCTTTCCGCTAAGTGTCTGGAGCAGATACTGAAAAGGAAGCACCCATCCAGGTGCATTCTACATATTTAAGGGGCTATACCAGTGTGAACGCTGGAAATTTGGGTGATTTTCGAGAATTTTTTGGAAGAAAAGCACTGAATTAAATGTTTCGGAAAATTAAGAACATACATATTTGGCAATATTTGGCCTATATTACATTACAACATAAACAAAAGGAATAAGATTACGTTTAAGAGAGTATGACATGGAATGATACTTACTTACATTTAAATGCAGGTGCTTATCTTCACACCATTTAACTAAGGCATCGAAATTTGACTGGAGACTAAAGTAGTCTACGATCGATGTGATGATTCTTAACAGCATACAGGAGGCACAGTGAGGACAAATGTAGAGGTAGGTCATTGACAAACATGTTAAATAGTAAAGGACTGAGAACGGATCCTTGGAGTACTCCCGAAGATGGGTAGAAAGGAAACGAATTAACTACTACTACTCAATTGCCCTAACCCCTTGTGAGGCATAGCGCGTCAACTGTTCCATGTGGCCCAGTTGACGTTCCGTTGGCATAAACTGGTTTCGGAGAATGCAGTTGCCAGCATGCACCTCCTGTACATCCATGGCCACGAACGTCGTCGTGGACGGAACTCGAACCCGAAACGCCGGTAGTCAAACATGAGATTGATGCCCCAACACACTGCGCTACCGGTCGCCCCGGAGACGAATTAAAGTCATTGTGAATTACACGACACTCACGATGTGACAAGTACGAATCAAATCAGGACAAAAGCAATCTAGAGATGCTAAAATACCGAAGTTTAGCCCGCAGCAGATTGTAATCAACAGCGTCAAAAGCCAGTGATTATCCAAGGCCTCTGCCACCGTATGTGTAAAAGTAAACAGATTTGTACAAGTAGATCGACCGTGTTGCTGCACAGCAAAAGACTGGGAGACACTGTTGTGGACGACACGTTTGGACACGCAACTTGGGAAAACAATATAACAAGGAAATGGAACAACAGTTGGTTACGGAAGATGCATTATTACTCTTGTGTGCACAAAGTATCCCGCATTGGGAATGGCGGTCATTGCGACGCTGGGGTAAACCCCGACAAAATGGAACTAGTGCTCTTCACTAGGAAGCGCAAAATTCCCCCTGATCAGCTTGCCCTACTGGATGGCAGGGATCCCTCTAGGGATTAATGGATAAGCAGTACACCTATTACACCCGACAACTTGACTATCTACACGGATGGCTCTAAGACCAACGAAGGAGTGGTTGCGAGCATTAACTCGGAAAGACTATTAACTTGTGGCTGTTAACTTTCTAATTAAAGCAGCGTCTTCCAGGTGGAAATCCCGGTGATCTCGCCTGACTGGGGAGGCATGCTGTATAATTACTATCTGCTTAGACAACCAAGCTGCGATACTGTCACTTGGAACGGCCATTGCTTCATAAAAACTGTTAAGAATTACGCTCAACCCTCAGGAAAATAGGCCGTCTCTTCAATATTACTGTTTGTTGGATTCAAGACCACAGTGGTTTTAAGGGCAACTGCATAGTTGATGAGCTTGCCCACCACCGGGCAATCGGTGCCACTGATACGAATCTTAACTACACTTAACTGCCTATGGCAGTTTGTAAGATGACAGTCAATTAGGCGGAAGTCGACAAGGTCAGTGCAAGATGGCTCAGCGATAGCACTTGCCAAATAATGAGAATGATATGAATTACACTCGATACTAAACGTTCTGCCACACTAATCTAACTGAAAAGGAGTCATATTACTAGTGGGGTTCATTGCACTGTCCTATTGACGAGTTTGCGAGGAGGCTTTGTCTTCCTCATCACAACTACTGTAGAAGTTGTCAGGGAGTGGATGAGGAGGAGAGTGTTTGTCACGGACGGTTTGGTGGGTATCTGAAGATACCCGTGGCGACGTAGCCTAAGGTTGCATGGTGACCGTGAAGGTCAGGCAGTGGCGAAGCAATACGGCCCTCAACGAGCTAAGCAGCGGCCTATGCATGCTATAGCTCAGCTCGGGAGACGTGGGCGGGGTTTTCGCCGCTCGTTGCCCCTATTCTTTACATATTACTAAAAATGCATAAGCCTGGGGAAGACAACACAAACATAGCAGGCAAAAATGGGGAATAATTAAAAAAAAAATGAGGCGATAAGGATGGATCGTGTCTGGGTCCGGGTGTAATGGGACCCTCGGCCACTGGTTTCGTACCACCAACAGATCACTACTCATTAGGTGCTGCTTCGATCTGCAGGTGGGAGCAGCACGTTCCAGTATACTGTTCATTACAGGCGGTTCATTAGATGATCTTCACTTTCTTCGCCATAAGTTTCGGTTAATAGGACGACCTAGGGGGTCTTGTGTATGTTTGTGCGATTCAAATCAATCGCTTTGTTTTCAAAGCCGGCTGGTTTGGTACCTTGGATAAAGGGTAAGGTATAGCATTCTTGGTGGTATCACAACGGAACCAGAGGTAGTTTTTATGACTTGTGGTCTATGTGTGGCAAATATTGCACCTTCCTACTTACCATACCTTGTACATATTTACTATTTTATCAATACAAATATACCGTTATTTGTATCTTCTTTCATGTTATACTTTTACTTACCGTTAAAATAAAAGATTACGCACATTTTAGATTTTTCCAATCAACACGGTTTTTCCATGAAAATGTAAGATTTCGACTTACACGGTTTTCTGCGGAACCAATCCATCCGTGTAAATCGGGAGATAGAAGTTTTTAGTACATATTGGAGATTAGGATCCCTACGCAGTTTTAACTCAAAATGCCGTAAACTGAAAACAGTTTGCGGGGTCTGCCACTGTTGACCTTTTATAGACAGTGGGTATCGTGTTGTGTGCCACGTTCAAGTGTCTATATCTAGAAGCTCCTCATAGACTTGCTCGGACTTGGAGATCTTGAGCGCGTTCTAAAACATAACTATAGTCGGAGCTGTAGTCAACTCTAACTACTGTCATAGTCAGGTAATAGCTGGCTATAGCTCCGAGTGTTTTGGAACGACAATAGTCATAATATGTATAGCACAAAGTCCTCGAGCACCGTCATCTTGACTCACTACATTAAAATTTGAGTCGGTATTTCGCTTTCAACACAATAATTCCTGACGCACAAACACTCTTTGCCATCAATTTTTTCAAATTAAATTTAACGTGAATCACTTAATTGCATAAAACAATTCTTAACGTGGATAGCGGCGACCGATATCGCAGTATGTTGAGACATCAGTCTAATGTTTGACTAGCGACGTTTTGGGTTCGAATCCCGTCCACGATGACGTTCGTGGCCATGGATGTGCAGGAGGTGCACGCTGGCATTCTCCGAAACCGTCGAAACGTCAACCGGGCCACATGGAACATTTGACGTGCTATGCCTCACAAGGGGTTAGGGCAATTGAGAGAGACACAGATTTGTGTCCAAAATCCAAAATCTGCCCTGGTCAAATTCAAAATTTCACCGGTCGATGTATGACGGGGAAATTTTATATTTGACCGAGGAAAATTTGAATTTTGGACGCAAGTGTGTGTCCAGGTTTAACCATAAAAATTGCACAACATCGACCGTTTACAATTATTGTGACTTTGACTTTCTGTGCACGTGTGTGAATGATAGATATCGATAGCTTAAATCTTGAGCACGAGCTAAAATAGCTGACTATTTAGGCAACGATTGTGCGTTTCGGGACGATGAGAGTCGACTACCGGGCTTTCGGAACGACGATAGTCATCGATAGCTGATAATAGTCAACTATAGTTGTGTTATGGAAAGGGCTCCTTCTAAAATAAATCGTACGGATCAGTCAAAGCTGTTGACATATATATATATATATACAGCGGGCGCCCGCTGAAGAAACCGATCGATCGCGATGTGTAATAAAGGCCCTTCTTTGTATGTGTATAACTGGCAAATATTCTATTAATTTAGATCATGTTTCTGTAATAATTAACATTACCATAAAATGCATTCCCATTCCCACCATACCCTAACCTAATGTCCCCCTGTGGGGCATAGCGCGTCAACTGTTCCATGTGGGCCGCTTGACGTTTCGTTGCATAAACTAGTTTCGGAGAATGCAGTTGCCAGCATGCTCCCAATTTAGCCGCCTACCTCCGACAAGTCGGGAGATACTGTGGCTTATTGTTACGCCACGCATCACAGGTGGAAGACAACACAAATATCCATGGCCACGAACGTCATCGAGGACGGGATTCGAACCCGAAACGCCGGTAGTCAGACATGAGACTGATGCCTCTACGCACTGAGCTACCGGTCGCCCCAGCCATGCACTCTATTAACCGAAATTACATGGCAACCCACATCTTACCAACAATCGACTACACCCCCTTCCCGTACGTACTCAAATCGACAAGCAATTTAATGCAATATTCAAATGACTTTCTCCTTTAATTCTCATTCATCACCGCTGACAGTCCTCTAATCCCATCAACACAAACGTATGCACTCTTATCCTTATCATTTAAATTCAATTACAAAGCCTGTAAATATATCACCCAAAAGCCGGACTACCGTTCGTCAAAGTAATTCATGTGCGCTGAGTACAGGAACGCATCGTCTTAACGACAATGTTATCGAAATGTATTACTTAATCCTTTGTTGACATATGGGAAGGCTTATCTTATTTTTTTCTGACATTTAAGCATCAATTCATATAAAATCATTTCCACTCGAGACACTAGCCAGAGAGCTCAGAGGTTTGGAGCACACACACACTCCTCCGTGTCGTCGGCTCGCCCAGTTTATCTCCAAAAGCCATAGTAGAGCAACTCGATTCAAGATACTGAGTGTTTTTTGGGCGAGTATCTTTTGGTGGTGCTAAACCCAAGCCAGATTGATTTCAACCTCCACCATAATGGTCGCAGTCGGTCCATGGCATCATGTCATCTCATACATGATTCCCTCAATCCATTTAATAAGATTCAGCCATCAAATCAAATCTCCTTCTCAGTTCAAGATTTAAAATTGAAGAGAAAAAAAGAAAACAGTTGTCGCCTTCTTCTTGTTCCAGTGCTTGTTCTTTTTTTTTTCTTCCTCTTCTCTGCATTTGCTTTGGAGTCCGAAGACACCAAACGAGAAAATATTAATTTCATGCCTGCAATACCTGAACCGGCTGGGACTCGCTTTTAGACCCATGGATAACATGACTAGCGCTGTTAGACGTCGACTGCCGTTTAGTCCATGAGCCGGCCGGTGATTTCAATGTCACATGTAATTAGAATAAATTTTCATAAAATTTGTATAAAGTTTCACACATGGTTATCTTAATTGGTTATTTGATTATCAACTTCATGGTGAATTAATAGACAGGCATATTACATTGGATCCCAGCGAGCGATCGATACAGAAGAGCCCGGCGCATCGGCTTTGTTGTATTCCTATACAGGCAGGTAGATGAATCGAGGCCTATAGGGGATGCTTGGTGCATTGAGGACATTTTTATAACCGCAGTAACAGTGTTACTTGCGTTGACGATATCTTTAAGCCGAAATCGGGTTTTATAGTGGATCTTATGAATTATCAGAGAATCATCTTGACCAACTGACTAAGCTGCAGTTTTTCTCACTCATGCCACCTACAATTTTGATCAACCGAAAAAAAAACGCATCGAGCCTTTCCACCAAACCTTCCTTATCTTTCATCCGAAAAATGGACGAACCCGAATAACAGCAAACAAAAAGAGTCACCATCGGCTTCGTAAAGAATTGCTTTGACCACGGTTAAGACTTTTATTAATGTCAACAATTTAACCCTCGCTGGTTTGGTACGAGGCAAGTGTATGCAGAAGACGGCCAGGAGACTGAAAAACTCTGGAGAATTTCACAGCTGCTATTTGATAGATAAAAAAAACGTCCCCAAAACATTCCAACTTTGAATTTCTAGACACATTCCAAGATGATCAAGTGCAGAGGTGTCCAAAGAAAAAAACAAAACAAAAACAGCTTCATCTGGAGACATGTTGCATTCAGTGGTGCAGCCAAACGTGAAGCGACAACCAAGTCAGATGTGAACTTATTAGAAGCCAAATGATCATTTTCAGTATTTCTTTTTTTGAGATGGTCAATCTCATATGCAAACATGCAACCTATGTATCTGTGTATCATAAAAATGACAGATGGGCCCAACACTTGAACTGGACCGCTTGTTGATTCCCTTGACAACATGTCACCCGCGGCACAGGTCCCCGATAAGCATGTAAGATGTCCGCGTCCGCTTGACCATCACCCTCCAACGAGCAGAATACTATCCGATCCGGTTCGAATGGATCGGCAAATGAGAGTCCCGTCTCAGACTGTTGTGGCACAGGTTGCAAAATAGTGGAAGTGCTTTTGTGGCCCAAGGTAGGTGCGAAGAGTATTATGTTTTCTGATATCAGATGTAAGCCCGTCAAGAATGCCGTGTAGTAGTTTCCACTCGAATTAACAATCACAGCACTTGTTCGATTTTTGACTTCACAATCTTTCACAGTCCTTCACACCTCACCAAATTTGTGGCAAGAATGGTTTTTACACGATACTGCCTGCTGTCACCAGTAGATATAGCGAAGTGACAAAAACAGCAACAAACAAATAAAAACTGGTTGGCGAATGTAGGTGAGAAGTGTTGGCATATTAATTGAAATTGGCACTTGATGCTAGGAATTGACGACATGGATACAATTGCAGTACTAACGTTTTTATAAAATATTTTTTAATTATTTCTTAATCTTGTAGAGGTGTGAGATCACTGATCAGCCCGGCCCCAAATAGGTACTTATCTATCAGCTGAGTGGGCCCATAGTCTGACACGTAAATTACCTTTTTATCGGAGACTACCGCATTCAGTAGGAATCGAACCGGGGTCAGTGCGTAGAAGGCGAACGTGCTAACCGCTGTCTCATTCGGACTACTTTTAGTATTAATTTCTAAAGTGTAACTTTTATAGCGACGACGCATCGATGGGTAGTGAATCGAAAAAATACTTATTTGTTCTGCCACCCAAAACAGAGAAGCGCTCGCGTCGCTGTAATACAATCTCATATATTTGTATTGTACATAGTGTTACAGAAAGCGAAAAGAATTTGACAGGTATTCGTTGGCTTAGTTAGTGGGTCCGACTTGTGAGCAGTTGGTCACGGGTTCTCTCTCTCGACTGCCGCGACGAATTTGTAGTTTTTTTTTCTAAATCGGCCTTGCGGCCACAGTCGGCACCCGATGCGTACTTGAAACACAGCGAGTGCCGACTGTCCGCAAGGCAGGAAAGTCGGAGAAGATCGATCGCCCACCATGTGCATTGCAGGACCGCATAAAATAACTTTAATATGGCGCATCGATCCCCACTATTTTCATGCTCCTCATTCTACTTTTTTTTATATCCAAGTTCGGGCTTTTGGCCATAACTTCTAAACTAAGATATAAGGAATTTTACTCCGGGGAATAGAGTCTGAAAAGGTGACCTTACCTTGCAAAAGGTTCAGTAGTTCTAATTTTTTGATATGTTATATAGAACAGTCCTGTAGTCAAGAAAAAAAGTTTCTGACCTTCCACCCCCTGTGCGTTCCCTGTGGCACCCCTAAAACCGACAAATTTCCGGTCATTTTGAACTTTATTGCACATATCTTTTTAATTGTAAATCCCAGCAGAAAACTTCCTACCAGAAAGTTATAGACCATCAAATTTCCAATAACTTTGATGGACCAAGTTTTTCCGTCAAGCCTACTATCTTAAGAGATACGAGCTGTCAAAATTGCACATTTTTTACAAAAACTATACGTTTTTGATTGTTTTGTCGGGTTTTTGTTTCTATTATCCCGAAAACGGTATTTTTTCGTTGATAAAGTTGTATTGAATAGTATTTAATAATATCTACATCATTATGGTATAGTTTCAATACAGAAATAATTTCGAAAACCTGTCTTTTTTTTTGGTGGTAATTTTGGATCTTTGAAACTGAAAAGGAGTAACAAAGTAGTGACATTAGGATCTGAGGTAAACTTTTTGAAAGTATGGGAAAATAAATCGGCAATTGACCCTCTGACACTTTTGCAGAGAATTTGCATTGCAAAGCAGACACCGAAAGACTTGGAAGAGTTTTTTAAATATGAACTGGCTCCTTATCCAATGTCCCTTTTTTCAGAAGACGGTATGAGTGAGGGTACAAAATCATCTCTGTATTCAGCATTTTCACCATTACCACAACCAACCGAACTTCTACCCAATTGAACTGCAGTCGTAGACGGTGAATTCCTTCTCCACAAGGTCATATGGAATAGGATTGACAGTTTCAATGAAATTTGTAAAAGGTATGTGAAGTTCATTCGTGATCATTACGGAGCAAACGTTATGGTAATTTTTGATGGTTATCCCCTGGATCCTGAGATAAGAGGTACAAAGAGTGCTGAAAGGTTCAAAAGGTGTAGTGTGAGAGCATCAGTTGATGTAATTTTTGATGGAACAACAATCAATCAAGTGCCACAGGAAAAGTTCCTAGCGAACGAAAACAACAAACTTCGCTTTATTTCACTCCTGAAGGAGACACTCAATCAAAACAATATAAATGTGAAGCAGGCGATTGAAGATGCTGATGTACTTATTGTAACATCTGCAATAAGCCTTGGTGCAGAGTATGATGCTGTGGAGATCATCGGGAAGGACGTTGATTTGCTTGTTCTCATGACTTCTTTGGGTCAAGATCTCCCTATTTACTTCCGAAAGCCTGGAAGATGTGGTCCCCTGACATTTTATTTTCCACAGCATCCTATAAGTACTCAGCATCGCAAAATCTGCTTGTTCTTCACGCTTTCAGTGGGTGCGACACCACGTCCTCCCTGTTTGGATTTGGTAAAACCAAGTTTTACACTTTCTTTGAAAACAAACCAACCCTGCATGAATTTGCGAATTTCTTCAGAAATCCTAACGCCAGTGTTTCGGCCATTTTTGAAGCAGGAGAGCGTATATTTCTTACTCTATATGGCGGTGACACAACAAAAACCTTAGAAGCTTTGCGATATCAACTATTCTCGAAGTCTGCTACAGGTAACAAGTTGAATCTTTCAAAGCTACCACCGACCCAGGATGCAGCTATGTACCACATCTTTCGTACTTATCACCAAGTTCAGACATGGCAGAGCCAAATTAAAAACCCTCTGCACTGGGGATGGAGAAGGGACAGCCAAGGACTTGCTCCTATCAAAACCACCAGAGATCCAGCTCCTCAATCTATCCTGAAATCCATTTCATGTAAGTGCAAAAAAGGCTGCACTAAGGCCTGTAGTTGCAGAAAGAGCGGTCTAAAATGCTCTGTAATTTGCAAAAACTGTTGTGGACAAAGCTGTAGCAACAAAGCGGACATAATAATTAATGATTATGAAGATGATCCGACTGAACTACTGTTGAAGAAGTCAACCAGGAACAAGCTGAGACTTCAAAACCCCACAAAAATAAGCGTATGAAAATTTAACTTTCCTCAACTATTGCTTAATTGAAACTATACCATAATAATACAGATATTATCAAATACTATTCAAGATAATTTTCTCTATGAAAACGTACCGTTTTCGAGATAATAGAACAAAAAACCAACAAAACCATCGAAAACGTATAGTTTTTATCAAAAATGTGCAACTTTGACAGCTCGTAATTCTTAAGATAACAGCTTGACGGAAAACCTAATGCATCAAATTTATAGGAAATTTGGTGCTCTATAACTTTCTGGTAGAAAGTTTTTCGCTAGGATTCACAATTAAGAAGATATGTGCAATAAAGTGAAAAATGGCCGGAAATTTGTCGGTTTTAGGGGTGCCACAGGGAACGCACAGGGGGTGGGAGGTCAGAAACTTGGATTCTTAACTACGGGACCGGCTTATATAACATATCAAAAAATTAGAACTACTGAACCTTTTGCAAGGCAGTATGCCTTTATTCCCCGGGCTATTTCGTATTTTTGACGAAATTTGCCCCCCCCCCCCGTACACTACACACCCTCATGCCCGTGGGCCTTGGAGCATCGATCCTCACTATTTTGATACTCCTCAGTCTTTTTTTTTTTGTTTTTATACCCTAGTTTTTTTTTAATTCAAGCGTCGCTGTGTTGCAATCTCATAGACTTGTATTGTACATAATATTGCACGAAGCGAGACTAATTTCACAAGTTTTAATTGGCTTAGTGGTTAGCGGGTCGGACTTGTGAGCAGTTGGTCACGAGTTCTCTCACTCGACTGCCATTTTTTTTTCTAAATCGGCCTTGCGGCGACAGTCTGTGTGTACTTGATACACAGCGGGTGCCGAGTGCGACTGCCAGCACTGGAGTGCATTCTTCCTTTTACCTCGACATACGCGACACCCGTAGTGCCCATATCCCGCTTCTTGATCCATTTCGTACGGCCAAAGGATTAAAATGCCTAAGCCAGCACTCGTGTGCATACCTCCTTCCACCTCGACTCACGCGACACCCATAGTGCCCATATCCCGCATTTCGCCCCGCCAAAAGGTTAGAATGCTTTCACCAACATTCCTGTGCACTCCTCCCTTCACCCCTGCTCAGGCGACATACTGTTCAAGTTCAACCAACTCCTAAATCATATTCGTGCTAATAAGAATCCATAACAACAACCATGCCTAGCACCGGATCGCATCACAGACGCGCCGAATTGAAATCGACCCGTGTGCGATGTATGGCATCCCATACGAGCGGAATATCAGAATTGCTCTATGTTTTGGCATGGGTTCAATCATTAGCACCTCATTCTTTGAGAGCATTCAAACCTAATGGGTACAGGAATCATGCTCAAATTATTGACTAATAGCAATAGGTTCGAAAAAATTGAACTAGGAGATGGAACATAGCACCATCAAATGGGTTTTGGATGGTTCAAAGGCAGGGGGAGAACCGGTGATGGGGTTTTGGGTCTAATTTATTGAGCCTCTATACCTCAGCGAATGTTTCTTAGTATCCTCCGGACTGAGGTTCACGGATTTGCGGGGTGTGCGGAACTTTCCCCGGAAATCCATGACCTTAATAACAACAAAGCGATCTCACAAAGGGTTAATCGGTTACTATAGCTGTAACTTGGGGGTCGTAAAAATTGTACAGCTTGTAATAGAAAGAAGGCTTTGTACAAAATTTAAACTCGATAAATTTAAAACCAAAAAAGCAGTTTGCATAGAACAAAACAGACATCATTTCATCTCATCATACTGACCAAGACCCATTGGAGCTCCACTAGACAGCTCTTGATGTTCAAATTGCTATCCAAGAAAGGAAACATTCCCGTTTTGCGAATATTAGGAGAATTTTCACTATTGAAAATAGAGAGCATTTTTAAAATTCCTTAATTGGGGTAGTCCATTTTTGCTTTAAGTAGTTCCAGTTTAGGTGGTAAGAAGCTAGAACCCACGCATGGGGGTTTTTAGGTCCTAAAGCGGAAATATATTGAATTTTGCGAAAATCCTTTCTAGTCGAATAGAGAGAATTTTCCTAACTTTTGTGAAAAAGGAATGTTCCCAAAAAAGCAACAGCAACATTAACCTAATGGTGTTCTTTTATTAACACCAATAAAAAGGACTGGCACACCGATTCGGTGTTTTATCTACACCCGATTTTAGGAAGGAATGCAAACAAATTGCATGGATTTGTCATCTGTACTACGATTATGTCCGTATGAGAACGTTGGTCGACAAATGCTGCTCAGTTAAGCCCATAATCATTTGACACTGACATTCATTCCTTCAATCGCGGTAACACTCTACCTAACACCAGAGATGCTCTACTCTACCCAAAAGTACACCCGAGATACTAAGATCAACAAATAACACCAACAACAATTACAAGGTGAACAAAACAACAATCAGAATAAGAATAATATCCTCATTCAAGTCGCGCTAATGTAAATCGAAGGCGGATGGGACACATAAGACGATCCAAGTGTTTACTTAGCTTGTCGTGATTTGAAGATTTGATCGATCGCTACACAAATAGGTGTGCCTTCAAGATCGCTTCCCTCATGTCACAGCCATGCTGCGATTGTGCCTGTAAGTCGTTGGTAAGGCTGTAAAGCTACGGATCTTAGTCCATGTTGCTAATGGGGAGTATCTTCTAAATGTTAGACAAACATGCACTACTTGATTTCGAATTCATGTTATTTGACGCTCTTAAATGGTTTTCAAATGAACGTAGGAAGCAACACCGTGATGTAATTATTGTTTATATTGTTCCTTGGAAGCAGCGCATTGGCCTCGAGGCGCTGTTGCAGACGGGCTCGATCCACAAGACAACCGGATAATATTTCGGGAGAACTTTTGCACAATTCATGTTTGTTTTATTTTTCACTTGAAATTTTATTGTGTCGTGTGTATTTGATGTTTAACGGTGGTCCTATCAATCGATCGCAATGATCAAGCAATGGATTCAATGAAATCGGGTTACTGGCTTAAATCTTTTGTTTTGTCACTGTCGATACGATTGAGTTGCGAGTCCAATTTTCCGCGAACCTGGGTCTAGACAATTCGTGAAAGGTCCTCAGTCATACTCATGTTTATTTAGTGACAAATAAATGGGAGAATAACTCTTTCATTGTCTAGAAATACTTCGAGATTAACGTACCAGTTACGTTATGAAATTTTGCTTTTTCTGTCAGGAAAGCGAAGAAATTATTTTCTTCATCCAGCAGCATGAAAAAAACAATCGTCAATTCAGATTGTCGACAAATGGAAAATAAACGTAAAATAAATCAGAACACTGGAAGATTTAAAGTTGATGGTAGTCTTCCTATAGGTATACTTCTCTATTAGGATTATCAGAAATCGGCTTGGCTGATTGTGAAAATCCAATCTACATCGTGTTATGTCCATGACTCTTTCAAAACGGCGACAAACAAATAAAATGGATCGTATCGTTCCGCGAAATTGAGCGGCCAACAAAAAATATAAAATTTTCTCAAAAGGAAAGGGATCATTAAGGAATTCGATCAAAGAAAATAGAAAAAACTGTGAAAACTTAACCGTATTTAGTGACAACAGTTGGTATCTTAAGCATCTCTCGAAATCGCTAGAACGCACTTTATCTAGATGTCGTTGGGCTGAAAAAAAGCAGATAAACGGGGAAGGCGAGGACCTTGAATGGAAACTGTCGTTCTCGTCCGTCGGGCGACTTGCTGAGAATTATCGTTTGCACAGTCTGCATGTGCATACCACGCTGACTGCATATATACAGTGTTAAATAAATTTACAGGGCACGCATCCATTGTTTTTTCCACGGAACCAAGCAACTATGCCGCGCCGCGAATCGAGTAATTTTCTTTTTACACATTTTATTGACAAAATCACGAAGAACTTGTTCGGCTTGGACATTTGTGCCAAAAGAATAGGGTCATTAATTATTTTCGTGACTTGTTGCCGCCGCAATGAACTTCGATCTTGTTTCGATCGGGGGATTGCGCGCGTTGTGGTAAAAGTAAAATAAAAAACACGAATGCGCGGCAAACAGAGGCTTGCACGATTAACCCTTTCGGAGTGTGGTTGGAATTCTGCATGGGTTGATTTAAGTCGGTGGTTAAGCTTCAAATTTCCAAGTAGTGAATACAGTACGAGAATGCAATTGAAGTGCGTTGAATGTAATCAAGATCGAATTAAATCGAACTACAAATGAATCGTTTCAAGCAACATACATAAGTCCAAAAAGTTGGATTTTCCAGAGACACAAAAACTCGACTTAAACAAATCTAATTATGTTTATTTCGCTAAAGGTCTATGGTACGTACTTCTGTGGTTTTTATTCATGACGCGTTGACACTCATGGTAAAACATTTCATGGCAAAACCCACTTTGGCAAAATATGGAGTTATGTTGTTTCAGAAAGGAACTTAAGCATCTTTAATAGTAGAAACATGGAATGGGTTCTGGCTGAATTAGGATAATCAACAAAAATGTAAGGTAACAGATTCTGTGTTTTGATAGCACAAACAAAGCTGCGAGACTGCATCGTATTTAAGCTAACAAAAAAGAGAACTGAGCATGCTCAAGAAGGCAGATGATCACAATACAACACATACCAAAACAACTGGTGAACTCCTCCTAAACACGATGTTTAGGAGAGCTATTATTTCAAGGGGTGTTTAGTCACAATTGCTCAATTCCCTGAAAACACTCACTTTTCTAGTTGTATAATTCTAGTTCGAACGGCCCTGTGCCAACAGCCATCGGATCTATAATATATAAAGCTACTCTAACTTATTGAAAAGTGGCTACATTTATCTACGAAGAATAAGATCAAATGGGCTATTGGATGTACCAGCCCATTGAAGCCAACAAGCATCGATAAAATATTCCCTGCCCTTCTTCAGAAGGGGCAAGAGGCACTGACTTCATATCTCTTAAGTATATCGAGAGCTACCTTCGTATTGGGATTTATTCCTCCCATATGCAGGTTTGGGGGGCAAAAGGCCACTTCTATAGCCCTCCCCGTGGCCGCCCTCTGGAATGGCTAACAAAGCCCACCATGTTTTGAAGTTCAAAACATTTGGTAGAAGCACATAACGATGATCATCCTGAATAGCCAATAACACCAATGCGTCACAGGAAGTGAGAAGTGAGGCGAGCGGTGGAGCTGCAACATAATTGTGAGAACACCAACACGTCACACCCAGCTGAAAGATCATCAAAAGAACGCGCAATTAAAAACACCATTGGAGAGCTACCTCTGCGCTATATAAAAAAAATAGCTCCCGGCGACTCTTAGGACACCTAAGGAAGCAACCCTTCCCCTAAGATTGGGTATGTGGGCTTGTAACCTGCGTATCTGAAATCAACTTACACTCGAAACATTAAACGAGCCTCGGATACCACGGACTGATTCACCGGCCACGACTTTTGCCTACAAACAACGGACCACGATTGGTTTTGGAACGTTCGGAACGATGTGGGGTGAGTGCAATAGTGCAAGCCTCACTGAAGTCGAACGGGAAATGACCGCATATAACATCGATATACTAGGACTGAGCGAAACAAGATCGGGAACGACTTTATAACCAAGCTACCAAATAGTACTGCTCTACTCTGGGATTGAAGACAATACGTCACCTCGAATGTCGGGCGTTGGAATCCTGTTGACTAAGGAGGCACGCCTATTTCTAATTGACTCGAAGTCCATTTCTAACCGCCAGATTCAAATCCAGGGTCAGAAACATCGCAATAATTAAATGCTACGCCCCCACTGAACTAGCGGATCAATCAGTTAAGGAAGCCTTTTATTAACGACTTGGCGACACTTTCGACAAGGCACCCAAAGGACATATAAATTATGACGGGGGATCTCAACGTCAAAGTTGGGTCTGACAATGCAGGCTCGGAACACCTAATGTTCAAACATAGTCTAGGCAAAAAGAACAAAAGTGGCGAGATGTTCGTGAAGTTTTCTAACTCTCGTCAACATGTCATTGGCACAAACGCTGCCACTTAACAACCTGGACCTCTCCGGATGGCAGAACAGAAAAGCAGATTGACCATTTAGCCGTATACAAGACATGGAGGAATTGTCTTTTGGACGTCAGGTCAAAGCGAGGTGCTGATGTTAGCGACGACCACCAACTTGTTATCGCAAAAATACGCTTACGAACGGCAGCGATCCAGCGCCCTCACAATGCACGAATCTTGCCACGTTTTAATGTACAAAATCTTAAAAATAAAAAAAAAGTGTTTGCGGGGAGCTGGCATCGAACCCATACAACTTATATGGGTCTTAACATCCGACTCCCCTTATAATATAACTCTTTATGAAAAAAAGTCCCAAAAATCGGCCTGCGTCTGGTTTCGTACCATGGTGCAAGGCACGAACTCATCAGGCGCCTCACACCTCGTGCCTCGCACCATGGGAGAGGAGCGACCAGATCAGTGAAGACTGGCTAGATCTCACTTTGCCTTATACCTATATACACTCAACAACACGACAAAGGGACGGATCATATCTCTGCGAAAACCCACCTGGGCTTTCTGCGATATGTTGTTCTAGCATGCCGCTAGTAGCGTGGAGTGAGCTGAAAGGGATGGCGATGAACAGGACAAGATGGAAAGTATGGGTGGTTAATGCCTTATGCCTTAACAGGAACCAGAGACAGAGAGAGAGATATATACATAGGTTCGCGAAAGTAGTCTTCATTCCGAAAATGGGTAATCGCCTAAACGAAGACTCAAAATTATGCTAGAATGGTGAGGAAGATTTTCGATGAACATATACGGCAAACTCTCTTGAAAAGTATCTACATTAAAAACAGCTCGCATGCCAAGCAAAAAAAACATACTGAGTCTGCTCTTCACAGGCTGGAGAGATAAATCAAAACGACAATGGAGGCTTAAGAAACGGCACTTTCAGTTTTTCTGAAAGAAGACGGATCCTTCGAAAACATGTTGTTCGACAAAGCGCTAAAGGGGATTTCTACTAAAACTATGTTAATTTTATAGGACATACTCAGAAGGGTACCCACCACTATTGAAGGTGTGTGCAATCACATAAGTAAGAGTCCAATCTTCTTTCCTATACTACTCAAGTGCCCTAACCCCTTGTGGGGCATAGCGCGTCAACTGTTCCATGTGGCCCAGTTGACGTTTCTCGGCATAAACTGGTTTCGGAGAATGCAGTTGCCAGCATGCACCTCCAGCGTCGGAGCTGAAAATGTATCGCATAAGGCTTATCAAATAGTTGCAGGGTGAATTTCTGTTACAAAAATGTGGGAAGGTTTGTTTTTTAACTTTTTGATTGGAACGAACCAAGGGATTTGCAATAAAAGCTGTGAACCTACCTTCGGAGGAAATTTCTGGGTATCAGCGGCAGGATGATAGACGACTGCACCTGTGCATGTATAGTGATGGGGGTTTCTTAAAACGATGACATTTGAAAGGGATGAACATAATAATAGACGACACAACTTATATAAGAAGCATTCGTCAAGAGAAATCCTTCTCTTACGCAAGGACATCATCATCATCTAAAGAAAGCTGGGACGTTCAGGGTAAGGTAAGGAAACAATTTTGAACTTGAAAAAGATGGCTCGGTTGAACTTACGTTGCACTGATTCAAAAGCATCAGAGGCAGAGGAAGTAGAAGGGGACCAAACAACTGAGGCGTATTCAAGGATGCTGCGTACGAGGGAGGCAAAGAGGTTCAAGGAAGTAGCAAAAGACCGAAAGTCCAAGTAACAACGCAGTACAAACTCTGCTAATTTTGAAGCTTTGTTAATTATGAAAGAAAAATGATCAGTAAAGCAAAGTTTGGGGTCGAAAACGACCCCAAGGTCATTGATCGTGGAGACAATAACAAGTGGTAATGAGTTAATTAATATGTGAAAGACAGAGGAGAAGGCTTTAGAGAGTAAATCATGACAGAACATCTGGATACATTAACAGGTAACTCGTTCAACCTGCACCAAGAGGATATGAGATCTAAGTGAGATTGAAGTGCTACGCAATCGGAAAGACAAGAGACGGATGTGAATAACTTACAATCGTCAGCATAAAATAAAGAGGAATATTGAAGAAGCTGAGAAAGATCATTTACGAAGAATAGGAAAAGTAGTGGCCCGAGAATGGATTCCACCTCGGGCACACCAGAGAATGGGCAGAAGGCTGAGGAAAGAACATTATGAAACACAACTTGCGATGACCGGTCAACAAGGTAAGAGGAAATCCAGGTGATGAATAGGGAAGGAAAATTAAACCCAGTTAACTTATCCAGTAAAGTGTCGAACACTTTAGAAAATTATGTATAGACAACACGAACATCTTGATGTTTATTGAAGGGATTAGCAACGAATGGTATGGTGGCTCAACAGAATTCAGGCATACTGAAATGTAACAAGTTACAACGCCTTGCTTAATAAACAGCAGCTCTAAATGCTCTAAGGATAATTTATACAAGTGACAGTAGTCACATGAGAATTCTGGAACAAATTCCTGGCATGCATATCTGCCTAAGATTAGATTATTTAACCACGAAGTTATACTTCGGCAATAAATTCCCAGACCGCACGGTACGGGAAAAAGGCAATCCCTGGCCAGACTTCGAGTGTATCATGTTGTACACTTATTAGTCTAAGACAGAACAAGCAGTTGGCGCTGGCATCTTTGAGCCTAGCACCAAGATTTCAATTTTAAATTTTTCAAGCAGAGATCCCAGCACCAGGCCTCCTTTTGTTAGAGACTTCCAGTACCACTTTTCATTTAAAGATTCGAGGTACGTACCACCTTGATGTGTTAGTTTTCATTCCATAACACCGAAACTGGCATCCACCCACAAGCTTGCAGACTCGAGATTGGACCTAGTTGCAACAAACGTAGTGCTTAAGTTTGTGTCTCCGAGGATTAGGGCTAATTTACGGCCCTCAGAACGACCTGAAAGTTTTTGAACGTGAAAGTGAGAACGCCTTAACAAAACATTAACAGCCTTAAATTTTCTTGTCACTTTAATATTTGTACAATATGCATGCAAAGAACATTAAACATTGTTGGATTTCAGACCAATAGCCCGGCACCATGTACTGTGACCCCATATCTTTTCTGATTTCCGTTTAAATCTCATCCAGCTGCATAATTAATGGGAATTCCACGCTTTTATATCCGCGGCAGTTTTGGTTTAGTCAAAAAAAAAACTGAGAATGAAATGTCCATTAATTGTCCCCAAAATCAAGAATATAAACTCCTTTCAAGACTTACAATACCACCAGCCCAAACAAGTCGATTGTACAATGGCACCAAATGCCCATATGTTACCTTGGTCAAATGCTCTTTCACACAAAAACAACATATGGGGCGATGGTGGACACATTTCTTTTTTAGATATAATGTATTTATAGAAAGATTTCATCTTTTTTTCCGCCTCCTCTACACTCCACTGCTTCGTTGGTTCTTTATGGTTTCACCGAAGAAATGTTATCCTCCCTATCGATAGCTGTCAAATAAACAGACGTTAACATAAATTAACCGGTTGTAAGTGACTTACAATCAAAATCCAATTTGAAAATTTAAATATCCAGAAATCGAGTGCTCAGAAGATGCACAGGTTGAGGCTGGTTAAGGGGCTATACCAGTGTGAACGCTGAAAATTTGGGTGATTTTCGGGAATTTTTTTTAAAGAAAAGTGGGTTGGTTAGAGTGGCTGTTATTTTCCAACAGGGAAAGGAAACACAAATAGAGCTAGGTGCGCCGTTTTGATGCCACACGCCTCATAAGAGGAATAAACCGTTCTTATCAAGAACGTTCTGTGGTATTCGTCCTGATCCATCCTGTGGAGTTAATAAAATGTGTTATCTTCCCGATACTCTACGAGGAGATGTCGGATATATAATGGAAGAAAGCACTGCCCAGCTCTTGATGTCTGATTCTTGCAAGAGCCGGGCATTTGCACAAGAAATGGATCAGAGTTTCCTCCTCCTCCTCATTCCTGCAGCTTCGGCAGAACATATTGTAAGGTATATCCAATCTGGCCGCGTGCACTCCCACCGGCCAATGCCCCGTCGTACCCGCTGTAACTTTTGCGATATCCGAAACGGGTTCTTTTCAAAAGGGCATTAGATTTGCGTGCATCATATGATGCCCATAGTTTCTTAGACGTGCCACACGTTGTTAGTGCGCCCCATCTTTCACTAGCCGGTGTCATGAAATGTGTATGAATCTCTTTTTTTTACGGCATTAAACGGCGGGTAGACAGTCACCGTGTAGGATTCGTGTAATGCAGAGCCCTGTCTCGCCAGTTGATCGGCCCTCTCGTTCCCCTCTATGTTCCTATGTCCTGGAACCCCTAGAAGAGAAACTCTGAAGAGGTCCGCCAGTCCAGCCAGTTCACTGCGGCATTGTTTGACTATTTTCGATGAGACTGTTATTGATTCCAAAGTCTTAATCGCGGCCTGGCTGCCTGAGAAGATGGCGACACTCCTAGTGGTTCCTGTGCTGTGCTTTAACGTCCTACACGATTCCCTTATTGCCAGCACTTCAGCTTGAAATACGCTTGCATCGTCTGGGAGGCGAAAAGACATTGATACATTGAAATCCTCAGAAAAGACCCCCGCACCGACTCCACAATCCATTTTAGAGCCATCAGTGAATATTTTGCGGTCGTATCTTCCGGTCACCTCTCCCTCACTCCATTCTGCTCTCGTTGGGAACCTTGTTACGAGGTGATTTTCAAAGTCTACTTCTGTGACGATATTGGCAACATGTTTCGAACTCCGACAGGTAGAGACTCCAGTATATCGCTATGCCCATATGGTTTGGACGTCCAACATCCAGACTCCCTTAGTCTGATAGCGCTGCACGCCGCGTTGAATTTTATTTGTAGGCCTAAAGGGAGTAGACCAAGAATGATATTAAGTGCATCCGCTGGACATGAACGCATTGCTCCCGTGACTGTGATGCAAGCGGTTCTTTGCACTTTGCTCAATAGGTCAATATTATACTTCTTACGAAGAGTTGCCACCATACCAATGCTCCGTAAGCGAGAATAGGTCGCACTACAGCCGTGTACAGCCATAAAACCATCTTTGGCTGAACACCCCAGCTTTTGCCGCAAGTTCTCCTGCAGGTATAGAGGGCTATATAGGCTTTCTTTGTACGATGCTCAATGTTCATCTTCCAACTAAGTTTCGAATCGAGATCAACTCCGAGACACTTAGCGTTGGGTGACAGTTTTAAAGAGTGGCCATTAAGTTGTGGGAGTTGAAACTCCGGTATTTTAGTCTTTGTGGTAAAGAGGACTAGCTCGGTTTTTCTGGGGTTCACACTAAGGCTACACTCTACAGTCCAAGTGTTTACTATGCCCAAAGCTCCGCTCATGATTTCGCTCATCACTGATAGGAACTTACCTGAAACCAGAATTACCACATCATCTGCGTATAACTCCTGATGCTTCTAGCTTTCTTAGGAGTCCGTCCATCGCTATAATCCAAAGCAGGGGAGATATCACTCCACCTTGAGGGTTTCCCCTGCGTATGTATTTGGTAGCTTGACATCCCCCCAGCTCCGATTGAATCGCTCTGCTGTTTAGCATCGCTACTATCCTAAAACTAAAACAAGTCTCCACCCGCAGCTCGGTGTGGGACTTCTGAAAGATATCAGTTATTAAACGCACCCTCAATGTCCAAGAAAGCGGCTAGAGTGTATTGTTTGTAGTACAAGTCATACTCAATCGTGCGTACCACCTCATGGACAGCCGTCTCCGTCGAGTTTCTCTTGAGGTACACATGCTAGCCTTTTAAAATTGGCGATTTTAACAACAGCTGTCCTATATGGCTATCCAAGATTCGTTCCAGTGCCTTCATTACGAAAAAAAGTGAGGCTTATAGGCCTGAAGTCTTTTAGAGACTCATGACTACATCTGCCCGTCTTCGGAATGAACGTGACGCGTATACGTCTCCAAGACCTGGGTACATGGTTAAATGCTATGCAGCTTCTGAACATGGCCACTAGCCATGGAGTTACTATGTCTTGTAACTGCTGAAGCATGATTGGCGAGATGCCATCAAGTCCCGGAGACTTTCATTTTCAATTTAAATTGGAATTGTTTGTGACACTTGGTTTCATTCTGCACACGAACTTAGTATGCGTCTGTAGCTTAGCTCGGTAACGCACCGGGCATTTTTTGCTACTCGAAACACGGTCTCTGCGGTTCGCGCCCCGCAACGGGACCAACTATTTTTTATTCTCAAATTCCCTCTGAATTAATTTCTCCGAGCTTAGTGGTTTCGTATGGATAGTAGCACTCATCAGGTCTTGCATCTTTGCAGCTATCCATGTGCAAGACGACCACGAAAGTGTGAGAATTCTGTTTGTATAAGCCGTGAAGGCGTGCTAAGCTACAGACGCATACTAAGTTGGTGTGCAGAATGAAACCAAGTGTCACAAACAATTCCAATTTAAATTGAAAATGATTCGCACTTGTACATTTGCAAGAACTTTAATACATAAAGTAAAATTGCCAGGGAACAAATATCTCCACTTCTCACCCTCTCTCCACCCCTCTAGTGAGTTAATATAAGTGCTTCACACCATCCAGACCTCCACGGTCGAGTTTTCAAGTAAAATCACGCCTTCACGGCTTATACAAACAGAATTCTCACACTTTCGTGGTCGTCTTGCACATGGATAGCTGCAAAGATGCAAGACCTGATGAGTGCTACTATCCATACGAAACCACTAAGCTCGGAGAAATTAATTCAGAGGGAATTTGAGAATAAAAAATAGTTGGTCCCGTTGCGGGGCGCGAACCGCAGAGACCGTGTTTCGAGTAGCAAAAAATGCCCGGTGCGTTACCGAGCTAAGCTACAGACGCATACTAAGTTGGTGTGCAGAATGAAACCAAGTGTCACAAACAATTTCAATTTAAATCAAAATCTAACAAAATGGCATAGGTATGAAAAAAAGTATGTTTTCCTGCCTATAAAATGGTCGTTTTTCAATGCCAAATCATCAATTTTCATCCAATCAAAAATATCCTACGTCATTGTAGAGTAAATATATTCAGTCAGTAGTACTCAGTTGCAAGTCAATCGGATAATTGCTCTTTGAGTTACAATGTCAGCAAATTTGAAAAATCTCATTTCGAGAAAAACGCGTTAATGATTTAACTATCGAACTACGTTGAACGACTCCAGAATACCTTTTAAATGGCAACACTGTTTTCAAATGGCCCTATAGATATATTTCTAGCTTAAATAGTGTCCCCTCTTCATTATGTACCGGTTAATGATGCCAAAAGATTCAGGTACCAAAACGTCAGAGCTACGCCTCCAGGCAGATGGAGCATTTTATACCTGCGAGCGGTTGCTCTTTAGAAGGTTGCCATTCGGGGAGTATTAGAGATACGGCCTTGAAATTTTTACAGGATATTCTTGAAAGTATAAACTGCTGAAAAAGATAAAAAACAGAAAATCGATTTTTTTGAAAGTGTCACACTAGTATAGCCCCTTAAGTCGCGCGGCCTGTTCGAAGAAGAGAGACACAGGGACGATCGTCAATGTTCCGCTGGCGTTATATTCTGGCCAGATACAAAATCATCTTTTTTTGTCCATCCGAACAATGGAAGTTTAGGTTGGCGCGGATCTGGTTGATAGCAAAACATTTCAATATGCAGGCGAAAAAATGTTGAAAAAATACCGAAATAAAATAAGGCGGAGGATAATGTATCGATAATCGTGACAACTCTTTTCTTGTTAGCAGAGCCATAATTTAATCCGATATTGATTAAAAGTGAAGTTCCGAAAGAATATTGTGACCATATAAAAGAGATATATTTTTTTTTCATTTGGAATTTATTATAGAGCGTAACTGCGATAATCTTTTAACGCGGTTATGTTATCGTTTTTATTTTTTGCTACATATAGAACTTTTAAAGGTAACCTTTTGAATGTATGTACAGAGTTATCTGCAGTGTCTTGTATTAAGAAATCAAAGGTCAGGATGTAATCTTTTTGACAACCAGCCGGGTACCTTAATGCGTCGCATAGTCAGAAGTTGCAGATGAGTACTTATCCATCTTAATAAAAAATCCAACCAAAAATCAGGCTCAAAACCTGACTTGTACACTGTGCAAGCATCGTCAGAAGGTGCAACTAAGGATATGGCTCAACTGCTCATCCAAAATAACGATGGGAACGCAAATACAAATCGTATTATATATGAATTTAATATCGAATACGTCACTGATTCAGTTGTAGTCAAAATCTAGAATGCTACTAAGACCTTGTTCGTGTCACCAAGATTTTATGGTTACTTTACTATTGAGGGTTTGTGGTAGTCATGGTTGCCAATTCGCGAACCTACTCTTTTTAACCTACTCCGTATACCGAACTAGGTTAGGTTAGGTTAAAAAGGCTGCTGTATAGAACACAGCACACATAGACCACCAATGGGTCCGTTGTGATACCTCAACGCCATAAGAGCCTAGTCGTCAAACCACCCGGATCTATCAATAAAGCGATGTAGATGACCAGCACTTACGTCCTTCAAGTCATCCAGGTCAAGAAAGTAAAGGGAACCTAGAGTGTCCTTTCTTCTACCGGCCAGAGCAGGGCAATAGCACAGGAAGTGAGCTATTGTCTCCTCCTCCTCCTCGTCTCCACAGCTTCTGCAGTGATCATTATACGGAAGCCGAAGACGCTTGGCATGCTCACCTATCAAGCAATGTCCTGTAATGATCCCCACAACCTTCCTTAGATGCCTTCTCTCTAGCATCTGCAGCCCTAAGAGCGGCTAGGATTAAAGGGCGGCCAAATTTTTCTTGTAACATTGCATGTAGTTCCATTTAGCCATTCGATATTAGCACGGTTTAGTGCGTTTGTCTTGATCACCTTCTTACAAGCTGCCATCGGTATTTTGACGGGGCGAAAACACTCTATGTCCACACTGGTGGTACCCACCCGAGCCAGCTCGTCTGCCCGGCAGTTACCGCTGAAACCACTATGCCCTGGTATCCAGCACAAAGTGATGTTGAAAAAGTCGCTGAGTTCCTTGAGAGCAGAGCGGCACATCACCACGGTTTTCGAAGTAGAAAGTGCAGCGTCCAGGGATTTTATCGCCGCCTGACTATCGGTATAGATAGTAATAGTCCTAGCAGATACGACATTGCAGCCCAACCAAGCCAAAACTTCGGTAATTGCAGTGATCTCCGCCTGGATGACACTACAGAATGCTGGAAGACGGAGTGACAAGCCAAAATCCAGTCCCTCTGAAAAGATACCAGCGCCTACACCTTCTTCTGTTTTCGAGCCATCCGTAAAAAAGCTTATAGCTTCCGACTCTGGAGTACCGTTTACGCCCCACTCTTGTCGAGAGGGTATTAGGCTGATATAGCCTTTGTCGAAGGAGTACACTGGAGAGGTGTAATCTGTTTCTTCTGGAATATCAAGATTGTCCACTATAGTCGAGTGGCCAATAGTAGTCATTTTCCACTGTCCCGTTTCCCGAAGACGAATGGCCGTGATTGCAGCCAACTGTTCGGCCAAGATGTTCAAGGGAAGCAAATTAAGCATTACACTAAGAGCAGCAGTTGGTGTGGTCTTGAGAGCACCAGTGATAGCAATACAGGATAATCTTTGAACTTTGTTCAATAGAGTCCTGTAGGACGCCTTGTTGAGTGCAATCCACCAAACTACTACCCCATACATTAAAATAGGGCGTACGACTGATACGTACAACCAAAATACCACCTTTGGTCGCATGCCCCATTTCAAGCCAATAGCCTGCCTGCAAGAGTACAGAGCAACTGTTGCCTTAACAACTCGCTCCTCGATATTTGCCTTCCAGGAGAGCTTTCTATCAAATATAAGTCCCAGAAATCTGGCTTTTTCGCTAAGGGCCAGTCTGGTCCCCTCCAGCAATGGTGGTATCAATGAAGGTAGAGTGTTCCTTCTGGTGAAGAGAACAAGGACTGTTTTGGACGGATTGACCCCCACACCCACTTGCCTAGCCCACTGAGATAGAATATTTAGGGCATTTTGCAGAATTTCACTAAGAATCCCGGGAAACTTTCCCGAGATAGAAATGGCAATATCGTCCGCATACGCAATAACATCACAGCCAATCGCCTCCAAATCCAGAAGCAACTTGTTAACCACCACGTTCCAAAGAAGGGGGGACAAGACACCTCCTTGGGAAGTACCCCTACAAACTTGCCTGCGTTTTTTGGATGAACCCAAACTGGTACTAATGAATCTGGATGTTAGCATCAGACTAATAAGCTCACAGATCGGGCCATCCATACCCAAACTCAAGAGAGCATTCGAAATAGCCGCCGGTTTGACGTTGTTAAAGGCCCCCTCAATATCCAAGAAAGCCACCAATGTATATTCCTTGCAAGTTAGAGATTTCTCAATACATGCTACTAATGAATGCAAAGCTGTGTCCACCGATCTCTCCTTCCAGTAGGCATGCTGCGAAGAGGAGAGAAGGTGTGATGGAATAGTGTCCCTTAAGTATATGTCAATAAGACGCTCCAGCATCTTTAGCAAGGTTGACGATAAGCTTATGGGACGAAGGTCTTTCGGACGTGGGTGCGAGCTTCTGCCCGCCTTCGGGATAAAAACCACCTTCACATCCGACCAAGTGCGAGGAATGTGTACCAGCTCCAAGCAGGCCCTGAATATACTTTCAATCCAGGGATACACTAAGTTCATCGTTTTCTGTATATCCGCTGGAATAATGCCATCTGGTCCTGGGGACTTAAACGGGTCGAAACTGTTAATAGCCCATACTATTTTATCATTCGAGAGACTAGAATCATAGTCACAAGGGGCCATTACAGCCCGAGAGCACTCTTGCAAAACATCAGAAGAGCTGTCTGGGAAATGAGTGTCAAACAAAACCTCAATAGTTTCTTCACTAGAGGTTGTCCATGTCCCATCTTGTTTCAGCAAATAGCTTGGTATGGTCGGAGCAGTGGATAAAATTTTCCGTAGTCTGGAAGTCTCGCTGGATTCTTCGACTCGTTCCAAGAAACTCCTCCACGACTCCCGCTTAGATCTTCTGATCTCGTTTTTAAAGATTTTTAGATTTTCTTTGTAATTTGACCAATCAGAGTCTAGTCCTGAAGACGTCGCCACATTGAAAGATCTTCTGCTCACAGTCCTCAACTCTGCAATCCGAGTGTTCCACCAGGGTGGTTTCCTCTTTCCTTTATGCCTGCTAATTGGGCACGATTTGACAGCAGATCTCCCGAGGGCTGCTGCCAGGGTTTGCGCCATGGCGTCCAGCTCCCGCCTACTACATGGCTGGCATGGTAAGGGGGGTAATGCCTCCTCGAGACAATCCCTGAATTTACACCCGTCGGTTCTTTTTCGATTCCTGAAAACCGAATTATTACTAGTGCAGTCGTCTAATCCAAACTGCAAGTACCGGTGATCAGAGAATGAGTGCTCTGCCGACACCCTCCAATCCCGCAGTAAATGTTTTATGTCCTCCGAAACAAGGGTGAGGTCCAGGTATACCGAACTAGGTCGACCTAGGTCCGCAATCGAAAAATGATCAGGTCGAAAAATGATCAGTTTCGTAGCAAGAAAACGAACCTAGATCATTTGATTCTTTTAAGTTCAGGTCGGAATCGGAGCAGTTTGATCATTTGATTCTTTTAAGTTCAGGTCGGAATCGGAGCAGTTTAAAAATAAACAGTGAATAGGTTTGATAATAGATCCGTCTGTCGGAATCGGAGTATGATCAGATCAGATCGTTTAAATATGGGGATTATACAAGATGATAGGATATGGGATTGGCAGTTAAGGGGTTATACCAGTGTGAACGCTGAAAATTTGGGTGATTTTCGGGATTTTTTTTAGAGAAGAGTACTAACTAAACGTTTCGAAAAATGTAGAACATATTTGGCTATATTTGGCCTATATTACATAATTTTTTCATAGAAAAGTATTGGGATCCAAGCAAGTTATGTGTCAAACGTAAACAAAGCCAAAGACCGACTGCTACTATAATGCAAGAAATCTATCCACACAAATTAAATGTGAACGCAACGCAACTCCATATTTAGGGTAAACCAATAAGAAAGTGTACACAATCCAACACCAATACCATACTCTTATCTCTTATCCGCCTCTAACCTAAGCCAAATACCAAAGGCAAAATAGATAACAACGCAAAAAAGTCTAAAAGCGCCACTCCACCTGATATTAATAAAATCCAATTGTAAATACAATCCATTTCATCCCAATCCCACACTACAATATACTATAGCCACATGTAGATGTGTCTTCTAATCTAATCAAAAGTTCAGTTCTCTAACGAACCTAGTTCACCCGCTCTTCTGTTCTTCCACTCCATCGACAACAGATTAGGTTCAAGTAGAGTAGGTTCAAGAAACTAGGTCTGTTGCCGGACTCGGAGTAGGTCGACCTGATCCGCAAGATGAGCAGGTCATATCATGACTAGTTTGTGGTCCGTCCCATATTTGTATAAACATGGACGGCGCGCTCGGTGGCCGTGGTTGTTCGGTCACCGCTCTACAATACTAATCTAGAGCTCGGAGTTCAAGTCTCGGCGCGATCAAAAACTGCCTGTGAGTCTCAACTCTCACAGTGCTCCGAGCTTGTCAGCGTAAAGACGGCGCGGATAGGAGGTGCATGCTAGCAACTGCACTTACAAAAAAGTAGATACAGGCGTCCTCTGCTTTTCGCCGTTCCGCTTTTCGCCGATCCGCTCTTTCGCCGTTTTTCAATTCTTGCATGTTTCATCCATTCGCCGCATGTCTCACTCTTTCGCCATTTAATATTGTATTTCATTTCCAATTTCGAATAATTGTTTCCGTTCAATGCAGTTGTAAAGTGTCTTTTTTCCAAAAATAAAGCCAAATTTTTGGATTCATTCATTCATGAGCGATTTGGAAGCTAACTAAGATCTAGTGAATGAAGCAACGTCGGACGTTGTTAACATGGCAAGAGAACTAGAGTTAGAAGTCGAACCTGGAGACGTTTTAGACTTGCTTGACTCCCATAATGAGGAATCGAATTATGAAGATCTTCTGTAATCGAAGAACGAGGAAGATTGTTCAGAAAAGAAGAAGATATACTAAGTGGCGGGTCAACAAAGGGTTTTATCTACAGAAGAATTGCAGGAATGAATCTCAAAAATCGAGGAGGCAATAGCATTTTGGGAGAGAGTCGACCCGAACTTCGAAAGAAGTGCCAAAGTAAATAGCGGCTTACAAGACCAAATAGTTCGCTATCTCGAACTTCTCAGAGAAAGGAGAAAAAGATCTATGTAAGAAACGTCAATAGACGTGTTTTTTTGCGTAACCGTGTAGGGTCCCTGCCCTAGTTGGGCAAAAAAACACTCTAGGGTAGCATCCAGATTAAATTCCGAATCGTCAATTCATCTACACTGACGTCAAGTGTTGCGCCTCATATGTGGTGAAAATAAATTACAAATTCGAACGAAATATCAGTTTGATTGTCGGATCGTTTATTTATTGCGACGGCGGACATTTATAAACTTGGCGTACCGCTCTAACTCAACAAACATCATTCAAACGAGTTATTTATCAGCGACAGCTACAAGTGCAACTCTATCCAAATGGGTCGCGGGCTCGATCCCCAGCAAATTCTTATCTTTTTTTTTCCTTTTTTATACCCTTCACGAATGTGATATTAACTTTGTCATGAAGTTTGCAACGCACAGAAGGAAGCATCTCCGACCATATAAACCACAAATATTCTTGGTCAGTATGATGAGACGAGTCGATTAAGCTTTGTCCGTCTGTCTGTCAGTCTGTGCGTTTGGTTGTATGCAAACTAGTCCCTCAGTTTTAAAGCTATCGAGCTGAAATTTTGTGCAAAGCCTTCTAAACGAGTATTAGCATATGCTCTCGGTGGCCCTGGTCCTTCGGTAACCGCTCTATAATACTAATCTAGACTAGAGCTCGGAGTTCAAATCTCTGTGTGATCAAAAACTGCCTAGGGGTACCAATAGAACTCTCACAGTGCTCCGAGCTTGTCAGTATAAACAACGTTAAACAATTCATTTTGTGTATCTCATTATTCAATCGATACCGGTTGTCTTCTTGAAGAAATACTTGCGCTAGAGCCGGTTAGCGTTTATCTACAGGATAAGATTTAACCAGACATTGAGAAAACGGCCCTTGCTCAAGAAAGTCAAACCCAAAAGGAAGAAAAAAGTTAATTTTTAATGGTCCAAAGTACATGAAGAAGCTTTCTAACGAATAAAAAAGCTGTTACAAACTCAGACTCTTTTAGTTCATCCAAACATGAGTGCAAAGATTGGTCTATGGGTGGATACGTCAAATGATGCTGTTGGCGTAGTTCTCCAACAATGTTGTTCGGGGAAATAGAAACCACTTTCCTTCTTTTCAAAAAGATTGCAGCCAGCTGAACGAAAATATTCAACATTTGATAGAGAGCTTCTGGCAGTATACCTCGCTATCAAAAGATATGGGGGGGGCAAAAACTCCTCTTCCATAGTGCTCCGCGTGGGCGCCCCCTGGAACGGCAGTGGTCACTGACCATTGCCAACCAACGTCAAGCCGCCAGTGATGGCGGTGCGATGATTTGGTTGAGGTACCCCTGTGGTGTGGGGTGTGAAAAAAAAATACCACGGTCTTTCCCTTTGAGGGCCTGTCGTTAAAACCGACAATCAAAGGACAGGATGTGTATGCCAGCAACTTGCACTATCCGAAATCTTTATATGCTAACGAAACGTCAACTATGCCTCGGATAAGGACTGACTCAACGGTTACGACTTTTAGCTATCGTACAATGACAAAGATTGGATTCTGGAATGTGCGTACTCTCCTGGACAATGGATCAGAAGGTCCCCAGAACGCACGATTTCTTCAATTAGAGAGTGAATTTCTGAGGTACAAATTAAATATCTTAGGAGTTAGTGAGATAAGATGGTGGAACAGCGGAGAATTCATCTCTCCAACGGGCAGCACTGTAATGTTGTACTCCGGTAAAGCTACCGGTAGTCGCCGTGAGTCAGGTGTGGGGCTCCTTTTAACCAGAGCCGCGCGAAACTGTCTCTTATCCTGGGAACCGGTCTCTGACAGGGTCTTGACCGCCAGGTTCCGGACCAAAATGAGGAACATCTCAATAATACAATGTTATGCCCCTACTGAACCCGACAATGTCTTGGCAAAAGACTCCTTCTACGAAGAACTAAACGCCGTTCAGAGCAGAACACCTAAAGGTGACATTATAATGGTTATGGGTGATTTGAATGCGAAAGTTGGCGCTGATAACTATGGGCTCAGACATGTGATGGGGAGACACGGTCTTGGTGATCGTAATGACAACGGTGAAAGATTTGTGGAGTTCTGCAACTTTCACAGTCTCTTCATCGGTGGTACTATGTTTGAGCATAAGGACCACCACAAAATCAGTTGGTCCTCTGTTGATCGGCGCAGAACACAAAATCAAATCGACCATTTTGCCATTAGTAAAAGATTCAAGAGTTGCCTCCTGGACGTGCGAAACAAGAAGGGTGCCGATATTGGGATGGGAAGAGACCATTATCTTATGATCGCTAATGTTCGATTGCGTATTGCAGCCGTGCGCCGCCCCAGCGACGAAAGATCCAGGCCCCGCAAATTCCACACCGCTCGACTAAAAAATCCAGCTGTCTTACAACAATATAATGACCATCTTGCGCAAAAAGCGGCTGAGATAACTAGTCACCCAGATAGTGACATAAACGAAAACTGGGATGCCATAAAAAATGCGTACATTGATAGCGTAAATACCATCCTTGGCCCAAACCCGGATTGCCGGAATAAGCCCTGGATGTCCGACGCTTCATGGCAGCGGATTGTTGAAAGAAAGGAGCTGAAAGTTCGTTTGGCTGCAGCCTCAGACGACAATCGAAGCAGCATCGAACTCCTTTACCGTCAGAAAGCTCGAGAAGTTCAGCGTAGTGTGCGACGCGATAAAAGAGTTTATGCCAATTCTCTTTTAGCGTCAGCAGAAGAAGCCGCTAGAAGTAACAACTTAAACGCCGTATACGGTGTCATCAAGGAGTTTACAGGTGGTCGTAACTCCTGCCAACATCCGGTGAAAGATAGTGATGGAAAGCTACTTATCTTGGAAGAAGATCAAATGAGGCGGTGGAAAGAACACTTCGCCGCGGTCTTGAACCGTGTAACCTCTGGTGAAGTTCCCCCTCATATAGATAATTTAGCTAACCATCAAAATGTGCGTATACGGTCCACTGCCCCGACTAAAGAGGAAATAGTCACTGCAATTATTGCACTAAAACGAGGAAAGGCCGCCGGACTTGACGGCATCGCTGCCGAACTTTATCAAGCAGCGCCAAGCGTAACTGCCGATTTGCTGCACCCACTTGTTGATAAAGCGTGGAATACAGAGACCTTTCCCACTGAGTGGAAGGAAGGTTTGATCATCAAACTTCCAAAGAAGGGTAGCCTCACAGACTGTAATAATTGGAGAGGCATTTGTGTGCTTCCTGCCGTTGCCAAGATAATAGCTAAAATCGTCCTGGAAAGACTAAAGGCCCACTTAGAAAGCACAATTGATGAAGAGTGGGCTGGCTTTTGATCCGGATTCTCCTGTGTCGATCACATTAACACCTTGCGAATCATCATCGAGCAATGCGCTGAATACGATTCTCCGCTTCACTTGCTTTTCATCGATTTCGAAAAGGCTTTCGATAGTGTGAACCGGGATTCTATATGGGCGGCCTTGCGCAGGAGAGGCATCCCTGAGAAGCTTGTGGCTATTATTAAGGCAACCTATGACGGCGCGAAATGTCGCGTTCTGCATAAAGGTAAGGTGTCGGGGGACTTTGAGATTCGCAGTGGAGTTCGGCAGGGGTGCATCCTCTCACCGATCCTATTCCTCATTGTGATCGGCGATGTGTTGCATGCAGCCCTATCCGGACTCGACAGAGGAATTCAATGGACTTTGACATCTTATCTACAACATCTTGACTACGCTGACGACATATGCCTACTCTCCCACAAAATCATGGATCTGTCCGCAATGGCGTTAGATCTCGAGAGGGAGGCAAGCAAGGTTGGGCTAAAGATTAATACCAACAAGATCAAGGTTCTTAGCCCGCCGTTGCGAAAAAGAAATCCGACACCTATTGCCATCAATATTAATGGGCAGCCTGTGGAGAAGGTGGACAACTTCGTCTACCTGGGTAGCATTGTTGCCGAAAATGGTGGTACGGAGCAGGACATCGCTCGTCGTATCAACCAGGCTAAACGTGCATACGGCATGCTGTCCAAAATCTGGCAGGGCAGTTATCTCAGCATCAAGACCAAGCTGGGCCTGTTTCGCTCCCTGGTACTATCAGTACTTTTGTATGGGAGCAGTACATGGAAAGTTTCCGTAGGAGTTACCAGAAAGCTGCAAGTTTTCGTCAACTCATGTCTTCGTCGAATTTTAAGAATTTTCTGGCCCGAAACAATATCAAATGAAGAGCTAAGTCGGCGTACGGGTCAGATGCCAATCGACGAATTGATACGCAGGCGAAAATGGCAGTGGATAGGTCACACATTGCGGAAGAGTGATAACTGCATTGCTTTGCATGCCATGAAATGGAACCCCATTTCCAACCAAGGCCGACCAAGAGGGGGTCCTCGAATCACATGGCGTCGATCGGTGGCAAAGGAGTGTCAGGTACTGGGTAAGTCTTTTGGGGAGTTGCGCCCCATTGCCCAGAACAGAGTACGATGGCGCGCAGGAGTAGTTGACGCGCTATGCCCCGCTAGGGGTTAAGGCAAAGTAGTACATAGACCATCAACCTTTGACTAAAGCACTTACATCAAAAACTGGAAAGAATCCTAGACAAACCAACCATTTAGATTAAACGAGTATATCACTATTCACGAATGATATAAGGCATATTAAAGGTTGTCACAACATCGTTTCGGACACTCTATCTACATCATACATCAATACTGTGGATCAGATAGATCAACTCAGCTTTGAAATTCTACACGAGGAACAAAATAAAGATATGTTCTAAGCTAGAAGAAGTCCTCCAAAAGTAGGACATAGATTTTAATACACACTACATTCATGAAGACTTCAATATAACTAGGTGTTACAAATGCCAGCAATTTGGACATAAAACTGATGTAAAAGTTCAAAGTAAAAGTAAACGCGTGAATTCCTTACTGCGAAGCGAACTCCTTTATTGTGAGTGTAAAACTGTACATCTTACAACTAAACATGACTCATTTTGAAGAAAAACAATTTTCCATATAGTCGATGATGTTTATATGTATTTATTTTCCAATATACGTATTTCGGCAGCTACTTGCTGCCTTCTTCAGTAGAATAAATATAATTTCTTTGGGATCTTTAATTTATACTTTTTTTTTTACATGGTTGTTTTTTAGTGCAATTCCCAAACTCTTACTTTTATGGCTAATCAATGATTTACATTTCCAGAGAAACCAAGATCGACATAAAAAACATGTAACACCTCTTCACGCCAGTACCAAGAAGAGGCAATTCAGTTTAATAACCCATGAATTAAACTAAACCACCCCTTCCGGGTATTAGCGTGAAGAGGTATGAGTGTGCGTTACCCAAATCGGTGTTCAATCTTATTTCGGGGTTTTCTTTTGTAATGAAATAGCTTTCATATGGGTCTAGTTTGCTGACCTTGACCTCTTTGATTGGCCAATCAACGGGTAACGGAAGTAAGGTAAGGAAAATTGTTTTTCTTCAAAATGGAACAAATCACAGTCGGTGCAAATAAGCTGCATTTAATACATAATAAACATGACTATTTATATCTAAACCTAGTTTATGTATTTAAACGTGTTTTCCATGTAACGTACACATAATACACACAACACGGGAAAACACATGGACATACAGATATTTGAACATCGACGAGGATCGAGCACATGTGCCACAACAGTGTCATAAAGGATACTGAGAAATGTATCTTTTATGACGCTAAGCCAGGCACCCTACTCTTTCAACAAAAACCACACAATGCACCAGCGATTCTGATATCTGCGCCTTATGTGCTGGGCACCACAATACCAAAGATTGTCATTCTACGATTGAAAAATGCACAAATTGCCTTAGAAAACATGGATCTAATGAAAATATTTGTCACAGACCTAATTCAAGAGAATGTCCAGAATTCATGAAACGAGTACAAACTACAATTAGGAATACAGACTATAACATCAAAGAACTATGAATTCCCAATCGTATAATTTTAAAATTTTGTATGCTAACTCGCGCAGTATTCGAAATGAAATTCCTGATTTTGAGACATACCTTAACCAACACGGCGCTATTGACATTTTAAAATGTGGTGAAACATGGTTATCGGATTCTGAGACTCAATTTTTCAATATAACTGGCTAGAATTCAATTTACAGCTGTAGGCAACATTTTAGAGGAGGTGGGACAGCAATTATCATCAAAACGTGTCACGCACATAAAGTTTTAACAGCTGATTCAAAATTTTGTACGATTATTATAGAGTTAATTTTCGATAATCAAAAACTAAAAATTGGGACTTTTTACCGTGCTCCGTCTGAGTCTGAGATCGACATTATTGATCATCTTGACTCTATGTATTCAACAAACACTAACCTTGTGACCATTGGTGATACTAATATTGATCTTTTAACAAATGACTATTTTACTTCCTTGTACAACGAAATGCTAGAATCAAATTGAGCAACGATAGTAAACGAAAATTCTCCAATCCGAATTTGTGCTACTAGAAGCTCCTTGTTAGACCATATTACTTACAATAATATTAATTTTAAAGATAGAATTAAATACTCGTACACAGACTGGCCAGCCTTGGATCATAAAGTTATTAACATTTCCATTAAAAAATATTCTATCCAAAAGTCTAAACCAACTAAAGTAACCTTACACTCCCTAAATGAAAACCTTTTCAAGCAACGTGTTGCAGCCCAATTAGCTATAACCAATATTCATAATTTCAAGGATATTGCACACTTAATTGTTGAAGTAAAAAATAGTGCTACCACTTCAAAGAGAGTACGCGTGAGGCAAGAATCATGGATAACGAACAGTGTAATTGATGCATCCAAAAAGAAACGAAAGGCCTATAAACTGTTTGTCAGCGATCCAACTAATATTGCATGTAAAATAAATTATACCAATGCAAGAAACTTCCGCAATAAACTCTCAAAAGAAGCTAAAGCCAAATACTACCATCGAAAGATATCCAATGCTGCAGGAAATACACGAGAGCTTTGGCGTGTAGTTAACAACGCTTCAATGCGCAAAACACGTACCACAAATAAAGGCGTCTCGCGTGGGCGCCCCCTGGTAACGGCAGTGTATCAATTCGCTGACGGCCAATGTCTTAGCGATAAGACAGTTTGGAAAAGGCAGATAGCTGTAGCCTGAATGGCTGACGAACACCTAAGCGTCTCAGGTTTAGTAGGATGGAATGACTTGCGTAGTTGGACCTGCTACATAGTTATGTGGGCTCCAGCACGTTTATTAAACCATCTGAAGCAGCTATCTCCGAGGCCATCCCCTGAATGGGGTTAAGCGACGTGCTGACAACTCGTCCTTGCAAAAACGACTCCATGTCAAGAAACCTGGAACGAAAGCCTCGGATTGGACGGATCAACAACGACGACCACGCAAACGACTAAAGGATTATTCTTTCGGATCCTGGAATGTACGCTCCCTGAACAAACCGCGGGCCGAGAAGGCCCTTCTTCAACAGGTCGAAAAGTACAAACTGAGCATTACTGCAGTCCAGGAAACAAATTGGCTTGGCAGCGAGATTAATGACAAGAAATCGCACATAATCTTTACAAGTGGCAAACCATCGGGCCGCAAGGAGTTTGGAGTAGCATTTATAGTGAACAATCACCTCAAACCGCATATTACTGACTTCAAACCCATAAATGAACGGCTGTGTGCGATTCGCATCAAGACTCGATTCTTCAATCTCTGGCTCATCAATGTGCACGCCCCCACTGAAGTTAAAGAAGACGCAGTAAAAGACGAGTTTTACGCCCGCCTTGAAACTCTCTTCGACTCGCTTCCAACAAACGACGTCAAATTGCTGCTGGGAGACTTTAACGCGAAAGTCGGAAATGAAAGTTGGCACCGGGGGATCACTGGAGGCCACAGCCTCCATGAAGAATGTAACGATAACGGCCAACGACTTATCGACTTTGCCTGCAGCAGGAATCTAGTCGTAAGCTCTACGTGTTTCCCGCATCGACGCATTCACAAGCAGACCTGGAAGTCTCCAGACGCACATACCGTCAACCAAATTGACCACGTCCTCATTTGCAGGAGATGGGCGTCTAGCGTTATGGATGTCCGCTCCTATCGAGGAGCAAACTGCGACTCAGATCATCACTTGGTGAAGACGACCTACAGATGTAGAATTTCCTCAGTGCACCAATCAAGAATCAGCCCTCCAAAAATTTTTGCGGTTGATAAGCTTTTGAGTGATGCTACAGCGGTGGCGTATACTACCGCCCTTGAGGAAAAACTATCACCTATGCTACACAACATCAGCAACACAGGCGTCCATGGGTTCTGGGAAGAACTCAAGGGTACCATCAAGGATGTCGCAGAGAAGGTCGTGGGATATAAAGCCCGGCGAGCGCGAAATGACTGGTTCGACGAAGAATGCAAAAACTCACTTGACGCGAAAAACGAGGCCTACAGACAATGGATTCAACGAGGAACCAGAGCCAGAAGAGAAAAATATGACGAGCTACGGCGAATATCGAATAGAATAATTAGACGTAAGAAACGTAAATACTTTGACGAGCAGTTGCTGAACATAAACGAAAACTTAGCTAATAGGAACACCAGACAAGCGTACAAACTGGTAAATACAATTAAGAACGGCTACCAACCCAGGACTAGCCTTTGTAAGGACAAGGATGGAAACATCATCAGCGACACCGATGGTATTAACAAGCGATAGGCCTCTTATTTTGAAGAGCTTCTAAACCGACCATCTAACATCCCCACACAGGAGGCTCTCGACGATATTGTTGATCTAGGCCCACCCATTCAACCCCCGACAGTAGAGGAAGTTGAGCTCGCCTTGCGGTCACTAAAACGAAATAAAGCGCCGGGCGCTGACGAGATTCCAGCTGAACTGCTAAAATTCGGTGGAACGAGTCTGGTTGATGCCATACATCAATTACTCCTCCGAGTATGGGAGAACGAGGAGATCCCAGATGATTGGCGCAAAAGCATCATCTGTCCAATTCATAAAAAGGGAGATAAACTGCGGTGTGAGAATTACAGGGGCATTTCACTAGTTTGTAAAATACGTCCTATAAAATTTTGACGAAAATTCTGGAAAATATAATAAAACCGTACGCAGAACGAGTCATTGGCGAATATCAAAGCGGTTTCAGACCTGGTCGCTCCACAACCGATCAGCTCTTCTCAGTCAAACTGATACTCCAGAAGTGCTGGGAATACAACGTAAACGTATACCAAATCTTTGTCGACTTCAAGCAGGCATACGACAGTATCGATCGTGGAGTACTGTACAACATCATGCTGCAATTTGGTATACCGGCAAAATTAGTGCGACTGACAAAGATGACGATGACTAACTCAATTCAATTCAATTCAATACAATTTATTCACAATATGATTACAAGTATATAACAAAACTTATTCGATATCTTGTGTACATATCTCCCTTGAAGCAACGCTTGTGATGGGAGAATAATTAGTTATTTATTGACTATACATATCATAATTTTAAGAAAGTTTGCTATGCTTTGTTTATTATATTAAATACAAATTTCATTTTTAAATAGTGATGTGTAAAAAGTTTTTTTTTTTTTTTTTTTTTTTTTTTAAAGAAAATAAAATATTGTTGCGAATTCATCATATTTTAAACTAAGGAGCCATTTTTTGGTTTTATATTTAAATAGCTGAAGAGTGTTGATGTTACGTATCTCGACAGGTAATACATTGAAGCTACTTGGTCCAGTGAATGACACGTATCTTTGGGTATGTGTTTTGTGGTAAAATGGAACATGCAATCTTCTATTGTTGAATCTTGTGGTCCTATTATGTATTGAAGTAATAGAATGTTGTTTATATGTGTAATATAACGCTGATTTTGCATATAGTTGTTTCAAGCTAAGGACTTTTGCTATTTCAAATAGATTGGATGTGGGATGAAGTCTCGGAAGAGAAAAAATCTTTTTTAAGATGAGTCGCTGAGTTACGTTTAAATTTTCAAGATGAACGTTAAATGCGCCACCCCAAGCCGCTATACAGTATTGTAGAGTTGATTGAACTAGCGCATAATAAATTGTTTTAAGTTGATTTGCTGTCAGGATCTTATGCAGTCTATTCAATATGAAAAAGCTTTGTCTAATTTTTTTTATTTATAAAGTCAGTGTGAAAGTTCCACTTAAGGTGTTTGTCAATGATTACTCCTAAGTAGTTTGTCGCATCCACCAGATTTACGGTATCATCATTCAATTTAATATGATCAAATGGAGGCTGAGTTGATGAATTTATAGAGAAGGATATGGCTTTTGTTTTTTGGACATTTAATTTGAGACGATGTTTAAACAGCCATTTTTGAAGTTTCCTCTGCGGATTGAATTATAGACAAAGTTTGATTCCACGAATTTGACGAACTTAATAATACTGTGTCGTCCGCAAAAGCTATTATAATACAGTCATCATGTTTAAAGTTACACAATTCGTTAACATATATACTATATAGTATAGGCGACAGTACGGTTCCTTGGGGTAGTCCTACATTTTTATTATGTTTCCATTCACTTAAGTGCTCATGGATTTTGACTCTTTGTTGTCGGTCATGTAAATATGAATTAAAAAGATCTAGTGGCTTCTTTTCAATACCTATAGATTTTAGCTTTTTTATTAGGAGTTCACATATTATGGTATCGAATGCCTTAGATAAATCCATAAATATTGCAATGGGTTTACGATCTATATCCAATTCTGAGTGTATGAAATTTGTGACATTCATCACTGCATCTTCCGTACTAAGGCCTTCTCGGAAACCATACTGTTGGGGAGATATTATATGATTCTCAGAGAGGAATTTAACTAGCCTTTTTTTTATGCATTTCTCAAAAATTTTAGCCAAAGAGGGTAGAATAGATATAGGACGGTAGTTATTGATATCTTGTTTGCTTCCATTTTTGAAAACTGGTACAACTAGAGCCTTTTTAAATGCGGTTGGAAAGGTTCCTTCCTGCATACACTTATTTAATAACATCGTGAGTGGTTTCTTGATCTCATTTTGAATATTTTTCAAATTGTCTGAGGTTATTGTATCCCATCCAGCAGATGTATTGCTCTTGAGTGAATTGATTATTTGTATAACTTCTTCTTCTGTAATTTTAATGAAATGTATATTGGATTGTGTATTGTGTATACTGAATTGTTTTCTAATGATATTTCATGGTCAGTGTTATAATTATTAAATATGTTTGCCCCTATATTGATGAATACATTATTAAAGTGGTTAGCTAACAATTTCTCTGCATCTACTGTGTTAGGGGTTTCTTTATTCAGTATTTCGATAGGAGGGCAGGTTTTGTCTTTTTTATTAGTCGATAAGTTATTAACCATTTTCCAAAGTTTTTTATTATTTGAATCATTTTGTAGTTCATTTTGAAAATACTGTTTTTTAGCTATTTTTTTTAATAAATTTATTTTATTTCTGTATTCTTTGTAATGTCGTAAAAGATTTGTGTTAAAGGGTTCCCTATTTAATCTTTGTTTAATTTGATCTCGAATCCTAATCGACTTAATAATTCCCTGTGTTAACCATGGCTTTAAAGGAGTAAATTTATTAGGAATTCGAGTTCGCGTTGTAGAACTATCAATAGTAGCTCTTAGTTCTAGTATGAATTTATCGGTCGAAATATTTGCATCGTCGGTTTCATTGACGATTTGATCCCAATCCAATTCTTTGATATTTTGTCTTAGTATTCCATAGTTTACTTTCGTTATTGTTTTTATTTCTTTTTTGTGATTATTATTATGTTTTATATTAATTTTTACTAAAGTTGTATAGTGGTCAGTTATTGTGTTCTGTAGAATTATTGGGGTGATATCATTTGTATTTGTAGGGTTTTGCTCTTGTCTTATTAATATGTGGTCAATGCAAGATCGGTTTTCATTGTCTACTCTAGTGAAGCTATTAATATAAGAAGTAAATCCTAAACTGTTCATTGTGGTAAGATAGTCATTGCTTATTCGCGAATTATCAAGAATGTCTATATTAATATCACCTATTATCATGTCAAATTGAGAGTTTATCGTATGCGGAATAATGTCACAAAGTTTATTAATGAATTCATTACTGTCAACTGATGGAGATTTGTACATGGCGTAAATAGTTCCAGTTTTATTGTGCGGCAATTTCAATGTTAGATTATGTCCTGTGATCTCGTTGGGTGTAAGTTCTTCACAGGAGAATCCAAGCGTGTCTCTTACATATACTATAACACCGTCATTTTTATTTCTACAAATTTCTGTATATTGCAATGTAAAATTTGGAATTTTAAGTGAAGGTGCTATGTGTTCAAAACCAGTCGAGTAGCTGCTATGTTGGGTTTCTGTGAGTACTATGATATCAACATTGAATTCTAGTTCATATAATAATATTAACAATTCTTCAAAATTTTTTCGTATGCTCCTTATATTTAAATGAAAAATTCTTATTCCTATGTTATTAGTACTATTAATCAATAATGTTTTGCATTCCACGGGAGTTTCAAATTCATTGGTTATAATATCTTCAGAGTTCAATGTATTAATCGCGTGAGTGAAGAAGGCCATGATGCGTTTTATTTAAAAAGTTAAATTATAGGTCAATAAAAATAGAAGTAATAAAAAATAAGGAAAAAATTGGAAGTAAATCACTTCAGGTAATTAATATCTAATTCCGACTCAGAATTTATTTTATAGACCTTTGACTGTTCTGATTTTCGAATCAAAATTGTGTCATTTTTCACCCACACGAATTTAAAGTTATTGGCATTACAAAATTGTTTGGCATTGTATAACAATTTTTTGTACGTTTTTGTTAGACTACTATTTTTCTCACAAGTCAGGATCCAGAATAGACTTACTGATCTATTTGAAACACGCACTGGTTTGAAACAGGGCGATGGACTGGCACCGACGCTCTTCAACCTAGCACTGGAATACGTTATTCGGGCCATGAATATGGACAACAGCAAGACGCTACTCATCAAGTCGACACAATTAGCAGCGTACGCCGACGACATCAACATCATGTCCCGAAGATTGGCTGACGCAGAAGAACTTCTGCATACGCTCGATACCGCTGCAAAGGAAGTTGGATTACGTATTAACGAGGGTAAAACTAAAATAATGATGCAATCGGTGACAAGGACACCTGCACAACCAAGCATCAATGTGGGGGACCTCAACATCGAGTTCGTGAACAACTTCATTTACCTGGGTTGCAACTTGTCAAGGGACGCCAACGAAACTGACGAAATCAAGCGACGGATACAGTTAGCTAATAAGACCTTTTTCTCGGTTCTCCCCATAATGAAATCGAAGCATGTGCACAGAAACACGAAGCTCCGCGTGTACAAAACCATTATACGACCAGTGCTATGCTATGGCTGCGAAGCATGGACCCTAACTCAAGCCTCCGAAAACATGCTAGACACTTTTGAACGTAAGGTTCTACGGCGAATTTTCGGGGCTGTTTGCGATCGAGATGGATGGCGCATCCGGTACAACCATGAGCTGTATGAAATGTACGATGAGCTGCAAATCTCGAAAATCGTCAAACTACAACGACTTCAATGGGCAGGGCATGTACAAAGAATGGACGATGATCGCATGCCTAAGAGAGTAATGAATGCAGAACGAGTCGACGGAGCGAGACTGCGAGGACGACCGAGATCTCGTTGGGAGAGCTCAGTAGGTGTGGACGCCGCGCAGCTGCTGGGCTCCCAAAATTGGAGGACGTGGTCACGTGACCGAGATAATTGGAGGACAATGATCCAGGCGGCCAAGGCCCAACGTCGGGCTGTCGCGCCACGATGATGATGAACAAGCACCCTACCGCACATATACCTGAATCAACTTCAGTACTAACTTCGTTATCTACTACGGATGTAATAGAAATATTAGATACAATTTCAAATTTGAAGACACACACAGCTCCTGGACCTGATGGTATTACTTCTGATGATCTAAAAATTTTAAAGGAGCATATTGCGTGTCCTCTAATGAAACCAATAAATAAACACTTAAATATTGGTACGTTTTCAGATGAGCTTAAATTTTCCAAAATAATACCAGTTCATAAGACAGGTGAACAAAATGATATGAACAATTATAGGCCCATTGCTCTTCTAAATACTTTCAGCAAAGTTTTTGAAAAGGTTATCCATAGCCGCTTATCTAAATACGTTACTGAAAATAAACTTCTAGATATGAATCAATATGGATTTCAGGCTAAAAGTAACACTACCAGCGCACTTACGGACGCAATAAACTTCATTAACCAACAAATGGACAAGGGAGAATATGTCGTCGCCATTTTTGTGGATCTGAAAAAAGCTTTCGACACCATGAATCACGAGATTTTATTGAAGATTTTGCAGTCCTATGGTATAACTGGCAAAGCTAAAGACATAATTAGAAACTACTTAAAAAACCGAACACTATCCACAAAAAACTTTGAAATTTTAAGCAACCCTGAAATAACGAACATAGGCGTACCCCAAGGCTCAATTTTGGGACCCCTACTTTTTCTACTTTACGTCAACAATATTAAAAATTGTGGCCTGATTGCTAAAACTGTGATGTTTACTGATGACACTTTGTTATTGTACTCCTGTAATAATGGAAACAATCTAGAAAACATGATCAATTGTGATTTGGAAAAATATTCAGATTGGTTACTCCATAACAAGCTTGTAATGAATACATCAAAAACCAAATATATGATTTATCACCAGAAAAACAAAATGCCAATAGACTTACAACTTCATATTAAAGGTGAACTTATAAGGCGTACTGATGAAATGAATTACTTAGGAATCGTAATGGATAAAAAACTAAATTGGAATCAACATATAGACACTCTTGCCAAACAAATCACACCGATTGTGGGTTTGCTAAAACGAATTAAGGCAACATTACACTGAGCAAATATTTGCTGAAAATCGCTAAAAATTTGCTAAAAATATTTGCTACCTAGTGTAATGAGCAAATACTTGCAGCAAATATTTGCTCAAAAATATTTTATGTCTGTTTCCGAAATAAAAATTGTAGCAAATATTTGCTTAGTGTAATGTAGTGTAATAGCAAATAAGAGAACTCGTAGCAAATATTTTCATCAAATATTTATTTGCTTTGTATGAAAATCGTACATAGCAAATAGGAAATATTTGCTACTCAAATGTAATTCGAAATACACGGGCGTGGGTGCGAGTACTACTTGCATGTTGTTTTTCGAGTACTACTGTCACTAATTCAGTAGGGAAAAGGTTTAATTATGTGTATGGGGAAAAAGTTTAATCCATTTGGGAAGATGATTTTTCATTTGGGATAGGGATTTTTATACCCTAGACTTATAGTATCCGTATAGGGTATATTGTTTTTGTCACGACGAAAATATCTAACACCTTAAAGGAGGCTCCGGAGGTACAGCAATGTATATATATATAAATCATCAGGGTCAGCTCCTGATTCAATTTAGCCATGTCTGTCCATCTGTCTGTCCGTTCGCACGATAACTTTCGATAGAATAAAGGTAGAGCCTTGAAATTTTGGTCAACTGTTGGAAGTATAATCAAGTTTGTTGGTATTGAAAATGAACATGATCAGGCCAAGAGAACGCCTACCTCCCCTACATATGTAAAATAATTAAATGTATCTGTAACTCCCGATTTAATAAACATGAAAAGCTCTAGCTTAAGTAGATTGCTCGCGATCGGGATCTTATACTCTCCTAGAGAAATAAAATGGATCAGTTGAAAACTAACGGTAATTTTCTTACAAAATCCCCGTACTACCCTACTTTTCAGGTTTTTTGTCTATAATTCTTGAACTAATTGATGTAGACACCTGATTTTTGGCATATAACCCTAAGGTGAGAAGCTGCTTAAGTGTTAGTAAGTTGGGCATAATCAGATCAAAGGAACGCCTACATCCCCCACAAATTTCAAAAAATTAAATATCACTTTAATTATGATAACTTTCGATAGAATGACACTAAAAAAACCAGTCGTGTCGTGATTGCGAGTTTTTTCTTTATCGAATCAAAATGTGTGATTCAGATGATGAAAATGCGTTGTTTTGCATTTTCGGTGCAGCTCAATTTTCCGTATTATCTGAAATTGAAACGAGGCCGAAGTTTCGCTTCGGTCCGGAGTCCGAAGCGTATATACCCTAGACTTGTACAGACCTAGTGGTGATACCAAAAGTACCAATTGGTAACGACCATATGCATTAAAAGTGAGTTTCCTATATGGCCAGTTTATAGGGGAGGTTGGTAATCATTCAGGAGGATCTTGACCATTATCAAAATCAATCAACTAACCCATTCTACAAATATTTGTCGAATTTTTCAAGTCTTCTAGCTTCACTCTATCGAAAGTTATCGCTTATTTGAAGTTTCACTTGTAGGGGAGATAGGGGTTCCTTGGGTCGGATCTTGCTCATCATTAAGACCAACAAATAAGATCACGCTACAAACATTTCAACAACATTTCAAGTCTCTAGCTTCACTCTATCGAAAGCTATCGTGCGAACGGACAGACAGACGGACAGACAGACATGGCTAAATCGAATCAGGAGGTGATGCTGATCATTCATATATATATATATACATTGCTATACCTCCGGAGCCTCCTTTAAGGTGCTACATATTTCCGTCGTGACAAAAACAATATACCCTATACTAAAAGTCTAGGGTATAATTAAAAAAATTTGGTAGAATGTTAATGGTAAGATTGAGTTAGTTGGTATTGAAAATGGTCAAGATCCGACCTAGGGAGCCCCTACCTCCCCTACAAATGAAACTTCAACTAAGCGATAGCTTTCGGTAAAATGAAGCCAAAGATTTGTAGAATGGGTCAGTTAATTGATTTTGAGAATGGCCAACATCCTCCTGAATGAGTGCCAACCTCCCGTATAAACTTGTTATATAGGAAACTCACTTTTAATGCAAATGGTCGTTGCCAATTAGTACTTTTGGTATCACCACTAGGTCTGTACAAGTCTAGGGTATATACGCTTCGGACTCCGGGCCGAAACGAAACTTCGGCCTCGTTTCAATTTCAGATAATACGGAAAATTGAGCCGCACCGAAAATGCAAAACAATAACGCATTTTCGTCATCTGAATCACACATTTTGATTCGATAAAGAAAAAACTAGCAATCACGACACAATGACAATATAAAAACACGAGTGCTTTGTCCAACCAAACTAGCGTAAATGCTAGCAAATAAATGACGCTCAATTTATATTTGCTACAATATATATTTGCTGAAAATACATTGTGTAGTGTAATGACGTAGCAAATATATTTGCTACAAGCACTTTGAGCAAACACAATTTAGAGAAAATATTTGCTAAGTGTAATATCCATAGCAAATATATTTGCTACGCATGAATATTTGAGCAAATATATTTGCTACCGTGTAGCAAATATATTTGCTAAGTGTAATAGCAGCTTTAGTTTTCTACCAGTAAAAATTAAGATGCTTCTGTACAATGCTTTCATAAGCTCCAGAGTAACGTATGGCCTTCTTCTTTGGAGTCAAACATCGCAACGAAACATAGATAGAATAGGACGAATTATGATTAAACCGATTAAAATAATACACAAAATCCCTGTACAGACACCATCGATTACTGTCTACCGGGACACTGACACTCTTTCAATAAGGCAGTTAATACTACTGGAGCGAGGAAAATTTGTATTCAAAGTGAAAATGAACGAATTAAAGACGAATGTCATACTACGGCAGGTGAACCAAAGCCATGCATACCTACTTAGAAATGCAGAAAACTTTATCACACCAACCCCAAGAACAGAGCGCTTTCGAACGGATCCCGTAATACATTCCATAGCCTATTTCAACGAATTGCCAACAACGATAAAGGTAGGGCCGAACATAATAGCATTTAAAAAAATGTTACAAGGACATCTGCGAGAATCATCGATAATATAGTATAGTACCATAATCATTTCCCTTAACTTTCTTGATACGTCAGACCAAATAAATTAAAAGAAGTATAACACGAAAACGGAATTAAAATAATTTACAATGCCATCCCTTATACCAACAATTAGTTGACTGGGAGGCACTGTAGGAACAAAAGAACAAAAGAAAGTCGCACTATCCACAATTTATAAAATGTTAAATAGGAAATGAGCAATCAATAAGAATATAGTAGTAACGTCATCCACTGGGTTTTTTTTCGTATGGTTTTTTTTTACTCGCACGCTCATACTACGTCAAAATTGAATGAACCAATCAACATTGAATTAACCCGAATAGTGCTAGCGGGACCATATGTGTCCAGTGACCTAACTATGCTACGAAATGCACATAGTTGTTGTCGGTACTCACAACAACACTCAACTGCAGCAAAATAATGCGTGTCTGAAGTAAATAGAATCAGTAAAGTGAATACAGTGATACAGTGAATTTGGGATAAATTTTGAAAGTGCACAAAAGTGGATTATGGCTAATCGACAAAAGTAAGTAAATTTCTTGTAAATGCAGTTTGTGATCTATCATCCTGGAAAATATATCAAACGACAGGGAAGATTTGGTACTATGACTAAAATATATGGTTATGTACTCAGTGTTTACTCTTGAGACATTTTCCCGTTATTTACTGTTAGCGGTTCCGTATGGTGACGCTGGCACTGAAGGGGTACAGGTTATCAAGTACCATGAAACCATTTGAAATAATTTATAATTCAATCGATGTTTCCGAAAATTCCAATGAATTGTCATTTTCATACAGGAAACTTTCTTTAAAAAAGGTCGCAGATTACCTCGAAGAGTTATGTGCTATTGATGACGTCAATTTCGAGGATCATATCGATGGCATATTCATAGAACCACCTGAATTGAATGGAGACATTAGTTGCGAGGATGATGGGGATGAAAATGAGCGCGGGATGATTGATAATCTTTCCCGAAAACAACTCATTGCCGGTTGTGGTTTTCGGGATGGTCGCCATACAACCACACTTAACGTTGAAGATGATTGCGAAAATGCTAATATCGAAGGGACTGTCATGGAAATCATGAACGAAAATATACCGTTCATGAAACTCAGCAACCGTCTACGAAAAGTGACATCCACTCCTTCCAATATACCTTTACCGGTTTCCAATAAAGATACCAAATTTACGTGGAAGAAAGGATCGAAAAGCAGTGGACTGCCAGTGTTCCCTGAACCCAACTTCGACGATTGCCGTGATGTACATAGAGCCACATAAACTATTCGAACGCTTCTTTGATGATGAATTGCTAGAGCACATCATCGATTGCTCTACAAAGTATGCAAATAAAATTCCCGAAAAAAAATGAATCCGATATCAATTAGGGGTAAGTTATTGTATTTCCATCTTTGTTAAGTGTTTAATTGCACTATTTTTCTTTAGAATTGCGGACTTTTATTGGCATACTTCTGGTTACCGGATATAACCCCCTTTCCAGCTATAAAGCTTACTGGAATAGCTCGGCTGATCTGCGTAATGAGCTAGTATTCAACTCAATGAGGCGTGCCCGATTCGAAGAGATACTACGATGTCTTCATTTTGAGCCAGATTTAGTAGCGCCGGATGGAAATAGAGATAAGTTATAGAAGCTGCGTCCGATAACTGACCACCTAAAGTGGAATGTGATCAAAAACTTCCACCCAACGCAGCATTTGTCATACGATGAAAGAATGATTGCCTACTATGGCCGACATGGATGCAAGCAATTCATAAAAGGCAAACCTTTGCGTTTTGGGTATAAGATGTGGTCTCTGTGTACAGACTCCGGATATTTAATAAACTTTGAAATATACCAAGGCGCAAATCCCCGGTCAAACCCTAAGTATGAAGAGCGATTTGGAAAATGTGCCGCGCCGCTTGTATCAATGATGGATGACTTTCCGGAAGAAGTTAAAAACCTTCCGTTATCGTTTTATTTTGATAATCTTTTTACGGGATTGCCACTGCTTACCTATTTAAAAGCAAGAGGCTACAATGGGACCGGAACAATTAGGGAAAATCGCATCCCAGCAACATGTCCACTTCCGACGAAAAAAAGCATGACAAAAATGCCTCGGGGATCCTCCGAATCAATGGAAATGAAGGGAAGGGCATCAAAGTGACGAAATGGGTAGACAACTCTGTCGTTTGCATTGCTTCCACGTGCCACGGTGAATTACCAAAATCTAAGGCTTCTCGCTATTCACGTGAAGCAAAAAAAGAAAATAAATATTCCGCGACCGAATGCTGTTAGCAAATACAACAAATACATGGCCGGAGTTGATCGTTTAGATCAAAATGTAAATAATTACCGGATAGGCTATCGAGGAAAAAAGTGGTGGTCGTGTATTTTCACCTGGTTGGTGGACGCAGCCATTAATAATGCTTGGCAATTACAAAGAGGATCAAACATAATTCCCCAGCTTGAATTTAAACGCGAGATCGCCTTGTTTTATTGTAAGCATTATGGGGAATTGCCAATACAGCCAGGACCAAAGCAACAAAGGCGTGAAGTAAACGTGACCAGATCCATTCGTTATGATGGATTAAATCATTTTGTGGGACCTATTTCAAATAGGAGGCGTTGCGCGAGCGAGGAATGCAATAGTAAGGGAAGAACGCGATGCATAAAATGTGATGTTGGACTCTGTGTTAAATGTTTTGCGGGTTATCACACTCCTCCTTCTAATAATAATTAATTATTTTCTCGATTATGTATAAAATTTATGAATCGTTTGTTATAAAAAATGAAGTGAATTGAATTAACTACCAACTCGACTCTTATTTTTTAAAGTTTACGATTTTAAATACATATTTTTCCATTTAGGCAAACTTGTACCCCTTTGGTGCCAGCGTCACCATATGGTACCGACCGGAAAATCTCTTCTGCATGCCCATCTGTGACACCTAAGTTGAATAAATAGGTTTTCTTGGCTCTAAGTGGTCCAGTCAATAATCCGTGTAAAAAAAATGCAAAACTCAAAATAAATAATTCTGGCACCATTCAGGTTAAGATAGTGCTCTGCGTAAAAGTGGAAAGGAGATGTTAGGAGGAGAGGAGGACAAAAAAAAAGTCATTATACTCTCAAAATTTTTTCAAGTTAGAAAAAATCAACATTCCACTGGAGGACCGTGGGATTTGGTGTGAAACTTTTACAGGCAAAAGCAGACCATACTATATATTCCGTGTTCTCTTCGCTGTGTAGTATCAACTCAGTTCACAATCTCTCTCATCCTGGGATTAGATCCACAAGGAAGTTGATGACTTTAAAATATTTCTGGCCAAAGATGAATTCAGATATCAACACATGGGCGAAAACATGTATAGGTATAGCTTGTCAAAAGGCAAAAGTTTACAGACATACATCATCACCCTTTGGTGAATATAAAGTGCCATCGGGTAGATTCTCACATATCCCCATAGATATAGTTGGACCACTTGCGCCATCCAAGGGATACACTTATCTGTTGACTATAAGAGATCGGTTTTCACGTTGGCCGGAGGCGATCCCAATTAGAAATATATTTTCCGAAACTGTTGTAAAAGTTCTCATTCACGGATGGATTTCTCGATATGGTGTACCGGAAACGATAACTACAGACCAGGGAACCCAATTTGAGTCAAATTTATTTCAAGATTTGACGAAAATTCAAGGATGTCATCGTATCCGGACAACTGCTTACCATCCTCAGGCGAACGGATTCGTAGAACGCTTCCACAGACAGTTTAAAGCTGCTATTAAAGCAACTAACGACCCCAAGAACTGGCATGATAACTTGCCATGGATTCTTCTCGGGATCAGATCAGCTCTAATGGAAGACATCGGATTCGCCCCAGCACAATTATTATATGGGTAAGCTCTAAGACTACCTGGAGAAATCATCGTTTCTGACACACACCCCGATCGACAAATTACGTCAACTTTAGCTAAAAATATCCAAAATTCAATTTCTAAAATCAGACCTCATAGTTCACGAGTTCGACAGTAAAGAAATACTTTTGTACCGAAAGATTTTGATACGTGCTCACATGTTTTGGTTCGCGAGGAAGTAATGAAAGGTAGTTTTTGTCAACCTTACAGCGGACCGCATAAAGTAGTTTCCAGAAATGACAAAAATTTTCTAATTCTCTTAAACGGTAAGGAACGACTCATATCTATTGATAGATTGAAACCTTCCTATGTATTAAATCCAGATACGTATAATGTAGATCGACATACAAGATCAATCAAAGTAATGTTTAAGATTTAATTCACTTTTTGAATTTTCCATAAATAAAGGTTAAAAACAAGTGTGTATACATATCTGGAGAGTTTTGTAAAATGAATCATATTTAGTGGAATGCTTATATCTAGCAAAGATTTGAATTGTATAAATTGCATACAATACATTAAATTTGTAACTTACCTTTAAATGAGGAGGGAGTAATGTGGCGGTTTAATACTAAATTTATTATAAACACAAAATATTTAATTTGAATTTCTGCTACTATTACTTATCTAGTCTAATGTCATTTGATTTCAACACCTGTTAATTTTACATTCCATTGTTATTCTTAACGAAGCTTCCGTTCTCTTCTCATTTTGCCGAACTTGTATTCCTGTTCAAATTATTCCCAATGATAACTCATACACTCACCGTCGTAACGAGATGGTCTTGCTTAGTTATAGTACTTATAAAATAATAAAAAAAAACAACTAAACTAAATCTATACTATTAATTCGATTATAATAAACTAGACTAATGAAATAAACAAAGAACTAAATAAATTGTTTTATAAATATAAACAGAGTTCATATTTCGTTAGCATAGTGCAAACTACGTTCATAAACGGAACACAGCTCATGTCTACTGCAGGGCTGAGTAGGCAGTGAAGGTGACCCCTTGACACGGGCATCCCGATACGCAGACCAGTTAGTCCTTCTATGATAAATGGTCAGTTGACTTGCTACAGGGAGTTCAGCAAGGTTGAACTGAAGGTATCGGTGACCAGAGATTAAGTGTTCCGCTAATACTATCCAGTTTCTGATCAAGTGATTATCCGTCACCGAAACTACATCTTCCTCCATGAGGGTAGATGCCCGATTGTTTATCCTCTTAACATCACACTTTTATATGCGCAGCTGGATTTTAGTGAAGCCGAGTCTAATGACTCCCTCTAGCAAGCGGTGCCAGTGATTCCTTGTTTATCACAAAGACTGCGCGTCTACAATCACAAACAGGTTCCGCCAACTTCACGATTCTCCAACCATGAGTTGGGAGATCCTCATTGCAATGCCGAATATGCTTCAAAACTTCATTCGTGCCCGTGACGAATGGTGGCAGCTAAGCCCTAGGGTGCAATGGGGGGGGGGGGGCTGGTTTCGATGCTCTCGTTGAGATGTAGGTACTAATGATGATCTCGAGCCTATGCCAAAGCATGGAATGACTCACCGACTCATCATCAAAGAGAGCACCAAATGTTCTGTGCTCATTTCAAACGCTTTTACTCCTTCAAAAATGCGCTGGCCCTTTTGCTCATTTGGTTGAGCCGCAGGAATCTGGAAATAAGTTAAACATTCTCGAGGGTCAAGTGAATCTCTCGCTTGCGTACGGTCCTGATTACTTTTAATTTAATTATAAATAATTACATAATAAAGAGTCGCGGCAAAACAATGTACCGACGACAAACCCCAATAGACGCCGACGAAATAATGTGTGAGAACAATAATGTCAGTATGCCTTCAGTAGCTTGAGTTAATTCTGACACAAGATTGACAATTTCCTTTTATAAAAAGAAAAATTAAAAAGGCATGTTGTTCTCAAATTAATCGACTTTTACTGTATCCTTCAAACAAACGTCTATTCTAGGGGTATCATCCCAAAATCGATAAGGTATGGGAACCCAATAAATATAATTATTACACGCTTCAGTCCATTTACGAATATCCGGCAAATTGAACTACAATATTTCCCACGTGAAAATTCCAGGATCACCCTTGAGCAAACCCTTTTTCTCACAGCAAACAAACGCGTGCCGAGGGTGTCACCCGAGCTGGCACTCCAAACAAACAAAACTCCCAAAGAACCACAGTTGTTCAATGCAAACCCGAACTTTCTCTTCCACATCTATCTCTAAATTAATTAGCTAAACACAATCAGATAAGATCAGATGTAAATACCGATAAGATAATAATTAGACGAGTTAATTTTTTGGTCAAGCAAGCGAATGAGAATTATTAGTGACAACTTTGTTCAAGACGCTTGTCTAACTTCCGAAAAATAAGCCCGAGTAGGTAGACAGACGTCCAGTCGCGATTAATTGAATGAATAAATATGCATGAATTCGCCAGCGATACGCAAACACAAACACTTCATAAAGTAATTTATAGAATAATTTATTGATATGGGTTTTTTGACTTTTTTGTTATCTTCAGAATAGGGTGGAAAAGGCCGACTAATTGGATGGACAATGGTGGCGATGTAGAAAAACAAATGCTGCCAATTATTGAAACCATTTAGGAGAAGCCGTCGGTAGTTAGAAGAAGCGTTTGCTTAGCGCTTAACGCTTAACTACTTAATTTAAACAAGTCAAATATTCCACTGAGTGACTACTGTCCGTCCATCTGTCCAAGGCTGTGATGTGATGCTCATGAAGCGGAAGATTTTGATGAATGCAGTCAAATCCGAAGCAGGCTAATTGGGTTCTTCTTTTACTTCTTTATTTTTCTTGGACTTGCTGTAACGCAATGTACGAGTAATTAGGGGCTGGAATTTATTGCACTTTCGGCAACTCACAAGAGAAGTAACCGAATCCAATAAAATACTTCACCAAGCGACCATCTCTCATGAAAGATCCACACTTTCATTCATCATCTCTGTATTTTTTTCCGGATCTGATTTCTACCTACATGACATTTCTTGAGACAACAGACCACAACTGTCCAATGGTCCGAACTGGGTCATTTGTGTCTCAGCCGATCTATTACCATTCCAAGTATAGTATCTGCACGTACTTAAAGGAATGGAGGCGCGAAGGTCATTTCTCTGCCGTTGATTAATGCCATAACTGGTTTACCGGTGTCGCCGTCTTTTTTTCTTGACTGTTGTTATGTCGTGAGCTTTTTGTACTCGTAACGTGAAATGACAAACACAAAATCTATCGTTTTTCTGTTGAATTTTTCGTGGTTGTACGTACATCGACAACAGTTACCGACCTAACATGGTCGCCTTTATTTTTTTTTATTTTTGTTTTCTTCTTCTTGTCCATACCAAAAGAGTCCATTAAAAGCCGCGCGAAAAGCTATAAAACAGATTTTGATCTTGGCACGGTGATTGTGAGCGCGCAGAACAACAAGACAACAGTCCAAAACGGCCTTATCAGATTTTGCATAGTTGGTTGTGTTATTAATCTTCTAGCCTGTTTAAGGTTACTAAGTACCACCGCCATGTGAATCGTTAGGCTGGCAGATAAAACAGGCAGCTGAATTTGGCCAATCTTCTTCTTCAGTCTGAGAACTTGGCGAAGAAGCGCGCACCAGGACGCTGAGACGGGTCGCGGAAGGTGACGAAATTTTTGCAAAATACACACATATAAGTACGGCAACTACGCCACTACCACTACTACTACTAACTAGTCGGGAGTATCGCATGTATCTTTCGCCCTTGATCTTACCCACTTAAGACACCGGTTCAGAAAACGGCAAGATGACCATCAGATATTTAATATGCAACGCAGGTGGCATACCCCCTGTTCACCGGCATTTTTATCAATCATCTGGCGAAATCGTTTAAGCGATAAGCACTTGAAGTGGACCCCCGAAAAGCGAAAAACGATGTACACCCAGGTTTTGTGGTCTTTTCCCCGTGAGATGTGACAGTTCGACTGGACGTTGTAGTACTGCAGAGGTATGCAGGAGCCCAAGTTGTTTATATTTCATTCTACTCAAGTAAATTGACATTGACACTTAATGGCATAAATCAAGTGGTCCATTAAAAGGAGGGACAATCAGGCAGCTCAATTGAACTACGCGAATGAATCCAAGAGGAGAAAGGTCAGAAAAAATGGAATATAAGGTGTAGGTGGGTGAAAAGGGATAATAAGTTCCATTGAGGACGTTGGTTTTGAAATTACTTCCTCTTAGATACAGTAGGTAAATGCATACCCATGCTAAGCAGCTGAAGAAATCCAGTTCAAACAGTTGTAAACAATAAGGAAGACGGTATTTCAAGTAAATAATCTCCAAGCTCCCAGCATCCCCGGGATCGGGTAATCTCTAAAGACAAAAAAACACTTTCTTAACGTCACTTATTCGGAGGACTTAGGCCTACGGCCTTCCATACACCGGTCGACAGGGCCTCGATCCCTTCAGGCTACTTGCTTTAGAACCGCTATACGCTACACAAGGTTAGGTAGGGTGGCAGCCTAACGGCTCCGCATAGACCGCTGAGATCCATAGCGATACTACCTATACATACTCGTATATCAGGTACTCATCCCGTGTCATTGCTGGCCCCTACCAGAAGATCGTCGTTGTGCTTGAAGGAACCTGACTCATTGGCGAAGCTCAAGAGGCTTCTCCAACTGAGTCCTGCAACTGTTTCAAGATTGTGGAAGAAGTGAGCTCCTAGGCATTTTAATCTCCTTCTAGCGATTGCAGGAAATTCGCATAGCAGGTGCTTTAGAGTTTCTTTCGTGTTTGGTATTTGGCGATTCCTCCAGCCATCGCTAGTTATTAGCTTTAGTTTGTGGGCGTGTTCCCCTATCAGGCAGTGGCCCGTTAGTGTGCCCACTAATAGTGCACACTGACTTCTGGGCAATCCCAAGAGGCTTTCAGTTTTCCTTTTGTCATAAGAGTTCCAGAATATTATCGTTACTCTGGAGTCGTTTGTGTTAAGCCAGTTAGCTTTGGCCTTTTCGCGCATACTGTCGTCAATCATCTTCTTGCATGTTTGTATTGGCGTCGGCAGCTCTTGGTCTGCCCCTCGTTCGAGGAAAGCCCCCTGTTTGGCTAGTCCATCCGCTATTTCGTCACGTAGAACGTCGCTATGGCCCGGAACCCACGAGAGTTCCAGGGTCCTGGCTGATCCCAGAGCTTGTAGAGCTGTTAGGCAGTTATGCACTGTCTTCGACTTGAATGTGACGGACTGTAGCGCTTTTAGTGCTGCTTGACTGTGCGAGTACATGACGATTCCACCCTATTTCCGGGATGATATCATCACCTCAGCTGCCGTTTGGATCGCAAGCACCACCGCCTGGAAAATGCTGCACTCATTCGGCAGTCTGTAAGAAAGGTTGCATGGAAGTTCCGACGAGTACACTGCTGCACCAACTCCGGCTTCCATCTTGGAGCCATCCGTGAGGTTCAGCGCCTTTCTGAGTCCATATTCAACTACCGGGATCTGCTCCCTGTCGGGTATATTGGCCTCGAAGTTTGTGTTGAAACCTACTTGTGGTTTCATATAGTCAGTATTAATAGATGGCAGCCTAATACTGCGGTGGCCATATGGCCAATCTTTGAAGTGCCCCGCCTCTCCAAGCCTTAGGGCATATTTAGCAGCCTCATTCTTCAGATATAGGTCGATCGGAGGCAGGTTTAGAAGGGTGTTCAGAGAGAGCAAAGATACTATTCTTAAGGGACCAGTGATCCCTAAGCAACATAGTCTCTGCACCCTCTCCATTTTATGTAGGATTCCTTTCGTGTACGTTAGTATCGGTCTTACGACAGCCGTGTATATCCAGTGAGTTATTCTCAGTTTGAGATTCCACTTTTTGGCAAGCATGCTTTTGCAAGTGTAAAAGGCGATGCTGGCCTTCCTGTTTCGTTCCTCGGCGTTACGACCCCAGTTAAGTCTACTATCCAGGATCATCCTTAAGTACTTTGCATGGGTTGACAAAATTAACTCAGTGTCACCCATCTTTGGCAGGATAAATTCCTGAATTCTCGTTCTCCTTGTGAAGAGGACTAGTTCAGTTTTCTGAGGATTTACACTTAGACCTCTTCTATCCGCCCACCTTAGTATCTTACTGAGAGCCAAAGTTGTTAGTTCTGACAGTGTGCTCGTGTGCTTGCCTGATACGAGTACCACGACATCGTCTGCATAGGCTACTGCACGTATTCCGGACGATTCGAGGGATGTTAGTAAATTATTCAGTACGAGTATCCATAGAAGCGGCGAAATCACTCCTCCTTGCGGACTGCCTCTCATCGCACTCTTGGTGGCTTTAGCACCTCCCCATTCAGACGTTACCAGCCTATTCGAGAGTAGTGCTTCGATTCATTTCCTTAGAGTAACATTCACCGCAGCAAGTTCCAGGGCCTCCACTATTGCCTCCATAGTGACATTGTTGAAAGCCCCTGCTATGTCCAGGAATGTACCAAGAGTGAATTCTTTGCATTGAAGGGATGTTTCGATCGTGGAGACCACCTGGTATAGAGCCGTTTCTACCGATTTCCCCTTCATGTAAGCGTGCTGAGTTCTAGATAGGTACAAAGGGTGGATGGTTTCTCTAATGTACCCATTTATGCATTTTTCCATTGTTTTTAGCAGAAAGGACGTTAGACTGACAGATAAGTCTTTAGGATTGACATGGCTGCCCTCGCCTGCTTTGGGGATAAACACCACTCTAGACTCCCTCCACGAAAAATGTACGTGCCTAGTCGGAGACATCTCCTTAGTATGGCGACAACCCAAGGAGCTATTGTGTCCATGGGTTTTTGCAGCATTGCTGGTATGATTCCGTCAGGGCTTGACGATTTGTACGCGTCAAACGAGCTTATCGACCATTTTACGCTGCAGGTGAATAGCCCCGGAATGTGGCTTCTTCTTTCGTCGCCATTTCCTGTTTCCGGCCGTGTGATAGTCTTCATTGCCAGGGAAGTGTGAGTTTAGAAGATCATGTAGTGCATCTGCGCTGTTTTGAGTCCAACCTCCATCCTCCTTGTTGAGGGTGGAGGGCGGTATCGGATTTTCGGAGATGACTTTTTCTAGCCTTGAAGCTTCCGTCGTGCTTTCAATTTGACTGCAAAAGTCTCTCCAGCTATTCCTCTTAGCTGCTCTTAATTGTTTCTTAATTGCCTTTAGTGAGTTCCTGTACTCGCCCCATGCATCGTCATAAATTTCACAGCAAAAACCAATCTGACTAAGGGTTCTAGGTTCTCATCACCTACACCGCAGTGACGTAGATAGCTTTAGGGAAGGAAAGGGATATGCCATAGGCTTTACCGGTTTTGTAGAAGTAAGAAGAACATTGAGTACATATCAAACCATACACGAATGAGTTAGCTGACGACTTTTTTTCTTCAAAATGCTCTAAGAATGAGTAGTTGATGAAATACTCAAGGAGTATCATCAACAAAATCATCGGGAGGTTTGCGATGATATTGTCAAGGTAAGGTCTAAAAAGCTTTCGGTCCATGAGCCTTGTGATCAACGGTACCACCCGCCTATTTGATTGCTTATTGACAAGACAAAGTTACACAAACCCCACGTTGGGCGCCGAATATTTTCCAGCTTCTCAACTATTTCCTACCGTGAATTCTCACTAATGTAGAAAAAAATCCATCAGCCAGGTTCCAAAGAAGGAGTGAGCGAACTCTCTGTATAAATATGCAGTAGGGTACATAAGGCTGGATCCACTAAGAAGGGAAGAATGTTGAAACATGATACTAACTCAGGGGCTAATAATGGTTCGAAAATATGTACTAAAAAACAAAAAAAATCGTCCAGGAATAAACTGCTATCGCTATAATATTTAGACGGGCGCGGCGTCTATCTTTCTCCAATTGGGCTGTAGGCAAATTAAGTAGGGCGTTTTGGTTTGATTTACGAAGGGGCAAGCGATAATAATTCAATCGATTTTTTTACAAACAAGGTAATCTTCAATAGCCTTCTACTGCTAATAAGATTCAGCTGAATATGCTACGGATACCTATATCGATACTTGACTGGTCGTACTCATTGCATTATTTTTTTAAGCGGCCAATAAGTTAGTCTACATCTCTTGTCGAAATAACTTCATCTTTATCTCTATTGCCACAACAGTTGCAGCCTGGTGAATTTTTCGGGAAAAATCGAATAACTAACTTTTTTGTCGCGCTCGGTGGCCGTGATCGTTCGGTTACTGCTCTACGATACTAATTTAGAGCTCGGAGTTCAAATCTCAGCGCGATCAAAAACTGCCTGTGGGTACTAATAGAACTCTCAGAGTGCTCCGAGATTGTCGGTATAAAGACGGCGCGGATAGAAGGTGCATGCTAGCAACTGCACTTCCGAAAATTAAATATGCAATCGAGATGTTGACGCGTATGACGTCCCAATATCTTTGGCTCCGCTTCAGATTGGCTATAATAGCTGCAACTAACGGCCGGTTGACCCATTGTAGTAGTGAAGTGTAGTTCACTTACAGGAAGTGCAGGATTTATCTTCAAAGGTTCAATGGTTGAGCGCAGAGGATCCACGGACCCGGAAACAAAAAGATTGCCATCATCACATCATCATTGCAGCTCCTACAGAAGTCATCAAACAGAAGTTCGAGCCTCCTGGCATGTTCACCAATTAGCCAGTGGCCAGTGATGACTCGAATGAACGCCCTGATATGTTGTCTTTTCATTGAGAGCAGTCTAGCAGAACGATTCGAATCCAATATGGGCCACAAACTCCGTATGGAATGGCATGTGCCGGCGTTTTTCCATCTGTTATATGTCCTACGAATCGCTTTAGATTGCAGTACTAGCCTACAAGCTGAAATTGGCATCTCAATATTCCGACAAGGTTGTAATGCCTCGTTAGTTATACATGTCTAGCGAGGTCATCTGCTCTGCCGTTACTCGCAAAGCTGCCACGACCCGGAATCCAGCATAAAATAATATTGAAAAAATTATTCATTTCCATAAAAAATTGACGATATTCCCCCACTGTCTTTGACATAGTCCGTAGTCAGATCCGGTTCGAAAGATTTTATAACAGCTTGTTATGTCTCTAGCGAATATAACATATCTCCCCAGCCAAGTCAGTGTTTCCATAATCGCCGTGATCTTCGGCTGAAACACACTGCACTAGTTAGGGAGATGGAACGAAAGGTTTATATTCAGCCTTTCGGAATGGACTACGTCTCCCACTCCATCTTTAGTCTTGGGGCCATCCGTGTATATCTCGATAGAACCAGGCAGCGGTAGCGCGTTATCTACCCATTGATTGCGTGATGGGATTAGGCTTGTAAAGTTCTTGTCAAGAAAATATTTTGGGAAGGTGTAATAAGTGATTGCTAGAATATTCAGGTTGTTCAGAATAGCCGCGTGCCTAGTGCCTAATGCAATTTACTGACCGGTATCACGAAGGCGGATGGCGGCATTGGCAGCCATTTATTCACCATAAATTTGCAAAGGAAGCAGGTTGAGCAGTATGTTCAAAGCACCAGATGGAGTGTTTCTAATAGCCCCACAAATACCCAGACAGGCCACTTTTTGCACTTTCTCTAGCAAATTAGGGTTGGCCTCTATCCTTAGAACAGTCCACCATACAACTACTTCATACATTAGGATCGGACGCAAAATAGCTATATAGTGGCAGTGCAGCACTCTCGGCTGTAAGCCCCATCTCCTGCCAACAGCTTCTTACAGCAATATAAAGCGATAGTGGCCTTATTTACCCGTTCCTGTAAATTAGGCTCCCATCCTAGTTTCCTATCCTAAGAATCTTGCTTATCAGCGAAAACCAGCCATGTCCCATTAAGCATCGGAGGCTCGACTGAAGGTATACTGTACTTCCTCGTAAAAAGGACAAGTTCCAGTTTGTTGGCGATATCATCCGCACGTATTTTACAACCCAACAGTTTCAAGCTCAAGAGTAGTTCATTGACAGCTGGGTTCCAAAGAAGGGGAGAGAGCACCCCTCTGCGCTCGGACGATAAGCCCAGACTAGTATGAATAACCCGAGTTGTTAACAGCAGGTTAACAAGTCTGCGGATCGAATCGTCGATTTGCAGACCAGAGAGTGCATCAGTGATAGCATTAGGGCTGATATTGTCGAAGGCACCTTCTATGTCGAGAAAAACAACCATGGTATACTCTTTGAAGGATTTCTCTATACAGCTTACTATAGAGTGTAGAGCTGTGTCCACTGGCCCACCCTTTCAGTATGTAGCATATGCAAGGCAGATAGAAGGTTCGTTGGAATGGTAGCACGCAAGTGGATATCAATCAGTTTTTCATTGACGATAAGCTAATAGGCCTCAGATCATTGGCCTGTACGTACGAGCTTTTGCTCGCTTTCGGTGTGAAACCCACTTTAAAACTTCAGTTCACAGATTTGGAATGTAAACCAGTCAACCAGGCCCTGAAAATGAACTCAATCCATAGAGCCACAATGTCTGATGAGCACTGCCGATCAGCTGGGATGATTCCGTCGGGTCCAGCCGATTCGAGGCTTGTGTGATAACCCATAGAATTGTTTCCATTGATAAAATGTTAGTGTAGTCGCAAGGTGCGAAATCAGCCACCACGCATGCTCCACCGAAACACAACGGGGACTACGTGGGAAGTGTGTATCAAGCAGGATTTCAATCATTTCCCAACGGACCGTCCTGTTTCAACAGATAACAAGGAATAGATGGGTTTTGTGGAGAGAACCCATAAAGAATACATATGGACAATCCGCATATACTCAACACTAAACTATTTGAAGCAATTCCAGTCGTAAAAAGTAAACAGAGAGACACACGCCCTCCACTGCGCAACACCCGCGCAGTTTATATAAAAGCACAGGAAGCACGTTAGATGTCATCCCCTCTCCTACTTTTCCAATTGGAACAATAATATTCCAGTCTGTCTCTCTGCCGCGGAACACCCGCCCGGTCCATATAGAGCAAAAGAGATGTCAAATTTCCATCCCCCTTCCTACTTCCTCACTTGTGCCGAATTGCTTCGTTTCTCTCGCTCTTTTTCATTTCCTTATATACTCTCTCTTCAAAGAGAGAACCTTACAAAGCCGAGAGGCCTCAATAGACCCTTCAATACGCTCCCAAAAAAGCCACTATGAATTAGGTGTGGCTTTCCTTAGTTCCTTCTTGAATAATGCAAGACATTTCTTGTTGGAACTCCAATCAGATTCCAGGCTCGACGATTTTGCCTTATTAAAAGACCTCATGCAAGTCACTCTAATTTCGAAGATCAAAGCAATCCACCAAACTTGTTTTACTTTATCTTGTTGTCTATTGACGGGACATAATTTGCAAGCAGCCTTCTTTAGTGCGCTCGTTAATGTGTCAATCATATCATCCAGCCCTAGCTCATTTCGCGATTGAATTCGAGGAGAAGATAAGCTTTCCAAAAGAATCTCTCTACCTCTTGTCTGTTTTTAGTGATAAAAGTTGGATCATTTCCAACGTTACAAAGAAGGAGGTTAGATTCGATTATACACTCGAAAAATAACTCTCCTCGTTCGTTCATGTCGGAACTGCCCCACACAGTAGGGTGCGAGTTTGCGTCGCATTCAAGTATAAGGCCAGTTCTTTGTGTATTGGATAAGGTAATCGAATTCTGCAAGTGTTTAAGGGGGAAAAGTCCCCACATAGTCAAATGGCAAGCATGCTGAGATCAGCCAATATCCCCTGATCCCTATTTCAAGACTCACTACTACAAAGTCCTTGTTGCTATGCTCTGAGATAAGAAACGCATTAAACGTCCTGTTTACAAGGATGCACGATCGGAGTCTTCCTTGGTTCATAACAAAAAAAGTAACATACATAGTCAGGAGACTCTAACTCGGTCAACACCGACCCAGGGTTCCTGCACCAATACAATATCTTCGCCACTGCTGTTCAGACGGAGAAGAAGCACAGCAGAAGCAGCTTTTGAATTCTGAAGGTTTATTTGCACAAGGTAAGGTCTAAAAAGACATCGGTTTTTGTGCTTCGTACGAAGCACTTATTCGATTGTCCATTTTCCATTTTTTTGTACTGTTTTCACAGACGTAGGAAAAAAATCCTTAAGGTAGCTTATGGTAACCTTAACCTAGTCTGAAGGTAAGGCCTACAGATTCAGTTATATGTTTTGAGACTGATGGTACGCGCGCTCAGTTGATTGCACATTTCCTTAACTAGAAAAAAGCCACATAGACCCCACAGTGGGCGCCGAAACAGTAAAGATCAAAAAGAAGCTTAAGATAGCCATGCATCATCCATCTGGTTAATTTCATCAAAGATGAATAAAGTGACTTCGGTGCATCAGCGAATGATCTCCTTATCTATGTCACTGCATTTTATGTTATTTCTATCTGAATCAAAATGCAAATTTGTTGCTTTTTTTTCAATGAAGAATACGTTAAACTAGAATACGTTCAAACTTTATAAACATTGCAGATCATAATCATTATAATTTAACTAAATGAATAAATCGATGGCTGACCCCACGCAGTCGATCGTGCTGCAAAGAAGGTGACTTCAGGTTAAGTTGTAATTGGACATGATTTCTCCAATGAATATCCTCTCGTTTTTTTATTTTACAAATCACAACGAAAACCTACGAAAACGGTTAACAGCTTGAATTTCTTTTAAGAATCTTGCCCGGGCTACTTCAGATTCAAGATTTTTATTAGATTAGTTTAGGTGCTCTTAAGAGTAGATAAAATCTAAATTGTTCCCTTTTCAATTAATTACCTACATAAGAAAAAAAAACAAAATGCATAAAAATTTCCAAACAGGATTGCCCTTTTTCCTGTACCCTAATAACATTCAGCAAGCCTAACTGGCCGAAGCGAAATGCACTTCAATGCCATGAACTTGTCGACTTCATCAGCAGCCAGCTACCAACTACCACTATCAACCATGCCGGCTTGCAGAGTGATAATCGCGTACAAGTCGTAATATGTTTAATTAGCTCAAAAGATCTTGCCGAAAAACATATTTCTGAAATCTGATCAAAGTTTAGCTTGGCGACGAGCCTGCGTACTATGTGTGTGTATAATTAAAAGAAGACTCAGTGGTCAATTAAATTCTTGGATCTTTATTTGAGCAGAATGGTTGGCGTTGTATCTTGGCCGCGCGGAGGCCAACTTTGAAGCATTGCATATATAAGTGGAGAAGATATCCACTTCAGGGTAAATGATGCTAAGTTCGAGGTTGGCAGCGTGATGTGATGGGAAGGAATGCAACTCTGCGCCTGGACGCATCGTTTCAAAATGCATTCAGCCGGCCAGCGTGCAGCTAGGCGAAGGAAGCAGCAACAACATCTTCGCCTGTCCATTGACTTGACTTATTGGCCTCTCCTCATTACATATATGATCCTTTTTTTATGTTTTATTTGTTCCTTTTTTTCGTCGGGTCGTGGGGCTTTTCGAGCACCCTTAGCGTCATTCTTCACTTGGCCAGGTAGCCGCACGCCAATCCTTCTTAAAAGAGCCCACTAAGTGCTTCTTGTTAACATTTTATGCGCCTGTCGAGGCAAATCTGGAACGCCCGTCACATTGCATTCGTGCTTTCGGGGCAAGCGAAATCGGTTCTTTTTTTTTCTTGAATTTCATCTCACGAAGGTAATAAGAGAAATATTTATCATAGTCGCATGGCTCTAGATTCTCATAGCAGGCGACCGTATGGTAAGGCGAAATGTACGAAACGCCAGATTGAAGATCCTTTTTGTAATTTCGAAGATTCAACCGTGAAGTAACTGAAAATGTTTTCTAAAGCTTGGCATTGGCACACATCCCTCGTTTTCTCACACGACTAGAAGGCAAAGCAACAGTGCAACATAGATATTACGGCATTCGTACGTGCCTGTTGAGAAGTAGATGCGCTTTTTGTGTTACCGACGAGGATAACATACGACGAAATGTCTTTTTCATGTATGCACAAGGCAACGGCATTGGCTCAGAACATACGGCAGCAACAAAACTGACTGCCACCGAAAGGATGATGAAGAAATTCCGAGCCACATGTGAAATGCATAAGAAGCCGACAAGTCAGCCAGAGACCGTCCAGATTCTAAGCGAAGTGAAAAAGCGAGTTACGAGTTATACGATTCGTACTTGATAAGCTCCTTAGAGATTTCGTAGTCACTTCCGTAAGCCGTGCCTCTCTACAAGTAGAGTAGCATGTCCTTTGAAAATCCTTAAGCGGATACTGATGTATACTGTGGAAAAGTAGCTTAATGCCTACAGTCGTTGTTGAGAAAGTACAATTGCTTTCAATTATGATAAAAACGGCGGAAATAATCGCTACGAATTCCATTGAAGTACTCAGTGACTTTGCACCGAGACGCGGTTACTGGGGGAGCTTGGCAAGTTAAAAAAGGCTTTTCCTATCGTTGAGTGGCTTCCACATTGAAACGGATTCCCCTAATGAGCCCATGGAAATGTCTAAAAAGTTGCCGCTAACGAAATAATATATATTCCCTAACAAGATTTTTTGGCAGGCGCAAATGGACTTATCGTAGACAGTAATACGTTTTGCTTATCAGCCACCGATTCAAAATTTTACATTAGGAAAAAGTATTTTAAAAAAAGAGAAAATCTATAGAGAATATCCTTTCATTTTGTTTGGTGCAGATATGCCAATCGTCGATATATTATGGCGCACCTTCATATTTGTGGTGTTGGGCAAACACTCCAATTTTCACAAAGACGCATTTAAATGAAAGACTGCACCAACACCGGCTAATATCAGAGATTATTTTATAAATTTTAATTTTCAAAAGACAGCAAAAACGACAAAGGGGAGGAGAAGTCGAAATGATATTTTTTCATCGTTTATTGTCATTTAATACACTCTCGGCAGCCGTGATGTCTCGGTCGCCACTCTACGATGAATTATCTAGAGAGCCGAGGTTCAATCGCCGGTGCGTCAATAATAAACTACCTATGGGTACTATTAGAACTCCCACTGCGTTCCAAGCTTGTCAATAAAAGATAGCTCGGGAAGGAGTTGCATGCAACTCCACCATCCGAAATGTATATGCTAGGTATTGAAATGTCAACAAGGCATAACTATGCAAGATATGTCAACGCGCCCATACCCCTAGAAGGTCACGGCAATTAACATTATTATCTAGGACATCATCTCAAAGGTGTCGGACAAGAGCATTCCATATCCAATGTTTTCATTTCTTTGGACAAATATAACTAAATCGGACATTGGTTGTATCCAAACTTACTAATTATTTTGACAAGTTTATGTTTTTTTTTCGTCAGGGATCTGCATATATTTTCCGTCACGTGACGCTCAGATGCTATAGGTAAAACAATATAATGGTAAATGGATAGCCGAAGTCCGTCAACGGGAAACGGAAGGTTGGTTGGGTTAGTCCGGTTGCGAACTGGGTGGTAAAATGGCAGCCAAACCAAGCAAATATGGGTAATAGATATATATATTTTGGCTGAGGGTTTGAATAAATTTTGCATCACCTCACGATCAGGTTCCCGTTCTTCGCGCTCTACCGGAGATTTAATGACATATCTCGCCGAAGGATGGAATCGATGTATTCATCAATGTGGTGAAGCTAAAATCATTGTCCTCGACATTTCGAAAGCTTTTGACAAAGTTTTGCATCCGGTACTTTTAGCTAAACTTCAGGGTTTCGGACTCGACCCAAAATTAGTTGAATGGATTGAAAGTTTACTCCAAGGCCGTTCGCTTCTAGTCTCCTTGACGGAGTTAAATCGAATTGACATACCACCAACGCAGGAGTCCCTCAAGGTATCACCAACGATTTTCTTTCTATTCATCAACGATCTTTTAAGTGTGACATCAAACCCAATTCACAGTTTTGCAGATGACAGCACCCCTGATTCTATTTATACTTTTAACTCTGCAGCTGACTCCTGCCCAAATGCTACATCCCCCAACCGAGATCGCATGTCTGACTCACTAAATAGAGATTATATCAAAAATTATTGCATGGGGGAAAGCGAATCGAGTAAAGTTTAATATCATACCTCCACAACTCAATGTTGTCTTATTTCCAATAAACAACGTGCCCTATCTACCGTCCAACTCATTCTTGTCGATGGTGTCAGCATTACTGACTCACCCACATTGAACGTACGTACGAGGTATAAACATCTCTAGTAAACTAAACTGGTCTGCCCACATCTTCAACATTGCAAAGAATGCAATGAAGTGTCTGGGTTTCATGAATCGCTGTAAAAGATACCTTACGCCATATGATTTCGCGCAAATTTATAAAGCCCACATAAGACCGAGACTTGAATATAATTCCCACATATGGGCAGGCGCAGGTCAAACTGCCCTATCCGCATTAGACAAAGTTCAACGGAAACCCTTCAAGCTTATTGGCGATGAATCCATAACTTCTCATATAGAGCCGCTCGAACACCGGCGAAATGTCGGTTCTTTGTCACTTTTTTATCGCTACGACAACCGCCGTTGTTCTGCCGAAATATCCAGTTTTATTCTTGAGCTCGCTCTTCCTTTGCGTAACACCCGACTAGCCTGCCGCGCCCATCCTCATTTCCTTGAACTCAATAGTAGTCGTACCGTTAAATTCTATGATTCATTTGTATCCAGAACAACACGAATGTGAAACAACCTACCAATTTTTGTTTTAACCTGCAGCTACGATCTGCAAAAATTTAAACGAAACGTAAACCGGAACCTCATTCAAACTCAACCCATCCCAGCCCCACTACCCTAATTTCCTTCCCGCCAAGGCTGTGCTCTCGCATCAAAGGGTATCCCCTAAGCCTTAGCATTAACATAAAAACTAAAAAAAAACATGCTCCAGCCTTGCTAAACCAACGCCAAGGAATTTTAAATGCATAGCCCAAATAGGGTAACTGAAAATATGCCTTTGCTTTAAACCCTAGTGGGAAATAGCGCGTCAACTACTCCTTCGCGCAATCGTACTCTGTTCCGAAGAAAAGGGCGCTACTCCCCAAAAAACCTACCCAGCGCCTTACACTCTTTTACCACAGATTGACGCCATGTGATTTTCGGACGCCCTCTCGGTCGGCCTTGGTTCAAAATGGGGTTCCATTTCATGGCAAGCAAAGCAATGCAGCTATCACTCTTCCGCAATGTGTGACCTATAAACTGCCATTTTCGCCTGCGTATCAATTCGCCGATTGGCATCTGCCAACTTAGCTCTTCATTTGACATTGATTCGGGCCAGAACATTCTTAGAATTCCAAAGAGGCCCAGCTTGGTTTTGATGCTGAGATAACTGCTCTGGCAGATTTTGAACAGCATGCCGTATGTGCATTTGGCCTCGCTGATACGACGAGCGATGTCGTGCTTCGAACCATCATTTTCGGTAACAATGCTACCCAGGTAGACGAAGTTGCCCACCTTCTCCACAGGCTGCCCATTACTACTGTTAGCAAAAGGTGTAGGATTTCTTTTTCGCAATGGCGGGCTAAAAACCTGGGTCTTGTTGGTATTAATCTATAGCCCAACCTTGCTTGCCTCCCTCACGAGATCTAACGCCACTAACGACAGATTCATGATTTTGTGGGAGAGTAAGCATACGTCGTCAGCGAAGTCAAGATCCTGTAGATAAAATCTATGGAATTCCTCTGTCTAGTCCGGATAAAACTGATTTAATCACAATGAGAAACAGGATCGGTGAGAGGATGCACAACTGCCGAACTCCACTGGAATCTCGAAGTCCCCCGACACCTTTATGCAAAACGCGACATTTCGCGCCGGTATAGGTTGCTTAATACTAGCCACCTCTCAGGGATGCCTCTCCTTCGCAAGGCCGCCCATACAGAATCCCGGTTCACACTATCGAAAGCCTTCTCCAAATCGATGAAAATCAAGTGAAGCGGAGAATCGTACTCAGCTCATTGCTCGATGATGATTCGCAAGGTGTTAATGTGATCGACACAGGAGAATCGGGATCGAAAACCAGCCTGCTTTTCATCAATTGAGCTTTCGAAGGGGGCCTTTAGTCGTTCCAGGACGATTTTATCTATTATCCTGGCAACGACAGGAAGCACACAAATGCCTCTCCAATTATTACAATCTGTGAGGAAGTTTGATGATCAAACCTTCCTTCTACTCAATGGGAAAGGTCTCTATATTTCACGCTTTATCAACAAGTCGGTGCAGCAAATCGGCAGTTAGTGGATGTTCACACTGCGTGCGATGCCGAGCCGAGCCGAGCCGGGTCGAGCGATGCGATGTGGTGGGTGTTCACATTGCACGCCGTGCGATGCCGAGCCGAACGATGGCTTGCGATGCAAAGATGATCCGAGCGATGGCTTGCGATGCAAAGATGATCCGGGATGTTCACTGCACGCAATGATGGAGAGTAGAGACCAATTTAGTTCAAGGAATAGAATCTGTTCGACATCATGTCGTTTGTGCTTGACTCAATAAATTTATTTCTGTTTGAAAACAGTGCTCTAAAAATGGGAGGGTGTCGCCATTGGGTGCATCCCATTAATGAAGAAAGGCCCAGTGTTGGTGAATTTCATCATCTCTTCCGCGACCTCAGACGAGATGAAGAAAGGTTTTGGAGTTACTTCCGTATGAACACTACCACGTTCGATTACATAGTAGCGTCAATTTCAAGCAGCCTACATAATAGCGAACTTGAATTTACAATTTATGTTATTTTTAGTTTTAAATAAACTGTTTTTTGGTCATAACTTCTAAAATATAATGAATTTCGCATTTTTGACACCATTTCCACCCCCCTTACAAACCCCCATCCGGGCTGAGGAGTATCCATCCCCACAATAATTTTTTTTTGTTTTTCAAAATTAATTGTCAATTGTAGTAGTCACGATTAACAATTAATTAATTGGCACTTAAAAGTGATCCTCAAGCGAATGGTTTAAGAAACATCATACAAATCAGACAATGTGACCGTGTCCGTGTTCCGGGTTCGAATGTATGTGGGCCGGCTTATTAAAAATTGATATGCGGACGCGTGAAGTGACGCAGATAGGAGCAGAAACCAGCGTCATCCCAGATAGCTATCGCGGCGGCAAAATGCCGCCGATAACTATCAGATAGTTATCCATGTGCATCGCTTCATTGCTCGTAATGTATTTCTTACTATCCGATTGAAAGTGACACAACGTCAGGCGTCATTTGGACGTCCATGTGCACCGGCACTAAATATGTAAACAGCCGCTTCTGCTCTATGCCTTTATACGCAGCGGTGTCCGCTGCTCAAACCGCTTGTGAAACCACGCGACCTTATTACGGTGGTAATAACCTTTCATTTGAGCCATACTGAATCAAAACCGGAGTCCAAAGCGTATATACCCTACACTTGTACAGACCTAGTTGTGATACCAAAACTTCCAACTGACAACGGCCATTGCATTAAAAGTGAATTTCCCATATGGTCAGTTTGAGCTGTGGGCGTGGATCCAATGAAAAGTTTCATCGTTCATCCATTCGAATTTTGGATATTTACATTTGAACTAACGTTTATAGGGAAGGTTGCCGTTCATACAATAGGATCTTGCCCATTCTCAAATCAACTAACAACCTACACTATAAATATTTGTCGCATTTTGCAAGTCGCTAGCATCATTGTATCGAAAGTTATCGCTCATTTGAAGTTTCGTTTGTAGGGGACGTAGAGGTTGCTTGGGACGGAGCTTGGCCATTTCCAATACCAACCAACTAAATCTAAATCCAAATATTTGAACCAAATTTCAAGTCGCTAGCTTCATTCTATCGAAAGTTATCGCTCATTTGAAATTTCATCTGTAGGGGTTTCTTCGGTCGGATCTTGCCCATTTTCAATACCAACCAACAAGATCATGCTACAAACATTTGACCAAAATTTCAAGTTTCTAACTTCATTCTATCGAAAGTTATCGTGCAAACGGACAGACAGACAGATATGGCTAAATCGAATCAGGAGATGACCCTCATAATTTCCATGTATACACTGCCACACCGCCGCGCCTAAAAGTCTAGGGTATAAAAGCAGACATACATGTATTTTTTTCAGTGTGATCTTACATCAAATATTACTTTACAGCTCGTACTTGCACCATACTGGCTCCAAAAAGCTTCACATCGCAAAGCATCGCAAAGCCCATAAACTCCATCGCAAAGCCCATTAAATTCCATCGCAGAAAATCAGCAGCCGGTACTCGCACGAAAAAGCAAAGAAGTTTGTGAAAACATCGGGCCATCGCTCGGCTCATCATTGCATCGCGCGCAGTGTGTACACTCAAAGCGTGATTCCATTTAAAATTGAAGACTTTCCATTTTCTTGCTTTAAAAGCTTGTAATCGCATTGCATCGCTCGACCCGGCTCGGCTCGGCATCGCACGCAGTGTGAACATCCACTTACGCTTGGCGCTGCTTGATAAAGTTCGGCAGGGATATCGTCGAGACCGGCAGCCTTTCCTCGTTTTAGTGCAATAATTGCAGCGACTATTTCTTCTTTAGTCGGAGCAGTGGACTGTATACACAGATAAGGTAATGATCTCTTCCCATTCCCATCACACCCTTCTTCTTTCGCACATCCAGAAGGCAACTCTTGAATCTTTTACTACTGGCAAAGTTTGATTTTGTGTTCTGCGCCGATCAACAGAGGACCAACTGATTTTGTGGTGGTCCTTAAGCTCAACCATAGTACCATGGATGAAAAAAAAATTACAAAACTCTACAAATCTTTCACCGTTGTCGTTACGATCCCCAAGACCATGTCTCCCCATTACATGTCTGAGCCAATAGTTATCAGCGCCTACTTTTGCATTCAAACCCATCATAAACATTATAATGTCACCTGGTCATGCAGGTGTTCTGCTCTCAACAGCGTTTAGTTCTTCGTAGCAGAAGTCTTTCGCCAAAAAATAGTCGGGTTCAGTTGGTGCAAAACAGTGTATTATTGAGATGTTCCCCATTTTGGTCCGGAACCTGGCAGTCATGTTTCTGTCGGAGAACGGATCCCAGAATAAGAGACAGTTTCATGCGGCTTTGGTTAAGAGAAGCCCCACACCTGACTCATGACCACGATCGATACCTCTACCGGAGTACAACATTACAGTGCTACCCGTTGGAGAGATAAATTCTCCGCTGTTCCACCACCTCATCTCACTAGCTCCTACGATGTTTAATTTATATGTCAGAAAATCACTCTCTAATTGAGGAAATCGTGCGTTCTGGGGACTTTCTGGTTAATTGTCCAGGATAGTACGCACTTTCCAGAATCCAATCTTTGTCATTGTACGATAGCCAGAAGTCGTAACCGTTGAGTCAGTCCTTATCTGAGACATAGTTGAAGTTTCGTTAGCATATAGAAGATTTCGGATAGTGCAAGTTGCTGGCATACACATCCTGGCCTTTGCTTGTCGATTTCTACGACAGGCCGGCAAAGGGAAAGGCCGTGGTATTATTCTTACGCCCCACACCACAATTTTGAAAACTCAATTTGATGAATTTTTAGCAAAAGTAGTGATTCTGCGTTACAGACTGATGCAACAGTATAACTACAAGAAAATTTATAACCAAGAAAACGGGGAAAAATGAATATGTTTAAGATGTAAAAAAATAGATAATGGAAAATACCGACTTCATTATTTGATTTCCATAAGTATTTCACAGTCGTGTAGGTTTCCGCGTACTCAGGGGCGTGCCTTCCATATACCCAGGTCCGCGAAATGGGGAGAGCTCCACCTTCACGGAACCTCCAACTTTGTGGAGTTTTTCTTTTTCGAAAATTTGAATTTACCGCTCTGCAGAAATTTTTATACTTGCACACAGCGGTAATTAAAGGAAAGGAAGACTCGGAAGCTGAAGAATGTTTTCCTAATGAATTCATAATTTATACAAAGCTCAAAATAAAAGTTGAAGAATGGTGACAAAAGTTGACCAAATTAAATGATTAATAAAAACCAAACGCTACAATCGGTTTCGGTTTTTTTCTCGCCCGCAACGCAATTTCGATTTACATGGAAGATGCCGACAATGTTGCGCTTGATCCTTTTAAAAAAGTAAAAAGTTTTATTTTTCAACAAATCCATTTGTATCTCATAGTTAAATTTAGAGTCTTTCTCTATTTACATTTCCTTTAAGCGAGTTTTTGCGGTGTCTTACCTGTAAATAGAAAAAAAAAATATATAAATTAAAAAAATGAAATTGTAGGTATTTATATTAACATTTTGTTTTCAAAATATCTAGAAAAAAAATTGCATAGTCTCGTCCCTAGTAAAACTACTTAATACTTGCGTTTTTATTTTGCGATTTGATCGAGTCTAGTATAGAGGTTAACTGAAGTCATTGTGCAAAAAATTGAAGCACTTTGGGAGCGCCACCAGTCATCCTAGCGATCCCGAAAACTATAGGTTTGACACTAACCTCGGTCATTTTCGCCATTTTTTGCACTCACATTCACCCCGGGTTAATTCGGTATCATTCGGCCCTTACTAGAATGTGTATGTTCTCCGTGTCCAATCGATCTAATGCGGTTCGGAATAGGCGCACAAATACATTTTCCGCTTCTAAGCGTCCTTGGAGGTAAGTGACAATGCATGATTTGCTCCAAAAATGTTTTGCAAAATTTGATCCAGTGGCCGTATTCTTCGTTGCCCATTGAATAAAATGGCAAGAACTTGTAGCAGGAGAGTGGAAGAAATAAGACCACTTGAAGGCGCATTTGAGCCTGAATCTACCTTCGTTAACAAGTCTTTTTGCTCCGAATGATTTCATTTCGAAGAAAACTTTGTACTTTCAGATAGGGTATCTCGTCTAAAATATTTTGATAGCGCTTCTGGTGACTCTGTAATTGGGGGCATTTGAAATTTTCTGTTTGAACAAGACCGGGCATTTCTTGGCTTCGGGAATGCTACCATTCATTTCAGCGACACAAAACCAATGGTTTTGATATTAATATCGGTCATTTTGGTCATCTTTTCTTAGACGGTAACCATCTTATTTTCATCGCTGCCTTCACAAATATAAATAGATAAATAACTGGCGCAACAGTCCAATCTTGGACCAAGGCTTCGAGATAAGTCAGCGTCATGTCATTTACTAGAACGCGATGGTGTGTTTTGTGCAGAGGTGTGTGATCAATGCTCAACCGAGTTATTTACCTCATGGGCCCTTATTGTACAGCTGAGTGGGCTCATAGTTCGATACGTTTAATCCTTTTTATATCGAAGACTACTGCATTCAGTACAGTAGGAATCGAACCGGAGCCCAGTGCATGGATGGCGAACATGCTAACCGTTGCGCCATCCGGGCTAGTTTACCCTATTTGGTTCGGTTAAACGGGGTCTTACGTGGTCGCCAACCACCTCATTATCTACTTCAGCTCTCCAAATAATACTCGCGTAAAATTTGGTGACAATCGCCACAATGGTTTAAAAGATTTTGCACGACAAACAAACAAATATTTTTACACTTCTTAAAAGATGGGTATCGAAAAATTTTATTAAAAGGGGTATGTCGACCGGTGAAATTATCCAATTTGGGGTCTGAAAAGCAGACATTATCCATGAACGTGAATTGCACGCCTTCCGATGCACGATTGGGTACAACTTTGCGTTAACCCCTAGTGAGGCATATCGCGTCAACGACTGCTGCGCGACATTGTACTCTGTTCTGGTCAATGGGGAGCAACTTCCCAAACGACTTACCCAGCGCCTTACAATATTTTACCACAGATCGACGCCATGTGATTTTGCGACCCCTTCGTGGTCGGCTTTGGTTGGAAATGAGGTTTCATTTAATAGTATGTGAAGCAATGCAGTTATCGTTCTTAGGCAATGCGTGACCTGTCCACTGATATTTTCCCTTGCGTATTAACGCATCAATTGGCATCTGACCCGTATGCCGACTTGGCTCCGTACCACCATGTTTGACAACAATGCTACCCATTTATGTCACTATCTGGCTGACTAGTTATTTCAGCTGCTTTTGCGCAAAATGATCGTTACGTTGTTGAACGGCAGCTGGATTTTCTATAGTCGAGCGGAGTTAAATTTGCGGCGCCCGCATCTTTCTTCGCTAGGATGGCGCACGGCTGCAATTCGCAATCAAACATTATCGATCATAAGATAATGGTCTCTTCCCATCCCAGCATCGGCACCCTTCTTATTTCGCACGTCCAGGAGGCAACTCATGAAAAAAGTGGTCGATCTGACTTTGTGTTCTGCACCGATGAACAGAGGACCAACTGATTTTGTGATGGTCTTCATACTACTCATTTGTCTTAACCCCAAGTGGGGCATAGCGCCGCAAATACACCTTGCGGCTTAGCTGACGTTTCGTTGGCAAAACCAATTTCGGACGATGCACGTTGCGAGCATGCACCTCCAGGAGATGTTGTGGCTTATTATTACACCCAGCACCGCAGGGGGAAGACAACACAAGACCGTAGACGGGACTTGAACCCTTAACACCCGTGATCAGATATTAGACCAACGCCTCTACGCACTGAGCTACGGATCGCGCGAAATGCTGAAATTTAGTATCACCGATGAAGCAAAACATTGAAATCCTAAAACCTTGAAGAGGCCGCCAAAAAAACAGCAAACATTGAACATGACATAAACACGTAGAAAACGCAAATGAAATTTATCTACAGTCAGTAGATAGGGGGCGACCGGTAGCGCAGTGTGTTGAGGCATCAGTCTCATGTTTGACTACCGGCGTTTCGGGTTCGAATCCCGTCCACAACGACGTTTGCGGCCATGGATGTGCAGTAGGTGCATGCCGGCAACTGCATTCTCCGAAACCAGTTTACGCCAATGAAACGTTAACTGAGCCATATGGAACAGTTGACGCGCAATGCCCCACAAGGGGTTAGGGCAATTGAGTAGTAGTAGTAGATATTTCTCACTTCAGAGTTAATACAATACATCAATAGTCATCATAAGATATACATTGAATACAGAAGCGCGACACTTAAGAACATTCCCGAGTGCGTAGCTTCCTGGCAATGTTTCAAAGAGTGGGCTGTCGACAAAAGTGATATTTATACTGGGGTCCTGGTCACCGCGACATTGCCGAGACTCGGCAATGAATTGGCTGACGAAGTAACGAACTAGCCAGGACAGCCTCTAACGCTCCTTTTTGTGGCCCGTAAGCCTTCTGCGGAATCCTACTATGTACTACTACAAAACGAAGCGCAACCACTCCACAGCCCTTTGGGGGAATAACTCTGGCCTGAGGTAGCAGTACTTACATTTGAGGAACACTCAAAAAGACAACATAATTTCGAAGCCTATTTTCTCAGAATCACGTATTCTGACATTGGCGGTTTTAGAACCAAGCCAAGAGATATTATTTAGCACAGAGTTGTGACTAGAATCAACTAAGAAAAATGGTTAAAATATTTTATATTAAAAACAGGAATTAGATTAGCTCACTTGTAATGAACCATATTCTGGTCTGGCTGTGCTGCTTCCATCGGCAGGTCGGAGGCAGTACCTGATGAGTAATGATCTGCCAGTGGTATGAAACCAGAGGCCAAGTGGCGCATTACACCCGGACCCCGATGCGATCGCGAGGGCATCTGCGGTGTCCGCCAAAGATTACATCCTCATGGCCCATTAATTATTATTCCTCATTTTTGCTTCCGATGTTTGTGTTGTCTTCCCCAGGCCTTTGAATTTGTATTAGTACATAAAGGACATAAGCGACGAGCGGTGAAAACCCCGCCCACGTCTCCCGAACTGAGCTTCAATAAGCATAGGCCGCTGCTTAGCTCGCTGGGCGGCCTATTTCTCCGCCAGATGGCACGGCCCGATCTTCGCGGTCACTATGCAACCTTAGGCTCCGTCCCCACTAATATCTTCGGACGCCCATCAAACCGTCCATTACACACTTTACATCTGAATGTGTTAGCAAAATATCGCATACTAATCTCGGTCGTTTTGGACAGTGTGTTTCCTACCAACTGTCACACCGAAGGCGATGGGTGAAACGAAGACTTAAGCGGCAACAAAAGCGACCCTGCAAACTATAGATTTGGCACTAATCTCAATTCAACGCCTACTTACCCCAATGTCTGGCTTTCCCACATTGGGGTAATTCGAAAAAATTCGAACCCTACAGCTTATTCTGGAGCATAACGGATATATCTAAGAAATTTTCATGGAAATGGATCCATCCATTTGGTCGCAAATCAAGAACAAACATACAGAATCCTTTTGATTTGATGAATTCCTCACTGGTTATCGTTATTATTGATTCTTGATGTTAATTACTCAACTTCCAGCGGATGAATAAAAGTTTGTTTGATATTTTTTCACGACGTTTCGCCTTTATTCTATCGGCATCATCAGGTTAAATTTACACTGGAATTGTTATTTACATTGGCATAAGTATATGTTCTTATAATTTCAATATATATACATTATTATTAACTTACTATAATTGTTTATCTTAGTATTTTATTAAAACTATCCCTGCCTCTGGGTTATGTCAGTTTAGTTGTCAACTAATGCTACTACTATCGTTTGTCATTTTGTTATATTTTCCCGCTCTTTTATATGTGTCGAAATATTGGGTTATATTTGTTAATGGTGTTATCTAACTCTGTTCTGGTATTGAGGGAATTTTTGAAATTTATATTTATGTAACATGCTTCTTTGGTTAGTAGTTTATTTTTGTTTGTTTCTTTATCCACTATTCTAGTGTTGCTAAAATCCATTACATGATTATCTTCTAACTGGTGTTTCACTAATTTAGTATGTTTATTAAGTATCATTCTATTTTTGTTTTGATGTTCAGTTAGTCTAGTTGATAGTTGTCTTGTTGTTGATCCATAGTATGCTGTGTTTATATTATTATCCTTACATGTTTTGCATGGTATGCTATATATTATGTTATTTTGCTTATCTTTTTCGAATTTATGTTTAGTGTTCGAGTATAATGTGTTGTTCAATTTGTGATTTGGTTTGTATGTTGTTATTATTTTTGTTGTTATACCATTATCATAGTTGATTTGTTTTGGTAATATCTTACTAATCCGTTCTGTTAACTGGGGTACATATGTTATGGATTGGTATTTAATATTATTAATTGTTCTATTATCACTATGGTTAGTATTTTTGTTAACTATTTTGTAATGGTTGTTTCTTATTAATTTGTTAATAATTTTTATAGGATAGTTATTAGTTATTAATATTTTTCGTATGTCTTGTTTTTGGTATTTCCATTTGTCAATATCTGTAAGTTTTAATCTACGGTAAATGTAGTTTGAAGCCACATTAATTTTCATATGGTGTGGGTGGTTTGATGTGTAATTTAAAATGTTATTGGTTGCTGTGGGTTTTTTGTACCATTCAGTTTTTATTCTATTATCCATTCTTGTTAAAGTTACATCTAGAAAACTTATTTGTTTATTATTTTCAATTTCAATTGTGAATTCTACATTTTCATTGACATTATTTAATTCGTTAAGTACTTCATTAATCTTGCCCTCTTTCACGATTGCTAGTATGTCATCTACATAAATTTTAATGTATGTTACGTCATTATTAAATTTGTTCACTATTTTATGTAGTACATTCGACAAATAAATGTCTGCCGCTATTACACTAAGGTTTCCACCCATTGTGAGTCCTTTGGATTTATAGGTTATGTTGTCATAAATAAAATAACTGTTGTCTAAACAGAATTCAGTTATTTCTAAGAATAATGTTTTGGGTATTTCGGTATTTATTTTATCAAAGTTGTCGTTAATAATCGTTATAACTTCTTTGATAGGTATGTTGGTGAACATATCTTTTATGTCTAGTGAAATTAATTTTTCGTCATTATTAATCGGAATATCCTTAATTTGGTCAATTAATTCATAGGAGTTTTTTATATTATACCCGAACATATTACGTAATTTATTTAAATATGGTTGAATTAGTTTGGATATATTTGTTAACGGTGTATTAATACAGCTAACCAATGGTCTGTATGGTATACCTTCTTTATGAACTTTCGGTCTACCTTGTATTCGTGGGGCATTGGCTGCATAATTAACTGTTTTATTTTTTGTACTGTAATCAATTATCTCTTTTTTGTATAAGTTTTTAACATACTCATTAGCTTTGTTCTGCAGAATTTTGGTTGGATCCTTTTTCAAAATTGTATAATTTTCATTTTTAAGTAATATTTCCATTTTTTCTTTGTACTGTTGTTTAGTAGTTATCACTGTTTTATTCCCTTTATCACTTTTTAAAACTAGTATTTCAGGGTTCTCTTTAAAAAAGTTCTTGGTTTGTCTTATTAAGTGGTTAATATGGGTATATGGTTTGTAATTTTCTCCTTGTATTTGGTTTTTTATAATTCTTGTTGCTTTTTCCCTTATTTCTTCTGCTTGGTTCTTGTCTATGTTATTTATGCAATTCTCTAAGTCTGCAATTATTTGTATTGCTGTTTTTTCATTTATTTCATTTATGTGATTATAGTTTGGTCCCAAGCTGAGGGTGTTTATGACAAAATTAGGTATATTGGATTCTGTTAGATTGATTACTTTTTCTTTAGTTAGTTCCTCACTAAACTTCATGTAATATTTGTTTCTGTTTAAGATGTTATTAAATTTATCAATCATTCTGTTTTTAGTTGTTAGTTCTAGTTCATGTAGTTTTTTATTTATTTCATTTTTTATTGTGTTATGTTTATGGTTGTTATTGATATGCATTATATAATTTATATTATCTTCTTGGTTAATTTTCAGATTTCTTAGTCTATCTATTGTATCCTTAATTTCTAGTCGAAGTATTCCTTTTTTGAAGGTTGTCAATGTATTTGATAACATTATACGATATTTTCTGTCAATGTCTAAGCTTCTTTCAATTTTATTAGTCATTGTATCTATGTGTTTTGGAAATACCTTATATTTTCTACATTTGATAAGAAATGTCAGTCGATTTTTGATGTTTATGATTTTCTTGCCAATGTGTATACTTTTCCTTGTTATTATTAATCTGCTTCCAGTAGCTTGTTGGTTTGTTTGTTGTTCTATGTTAGTGTCCTCCATATTCAATTTGATTTGATGAATTCCTCACTGGTTATCGTTATTATTGATTCTTGATGTTAATTACTCAACTTCCAGCGGATGAATAAAAGTTTGTTTGATATTTTTTCACGACGTTTCGCCTTTATTCTATCGGCATCATCAGGTTAAATTTACACTGGAATTGTTATTTACATTGGCATAAGTATATGTTCTTATAATTTCAATATATATACATTATTATTAACTTACTATAATTGTTTATCTTAGTATTTTATTAAAACTATCCCTGCCTCTGGGTTATGTCAGTTTAGTTGTCAACTAATGCTACTACTATCGTTTGTCATTTTGTTATATTTTCCCGCTCTTTTATATGTGTCGAAATATTGGGTTATATTTGTTAATGGTGTTATCTAACTCTGTTCTGGTATTGAGGGAATTTTTGAAATTTATATTTATGTAACATGCTTCTTTGGTTAGTAGTTTATTTTTGTTTGTTTCTTTATCCACTATTCTAGTGTTGCTAAAATCCATTACATGATTATCTTCTAACTGGTGTTTCACTAATTTAGTATGTTTATTAAGTATCATTCTATTTTTGTTTTGATGTTCAGTTAGTCTAGTTGATAGTTGTCTTGTTGTTGATCCATAGTATGCTGTGTTTATATTATTATCCTTACATGTTTTGCATGGTATGCTATATATTATGTTATTTTGCTTATCTTTTTCGAATTTATGTTTAGTGTTCGAGTATAATGTGTTGTTCAATTTGTGATTTGGTTTGTATGTTGTTATTATTTTTGTTGTTATACCATTATCATAGTTGATTTGTTTTGGTAATATCTTACTAATCCGTTCTGTTAACTGGGGTACATATGTTATGGATTGGTATTTAATATTATTAATTGTTCTATTATCACTATGGTTAGTATTTTTGTTAACTATTTTGTAATGGTTGTTTCTTATTAATTTGTTAATAATTTTTATAGGATAGTTATTAGTTATTAATATTTTTCGTATGTCTTGTTTTTGGTATTTCCATTTGTCAATATCTGTAAGTTTTAATCTACGGTAAATGTAGTTTGAAGCCACATTAATTTTCATATGGTGTGGGTGGTTTGATGTGTAATTTAAAATGTTATTGGTTGCTGTGGGTTTTTTGTACCATTCAGTTTTTATTCTATTATCCATTCTTGTTAAAGTTACATCTAGAAAACTTATTTGTTTATTATTTTCAATTTCAATTGTGAATTCTACATTTTCATTGACATTATTTAATTCGTTAAGTACTTCATTAATCTTGCCCTCTTTCACGATTGCTAGTATGTCATCTACATAAATTTTAATGTATGTTACGTCATTATTAAATTTGTTCACTATTTTATGTAGTACATTCGACAAATAAATGTCTGCCGCTATTACACTAAGGTTTCCACCCATTGTGAGTCCTTTGGATTTATAGGTTATGTTGTCATAAATAAAATAACTGTTGTCTAAACAGAATTCAGTTATTTCTAAGAATAATGTTTTGGGTATTTCGGTATTTATTTTATCAAAGTTGTCGTTAATAATCGTTATAACTTCTTTGATAGGTATGTTGGTGAACATATCTTTTATGTCTAGTGAAATTAATTTTTCGTCATTATTAATCGGAATATCCTTAATTTGGTCAATTAATTCATAGGAGTTTTTTATATTATACCCGAACATATTACGTAATTTATTTAAATATGGTTGAATTAGTTTGGATATATTTGTTAACGGTGTATTAATACAGCTAACCAATGGTCTGTATGGTATACCTTCTTTATGAACTTTCGGTCTACCTTGTATTCGTGGGGCATTGGCTGCATAATTAACTGTTTTATTTTTTGTACTGTAATCAATTATCTCTTTTTTGTATAAGTTTTTAACATACTCATTAGCTTTGTTCTGCAGAATTTTGGTTGGATCCTTTTTCAAAATTGTATAATTTTCATTTTTAAGTAATATTTCCATTTTTTCTTTGTACTGTTGTTTAGTAGTTATCACTGTTTTATTCCCTTTATCACTTTTTAAAACTAGTATTTCAGGGTTCTCTTTAAAAAAGTTCTTGGTTTGTCTTATTAAGTGGTTAATATGGGTATATGGTTTGTAATTTTCTCCTTGTATTTGGTTTTTTATAATTCTTGTTGCTTTTTCCCTTATTTCTTCTGCTTGGTTCTTGTCTATGTTATTTATGCAATTCTCTAAGTCTGCAATTATTTGTATTGCTGTTTTTTCATTTATTTCATTTATGTGATTATAGTTTGGTCCCAAGCTGAGGGTGTTTATGACAAAATTAGGTATATTGGATTCTGTTAGATTGATTACTTTTTCTTTAGTTAGTTCCTCACTAAACTTCATGTAATATTTGTTTCTGTTTAAGATGTTATTAAATTTATCAATCATTCTGTTTTTAGTTGTTAGTTCTAGTTCATGTAGTTTTTTATTTATTTCATTTTTTATTGTGTTATGTTTATGGTTGTTATTGATATGCAATGGATAATAGAATAAAAACTGAATGGTACAAAAAACCCACAGCAACCAATAACATTTTAAATTACACATCAAACCACCCACACCATATGAAAATTAATGTGGCTTCAAACTACATTTACCGTAGATTAAAACTTACAGATATTGACAAATGAAAATACCAAAAACAAGACATACGAAAAATATTAATAACTAATAACTATCCTATAAAAATTATTAACAAATTAATAAGAAACAACCATTACAAAATAGTTAACAAAAATACTAACCATAGTGATAATAGAACAATTAATAATATTAAATACCAATCCATAACATATGTACCCCAGTTAACAGAACGGATTAGTAAGATATTACCAAAACAAATCAACTATGATAATGGTATAACAACAAAAATAATAACAACATACAAACCAAATCACAAATTGAACAACACATTATACTCGAACACTAAACATAAATTCGAAAAAGATAAGCAAAATAACATAATATATAGCATACCATGCAAAACATGTAAGGATAATAATATAAACACAGCATACTATGGATCAACAACAAGACAACTATCAACTAGACTAACTGAACATCAAAACAAAAATAGAATGATACTTAATAAACATACTAAATTAGTGAAACACCAGTTAGAAGATAATCATGTAATGGATTTTAGCAACACTAGAATAGTGGATAAAGAAACAAACAAAAATAAACTACTAACCAAAGAAGCATGTTACATAAATATAAATTTCAAAAATTCCCTCAATACCAGAACAGAGTTAGATAACACCATTAACAAATATAACCCAATATTTCGACACATATAAAAGAGCGGGAAAATATAACAAAATGACAAACGATAGTAGTAGCATTAGTTGACAACTAAACTGACATAACCCAGAGGCAGGGATAGTTTTAATAAAATACTAAGATAAACAATTATAGTAAGTTAATAATAATGTATATATATTGAAATTATAAGAACATATACTTATGCCAATGTAAATAACAATTCCAGTGTAAATTTAACCTGATGATGCCGATAGAATAAAGGCGAAACGTCGTGAAAAAATATCAAACAAACTTTTATTCATCCGCTGGAAGTTGAGTAATTAACATCAAGAATCAATAATACAGAATCCATTTATACGAGTATATATGTTATTATGTAGATTATCCTTTGTTCCAGTGAAGTGAAGGTGAAGAATTGCAATTTGTTTTGTTCTATAGAAGTATTCAGACCCACTATAATACGAGTATTTTTTCTTATCAGTTTCAGCCCATTGTCAATAAAAGTAGCAGAAGAAAAAAGCGTAAAATGGAAGCTTTGTACATACGAGCCTGTCAACATTTATGAAACAATGAGTTTGTTACATATTCAAAACAGATGTTGTTCACTTCGTTGCTTCCTCATATCGCTCCGTCGATAATAAAAAATTGTACTTTCATGCTTCGCTAGCGGAGACGTTAACGCTGCAGAAAAACACCTACTATCATTCATCCGTCAAGACACTGAAAAAGCGTAACAATTGTTGTGAAAAGTTAACCCGGGGTGAATTTTCAATTTATGTTTAATATGAAACAATAAAATTTTGCAACCAGTGCGGCCAGTCCACACTCGTACTTCGTCTCGTAAATTTCTAACTTTCCTACTTTTTTCGCAACTTTGACGGTTTTTGTTGGTCAACACCACCGCCTAGTCGTATCGTTATATAAATTAACATGACGCGCGCTGACAACAATATTTTCGATGTTAATATATTCGTTTCGCCGCGGTCGACTGTTCTGACGAGCGAATAAACGAACGGAAACCAGATACTATGTCAGCTACATTAGATACTCGTATGTGCTGCGGTGTGTCCAGTGAGGTTTGCAGAAGCCACCGTTGTGAACACTGCTCGCTAAAATATCAACTGGAAAAAGTGCACCATGCTGCGAATATAAAACGTACCGACATTTATTAAATGTTATTAAAGCCGATTTGACCCACTGTGACGGGGACTATTAGCAGCGGCAGCTCCTCCATATAGCGATATGAATCAGAGCTCGTATTAGTACACTCAAGGAGTGGTGACGGACGGTCCACAACGATCGCTTCTTTGATCTTGCTCGAGAATTCCTCGGGTGTTGAGTTACCTTTTGTCTTGAGAATTCTGACCAACCGTTGTCCGCATCCAGTCGCTCCAGCCAGACTATCTAGCGGACCGCGGTGGACAATCTCATAAATTACTTCTTTGCGTACTCGTCGCTCTGTTCGTTGCCATAGATTTCACCTACATATATCGAGGTTAGGTGGATTTTGATGGATTGACTAGGCGCTAGACAATCCATCTTAAGTGGCAGGGAATGTGGGATAAGGAAGTGAGGAGAGGTCAAACTTCATACAATTCGATGTAAGGTCAATAAGCAGATTTTTTTAGTAGCTGCCATAGTAGACCCGTGAGTGGCTCCCCGTTGTACGACCGCTGCCCTCCATTCGACGGCCAAAAAGTTATTAATCACGACACGTTCAACGAGTAACTGTAATTAATTTTCGTAGTATGAAATCTCCCAAAAAGGGTTCATAAAAACCGTGAAATTAAGATTCGAAATGGTGCATTCTACTGTCCTCAATTTGCGAGCCAAAAGATGTCCGGATTGTCCGTCGCAAGTTCAGTGCTTGGCTCATTCATCAACATGTCAAAAATGTTCGATGGTTATTTAAATTTCATTTGTTGATGGATTAAACAATGTACTTAACATGAAGCGCAAAGTATTCATTCACACCTGTCCGTCCGCATGTCGTGTCCGTAGAGTCGCGGAGGAATATTGAACGTCGGCGGTTGATACAGTCGGCGAATCTTGTGGTCAGTTACACTTATTTTCGGCGATTTATCTTAACTATTTCAGTAGATCTCTGGCGTGATAAGTGCTGACATATAATGTAGGGTATTAGAGCATGGGATTCTATCAACTTCATTTTCGTCTCTCTATGTCGATCAAAAAGTGCTTCAATTAATCATTCAAGAGGTACCACTTTCACTCAGCACCCGTGTGATCGGATGCGAGCTACTATTCGGATTGAAGCCTGGTCTGTATATGGATGGACTCAAGTGAATAGAAAACTAGTGAAGATGACTTGAGGAATAGACAGCATGATGCTCATCGTTTTTGCTGATCGCCATAAAAAAAAAAGAACCGTCTCGAATGCGATTCAATGACACGATGTGTTCAGAAATCAAGAAAGTGTTATGCTAATCGAACGTAATACAAACGTTAGCTGCTACCGCAGGTCATCAAATCCTCGGTGGACCTCATACCGCGATGATTTCTTAATTATCATGCAAACCGTGGCATCAAGGGAAGTCACACCTGCTGTTTATGCGTTCCAACACCACTACATCGCAAAGGGGCTCCTGCTCGAAAAGGACTTGGCGAGGCGTTGGGAACGCACTGAGTACGCACGACCATTACGTTAACATTATTAGGTGCGTGTTTTTTGAAAATCATTTTTAAATACCTTCGAGTTATCAGTAGGATTCTTGTTTTGCGGGCTAAATATTACAGGCATGCGAACGGTGGAAGGACAAGGAGCTGCTGCTTCGTTCTATTGCATGAACATTATGTGGAATTCCTGAAGGAAATTATCAACAGCCCAAGTGGCAGCCGCAGCAATAGCACCGTACGCAAGTAATATCGCGGTGCTTGAAATAATGTTGAATTCTCCACATGTGGGAATATCAAATGAGCATATACGCGTATTTATGTTGCCTCTGGTCCTCCTAATTTCACATATTTGTACGTTCGCTGTGCGACAGTGACATGGATGTGGCCGACACAGCAGTTGTTGCCCGCGGAATACCAAGTACATACAGTGGAAAGGTGAAAAGGAAAATACGAACGTTTTTTTTATGCTTAGTCCTTAACGTAGTGGGAGAGATTTAGGGATTGTGATAAAACAGGAAATTTTCGGGAATTAGAAATGGTAGCCTAAAAATGTACATTGCACAGTAGGTGGACTTGTTTCTAGGCGAATGAATGATTACAATTAATCATTTGAGACCTATTTGAATTTTAAATGTGGAACTACATACATATCTAAGGACGTGCGGTTGCATAGATAAAGTCATTCAAGTGTTCGTCGAACCGATAACAAATTGACATACTGTCTCAAGAGTTAAAAGCGGAAAATTGTCAGGATATCTTTTTAGTATTCTCACATATGCATTCGCTGAACCATCAAGGTGTGTCCATCCGTCTTCGGGAAGCAGAACAGCGGACACTGGACAGAGTCTACTAATGCTAGGATTACACCATTGACGGAAAAGCGTAAATCTAGCGTCAATAGTTGTAATAATGGATACCGGGGGACGAGGGTTGGTATGGCCGTGAAGGCTTGTCGGACACCAAGTTTCCAGGAACCACTCTCCGAGGACCACCTGTGACGTGCGCAGGCAGACCAGCTCAGTTGTCGGGAGTAGTGGGGTGGGCGAAACACGGCAGTCACCGGCCTCCTCCATTATCAACAAAGAAAGATTTCGCACGTCTGCCTGTTACTCAAAGAAAAGAAGGCGAAATAACCTATCAAAAAAAGAACAAAATACAAAAATAGAAACCTAACTGTGACGACGAACATCAAACTACCAAAAATACAAAAAAGATACAAAGTCCCGTGCAAGGACACAGGGCTGCATCAGCCAAACTACAATACAAACAGGCACAGAGTCGAAGATATAACAAAGACGGGAATACCGTCCAATCAGGAATGATCCTTCACCTCTACAAGCCAGATGAGACTTCTGATCTAAAACGGCTCTATATGGACCCCAGATGTTATGGGCCCGGCGCGGCCTTGCCCTCCCAACCATGGGCTTCATGCGCCAATGTTGTTGGAAACTCCCAAACTTGACCACGTTGGGTGCCAAATATGTAATGGACGGTTTGGTGGTCATCCGAAGAAGCCCGTGGGGACGGAACCTAAGGTAGCATATGATCGTGAAGATCGGGCTGTGCCATCTGGCGAAGAAAAAGGCCCCTCAACGAGCTAAGCAGCGGCCTATGCTTGCTGTAGCTCAGTTCGGGAGACGTGGCCAGGGTTTTCGCCGCTCGTTGCCCCTGTCCTTTACGTATTAACAAAAATTCGTAGGCCTAGGGAAAACAACACAAACAGGGGAGGTAAAAATGGGGAATGATAAAAAAAATGGGACGATAAGGATGGAATGGTTGGCGGACGGCGCAGATTTCCTAGTGTTCGCGTCAGGGTCCAGGCGTAATGGGACCCTCGGGCTCTAGCTTCGTACCACCGACAGATCCTTACTCATTAGGTGCTGCCATAGATCTTCCGGTGCAAGCAGCACAACCAGACCAGAGTATACTCAATTGCCCTAACCCCTTGTGGGGCATAGCGCGTCAACTGTTCCATGTGGCCCAGTTGACATTTCGGTGGCAGAAACTGGTTTCGGAGAATGCAGTTCTGCACATCCATGACCACGAACGTTGTCGTGGACGGGATTCGAACCCGAAACGCCGATAGTCAAACATGAGACTGATGCCTCAACACACTGCGCTACGGGTCGACCCATAAGAGTATGGTTCATTACATAGTTTTACGCTCGATTGGTGTATTTTAGACAGAAGCGTAAATAGATTGTTCCCCCGATTTATACGATTGACTTAAAAACGTCAATTTTGACAACGTCTACCAAAATGTGGACTGACAAAATTTAAAAAAAAAGTGTAAGCCGCCAACCGTACAATCGAAACGTTTACACGATCGAATTGATCATTGGTTGACGCTTGTTTTCATAAGCGCCAATTGAATTCCCCATAATTCACTTTCCCCAATCGGACAAACCCAGCAAGACATTTCTCTCCGATACCCATTGGAATCGAAAAGTCTTCGATCCTATAGCAGTTCCATTCATCGGTTTGTCTCCGAAGCTGGAAAAATTCAAATGTTCTCGATTATATATCTACCTTTGTCATCGGTTTGTCTCTGATGTGAAAGGAATCGAAATGTCTTCGATCATTCATCGATTCTGGTGATCAATTTGCTTGAAATTTGAATTCATTTTAAAGTATCTTTGGCGACGCATGTTGTCATGTCATCAAGTCCGGAATATGTTTTGTTTGTTTTTGTTTTCTATAAGCCTGGTTACAGTCCGCCGTTAAATGAGAAGTGCCGTGAAGTCAATACAACAATTTTAAACTGGTTCAAAATGAATTTTTCCGTGAAAAGTTTCACGTGAATTTTACACGAGCTTTCACGACACTTTTAGTTTCTGAACGAATTGTATATCCGATTCTACACATTTTTACAGTCATCGATCCGATTCCGATCTCAGTATCGATTCTACATTGACTACAGTCATCGATCCTAATTCGATCTCAGCGTCGATTCTACACTGACTACAGTCATCGATTCTACATCGACTACCGTCATCGATTTTGTATCGATTCCTGTTCTCATTTCCGGTACCGCAAAAGCGGCCATGCACATACAAATATCTCCTACGTTTCATCGATAAGTCATCGATTCCTTAGTAGACAGTCTTCGATCTACGATCGATCAAGTTTCGATTCTTGTCTGACTGGGAAATCACGACGACGACGACGGACGTACGTAAATATTGGTAAAAAAAATTGTTTCAACTTGTTAATAAAACTATTTTCAGTTATGTAGTGATCAAAATCGATTTAGTTTTTATATACGATGTCAACAAAAGGAGCAGCAGCCTTGAACGTGTTTGCAGTATTTTATCAGCAGCATTTGAAAAGAATGTAATCAAAACTTACATGTTGTTTAAAACGAAGAAACACGAGACATTTTCCCAAGAAATTGATCCAATATTGACGTCTCTGATTGACGCACGAGCCGCCAACCACTAGTTGACCCAATTGAGCTGTCGATTGTTGCCTTGTGTTTCAAAAAGGTTCGTTTACATGATTGCTGTAATCGCGTAAATTTTGGTTGATGGATATTGGCAACAATCTAGGGGTCAACCAAATTGGCGTAGATTGGCGTAAAAAAATTGTGCCTTAATGGTCACTCTGCAATACTGAACAATCTGCCTATTTCAGAAGAAACAGATTATAATCCTGCGGTGTATTCTCGCGACAAAGGCTATACTAGCCTAATACCTTCGAAAGTAACGGGAGAGAGTCGGAAATCATAAGCTTTTGCACTCATGGCTTAAAAACAGAAGAGGCGCCGGCGCTGGTTCTGAGAAATTGAATATTTGCTTGTCACTACGTCTTCCAGCTTTCTGTACCTCCTTCCAGCCGGACATCGGTAATTGCAGTACCAAAGTTTTGGCATGGTTTGGTTGTGACATCTTGTCTGCAAACAATATGACTATCTATACCTATAGTCAGACGGCGATCAAATTCCTCTTCCGTAGTCCTCTGCGAGTGCGCCCCCTGGAACGGCAGTGGCCACTGACCATTGCCAACCAATGTCAAGCCACCATTGAGGACGGTTTTATAATTTGGTTGAGGTAAAACTTCTTCCTATGGTTTGGGACGTAAAAATAATATCACGGGCTTTCACTTTGACGGCTTGTCGTGTATGCCAGCAACTTGCACTATCCGAAATCTTTATATGCTAACGAAACGTCAACTATGCCTCGGATAAGGACAGACTCAACGGTTATGACTTTTGGCTATCGTACAATGACAAAGGTTGGGTTCTGGAATGTGCGTACTCTCCTGGACAATAGATCAGAGGGGAGAGGGTTCCCAGAACGCACGATTTCTTCAATTAGAGAGTGAATTTCTGAGATATACATAAATTAAACATAGAGATAAATTCTCCGCTGTTCCACCATCTTATCTCACTAACTCCTAAAGTGAGACAAGATGGTGGAACAGCGGAGAATTTATCCAATGGGCAGAACTGTAATGTTGTACTCCAGTAGAGCTACCGGTAGTGGTCGTGAGTCAGGTGTGGGACTCCTTTTAACCAGAGCCGCGCGAAACTGTCTCTGGGATGCGGTCTCCGACCGAATCATGACCGCCAGGTTCTGGACCAAAATGGGGAACATCTCAATAATATAACGCTCCAACTGAACCTGACAATGTCGGGGCTAAAGACTCCTTCTACGAACAATTAAACGCCGTTCAGAGCAAAACACGTAAAGATGACGTTATAATGGTTATGGGTGATTTGAATGCAAAAGTTGGCGCTGATAACTATTGGCTCAGAAATGTGATGGGGAGCTAGCCTGGAGGCTGCGCCTTTCTCATCATGATTACTGCAGAAGTTGTGAGGACGTTTATGAGGAGGAGAGCGTGTTATTCACTTTCTGTGCCACTGCAGAGCCATGGCGGGCAGGAGGAGGAGATTTCTTGCTTCCTTATTCTTTTACGACTTGGAAGACCTCAACAACGCTAGCGCGAGCAAGTTCAATGGTTTCATTGCTAGCACTGGCTGGTTTTAATACCTAGTTTTTAGAGTAAGGTATAGTGAGTTCCTGGAGGTACCACAAAGGACCCAATTGCGATCCAAATGTGCTGTGACTTATCATGGCAGCCCCTGAATCTAACCTAACCTAAGGTCTACTCAAACCAGTACGGTTGTGGAAGTGGTAACCCATTTACATTGCAGTATATGGGAGTATTTAAACCAGACGCGGTATATCGCGGCGAAGCAGCAGTGTAAATGGGCTCCGCAACCGCTATGGGTTTGGGAGACCTCTACATTGCAGCTTCGCTGTGATATACCGCTTCGGGTTTGAATGTTAACATATACCGCAATGTGAATGGGAACCGCTCTACCGCTAGTGCTACCACGCTGGTTTAGGAAGACCTTAAAACTTTCGGCGGTATCGGTTCCAGGATACATTGGTCTACTTGCGTATTAATATGCTACTGCCGAATTGATGAATATTAATACAGATATATGTCATCTTTTTTCGAATCTGCTACATCAAAAATCAGATATTGTCTTTTCATAAAAACTTTCATAAATTAAGCACAGTAGTATGTGCAAATTCCACCTATCTTATAATGGTTGGAATTCCGAGAAAGGCGTGATTTTTCATTCTTCAAATTGGTTAATTGTCCATAAAATCTCTTGCACTTAGTATGTTGTATGCCTGGACTTTTTGAAATATTTTTATGGCTACTTTATTTGCCGGTCCATTAACCTCCCGACCATATGAGACTTTGCACATAAAATATGACAGTAAAGAGCACAAATAATACTTTCTCTGACAAGACACTATTTATCACAAATTCACACCTCAATTGTGTTAATTTTAATAGTTATCATATTTTTAACACCGTATTTTTAAGCTCTTCTTGTAAAATAGTATAAAATGTGATTTGTTAAGATGCCACTTTCTTCCGTCAGTGCGAATTAGCCGCATTCTGTGAAAAATGCAAACACCATATGGTATGACAGAAGCTGATCATTAAAAAAGGCCCATATAAAATTTGGATTGATTCGGCTGTTATTTATTAGATTGACCGTATAAATTCACATAATGGTATGTCCGTTTATGTCTGTTCACTTTATGGCTCCTTTTAAGTCAACCGTGTGGCTCTTTGTGAACAGCCAAGCTTTGACCGCTTAATATAATCATCATTCATAAAAGCTGTTTTATTTTTGTTAGCGTTCATATGATTTACATGTCCAATCTGAATTCGAAATTTTCCGATTTTTTTTATTGGCTCTAAAAGCAGATTATAAGAAGCAATGTATTAAAAGGCTCGCGTCATTTAAGAGAAATGATTCAATAAAGGTCCGCCTTGGTTTTAAGAGATATAGAACTGGACGACGGACGATATTGTTCGCTAATGCACATCAATTCGTTCACAGATCCATTGAAATTTGTGATTCAATTGTCTTTAAATGCCACCGACAATCCGAGCTAATGGCACCTATAACAATTCAAATGTCCGTTGGGGAAGATGGCAGTAATCTTTAATGCTCATCGATGGAGCATTTTACGAGTACGAAGCGTAACAGTGTAAACTCGCACAAAGAAGGAGGATGGAAGAGAAATGTTCTCGTTTTGTTCTTATGCCGTATCGGTCATCTTCATTTAGAGACCATCTACAAGAACACGGCTAATTCTATCTAAGCGTAAATGTTGGTCGATTGTATCTGAGTTTTAACAAGGAGGTGTGAACAAACATTTTAATGCCTTTCGTATTAAGGTGAAAATTTTCAAATTGTATGGAGGTTATGGGGCTCTTTGTTTCCATTAGAGCATCCTGCCACAGCGGAGCTTGAGGCGACAATGACGAGACCTCATGGCAAGCTATAAAAAAATTGGCCGAAATTTCTAAGAGCACTGAACCCTTCAGCCAAACAGTCACCATAAGTCATTAGGCTTATAACGGTTAGACTAGCTTTAGTCTCAAATGGTGTTTGTTAATAGAAATTTGCCTTGCACTGAACAGGTGATACCTATAGCTTTCTACTCGTAGACTAGTCAAACTTTACAAGGGGTCGATGACCTTTAACTGAACTGCTTTGAACTGCTTTTGAACTGCAACTGAACTGCTTTTGAGCAGCAACTGAACTGCAACTGAAAAGCAGTTCAAAAGCCGTCCAAAGCAGTTCAAAAGCAGTTCAAAGCAGCTCAAAGCAGTTCAGTTAAAGCTCATCGACCCTCTTAGTTATCACGAGGGAATCCCCCCAAGGTCATTGACCCCCTTATCACGAGGGAATCCCTATGTCACGAATTTCTTGGGTCCAAAGTCCAAGTTGGTTAAGAACCACCATATTGCATCTACTGACTAGGACCTGGATCATCGGCGGTTAGAGCTTCCGTTAACGCTAACCAATCCGTTGTCTTCCTCATATGTAGTGGCTCGTCTACATAGATCTCTTCCAATATGAAGAGAACCGGCTTGTGGTCAGAGGAGAGGTCATCTAACACACTGATTCGCACGTTGTGATCGAGGTTGAGCGACAACCCTAAATCGATGATCGTGTTGCGTTGGCGATGGAAGTGTGTGGGTTTTGAGGGACGATATAGCGTGACTCCCTCATCGGTGGTGAACCTAATGAGGTCAACCGAAACTTGGTTGCTCCTTGCGGCGCGGCGTCCCAAAGTTGATGGTGAGCATGAGCATTCAAGTCACCTGCCATAAAGATCGGACCCTGCCTACTTATATCAAAGAGTGCCTTCATGTCAGCGGCCAGATTGAGCGTTCTAGGGGGGATGTACACAGATACCACTGTGAATTCAAGAGACGTAGTTTGCACTTTGATCACAGTTGCTTCCAGTTTATGAAGGCGGGGGGTTGGGATTAGTTGGTGGGGGATGAACCTTTTGATGAGGATAGCCGTGCCTCCTCCTCTACGTACTGCTCTGTCGTTCCTGTACGTGGAATAGTTCGGCATCTCGAAATCCATGCTAGGTTTCAGGAAAGATTCCTGAACCAGCACGATATCGATTCTCACGTCTAGCAGCAGTTGCAACAACTCGTCGTTTTTATGCAGTATCGAGTTTGCATTCCATGTGAGGATTGAGACATGGATGGGGAGGGACATTATTTATGGGGAACGGAAGTGTGTTGTTGGATATTGCGGAAGGCTGCAATCATACCCTGGAACATGTTCTCCATCATGGTCTTGAACATGGACTAAAACTGGTTTTGCACGTTTCCGAATAAGTCCGTGACTTGCTGGGTGTAGGATGTTGTAGCTTGCGCTGGCAATTGCGCTGTCTTTTTCGCTTGGGCCACCTGTGCAAACGACCTCCTGACGATCACCGGCGAACGTGGACATCCCCCATAGCTCGCAGGGTGCTGGCCCCCGTAGTTGACACACTTAGGTCTGTCGTCAGTCTTCATTGCGCACTGCGAAAAGTGATACGCCCCATCACATTTCACGCACCTGGGCGTCGCGTGGCAATTGCGCGCTGAATGACCGTAGTGCTGACAGTTTTGCCATTGCGCCGGCCCGCTGCGTTCGTTCGGAGTCTCAACTTTGACTGTTAAGTTGCAGAGTCCACCAGGTCCTCCCTCACCTCTTCCGCCTCTATGCCGTGCAGGCCTCTAATGATCACACCTAGACACCTGTCCTCGGGCAAGATGTACGTGTGGTACTGTATTTTCCTCTCGGTGACAAGCTTTGTCATGGCTCTATGGTCTTTTATTGTCTTTGGTGTAATTTGCACCCCCAAGTACACCCACACTGAATTGAATGTTGTGGTGCTTAAATATTTTAGTGAGGGAAGTCCACTGAGCTGTCTCACGGAGATTGATGGGGACCACTTTGGTACTGGTTTCGGGTGTCTGGTCCGGTGGTGTTGTGGCCTGGACCTTCGGTGCTTCTGCAGCAGCCTGAGGTTTCGGCGGTTGTGTGAGGGGAATTTTGGCCTTTTCTGAGGCCGGCTCTGTCGTGGCAAGTGTCTCTGGCTTGGGGAGGGGTGGAAAGTTGGGATCTTCTGCACTTTCCCCCTCAGAAGAAGCGCACGTGTCCATTTCGCTGTCTTGGCTAGGCAAGGAAGACGTGGCAACGAAATGGGCGATTGGAACATTTGACCCCTACAAATTTTTAGCACAGATGGAATTTTTCCAGCCCTCTTACAAACAGAACAGGAAGAACTTATTCCTACACCTTGTTAGCATCTTTAGAAGTAGCTTCGCGCTGGATCACATACCCAATGCCTGCAGATCAGTGAGGGTAGTTTTCATTCCCAAATGGGGCAGCAGACAAATGGATGATCCTAAATCCCATCAACCCATCAGCCTGACATCGTTCATGCTGAATAGCATGGAGAAGATCCTCGGCGCTCACATCAGGACATCGCTCCATGTGAGAAATCCACTTCACCTCAGACAATTTACCCATCGACCCGGCAAATCAACTAAAACGGCTCTCCTCAACCTCGTTATCGAAATTGAAGCGGCTATGTCAGCCAACGAAACGGCATTGTGTGCGTTTCTTGATATCGAAGGGACATTTGACAATACCTTCTTCGAATCCATTGAAAGTGCCCTTCGAACGAAAGGAGCCGATCTCACCACCACAGTCTGGGTGGAATGTATGCTGTCCTCAAGAAAGGTCATCACTGCGGTATGAAACTGTACCCTCTCAGCAAACCTCATGCGGGGATGCCCACAGGGCGGATTATTATCTCCCCTCCTGTGGTGCATCGTAGTCGATAGTTTGATGTGGAAACTATCCTCAATAAAGTTTTCCACACAAGGTTACGCGGACGACTTGGTGATCAGGTTAGGGGCAAATTTGAGAAAGTTCTGCCCGATATCAATCAAGGTGCGCTACGAGTAGTTCAAGAATAGTGTGATAACATCGGTTTACGTGTAAATCCTTCGAAGGCTGTCATAGTGCCATTCACTAGGAAGAGGAAACTCAGGACACTCACGCGTCCGCTCATATACAACTCTGCTATAAAACTGATGTCAATCTTCAAGTATTTGGGTTTACCTTGACACTAAGTTATCCTGGGCAGAGCACCTTAAAGTGACTTCCGATAAAGCAAAGCTCTGTGGATCTGCAGACAATATGTCGGCAAGACATGGGGGACTAAGCTCCACAGAAATGTGTGGTTCTATAAAGGAATCGTCAGACCTATAGTATCCGTAGATTATGGTGTGGTGGTCTAGTAGAAAAGAGCCACTAGCTCAGCCGGTAGAACGGCTATGAATAAAATTCAGAGACTTGCCTTCAATGCCATCACTGGGGCCATGCACTCTTGTCCAACTCGACCTTCCGCCGAGGATATAAATTAAAGCGTTAAGTTCACTTGGCTGGTTGAAAAGTGACAAGGTACTTGGCATGCCAACGAATTACCTTGTGAAAGATGATGGATGGGTCGTGGCCCATAAAAGAGCCACAAGCACTACGACAATAAAACTATTGTGCTATGCCCGGATCCTGGAGACCAGGACCAAATTTGCGTATCCTATCTGCTCATCTCGATAATCGACTGAAATGGCCGAGTATGATCGAGGCCACGTCCTCGGCCATGGGGTAGGCAATGCTGAAGCAAACAGTTCGACGGCAAGCAAGAGCGTCACATTCACAGAGGATGTGCTCTGAGGTTTCGTCGTCGTCCTCACAGAAACAACAGCTTGCATCCGAAACGATGCGCATTGTCTTGAGGTGACTTCAAAGACGAGAGTGACCTGTGAGAAGTCTACACATAATTTTGACCCTGTTTCTGCTCAGGCTGAGTAGATCAAGGGACCTGTTATGAGAGTAGCCCACAATTAACAATTTTGACCTCACACCTGGGAGAGCCTCTCACAGAGAGGCAGCTTTGTCTCGCTCCCATTCCCTAATCCGCTGCCCGACAAGGCAGATAGGTATACCGCAGAAAGGGTTTGGCCCAATGTAGGGGGCCACAGATGGCCGTTTGGTAAGCTCGTCTGATTGTCCATTACCTACCATATTGAAGTGCCCAGGAACCCAGTAGATTGTGAGGTTGTTAGAGGCCCCGACTATGTTCAGGATATCTTGACAGGAGTTCACTAGCCTTGAGTGAATTGCTGGACTAGTCTATCGGCTATCGGCAAAGACTCCTATCAAAGCAGCTATCAAAGCGCTAATTTCACTATCAATTCTAAGCTGATACTGGCTTGTCAAGAAGTTCTCCATAGTGTAGGCTCAACGAACAAACTCACACTTTACTGGGTCTTTGATCATTCGGGCGTCAACGGAAGAGAGGCTAGCAAACCGAGCCTCCGCTGTCCCCATCTACGGCCCAGAAACCACATGGGAGGCCCTCCGAGGCCTTAGGCGGACCAAGCTGTTTATTTCCAGTAAATCACGCGTTCGTACCTTGGAATTGCTCCGGTAGAGCAAGAACAGGGTCAGAATAATTTGTGGAATCTTAACGGGACAGTCGCGTTTGAGGGGTCAAATTAACACCATGCATAGTGTATCAGACGCTAGCTGCCGCTTTTGCGAGGCCGGCGATGAAACCTAACAGCACATCCTTTGCGAGTGTGAAGGTCTTACTCAAAGACTTATCGAATGCTTCGGCGTAATATTTCCCTTGGCCGATGATATCTCTTCTATAAAACCTTGCCAGATCAGTCAATTTATCGAGAAGAGTCGGCTGAATCTTTTGATTTAGCGTAGCTTCTCGATAGAAAGGGCAATAGCACAATCTCTCCCCTCTGTGGGGCATAGCGCGTCAACTGTTCCATGTGGCCCAGTTGACATTTCGACGGCATAAACTGGTTTCGGAGAATACAGTTGCCAGCATGCACCTCCTGCACATCCATGGCCACGAACGTCGTCGTGGACGGGATTCGAACCCGAAACGCCGGTAGTCAAACATGAGACTGATGCCTCAACACACAGCGCTACCGGTCGCCCCTCATGGTCGCAGTGCTTGTGATTGCAATACGACCCACGGCTCACCTCCTTTATCTATCTTATCTAACGCGTGGTCTAACGGTTGGTTGGCTAACGTGTAAAAAGCCCCATATACTGTTCTCGTCATGGGCTCCTTACAGTCGCCTGGGGTTAAACATGTTAACATTCTGGACATAACATCAGTTCCGCCCGCGGTGATGATCTTAGAGAAAACTCTAATCGGTCTGTTTATTTGTCTAACCTGTTTCAGAATCAGAACCAACCAAGCATAATATCACATGCATGTGAACCAGTTATGATGTGATGGACGCGAACGTGGAGAACATAAATGCGAACTTCGACGGCAACAACACGCGTTCCTCAAGATATAAAACGATACTAAGGGCGGAAGGAGTAGGCACGTATTCTTTTATGAATGTAATTTTAATGCTAGCGTTGTAATAAAGTTTTGACAACAATCTCACAGCTTGTAATTCGTCCCAATGGAACTGTTAAAAGGTTTACCTGGCACAGCGGCTATGTCTAATACCGAAGCGGGATAAGAGTACGTAACATACAGATACCATCATCGCCTTCTCTAAAGAAAAGAGAATTTTACCTATTCGTACAGACCAAACCTACTTTTCATGCCTTTCTCCGTATGAAATTGAGATCCTTGAATGTGATACGTTTTACATTTGGTACGTTCCGTGCGTGCAATTGCTAAAAAGTGTGGAAAAAAGGACGCGAATACATATGCCGGGCTTCATTTCAAAACAAATTCAAAATTCACGTTTGCTCGTTGGTAATTTGTCATCTCTACACTCTTCTCAAGACGTATCTGAAGAGAAGAAATTACGAACGACCAAGTGATAGCTAAGTAGTAATATTAGCTAAACAATACCTTTGTGGAATATCAAATGCACTGACAGAAGAGATCTCTGTCGGATCATTGCTTGCCGTAACGATGATGCAGCCACCACCGCAAACAGTACTCAGTAACTTTTGCAGGTGTCGGAAAAGCCATGACTGATTGGGATTGTTTCGTTATAGCTCTTGATGAACATTATGATACACGATTCGTCTCAGCTACTGAAGTTGCATTTGAATTGCTGCAATTCGCGGCTACTTATGAAAATGATGTCTTATTTTCATGTTAAAAGATGAAAGGCGCCGCCGATGTGTGTGCAGTTATGCAAGTTTCCGCGTATTTTGTATGGTGAGCACATGACAGCACTTTTAAGTCAAATTTACATCTCAAACAAAATTAGCGAGTTTTACATTCAAATTAGCGATGCTTCAACCTAAATTAACGGTTTTTCAAATCAAAGTGACAATTTTCCAAAACAATATTAAACTTTTAAGAAAAACTTATCAAGAACTTAAATAACGTAATACTCATTTCATATTATTGTATAATACATAATATAAAGACGGAAACTCTGCTTCGGTTCCGAGTCCACAGCGTGGATACCCTAGACCTGGGCTAGACCTATAGTCCAGACTACGAACGAAAAATGGGGGGACAAAAATCGCGTAGTTTTAAAATTGTGCACAATTGTTAGGGAATACGTGCTCCAAAGTCCCCGATGATAATCCGGGTGCGGAAGTGTAGGAGAGAAGTTGTCATAAGTCCTTTATTCCATTTTCTTGATTATTTTGAAAACTTAGGATGCGAAAAATGTCCCAATCAAAGTACATTAAACATTATGCCTAGTACTATATTCGTAGCGAAACGAAACGAAATGTCAAATCCCATATATATGTATATTCTAATTATATTTCGTTACCTTCGGCCTACGAACATTTTCGTTCCGCACTTTAGTACGCAACAGAAATTGTTTTTTAATGAAATTCGGTAAAATTTTAGCGGCTTTTGTGAAAAAAAATAAAACAAAAATATTTTTTTTTCTAAATAGGTTTATTGGGTCTTGAAACTTACTGTCAGGTGAACGTTGACTTTATTACAGAATGGTTGAAAAATCGGGAAAACCAGTATTTTGTAAAACTCGTGCTTTTCTTTGAAAATTTCCACATGGAAAAGTTGATGCGCTATGCCCCAATAGAGGGTACGGCAAACAGTATATATAGATTTGTACATTTTGCGTCTTGAAAGTACCAGTGCGCGTGGAAAAAGAGATAAATCATCCCAAAGTTCAGCAATAAGTAACTTCTTGATCAACGAAACCATATTAAAATACTGCACACACAAAGTAGCAGTAGGCCCATTTTCCTTGGCACAATGCCAATTCATTGGCCAGTTTGTTTTGAACTGATGGAGTTTTAAATTTTGAATCTTCTTCCTTGCCCTTTCATACCACTCTGCGGCTTCACGTTGCTCTGCCTGTGGTGTTGGCACTTCGCCCATTCTGGCGGTATAATCTCAGCTTCCTTCTGCAGGCAGCTCGGTCTTAGATCGTATCATCGCCAAGATTAACGCGTTGTTGTCGCTTTTTCATCTGATCGATCCATGTGTGTTTCCGTCTGCCTCGGGGTTTGGGTCCAGCAAATGGAACATTCGTTGATAGTGCCTTCATGATAGGGTTCTCAGGCGGACGCCTTAGAACGTGGCAATACCAATCCATACGACGATCTTCGAGCTTTTCAGTGATTGGTTGCCCAACGAACAAGCTGCCTCGGATGTAGATACTTTTGATACGATCCTTTTTGGTCACACCGGCTGATATCCGTAGCATTTTCATCTCGGTCGCAGTCATTTTGCTTTCATATGTCTTGTACATAGTCCAACATTCAGACGCATACATGAGTGCGGGACGAACCACCGTTTTGTACAACTTGCCCTTAAGCTTTCGTGGTATTTTCTTGTCGCAGAAAACTTCAGAGTTTTCTCGCAACTTCATCCAACCGACACTGATGCGATATTTGATGTCGTCATCGCAGGTAGCTTCTTTGTTGACTATCGAGCCCAGGTATTTGAACCTTGTACAGGACTTCAACTGCTCTCCTTTAATGTAAATATCTGGTATCGGTCTCTCTGGATCTGAGAAAGGACAGCAAAGGTACTCAGTCTTTGGTATGCCAATCCTCAGTCCATGATCCTCCAGTATCTGAAACCACTTATTCAGTGCAGCCTGCAAAGCAACAATGTCTCTGCTACCCAGGACAATGTCATCGGCGAAGAGAAGGGATATTTCCAGGCCGTCAAAGATGAGTGTTAATAAAAAGAGCATGATGATGTTGAAGAGCAAGGGACTCAATACACTGCCTTGCTGAACTCCGACTTTAACTGGAAATTCTTCAGACTCACCAGCTGTGCATCTAACTTTAGTAGTTGTCCCATCATACATGTCTTGTATCATCTTTACATATGGCTCGGGGACCACAAGTGCTCTTAGGGCCACCGATATCAGATCACGAGGAACTCTGTCGAAGGCTTTTTCCAAATCGATGAACACAAAGTGCAAGTCCGCCCGTGCATCACGATGCTTTTCCATCGTAACATGTATGCACTGAATAGCATCGACTGTGGACCGCCCCTCCACAAAGCCGCATTGATTGTCATCCAACCGTACAATCTCTTCCAATCGATTGCAGACAACCCGCTCGTAAGTCTTCAATGTGTGAGATGTCAACTTGATTGCCCTATAGTTGTTGAGCTTGCGTGATTCACCCTTGTTCTTATAAAACGGGAGAAGGAAGCTTTTTCCGAAAGCGTCAGGCATCGGTTGCCCTCTTTTAATTTTGTTGAAAAGAACAGTGAGCCATCTAAGCCCGACATGATTCACCTTCAACCAAAATTCCAAGGGTATTTTGTCCGGTCCAACTGCCTTTCCGCGTTTCATCTGCATCATTGCCTTCATCAACTCCTCCACTGAAAAATCAGCGATATCAGTGGTGTTTCTCCAAATTTAAATTTGGAATAAGGGATCCAAAATGAGCAATATTCTGGTCGTGCTGCTTTTACCGGCAGATCGAATGCAGCACCTGATGAGTAGTGATCTGTCGGTAGGACGAAACCAGGGCTCGAAAGTCCCATTACACCCGGACCCCGATTCGAGCGCGAGGACATCTGAGTCATCCGCCAACTATTCCACCCGCCCCATTTTTCTATTATTCCCCATTTTCGCCTCCCATGTTTGTGTTGTCTTCCCCAGGTCTATGCATTTTTATTACTATGTAAAGGACAGGGGCAACGATGAAAATCCCGCCCACGTTTTCCAAAGTGAGATACAATAAGCATAGGCCGCTGCTTAGATCGTTGAGGGGCCTTTTTTTTGCACTAGATGACACAGCCCGACCATCACGGTCACTATGCTACCTTAGACTTCGTCTCCGCAGGCATCTTCAGATGCCCGCCAACTCGTCAATTACATATTTGGCGCCCAACGTGAGGCCTTGGTACCCTTGTGTGTGCTTTTGGTTAATTAGGCACAAGATTTTTTTTTAGAGTAGTAAGGGCAGCGAGATGGCAAAAACATCGCTCACATCTCCCGTCACTGAGCTACAGAAAGCTCGTACCGTCGCCTTCAAGCTCATGAGTTTTTGTCAGATAGTGGTTCACGGTCACTTCGGCAAACCTTTACTCTGCCCCCATGTAGACTTCTGTGTCCGCCAACACCTATCCGTTACGTATGATCTAAAGCGGAACAAAACAATGTGTGGAGCCTTCCCATAAAGGAGCAAATCGAACGTCACGGAACTTTGCTGATGATTTTCTTCAGCAGCAAATTTCAGAGCAGTGTACATTGTGCTCAAGTATCTAGTGGTATAATTTATAAATGGGAGAGGCTTAATAATACATTTACCAGTATTTATTGACTTACATATTCTCTCCGTGAGACCCTTCCACTCTGGAATCACTGGCACTTGTTCAGTTTTCTCCAACGAGTTGAGTCAGTTACCATAATACGTCAGAGAGGCTGGGTGAAAATATGTCAAATGGAATGGGATTTACTGCGTTCAAGTAATGTGAAACTATTTCGTGTAATAACTTTTGACATGGATATGTCTTATAGCTGGGGGTCATCCTAAAAATCTGTCCGTCACACGAAATGTCTGTTTTTCTACTCGGGGGTCAGAAGAGGAAACAAGCCCATTGAAAATTTTTCCGAGTTATATGAATGTAGTTAGTGGCCGATCCTCAGTCAATCCGAGTCAGTCATCAAAGGGAACTCACGAAAATCTAAAAACATCGCGTCATGAACTGACTAAACAACCAGGCACCCATAACACAAGTCAACATCATTCAACTGCCATCCCCTCGTGATTCAAATCTGCTCACAACACCAGCCACATCCAGACAACCTGTCTCCCTCACTCGTGCACAGCGCTATGGCTCCTCCTTCATACTAATCTTTTTGTTTTCATCAATTAGTCACTAACCTGACTCAGTAAGAAAATCGTTGGGGTAGGCCGGGAAATAGCTTCAACTTCACACACGCACACACACATACACACACACTCGTATGCACGCAATGGAGAGACGGTTAAGTCGAAGAAGTTCAATGGATGGGTGTTACTTCGTCATCGGCGACAGTGCGAAAGAGATGCTTGCTCCACGGACCTTGGACTACACTTCCGCGGCGGATCCACCCCTTTGTTGTGATGGCCAATCCCATCCAGCCGACTGAAATCAGTGTCACCAAGGTCACCAACGTGTTTTTCCCGTGAGATGTAAGGAACTTACGACCGTACTTGTATCGCACATACCGCGTACTATCCCGATCGATGATATATCAACTAACAGTGCACAATTCTGATTTATATTACGTTTACACTATCCCTAGATTACTTCATCTGCTGCTTAATCTGGGCGTCCCCAGATTACTTCATCTGCAGCGTAATTTGGGTGTGGCGAGTTTAAAATTGTATGTATTTGACAGTTACAGATTAAATCAACCGGCACAGATGAAGTAATCTGGGGATAGTGTAAATGTAATATTAGTGAGGAGAATAGTGCAAATGATGCAGTTTGTGCAGCGCGGATAACGTAAACGTTAATGCAATAAAATTGTGTTGTCGCGCTTACCGTCTTTAGACTTATATTACGTTTACAGTATCCTCAGATTACTTCATCTGCGCCGGCTGACTTCATCTGCAACTGTCATATACATACAATTTTAAACTCACCACACCCAAATTACGCTGCAGATGAAGTAATCTGGGGATAGTGTAAACGTAATATTAGACGAGTACTATCTAAGTATCTAATAGTAAGTGTGTTTAGCTAGACCGCGGCTTGACGCGATCGATCGCGGATTTACGTACTAACGAAGCACAGGCGCATATAAAATATATAGAGTGTATGATCGCTTGATCCAATACACGGGGCAACGGTTGGGTTAATTTGTATTCTCCTGTACACTATGCGGGACGGTATGTCTTTAAAATGATACAAAGGATCTACACTGCATGCAGATACATCGGCACATGGATATGTCTTATGCCTACCGAAAGCGTGGGACGTGTTTTGTCGAATGATTTCATCCAGTATAACTATACTGGGATCTTTATAAAAAATGATACAAAGTATCTACACTGCATGCAGATATATCGGAACATGGATATGTCTTTGGCTACCGACTGTGTGGAACCTGTTGTGCTGAAGATATCGACGTAAGTTTTATAAAGATCCCAGTATAGTTATACTGGATGAAATCATTCGACAAAACACGTCCCACGCTTTCGGTAGGCATAAGACATATCCATGTTCCGATGTATCTGCATGCAGTGTAGATACTTTGTATCATTTTCTTCAGGTTTTCGAATGTCAGCAGTTTCATGACACCTAACTCACCTACTTCTGGGAGTTGTCAGCCTAGTGATGTTATATGCTAAAGGAAGAGCTTTAGTTGGTGTGATACACTCCACACACTTAACTTACAAAAAGTATTAAACCCGTCAATAGTGGCAACACGAAAATCTACATTGCCAAAACTATATTGGCAAAATCAACCCTCCGAAAGTCTTTGTGGTTGACAAACTCGTGAACGATGTTACTTAATTGCCCTAATATAGCGCATAGCGCGTCAACTATTGTAGTTTCGGAGAATGCAGTTGCCAGCATGCACCTCTTGCTCCCACAATTAGCCGCTTACCTGCGACAAGTCGGGAGAAGCGCAGGCATATACAGCCGCCCTTGAAGAAATACCGAAACCTATGCTACACAACATCGGCAAAATAAGCGTACACGGTTTTTGGGAAGAACTAAAAAGTTCTGTCAAGGAAGCCGCAGAGAAGGTCGTGGGACATAAAGCTCGCAGAGTGCGAAATGATCGGTTCGACGGAGAATGCCAAAAACCACTTAACGCAAAGAACGGAGCTTAGAGACAATGTATCCAACGTGCAACTAGAGCTAAGAGAGAGAAAAATATCACGAGCTACAGCGAATATCAAATAGAATAATTAGACGTAAGAAACGAAAATTCTTTGACGAGCAGTTGCTGAACATTAATGATAACCTAGCTAATAGAAACACCAGACAAGCGTACAGACTAGTAAACACGATTAAGAATGGCTATCAAAACAGGACTAGCTCCGTAAGGACAAGGATGGAAACATTATCACCGACACCGATAGCATCTACAAGTGATGGGCGTCCTATTTCGAAGAGCTTCTTAATCCCGCATCCCACGTATCCATACAATAAGCCCTAATCGTTAACGATATGATCGATCATGGCCGACAGTAGAAGAAGTTGACCTCCCCTTGCAGTCACTCCGACCAACTAAAGCGCCGGGCGCTAACCAAATTACAGCCGAACTGCTAGAATCTATGGAACGGGTTTATTAAATGCAATACACGATCACGGTCAAGCAGACCCTGGAAAAGTGCTAAGAATGCCGTTGACGTGTACCAAATTTTTGTTGATTTTAAGCAAACATACAACAGTATCGATCGTTGTGTACCATATAATATCATCCTGCACTTTGGTATACCAATAAAATTAATACGATTAACAAATATTACGATGACCAACTCCGTCTCACAGGTCAGGACCCAAAACAGGCTAACTGGTCTCTTTGAAATACGTACTGGACTGAAGCCAGGCGATCGAATGACTCCGACGCTCTTCACCCTGGCACTTGAATACGCCATCTGGGTCAAGAGTGCGGACAACAGCGGCACACTACTCTTCTAAGTTGACGCAGTTGATAGCGTGTGCTGACGACACAACATGTCCCGAAACCTGCCCGACACAAGAGAACTTGTAAATAAGCTTGACACGGCTACAAAAGAAGTTGGACTATGCATTAACCAGAAAAGAAAGAGATATGGCCCTGATCATAGGCTGTGATCCCAATGCGCACAACACTGTGTGGGGCAGCACAGATGACTATCCCAGAGCTGCTGCAGCTGCTAGAATTTGTGGAAAGGTACAATCTGTTGGTAGCAAACAAGGGGGTCGCTCCCACCTTCGTGGATGCACGAAAGGCTGAGGTGATCGACATTACCCTAAGCTCTGTTAATATGCTTGACAGAGTTCTGAATTGGAGAGTGGTGGACAGGCTAACCATGTCTGATCACAGGGCTATCTAGTTTGAAATTCTGTATGGCAGAAAACGGAGTAGCGAACGCAAACATGGAAGAGTGCCAAAAAAAACTGATCGTGTTAAGTACAAGACATATTTATTGGAACAAGTCGAGGATATTCAAGACGGAATACATCGGAGTACGGTCGAGATAGAGCGAACAGTGGAACAACTGAACTCCGCTATTAATCGCGCTTTCGAACACGCTTGTCCCTCCACAGTAATGGACGAAGAGGACCCAACACCATGGTGGAGTAGGGAACTGGAGTCTATGAAAAAAGAGACAAGGAAAGCCTTTAACCGTTACATGGGGGAGAGAGACTCTCACTCTTGGGAACTATACAAGCATAAAAAGAGGGAGCCGAAAAGAACCTTACGTCTTCGGAAACGAAATACGTGGAGGGAATTCTGCTCTAGCATGGGCGCTCTACTAGATAGGATCCGGAATATATTCGTCGCCTGTCTTTCAGCAGGCTATATTCCGAAGGCATGGAGGGAGGCTAAAGTGGTCTTCCTGCCTAAACCGGGAAAGAAAGACTTTACAGAGGCAAAGTCCTTCAGGCCGGTTAGCCTTACATCATTCCTGTTGAAAACAATGGAAAAAGTGTTGGTGGACTACCTGGAGAATACCACGCTAATGTATAGTCCTCTGAGTAGGTGCCAACATGCTTATAGAGCAGGCAGATCTACGGAAACCGCTCTACACGAACTTGTTAGAGTTGCAGAGAGAGAGATTAACAATGGCGGGATCGCTATGTCTACTTTTATGGATATAGAGGGTGCTTTTGATAAAATCTCCTTTACCAAACTAAGGAACGCCCTGACTGAGCGGAGGGTTGATTATATTATAATTAAGTGGACCGACTCTATGCTTAAGCAGAGGGCGGTAAATCTTAGCATTGGATGTGACAGAATACGGGGTAAGGTAGTCCGAGGATGCCCACAAGGAGGTGTTCTTTCGCTTCTACTGTGGAACATCACCGTGGACAGTCTTCTCTGGAAGCTGGACTCGATGGGCGTACACACTGTAGGATACGCCGATGACTTGGCACTTACGGTCAGTGGAAAGTTCATGGACACAATTCTTGGTTGCATGAGACAAGCTCTCAAAGTAACCGAAGAATGGTGTAATGAGCAAGAGCTAACCATAAACGCTAGTAAATCAAACACTATGATTTTTACTCGTAAGAGGAAAGACATAGAGATAACTCCCTTACGGCTTTTTGGCTCGGAAATCAAGGTGTCCAAGGAAGTGAAGCATCTAGGAGTTACCTTAGATGCGAAACTAACTTGGAATGTTCACGTTGATGAAAAGATCCAAAAAGCGAAAAGGATTTTGCATCAATGTAAGAGAGTGTGTGCTCGTAGGTGGGGAATTTCACCTAAAGCGACACACTGGATTTACACAATGATGGCAAGACCCATTCTAGCCTACGCATCAGTGGTATGGTGGCCAAAAGCCATGCAGAATACCACAAAGCAGAAGCTGGATGGGGTACAAAGGATAGCTTGCGTAAGTATATGTGGTGCAATGTGCACCACACCAACGCGAACAATGGAGGCATTGCTGGGACTGCCGCCGTTGGACTTATTTATAAAGAAAACGGCGGCGCTTTCGGCAATACGCATGGAAAGGGATGCCATGTGGCATCGCTTTGGAACTAGCAGCGGTCATAAGAGCATCCTAGACATTGTTCATGATGAGGTCAGGGAGACTCTAATGCGGGTAGAAGGCATGAGTATACGTAGGGTAGTTGAAAGACCACACAAGACTCACATTGCAGATGGAAACACACACAATGAATGTATGTACAATGACATCAGCATTTTTACTGATGGCTCTTTAATGGACGGGAAAGCGGGGGTGGGGTTTTACTCTGAAGACCTAAGCCTAGCATGTGCGCTTAGTCTAGGAGGGTATGTGTCCGTATACCAGGCAGAGATGCTTGGCTTGTTGCATGCGTTTGACCACCTGCTTGAAGGTCAGGTGCGGGGGAAGAAAATCCTTATTGCACTGGACAACCAATCGGTGATCAGACGCATGCAGCAGATGAACATAAACTCTAAACTGGTACTAGAGTGTGTCCGGAAGCTCAACACGTGTGCCTCAGAAAATGAGGTTACGCTGATGTGGGTAAAAGGACACATAGGTACAACAGGAAATAAGGCGGCGGATGCCCTAGCAAAACAGGGATCTGCGGCAACTTTCATTGGCCCAGAACCCAGAGTTGCTCTGGGGAACGGCATGATTGGAGCGAAGGTGCGGGGGTGGATGGACTCCATGCATCAACAAAGATGGCAGGAGCTAGTCACTTGCAAACAAGCTCGGAATGCAATGATCAGCCCTTTAGGCAGGGAAGCGAGAAAGGTACTGAGTTATAAACGGAGTACCCTAAGCTGGATAACTGCCTTGGTCACAGAGGATGGTAATTTTAAGGCTCATCTGGCCAAGATGAAAATCGGGGAAGATGACGTTTGCAGGCTATGCCTGGAGGAGGCCGAGACGGCAGCACACATTGTGTGCGAATGTCCAGCACTGGCTAGCACGAGGTTAAGGATCACAGGCAAGCACACGATAAGTGTGGAAGCCATGAGTGAACTCAGCCTTAAACAAATGCTAGCAATAACACGGGACTCAGTGACGAAGAAAGAGGTCGACAACTATCAGTCGACATCTGGAAGCCACTGATGACCGGGAGGGGGCGAAAAGGGACCCAAACGTTAGTGGTCCGCTTCGGCTATCCCCCAGAATATAATAATAATGCATTAACCAGGATGGAACAAAAATAATGATGCAATCAAAAACAAGGACGCCGGGACCTCAGCATCGAATTGGTAGACCAACTTCACATACCTGGGTAGTAACCTGTCAAAGGACGCTAATGACTGAAAACTGAAACTGACGAAATCAAGCGACGGATACAACTAGCAAATAAGACTTTCTTCTCAGTCCTCCCAATAATAAAATCGAAGCCTGTGCACAGAAAAACTGAGCGCCACATATACAAAACCATCATGCGACCTGTGCTAAGCTATGGCTGCAAAAGCTGGGCCCTAACTCAAGCCTCCAAAAACATGATAAACACTTTTGAACGAAAGGTCTCTCGGCGAATTTTCGGAGCAGTTTGTGATCGAAATGGATGGGCATCCGGTACAACCATGAGCTGTACGAACTGTACGATGAGCTGCAATTTTCGAGAGTCGTCAAACTACAACGTCTATAGTGGGCAGGACATATATAATGAATGGAAAATGACCGCATGTCTAAGAAAACATTCAATAGACGCGTCGACGGAACAAGGATGCGAGGAAGCCCGAGGGTTCGTCGAAGACTCAGTAGATGATGACGCCGAACAATTGCTGGGCTTCCAAAATTGGAGGATGCGGTCACTTGACCGAGATAGTTGGAGGACGACGTCGGGCTGCTGCGCCATGATAATGATATTTACAAAATGTTCCTGGAGGGGGAAGTTTCTCGGTGAAGTGGATGACGGAAAGTTCCAGTTGTTGTTTATAATGATATGATGCACTAAATCGCCAGCGTACAAGTAGATTATTGAAGCTAATTGAGTCAAAATTTCGTTGAATAAAATACCAACATCATAAGGGATTTATAGGGGAAGTAAAAGTTCGAGGTCTGATAGTTGAAATTATTGCATGTGATATTGTTATTAACTTATTTCTAACTTTCGTACCAACTTTTTTCTTTCCAGCAATGTCATCAATTAAAGACATGAGCGATTGCGACACCATCTCCTCGGCTTTGCTGAGAAGATCGTCAATAGGCAGAAATACAGTAGTGTCATATCCAAATGATTGTATATCCTGCAATATTGTTGCACCAGTCATTCATTCATCCGTTCATTTACTCAACTTACATCACAAAGGAGATTATTTGTAGTAAAGCATTAAAGAAGATTTTCTTATATGTTAATTTGTTTTGAAAAATCAGACAACTGATTCCAAAAATCGCTCATTCAATTTGAAAAACGTTGAATGATTTCGTACAATCGTTAATTTGATTTGCCATGGGGCTAAATTGTAAAACAAAAATTTTAATTTGATTTGAAAAAGCATTAATTGGATAGGAAAAAGCCCTACATCTTTTGAAAACTCGTAACGTTGATAATTTGAAAAAGTGTCAATTTGTTTGCCATGTATTGTAGTGAAAAGATTAAATATCGGTCACATACAAAACTGTCTATTGTTGGATTTTAAAATTACCCACTCTACTGATAACTATGTATAATAACTCAATTTTTCACTTCATTTATTTCGAATAGGCCATTATTCTATTTGAAATTCACGAAATTATAGATAATGACATTAAATATGTTTACGTTTTCAATCATTTACTTTATAATGTGGAAATCCTTTAACCGCATGCCGAAACAAATCAAATATACTGACAAATCTCGATGCATTGGTCAAACAGAACGTGTACACACTCCAATCTAATTAAAAGTACATACATACGTTCCACTACGAACGATTATTATTAGTCTACATGAACGGACCATTCCACGTTGGCCCATTAATGAATATAGAACAATACTAGCACAATAATTCTCCTGTTAAAAACTGAAATTCAAATGGACCGGCCTCTTTTGCATTCACATTTAGAATTTCACACTTTTCAATAATAGGCCCGTTCTTTTCATTCGAACAAAGATCAGGAGTGAAAAGAACGGCATGGATCATGCGACAAGCTGACATAAACAGCCACCATACAGATACTTCGTCGTATCGCGTCGTGGGGGCGAGTTATGGGCTCGATATAGAAAGGTATAGACGCGAACAGCCGAGAAATAAGTTGACGTTGAACCAATTGACTTTCAACTCTGATCCAGATGTGATCCAATACGAGACCTGGACCAACCACGACCAGTCGTTTTGAGAATGAGCTTTTGATCCAGTGCAATGAACGCGGCTAATAATATCCCGGTAATGTTTATTGCCATCTCAGCATCTATTGGCAGTGTAGTGTATAGTCCACCACATAGGCCGGCGGAATCGATATCTCGCCGTGTGTCTCTTTCATAGAAATCGATAGCTACTAAAATGAGCTTATCATATTCATCGGGCATAAATCTCATGGAAATGACAAATAAAATGGAGAATGAATTTTACACTATTCGGCGCGGATAAGCCATAAGTAATCGTTTTATAATTAAATGATGATAAGTTAGGGGTCCACTCAGCTCCATTCATTTCCCCAATAGCTACGGTACGCCATCACACGACCAGGGCCATTTCTTAGCCGTGCGATTTAAATATATTTTTTTTTGTTTGAGAAGATTATTGAATTATGTTGTAATAACATTATATCACTTTATTTATTGGAGGTCGTCTAGGTGATGAGAGGATCACTATCTTGATATCATAATTCGAAATCATCAAAATTTAATATGACATAAAGCGTGTATTAACAGCGGGATCATAAACCTTTCGACCGCTATAAGCTCTGAAACATGATCAGTTTTTGAAAAACGTTAATATGTACGAGTATAACCAGTCCATTCGGATACAGTTAAGTGGTGATGTGTTTTGCGTAAACCGCTATCAGTTACGCTGGAGCTCCACAAGTGACGATTCTTTCATCGATGCTGATTAAAATCAGTAAAATTTCAAGAATGCCTGAATGGTTTTTCCGAAAACTTAAATATAATTACAGTAAGTTTTTAAAGATAACCATAATAATGAATGAATCATGGAATAGCCGGAACAATCACAGATTGCTTCTTATCGTAAGATGGACACAGATTTCTTCTTATCGTAAGATCGGCTGAAAGTAACACTCTACCAACAAGGGTGGTGATTTTAGCTAATTTAATTAACACCACCATTACTTTTTTGATTACACTAGTTATTTTTGAAGTGACTGACCTGGTAACAGGTGCGCAAAGTGATGGGGGGTGATTCGGGGATTCAAAAACACTACCCTAGCACAATGAAAGCATCGAAACCAGTAAGTAATAATAATAATAACAAGGACATGCTAAGATACCCATGGGTACCTCGCAAGGCTGGGCACTGCGATCATGAGATCTATTGTGCCATAGCCTTAATTAATCCAAAAGACCCTCAACCAGCCTAATGAAGGCTAGTAGATCCTTTGTAGGAGTGCTCCTTACTACCGCTGAGCTTACGGTGGAGTCACCAAGAAACATAAACCTGGAACGGGCTACCGCCGGACATTCGCAGAGAAGATGTTTAGTGGACTCTGTGTCCTTCAGGCAAGGCCTGCACTCCGTATCAGTGGATAAACCCATTTTTTGAGGTGATATCTCACCCAGTGGTGCCCCGTGAGGTCTCTCTCTCTCTCTCTCTCAATTGCCCTAACCCCTTCTGGGACATAGCGCGTCAACTGTTCCATGTGGCCCAGTTGACGTTTCGTCGACATAAACTGGTTTCTGAGAATGCAGTTGCCAGCATGCACCTACTCATGCCCCGTGAGGTAACCCACGATTAATCTCAGGTCTGCTCTACCCAGGCGGCTGGTTTCTTTGAGACCGTATGGTTTTATAAGATATTTGGACTGTCGCAGTCCTGGAAGACAATCCCAGTGACGCAGTCTTTCATTGGCAGACCACTCCCTCACTACGGATCTTGTTTTAGCCCAACTCAGACCACAGTAAGGATCAGACCCGAAAAATGTATCCTTGCCTTTCTAGCAAGTTCATCGGCAGCTTCGTTACCGGGGATGCCCTGATGACCAGGTACCCAACATAAAGTAACCCGATTGGTATTTGTGAGACACTGAACGGTATAAAAACACTCTTTCACTAATTTCGAAGAGAAACTGAAGAAACTGTGAAGAAAGAGCCTTAATGGCTGCCTGATTATCAGTGCAGATAGCGATGTTAGCGCGTTTGAGTTTCTTGTCCAGAATGTCTCTGGCGCAGGCCGCAATGGCATGGATTTCAGCTTAAAAAACCCTAAGCCAGACGCCCATATCAATGGAGATCCTGATGTCCGGTCCATAGACTCCAGCACTAACTCCCTGCTCCGTTTTAGATCCGTCGGTAAACCACATGGTATACCGGCAGACAGAGCCAAGAATGCCACTTTAATTGTAGGTTGTTCACTGGTAATTCCGTTTTGTGTAAGTGGGACTACACACTTTCAGTTTATCGCTCAGTTTATCGCGTGTGACATCATGTCTGAACGATAATCTGTGTGAACTGCACAGTTTTGGCAGATTTTTACGCAGATCTGAGATATGTGCATTCGGACCCTGTTTTGCAACGATAAATCTGCGCAGATTACACAGTTTATCGTTCAGTTTTATCAGTTTTCTACTAAATTTCACAATGACCATGAAACCACTAGTTTGTACAGAGATTTCGCTCTCGTACTGATATGTGAATGTTTCGTTTTGGGTGAGAGGATGATTGAGGACGGCCAATTGTGTAGAAATGTATCTTTTCTTTGGCAATGTATCTTTTTTTCGGGCTTGCGATTTGTGTGGCTGTGAAATGCGGAATGTTTGTAGGCGAATGTATGAAAGAGGGGAATGTACTAGAGAACAGGGTGGTCATTAGTTCGAACCATGGCGATCGGCCATTGTCTGTAGCAGACTTGATACGTGCTTTTACGCGAGTGGCACTCGCGGTCATGTTCGTATATGTGTAGTTTCACTATAATGTGAATGTTGTGCGAGTATGTTTCAAGTGAAGATAATTTTGATTCCGAATCCGAAGTCAAAAAAGAAGAAAAAAATTTGGGGTTGTCTACCCCAAAATGGACACCCTGTTTTCATCGGGAAATACTTGTCCGATCGGGCTGGTTCGAACTATAAGGTAATTTTGGATCGCTGATTCCGAATCTGAAGTCAAAAAAGAAAAAAAAAATTGGGGCTGCCCATCTCAGAATGGCCACCCTGTTCTCTAGTACATTCCCCTCTTTCATACATTCATCCACATCCACCAAAACCCAGCGCATCGTTCATCAGTAAGTCCAGCACAGAAAGATACCATAAAAGATACGATAGATCGCAGTAAAACACCAACAACACAGGAAATATAGAATAGTCGGGAACACTAAAAAGATACTTGCTCAGCCACGTACGATGTGAACACTTCGACAAAACTGATAGACAAAATATCGGAACTAATTTAGCGAAAATCGAATGTAGCCTACACACCTTCAGTTCAGATAACTGCGCAGATTTTTCCACAGATATTAGCACAGATATCTGCGCAGTTAAACTGAAGGTCTGTAGTCCCCTTAAAATGTTTATCGCAGTTCCAGCTAGTTTAAAAACATTGTACACAAAAAGAATGCCACTGTCCCATTCCCCACGAGAGGGGTTGCAGACCGAGAATTTTCTACCAAAACGTACTTCCCTTATAATCAGATCTTGAGCAGATCTGCTTGCCAGGGATCCGCTCCAGAATGTTCATGTGTCCCTGATTGAACACATAGCCATCGTATGTTAGACGCATTCGAAGAGCGCTCAGAGCCGCAGACTCTTGTATGCAGCGGAGTAAGTCCAACAATCGCCTCAATAGCCGCTGTCGGACAAGTACGGATGGATCCTGCCATATCAAGGCATGCAAGACGCTCTTACTTACTACAAAGCTGTAGGGTGCAACGCTGATTCGTTTTGGGCCACCAAACTAGCGCCGCATAAGTCACAACTGGACGTACGACCATGAAATATAGCCACTGTGAGTCCCCAAATTTTGCCAAACAGAGACCTGCAACCCCACATAATCCGAGTGGCCTTACTAATAAGAGCCTCGACGTGAGTCCAACAAAATACCTAAGCATTTGACTTCAGTGGAGAACTGAAGTACCGTTCCGCCAAGGCGGATAGGGCTTAAGGTTCGATTCTTTCTTCGAGTGAAGGGAACTAAGACGGTTTTTTGAGGGTTGACGCTCACGCCAACTTCAGTGCACCAGCGAAGTACTAGATCGAGTGCCGCGTTCATCACCTCAGTGACGGTCGGTTCAAACTTTTCTTTGTTATGATAGGTATATCACCGGCAAAGCCGATTGTATCATAACAATAATCGCACAACCTAGCTAGTAACTCATCTATGACAAGTGACCAGAGAAGTGGGGACAGGACCCCACCCTGAGGGCAACCCTAAACAGCATAAACACTAGTTTGGGTGCCGCCCAAAGTTGAGTGAATTTCTCGCCCACGAAGTATTGCGTCGATCCACATGATTGTGGCAGTAGGTATATCTCTGAGCTCAAGTGCACTAGATATACAGCTATAGCCTGTATTGTCAAAAGCTCCCTCGATGTCAATGAAGGCGCAGAGAGCAATTTCCTTATCCATAAGGGTTTTTTCGTTCTGTAAGCTTTCGGTAGCTCCTCCGGCTTGTTACCGTTTTTCGGAATGAATACCACGTTCACCGCCCTCCATAAACGTGGAATATACTATAACTCAAGGAGTAGGTGCCCCTAAAAATAACAGTCAAGGGGGCGATAATAAAATCAAGGCTGCATTGTAAAAATGCAGGAAAAATAGCATCGGCACCAGGTGCCTTAAAGGGTTCAAAGGACTCGACGGCCCATTTGACCTTTTGTTTATAGAAAATTACCTCCGAGAGGCTGTTTAATCGGCTAATAGGTACACGATGTCAGCCGATGCAATGAATAAACAGGATTCAGCTTGGACAGAACCAGGAAAGTGGGTGTTTAGGAGGAGCTCAAGAGTTTCCTCTGGGCCCTCCATGAAGGATCCGTCTTGTTTCTTAAGCAATCCGATACCATTAGTGTGCTCCTTAGACAGGGCTTTGTGGATGCGTGCTGCTTCAGGTAGCGACTGAATACTCTCACAATGTCTCTTTCAGCTCCCCCGTTTGGAGTGTCTGATAAGAAGATTATATTCCGTGAGCGAGTCTCTATATTTGCCCCATTCATTATTACGTTTAGCCGTATTGAAATTCCTCCTAACCTGGGCTCTCTTGCGCGCCAGTTCTTCGTTCCACCAAGAAACCTTACGCGCCGTACTAAAGCCATGTGCAACAGTACTGTCTTCGTAGGAGGTTAAAAGGACATCGCTGAGCTGCTCTGCAGCTAAATCCAACTCACCAGTCGTATTGATCGAATTCAGAAGTTCATCATCTTTAGAACATACTAGTTGTCGAGAAAGTTTCGAATTCGTTTTCTTAAGAGAAAAGGATGCAGAGCGGAGATCAGAACCACCAGGCATATCACAACGAATGTACAAATGGTCGGAATTAGACACTTCGTCCGATACGCTCCAGTCCGTAACTGCCTCCGATAAAACCCTGCTGGCAAGGGCCTCTCTCCTGGATGCAGTGACAAAAGTGGGCTTGCACCCCTTGTTGAGGACGAACACTTTTTTACACATAAGATAATAATAATAAAATAAAAAAATAATGAATTTACGTGTCCGGCTATGAGCCCAATCAGCGTTGAAATGAGTACCCATTTGCGATGAATAACTCAGTTGAGCGTGTTTCTCATCATACACCTCTGCACAAATTACACCGTCACGATCTAGTAAATGAGATGATGCTAACTCATTTCGAGGCCTAGATTTAAATTAAACTGTTGCGCAGTTATTTATTTGTCTAGCTCAACTAGCGCTTTCATGAGATGATAGATTTCCCGTATATTCGTTTTTTAATTTTTTTAATTGACTCAAAAGAAGTCTTGATCGACTATTTTGTTCAACATCATGCACTCTATAAGAGTTCGTAGAGCGAATGACGAGTTCATAAATTTTTGACAAGAGCCCATGAGCAAGGATTCTCATATCAGCAATATCGCAAGAACCCACAAATGTGTGTCCTATTTAGGTTGTGAGATTAGTTGATTAGGGGAGGGGCCTTGACGAAATCCTTCGCACGGCTCTCGTACACCTTCACCATTTTCCAATATTTGATCCGATATTCGGTAAAATAAACGATTTAAACAGAAATTTTACCAATTGGTGGGAACAAAAGACCAAATGATTTTAATTATCTCGAAAACTGTTTGAGAAAAACAAGTGGTCATACATTTTTTATGGATTTTTTATTGGTTTTTCATTTTGCCCCAGAAATTTTTGTTCTCTAGCATTAACAATTTTCGAGATACATAAGTACAAAGGCGCTCGGTGGCCGTGTTCGTTCGGTTACCGCTCTGCGACTAGAGAATGGAGGTTCGATCCTCGTTGCGAACAAAAACTACCTAAATGTAACAGAACTCTTATTGCCTCGGAGCGCAAATAAAGATGGCGCGAGTAGGAGGTATGTACATACTAGCAGCTGCACGTCCGAAAAGTAGATATGCTATCGAAACGTCAACAAGGCATAGAAATGCAAGAGATGTTGATGCGGCCCATGCCCGGAGGGGGGTCAAGGCAATTAACACATAATCAAAAAAAGTGTGAAAGAAGCCCTTTAAACGGTTTTTTTTTTAGATTTTTTTAAAACGTGATTCGGTGTTTTATTTACTATCTATCTATCTACTACATAGATTCTATTTTTCGCACATTTGTACAAATTAAAATATTTTTTCATAAAAGAATCAAGTTGTTTGCAATTGTGTCTTAAAAGTAATTAATATTGAATATTATATTATTAGATACATATTATATTATTATAATATAATGTGGCATCCCCACCACCATCAAGTCACTCTGTTCCGCACAGGAGTACCTACAACACCAGACAAAGTACACTAATTCACTGCCAAGTGGAAGTCTCTTCTGAAGTTCACGACGAAGATGGAAGAGCTTGCTTGGAATATCAGGAAATAGATCCTTTGTACAGGCATGGCATTCCCAGGTTACATACATCTGCTGCAACACCTGATATTCTTTCTCAAATCGACATCGAAATCGCATCCAGACTCAGCTCTGATACGACGTTACTGGAACTGCAATGTGTATTGCGGTGCAGTGGCGGCTATCAGATTACATGGTCAGAGGATCCGTGACAACGTTTTCGGCGTGAGACAAAAACAAGAACCAGCCTGGAAGATTCGTCTTGAGCGGAAGAGAGATTCCTAACGACAGGATATTGACCGATTGACGCAATCCGTAGCCAGCAATACCTGTAGGCGGTTGAATAAAAAAGGGGAAAAGATCCTCCGTAAATATCATACTTCACTCCTTCCGGAACTCTTTTGGTGGAAGTACTGAACACACTAAAACAAAAGGTCGCGGTCATCACAAATCGTCTCCGACGATACATGCTGAGCCTCTCCAGACGTATTCAGAACGCCGCTTTCACCAAGAGCCAGCGGAACTTCTACAAGGCCATCAACGAGGACCAACAAGGCAGCCCCACTATTAAATTCTCAGCAGCTGACGCGGAACAATATAGGGGAGGACTTTGGCCAATTCCCGCTCAACACACCGAACATACTGAGTGGATCAATGCCGAAATCACCCGCCATGCCAGCTTGTCTGAATGATTTTCGCTGAGGTCACTGAATCCGATGACCGCGAAGTTATTCAGCGGCCAAAAATTGGAAGGGGCCTCGTCCTGACAAATTGCAGAATTTCTGGTATAAGCGATTCCCGAGTATATACGGCCAGCTCGCCCAACAGATAAATCTGCTGATAAATAGGCCTGAGGATTTTCCGCCTTTCCTCACAGCAGGTGTAACCTATTTGTTACCCAAACGGGAAACAGTGGAGAGCCCTGCTGAAACTTACCGACATTGTACAAGTACATTACAGCCATTATTAGTGGCAGTATCTATACGCACCTAAAGCAGAACAATATTCTTGCCGAGGAGCAAAAGGGCTGCCGAGTCGGATCTAGGGGTTGCAAGGAACAATTAACGATCGACTCGGTTGTGGTAGGACAAGCTACGCGCAATCACAGGAATCTGTATTGCTGCTACATCGATTACGCCAAAGCGTTTGATAGAATCCCCCATAGCTGACTAATAGAGGTCCTCCACATATACCGCGTAGATCCTGCTCTAATCAATTTCCTAACAAAAGTGATGGACGGATGGCGCACAATACTATCAGTGCCATCAACCGAAGGCAATACGCTTTCTCAGCCAGTGCATATCCGGCATATTCCATGGGGATTCTTTGAGTCCTCTCTGGTTCTGCTTGGCGCTGAACTCCCTTTCATCACTTTTGAATTCGGCTAGACAGTGCGGCTATACAATCAAGCATGGTCTTCTTGGAATATTTTCCAAATTCGAGCTGACTCATTGCGAACTTACATCATCAACAAGTCAACTCACTGCTCACTTATTTCCGAGGCAAAGCAACATCGAGTGCTCTGCATAATGCTGTCTGCAAGGCAGATGGTGGTTTAATTCCACTCAACTTAAAGGATCAATCGTTTGCTCCTTTGAGTCTGGTGAAGTCAGACCAAGAGAAGATCGACAAACGAAAGGCAAAGGCGATACATGGTAAACATGCGAGTTGCCTTTGGCATTTGTCGATCTTCACCTGTTTAACAGGTGGCTTCGCGCAGGGTACCTCTTTGCCGAAACAGAAGGTTGGATGGTTGCCATTCAGGACGGCGTGGTCTCCACTCGTGCTTATCTTAAGCATATATGCAAGCAAAGGGTGAATGACGACCAGTGCAGATTGTGTGGTTCGGTGTTGGAAACACTTGACCATCTCATTTCTGGTTGTTCTGTAATGGCACCAGTAGAGTACACGGACAGACACAATGCTACATGAAAGGTAATCCACCAACACCTTGCATAAAAGCACGGTCCGATCGGTGAAACCGTACCGATTTACCAGTACACTCCACAAGCAGTGCTTCACAACACTCGCTTCACGATGTACTGGGATCGCTAGGTAAACATTGATCACCCGGTCGTCCACAATAAACCCGATGTACTCCTAGTCGACAAGACGAGTCGCTCTGCATACATGATCGATGTTGCTATCCCCCATAATAGCAACATCGAGAGAAAGCATGCGGAGAAAAGGGCAAACTATAGTGCACTGGCCCAAGAAATCAAACAACTTCTGCATCTTAGCAGTGTACGAATAGTGCCTGTAATATTGTCGGCTACCGGTGTAATACCCAAAGAACTTCTGACTTCCCTCACCAAATTAGACCTGCCGCACAACCTCATTGACGTTATGCAAAAATACGTCATTTTGCATACTTGTGAATAGTGCGGAAAGTGCTCGGTGACCTCCACTAATTTATAATTTATATTAGTTATCAGGATGCCGGCAAAACACCTGCCCAAGCCATCCATACCCATCAACTTGATGGTTGCATCCGTTGCGGGTATATTTACCGGCCAAAGGAGCCGATATTACGATAGTAAGGCGATAATAAATACATTATATTATTATATTCTTCAATTATTGAAGGAAACGAAAAGCTTTCGAGATATTTCAACCAATGGACTCATTAGGGTGACGAATTTACGGGAATATCTTCTATCAGTTCTGTTTGTAGCCGCTTATATATGTTAAAACTACTCGGTTTGTCCTGTTTGGTAATAGCAACAGAAATTAAATTTAAATTTTCCTAATTTTTGTCATCTCAGTTGCGCTTGACACTCTGGACTTTTGACGAAGAGGGAATCCATTATCAACTGGCAAGATTGGGAGAAAATCTATGGTTCACAACATTTAAGTCTAAATTAGGGGCTTCATGACACTTTATGCTCCAAACAACTAGCGACATGAAGAATCGGTCCTGATAGACAATCTCCCCACTTTATCGCTTGATATTAATGCTTAATTTATTTTTTAGTACGGCTGGTGAGTCTACTTCATTTCTTCGCGATTTTTTTCCATTTTACCATTTAGGGAATTTGATGCGTCCATTACCTGTGTTCATCAACTAGCTAATTATTTTATATTGAGTACTAACAACTGTTAAGTAACTCTGGCCGATGTTGTTTAAGACACCGAACAAAATTGTGTTTTTATAGACGTTTCGAAAACATTTCATAACAGTAGAATCTAAAGCCAAAAAAGGTCTTAAATCAATTAACTTCCTCCACGAATCCATTACTCTTGAAGTTTGCAATCTTTCCTTCTAATTTATTTCATGCTCATTTCAATTTAATTTTTCTAAATTTAAAGACATAAAGTGATAACTCATCCGTAAAATTCTTTAATTACCGACACTTTCGCTTCCATTCCAATACATCATTTGCCGAAAAGTACCGGGGAATCGCTCTCACTCCACATTTCCGTCTGCACGAAAGGTAATTAAACATTTTCCCAAAATTAAAAGTGATAGAGTGATCTACATATTGTAAGTAGCTGCAAAATGAAGAAAATCGGTTCGAATTACATGGCAACCACCTTTTGACTACTATCTTTTACTCGTTTTAATGAAAAATGTCGCACCTGATAAGTTGCCGAAATTACGACCGAAATGTGTTAGAAAGTGTCACCGGAGAAAGTTGCAAATGACGAAGAATGGCAAACATTTCGTGGCCATGATATATGCACGTAATTATATACTAAAATGTTGATACGAATATGATGAATGGAAGGAAAAAGCTCCGAATGGTGACTTCAACACGTTTATTACCTTTTAATGAAGTGCGCTGCGCTAATTGCAAATGCGTAATGAAAATTCCGCTCGGTACACGCTCAACATGACGCATTCCTCTAATTATCTCATTGGTACAAAGTCGCTTGTCATTGTTGGGAAGCTCTGTTTTCACTTAATCATGGCAATACAACAAATGCGTAAAATCCAGTGAAGCCAAGCTGTTTGTTCATGTAGTCATGTTACTCAGCTGACTGAAATTTCAAGATACTTCATGAGAACAATATAGGAGCGTTATCCAGATACGATCTACTGTAAAATGATATTACGCGCTGCGAACTATCAAACATGAATAGAGTCAAGGATGCGACGATGACGACAATTTCTTTAATAACTAAGTAGCACGTTTCGTGTCATTAATTACTATCAAAAATACAGCAAATTCTGACGTTCTCCTTTCTTTTTGGTTTAATTAGAATATGTGACGATGTGAAGACAATGTCTGCCTATGGGAATAGTTTCTGATGACTATCGCTAAAAGTATAAGGATCATTATTTTAGAAGCAAGAACATAAAAGGGATAGTATCTGAGTTTCATATAGGATTATGAACAACAATAATCCTTGCGTTTAATTGTTGTACGAGTAATATAAGAAGGTACCTCAATCAGAAATCGTGAAACCCTATTCAGTGGAATCATTTAGAATCCCTTTAAAAAATAAAATAGTTTACAGATTAGATATCGAGTTCTTACAAGATAACAGTTGATTGACACGATGATATAAAAGGACATTTATCTGTTATTATGTTATGACTGTTGTGCTGAATGAAAGGATATGACTATTATTATGAATTCAAGCCGAATCCTTTGTAAGGACAAGTACGGAAGCATCATCAGCGACACCGATGGCATTAACAAACGATTTATTTTAAAGAGCTTCTGAACCTACCATCTAACATCCCCACACAAGAAACTCTCTCTAGTTCCACCCATACAACCCCCAACAGTAGAGGAAGTTGATCTCGCGTTGCGGTCACTAAAACGAAATAACGCGCCGGGCGCTGACGAGATTTCAGCTGAACTGCTAAAATTCGGTGGAACGGGTCTAGGTAATGCCATACATCAATTACTCCTGCGAGTATGGGCGGCCGAGGAGATCCCAGACGATTGGCGCAGAAGCATCATCTGTCCAATTCACAAAAACGGAGATAAACTGCGGTGTCAGAATTACAGGGGCATTTTACTAGTTTGTACGTCCTGATAAATACTGAGGAAAATTCTGGAAAATAGAATAAAACCCCACGCAGAACGGATCATTGGCGAATATCAAGGCGGTTTCAGAACTGGTCGCTCAACAACCGATCAGCTATTTTCGGTCAAACTGATACTCCACAAGTGCTGGAAATACAACGTAAACGTATACCAAATTTTTATCGACTTCAAGCAGGCATACGACAGTATCGATCGTGGAGTGCTGTACAACATCATGCTGCAACTTGGAATACCGTCAAAATTAGTGCGACCGACAAAGATGACGATGACCAACTCCGTCTCACAATTCAGGATCCATAATAAACTTACAGACCTATCTGAAACACGCATTGGTCTGGAGCAGGGCGATGGACTGGAACCAACGCTGTTCAACCTAGCACTGGAATACGCTATTCGGGCTATAGCAAGACGCTACTCATCAAGTCGACACAATTAGCAGCGTACCCCGACGACATAAATATCATGTCCCGAATATTGACCGACGCAGAAGAACTTCTGCATGCGCTCGATACCGCTGAAAAAGAAGTTGGACTACGTATCAACGAGGGTAAAACTAAAATAATGATGCAATCGACGACAACGACACCTGCACAATCGAGCATCAACGTGGGGGGGAGCTCAACAGCGAGTTCGTGAACGACTTGGTTGCAACTTGTCAAGGGACGCCAACGAAACTGACGAAGCGACGGATACAGTCAGCTAATAAGATTTTATTCTCGGTTCTCTCCATAATGAAATCGAAGCATGTGCACAGAAACACGAAGCTCCGCGTGTACGAAACCATTATACGACCAGTGATATGCTATGCCTGCGAAGCATGGACCTTAACTCAAGCCTCCGGAAACATGCTTGACACATTTGAACGTAAGGTTCTGCGGCGAATTTTCGGGGCTGTTTGCGATCGAGATGGATGGCGCATCCGGTACAACCATGAGTTGTATGAACTGTACGATGAGCTGCAAGTCTCGAAAATCGTCAAACTACAACGACTTCAATGGGCAGGGCATGTACAACGAATAAGATGATGATCGCATGCCAAAGATAATGAACGCAGAACGAGTCGACGGAGTGGGAATGCCTAGACGACCGAGGGCTCGTAGTATATGCGGACGCCGAGCAGCTACTGGGCTTCCAAGATTGGAAGACGTGGTCACAAACCAAGTCTCGAAACAAGTGGCCATAAGCACAGACAATAAACGATGAAATATTCCCAGTTAAAAATTATCATAGTAAAAATCCTATATGATCAGGGAAAGAAAGTGGTTAAAGAAATAATAAAGAAAGGTATACTCGTCTTGTTGTAAATTTTATTATCTACTTCCCCGAAAAATGGCCGCCCCCTCCCTTTTCCACAAATCGTAGGTCCGGGGGATTTTAGTATGTTTACCTCCTAACTACGTGTAATAAGTAAAGAATGATTGCATCATAATAGAAATACGAGTCTGCGGCCTATGTTCAAAAATAATGACTTTTTGATTTATTGAGTTTTGTTAATTCAAATTGCATTATTTTTGAGCAACTGTCCGAACAGATTCAACCTTTCTATTGTGAATCAATCATTTTTATACGTTCGAGACTCGAAACTCGTTCGTTCAGGTTAATTGCAAGGGTCTCGGCCCATTTGCTAGCCGGACGCCCAAGGGATAAGTACTCGTACTTGTGTTCAACAACAATCTCTCAATCCAGTTTTTAGGTACGCCAAAACAAAAAACTTTTAAAAACAAAATCAACAAAAGGGGCCCAACAAATGGCGATTTACGAGTTACCTGAGATGTGAGAGCTAGATGATTACTTAAACTGAGGATTATAGTGTAGCAATTTACGGGAAAGGGCAACGAAAAATAAAAAAAAAAAAGGACCGTCGCGTGAAAAGTGATACGTAATTTTGGCGCCGGGGTGCAACCGCAAGTGTATGCGTACACAGAGTGCATCAGCAGAAGGCATATAATACGCATATTATGCAGCTCAAATTAGTGCAGTGCTATATTGTACGCGCATAGCAAAACGAAGATACTAAAAGGCTCTGTACCTCGGCGCAAAAATTTTTTTTTTTGTTGGATGAGACCACGACACAATATCTTAGCACGATTGGGAATTATCAGTATGTTACGATTGTCGCAATATACGAGTAACGCTACTCGAGCGAAAGAAGAGCAAAGCAACGAGTTTCAATAATTTGCATACATACTCACTAAATACTATTCGGAAAAAAAAAGGATTTTTCCTATACATATATACCTACCGATATTTATCCAATGATAATATATTTAAAACAAAAGCATATTATATTATTTTATATTATTATTATTATATTTTTTTAGATTTAAGTCATTAAATAGAACGCCTTAAAACATAATACATATCAACATTCTAATATGCCATAAATCTTTTGTGGTATTCCACCTACGTTTCTTTGTGCGCACATAGAGGTTAGGTAGGGTCTTGATTGCACTGGGTTATTAATAATTATACTCGTACAAGCGGTAAAGTATGTACTATGTTTATGAAGGTAAAATTTTAAATTGGAATTCTAGTTCATATTTACAAAATTGCCATGTTTTGGATGCCAAAACTTGTTGTGTAATTTATCTAACGTTTAATATCTAAATACACAATGTTTGAGTAGAAAATAGAGGGTTGTTGTCAGTGATCCTGAACTTTCCTTACAGTGACAGTGCACCATGAGGTATTAATACACGTATCTGTGCTAACTTGGGTGCAAGAGCAGTTAAAAATATTGTCGCGCGCTCTAGCAATTGGGTGGGAGGAAGAATTTGTATTGCGACAGAGCCCTCTTGACATCAAGGGCTCAAATAACGATATATTTGGGATAGTTGGAAGACGAGGATATAGAATTCAGATCTCTTTTTGACCTTTAAATTTGTTTTTGTTGCTCTTGGACTATTAGCGTTTTTTTTTTCTTTTCTTCTCTCACATTTCGATACACGGGTTGACAGGTGAATTACCTAGCGTCGTGTCGTAGTGCCTAAACTCCAGTTTTTTTTTTTTACCCTGCCCCAATTCTCTCTGTAGCTGAGCTAGCTTACAAGCACCTGTCGGCTGATAAATTCGATGCAAGAGTTGACACCTGACTCAGTTAATTGCCTCAAAGGCAATCTTTGATGAAGCATCCACTACGAATTCGCTACATACGCCAAACAAAAACCCGTAGCTCATTTTTGTGGTACCGAAATTCCTGCCTAGATCGCCCAAATGAGAATTCATTCCTGGGCTATAGGTAGAATTCCACAGTGTGCGATCAGTGAACGTTAACAGTAAGCACCATCGATCGACTAGCAAATAGCCAAACACTCCAGCCTCGTCGCTCCTAAAGGAGCACAAAATTAATGAACAAACCTTCCGCCGGATATTCGGCGCTCCGGAAGAACATCGCCGGATAACCGGTATCCGGTCAAATCACTATCCATGCCATCACCAATATAGATATGTGTAATGTATTAGTCTTGCGAGCGCTGGTTCCAGCACTTTAAGTATACAAGTACGATTTTTGGCCCGTCCCATATATGTATTCATATGATGGACAGGCATATGCAATGGTCCATGCTTTGCGTTAGTTAGTACATTAGTCCGAGCACTTACCGTGGTCCGATCTGAACCAAATTCGGTTTGTAGGTTCCTGGAGTGGCAACGATCTAGGAACGGTGGCAGCAAATTCGGTCATCGGCTAGACTAACGGTATATTCTGCAGTGTTCAAACCAAAGTTGCTCGCCTAAGTCTTTCCAAACGTCACTCTTCCGGGCTTTTCCCGTGGTCCGATTTCAACGAAATTTGACAGGTAGCTTCCTTGGACCTTCTTGACAATGAAGTGATATTATATGCCACGATTTCTTGAGGCGAATGCACTAGACTGCTGTTGAAATCCTTTAGTAAGGAAAAAGAACATTCTAATGAATTAGCGTTGATGGCATTTTGAGTCCGTTGGTGAGGAAAAGAAACATTCTTTGTTGCAGTAAAGTGATATATTGGAAAAATGAGTATCATTTGACTGACATTTGAGGCGAATGCACTAGGCTACTGTTGAAGTGATTTCGAATCCTTTGGAAAAAGGAGAGGTATCTGTTGCTCAACAAATATTGTATCTGCTGCTCAATAGATGCCATATCCGTTGGCCTGTAGATACTGAATCCGTTGCTCAGTAGATGCTGTATCTGTTGTTGGTCAATTAATACTATATCTGTTGCTTAGTAGTGCTCTATCTGTTGGTAAATATTTTCTTTATATTTTGCTCCATAGATATCTTTTGGTCAACAGACAATGTATATGTTGCTCAATAAATTGTGTATCTGTTGGTTAATAAATACTGTATCTGTTGCTGAGCAAATTAATCAGGGTAATAAGGAAAACAACATTTTTCAAAGAAAATCAAAAGCCGCTTTCGATTCACCGGATCTCGGACCATTTTCATACAAAACGACAGACCAGACCAAATCCAAGTCTCGTATGAGATCTCACCGGATCAAAGCAAATTGGTTGAACGTCAACTTACTTCGCCTCCATATAAATGAATACTGAGTCCGCGATTCGCCCCCACGACGGCGAAGAATCTGTATCATGTCTGTTAAGTTCTCTCGCCTCAGAGCTGTTACACTCTTTTCGGCCTAAGACCGAAATGCTTCGAAACGAAAGCGGCTATAGACAACTTAGTGTCACCATACACTGTCGAACTCGAACTCGAACCTGGTACAAATGTCCTCTGACACACACTTCACATAGATGTGAAGAAAACCGGTCCACTTGTACTAGGTTCGTGTTCGAGTTTGACAGTGTATGGTGACACTTAGAAGCTAATGGATCAACATTAAAATGCATTTACATCGGACGGGCCGAAACTTCCGATGAATATCATTTCTCTTTTTGTGTCACTTGATGACGCTACCATCCATATTGCAGTTTTATACGAGGGTAAGGTGAAAAGTTCTCGCCCTGACACAGAAATACCATTACAATCAGCAAAAATTTATGTTTCCTGCCTCGGTGCACGTGTCATTAGATCGTATAACAAGTTTCAACTTGTTCTCTCAAGTGGTTTGTTTACACGAATTTTTGCGGTAGACGTATTACGAGTTTTTGGTTAAAATGAAGAAACTTGAATATCGTGCAGTCATAAAAATTTTCGTCTTGGATAGATTAACCCATAAGGAAATTCATCCGAAGTTACCAAAAGTTTACGGGGACTCTGCTCCTTCGATGTCAACCGTTAAAATATGGACACGTCCCTCGAAGAAACCACACCGGAAACCATCGGAAAAGTGCATGATATCGTGTTGGTCGATAGGCGAATGAAAGTAAGCGATATTGCTGAGGCTGTGGGTATATCGGCAGAAAGGGTGCGAAACATCTTGCACAAAGAATTAGAGATGCGAAAGCTTTGGGTGCCGCATTTGCTGAATCAAAAGCCGATCGAAAGCAAATGCGCAAACGATATTCACAGCCACCTTCGCATCGATTCAATCGGGATCCGACGGATTTTTTGCGGCGATTTGTCACCATGGATAAGACTTGGCTCTACCACTACACGCAGTCGAAGCAGTGGGTGGAAGCCGGTGGTTCAGCGCCAAAGAAATCAAATCGCTACCGAAAAGGTCGTGGCTAGCGTGTCGAATATTACTCCAAACTTCTTCACCAGCTGGATGCCAAAATTCGAGAGAAGAGGCCTGGCTTGAAGCAGAAAAAATCATATTTCACCAGGACAACGCATATGTACACAAGTGTGCGTTGGCGATGGGAAAACTGCGGGATTTGGGGTACGATTTGCTCGACCATTCCCCCTGTTCTCCTGATTTGGCACACTCAGACTTCCATCTGTTCCCAAACTGGAAGAAATTTGTTTCTCGGAAGAGCTTCGCATCCAATGAAGAAGTTGAGAGGACCGTGGATGAACATTTTCACAGCCTTCCAGACTCGCACTTCCGGGAAGGAATACCGATGTCGCAGAAACGCTGGACGAAGTGTGTTGAAGTCAAGGGAGATTATGTAGAAAAATTAAAACATTTTCTAACTGAAAATCACAGTCTTTCATTGTCAGGCCGAGAACTTTTCACCTTGCCCTCGTATGACACGACTGAGATTCAATGTTTTTGTTGTTGATGCCGGTCGAGAAATAGGGAATCCACTTTCACGGGATATTTTTAGTATCCGGGGCGAAAATATCGCTTTTCACTCAAATTTTTTGTTATTATCAATCGCATCACCCCAAAACTCCCAAATTTACAAAAAAAAACATTTGTTTTTAATACTTCTTTTAATATTTAATTTTGTTTCATCTTTTTTTTCCCTTTTATGATTTACACTGAATGTTTGGTATGCTTAAAACTTATCAAAACGCTGTTGCGCGCAGAGCGAGCGAAGCAAGCGTTCATGTTTGTGCGATACATAAAGATGCGATCCATTAAGCGCGGAGCGAGCAGAGCCCACGCAAGAGGACTTGCGAATATTGCAATATTTCATGCCTTCAACATACAACAACATTCAGTAACAATCATTAAAAATAAAAAAATTAACTTAAAAAAAAATTATTCTTTTTTTTTTGCAAATCCTAAACTTTTAGAGTAACGCGAATGAAAAGTAACAAAACTCCGAGTGAAAAGTGATTCCTTCAGCCCCGGCCCCGGAAACTAAAAGATTGCCACTTTCACAAATTGGTGCGCTATTGTCGGATCATATTGTATTTTTTTCGGACCGCCAGCAGATCAGCTACGTCCAACAATTCATACAATCATAGCCTGCGCATCGAGGAAACAACGCGCTATCATCGCGATAACGTATAATGGCTCCTCTTCCTAGATGTTGATGTGAAGATGTAAAACTTGAAGTTGTTCCTGATTTAGGGACGTCCTCCATGTGTCAGTTTAGAGTCTCTATTCCGAGGATACTTATTACTGGGTTATCAACTTTCGTACTTCAAAGTTTTCTGTAAAAAATCCACGATTCACGTTCAACAAATTAAAATAAAGCTTTCCCCAACAAAGAAATACAAATGTATTCTAATAACATATGGAAAATATTAATACCCATCAGATCATTATTGACCCTTTGAGCACCCTATATCATCGAGCACTCTCCATCATTGACCCGACCCCAAAGCCAAGAAAAAAATATCCAAATTGGGGCTTCCCACGGTCGTTCGTCTAACTAGTGAACCGTCTAAAACCGTCTTAACCTACGTAACCCATTCGAAATGGGGAAAATTGTTAAGAATACGTGTAAGCCGTCCATTTCAGTGCCGCTCTAAATGATGGCCTTACATCAAAGTCCGTTGTTCGTTCGTTCGTTCGTTGCGCTTCCAAGAAGCTGGTATGGACGTAGACAAGGACGAAAAGGACCTTTTTAATATCAGATTTATTTATACACTTTATTGCAAATTTGTTCGGTTGCTCGACCATTTAGAAGACTGTTTTTTTGATTTGTTCTTTCTCTTTGCTCATCCACAGGACCATAGTCTCCTATTTAGCCATTTGCATTTCTTTTCTTTGTTGAATACTCTTATGATGGAAACTTTGTCCCAACAGGATGAAACCTTTTCGGAAGGAGCTTTACAGTGATTCTTGATAGAGGAAAATCGCATTGTTGTGAGGAGTGAGTAACGGGAATCAAATAGAAAAGATTTTTTCGTAAGAAGAAAAGATGGAATTCGTCACATGTAAATATGGTCAAGGATTACTGCTCCATGGCAACGAATGGAAATATGAAGTTCGATAATGCGAGTTGATTTGTCTACTGTCTGCCGCTTTCAAGATGTTGAATAGTGTAGGGTGTCCATTTTGCCATTTTGCCTGTTGAGTAGAGTTCCAGCTTTCAGCCTAATGAGCACCCATTTTTTACATGCGTTACATAGCAAATGATAAAAGGTGGAGTGATGAATGTAGTTTGTGAGCAGTACGTAATGAAACCATGTGATTTAATAAGACACCATGCTATGAATTCAAATATTTTTTCTCTCTCATCAAATATTAGATTGAATTGTGCAATATGTAAAACGACTTGGGAGATTGCAAAAACCTATTTTGCTACTTCGCCAATCGTGGACCGACTAGAGACCCCCACGAACTTTTTAAATTAAATTTCCATTCATCGTGATGATATTTGTGAACGTGTAATTAGACTATCCAGAGCACTGTAGTTAGTGATTCTAGCACGTATTCACTTGGATGTAGGCGATGTATTCTCCCATATCTAAATTCTTCTATTTGCAGAATTGATGATTTCTTTAGTGTACATACACTTTGCCACTTAGAAGTCAAACGGACAATTTCACAAAACATTCACAGCATTCTGAACGTGCTGGTACCGAGGAAATCATTAAATTGCGCTGTAGGAGAATCGACTTCTATGGTGAGTTATCAAAATCGATCAACAACAGCGACCGATGAACTTCCAAATTATACTGCAACTAATGGCCATTAGTAGCGTGGCGGATGAGACTAGTAAAGCAGCATCTCCGATATATGGAACAAACTTCACCATCCTGTGTGTGAGAACAAGGCCAATCACGAAGATGACGTGTGTATGAAAGTTTAATGAGGTGTTCGAAATGTACGGGTCAGACAGAGTGGGTCGTTGGGAAGGTACATAATAAAAAAAAAACAGTCCACAAACTACCGGACTAGTGTGCTACAACATACTACCAGTCATCGGCACAACAATGTACACCATGCCACGGAGAGTCATCATCATCGCCATCCCACCTGTCGAGATAATCATTAGGTACGAGGAAATTCTATATCGAAAATTATGTTTTCTCCTCCCTTTCATTTCGCACCTCGTTTTGCGTTCGGCTGCTGCAATAGCAATCGCGCAATCAGTGGCTCCGACATTATCGAAATCGAACGTTCATTAAGTTATGAACACGCGCTTCGATATGTTTCACAGTGGGTGCCATTAGTAATTTAATCGTTTTTGGCTCCTTGAAGACCGCAGATCGTCACCGTCGCTTCGTCGTTGCCATCGGAGTGTGACCATTTGGCGAACGTAGCACGTAGGGTCATTCAATTCGCTGTTGGAATTTACTTTCGGCCCCTGGCCGTTACGTCTCACCTGGACCGTTGGCAGAGGGCATGTTTACACAATTTGTAGGACCTTAGGGTGTACCCCGACCGCAAGAACCGTGGTGGATAACAGGAAACCTCTGTCAATCATTGGGCATTTTGGAATGTAACACGGGCATCTCACGAATAAAGTGCTGGACTCAAACGGACATAACAAAGGGAACAGTCGGGGAGAAGCATTAAAAAAAACGTGCGCGGAATTCGAACATTTTCTACTCTAATGGTTCATCTAAGCACATTTTCAAATAATTACCGGGACCAATTTAATCAATTTCCTGTCTCAAATGTTCGATAAATTGCCTTCAATTTCTCGTCAATTTTTTCCACCCTGCCACATCGCGCCGCTTGATAGATTTGGACAATTTGGGCGACCAGGGTTCCGGTGCCGAGTGTGTAAACACGGCTACCTAAAGCGCACACGCCAGTAGGTGGCATACGATGAAAAGTCCAAAATTTAATAATAGCTAGATTAACTGTTTACAGGTGCTGCCTTAGATCACTCGCAATCAATTTAATTCCATTAAGCTGGTACGCGATAATAACAATCCAGAATTGATGTAAGCTACGATCTACGAAAGACTCGCTGTCTGATCGCACTTTGTGCTCGGTTTAGTTAGTCATCCCAAGAGATAGCGTAAGTAGTGAAGTGGTCACGGCGTAAAGATACTCTTCTGGGCAATCTTCAGGAAACGTAGCGTGTCGCGGCGTTTGCACACTCTAGTACAGTGGTCAGCAAACTTTTTGTGACGAAGGCCAGATCGCTGATATATTTGAACTCTGCGGCCCAGCTATTACACTAGAAATGTAACTGCTTACCGTGGGGGCTTCTCATTTCCTTTTCATTAATTTCGAAAAGGCTTTCGACAATGTGGATCGGGAATCTACAGTGGGTTGCCAAATTATTAGGGATACATCTCATTTTTGTGTATTTTCAAGTTTAACTTTATTTTTTGAGCAGATAACTGATTCTAGGTCTCGTAATTATTTTAGATTTAAAGGATTGTGTTATAAAGATTATAAAAATAACAATTTACGTTGGCGAAATAATTTCCTTTTTTTCATAAAAGTAATTTGTGCATTAATGAATTCATAATTATAATATGAAGTGATACCACCCTTTGCTGCAATTGCAGCCTCTGTGCGTCGAAACATGATCCCTATGAAGACTTCTGCATTTTCCTGCAGTTGGGTGTTATGATGCCATTCTCTGATAAGAGTTTCCATTAACTGGCGTTTGGTGGTAATCACTTCTTTGGCGGTTTGGTGAGCCCCCACTTGTTCTCTATGGGGTTCATGTCTGGTGAGTTTCCCGGCCAGGTTAAAACGGCTATATTTTTTTCGGCCAGGAATGTCGTGACACTTCTTGCTACAATATATGGCATGGAGCCGAATCGTGTATAAAAATGCAGTTTTTTGTGTTACGGAACCATTCCTTCCTGCCTCATGGTTCCCTCCACGATGTAAAGGCGCCTCGTACCCTTGGCCGATATAACAGACACCATAACACTAATCGGTTGCTTAACCCTCTCTACAAGGCCGTCTGGATGGAACTGCTCACCAGGGTGTTGTCGGACAAATGAGCTTTGTTCGGTCAAAATCTGGAAAATCGATCAATCGGAAAAGCATATCTGTAAAATATTACAATGGTAAAAAAAATTAATTAATTAAAAATTTAAAAAAAGCATTTACACGACTCCAGTCTGCAATATTCATATACCGGTGTTGTTGAGGCCATTGCAGTCGCTTTTTCTTCATGACCTCGGTGAGCCGCGGTTTTTTCGTAGCACGACGACCGACCAGATTTGCTTCAGTCAACCGCCTTTGAACTGTTCTCTTCGAAACTCCAATTCCCTCATTTTTTATCAATGCCGTCAAACGAGCCGCACTTTCTTTACGATTCTGAATGCAGACATCTCTGATTGTCTATCAGTACGGGGAGTGGTGACTCTTTTCCTGCCAAATTTTCCTGCACAGTTCGCCTGCAGGGGCTTGTTTTGAACTGTTTTTATCTTAATTTTGTTGACGACAGATATATTTAATTTTTTTGCATACCTATGTAGGGGAGGTACGCGCACCCTTGGCCTGATCATGCCTATTTTCAATACCAACCAACTAGATCATACTGCCAACATTTGACCAAAATTTCAAGGATCTAGCTTCATTCTATCGAAAGTAATCGTGCGAACGGACAGACAGACAGACATGGCTAAATCGAATCAGGAGGTGACCCTGATCATTTATACGAGGGTCAGTCAGAAAGTAAGTTTAAGGGTCCGATTAGGGGGGGAATGAGTGGTCAAAACAAAAAAACAAGGTCATTTTCGAAAATTCAGATATTTTTTTTATTTTTCTACAAAGTTGCCATCTCTCTCAATACATTTTTTGTATCTACAATACAAACTAATTTCGTAATTCCGACGTCGAAATGTTTTGCGTCCAAATTTTTAAAGTACGCTGTGACTGCTTCGGTGATGTCATCTGTCGTGTCGAATCGTATGCCGCCAAAAGCTGTTTTCATCGCTAGGAAAAGTTGGAAATCACTTGGGGCCAAGTCAGGGGAATAAGGAGGATTCTCAAAAACGTCCCATTTAAATGAGGCCAATTTTTCTTGGGTTAAACGGGCAGAATACGGACGAGCATTATCGTGAATGAAAAACACTTTGCGACTCAACAAACCTGGCCGTTTGTTTTTGATTGCTTTTCGTAAACGATCCAAAACACCACAGTAGTACTCTGCGTTGATAGTCGTTGATAATCCTTCTCGATCAGCTGTTTAACAAGCGCAACGTTCCCCTTGTTCACTGCGCTCGTTGGTCTGCCTTGGCGCGCTTCGTCATGGATTCTTTCCTTCCGTTTAGGTACGCTGTTCGCCTTCGCCGACGCGTAACAATTTGAAGGCTCATACACTGCTCACCGTATACAGACGATAATTCTCGATAAATTTCACTAGCGGATACTTTTTTTGCGGTCAAAAAACGTATCACACTACGCGGTTCACATTTGGACGCTACTTCTATCGGCGTCTCCATTTTAAATCGTTGTAAAAAAAAACACAAAAATAGACTTATCGGGCTCAGCGATGCGTCAAATTGGTTAGGATAGACAAGAGAACAACCTTCTAAAATTTCGTTAGTTTATCTTTTCACCCCGCGCAGCGCTGCCACCCTTAAACTTACTTTCTGACTGACCCTCGTATATATACATTGCTATACCTCCAGAGCCTCCTTTAAGGTATTACATATTTTCGTTAAAAAGTTGAAGAAACCCTGCTCTAGTAGGTTCAGTTGATACCCTAAAGAACTTACCTCATTCACACGCTTACTTGTCCGCCCTCGCCGTGCTCGATCATCGCCACCGACAAGGTGGGAAATGTGTATGTTTCAAGAGTCATCCACTTTTGGAGTTTATGGCTAGTGGAAATGGATGACCACAGAATGGTTACCATTAGTTAGTTGGTCGGCCAAGACAAAATGCACGATCTTTAGCAATAAGATGTGAAGATCACTCACATTCACACTTCCCTCAAACTAGCGGGAACGATTGTTGATCGTCCGTATGGTGGTGTGGTGATTCCACATCCGACCCAGCTTAATACACCATGGAGGAGCGCTCAAGTATGGAGCCACAAAAGCAACAAGTGTTAATGTCATCCTCAGTTTTGTGGTGCCATTTCGGGCTCCCATTCTTGACGCCACCGTCATTAAGTGTTTTGTGGTTTTATTGTTTTGTAAACAATTTTTGTTATTTTGTCGGTCGCTTATATTGCTCTATTACTGGTCTGATTTACTGATTAGACCCGATCAAGAGCTCCAAGGGATTCAATAATTAAATTGCGATTTGTATGCATTGTCTTGACATGGTATGATTTGGGTGTTGTCTGGGAATTTTAAGTTCGTCCAAATAAACAAGCATCGGTCTCATGATACTTAATTGGGATTTTAACTGGAGAGTAACTAATTCCCTATTTGTTTGATGACTGTTAATCGGTTCTTCTTTTCGCCGTATGTATTAGACATCATAAGTGGTTTAAGTGCTCCTTTGAGCGCTCGTACATGTTACGAACTTTTTACCCGGCTATTGAACTCTTCCTGCTAAAAATCTGGGGCAGTGAAAGGTATTTATTTGTTTTTGATTTACATTATTTAACAGACAAAATCTGCATTTTCGTCAGTCAGACGAATATTTTGAAAATATATTCTAAGACGATTCAACATTTTACTGTGGGCAAAAAAAATTGAACGTGTCTGAAGCATCGGTCAAAGAGAAGATCAATTTATACATCAATATGCCAAGATCCAAGTGGGTGGACTACAAAATAAACTACATACTTACATTGTAATGAACTGATTTCAGTAGGGAAAGTAGAGTAAGATAGCGAGGAGTTTGCTTCAATCAACTGTCACCAGGCTGCGCTGCTCACGGAGGTCATCGCAAATTGAATTGCTTTTATAAATTGTTCTTACGACAGGGTAGGGATTAGATAGATGGATAAAATATTTCTATCGTCGAGATCTATTTTTATGTTAAGGCCGGAGACTTTATGACCACTCCTCGTACAGATAGAAACCGATCGAGCGAATTGCTGAAAGGATGTTGACGTTCGACCAACTTTAAGAGCTCGCGCACACGGCATACTTTTTAGTTCACAGAAAAACTAAATACGTAGTTTAGTCAGAAAAATAGAACACACGGTGGTTTATGACATCGCACACACAGCGATAACTAAATAATTAAGTTTGATGTGTGCGCGGTCTCATAAAAAACTATTTAAAATAGTTTTTATACGAGCTAAAAAGTTTGCCGTGTGCGAGTGATTTTAGACCGGTCACTCGTTTGTATGGAAATTGTCCGAAAAGGAGTGAAACCAACGCGTTTAAACAAACATACTATACATACAACATACATTGCTAAAACAATCGCGCTCGGTGGCCGTGCTCGTTCGGTCACCGCTCTACGATACTAATCTAGAGCTCGGAGTTCAAATCTCGGCGCGATAAAATAACTGCCTGTAGGTACTAATAGACCTTTCGCAGTGCTCCGAGCTTGTTAGTATAAAATAAAGACGGCGCGGATAGGAGATGTATGTTAGCAACTGCACTTCTGAAAAGTAGATATGCTATTGAAATGTCAACAAGGCATAGAAATGCTAGAGATGTTGACGCGCCCATGCCTCTGGAGGGGTAAAGGCAATTGACAGATTGCTACAAGAACATATTTAAGCGACTAATGTATAAATTTGAATTGATGTTCGTTATTTCTCACAGCTCACTAAGTGACTAAACAAATACCTAGGTACATAGTTAAATTCGTTAAGTCGGATTAGGCATGAAAATCAAACATCTCTCACTCTATGTATATAGTAGTGTTTCCAAGCAAGGGTGTGTTCCGAAAATTTGCACTAAACGTCGATGCAACCAACATTTCTCGATCGCGGCGTGTCGATTTCGAATGACTTGCCTCTATACCTATATATTTTTTTTATTTTTTTTTTTTATGTTTATACCAAAGCTTAGGGGGTAACCCTTTGATGCGAGAGCACAGCATTGGCGGTAAGGAATTAAGGTAGTGGGGAGATGGGTTGAGTTTGAATAAGGTGACGGTGTACATTCCGTTTAAATTTTTGTAGGTCATAGTTGCGGGGGAAAACAAAAGATGGTAGATCGTTCCACATTCGTGTTGTCCTAGATACAAACGAGTCATGGAATTTGGCGGTCCGACTATTGCTGAGTTCTAGAAGATGAGGATGGACACGACTGGCTAGTCGGGTGTTACGTCAAGGAAAAGTACGCTCAGGAATGAGGTTGGCTATTTCATCAGAGCAACGGCGGTTGTAGTAGCGATAGAAGAGTGAGAGACAGCCGACACTTCGCCGGTGTTCAAGCGGTTCGATTTTAGATGTTATGGGTTCCTCGCCAATAAGCTTGAAGGCTTTCCGTTGAACTTTGTCTAACGCGGATAATGCGGTTCTACCTGCGCCTGCCCATATGTGGGAATTAAATTCAAGTCTCGGTCTTATATGAGCCTTGTAAATTTGAGCCAGATCAGATGGTGAAAAGTATCTTTTACAGCGATTCAGAAAGCCCAGACACTTCATTGCGTTTTTTGCAACGCAAAAAATGTGGTCGGACCAATTTAGTTTACTGGAGATGTTAATACCTAGTATGTTCAGTATGGGCGAATCAGGAATGCTGACCCCATCGACAAGAATGGGTTGGGCGGTAGGTGGAGCACATCGCTTATTGGAAAGTAGACAACATTGAGTTTTTGAGGCGTTAAACTCTACTCGATTCGCTTTCCCCCATGCAATAATTTTTGAAATGTCTTCATTTAGTGAGTCAAACATGCGATCTCTGTTGATAGATGTTGAATTTCGGCGAGAGTCAGCTACAGAGTTGAAAGAGTAAGTGTAGTCAAGGGTGCTATCGTCTGCAAAGCTATGGATTGAGTTGGAAGTCACGCTGAGAAGATCGTTGATGAAGAGAAGGAAGAGTGTTGGTGAAAGGACAGTACCTTGGGGGACCCCTGCGTTGGTGGTATGGCAATTTGATTTAACTCCATCAAGGACGACCTGAAGCGAACGGTCGTGAAGGAAACTTTCGATCCATTTAACTAATTTTGGGTCCAAACCAAAAGCCTGGAGCTTAGCTAGAAGAGCCGGATGCCAGACTCTATCAAAAGCTTTCGAAATGTCGAGGGCAATGATTTTAGCTTCGCCAAATTGGTGGATACAGCGATTCCATCTTTCGGTGAGGTATGTCATTAGGTCGCCGGTGGAGCGCGAAGACCGGAAACCATATTGCCGATCATTGATGAGATGATGTGAGTCAAGGTAGCTCATTAGTTGGTTGTTAACCAGGGTTTCGAAGACTTTTGATAGGGTCGAAGTTAGTGCTATTGGTCGGTAGTTAGATGGATCACATGCTTCTCCTTTCTTACGGATTGGTTGGACATGAGCTAGTTTCCACGATGATGGGAACACTCCTGTTGCGTAGGACAGGTAAAAGAGTTTTCGGAGAGGTTTGGCTAGCGAGGAAGCGCAGTGTCTGAGAACTAAGGGGGAGATGCCATCAGGTCCAGCCGATTTTGATACATCGAGTTTTGAGAGTACTTTAAATACTTCCCTAGTGCGGAAATGCAAAGGTCTCTGGTGTGAATCACATAAGGGTATGGCTGGTGGACTCTGAGTAGTGGGTAGTAGGCAAGAGTTTGCAACAAAAGTTTCGGCCAACAGGTTGGCCTTGTCTTGCGGTTCACTGTAAATTTTGCCATCATATACCAGTGGTGGAATAGAAGAGGAGGTGAAGTTATTCTTCACAGATTTGACGAGTGACCAGAAACCTTTGCTACCTTTCCGTTGAACGAACACTTTCTGCCTCATTTTGCTGTCAAACTGGAATTTAGCCTTATTTATGACTGAGTTGCAGATGTTACGCGTAGAATTGTAAACTTCTCTCAGTTCGACAGTTATGTAATATTTGCACTAATACCTAGTAGGGTATAGCCAGTCGACTAATCCCAAGTTGCTTAGTTGAAACATCGTCAGCATAAACTGGTTTCGGTCGATGCGTGTTGAAACCGTGCTATTTACTGACCATTTAGCCGCATCACTGCGACAATTCGGAAAAGGTTGTGGCTTATTGTCATGCCCCGTACCATAAGGGGAAAACAACACAAACATTCATGGACACGACGGTACTCGAACCCGCGACTAACTGGTAACATACTATACATCCTGTCAAAAAAGTACCGGGAATCAATCATTGCCCGACAGGATTGTCAATATTCTGTTTGTCGCTAAGTTGGCACAACTGTTCTCTATACTGTCACGGAGTTTGACAGTCATCTGTCATTTACATAGTTTGTTTACAGTACTCCATATTGTCAGTTCATCTCAAGTGTGTTTTGCGAATTCTGTTTTATGTCTTCTATCGACTGAAAGCGGGTGCCTCGAAGTTGTAATTTCAGTTTCGGGAAGAGAAAGTCGGACGGAGCCATGTCAGGTGAATACGGTGGTTGTTCAATGGTATTTGTTGAGTTTTTGGTCAGAAATTCCTTCACAATGATAGCCTTATGTGATGGTGCGTTGTAGTGATACAAAATCCAAGAGTTTTCTTTCCACAAATCTGGCCTTTTTCGACGAATTTGCTCTCTTAATCGCCAAATAATATTCTTTATTAACCGTCTGACCTTCGGGCAAGAATTCTGAGTGCACGACACCACAATAATCAAAGAAAACTGTCAACATTAGACTTGCGATCAACTTTGACGTGTTTTTTTCGGTTTCGGCTCAGTTGGAAGGCGCCATTCCGTTTGTATTGCATGTCAAACTCGTAAACCCATGTCTCATCACCAGTTACAATGCGTTGTATGAATGTGGAGTCGGAATTGCAACGCAAAATTTAAAACAAATTCTTTGTCCGATAATGTCATCCATTGCAAAAATCGCGAAACACACTTGAGATGAGCTGACAATATCGAGTACCGTAAACAAACTAAATGAAAGATGACTGTCAAACTCCGTGACAGTATAGAGGACAGTTGTGCCAACTTAGCGACAAAATGAATATTGACAATCCTGTCGGGCAGGTTTTTTTAATGATTGATTCCCGGTACTTTTTTGACAGAATGTACAATAAGACATCAGAATGACGCCTCAATGCACTAAGCTACCGGCCATCCAATTGACATAATTGCAAACAAATTCCATAAATTCCGAAAAAACGCGTAAAAATAATCAAGAAATGTCTCTGCTAAAATCGGAGATTCATGCTCTGAAACCGGAACCAGGATATTACTCTAGAAAACGGATAATCCAAGTGGAGAACCGGTGAGCTGGCAACCCAAAATTAACATCAGTCCTTAATATTTAATTGTTCGTTTGGTTCACACTTTTTGTCCGCTTCCTGAAAAGACAGCGCATGCTACTAGTTTTCCATAACCCCTAGTGGGGCATAGCGCGTCAGCTACTCCTCCGCGCTTCGTACTTGTTTATGTTTCACGATTTACTCAGAAATTCACGCTTGTTGGTCACAGATCGGCGCCATAACTTCTAGGACAACCACTTGGTCCGATTTGATGGCAAGTTCAGCAATCCAGTTATCGCCCTTCTGCAATGTGTGACCAATTCGCCTGCGTATCAGCGACGAAAAACCCAGCCGCCGCAAATTCAACACTGCTCGACTAAAAATTTCACCTGCCTTACAACAATATAACGACCATCTTGCGCAAAAAGCAGCTGAGATAACTAGTCACCCAGATAGTGACATAAATGAAAACTGGGATGCCATAAAAAATGCGTACATTGATAGCGCAGATACCATCCTTGGCTCAAACCCGGATTGCCGGAATATGCCCTGGATGCCCGACGCTTCATGGCAGCGGATTTTTGAAAGAAAAGAACTGAAGGTTCGTTTGGCTGCAGCATCAGACGACAATCGAAGCAGCATCGAAATCATTTACCGTCAGAAAGCTTGTGAAGTTCAGCATAATGTGCGACGCGATAAAAGAATTTATGCGAATTCTCTTTTAGCCTCAGCAGAAGAAGCCGCAAGAAGTAACAACTTAAACGCCGTATACGGTGTCATCAAAGAGTTTACAGGTGGTCGTAGCTGCTGCCAACATCCGGTGACGGATAATGGTGGAAAGCTACTTATTTTGGAAGAAGAACATATCTGTGGCAGGAACACTTCACCGCGGTCTTGAACGCTGTAACCTCAGGTAAAATTCCCCCTCATATACAATAGATAATTTACCTAACCATCAAAATGTGCGTATACGGTCCACTGCCACGACTAAAGAGGAAATAGTCACTGCAATTATTGCACTAAAAGGAAGAAAAGCCCTCGGACTCGACGGTATCCCTGCCGAACTTTATCAAGCAACGCCCAGCGTAACTGCCGATTTGCTGCACCCACTTGTTAATAAAGTGTGGTATACAGAGACCTTTCCCACTGAGTGGAAGGAAGGTTTGACCATCAAACTTCCAAAGTAGCCTCACAGACTGTAATAATTGGAGAGGCGTTTGAGTGCTTCCTGCCGTTGCTAAGATAATAGCTAAAATCGTCCTGGAACAACTTAGAAAGCACAATTGATGAAGAGCAGGCTGGTTTTCGTTCCAGATTCTCTTGTGTCGATCACATTAACACCTTGCGAATCATCATCGAGCAATGCGCTGAATACGATTCTCCGCTTCATTTGCTTTTCATCGATTTCGAAAAGGCTTTTGATAGTGTGAACCGTGATTCAATATGGGCGGCCCTGCGCAGGTGTCGGTCGCCACTCTGCGATGAATCTAGAGTTCAGGGGTTCGTTTCAGCGTTGTGTTAAAAAAATTACAAATAAAAAGTAGTAAGAGACGGCTTTACGGATAGAAGGTGTATGTTAACAACTGCACCATCCGAAATTTACAAAACGTCCTAAAAGCAGGCATGAATGCAAAATACAACTGAATTTGTAACTTTTTAAAAAATTAGTTTCATTCTTTCAGCCAGAATGTTAATTTGCTTGACCTTTTTGAATTAGTCTTTGTTTTGTTTTTCGGGTTACATTTAGGTGCATACGAGTACAAGTAGGTAAACGATTACGAGAATCTTCCTAAACCTCCGTAGAAATCAGCTCCACGCAGCACATGCACTTAAGATATAATATCATTGCCTATCTATCAAATGCGTGTTACTTTTCATAGTTCTAAAATCTTGGCTTGTAGTAGGATAATAGTTTAAGGGAGATTTTAGAGTATTTAAAATTCAATTATCCGCTTCTATGCAGAACGTGATTGCATCAAGCTTGCTGGCAGGGAATGATTGATTCTGGTAGGTAGAGGAATCGTCAAAACCGTCTCGTCGGGATCTCCCCAATTTAGATTCCTATCAATTACGTGCAGCACACTATGTGCGTGTTGAGCATTTTCCTGATTCTCATATCAAAAATTCGAAAATTGTTTTAGAATTGATTATCTTCAGCAGAGCATGAAACTACCACCGAATCCACTTTAGGAAGTTGTTTGTCCATCGTTCAAAGTGGGAAATATCTATCTCTTGTTAGCTCGTCACCCTGAGGCTCCATTAAGTACATCCTCTATAGTCAGCGGGTTCCAGTTTTGCATTGATCGAAATTGTTGGTGTTGTGGTTGGTTTTTTTTCTTGTCGCAGTTGGTCGTTGTTGGCCGGTCAAGTCAAATCCACTGCGAAGAGTGTGATAATGCGACTGTCATGCAAATCTTTCAAGACAACAACGGAGTCGCGTAGAACCCCGGTGAATCGAACGTTGCGTGACACGTCATCAATCATTGTCAAAGCTTCAGGTGCAAGAACAGTCATCGTTGTCGACGTTTGTTATTGCCAAGTGTACATGGTCAGAACGCGTCATTTGACGATGTCGAATGTCAGATGTTGTGCACGGAGGCATGCACGGCAAACATACGGTCCCACTACCTCTACCATCATCATTCTTTCGGACCAGTGTTTAATTCTTCCGATAGGGAAAAACAAGATAACATAAAAATGCACGTTCACGAAAAAGAGAGACGAGTGAATCGAAATGAAAATTAAAAATACAAAATGTAGAAGATACAATGCAAAGATATGATCATACCGGTCGCGGTATCGTGGCGCAACTTACCGGCATTTTAGCAGAACATGATTTTCAGTATTACAATTACAACGATTAAGTGTTCCCCGTGTCCCGGTTAAACGAGATCCGTTTCGTCGACCGAATCTGTCCAAATCATATCAACCAGAGCCACCACCATCGTGTGTTTTGATGATGACCGACCGACCATGATTCTTCTTCGACTGCTGTTGCTGCGGCTGATGATGATAATGATGACGACGATGAAACACACTAATTTCGAAATGAATCGAAAAATGAGCTTTTGTTCTTTGAAATACTTTCCCGTACCGTGTGTCTTTGCGCGGTCATCATCATCGTCGTCCCCAACATGGTGGAAAAGATTTTTTGGAAAGTCATTGTAGGAAATAGCAGAAATAAAGTTACTCACGAAATAGCTGAGTGAGTTGCTGCAGCGTCTTCTTTAACCAGCCATGTGCCCTCGAACGCATTCCAAAAATGGATTCTGATCTTCTGACCAAATCGTCTTGGAAGGTTCGAAATGAAATTCCAAAGATATTGTTTTGTCGGCGACTTGCGTTTCAAAAGAAGTTTGCACACTGGAAAAAATTCAAATTTCAATTGATTTCATGATTTATCATTGTTGCTCATCCGTACATGACCTCATTAAATTTCGGATGATTGTTTTAACTATGCGTAACGAGTATCCGACACGATCTTTTGCCTAACTCGCGTCTCTAGTTTTGGGAAGATAATTTCATCATTATTTTACCATCCTTTGCTAGTAAGAGCAATATAAGCAGAGGATAGGCTCTCAGCTGTTGTGAAATTGCAAAAGAAGAAGCCACTAGATATGCATCTGGTTTCTTCGTATACGAGTATGTATGTATGTATGTACACGTAAGTAATTGTAATCAATTTAAAGACTGCTACCAAAGAGCATTCCACACGAACCTACTGAGTTGCAATCTCAAGACTTCTGTTTCATCGGGTACGCGGGGTACCCAGCTAGACCTGTTCGGTCCTAAGATTCCAAGACCGGTTTTAGGTTTTTATGAAAACCGGTTGACCGCTACGAAAATCATTAAAAAAACCGGATCATGGTTAAAAAAAACCGGGTTAAAACCCGACTCATTAAAAAATCGACTCACCAAAAAAGCCGCGTACTCAAAACCGACCGGCTGCGACGAGTTAAAAACCGACTCATTAAAAAACCGATTCACCAAAAAACCGACCGAGTACTCGAAAAGCGACTTGTTAAAAACCGACCAGCGCATGGTTAAAAAATCGGGTTAAAAACCAACTCATTAAAAGACCGATTCACCAGAAAACCGGTTTTAACTCGTCGAATCCAGTCGGTTTTTTTGGTGAGTCGGTCTTTTAATGAGTCGGTTTCTAACCCGGTTCTTTTAACCATGAGCCGGTCGGTTTTTAACAATTCAGTTTTCGAGTAACCGGTCGGTTTTTTGGTGGATCGGTTTTCTAATGAGTCGATTTTTAACTCGTCGGTTTTCAACAAGTCGATTGGTTTTTTGGAGAATCTGGTTTTTAATGAGTCGTTTTTTTTTTACCGGTCATGGCTCGGTTTTTATGACCATAAGTCGGTTTTTTAATGATTCGGTTTTTCTCGAAACCGGTACTTGGGAATTTCGGAACCGGTACTAACAGAAGACCGGCTTTAAACCGGTGGATCGGTTTTACGAACAGGCCTACCCAACACACCAAGCGAACCGCAAACGAGTCACAAGCGAGTCACTTTGGTAAGCAAATCCTCCGCAAGTGAATTCACTAACGACTCGCCGGTAACAGTGGCGTAGCTAAAACTTTCTTTCGGAGGGGATCCACACTTCCGATATCAGAAATGTTGATATCCCACATATTAGGCTGGATATTTTGTGTCTTGCTCAGTGTAGTTTAGGTTAACGCTCCACAGTCTTTTTTCTCCTAGTTTAAGACAGGATAGAAATTCGCTTGCCCAAGCAAGATCGACATTGATCGTCGCTTGTTATGGAGTAACCGAGACAAAAACCAGCGTCGAACAATAGGTAAAAAAAAACCTATCTCTGTCTTCACCGGTGATCCCACGGAACTACTTTAAGTATAGCTTCGCGAGGTGGGGTTGACTAACTAGCTCATAGGTTCGGAAAGTGTGCGTTGTGACCCCGTGGGAGGCCGCAGATATTTTCAACATTTAAAAAAAAAAAATTCAAAAATTAGTTTTTAAAGAAATCAATAAAAAAATAAATTCGGAAATCCTTGTTTCTCCGAATTAATTAAATCAAAGATTTATGTTGCATTTATCAGAACCAGACTATTTTATCTATTTTTTAACTCGAGGCGACTTTTCGATTTGATTTTAAAGACGGACATCGATGAAAAATATTTTTTAACATTTTCAAAATACGCCCTAATATGACATTTGACACAAAAACCACAGAAAAAATGAAATGCGTGCTAAGATTACCGCGCGTCAAGTGTAACTTTTAAAAATCTTGGTAAGGCTGCCAGCATACTGGATTTTATAATTAAAGATTTTGCTTTCTATCCCCTCCCTCTCACTTATGAAGATGATTGTGAAAATGCCCCATCAAGACTATTCACCTCCGAAGCACCAAAAACTGTAAATATAACACAAATATTTGCGATTTTTATTTAACATTACCCCCACGCCTCCACCACCCTAGGGATTGTGGTAATGTCTTGACAACAATACAGTATTTTTTTGTCAGAACGCAGGCGATTAACCAAGTTTTTCTGAAATTGAGGTCGTTGCTTCAATTGTTATGGAGAAATGTATATCAGAACGTCGCGTTGCATTATAGAAAGTCTACCTATGAAATTGGATTTGTTTGCATAGAACAATAGACACTGGGGTCATGTTCGCATCATCACTTTTCTGGAATGCCTTAAATCCTGCATAATAGCTAAATTAAATTAAAGGAAAGTTGTGTGCTCTGAAAATATTTTTTGGTGAGAGATGTCCATAACAGATATAATAAATACTGATTTTGTTAGTATGCCATTCTGACATTCTAACATTTTTAACTTGTTTAAACAATTTTGCTGGTGGCTTGTCCAAGAAAAACAAACGTTCTTTTTTAATAAATCTTGAAGAGGTTTAGTGATTGTGGCCGAATTCGGAACAAAGTCTCGGACATAATTAATAAGCCTTAATAACTTTTGAAGTTCCTGTTTATTTTCTGGCGGTCCTAAACAGTCAATCGCCTTAGATCTCCCTTCGTCAATTCGCAGACCATTTGCTGAAATTTTATGTCCTAAATAAGACACCTCAGTTAAACGAAATTGTAATTTATCTTCATTGAATTGTATACCCTTCTCTCGTCCTCTCTCCACTACTTTCACAAAAATATCATCATGCTCCTCAAATGTATCATCAGAGATTAAAACATCATCTATAGGTATATATACCGATACTGCAGGAATGTCTTTGAAGTTTTCTTCATTAAGCTTCTGGAATAATTCGGGTGCACAATTTATTCCAAAAGGCAACCTAAGAATTCTAAAAATTCCGAAAGGTGTACTAAAAGCGCACAACTTGCTCGATTCTTCCGATAGTTGAACTTGCCAGTAGCCTTCTTTAAGATCTAATACCGAGAAAAATTTCTTATTTGCGAGTTTACTCAATATTTCGTGAAACGTGGGGTCCAAGCAAAGTCTCAGTTGCATATTTTTCTTCTCGACTACGACTAAATTAGATACCCAGGTACAACTTTCATTTCTAACTTCTTGTATGATACCTCTTTTGCATATATTATCTAACTCCTCACGACTGGGGTTGCGTCATTTTTTAATTTGATTGAAATATTCTTAGCAAAACAGCCTAACCCGGTAAAAACATCATCAAAACTATTTAATACCTCCGATTTGCTTTGAATAAGTTCTAAGTTCCAAATCTTCAAAACCTAGAATGGGTGTAACGTGATCATTTACAATAGCAAATTCTAATTTTACACTTGTGTTCTTCATAATACACGGTAATTTAACTTTTCCCAATACGTCAACTGCTGAACCTCCGCAACCTTCCACTTTGCCATATTTTCTAGTGTATTCTTTGTTTTAAGTTTATTAACATAACTGACAGGTAAAGTATTTAGATCAGACGCTGTATCTAGAAACCAATGCTGGTATTTACTATCTGAACGGTTTCGTACCAAGTTCGATTTTTTTCAATGATCGTAATACATGGCTTATCAATAGAATCTATAAAAAAGTTTTCTTTTTATACCCTAGATTTATAGTATAGGGTATATTGTTTTTGTCACGACGAAAATATGTAACACCTTAAAGGAGGCTCCGGAGGTATAGCAATGTTTACATATAAATGATCAGGGTCACCTCCTGATTCGATTTATCCATGTCTGTCTGTCTGTCTGTCTATCTGTATGCCTGTCCGTCTGTCTGTCTGTCTGTCTGTCCGTTCGCACGATAACTTTCGATAGAATGAAGCTAGAGCTTTGAAATTTTGGTAAAATGTTGCCAGTATGATCTAGTTGGTTGGTACTGAAAACAGGCATGATCAGGCTAAGAGAACGCCTACCTCCCCTACATATGTAAAATTCATAAAAGTATCTATAACTCCCGATTTAATAAACATGAAAAGCTCTTGCTTTGGTAGATTGCTTGTGAGGATAATCTTATTCTCTCCTGGAAAAATAAAATTGATCAGTTGAAAACTAACGGTAATTTTCATACAAAGAGCCCCGTACTACACTACTTTTCAAGTTTTTTGTCTACAACTCTTGAACCAATTGACGTAGACATCTGATTTTTGTCATGTAACCCTGAGGTAAGAAGCTGCTTGGGTTTTAGTAAGTTGGGCATAATAAGATCAAAGCAACGACTACCTAACAACCCCTACAAAATTTAAAAAATTAAATATTACTTTAATTACGATAACTTTTGATAAAATGATACTAGCAACTTGAAAATTTGGTAAAATGTTGGTAGTAAGATGTAGTTAGTTGGTATTGAAAATAGGCAAGATCCGACTCAAGGAACCCCTACCTCCCCTACAAATGAAACTTCAAATAAACGATAACCTTTGATAGATGGAAGCCAGCGACTTGAAATTTTGGTCAAATGAAGTGAGATTGAGTTAGGTGGTATTAAAGATTGCTTATATTCGACCTAAGGAACCTCTACCTCCCCTAAAAATGAAACTTAAAATAAGCGATAACTTACGACAAAATAAAGCTAGCGACTTGAAAGTTTGGTCAAATGTCTGTAGTCGGATCCAGTTGCCTAATATTGAAAATACGTAAAATCCGACCAACAAAACCCCTACTCCCCCTACAAATGAAACTTCAAATAAGCGAAAACTTTCAATAAAGTGAAGCTAGAGACTTGAAATTTTATTTAAATGTTTGTAGGGTGATCTAATTGGTTGGTGGCAATGATGGGCAAGATTCGACCAAAGGAACTCCTACCTCCCCTATAAGTGAAACTTCAGATAAGCGATAACTTTCGATAAAACGAAGCAAGTGGCTTGAAATTTTGGCAAAATGTTTGTACTGAGATCTAGTTGGTTGTTATTAAAAATGCGCAAGATTCGACAAAAGAAACCTCTACCTCCCCTACAACTGAGACTTCAAATAAGCAATAACTTTCGATAGAATGAGATTACAATAGTTACACTTTCATCCTTGATTATAACCAGCATTATTATTATTACCGTTTTTCGTTGACCTAAAATTATGTTTACGGTTAATTTTCTTGTAGTTCTCATTTGCTTTACTTTTTGACATACATACTTTTATTTGTATAAAATTTACCTATCTTTTGATTGTTGTCCCGTGACTAGGGCTGATTCGATTCAAGTAAATACAAGTAAGGTATCGATACTTTTGCTTCTGATCCAAGTACATTTGGTATCGATACATTTAGCTCAAGTACTGAGAAGGTAGCAAATTAAAGTACTTGAATCGAATCAAAGTACTTGAATCGGATTAAACTACCTACAAGCTACAAACAACTTTTCTACTGCTTCTCCTACTCTATTCTTTCTCATTTTTCATTATGTGATTGAGACTACGCGCTACGCCACACCGTTGCCATATTCCATGTCATGCAGCCGCCATCCTACATCTACACTTATCACTTCCTCATTACCATTGGAATTTGCAAACGAAAACGACATGTGCTCTATGCTGTGCATGTTAGTGTCACCACAAACTGTCGAACTCCAACACGATCCTGGTACAAGTGGACCGGTTTTCTTCACGTTTATGTGAAGTGTGTGTGTGTCAGAGGACATTTGTACCAGGTTCGTGTTCGAGTTCGACAGTGTGTGATGACACTTATGTTACGACTATTTTTTGTTCGCACATCATTTCATTTATCCATTTTTGACCTTTCTTTTAGTGTTCAGGAACACAAAAAGAAGAATATTGAACTCTTCCAGTTTCATCTGCAGTAACTTTTAAAAAAGTACTCATTCGATTCGATTCGAGTAGGTATTAATGCTTTTGATTCAATACCAAGTAGGTATCGATACCTTTTGCCCGAAGTACTTGCAAGTACTTGGTATCGATACCCTGGGGATATCGAATCAGCACTACCCGTGACTGTTGTTGCTGCTGCTTGTTATGAGCCTTACTGACGATTGCGTCTACCGCTACTGCTGTCGACGGTGAATTTGTTTTCTGCATTCGTTTTGTCAGCGAATCAGATGCGTCTGCTGCACGTCCCAGTTCAATTGCCTTCTCGTAGGTCAATTCTGCCGTCTAAAATACCTTTTTTGTAGTCGCTTGCCGTAGACTCCGTATACCATTCTGTCTCGCAGCATTCTACGCTCTACTTCTGTAAAAAATCCACAATTTTTCACCAACTTCTGCAAGTTCAAGAGAAAATTGTCGAACGGTTCTCCTTCGCGCTGACTTCTTGAGTGGAATAAGAAGGTCTCGTACACCTCATTTTTTTGGCAGGCAAAATTTCGAAAATGATTCCAAAACTTTATCATATTTCTTGGCTTCTTCTTGACTCAAATTAAACGAGTTATATACTTCAACTGCCTGATTGCATTAAGGAAAATGACAATTTTTACGGGTTCCGCTTTTTGTCTATTTCAATTGCGGTTGCAAAGATATCAAAATTTTGTTTAAAAGTTCTCCAATTTTCGGAGAGATTGTAATGAACCACCTGTAACGAACCATATTATGGTCTGGTAGTGCTGCTCCCACCAGCAGATCAAAGCAGCACGTGATGAGTAGTTATCTGTTGGTGGTACGAAACCAGAGGCCGAGGGTCCCATTACACCCGGACCCAGGTGCGACCGCGTGGGCGTCTGATCCATCTGCCAACCATTCCATCCTTATCGGCTATTTTTTGTACTCCCCATTTTTACCTCCCCTGTTTGCGTTGTCTTCCCCAGGCCTATGAATTTTTGTTAATACGTAAAGGACAGAGCCAACGAGCGGCGAAAACCCCGCCCACATCTCCCGAACTGAGCTACAGCAAGCATAGGCCGCTGCTTAGCTCGTTGAGGGACCTTTTTCTTCACCAGATGGCACGGCCCGACCTTCACGGTCATCTACCTTACGCTCCGTCCCCACGGGCATCTTTGGAGGCCCACTAAACCGTCCGTTACAAGATTTCCTTCTAGTTTTAAGGAATCTGGTCTTTTTAAGTAATCCATACTTTTCTCGATGTCTACACCTCGATATTTTGGTGGACGACCCGGACCACATTTTGGGGGTAAGGTTATCTCGCTTTTTCTAGCGATTCCCATAAAACTAGCACTTTTTTTAATTTTTCTTCACTTATTGCGTTTTATTACACTTTTGCGCTTTATTCTTCGACGTTGCCTTAGGAGAACACGAAGAAAGCTTACGACGCTTTCACAATTTAATTTGCCGCAGCGCCATGTGGTATAAACGAAAGAATGTTGGAGTTACGCCTTACGTGTACTTTATTCGGCAGGCAACTGGCCGAATACATTTGCAACTTACCGCTAATGGAATTCTAGTACTTAATACAAGAGCTGTGATATCTTTATAATAAAAATCCAATACCGGTACAAATATAAAGAGGGAATATCTGTTTGAATAGGATATTTATTTTTAAAAATATTTTCAACTGCGTGTGAATATGATAAAATATTCATACAAATAAAAATATTAATATCGATATTTTTTGATCTTTTTAGAAAGTTAACCAAAATCTCGGTTTATCCTTACAAGCATAATTTCATCAATAGGTTTTTTTTGTCTCGGCTTAATCTTTTTTCGTTAACAATCAACTTTATGCTGCTAAATAATCTGTCTACAGAGACTTAAGTAACCGGGTGACTTAATATCGCTTGAGCAACTTCATTCAAATACCGCGAAAAAATATCCTTTTTATGTTATGCCACCATTGAAAAACGTCCGTATTTCGCTACTAGGTCGGACGACGGTTGTAAGTGGACAAAATTTCTCCTACAGTTTCTTTAGCACTGCGTCAATGTATCTGAGACATTTAAAATTGTCAGATAACTAATAAACAAAAAAATTACTTACAGATTGAAAGTCAAAACAGATATGTTCGTTCCGTCTTCACACCGTCACGTCGGTCCGTTTATCAAGTCCATGTGAAATTTCATACAAATTTGACAGACGAATCGACGGAATGGACGTATCGGGTTTCACTAAAAAGCTTACGACTATTCGTTCGTTACTGAAGCTGGAAGCTGTACTTCATGTTTCCAAAAATACTGCATAGGCTTTTATTGTTTAAATCTTTGGTAATTTTGGAAAATACACCACTCCCAGATGCTCGACGGGAAAGTCCATTTTAGTATAGCAGCTTTTTGTTTTAGTAATTCATTCACATCACACAGCGTAGTTTAGCTGCAAAATGCATTTTCGTGTTGATTTCGGATGAATAAACTTAGATTTTTGCGAAAAGTATTTACAAATTCGAAACTTTGTTCGAATAATATACATTTAGAGATATTGTGTGGAGCAATAATACGAATACGATATAGGTTAGGTTAGGTAAAGGGGCTGCCATGCTACCACACAGGACACTTGGACCACATCTGGGTCCGTTGAGATACCGCCAAAGTCTCCTAATTAAACCTAGGCAACAAACCAGCCTGTGCTAGCAATATAGCGATTGAGCTGCATTACACTCATATCTTTAAGGTCCTCCAGTTCCCGGAAAAACCAGGAACCTAGAAGTTTCCTCCGTCTCGCGGCCAGGGCCGGACAATGACAAAGAAGATGGAGAACGCTCTCCTCCTCATCCACGTCATCACAGCTCCTGCAAAAGTCATTGTGAGGAATACGATAAGCCTCCAAGCAAGCTTTCCTATAGGACAGTGCCCCGTAATAACCCCCACGACTCTGCCAATGTGTTTCCTGTTCAGTGAAAGCAGTGTGGCGGAGCGACTAGGGTCAAGTTTCGGCCAAATCCACTTCGTTGTTTGGCACGTATCGCCGTTTAACCATCTCATGTTCGCCCTGTCAACCGCGGTGGCCTTGATGACAAGTTTGCACGATGAGGCGAGCATTTTGATGTTTACACGGTCCCCCTCACTAACTCCGGTTGTCCCCTCCCGAGCCAGCTCATCCGCCTCGCGGTTGCCTGCGAAGCCACAGTGGCTCGGTATCCAGCGGAGCGTAATGTTGAAGAAACCACCCATCTTCCTGAGAGCTAAACGACAGTTCGCGATGGTTTTCGATGTGGTCAGGACGGATTCAAGTGATCGAATTGCAGCCTGACTGTCCGTGTAAATAATAACGTCCCTCGTGGTCACAATATGATTTCCCAGCCATGTCAGAGCTTCCAGGATTGCCGAAACCTCCGCCTGCAGGACACTACAGAAGTCGGGAAGACATAATGACAAGTTAATTCCCAATCCCTCCGAATAGATACCAGCCCCAACTTCGCCGTCGGTCCTAGAGCCATCCGTGTATATTACCATGGAGTCGGTGGTCATGAGCGTGTTAACACCCCATAGATCCCTCGACCGACGGAATCAAGCTGGTATGGTTCCGGCGAAAAACGTATTTTGCACAAGTATAATCAGTATATGCAGGGAGATCTAAGTTGCCCAGTATAGTCGAGTGTCCACAACTCAACGTGCGCAACTGGCGTAAAGCCGTGTTAGCCGCCAGCTGTTCGCCGCAAATATCCAGAGGTGGCAAGCCGAGCACCATGTTCAATCCGGCTGACGGAGTCGTTCTAAAGGCCCCCGTTATAACTAGCGCCGCAAGCCTTTGTACCTTACTCCGTAGGTTACAATAGGCCGCTACTCGGAGTGCCATCCACCACACACTAATTCCGTGCAGTAGTATAAGACGTACGACAGCTGTCTATATCCAATATACCGCTTTAGGTTGCAGGCCCCAGTTCTTACCTATGGCCTTTTTGCACGAGTAGAGGGCAACAGTAGCTTTCTTGGCCCGCTCTTCAGTGTTAGGCTTCCACCTTAGTTTCCTGTCAAAAACCAAGGAACTTACGATATACGATATAAATACTGATCATTTGTCCACGTAGTGATATACCGAATAGTTAGAAAAAATAAAATATTGATATCACAGCTCTGCTTAATACTATAGAACTCTGCTACTTAATACTATGAGATTCTGGTACTTAGTACAATGTACTCCTACTCTGACATCAACATTACCTAAAATCAATTTCTTGAGATATATGATGATCGTTTTTAAGCTTAATCTTAACTTTTCCCTTGGAACTCTTTGGTATCCTCTATCCCGGTCTGATTTATTAGAACAAAATAGATTGCATGCAAAAAACCAAAACCCTATTCAGTTTAAAGACACATTCAGTGGATTCATAAATACAAAGTGTCAACGTGCAATCCATTCCGTAGAATATAATGAAAACCACCAGGTATGACACGCATTTTGATGCACCGAGGAATATTGTTCGAGGGCTTGGCCTCTGTATAAATTCCTTTTTGAGTTGTCCACTGTTAGGCATATTAATTTGTCAGACAAAGTTTTTAACCTTCAACCTAACTCACATATCTTACTGCACCCATAACCATACATATAAGTGCAATCTGCACTTATCCTTCTACTGCTATTCGACATACGCCTCTACTCCCGGGCTCCATCATTGGGCGCCCATTTTCCCCCTTCAACGAGTCATAAATCAAATGAATGCAATATCTTTTCCGAGTTTTGGCTCAACACACCGTGGCGCATTACAGATAAGTGGAATCGATTATTACAAAAGTGGGTATCGACATCAATTCGCAACGCAAGACATTCCTTCTCGTCCGTATGAACACCTTTAATTTATCATCAAATAAAATATTTTATAACAATGTGTTCTCTGCGCTTTATAAAAATGAACAACAGTGTGCAAGATGTAAGACGTAATGGGCAATCGTGTATATGTGGAGAGGATATGATGGAAAAAGGCCCAAGTGCAAAATGCGAATTCAATCCAGGAGGTTCAATAAAATGCAGTGAAATGAAAGGGAACAGTGGAGCGTTTCGCATCCCAGAATGCATGCATTGCATCGGGGCCTTTGCCTTAACGAACACATTCCGTCGATATGAAATGTAGTTGCGGATTTTACTTGAACAATATAATTGTTTGCGAAGACATAAATAATTCTCGGCGGCGGAATAATGTAGGATCGATTGCCTCCTGTACACATACAGTTCGCGTAGTTGACTTTATATCCCATAAAACTTAATATCCCGTCATTTCATATATCTGCACGGTTGAGTAGCAACGAGCCCCGATCTTGTACGTCAAGACCTCGCTAGCTACTTAGTGCCTAGCAAGATCTGAATTGTGCGACCGATCCAGGTCCTCATCGGTGGGCCTTCTCTCCCCCGCGCGCTGAGACAAGCCTTGTCGGTGAGGTCCCCTGAGCTATCGGTCCGTCTTCAAGTTGAATTCACAGGCTCTTCTTAACTCCAACGCCGCGACCTAAGACTGTACAGCTCGGGGACAACGGGCGAGCACAAGATCATTGGTAATTGTATAATAAGAAGACAAGTTGCCCTCACTTTAACGTGATGCTTTTGACATGTCCATAATATAAAATTTCTGAATAACCATTTGACAAGTTTTTCAGACTGGAAGTGGAAACGGACCAACGGAGAACATAGCTCATAGCTTATACTTGGCGATCGCTTTCCGCTTACCGCTTGTCCGTTTACAGATCCATTTAGCGGTCACCATTGCTCTTATGAGTTACTGATTGTCTGTTTATTGATGACTGGTCTGACCGTGTCCATCACTAGGCCTCATATATGATGTGATGAGCAGGAATGAGCGTATGTGGTACCTTTCAGGCTTCCCTTCCATCATAATCGCCTCATTAATGCCGTCCAAAGATGACCAATTACAGGAATATGAAAATGTTACGTGGTCTGCCTTCTTATATACGCATATATGGAATTTATCAATTTCACCGATGCATAAGACAACGTCCCCGACTTGGAGAATCTGAGCAGGTTTTCCTTGCTTTTTTGGTGTGTCTTAGATTCGGAATGGTGCTGCGATTTTTAACTTGACAGATATGTTTTTCTTCGTTTTTTTTGCACGGAAGATGATAAAAATAACAGACACAAAATGAAACATCGATTGATCGAGGCTTGAAGACTACCGGCATTTGTTAACATGGCATGCTTTATGAGCAACGCACAACTGCTCATGCTTACAAATTAGCCGCCGATTTTAAGGAATGATAGAAAGGAACGGTTCCAGGTAATCGTGTGCGGCTGAGAAGAAGATGGGTTGTCGTAAAGTTTAACGAACGGAAATGCATTTGCGGTTTGCAAATTGACCACAGTATGAGTGACGAGGATAAAGCTTGGGATTAGGTTCTTTTCCATGAATGATGGTGAACTATGTGAAATTTCGTTATTTTATTTTTTAAATGTTGAAATGTTTTAGGTGTAAATTTTCCTGTAATGCGATTTTCGAGAGCAGTGAAATGGTAAGAAAGCGGAGATACTAATAATCTAATTAAAGCAACAATAGAAAAAAGTTCCCTCCGGTCATCAACAACATGACAAACTATAAAAGGAGTACATATTCCTGAACTTCTTACTTTTGAAACTTACATAACATACAGACTTCTACAGGTGCATATTTAGCGAAACCACTCGCGGAACTGATGCGCGAGGCAAAGTTGGGGGTAGTGTGAACGTGTTCCTCACCCGAAACTATAGTATACCAGACTCGCTTGAATATGCCAGTGGTAGAAACCCAACAACTCAATTCATGAGGCAGAGACATTTAATGAGTGACGAAGCCCGGAACCAAAAAATTGATATGCCCTTGTGGGCTTTCATAAAAAAAAAGAGCTAAGTGAAAAGCGTGATAAAAGCCATTCAACAGGAAGGATTCAAAGTTTGATCATGCATGGCAACAGAATATGCCAAATATGCGAAACCATAAAAAATCCCCAAATACAAAATTCCTTATGAATATGACATTAGGATCTAACAATTCCTCATGGCATCTGAACTTAAACAGGAGTGAATCGAACAGCTCCCATGGTTTGATATTAATTTGCCTTAACTCCAAGTGGAGCATAGCCCATCAACTATTCCTGCGCGCCATCGTACTGGGTTCTAGGCAATAGGACGCATCTGCCCCCACGACTTGACCAGAAACTCACACTGATTCGCCACAGATCGGCGTCATGGCTTTCTAGAATCACTCTTTGGTCGGCCTTCACTGGAAATGGGCTCTCATTTCATGGCACATTCAGCAATGCAGTTGTCACCCTTCCGCAATATGTGACCTATCCACTGCCATTTTTGTCTGCGTATGCCGACTCAGCTCATCACACGGGTTAACGAAAACCTTCTGGTAACCTTCACGGAGACGTTCAATGTGCTGCTCCCATACAAAAGTACAGTACCACGGAGCGAAACAATCCCAACTTGGTCTAAATACTGAGATAATTCCCAGACAAACAGCATACCGAATGCGCATTTAGTCTGATTGATACGACAAGCGATGTCCTGCGCCATGTCACCTTTTCGGCAACAATGCTATCCAGCTAGACGAAATGGTCCACCTTTTTCACAATTTGTCCATTGATATTGGTGGCAATTAGACGAGCTGGGTTTCTCTTTTTTCGCTAAGGTGCGGTGGTAGGCTAAGAACCTTGGCCTTGTTAGGCGCTCGAGATCAAAAGCCATTGTGTTTAAATCCACGATTTTGTGGGAGAGTAGGCATATGTCGTCAGCGAAGTCAAGATGTTGTAGATAAGATATTAAAGTCCATTGAATTCCTCTGTCTAGTCCGGATAGGGCTGCATGTAATACATCGCCATACATCACTATAAAGAATAGGATCGGTGAGAGGATGCACTCCTGCTAAACCCCACTGCGAATCTCAAGGAACACCGACACCTTGCCTTTATGCAGAACGCGACATTTCGCACCGTCATAGGTTGCCTTAATAATAGCCACAAGCTTCTCAGGGATGCCTCTCCTGCGCAAAGCCGTCCATGTAGAATCCCGGTTCACACTGCTCGATGATGATTCGCAAGGTGTTAATGTGATCGATCAAGGAGAATCTTCTTCTCTTCATAAATTGCGCTTTCAAAGTGCTCCTGGCCAGTTTATAGGGGAGATTGGCGCTCATTCAGAAGGATCTTCACCATTCTCAAAATCAACTATCTAACCCACACCACAAATATTTGTCGAATTTTTCAAGTCACTAGCTTCATTCTATCGAGAGTTATCCCTTATTTGAAGAGTCACTGGTAAGTAAGGTTAAGGTTTCTTTTGTCGGATTTTGCACATTTTCAATAACAACCAACTTGATCCTAGCACAAACATTTGACCAAAATTTCAAGTCTCTAGCTTCATTTTATTGAAAATTATCACTTATTTTAAGTAAGTGGTCCATCTTTAATATCAACTAACTAAATCCTACGTTTGGCCAAAATTTCAAGTCGCTGGCTTCCTTCTACCAAAAGTTATCGCTTATTTAAAAATTGATTTGTAGAGGAGGTAGGGGTTCCTTGGGTCGGATCTTGCCCATTTTCAGTAACAACTAACTACATCTTACTATCAACATCCAATCAAATTTTCAACTTGCTAGTTTTATCCTGTCGAAAATGATCGTAGTTCAATAATATTTCAATTTTCACCATTTGTAGGGGAGGCAGGTGTTCGTTTGGACTAAATGCTCACCTTACTAGAACTCAAGCAGCTTCTCATCTGAAGTTTACGTACCCAAAATCAGCTCCTTACGTAAATTGGTTCCGGATTTATAGACAAAAACCCTGAAAAGTATAGGGTAATGCGGGGCTCTTTGTAAGAAAAGTACCGTTATTTTCAAACTGATCAATCTCATTTTTAGAGGAAAGTACCAAATGATCTTTTCAAGTCATCTGCAAAAGTTACAATTTATTCAATCGGGAGTTATAGATACATTTAATTATTTCGAATATGTAGGGGAGGCAGGCGCTCCCTTAGCCGGAAATCAAAAATAAATCATTCTACGAATATTTGACGAAAATTTTAAGCCTCTAGCCTTATTCTATGGAAAGTTATCGTGCGAACGGACAGACAGACATGGCTAAATCGAATCAGGAGGAGAATCTGATCATTTATATATATGCTCGTACATTTCTATACCTCTGGAGCCCCTTTAAGGTGTTACATATTTTCGTCGTGACAAAAACAATATACCCTATACTTATAAAGTCTAGGGTATAAAAAAGAAAAAAATAAAGAAATTTAAAGATCCGCTGAAGACACTATTTGAAGAAATTTTTTTTAAGGCAAGAAAAGAGGTGGATAAAGGACCAGTCTGTCATAATTAGTCATAATTCGAGGTAGTGGCGAATTCTTGTAGACAGCAAGGACGTGGGAGTATCGAAAACGACGGTAGTGTGGGTATTATAGGAAGGATGTCTAAAAGTAATGTCACGGGAAAACGGTGAGCGTAATGCAAGAAAAATATGGTTTTCGGATTGCTTATGAATGTGCAGGGTCGATTTGCTTGGGGTACTATCGTTGTACATTTCGCTCTCGTATACTAGTCCAGGCTATGAACGAAACCGGGTGTGTGTTTATTGTTTTCTTCAAATGGTTGGGAGTTGAAACGGATCGCCAACCGCTTCAAGGAGACCTGAAGTTGCACCTGAACGGTAGATCTTGTTGGTTGGTATTGAAAATAGACGTGATTCAGCTAAGGGAGCGCCTACCTCCCCTACATATTTTTATGCTTCGCCCGGTTAAGTAGGAATGTCCTTTTTTAAAATAGTTCGTTGTTCCAATTCATGATACCATTTTTTACTCACCTGAAATTTGAACTTCTTCTCCGTCACATATTTTCTGGAATAACCTCATAATTGAAAATTATAAAATATAATTCAGGGAATTTTTCTACTTCCGCCACTAATTTAACATTAAACTTCTGATCACTTATATTTTAGTTTTGGAGTCAAAAGTAAACGGGTGCGAAATTAACTGCGAAGCGAACTCCTTTATTGTGAGGTGAGCTCTGAATTGGTAGTTCTTTATTTATTTTTCATATTTTTCGTTCATAGCCTGGACTAATATACGGCAGCGACATGTACAATGGTAACACCCCAAACAAGACGACCCCGCACATCCATAAGCAATCCGCAAACCATATTTTCCTTGCCGTCCACAACTTCAACCTTTATCGCTATCAACAACTATCAACTCCCAAATATTTGAAGAAAAAGATGAACACACACCCGGTTTCGTTCATAGCCTGGACTAATAAACGACAGCGACATGTAAAACGATAGTACCCCAAGCAAGTCGACCCCGTACATCCATAGCAATCCGTATTTTTCTTGCCGTCCACGACGTCAATCTTTATCGCTCAACATCTTAACATGTACACACAATATCCCCGCAAGCAAGTCGCCCGCGCGGATCCCAAGCAACAGTCATGCACAATGACCACTTCACTCAAACGACATGCACAACCGGGCGACTACGCGGCTCGAAGACTAGCATGTCGAATCTCCTAGTCACCGGTCGCGCAGTTGGCGAGTATCCGTGACTGGAATATCTCCGTACGAGTGCCACCGTCTGATTACACATGCCAGATTTCTTAGTGGCTGGTGAGCTCAGTCGCTCGGCGATTCAAGTATCCCCGTGTAAGTAGTGTGCTGTGTTAGTCACTATATATCCTTCTATCAGTAGACCTGTTCGGTCCTAAGATTTCAAGACCGGTTTTAGTTTCTATGAAAATCGGTTTTCCTTGCGGTCAACCGGATCATTAAAAAAAAAACCGGCTCATGTTTAAAAAAACCGGGTTAAAAACCGTCTCATTAAAAAACCGATTCACCAAAAAACCTGACTGAGTACTCGAGTACTCAAAACTAGCTTGCTAAAAACCGACCGGCTTCGACGAGTTAAGAACCGACTCATTAAAAAACCGATTCGCCGAAAAACCGACCGAATACTCGAGTACTCGAAAACCGAGTTGTTAAAAACCGACCGGCTCATGGTTAAAAAAAAACCGGGTTAAAAACCAACTCATTAAAAGGCCGAATCACAAAAAAACCGGTTTTTAACTCGTCGGAGCCGGTCGGTTTTTAACAAGTCGGTTTTTTGGTGAATCGGTCTTTTAATGAGTCGGTTTTTAACCCGGTTTTTTTTTAACCATGAGCCGGTCGGTTTTCGAGTGATCGGCCGATTTTTTTGGAGAATCGGTTTTTTATTGAGTCGGTTTTTAACTCGTCGGAGCCGGTCGGTTTTTAACAAGTCGATCGGTGCTTTGGTGAATCGGGCTTTTAATGAGTCGGTTTTTTTACCGGTCATGAGTCGGTTTTTAAGACAATAAGCCCGTTTTTTTTAATGATTCGGTTTTATCAAAAGCGGTACTTGGGAATCTTGGGACCGGGACTAACAGAAGACCTAATTTTCTTGATTTAAATGTCTCATATTATACCCCAATAAGTAGGAAATAATGAATGTATTTCATTTTACATTCAAATCGTATCCAACCCAATCACCGCTACATTCTGGTGAACATAGCATAAAAACGGCTCATTTATTGTATAGGTATATAGCGGAAACCAGGTATATTGCTTTGATACCAACGATTCTCGTAATTCAACAAGCTCTCAAAAATTTACTTCAGTTACAAGAGAATAATACACATCCAAATCGATCATAATGTAACTGATGACGATCTTCTGAATTCCTTGATGATCGCATAGGCACGTTAAACACAGTTTTATTGTGCATAAAACCGCATTCATTATTATCCAATAAAGTCGCCCATCAACTTGCCCACATCCTGAGCCCTCATAATGTCTTAATTAAAGTAAATTCACTTATTCAATCGTCGTTCTCTGAAAAACGTAGTAACCAAACCAGTCATTAAATGCCGGTAAAGTCCATTACCTTATGCAGATTACGCCCGAATTTCATGACATTCCGAACGTGATTCATGCCAATTACGAAAAGTAACTTGCTACAATTACACTCGACGATTCAACTCGTAATTACCCAGTTCCACATCACACCTGAATTATTTGCATATTTTAAATATAACATGTTTCATTTTCCCCGATGTGTACAAATATCAGTACGTGATTAGATTGCTATAATACGAAATTAAATTTAATTTCGTTCTAAACACAATGCCTTCTGGATATGGCCAAAAGAAGGCACGTATGATATGTTAAAATTTCTAAGCGACTCATGTGTACCATCATTAATTCTTGATTCGTAGAAATAAAACCAGATAATTGAGACAATTCGTTTCGTTTGTTGTTGCTGCTGTTGGAGCAATCGCGGTAATGTTTCATTAGAAAAAGTTCAAGTGAACGGGCCCACAAAACAACCTGCAACACAACAACACGAAATAACCAGCGAAAACTCATTTGTTTTTGGTCAGGATTCAATTGCATCTGCTGAATGCTAATCACCTTCACATATTTTGTGGATGGCTTTTCGAGAAATGAGTCTGTGAGAAACTTTATAATCAAATGGGCGCTACATGATATGCATTTTATTTTCTCATTTGCCTTTATTCAGATACATTGTCACCAGTTTTTCTCATGCCCGTCCATCTACATATACGCGTTCCCGAAGCACATAATAAACTTATTACATTATGCGACAACAGCATTTCTGTACAGCAATTCAAGTAAATATGGCTCCGGTTGGATTTAAATCTTTGCAGCCGCAAAACCATAGAGCCATCGGCTTAGATTTAGCAAGAATTGATTTTAATTTAACTAATATTTGCACGTAATCCAACCGGTATTTGCATACGCATGCTGTTAAGCAACTTAGCTGGATGAGTGCTTTAAATGCTGCTTTATGCTGATGCTTTATGATGCATTCGAATTAACACTTGTCGACGAACATATTTGCAAGAGGTGCAAGAACATTACCGGGTTTGTATTTCTTGAAATACGTATACGTTGTGTTGTACATGCTACGAGTACTTACAAAACACTCCGCGTATCTAACTTGCGACCAGGCTTGATTAGCTTCCGACTAAAGTTCTTCAGGAGGCGAAGTGTTTACCTGGTTGTCAGCGTAAGCTGATCCTTTTAGTGCTGGTCAAATTTACTACCACTGTTCCTCACACGTAATAAGGAATTATGTGCAAGAGATTCCGTATATAAGAACTAATGTTGAGAAGGAAAATGGCCTTACGAGTAGAGTAGACCGAGTGATACTCACTCTCCATTTAGATTTCGAAAATATGGACTTACCTAATAGAAGTTATAGGTTTTAATACGGCAGCAATTCATTAGGTGTTTTAGATATGCTCTATTAAAATAGATAACATGACCGGATTTCTTGTGGTTAGAGGTACGTTTTGAAGAACGAGCTTATTACTCTTAAGTGTGTCCCGTTTCAGATAGTACATATTTTAATGGTAGACAGAACTTGTGGAAAATTGACACCTGACATGGATACTCTATCTTTAACCGTTACAGAATTATAGCATATTTTGTTTTCTGTCAAAAAGCTGGACTTGCCTAACAAAATCCGAATTTGCCACTCTCCCAATTATTTAATCCGAGATTTGAACTCACTTTCTAAAACCACATATCTCTCTGGATCCTGTCAACACCTTGTGGGGCATAGGGCAATAACCACGCCGACTTTCCACCTCGTCCTGTTCGCCACCATCGCCTTCAACTGTCTCCACGATTTGCCTAATGACTTACCCTTGACCACACCTGATCTTCTCCAGGTGTTTATAGGTCGTCCAACACGGTGACTTGCATCGGTTCCGTGTGGAGGCCTGTTTAGCAATGTTTTCCGGCCCTTTTCGATGAGTGTGACCTATCCATTGCCACTTTCGCCTTTTATGGAGGTGTCTATCCTGTCCTGGCCAGTAATGAACAGGAGGTCGTCGTTAGAAATGAACTCCGGCCAGCGTATGTTTAGGGTGCGCCGTAGATACTGGTTCACGAAAGTTTGCAATCTAGTCGTTATCGCCCTGGTCACCTTCCAAGTTGAACAGCCATAAAGAAGCACAGATTTTACATTGGTCTCAAAGTTTGGTACTTCTGGAGATGTTGTTGTTTTGCCAGAATGGAATCAAACTGAAAAAAAACTGCTCGAGCCTCGTTGATGCGAGACTGTACATCAGCATCCGCTCCACCATCTGCTGTAACTACGCTTCCGAGGTAATAATAATAATAATAAATAAAGGCAGGCTAAGGTACCCAGCTGGTAGGCACTGCGACCATAAGATCTATTGTGCAATAGCCTTAACTAATCCAAAAGACCCTCTACCAACCTGATAAAGGCCAGTAGGTCCTTTGCAGCAGTACTCTTAATGACACCGGAGCTCACGATGGAATCTCCAAGAAACATGAATCTGGCGCAAGCAACCGCGGGGCATTCACAGACAAGGTGTTTGGTGGACTCAATATCCTCCAGGCAAAGTCGGCATTCCGTCTCAGTGGACAGGCCCATTTTGTTTAAGTGATATCTCACCCAGTGGTGACCCGTGAGGAAACCAACGACCAGTCTCAGGTCAGCTCTGCCCAATCGGCTGGATTCTGTGAGACCGTAGGGGTTGATAAGATCTTTGGACTATCGTAGTCCCGGGAGATTATTCCAGTGCTGCAGCCTTTCGCCCGCAGACCAATCCCTCACCAGCGCCCTGGCTGTGGCCCAGCTTAGACCGCAGTAGGGATCAGGTCCGAAAAATTTTCCCGATGAGCCCTGCCTAGCAAGTTCATCTGTAGCTTCATTGCCATGAATGCCCCGATGCCCAGGTACCCAACAAAGAGTGACCCGGTTAGAGTTTGCCAAACATTGAAGGGTATCAAAACACTCTTTCACTAGTTTCGATGAGAACTTATGTGAAGAAAGAGCCTTAATAGCTACCTGACTGTCAGCGCAGATAATGATGTTAGCGCCAGTGAGCTTCTTGAACAAAATTTCCTTGGCGCAAACCTCAATTGTATGGATCTCAGCTTGGAAAACGCTGGGCCAAGTACCCATAGCGATTGAGATCCTGGTGATCGGTCCAAAGACCCCAACGCCAACACCTTGTCCCGTTTTCGACCCATCAGTATACAACATGATACACCCGAGGTCAGTACAGATATTGCCAATATCCCATTCCGATTGACTAGGGATAGAGACCGAGAATTTCATACCGAAGCAGAGTTCCGTAGTCACGTAATCTGATATCGAGCAGATCGCCAAGCCAGGAATCCGCTCCAAAATACTCATGTGGCCCTGTTTGAACACATGAGTATCAAATGTTAGATGCACTCGGAGTGCACTTAGAGCCGCAGATTCCTGAATGAAAATGTGTAGTGGTGTCAGTCCAACAATCGCCTCAATGGCCGAGGTGGGACATGTACGAATGGATCCTGTCAAACCAAGGCATGCAAGACGTTGTAATTTGCAACACAACTGTATGTTGCAACGCTGTTGCGTTTTGGGCCACCATACGAGCGCAGCATATGTCACAGCTGGTCGCACCAGCATAGAATATAACCACTCAGTCATTTTAGGGGTGAGACCCCAGGTTTTTCCAAAGAGAGACCTGTAAGAACACATGATCCGAGTGGCCTTGCCAATAACAGTCTCAACGTATTTGCTTCAGTTGAGCCTCGAGTCCAACGTGATACCTAGACACTTCACTTCGGCGGAGAACACGAGTGTCGTGTTGCCTAGGCTAACCGGGCTTAAAATAAGATTTTTCTTCCGGGTGAATGGAACCAAGAGGGTTTTCTGTGGGTTAACGCTCAGGCCAACTTCAATGCACCAGCGAAGGACTAAGTCGAGTGTCGCACCCATCACCTCCGTGACGGTTGTATCAAACTTTCCCCTTATAATTATGGTTATATCATCGGCGTATCCGATAGCATGATAACCATAATCACAGAGCCAAGCGAGCAGCTCATCTACGACAAGTGACCAGAGAAGTGGGGAAAGGACGCCACCCTGAGGGCATCCCTTAACAGCGTTAACACAAAGGTAGCAAAAGTTGTCCACTTTTTCCACCGTCTGCCCCGAAACACAAATTTCGCTCTGTCTTCCTGGATCCCAGCTCAAGTACTGAGTTTTGGCAGCATTGACTTTAAGCCCCGCATTGCCACTTTAGCGGTGCAGGGTATTCGTCATTTGAACTAGGTGATGCGATATATTTGAAAGAAGACAAATATCATCAGCGTAATCCAGATGTTGAAGGTATTCAAACAGGTTCCATCTATACCTTTGCTCTGGTGTGCACTGCAGAGTACGTCGTTAATGGCAATCAAAAACAATATAGGTGACAAAATGCAGCCTTGTCTCGCTATGTACCTCGAAGGGATCTGAAAGCTTACAATTATGTAAGACGTGACATTGGGCTCCGCTACAGGACTAATTGATGATGGATATAATTTTATCTGGTATAAATATCCTACGTAAAGCCCTCCAGATGTATTCCATGTCAACGCTGTCAAATGTCTTCTCGATATCGATGAACATGAGATGTAATGGAGATGTCCACTATGCGAATTGTTCAATAATAATTAGGAGGGTGTTGATGTGGTCGCTACATGAAAAGCCCTCGCGAAAACCAGCCTGTTCATCGTTCAGTGTGCGGTCAACTGTTTGCTTGATCCGGTTTAAGACTAGTTTTGCCATCAGTTTGGAGACTGCGCGGAGAAGGCAAATTCCACGCCAATTATTACAATCCTTCAGGTTACCTTTCTTCGGGATCTTAATAATGACGCCCTTCTTCCATTCTTTAGGGAGAGTTTCGGTTTCCCAACACTCTTGGATAAGGAGGAGAAGAATATCCGCAGTAGCGTTGATATCCGCCTTAAAGAGTTCCACCGGAATTCCATCTATCCCCGGGGCTTTACCCGCTTCCATCGATTTAATAGCCACAGTTAATTCCTGTTTAGATGGTGGGCTGGTATCAACTCTGGCTATTTGCAGAATATTTTCTACCTCTCGTGCAGATGAGTTCAAATATCCGAAGGTGTTGCTGAGGACCTCAATGAAGTGCTCTCTCCACCGTCGCAGTCGGCCTTCATCAGTGATCAGTAGGGACCCGTCCTTATCTTTCACGGTATGTTCGGCTGTAAAAGATTTGCCAGTTAATGGCTTGATAAGTTTGTAAAGGGTTCCACTGTCACCACGGTAAGCCGCTTCCTCTGCACTGATGTTGTTGCGTTTGTCCCGTCTTACGCTTCTATGCACGCCTTTCTGAAGAGAATGGTATTCAGCTCTAAGTTAATCTTTGACTGCGTCGTCAGTAGCTGAGTTAATTTGTTCTTTAATTCTCTTGCGTGCCGATATTAGAGACCATGTAGAGTCACTAATGAATGGCCTTCTACCGCGCTCCAATCTGCCCGCAAAAGTTTCGCCGCACGAAATAAATGAGTCCTTAGCGACGTTCCATCTATCATCAATTGTAGGAGTTTCATAAGGTGGTGGTGCATTAGCTATTTCGTGCAAGGCGGTGGAATAAGCACGTCTTATAGATGGATCTTTAAGCTTTTGCACATTAAAACGTGGCCAGATTTTTCCATTTTGAGGGCTATTGAGCTGCCGTTCGTAAGCGCACTTTTGCGACAACAAGCTGGTGATCGCTGCCAATATCAGCACCCCGCTTCGACCTAACAACTAAGAGACATTTCCTCCATGTCATGGAAATGGCTATATGGTCAATCGGGTTCTCTGTTCTGCCACCCGGAGAAACCCAGGTTGTTAAATGGCATCGTTTATGCTTGAACAAAGTACCACCGATGACGAGCTGATGAGAGTTGCAAAACTCCACGAACATGTCGCCATTTTGGTTCCTGTTGCCTAGACCATGATTGCCCATTAGGTGTTCCAAACCAAGGTTGTCAGACCCGTCACCTTTGGGAGCCTTGTCGAAGGTGTCGCCGAGTCGGTGATAGAAGGCGTCTTTAGCTGATTGATCCGCTGGTTCATTCGGGGCGTAGCACTGAATTATTGTGAGGTTTCTTACCTTGGATTAAATCTGGCTGCAATGATACAGTCGAAGATTGGCTTCCAGTCAATTAGAGATAGGCGTGCCTCCCTAGTCAACAGGTTTCCGACGCCTACTATTTGAGGTGACGTATCGTCTCCATTTCCAGAGTAGAGCAGTACTGTTTGGGAGCTTGGTGATAAAGTCGTTCCCGATCCAGCTCGTCTTGTTTCGTTCAGTCCTAGTATATCGATGTTATATGCGGTCATTTTCCGTTCAACTTCAGTGAACCTCGCACTATTGCACTCACCCCACATCTTTCAAACGTTCTAAAAACCGATCGTGGTCCGTTATTTGTAGCCAAAAGTCGTTCCCCGTGTCCGTCCGTGGTATTCGAGACTCGTTTAAAGTTTCGAGTGTAAATTGATTTCAAGTACGCAGGTTACAAGCCTACACAACCAATCTTAGGGAAAGGGTTGCTTCCTTAGGTGTCCTAAGAGTCGCCGCGAGCTACTTTTTATATAGCGCAGAGGTAGCTCTCCAATGGTGATTTTAATTGAGCGTTCTTTTGATGATCTTTCAGCTGGGTGTGACGTGTTGGTGCTCTTATAACTATGTTGCACAACACCACCGTTCGCCTATTTCCTGAGACGCACTGGTGTTATTGGCCATTCAGGATGATCATCGTTTTGCGTTTCTACCAAATATTTCGCAGTGCAAAACTTGGTTGGCTTGGCCGTTTCAAAGGGCGCCCACGAGGATGACTATGGAAGAGGTTTTTTGTTTGGACTATGCTTAATAATAATTTGGAAAAAGCCTACAAGCCATATGAGTGTATCACTGTTGACAAGCAATTATTTTCGTACAGAGGCCATAAGAAATTCACACAAAGTGTTCCATCGAAGCTCGCAAAATATGGTATCAAGATTTTCTGGGCTTGTGATTCGTCGAACGCCTACCCGTTACAGGATCAGCTTTACACCGGAAAGCCAATAGATGGTCCTTGACAAGCGAAGGAACTGTATTGTACCTAGTAAACGTATACAAAGGCTCTGGAAGAAACGTGGTCACTAAAAACTTCTTCACCAGTTAGAGAAAGTATTGGACTTATTCTCTTTTATAATATTATATTAACCTTGTTTTGCAATAAATAAAAATTAACATTCACTAAAACTAATTCTTTTTTACTTTTTTTCCTAATTTTTTCACACAGAATGTATGAAGGTACTCCTGTAACTTAGCCGCCTTTTAAGGGTCTAGAACGGTATAGTTGTCTGGTGGAATCCACTTAGTACAACGATTAACCGTAATTTAGTGGGGAAGGTGCAAAGGACAGCTAGTTTGGCGATCAGTGGGGCTCTTAGAACGACTCCTTCTGATGCTATGAACATGAAGCTCAACTTGCTCCCCTTGGATATTCTAGGTGAACAGATGGCCGCTTGTACGGCCATGCCGAATTCGTGAGACAGGTCAGTGGTTGACTTTAAATAGTGGGCACTCGATAATTTTAAGAAATCGTGATATCCCGGCATCTACGGACTATGCTTTGGCAAAGCCGTTGTTTGACAAGAACTTTAAATGCCCTATTCCAACACGAGCTGAATGGGCTGAAGGCTGGCTTACAAGATCAGACACGATATATGTACATCTACTCCGATGGCTATAAGACCGATCGTAGAGTTGGCGCGGGCGTTCACTCCGACACACTGAATTTAAACCTAACGATACGACTGCCGGAACACTGTAGTGCTCTTCAGGCGGAGCTGGTAGGAATTTGGGAAGCTTTGACCTAGCTGGGGCGTCATGAACTATCTGTGAGGAACATTGTGATTCTAACAGAGAGCCAAGCGGCAATTAGATCACTATAGTCCGTACTTACTACCTCGAGAGTTGTGTTGGAGTGCCGTATATCGTTAACGGAGTTGTCAGCTTCTTCGACATTGCAGCGTGCTGGATTCCAGGTCACAATGGATTCGTTGGCAATTCTAGAGCTGACGAACTGGCTCGTCGAGGTACAACGACTGAAGTTGAAAGTAATTGCTGCACGGTTGAAATGCCTTTCGACTCATGCAAATTCGCCATTATGCAGGTTGCGGTCTGCAGGACTAACTCGAGATGGTTGAGCAGCGGCACATGTAATTTAACTAAACAGATGTGGCCCAGGTTGAGCTTGGGTCACTCTGCTAAGTTGCTGTCGTTGAGGAGACAACATATCGGTGATGTCGTTGGTGTCATCAATGGGCATTGTCCAATCGGAGAGCACGCCAGGAGGCTTAGGCTGCCGTATAATGACATTTGTAGAAGTTGTGGTGATGAGGAGGAAGAGGAGAGTACCTTTTATATTCTTTGCGGATGCTCAGGCTTGACGAGTCTGAGGAGGTTAATCCTTGGCTCTTAGTATTTTAGCGAGTTACGTTGGTTAGTTACAACGTTTAATTGTGTGCTCAGGTTAGTTCGAGGTATATGATGGTCAGGGATTTCTGTATCCCGTGTGGTAGCACAAAGAACCCAGATGTCGTCTATGCGTTACGTGGATAATCATGGCACCCTTTTAACCTAACCTAACCTAACCTAACCTAACCTAACCTAAGGGTGTGGAATCAACTCGACACCCTATCTTGGGGATGGGTGCATACCTTTTGCTGAAATTTCACATAATATAATCTATACCAGAAACGTAGAGATCTCACGGAGTTTCAGACTTTTACGACTTCCAGAAAAAAAGTTACAGCAATTTGAAAACGCAAAAGGATGCCGCGAGACGAGGGTTAAAGAAATTTTTAAATCGATTTTTCATCGAGAATTCAAACGATTAGTTTGCAACGGTACTTTGAACTGACAAAACTGCAAAGTTGGCAAAAGTTGCGTCATTGTGTTAGCTTTCGAACGGTGTATAAATTTCAAGAACTTAGATTTGATGCGCGAGGCAAAATTGTATCTCATTTAAAGTTTTTATAGCAACATGAAGGTTGGCGCTCATTGAGGCGGATGTTGCACGCAGCAATATTGCATTCGGGTTGTACTCCAGGCGGATGGTGACTATTGAGCCAAGCACCTTCTGAGATTATTTTAGGGATCGATAGAGGTTTAGTCAGGAAGCTTAAGTTCAAATTTGCGCCACCTGAAAAAATTTCTAACGGTACTTATGGGGTGTTTTATCTTGTTTTAGTTTTTTGCTTGTATCTCAGCCCGCTTAAGTCATATAAACAAAAGTAAATATCTAATTGTTTGTAATCAAATTACCTTCAACTTTTGCATACAAACTGTTTAGTTTAAACGAATATCTAAATTGTTACAACGCGTCAAAGTTGAAAAAAAAAAACGTTTGTCGAAGCAATTTTTCGCAAATAAGTCGATAACAGTGCATTTTAGCCAATTATGTAATAAAAGAGACTTATAACTTATTCTTAGTACCGCTTGCTTCTTGGGTAGCATTGATGTCTGTATGTGTACCGCAACTTGGACATACAGAATTAAGGGAAATTGGTTTGGAAATAAAATGATTGAAGCTTACCTGTGATGGTTGGATGCCAGACTTCTTGATACTAATTTTCAAGTACATATTGCTACTCCGCTTCCGAGACCTCATAAGTCTTATTTTTACGAAAACCGACATTTCAACATAACCGGGTCGAAAAAAAAATCCGTTTCCTTGAACCTCATTTAAATATTCCATGAAATAAGAGCACAAAATAGCAAAATTAAAATGGTAGGAAAAAGTAATGATTTTTTTACTACTACGTGCTTTTTAAACAGACTTACGGGATTTCGAAGTAAGAACACGTCTTTAAAAAATACCAAAAAGTGCGCAACCTCTGAACCGACAAACCGCGACAAATTACGTGTCGGCAAAAAAGTCCATTTTCAATAAAGTGCAATTAATCATAGCATTATTTAATCCAGTAGCGACCTCGAACAATACCAGTCCAAGCACCGCATAGACAGTCCATCGTTTCGAAAGTAAAATTACTCAATCTCACAAAATCGTTCAATTTTCCACTAAACTATTTTAATAGTGTGTTCAATTAATGCAATTTACACTGAAACTCGCACACCATTTCGGTAACATTAAGTGAAATTCCTCTAGTAGCAATTTAATTCGCTTTTAATCAATTTAATGCGGCGAAATAGAATCAACTTAAATTCATGGAAAATCGTGAACAAAACAATAACATGGCCACCACGTTCACCACGAAATTTCGACGAAAGAAAACTCATGAGAAAAATTTTCCAAAACTAAAAAAACAAAGGAAGAGAATTCAACCAATATTTTTTTTTTGCCAAATTTTTGATAACATTTGACAGAGAATGTCGAGATTTTCCCTAATAGATTACACATGCGGTCGGAAGATAGAAAAATGTTTTTGTCGGCAACCTGTGTCGGAGAACAGAAGATCCATAGATACATTATTTATAGTATGGCACATTACCCATAGGAAGATACAATGAAAGTGTTTTGTGCGTTTTCTTCTCGGTGTTTTTTTTTTTTGGACATTGTTCTCGTCTATATCCGTTAATAATTTGGATATAAAAAGCGTTGTAAACCGACGAGCCGAAAAAGGACAGCATGTCGAATTGTCGACAATTGGCTTCAGGTACACTGAAATTATTTTGATGAAAAAGTGTCGATAATTGAATTACCACGGTATGTTCGATTTAGTATTATTCATAGTGGGCCCGCACTGGAAGCCCAAAGAAGAGATTGCGCTACGCTATATGCACTGGGACTCAACGACAGCCGATTGAATGCTGAACGGATTGAAGAAGGTCGGCCGGATGAACGGATGAGCAGGTTCGTCAGAAAGATACATACATACACACACATACACATCGCATAGTCAAGATTATTTCTTCTTATAAAAATCCATTTCAATCTTGAACTGTTTTCAGAGATTTCCTCGACAAATCGATAAAGATTTCAAGCGTTTCACCTTGTATGATTTTTTTTTTCAGGTTATATTCTCGCTTAGTGTTGGATTTGGTCTCTGTATCGAGATCTATTTTTCTGTATCACTACGAGAAAAGATGTGTGTATTGCTTCTGCTGGTCGCTTGATAGAAGAACCCCAACCGGCAATCCCGAATTGGATTCTGTTTTGAATGAAGACGCCACAGTAAATCCCGATGTGCATTAATCACAAATTCTCGGAGGGAGGTATAGAATTACGTTCGAATGGACGGGTCCGTATCAAAAACGATAGAATAGAGAGAATTTCCAGTTTTGGTTCAACTTCACGCTCGAACCATTCCGTAATATGACTTTTTGCTTCCACCTGCACTAATATGTGTTGAAGGTGTGATGTACAGAGTTTCACGCTGTAGAAATGGACTTGCTTTGCTTCTTCACAATGTTTATGGTTAATGAATTCTTTCAAAGGCCTTTCATTGACCTCATCAAGTACGCTATACCCAATGGACGTTGCTCCTTGTGCGAATTTCTTTCTAGGACCGTGAATACGGTCAGTCATGCAATGTATAATGTAACTTTTTTGGAGTAGTAAATCCAACCAGTAGTCTAGGCTATGCATTCTTCCCCGACATGTTACATATTGGTACCTTGAACTTGCTCGGGGCTCGATATTTTCTTTGAGATGATGTGTTTCCCAGATGGGCCACAATCGTCCGCATCCCATGCAAAGGCTGCCATGTTTTACTAAGATTGATGAGCTTTAATTTAGAATAAGTGTTATAATCCATAGTTGAAAATTGTTTGGAATATAGTAACCTGAATAGTGCACGCATCGAACGTGAATGCCTGAATCTGAATAACTGTACCGTAGCGTACGTCTCTATGTACTACGTTACGAGCCCAATGAGCCAATCTATTAACTTCAAGATGTTTTAGTGGCCTAATCATAAAAACAATTAGTAAATACATCTTTTCTAATAAATTTTAAATACTGAATGAAATTGAATTGAATTAATCAATCTTCCCGATGTAGATACATTTTTTTTTCGGGGGAATCGTAAAAGATTGAATGACTATCGAGAAATTTACAAGAAAAAGTGGAGAAACGCTTGGCACAATTTGCAGCTATGCAAACTATTCGATGATGAATTAGTATTTATGATGAACGTTTAGCATTTTTAATAACAGTAGTCGATGTTTGAGCCAACATTGAGAAATGAGCATAGTACGCAGAAGCATCCCGTACAGGTAAAATGCTTGTTAGTTTACACTATAGTGGGATAGTGGGTCAAATTAACACTAGCATTAATCTGAAATTGAAAATATATCGGAGTTCATCACGAACATCCTTTCGAAATTTTAGCTAAAAGAAAGTTTATCGCAATACCATTTGATGGGCCGTAGATATGTGGAACGCAAAGCTTATGGCGCTGAAACATGATCCTCAAAATCCGCAACTTTCGTTTGAGTTTTTGGTTTTGGGAAATTGTATTCCATCTTTGTTTTAATTATGTCGTTATCGACATGAAATTTAGTAGGAATAGGAAAGATTGCTATAATTCCTGGTTCAAGAGGCCCCCCCCCCCTATTGAACCAGGGATTATAGCAGGAGCACAATAAACACAAGCGGCAAAGGGCAGATTTTTTGCCCCTTGTATGGAGAGCGAAAATAGATGACGAGTGGTAAGTTTGGAGGGGAGTGAAAATTAACGCTTCCGAGTCCGTATCATCTTTAACAGGAGAAAAAAAGCAGTAAAAGGCATCGTATGGCGATGATATAGGGTGAATGTGAAGGTGGGACATAGTGTGGCGATTGACAAATGCAACAACAACCTACCCACAATAATGCTTCAACTAGCAGCAATTATACCCCGTCGGGACAGAATAGTCACCTAACAATGTTCTCCGTGCATGATTGCAAAAGCGCATGTAAGCGCCTGCCGCAGCGTACGCTTTACAATTCGCAGAAGGCTCGAAATGATTTTGGGGGCACCGAAATTAGCCATAGCGAGAAAATGGTAATCCGAAATTATCCATATACAGTGCTAACAGGTACCTCTCTCTAGCGGACACACCTCATTACGGACAATTTTGAAAAGTCCCGAACGTAAGGTATAAGAAATAAATAAATAACTGGCGCAACAGTCCAATTTGAACCACGGCCTCGAGATGAGTTAGCATCATCTCATTTTCTAGATCGTGACGGTTTTTGTGCAGAGGTATGTGATCAGCAACACGCTCAACCGAGTTATTTACCCCATAATGGGTACTCATTTAACAGCTGAGTGGGCTCATAGTCCGACACGTAAATCCCCGGAATCGAACCGGGGCCCAGTGCGTTGAAGGCGAACGTGCTAACCGTTGCGCCATCCGGACTACAAGGTATAAGAAACTAATGCATATAAGCCCCCTCTGCAACGGACACCTCTCTAACAGACGCAGACAGTCTAAATTTCGACACCAAGAAATGTATTCACCTCTCTTGAACGGACACTTTTAAAATTTCAAAAATGAAGAATCTCTAGTTTAGTGTCTTTTATTGATCAACTTAAACATGCAAATTGACAAAAAAAAACCCGGGACAAGGCAGGTCAAAACGAATATCAATAGGTGGGGACCAATTTATGCGGCTATAAGCCTTCAAAAATCGTGAAAACACATCCTTTATTGGCAAAAATGATCGTGATTTCGACTCAAGCTACTAGTTGAAGTGATGATTCTTCTGCCGTCAAATGACAATGTTGGTTGAAGTGCACAGAGTAGAAAACGTTTGTTTCCTCATCTCCACGCTCTTTGAAAACTGTTTTCTGGCAAAAATCAAAAGGCGGGGATCAATTCAGGTGGCTATTCCCCTTTAAAAGTCGTGAGATCATTTTTATTGATGAGGGACGTGACTCACAAAAACTATTTCTGAAGGCTTTTTTTTCACCCTTCCTACTAGTGTAAAAACCGCAATTTTGCCTTCCCTGCTCTTTTCAGTAGGAAGAATATTGGGTGACTTACTTTTTTTCTGATAAGTGTACACATTTTTGAATCAACGTTTCCGTCCACCTCTCTATAGCGGACACCCCTCTGGAATGGAGAATTTAGTTGGCACCGTGACTGTCCGTTCTAGAGAGGTTTCACTGTATATACATACGTTTTAAACCGAAAGTGTAAAATGAACGAATTAAGCCATGCATGGACAATATCGGTTTCAAATCAAAATGAGGCATGCGAAGAAAAAACACAAGCTAGCCAAAGGTATCATACCTTCATTTTCATTTATAGTACATTTCCCACTTTGGAATTAGTAATCGAACTGGTTCCGATTTCACTGTTCCTATCTCTCTCTTTCTCTTAATTGCCCTAACCCCTTGTGGGGCATAGCGCGTCAACTGTTCCATGTGGCTCAGTTGACGTTTCGTCGGCATAACCTAGTTTCGGAGAATGCAGTTGCCAGCATGCACCTCCTGCACATCCATGGCTGTGAACGTTGTCGTGGACGGCATTCGAACCCGAAACGCCGGTAGTCAAACATGAGACTGGTGCCTCAACACACTGCGCTACCGGTCCCTCCTCCTATGAGAGGTAATGAAAAAGTGGGCCGCTTTCAACTAAATTCGGTGCGAAAGATACTATCAATATTAAATATTAAATTTGAGAAAGATATCTTCAGAAATGAAAAAGTTTTTCTCCAAAAGAAGAACATTTCAACCAATCACTTCTATGGCAGCTACATGGCGTAGTGGCCCGATTTTGTTTCCCACATATATACACCTTGTAAGAGAAAAAAAGGCTTTGTACAAAATCTCAGCTCGATAGCTTCAAAACTAGTTTGCATAAAACCAAACATACAGCCGGACAAACTCCAATCGACTCACCTCGTCATACTGACCAAGAATATACAATAGTTTATATGGTCGGAGATGCTTACTTCTGTGCGTTGCAAACTTCATGACAAAGTAAGTATACCCTAACACATTCGCGAAGGATATCCATGATAGAAATGCCAAATTGACAATTGTAGGATTTGCCGTCCTTGCACCCAGAGCGAACGAAGCCAGCGTTTATGTTATTGCGATACTAAGGGTTTTGATCCCTAAGGGGCGGAGCGAGCGTAGTGATCGGAGCCAACACAAAAGACTGTTGCACTCAGAGCAAGCAATACTGGGGTTGTAATCCATTAAGCGCGGAGCGAGCGTAGCGAGCGGAGCCCACACAAGGGACTAACAATTCTCAGTATCGCGGAAAGTATGCATGGGTGAACTATTTCGTCTTTCCTTCATGGGCAATTTCAGTTTGAAATGAACTGCGCTCGCTCCGCACCTAGGGGGTTGAGACTCCCAGTATATAGCCCCAGGATCACTCGCTCTATATGTAGGTTAGGTTAGATGGGTTGCCTAGAAGAGAAAGGCGCACATAGACCACCACTGGGTCCGTTGTGATACCCCCTAGATACAGCATACCTGAGCTTATCTCAATCGTTAAACCAGCCAGAGCTGGAAATGAAGCGATGAAGACGACATACACTAACTGCCTTTAGGTCGTCCAGATCGACAAAAAAGTAGGACCCAAGGATATCTCTCCTACGGTCCGCCAAAGCAGGGCAAGTACACAGAAGGTGATGACAACTTTCTTCCTCCTCCACGTCCCCGCAGCTCCTACAGTAGTCATTGTGCGGGAGTCGAAGTCTTCTAGCATGCTCGCCGATCAAACAGTGTCCAGTGATGAGCCCCACCACATTTCTCAAATGCCGTCTGCTCAGCATCAGCATCCCGTGGGATCGGATTGGATCCAGCTTAGGCCATAATTGCCTAGTTGTATGACATGTGAGTCCACTACTCCATCGCTCTATATGTAACGTTCTATCATATCTGCATTCACCATTTGCTTTTATTTTTCTTTGTTGTACTAGTCTAGAGCTCGGAGATCAAATCTCGGCGCGATCAAAAACTGCCTGTGAGTACTAATAGAACTCTCTCACAGTGCTCCGAGCTTGTCAGTATAAAGATGGCGCGGATAGGAGGTGTATGTTAGCAACTGCACTTCCGAAAAGTAGATATGCTATTGAAATTTCAACAAGGCATAGAAATGCTAGAGATGTTGACGCGCCCATGCCCCTGGAGGGGTCAAAGCAATTAGAGAGAGAAAGCATAGCTATCCCCGAGGCCACCCGGACCAGGACAGGGTTTAGCGAAGAGACGACAACCCATTTTTGTAGAAACTACACCATGTCAAGAAATCTGGAAAGAAAACCTCGGATTGGATGGATCAACGGTTAGAAACATGCAAACGTACAGTTTATTACTCTTTCGGAACCTGGAATGGATGCTCCCTGTACAAAGTGGGGGCTATTAAGGCTCTACTGGAACAGGTTGAAAAATACAAGCTGAGTATCACTGCAGTCCAGGAAACAAAGTGGCTCGGTAACGAAATTAATGACATGAAATCGCATACAATCTTCCAAAACGGCAAACTATCAGGAGATAAGGAGTTTGGAGTCCTTTAATGTCAACAAGCAATTCAAACACCACGGTATAGACTTCAAACCCATCAATGAAAGGATGTGTGCGATTCGCATCAAAACATTATTTTTTTTAGCTCCGGCGTTTTCTCGTAAACGTACATGCTCTCAATGAAATTAAAGAAGCAGCAGTAAAAGAAAAATTCTGTGACCGTCTGAGAGATTTGTCATCGTGACATCACTGGAGGGCATAGCCCCCCTGATGAGAGTAATGACAACGACAATTTTGCCTGCAGTAGAAGCCTGATTGTAATTTCGACATGCTTCTCACAGCGAAACATACATAAGCAAACTTGGAGATTACCAGTTACTCGCACCGTCAATCAGATCGACCATGCGCTCATATGCAAGAGATGGACGTCCAGTGTGAAGGATGTCAGATCTGAGAAGCAAACTATGACTTCGACCATCACTTGGTAAAAACCATCTACCGTTGTAGAATCTACACTCGGGGTCGGGAGTCAACCCCCCTTAAAATCTTTGCGATTGACAACCTCCCAATCAATACTACGCATGAATACACAAACGTGGAAGAACTAACAACTTTGCTAAACGACATCGGAAACAAAGGTGTAGACGAGTGTTGGGAACAACTGAGAAATAATCAAAGATGTTGCTAAAAAGGTTCTTGGACGCAAAGCCCGGCATATACGAAATGACTGATGCGACGAAGAATGCCAAGATTCTCTAGACGTTAAGGACGACCCACGAGAGTCTAGAGGAAATACGACGAGATACGGCCATTATGCCATAAAATAAAAAGACGAAAGAAAGGAAATTTTGTTGGCGAGCAGTTGCTGAATACAGATACTCGTAACAACCTAGGCACTAGGAACACTAGACAAGCCTACAAACTAGTTAATGGCATTAAGAATGAATTTCAACGCAGGACAAATCTCTGTAAGGACAATAATGGAAACATCATTAGTGGAATCAATAGCATCCTACACTCAGTGGCCTGGAATGTGGCCCAAACATAAAAATGCTGTAAAGGCATTAAATTCTTTCGCATATGAAGAATTGAAATGACAGTTTGTCAAAATATAATAGTTGTTTTTGTTAATTTGAGAGGGTTTGTACAAAACACAGTTGGATGGTTCAATTTTTATGACACTTAAACCACATATAATGAACCACCCGTAATCAATCATATTATGGTCTGGTAGTGCTGCTTCCACCGGCAGATCTATGACAGCACCTGATGAGTAAGGGTCCCATTACGCCTGGACCCTGATGCGAATGCGAGGGAATCTGCGCTGTCGGCCAACCATTCCATCCTTATCGCCTTATTTTTTTTATCATTCCCCATTTTTACCTCCACTATTTGTGTTGTCTTTCCCAGGCCTATGAATTTTTATTAATACGTAAAGGACAGAGGCAACGAGCGGCCCACGTCTCCCGAACTCAGCTACAGCAAGAATAGGCCGCTGCTTACCTTCACGGCCACTACGCTACCTAAGGCTCCGTCCCCAAGGGCATCTTCGGATGCCCACCAAACCGTCCATCACACACATTCTGTTACTGTAATGCCAAAAATACTGGTGAGTTGACATTCGATATTCAAATTGCAGTAGATTTATTCTTTTTGTTTTATTTTCGTTTAAAAATCTGTTGTTATGTTCACTTTCACAATCGTACCACGATACCCCTTACTTCAGCTCAAGTTGCCGAAGTTGTGTTACTACGTGGTTCGGTGGGGAAATTGCTATATCTTTAAATGTATCGCGTAAAACTTAAGGTACGACCACTTACACTGCTCTGAAAACCGAAAACGTCACGTATCACAGTATAAATTCTCTGAGCACAAAAATTTACCTAGAATCCCTTCGCGTTCTATCATTCCCCATATCATCTCCTGTTTCCAGATGCCACAACTTTCCAGGGGAAAGGAATGTGACGATTTTTAGCGAGACAGTTTCAAGGCCCGTTCTATTATTTCGCGTATCATTTCCTATTCCAGGTGCCACACGTTTCCAGTTGACAGAACGTGTATGGCTACTGTAGGGTTCAGTTGGAGCACTGCATAATTGTGATGTTTCTCAATTTGTTCCGGAACCTGCCGGTTATGATTTTGACGGACTCTCGGTAGCTTTATCGAAGTACTCGTACAACATTACAATGACATATGTTGGAGAGAGATATTCTCGGCTATTCCAACATTTTATCCACTAACTCCTAAGCGCGGCCCTCCAGTGGAAGCGTATTTGAGCGGTAATGCGCTCCCGCGATACAAGCGTCAACAAGCGGCGCGCGAAATATGCGACTCTACGAGCGACAGGGATCGTTTATTGCAGGCGTCCTGGCACCTCAGTTTGCTTAAATATCTCTTCCACTGAACACAAAATCAATCAGCAAGTTTTTTTTTCGAATACATTCCTCGAAGCAACACGCGGCTACGAGCGGCAAATCCATTTTTTTTTATCTGGCGCTGGAGTCGCGTGGCATACGTAGACGCTCGTAGCTGCTTCGCTCAAACACGCTTCTAGTGGACGCATGTGCATGTTTTTGAAACTCCTCAACTTTGGATCTGGCACGCATTGCCCCTTGTTGACGCGTGTGTCACGGAAGAGTGTTGCCGTTCAAATGCGCTTCCAGTGGACATCCGCACTAAGACGTTTAATTTCTACGGCTGAAATCAACTCTCTGTCTAAAGAAATTAAACGTTCTGGGGACCTTCTTATTCGATGTCCAAGAGTGTACGCACATTCCAGTAAACAATCTTTGTCATTGAACGATAGCCAAAAGTCGTAACCGGTGAGTAAGTCCTTACCCATAAGTCCTTACCCAATGCAAAGTTGACGTTTCGTTAGAAAATAAAATAAAAAATTTCGAAAGTCTCAACTGGCTGGCATACACATCCTGCCGTTTATAGTCGCCTTTTATGATATACCGGGAAAGGTCGGGGTTATTCTTAGGCCCCACACTACAGGGGATCAGTAGAGTTTACTACATACTGGTACATAATTGTAGAGACCATTTGATAAAATCTGATGAAATAAACATCAATTGATTTTCAGTAAAAAGACGCGGAATCTGTAGAAGTTCCACTTTCTCCAAGTATGCAACATAAACTAGGAAAAAGCTACAAATTGGGTTACCCAACGATAAGAGTTAATATCGATCTTTCGCCAAGTCGCACCGCGCCGCCAACATCAATTACCCAATGAATATCTGAGCAATATCTTTTTAATTCCGATTATCACACGGATGGTAACCTTCCATACCATAACCAATCTTATCACCTTACATCGCCTCTGAAAACTTTTAATTGAAAGCATGCCCGCGCTACATTATTTCAATAAGTGGTGAAAAACGGCTTAAATCTTTTGTACGTGATGAGATGAGTAACTTTTAATACGCCGAAATTTAGATAAAATCTGACCTGGTTCATGCTTCATCACTCAGCTTCAAAAAGATGTTTTTTAAACCAGTTACCATTAACTTAACTCCGGAAACAGCTCTTTTCTTATCGCACTCGATCAAGCTCAAGTGCATTTTCTCTCTTGTCGTCTTCATGAAAATATGTTGACCTCGCACCAAATTCCAATTCTCATGATACTTCACAGTGATAATAATGCTCTAATCTAGTACCAAGTAACGTAGAGCACCCGACAAATAAAAAAAAACACACACAAAATGAGTAAGTCTCGAGAAATCGCTAAATTTTTCTTTCAGATATTTATCAGGTTATTTGAAATCTAATTACGCGACCGGCTCGTACCCTTTCAAATACATACACGTCCAATAAAAACAATTAAGTCACCACTTGATTGTCCATAGAATTGACCACTGTCCCTCTTGGTCCGACTCACCTCCTCCTACCTGTAGAGCACCGACCATCTTTCCCTTCAAATTAATGGGATCGCGACGTAATGATCAATGGCAGGCGAAATAGCAAAGCTACACAGCTCAGGTTCACTAATGATGACCAAGTACTAATATCTGTCTGGGCTGGATCGATGCTCGAGGCTCGTTTTCGTCTTCTTCTTCTTCTTCTTTTGTGGGCCAGGGAAGCTATCTCGCTAAATGGAATTAGATATTGTTAATCTTGTTGTAATCGCGACCTGTCCGGCTAAAGTCAAGTCTCGACGCAGTTAGGACCATCTTTTACAATCAAGCAACCAATAGACGTTGTTGTCGTCGTCTTCGCGGCTTCTAAACAATGTTACCTCTATACTGACTGCCGCATGCTTACATACACCTAACAAGTAATTAAAAATCAATAAATTTCTTCAAGCCAAGACAGTTAAGAGATCGAGTCTTTTCTTCGCTTTGGTAAAACCAATTAAAATTTTTTTGGAACAGTACACCGAAATGATTGTTGGCTGCTTAGCTAGGGGGCGGAGGGTTTCCGTCGTCTTTCCACTGTACAACAGCGAATTCCATCTCTAGAGATGAAATTCGCTGAAAAGTGAACGGTCCAGGGAAGCAAAGTAGCTGCTACTGATGGATGAATAGAAGTAGATAAATGTCCAGATAAACATAAATATTTGCAATATTATAGGCTTTTAGACGGATCATGAGAAAGTTTCTATGTAAATTATGAAGAACCGCCTTACAATCGAAAGTCTTTCCATAATTTTATGATGATCTTCCCAGAAGATAGTCCCTAACGTAAAAAACAAATCATTCGAATGGACTTTAATTGGGTTTCCTTCGAATCATTGCCGGCTATCCGCCCGATATTATAGTTTCTCCACTTTTACGATCAACACACTGCAATCATAAAATACTACAACGACCAACAATCATAGAAAAGGATTCGCCAATTTAAAGAAAAAGAAACCCTTTTCACAGCACGAAGCGACGAAATCAAATTTAATTTTGCTGCACAAGAAATAAATCTTCGGCCGCCACACTGTATAGTACAATGATGATGGCATGCACTATCTTTTGCACAATTTTAAAATCGCTCCCAATACCCTTATTCACCGATCTACATATGTTTGCAATATCTTTAAAGTGCTTTTCGATTATCGTTTAGCATTCAATCAACGGTTTCGTTCTCGGCTGATTCTAAAAACGTTGACGAGATCGCCTTTTGAAACGAGACGCGCGAATCCAATTCGACGCGATTCTATACTTCTGTGTTACATTCCAATCTTGGCTTGGGTTAACCATTGTAGTGGTGTTGCACAGGTAGGTCTATTCTGCTCTGTGTCCCAGGTACTTTCCGATCGGATCTGCTCTACAGTCCCTACCTGAATTTCTTAGAGTTGGACCGATCGACCACCGTCTGTCCATCGAGTTCCCGTTGTTGTAATCAACGATGGATGCATTATTGTAATGGGTATCGCAAGAGACCAACGAGCCAGCTGACTTTTTTACCTCCAGGCAGCTCTTTTCGTCTTGCACTGCTTGCACTTCGTTTAGTCATCATCGTCATCGTTGCCATCATCGTGATCAGCGTCTTTCAAGTTGCATTGCATCTTTTTTCGATAGAAGCACGGTAGCACGGAGTACAAGATGGCATAGAGAAAGAGCGGACCGGGAGTGCGTCCGAATGCAATGCGAGAATTGTTTTTCTTTTATACCAATGATAAAGAAAAAGACCAGGATATAGCATAACCCTATACCTGACTGTGTGTGAGGGTAACCAAAATGTTGTTTTCGTTTTTTAAATGCGATCAGCTGTTTATCTAGTCTGGATGTCATTTCGGATTGTCCGTGTGTTTTCAGTGTGTTTCAATCCAAGGATAGTGGCGAAAAATCCATATTTTTTTGCAAAAAACGATAGTGACTAATAAAAACTGTGAAACAATTCAGTGCCCCTTATTTCGCGTTCGATTCAGTGTTAAGTGAAAGCATATTTTGTGATAATTTGCCGAGATGAGCTGCGCCATGCAAGGTTGCCGTAAAAAGTGGGATGCTCGACGAACCGGAATCTCATTTCATCGGTAAATGCCCACATTATCTGTGATAATAAGAACGTTTTCACTGCCAATTGATGAAATATGCATTAACCATTGCATTGCCTCGCGAAACAGATATTTCCACTATCGAGACATGAACGTTCAAATGTAAACAAAACCCGACCACGACGCCAATCATCTGTTTAGCTCAAGTCAGTGGCGTAGGGTAAATAGGGTGTTTTGAAGGGGTTCTGAAATGACTACCTGACGATCCGTATTAATTGATTTGAGTAGTATTGGGAACGTCTTATTTCATACTAATAGAATTGAAATTGAATTAAATAATAAATATTTTGACTTTGTGTATAGTGGATTAATTGAATTTATTTATTTTTCAGGTTCCCCCAGGACCCATTTTTACGGGCGGCATGGATTAGTGCTACGGGTTGGAGAGATAGGCCAATCACCAAAAATACACTGGTCTGCTCGCTACATTTCAAGGAGACGGATCTCATATGCCTGGAGAAGAAGACCGTCTTAAGTCAAGGAGCAATTCCAATTGGAAATACTGCGACGGTAAAAACACAAGTAATTATATGAATATTTTATATACATTGGTTTTTACAGGTATGCGCTGACGAAGCTACTTGTGCAGGACAACAATCATTCGGAATAACGGTAATTTTCGAAATAAATAACTTGAATGACTTGATATATTTATATTCACATATTTTTTAGAAGGAACTTCGCGGAAACCCTCCCCAAGATGTTCTAAACGCAATGATTGTTGGTGCCGTGGAATTTGGAGATTCATCTGAAGTGATTATTTATTTATTATTATTATATGACTCAAAATGCAAATGATGAGGAATATGGAAATAATTTCTTTCTTAATTTTGTCGCTTTCTTAATTTTGTCGCCATCTAAAACTGTTGTTTTACTATGTACTGAGGTCGAAAAACAGCTAAGGGCAACCCAGCATTTGCAAAATGAGAATGTATTAAATAACAAAACGTTCGACAGGATATGCAACTCAGTACAAAGATTCTGTGTAGGAAAAAACCTTTTTGAAGACCATGAAGACCATATGACTGCCACTTGCCATTACAGCCAACTCATAAAATTAATACTGCACAAATACTTACATACGAGGTATTATTTTATAGCCAAGACGAAATGCTTGAAAATATCTGTACGGCAGCATTTGACAAAATACATTCACTTCCGCGGCATGTAAGTACACAAGCTATTTATTTATTACACACTCTACGACTTTTTGCAATAATCTGGCTACATATTACATTACCATACAGCAACCCAGCTATAATAAGAACAGGCAGCATCTGCCCTAATTCCGCCAAAGACGGTCCCAAGCCCGTAAAAGGAAGAGGGGGGTGTCGACGTTGCTTTTGTTCATGCAATTTTCTTCAACCTGTACTCACATTATGGACAGAAAGAGATTATAAACATCATTTCTATGCCTTTTGAAGTTCATCGATTGTTTGAAAGCCTGACCTACATTATTACTCTCGAAATTATCGCGTCTATTGCGATTATTCGCTAAATTTACCTAAGGTCAGTTTAAATTATCCTTCCGAACATGGTCACCAAAAATTATCACTTCATAACGATTACAACCGCGTCGTGGCCCTCGTCTGACTTCCTTCCCAGATACAAAATTCGACTAATTATGTATATATTGGCTAATCTTATCCATCAATATAAAATATTCATTTACACTTCTATTTTGCTTATATTCCATTGTTGCATATGTACGCTTTTCTTATTGTCTTATTAATTATGTGGAAAAGTCGACTGCATTAGTCGATGGTTCTTCAGCTGAATACTTAACATTCCACTCAAAAAAATTATATTTTTAAATTTCCCGCCAACTTACGCTGACCCCATATCTCAAATCTACCACGGCACTGCCACAATTGCGATAGTATTGGTGAGATACCCACACACGACCAAATGGTTACCCGAATACTGGCTATGACTCCATCCTGTTATATTTTCTTAATCTTAGTTTTATACATAAAAGGTTAGCTACAATGTTACCGCCTTTTGCGTACGTAATACACAATTGCCTCTACATATTTTCAGCAGATTTTAACTTTAAATTCTTTTTATTTTTTCTAGCTGTCTCAAGCGAATACAAGTAGATTAGTTTCCTGAAGCCCATTAAATGCAAACGAATTGAAGAGGAGGCCAGATTAAGATCCAGCAACCTGCTTGGATTGAGCCATCCTCTGTTTGCAGCCAAGACGCCACAAACCCCCACATCTGGTTTCGTCCGCAGGTAGAACTTTTATCGGGTGCTGCCTTTGATTTGCCTTGCTTTAACTGAACACCTGATGCCGATGGACAAGGCCAGATCCGGGGGTTTTCGACGTCTTGGGTGCAAACGGACGATGACTCGATTCAAGCAAGTTGCTGGATCTTGATGGGACCTCCTTTTCAACTCGATTACAATAGTACACTACTATTTTGAGAGCAGTTTGTCCACATTACGTGAAGGTATAGCGTTTTCCAATAGAAACACTCGAAATTTGACAGTATATAGTCGCCATGTTGCTGCAGCTACAACTGCCATCGGGGAAACTTACTGGGCTCTGGAACAGTTGAAAGGCGACCCCGATTTCGGCCAGGAAACCATTTTCAGCAACGAGGTCCACCTTGGATGAATGATTCTGCCAACAACAAAAAAATTGTCGCATTTGGGTATATAACAATCCACATGACACATATCAGTTGTAAATGCATCTCGAAAAAGTAACTGTCTGTTAATTCAAACTAATGTGCAGGGATTCCTACAGCTTAATCCTTCGAACGAAGCTATACAGTTAGCAAGCAAGAAAGCGTGGCGGAGGATTCGACTGTAAAGAAGTTTTGCGTCTATGTGGAAAGTCAAGAATTCACCATAGCCATGATCGGTGATCACGCTTCACGAAAGTTAGTAAGGAATCAGTTGGATCTGCATGGTTGCTGATGTTGTTGTAGCAACGCGTCGAATTTAAATATCAGGAGTCAGTAGCGGCCTCTTTTCTTTATCCAGACCAAAGAAAATTGCGGCTTCGAGTAGGGCCTCCCAAAAATCTCTAGGTGTTAGTGGCGTGGGAGCTGCACCGCAGTTACATCATGGGGTACCATTACAAGCTGGACTCGCATTTGGAACATCGCTATCAATCCGGGACAGGCACGAATTTAGCTGGGAGCACCAACCAGAGCGGAGGTGCGCCAGTGTGGTTCTTGTTGGTCTGGCCAAACTACCTCCACTAGGTGAGAGGGTTGGCGGCCATGCTTGAAGTATTGGGTTGTTCTTTAATTCCGCAATCGATCTTTAAATCGCTTCCGTATGTAAAGAAGATTGCGTCGTTAAACTTTTCCCTTTTGTATCTTTGGACTCCTTGTCCCTCAGGCCATGTCTGAGGTTACGGGGAGGCGGTGTCTTGTCCATAAAATTACTGCTGGGCCTGGGGTGATCATGGCGATAGCAGCATACAGGATACTGCTTCACGAGGAGATAGTTGTAGTATTTAATGGCCATCATGTTGGTCTCCTGGTGGAGGTGATCCTGAGAGGACATCAGATGATAGCCTTTCGCACGCAGTGCGGAGAGTAGCTTTTTGACAAGACTGGATACTTTCTCAGTGTGTGTCGCTCAGGTTCAGGGTCCACGTGGGCACCGCATAATTAGCCACCCATATTCCAATGGCTTTGTAAGTAACCAGTAGAGTTTATTTATTCTTTCCCCAAGTACTGCCGGCAAGCGCCTTAAGAACCTTGTTACGAGTTCTCATGGTGTTGCAGATCGTTGTGGCATGAGAAGATGAAGTTGCCATGCTACCTAAGGTGACACCAAGGATTTTTGGGTGATTCACTGTGGAAATAGGTTGGTTACCTACCGATATGTCCAGAGGTAACTTAATCTCCTTGGTGCATAAAGTAAACAGAGACGCTAATGATTTGGGTGCTGAAATCAATAGGTTTTTATTTACGAAGAAGGTGTTAAGTTCGTCAAGCTCAGCCCGCACATGTGTGGGATGCCATTTTCAGTAGCAAGAATTGAACAGTTATCTGCATAGGAAATGAGCTGGAGTCCTACAGGCGGCGCTGGGAGTCCAGTTAAGTATAAGTTTATCAGGGTTGGCGATAGCACACCTTCTTGAGGGACACCCTAAGTTTGGATTTCTTGCCCCCGGATTCCGTGCAGGACTGTCTAACAGACATGCAGTTAGCAGTCCATTTCGTGACTGGATCATTATGGTCAGTTGGTTTGGTGGGCTTGAAACTAAAGGATTTCAAGTTTACCATTCTCCCTCCACCTTGAAGGGAGCCAGACATGATGTTCCTCGCGCCTTGTCTAGAGTTCATTGTTCATTTACTGCTGCAACGAACCCATGAGGTTAAGGTGTGACGGACAAGGTTAGAAGTAGACTTTCAGTCACTGCCATTAGTAATGACTGAACTCAATCGGGCGGGAAGCGGTATATCATTTAGAAACACTCTAATTTAAGATGGAAGGAAAAACGATGATGGATACGTGGTCAAGATGGTAGGTTTTACGGATTCTGGACACCGATCATCCTCCAGCTTTAAATAGACAGTGTTATTACGGACAATCGTAGGATTCCATATTAATACGCAAACAACCACAGAGTATCAGATCCAACTCTTTTGCATCAAGCATTGTAGACTCGGGGATATCTACTAGTAGAGAAATTGTGGCCGAAATTATAGCTGCTGGGTCGACCGACTCAGATCTTGACGATACTCACTCGGGCTGACCACCATAGGAGACAGTCGCATTTTCATAAAACTCATAACGGTTCATAATCGCAACTGTAGAGAAAAAATGTCTGGCTCTACTTAGTTCAGTGTCTAAGCCAATGGAAAAGAGATGCCATTTGGAAGAGAAACCCTCATCTGCAAATGCGGCTACAATTTCCAAAACTCAGAAAGAGTCCGCGAAAGCCATATATAGCCAGGTTATAAGATAATATAGTCGAACTGCTGACCCATCACAAAGGCACTGCGATCATAAGAGGTCTATTTTGCCGTAGCGCATTAAGTCAAAAGACCGTCCACCTTTCTAATAAAGGACAATATGTCTTTAACAGGAATCAACGTGAAGTGTGTAGGGCTGATGGTATCCTTGGTTCCTACTTCATCACCGATCTGGATGACCTGAAAGGTCAATGTTTGTCGACTTCTTCGCTTCTTTATGAGCTCTGGCTGGTTTAATGATTGATTTGGTATCAGGTTGCTGAGTCTAGGGGTATCACAACGGACCCAGTGGTGGTCTAAGTGTGCTTAAGCAGCAATTTTAACATAACCGAATTCCATGCAGCAGTTGCTGAACATAAACGAAAACTTAGCTAATAGGAACACCAGACAAGCGTACAAACTAGTAAATACAATTAAGAACGGCTACCAACCCAGGACTAGCCTTTGTAAGGACAAGGATGGAAACATCATCAGCGACACCGATGGTATTAACAAACGATGGGCCTCTTATTTTGAACAGCTTCTCAACCGACCATCTAACATCCCCACACAGGAAGCTCTCGACGATGTTGTTGATCTAGGCCCACCCATTCAACCCCCGACAGTAGAGGAAGTTGATCTCGCGTTGCGGTCACTAAAACGAAATAAGGCGCCGGGCGCTGACGAGATCCCAGCTGAACTGCTAAGATTCGGTGGAACGAGTCTAGTTGATGCCATACATCAATTACTCCTGCGAGTATGGAAGAACGAGGAGATCCCAGACGATTGGCGCAGAAGCATCATCTGTTCAATTCATAAAAAGGGAGATAAACTGCGGTGTGAGAACTACAGGGGCATCTCACTAGTTTGTACGTCCTATAAAATTTTGACGAAAATTCTGGAAAATAGAATAAAACCGTACGCAGAACGAGTCATTGGCGAATATCAAAGCGGTTTCAGACCTGGTCGCTCCACAACCGATCAGCTCTTCTCAGTCAAACTGATACTCCAGAGGTGCTGGGAATACAACGTAAACGTATACCAAATCTTTGTCGACTTCAAGCAGGCATACGACAGTATCGATCGTGGAGTACTGTACAACATCATGCTGCAATTTGGTATACCGGCAAAATTAGTGCGACTGACAAAGATGACGATGACCAACTCCGTCTCACAAGTCAGGATTCAGAATAAACTTACTGATCTATTTGAAACACGCACTGGTTTGAAACAGGGCGATGGACTGGCACCGACGCTCTTCAACCTAGCACTGGAATACGTTATTCGGGCCATGAATATGGACAACAGCAAGACGCTGCTCATCAAGTCGACACAATTAGCAGCGTACGCCGACGACATCAACATCATGTCCCGAAGATTGGCTGACGCAGAAGAACTTCTGCATACGCTCGATACCGCTGCAAAGGAAGTTGGATTACGTATTAACGAGGGTAAAACTCAAATAATGATGCAATCGGTGACAAGGACACCTGCACAACCGAGCATCAATGTGTGGGACCTCAGCATCCAGTTCGTGAACAACTTCATCTACCTGGGGTGCAACCTGTCAAGGGACGCCAACGAAACTGACGAAATCAAGCGACGGATACAGTTAGCTAATAAGACTTTTTTCTCGGTTCTCCCCATAATGAAATCGAAACATGTGCACAGAAACACGAAGCTCCGCGTGTACAAAACCATTATACGACCAGTGCTATGCTATGGCTGCGAAGCATGGACCCTAACTCAAGCTTCCGAAAACATGCTAGACACTTTCGAACGTAAGGTTCTACGGCGAATTTTCGGGGCTGTTTGCGATCGAGATGGATGGCGCATCCGGTACAACCATGAGTTGTATGAAATGTACGATGAGCTGCAAGTCTCGAAAATCGTCAAACTACAACGACTTCAATGGGCAGGGCATGTACAAAGAATGGACGATGATCGCATGCCTAAGAGAGTGATGAATGCAGAACGAGTCGACGGAGCGAGACTGCGAGGACGACCGAGATCTCGTTGGGAGAGCTCAGTAGGTGTGGACGCCGCGCAGCTGCTGGGCTCCCAAAATTGGAGGACGCGGTCACGTGACCGAGATAATTGGAGGACAATGATCCAGGCGGCCAAGGCCCGACGTCGGGCTGTCGCGCCACGATGATGATGATGAATTCCATCCATGTAGCTTCAGCCGTTTACGAGATATTCTGGGCCCAGACGGCCAGACAGAAGAACAAACACCAATTTCATAAATTTCATAAACTTTGTTCAGTTATTTAAAATGTAAGGCCAATCTGCACCACCACCACTAACCAATGCACCAACATTACGCGCTGATACCTTAAAATGTGTTCAATAGATTTGATTCCTTTTCCCACTATCTATCATGGGAAAATTGTGATTGGCATAAATTGATACGTACCAGCTTGAAATAATCAAGGTAGCCCCAATAGTAGTCATAATTAGCCCAAGATAACGCTTCACAAGCGACCGTCCACTCCATTATGAGGGCTATCAAAGTCGTTCATCATACCCGCATAATAGGCTGCATATAGTCCAAACAAAAAACTCTTATCGACAAAATGAACTGAATTTTCCAGTATACTACAAAAGAGTACTTGTAGATAGCCATTAGTAATATCGCTAATTAACCATTAATTTATAGATTAATTATTTCAAGCCATTAACAATCTGTTTATCGGCTAGACCCATTTTGAACTATTGAATTTTTTCCATAGAAATGGGACTTGTTATCAATTTCAATTTCAACTAAACAAATACTTTAAAGTAAGTTAACATTATTTTACTCCGTTGCAACGCGGCTTGCCTTCTACACACAGAAAAACAATTAGTGGAAATGAAAAAGTTTATGTCACCCTGACACACTTCCTTTGCGAATGCCCAGCACTACCCAGGGCGCGGCATCGAGCTCTAGGCAGTGCGTACTTCACAGATATATCGGAGATCGCCTGCAATGGAATAGGGGAGATACTTTGTTTTCTCAAATCCACAGGTTGGATTTAGGGTAACACCCCGGTTAACCCCCTAAATAGACTTCAATTTCAACGGTCATTCTCTTGGAGAATTTGTGGCGGGACAAACTAGTGCTAGCTGGGGTTTTCTTTTACAAAAAACAGCCATCTTACCCAACTAACCTTCCTGCTAGGTTATGTTAGGTACAGCTGCCGTGATGTGTCACAGCACACTTAGACCAACATAGGGTCCATTGTGGTACCACCGCTATCACTTCACTCGAACCTACGTATCAAACCAGCCTGTGCTGGCGATGTATGTAACGATTGAGCCGTGTGGCGGTCATATCCTTAAGGTCATCCAGATCGTAGAAAACCCATGAGCCCAGAAACACTTTTCTCCTACCAGCCAAGGCCGGACAATGACAGATGTAGAACGGTCTCCTCCTCTTCCACATCGCCGCAACTCCTACAGAAGTCGTGATGAGGAAGATGTAGTCTCCTGGCAGGCTCCCCTATTGGGCAATGCCCTGTGATAACTCCTACTACCAACCTTCCTGCTAAAAAGAATAAGTCAGCCAAGATCGCTGTTTTTGATATACGTGTAGAGAGGATAAAAAGTGTTAAAAACAACGAATATCCAGCAACATTTTATGATATTTTATTTCTATTTTTTAATGTCTTGTATGTACTATGTTTGGGGCGACCGGTAGCGCAGTGTGTTGAGGCATCAGTCTCTTGTTCGACTACCGGCGTTTCGGGTTCGAGTCCCGTCCACGACGACGTTCGTACCCATGGATATGCAGGAGATGCATGCTGGCAACTGCATTCTCCGAAACCAGTTTATGCCAACGGAACGTTAACTGGGCCACATGGAACAGTTGACGCGCTAAGCCCCACAAGGGGTTAGGGCATCTGAGTAGTATGTATTATGTTTCAGTCGGCTACATCATTCCTGAATTCGCTGAAACAAGCTGGAAACTGAGTTTGTGCGGTCGCAGAAGGTAAGCTTAACTGTTGATAGGCGAAAATCCGAGAAATTTAAGCTCCTTTTTTTAATGTCTTCCTTCCTAAAGAGCATTTAATTTTTCTTCAATGCAGTCCTAAAAGTAAAAATTCTGTTCAGTAGTATAGTCAAAATCGATAGTCGAAAAACGACAATATAGGCTAGGCTAGGGAGAAAAATTACACTTAGTGCCCGGTTCACATTATTCCAGTAACCAATCCAGTCCAGTAATCCAGTCCAGCGCTGGATTGCTACTGGAATAATGTGAACCGGCGCTGGACAGCAATCGAATCCAGCAATCCAGTCCAGCAATCCAGTCCAGTGACTGGATTGTCGGTCTACTTTTTGATTCCAGCTCGCCCAGAAATCATTGTTACAATAGTTACCGAATCAACAACACACTCGCCAGACTACTGGACTGGAATCATGTAGACGATATGATCCAGTCCAGCACTGGACTGGATAGCTGGACTGGATTACTGGACTGGAATAATGTGAACCGGGCATTATTACGTTTCAGGCTCACGGATTTTTGGCATAGATAGTCCAAATGAAAAACTCAGAAAATAAAAGTTGAAGATTTTGATTTCAAGTCTAATGTGGCCAATATTTTTTAATTGGGCAAAAACGGGGCCAAGTTGTCAGCAAAAATGTCTATTTTGCGATTTCCGCCTTAATGGCTCTATATCCACAAGTAAGAAGAGCTAAAAGCTTCATTTTAGTATCAAATTGTAGATAATTTGCACTAGTTTATAAAAGCTCTGTTAAGTTTTTTGTCAGACTAATTTAGGAGAAATTTTGAAAAAAAAAAAACTGGGCAAGCCAAACAATTAAGCGATTTTTTCAAGATAGTGGTGTCCGCCGTGATGGGTGAATTATTATAGAAAACTTGAATTTTTCAACATGGTGCCAACTCATACAAAATATCAAAACTTCAAAACTACCTTAATGAATGCAATCAGTGTTGACTGACCACAGGCATTTTAAGCTTCGCAAAATCATCGACCTTACTTTAATGAAAATGCAATAACTCTAAAGCCACACCAGGTAGAACATTGTAGTAAATACCGTAAATATCCGTTGATGTGTCGCTGAACTGTCAAGTTGCCATCAGCGATTACATCTAAATCGCTTGTCAATTAAAAATATAGCGCCCACACCTTATTGGATTCATCGCCAAAAGCAGATGTGATTTAAAAGCCACAGGTTATGAAACCTACGTTTCCTCTTCTCCAGACCATACCTTGGCCATCATTTCGACACAGACAAAATTTTAGCTCAGCAGTGAAGATAACTCTCTCCAATGCCTCACACTCCAATTGCGGTGGTTCTTGGTCAACCGAAGTTGGGCGATTTTGTGCTTTTTTGTTAATCGCGGTACCTTACCTGACAGCTGGAAAGCACTTTACCTTTGTAAATAACCGTTCCTGTGGCATGTCTGAGGTAACTTAGTATGGAAGGTTCGACGATTTCTGAGGGCTTTTAAGCGTATAAATCAATTATCGCTAAAAGATATTGCTCTTTGTAGGCCCTGTCCTCGTCGTCTTTTGAGCTGTCCTGCCTCCTGGAACCTTTCCCAAACTCATTAGATGACAAATATCTCATTACAGGCCGGCGCGATGGCTCATTTCCCGGAATCGTGCCCTACACTCTTCAAATTCGTTGAGATGTCTTCGACCATGTTGTAGAGGATCCATCACTTGCTAAACAATGGAAAACCTTAGATAAAAAAAATACACAACGGACAGGTAAAGACTGCCAAAGGTATTGGAAATAGCGACAAAGAAACAAGTAACTGTTTCATGTTTAGTTCTATGTAACCAGATTTACCGTTATATTGAAAACCAACATTTTAAAATGTCAGTTAAGTTTAAGTCATTCTGTCTTTCGACGCGATCCATGATTGGATTCATTTTTCGACTTCCTCGTACGAATGAAAATTCTGATCAGCCAGGCCGTGTGCCATGGAACGAAACAGATGGTAGCTGGAAAGAGCGATGTCTGGGGAGTACGGCGGGTGGGGCAAGATTTCCCATTTCAGGGTTTCCAAGTATGTCTTGACCACTTTTGCGACGTGTGGCCGAGCATTGTCATGTTGGAGGATGACTTTGTCGTGTCTCTCTTGGTACTGTGGTCGTTTTCCTTTAATGCTGGCCTTGAGCCGTTTCGAGATAGCTGGCGGAGTCACTCCCAGTGATTCAGCTAATTCTCCTTGCGTTTGGCACGAATCTTCATCGAGCAGTGCTTTCAATTCGTCGTCTTTGCAATTTTTTTCTCTCCCACCACCATGCTTGTCTGTCGGAAAACGGCGGAAGTAAAGTTATACACCTAATATACTACCTATATATGTATGTATGTATCCCTAAAGTGGGTTTTTAAATACAGAACCAATCAGCCGGTAGATCAGTCACGAGGCCCGTTGTGAGAACAACCACGAGACTTGTAGCGGGACCAGCCACTACTACGACGCCTACTGAGTGATCAGCTATGAAGCCTGATACAAGACCAGCCGTGAGACCTGCTGCGAGACCAGTCACGAGACTTGTTGCGAGGCTTGCCGTCAGGAAAAGGAATAGCTGGTCTTGTAACAGTTTTTGCGGCTGGTTTTGCAGGGCATAAACGGGACCCTTTCAAAGGACTTTCAGATAGTGAAGCAATTTTTTGAAGCATGCAGTGACTCAATGCTAATGATTCTCTTCAAGGAAGATAAAACTATTGGCGGAACGAACAGATTGTGTCTTTGCGGTGCAAATGTCTAACGCCTAGTACGCACTGCGACGCCTGAATAGATTCTTTTGCGCTGAAACCTCGCCTGTTTTGACCCATTGCAAAGATGTAGAAAATACATACAAAATACATGGCGACAATGTTTGTGGCAGGAGAATTGAAGAAGAAAACAGCGACAACAAAAACACAAGCAGAATTCGAAAGCAGGCGATCAGGAGGAGCAAACAAAATTGTTTCTGACAGCTGTGCAAGGATCCAGACAAATCCTATAGGGTGGTAAAGAAATAGGTTATCAGCCAAAAACCAACCTGATTGAAGTGTCCCGGCAGCGTATTAAGAAAACCCTGTTCAGTACGTTCCCAAGCCAGCGACGAGATTGAGTAGGGTTTTTAGTGCATTTGTCGTCTAAAATAGCAATAAACCTTTGTTCAGTACGACCCCCAGTCGGTAACCAAATCGATACAGTTTTCTAATTACTAAATATTCAAAAACCCGTATCCATCCCGTCTCTTTGAGGGGACTGGACCGAAACATTTTTTATGAGAGCATTTGTCATCTAAAATGGCAACAGAGCCGTTTTCAGTACGTCCCCAAACTAGCTCATTCTATATAAATCCACTCTAGTGCTGCACTCACGGTGGATTTGAGGTCCCTCAAGCAGAAAATCCTTGGGTGTGTTTACAGTCCCTTTCGGCTCCAGGTAATGACAATCTAAAGCTCACACACGAGGATTTGTGGTTCCCAAAGTGTAAATTCCTTGAATGCGGCCTCAGAGTTCAGTTCCGCGTTGGGTGATAAGAACGTAGGATCCCCACACGGGAATTTGTAGTTCCTAAGGCCTAAATTCCTTGAGTGCGGACTCAGAGAGTATTTCCGCTTGCTGTCTATCAATTTTTAGAATGAATATTTTCTTCGTGGTTGTACGTACGTAAGTAATCTGGATCCCATATTTTTTTAATTTTTGGCTTCACATCTTTTATAAGCGACCAAAAAAATCCCTACTTTCAGCAAGATCAGTGGTGTTACCGTGTGTGTCCGCCAGTTAATTTTTTTAATTTTGACTTCAGATTCGCAATCAGTGACCTAAGAACCCCCTACAATTTTTTTTTGTCAGGAAGATTGGATGTGTTTTCGAAAAAAAGAAGAGTTACCGTTCAGAATCCCCATTTAGTTTTAGATTTTATTTTCCAATTTTGATTTTAGATTCGCAATCAGCGACCCGAACTACTCTCTGCTTGTTCCTTATCTACGCAGACCTGCAGACCTACCTCTGGTATTGTGTTCTTTCAAAACCTGCGTATCTACCCAGATCCGCAAACCTACTCAAACCTGCATATCTGCTCAGACCCGCATCCACTCCCAGACCTGCAGACCTATTCACCACTTATCTTCTATTCTTACGGCCGACTTCGAGCAACCATGACTGGTAAGATCAAAATTCTTGGTGGTCGCGATCGACGATGCCTGTGTAACCGGCAGTATCCTGCTAGGGATACTGGGGGTAACGTTGTCGTTATCAACGAACGATTATTCCACTAATGCCGACCATAGTTCTCGGGCAAGCGAATTTCCATTCTGTCTCAAACTAGCGAAATAAAAAAAAAGTCTCGTGACTGACCTCGCAGCAAGTCTCGTGGCTTTGGTCTTTTGTCTAAAAACCACTAAAAACCTACAGTGCTAGATTCTTCCTTGCGATAAAAACAATCAACTCTATACCTTTTTATATATAGGACATAAAAATCCTCATAACATCCTGACTAATTCAAATAAATGTCAGCAGTTTGTTTTTTTCTTTAATAAAAATACATTAATTTAAATTTAAAAATAAAAACATGCATTCTGAAATAAAATAATTCTAAATGTCCTTAATTTATTCTAAAACGCCAATGAAAAAATACGGAGTCCAAAAGATACTCATCAGTTGGGATAGGTCATAATTCTCTTCTCTTACCTCCAATCCACAAATGAAATCTGATCTGCTCCAATAACGCCGTGTATGTTTGAAAAGCGCTTGACCATTTGTCACGTTTAGCAGGACCTCGATCAAAGATTAGATTTAGATCGAACCCCAAGATATGGATATAACGAAAAAATACCAACAAACCACAATAGTACATGTTCAGCGCCATGTCACATATCCTTTAAAGTACCATACTGCAGAACATGTGGTGGTCCTTTTCATGGCCTTAAACTAAATAATGACTTGTGAATGCGTACCGCTTTTCGCTCTTGGTACGGTATAAACAAAGAACATCAGATATAAACAAAGAACATCAGAGATCCTCGAAAATATCACTCAATCTATTCAAGTACTTTACCTATGTAACTTGGAAATTAAAAACTAATTGTTGTCGAAGAAATCATTGTTTAAACAAGACTGGCGTCCGTTCTCCCAAAAATCACATTAAAATCAAACATATTAGATTAATGCACTAAAAACGATTTTTTTTTCTTGGGGTTAAATATTGTTTTACACGGTAATAGCAGCTACCTTTTAAATGTCCTAAGTACATATTTCAAACGGCCAATATTTTGTGTGTTCTCGAGAGCGCCCACGAAAGTCAATAGTACCAATGTGTAAACAGTGAAAAACATCGGGTTCTCATCACCGCAATTTGCAAAGGTTTTTTTCTTTTAAAAGTGGACCGACCGACAAAGAAATAAATAACTCAACGATGACGTCGGTCCTTTGTTTGTTGAAATCATGGCCCTGTACTGCTGACCCTTTCCCGACTCGACCTTTTACTGACCCATTACGTCCGACGAACAAGTGTAACATTATTGTTAATGTCGGCATCTTTTACAACTAGCGGTGTCATGTGTTCGGTGCCTTGATCGAAGACGTCATGTAGACAGCGACATCATAAGTATCGAAAAATTACACGAATAAACTCGGTAGGTGGTGGTGGCTCCATTGAACCTGAACGTATCCCTGATATAGTCAGTAAAGGACTCGAGACGGTAAACGTTATTATTACTAGGTCCCCTCGATGAGTTCTCATTTCAAATAGGTTAGTAACGATTTTATTAAACGTATTGTAATAGTAGCTCCTGAAAAGGATTGGTCGAATTACTGTAGACTTTGGCTGTGCAGTGACTGTCGAACAATCTAACGAGGCATTCAAATTACAAGGGCCCATGCCTCTACTTGAAATTTAGAAAGAAACGAAGCGGAATAGAAAAGTGAAAGGAGAAGGAAGGAAGTAGGAAATGGAGTATTTCGTTGGTGCAGGCTGTGTTGGGTTAGTTAGGTTAGTAGTAAAACATCAACCGAAATGTCACGAGAAAACTTAAATTTCAAAGCATCGTGAACGTCGATGTCAATCACAGGGCAAAGCCCCAATATAAAATCTGTCGCGAGACGGACCCTTCGGAAAATTGCCAAGTTGACATCTGGTGAAGTCAGTCAATGGCTTGCGTCCCTCAGAAGTCGATTTTCGGTTCAAAATCCACGCGCGCAACAATAAGCAGGGCTGAGCAGTCCAGCGCATCCAAAAACAATACTTGGTCTTCGTGGTCGAGAACGGCTCAACATCTTCAATTTCAGCCGGATAGACGATACATTTGGCATCCGGCAACAACGGATGCCAAAATGTATCGTCGCGACGCGTCGCGCAGGAGGAGGCTAACCAAAGTTGATTACACTCAAGGCGCACTCTCAGTTGTTTCGCACGGCAAATCAAACTCCGTACAGAAGACTTGGGCATATGGTTTTATCCGGCGCAACTAGCTTAAGGCTCAATAATATCAATTAATAAGAATAACCCTGGTCGCAGCCGCTACGACGCCAAACCCAAATAACGATGAACTACTCAGTTGGCGGATGATTTGCAGCTCCCCCAGTTGACATCTGTCAATATTTGACAGCTAACAGTCAACTTCAATCACCAACTAAAATGAAGTTAGCGATGATTTAATAACGCGCGTAAATGTTCCAAAATTGTGGGGGTTCGTTACACATCCCAGCAGCCTCCTCGAGGGTCAATAATAGCTTACTAGTCTGGTACTTTTCTGAGCCGCCACAGAGTTGTTTTTATTGCTTAAATTGAAGTAATCAAAAATTCACTCGATAGTGAGATGCATTTCCATTTGATTACTGCCGACTTAAAATTGTTCGGTAAAACTAGAGTATTTGTAGATCGCAGGTCCGCCTATATGACGTCTTATTTCTCTCGAAGCCTGAAGTCGATACAAATTTACAATGTTTGTGTCTATAGTCTTTCCTAACCATTAACAGAGTTTGCACACTCTACTTTGATTACCCAAGCAAAAACAGTCGACTGTCGAAAATGCACGTATCCTCCTTCGCGGCACCGTTCAATAATATTGCTCCAGGAACTCGCAACTCACCAAGTTACTACAATAAATACCTAAATTATCCTTATTTCGTTCAATATTTACCAATCCGGTAGACTGGTTGGTAAATACATAACCAGCGGAGAAATCCGTTTTCGGGTGTAATTAAAATTAAAGTTTGTTTAATGTACTCGTACATCCGTTTCAATAGACGGTTTATTGCTGAACAATTAACTGTTCGAGTCGGGAAGACAGTCAGATACCCATAAAGGTTGCTCAAATGCGTACATATACCTACGTAGTAGCTTCTTCGGTGCGACGACGCTACGACGCGACGGGTGTGAACTGATAATTAGCACATTTTGCGGGGCTGATAAGTAAACGAGGATGAGAGATTTGATTTAAATAATTTTTTGAGACTATCGAAGCATTTTTCAAGGACGACTCATACAGTGACTCAAAATGCTAGCATGGGTCATGCTAGAATCGTGCATTTCGAAAAGAGAGAATCTTTAGATCGCAAAATTTCACATCTTCTGCAAAAGGACTGTCTTATTTCTATGAAATATTGATCACAGCCGAACTATTTTTAGGGTTTCGTTTCGGGAGGGAGGGGTCTCCATAGAGGCAAGTGGGGTATCATGAGGAAGGTAACGCCGAGTACATTCCATTTTTGACATTTTCTTTAAATTTGAATAAAGGGGAACAGAGGGAGAGGGGAAACTATAAGATCATCAACCCTCCCCACCCCCTTGAATTTTGGCACCGTTACACTCAGAAATATGAAAGCTTATAGGAAAGTGGAATTCCACTAGCATAGCAAACAGAAAATAGTGAAATTTTAATATTTCTGAAAAAAAGCTAATAGTAGTATTTTTCTACAGTTACAGTTAGCACAGCCCTGCACCCCTTACACACTTCCGAGGTCAAAAATACTGACGACCAGCGATAATAAATAGGCAATAATCCTTCCGTGTTTCGTAACAATCACATAATTGCCGTGTTTTATTCAGCAGTCCAGATCAGAGCAGAACAACTTTTGCAGCCATTGCACTAAAAACATTGTTCTCGATAACTCTTGATGAACAGCTGGTGCAGGATTTCTGTTTTGAAGGTGAATTCGGAAGGTTGAAATATTCGAATTCGCTGCGGGCAATGCAGTTCTCTTATACGGTTTGAGAGCCACATAGCTAGTAGCAAACTCTACTCTCCATAATTATTCAAACAATTTCTTTTTTTCATGCAAGCTTGTAATTTGTAATTTAGTCTTATCTTGAGAGGCTAAACATATCCAAGGGTAGGACCAGTTCATCTCCTATTGGCATTGGCATCATCCATCATAAAGCCCTAGCATTGTGGGCGAAGCCCTCTAATTTCCGATTTCTGATGTAGAGATTGAAATTTAGGTTTCTGCTCCATTTGTCCCCGAGGATACCCCCTTTTCAAAATACACGATTCACTTAACGCACTTGCAAACTAGCGCTCATAATGGTATGTATTTCTAGCAAACTAATACATTGAAATGTAAATTCTACTAAATGTTTTGAAGACAGCTATTTTTTTATAATTTAAACTACGGACTGGACGTAGTTAAAGATATCAAACCTACTTTTTTAAGATTTAGATTTAGATTAGTCACCCAGATAGTGACATAAATGAAAACTGGGATGCCATAAAAAATGCGTACACTGATAGCGCAGATACCATCCTTGGCTCAAACCCGGATTGCCGGAATAAGCCCTGGATGTCCAACGGTTCATGGCAGCGGATTGTTGAAAGAAAAGAACTGACGGTTCGTTTGGCTGCAGCATCAGCCGACAATCGAAGCAGAGTCGAACTCTTTTACCGTCAGAAAGCTCGAGAAGGTCAGCGTAGTTAGCTACGCGATTAAAGAGTTTATGCGAATTCTCAGCCTCAGCAGAAGCAGCCGCAAGAAGTACCAACTTAAACGCCGTATATGGTGTCACCAAGGATTTTACAGGTGGTCGTAACTCCTGCCAACATCCAGTGAAGGATAGTGATGGAAAGCTACTTATCTTGGAAGAAGATCAAATGAGACGGTGGAAAGAACACTTCGCCAAGGTCTTAAACCGTGTAACCTCTGGTGAAGTTCCGCCTCAAATAGATAATACAGCTAACCATCAAAATGTGAGTATACGGTCCACTCACTGCCCTGACTAAAGAGGAAATAGTCACTGCAATCAATCATTGAACTAAAACGAGGAAAGGCCGCCGGTTTCGACGATATCCCTGCCGAACCTCATCAAGCAGCGCCACTCGTAACTGCCGATTTGCTGCACCCACTTGTTGATAATGCGAGGAATACATAAACCTTTTCCACTGAGTGGAAGGAAGGTTTGATCATCAAACTTCCGAAGAAGGGTAGTCTCACAGACTGTAATAATTGGAGAGGCATTTATGTGCTTCCTGCCGTTGCCAAGATCATAGCTAAAATAGTCCTGGAAAGACTAACGGCCCACTTAGGAAGCACAATTGATGAAGAGCAGGCTCGTTTTCGAACCAGATTCTCCTGTGTCGATCACATTAACACCTTGCGAATCATCATCGAGCAATGCGCTAAGTACAATTCTCCGCTTGACTTGGTTTCCATCGATTTCGAAAAGGCTTTCGATAGCGTGAGCCGGGATTTTATATGGGCAACTTTGCGCAGGAGAGCCATCCCTAAGAACCTTGTGGCTATTATTAAGGCAACCTATGACGACGCGAAATGTCGCGTTCTTCATAAAGGTAAGGTGTCGGGCGACTTTGAAATTCGCAGTGGAGTTCGGCACGGGGTGTATGCTCTCACCGATCCTATTCCTCATTGTGATCGGCGATGTGTTGCATGCAGCCCTATCCGGACTAGACAGAGGAATCCAATGGACTTTGGCATCTTATCTACAACATCTTGACTACACTGACGACATATGCCTACTCCCCCACAAAATCAAGGATATGTCCGCAATGGCGTTAGATCTTGAGAGGGAGGCAAGCAATGTTGGGCTAAAGATTAACACCAATAAGACCAAGGTTCTTAGCCCGCCTTGGGAAAAAAAAATCCGCCACCTATTGCCATCAATATTAATGGGCAGCCTGTGGAGAAGTCGACAACTTCGTCTCCCTGGGTACCATTGTTGCCGAAAATGGTGGTACGGAGCAGGACATCGCTCGTCGTATCAACCAGGCTAAATGCGCATACGGCATGCTGTCCCAAATCTGGAAAGCAGTTATCTCAGCATCAAGACCAAACTGGGCATGTTTCGGTCCCTGGTACTGTCTGTGCTTTTGTATGGGAGCAGTACATGGAAAGTTTCCGTAAGTGTTACCAGAAAGCTGCAAGTTTTCGTCAACTCATGTCTTCGTCAAATTCTAAGAATATTCTGGCCCGAAACAATATGAAATGAAGAGCTAAGTCGGCGTACGGGACAGATGCCAATCGAGGAATTGATACGCAGGCGAAAGTGGCAGTGGATAGGTCACACATTGCGGAAGAGTGATAACTGCATTGCTTTGCATGCCATGAAATGGAACCCCATTTCCAACCAAGGCCGACTAAGAGAGGGTCCTAAAATCACATGGCGTCGAACTGTGGCAAAGGAGTGTGAGGCGCTGGGTAAGTCTTTTAGAGAGTTGCGTCCCATTGCCCAGAACAAAGTACGATGACGCGCAGGAGTAGTTGACGCGCTATGCCCCACTAGGAGTTAAGGCAAAGTAGTATAATAGTAGATTGTTGAAAGAGCAACAAAAATTTACACTTCCTAAAATGTTATTTTAACTATTTTTTGTAATTGACGCGAAAATAACTAAGAAAAAGACACCTGGCGCAGTAAAGCCAGAGGAACTGATTTTTGATATGGGCTAATTCGGGATCAATTATAAGTTTATGTATAATTATGACATGAGTTGGATACACTTAACTGCAGTTGTTAGTACTAGGTGAGGCTGCAAAATTCTGTATTTCGATATTTGCGGAGATATTTTCGGATGATGAAACTTTTTAACTGTTCCGATTGATTTTACTATATAAATTTACTTCCAGTTTCCTTTTAATTTTAATCAACTAAATGCCTTTCGTGTAGTTAAATCTTTGCTTGTTACTTTTTACTGTTGTATTACTGTAACCTTTCGACTGTACTGTGGATTTTCCTGAAACTGCACCGGAAGCTATTCTTCACTAATTTTCATCAATTAGACAAGTTTTGCTCAACTAGCTTTTTCCATTATAAATTGAGTTCCCGAAATTTTTCGATTATATAGCTGTAATTCTGGAACTGACTTATTGATGTTGCTGAAATTAAATAGGAACCCAGTCTTGACGATTGCCCACAATTTAGAAAAGTTTCACTCAAAGCTCCTTGCGTTGTAGAGTTATTTTGCTTAAAAAAATTTGCCATTATGTGACTGTAACTTTTGAACCGTTTAATGCATTTTTCTGAAATCAGATAGGAGTTGAGTCCTTCTTAACATCCACCAACTGGGTAGGTTTCGCCGAGCTAGCTTCGTCCCTTATGTAGTTATTTTGTTTTTAAAATTATGCCGTTATACCTATATAGCTGTAACTTTTCAACTGTTTGATGGATTTTTCCTGAAACTCAATAATAGGCTAGCACTCATAGACGTCTACTTACTACGCAAGTTTGGTTTAGCTAGCCCCTTCCGTTATGAAGTTATTAGGCTCAGATCCTTTTGCCGTTATATAGCTGTAACTTTTTAACCGCTAACACTAAAAAATATCTAATGGTGCCAATCGATTTCTGGGGTCATGAAACGTAAAGAAAACCAACTCCGGGGTCGAAACTCGTTATTGAAGGAGATATACATGTATGTATAATAGGACACCGATGTTTTCATTTTAGAATATGTTAGTCTATCATCCGTATGAAAAATTGTGGCAGCTTTCTGAGGAGTAGAACTCTTAAGTAGGTCGATGGTTCGAGGTCAAAATTCCTTTTGTGTTGAAATTACTGAGTTGCTGTTTATAAAGTACGACTCTATAATAAAGCTAAGATTCACTCCAACCCATGTATAAAAAAAAAGAAATCAAAAACAAAAAAGAAAAAATCTTTTGAAAACGGTGCGCTGCGAGTAAAGGTCATCTCTTAAACACAATAATACGATGTGATTTAAAAAAATAGAAAAGAATTGTTTATCTGATGAACTTTTCGTTTTACAGACTATTTAAACATGGTATGTAGTCCTATTTTTAGCAAGGTGTCGTCAGCAGAGGCTTCGAACATCACATGACACTATGCACAACACTCATAATGTGACACTATTAAAATTTCAATTGACTGACACTATAAAATAGTGGCTATTATTTGGGGCGCTCAGAATTATTTCACTTTATAATTTAATTGAATATCAACACACCTAAATCGCAGAAATATCATAATCATAAAGATTTTTCTCAAAAAAGAAACGATGCGAAGATTAACTTGATTAAAGCTTCAGCGGAGGGGATGGCGGTTCGCGTAACGCCTCGATCTGAAAACGGTTTTTAATAATCGCTCAACCGAAATAAACGAATCTGAAGGATATTTAACCCTTAACTGGTATCGCTTATTTGGGCAACACTACATGCATCGTGGGTCTTATTTGACCCACACAAGAAAATCAGTCATTACAATAACATTTTTCAATAATTAACATAGATTTGGATGGAGGTCGAATAAAACAAGCATATATTAAAGAACAACCGTAATTTAATAATAAAAATTTGCATTAATCAACATGTTTTCCGTAAATTATTAACCAACTTCATTTTTCATAACTTTCCCGATAGTGTGTACTAAAAAACTAAAAAATATGTCATTCTTCTATGTTATGAAATTAACTTATAACTAAAAAAATGACAACCAAAACTCAAACATATTCTTTGGTATCGTGGGTCAAATTTGACAAAGTCGGAGTCATACCTCAGTTCCTACGCAAGTCATAAAGTTGCACTTCCGCTCCCCGCGACAGCTTGCACAGTACTGAGAATACGTGGGAGTGCGTTATTGTGGCTTGAACATTAAAAGAGTTAGAGCCGAAATTGTTCAGCAGTGGGTAAATTTTGACCCACGATACCAGTTAAGGGTTAAGATCTTAAGATATTTGCATCTAAAGTAGGAATAGCGTAGTCATTAAGTACTTTGAGGAACTGTTCTAAAACAAATTGAGGTGGACTTTTGATTTTCTTCATATTTAGGTTTTTGGGTCCTGATTACGAATATGAGGTTTCTATCCACACATTTGAGTGTTTTTTTTTTGTTAAGTATGTGCTTTGAAAACAAAACGGTCAAACCCAACAGAAAAATTCTCTGAGGCAAAATGAAAAATCTGGAGTCACTTTTTCCGTATCTTCAATAAATACTCTCACATGGAAAATACATCAGAAAAACGAACATTTCTACCTTGTTAGTATGATGCGTCAAAAAAAGGCCAAGTCAAGCACATTATGCACGATTTTTGTGTCCTGGATATTGGGTGGAAGTGGCACAGCTTTAAAGAATCATCCGAAATCATCGCTAAATCCCGACTGCGCGGTACGGGTCAACTTTCATGCCGATTTGTAAACGCGAATTACTCAAGAACTGTGAAAAAATTCATAGGATGAAGCACTTCCTAATTGTTTCTGGCAGAAATTTGTTAGACACAATAAATATCTCGCAGGATCAAGGAAATAGTATTCGGGTCATTTTATGCTGTTGCATACCTCTGTTGTATGAATAACAACGATGAAGACTGATCCTATGGCACTTGAATTATTTTACCCAACTGAAACTGTTGGTTATTACCATAATTCAGGGATTTGAGGTGTTTCCTTGTCTTGAGCAATATCATATACAGAAACCTTTTTTATTTTCACTGAAATTTTAAACTTAGGTTATCCCAAAGTTATCTTAAGTGTAATGATTTCGTTCAGTCTCAGCTTAGATCACAGTCAACTTTCAAAATACAACAGGGCACCAATTGCAAGGTCCAAACCTTGCATTAATTTCAGACACGCAATATAAAGAACATTTTCACCATAATTTTCAAAAATGGCTTGTGCACCGTCCCAAAGTTCATCACAGAGTCAATGTCGTGAACTGAAATAATTTTCTAGCGAAACGACCATGCAAAATAACAGCCGAAAAAAGACAAGAAACAAAACTAAATCACGCACGAAAAATTCCTCCAACGAGAAACTCATCACCTGAAATTGATTATTCAACATCGCGCATCACACAAATGGTAACTCCGTGACCGCAGCCTAATCAGAATAGGACCACACTGTCTTGACCCCTTGCTACGCTCTATGTCTACCTGGACTTTTTCTCGTCTATGCGACTCACCTCTGCGCTACCTGGACAACATCCAAGAATGCTTGTCTTCATCTATGTCCACAGTGAGAGAGCCGCCAGGTCGCTCTGCTTCCATCAGCGACCATCGCAGCACGCCACCATCATCATCATCATCGTCGTCATCATCATCATAGCTTGTAATAGCAACAACAACATCCATCCACCAGTTCACCTATTCAAAATGATTCTTGTATCTTGCGCTCGCTCGCAACAACTACAACAACAACATAAACCCATGGGTACACGGAGCTCTGAGCGACGCAAACTATTATGCCTCAACTCCATGCTGGTGCTTCGTGCAGCCGACCACTCTTGCACGCGGTGGTGAGATTCCCGCTCCTCACGTTTGATGATGGACTGACTGACTGTGTGCTGGAGCTGGTCTGGTTATGGTTGATTCAGTTAACGAGAGAGTTTTGAGAAGGTCGCATGCGTGCGTCGCTGTTCGATCCGAAAAAAAAAAAGATCTTTCCGAAGTATCCCAAAAACCGTGTGTCTCTGAAAGAATCACGAAGTTCGATGTGTGACGCGGTCCTTGCAACAACCAACTCGTATCGCGTTCCGTAGTGAGGATCAACCGGCGTGCAAGTTCGAACCGTCCGTCCACAATTCGATATAATAAGTGCGTCCCGAATCGTCAAGTCCCTATTCAATACAAACTGACCGTCGGGATTAGATACCATCGACAATGGTATGAAAGCGAGATCTCGCCAATCGTCGACCTTGCCCCTCATATCGATCAAATCCCCTGCAGAATGCCCATATAGTGTAGCCTTGATCTCGTGCACCGAACTTCGATATTTCGCATGCTAGAGCCACCGCCGGTGAAATGTTCAGTGAATGGAATACCACAAGTGTCCGCTCTAGCACCTTTGCTGTTTCTGGTGACAACATAATGTGACAACCGACCCGACGACCCCCCAAATGAAATGAAAGTGAATAAAAGTGACGTCATTATGCAATGCAATACAATTGCTTACAAGATTCAACTAGAAGAAGTGTTTTCCCGTGAGATTGTGAAACGTGAAAAATACCCGCGAAATATGATGATGGTATCGCGAAAATCCCCTGCGATGGCTGTGCTGGCCGTGCTTGCTGTCTACTCCACACTGTTACCCGTCCTGGGAGCATCGCTCAGTAAAACGGTCCTGTATCAGGCGCCGGACGAATGCCGATGGAGCGGCTTCAACGAGAACGATATAGTGTTAGTCTGTCACCTAAGGACAATTAATAGCGAATTGGAGAACACCAACTTCAGTGTGATACAGCCGCAGAATACGGTGCGTCTCAAGCTCGAATGCAACGATGCACTGTTCTTCCAGAGCAGTCTGAGTCCGGGGAGCTTCAAGGCCCTGGTCGAACTACGTTCCTTAACTATAGAGTATTGTAAGCTAAGCAATTTGACTGAGGGATCGTTTAGCGGTCTCCAAGATCTACGTAACCTAACAATAAGGACACATAACGGCGACTGGTCCGTTATGAGCTTGGAAATATCGCCGAATGTGTTCAGCGATTTCCGACAACTCGAATTCCTCGACTTGACCGAAAACAACATTTGGTCGATACCCGATGGTATGATTTGCCCGCTCAAGGATATGACATCGCTGAATATGTCATCGAACCGAATCCAGGATATTGGAAACTTCCATTTCAGCGCGTCGCTAAGCACGCGCAAATCGCGAATCTGCGGCACAAGTCTGCAAACACTGGACTTGTCCAACAACAAAATCACCAACTTGCCGTCGGCAATCTTCTCGGCACTGGGTCGCCTGAAGAACTTGTATTTGAGCCGAAACGAAATGAACTTCATAGCGGATCGGGCGTTCGAGGGACTTGTATCTTTGACAATCATCGATCTGTCGGAGAACCGACTCAGTAATCTGCCGCCAGAGCTGTTCTCCGAGGCGAAATATGTCAAGGAGATATATTTGCGCAACAACACTATCAACGTCCTCGCGCCGGGTCTTTTCTCTGACCTGGCCGAACTTCTAGTCCTCGACTTGGCCCACAACGAGTTAAGCTCGCAATGGGTCAATGCCGCAACGTTTGTCGGTTTGAAACGGCTCATTCTGCTCGACCTGGCCAACAATAAAATCAACAAGCTCGAGTCGACCATGTTTCGCAATCTGAACACACTGCAAATCCTCAAATTGCAGGACAATTACATTGATGCCATCCCGGAAAATACGTTCGCGGAATTAACAAATCTCCATACGCTAATCCTGTCGAACAATCGTCTCTCGACTATCGATGCCTTTACGCTACGCGGATTGTACGGAATTCTGATATTATCCTTGGATTACAATCGAATATCGCGAATAGATGCGTTGGCGCTTAAAAACTGTTCAAGTTTGCAGGATTTGCATTTGAACGGGAATCAACTGACATCCGTGCCGGACGTGCTGCACTACGTGCCGTTGCTGAAAACGTTAGATTTGGGCGAGAATCACATCACGACCATTGAAAATGCAAGTTTCAGTTCGATGGAAAATCTATTTGGATTGCGTCTCACCGAAAATGCAATTGAGTACGTGAAACGGGGCGTTTTCGACCGAATGCAATCGCTGCAGATACTTAACTTGTCGCGAAATAAAATCCAATCAATTGAGCCGGGAACGTTCCATAAGAACGGTCAGTTGCAGGCGATCCGATTGGACGGCAACTATTTGAAAGAAATCAACGGACTGTTTACGGATTTACCGAATTTAGTTTGGCTCAACATTTCGGATAATCACTTTGAAATGTTTGACTATTCGCACATACCGACGGGATTGCAATGGCTTGACATACATGCGAACAGGATCGTTCAGCTGAGTAACTATTTTGAGATAGAATCAGAACTGACACTCACCCACTTTGATGCATCGTCCAATCGACTCACGGAGATTACAGCTAGCGCTATTCCAAATAGCGTTGAAATGTTGTATTTGAACGACAATCTGATTTCGAAGGTGCAATCGTACACGTTCTTCAAGAAACCGAATCTGACGAGGGTGGATTTGTTCGGGAATAAGATCAGCACACTCGATCCGAATGCCTTGCGATTGTCGCCCGTCCCCGACGAGAGAGCCCTGCCCGAGTTCTACATTGGCGGAAATCCGTTCCAGTGCGATTGCAATTTGGACTGGCTGCAGAAGACCAACGTCGAGAGCAGGACTCAGCCAAAATTGATGGACCTATCGAGTATCTATTGCAAGCTGCTTTATAATCGTGGGAAAACCTACGTCCCGCTGATTGAAGCCAAGTCCAATGACTTCTTGTGCAAGTACGAGACACATTGCTTCGCCCTGTGTCATTGCTGCGACTTTTATGCGTGCGACTGCAAAATGGAGTGTCCCACCGGTTGCACCTGCTACCACGATCAATCCTGGACGTCAAACGTGGTCGATTGTTCGCGCGCCGACTACAATAACCAGCTGCCCGCTCATATCCCTATGGACTCGACGCAACTGTACTTGGACGGGAACGTGTTCGAGGAGATCGGCAGTCATGCGTTTATTGGCCGCAAGAAGCTCAAGGTTTTGTTCCTGAATCACTCGCGAATCGAAAGGATCCACAATCGCACCTTCTACGGATTACGGGAGCTCGAAGTGCTCCAGCTGAACCACAACAGTATCCAACACCTGAACGGAAATGAATTCGAAGGCTTGGAGAATCTTCGTGAATTGTATTTGCAATATAACAAGATCAGCACGATTGATAATTTTACGTTTGCGCAATTGCATCATTTGAAAATTCTTAGACTCGACCATAACGCCATTGTGGAGTTTGGTATTTGGAATTTACCGCCATACCTAACCGAGTTGCGTCTGGCGGCTAATCCGTGGCTATGTAGCTGCCAGTTTATAGCGAATTTCCGCGACTACATAAATCGACACGATTTCGTTCTAGATAAGGCGAAAATACGTTGTACGATGCCAATGGACATTCACAACGATACGATCAGTAATCGTAACGAGGTACCAACAACGGCTGTTGGTGCGGTACAGGCGCAACAGCAAAAACTACTCGCAGCATCCGGAATTTCAGCGACGACAACAAATAGTGGCGGCGGCTACGATAATGGCGGATTCCTCATCTACTTGAGCAACATATCGATACCGTGCATCGGTGCCGAGCAGCAAATCGATAATATCACCAACGGCAACCTAACATCGTTGTCGTCGAAAAAAACGATCCTATCGCCCAAACCCATGCAGGAATACATGCCCGTGCTGATCGCCATGCTTACCAGCTTCTTGTTTGTGATCATTCTCACCCTATTAGTGTTCATCTTCAGACAAGAGATGCGTGTCTGGTTCCATTCACGCTTCGGCATTAGACTGTTCTACAAAGGCCAAGATATTGACAAAAACGAGCGCGACAAGCTCTTTGACGCGTTCATATCGTACAGTTCCAAGGATGAGGCATTCGTAGCGGAAGAACTGGCACCCATGCTCGAAAATGGCGATCCGCACTATAAGCTATGCTTGCACTATCGCGATTTCCCTGTCGGCGCATATATCGCTGATACTATCGTCCAAGCGATCGAGTCATCGCGTCGAACGATCATGGTCCTATCGGAGAACTTCATCAAGTCGGAATGGTGCCGATTTGAGTTCAAGTCGGCGCATCATCAGGTGTTGCGCGACCGAAAGCGACGTCTAATTGTCATTCTGTTGGGCGAGGTGCCACAAAAAGATCTCGATCCCGACATTCGGCTGTATCTGAAGACCAACACATATTTGCAGTGGGGCGACAAGCTGTTTTGGGAGAAGTTGCGCTTCGCCCTGCCCGATGTTCCTAACAATCAGCGACGAACGGTGACGAACTGCAATTTTGCCGCACACAACAACTTCAGGCATAACGTGCATGGCAGCAATCGACAGAGTAACCGAAATCATAACCAAACTAACAATCAAATGATTTTAACGCCGCAGCAACAACAACAGCTCGTGCCTCAGCCGCCGTCCATGCAGCATGGAAGAAATAATTCTTCGAACTCGTCCTCTCCCAGAACTGTTGCCATTCATATCTAAGACTTTGATCTATCTTTGTAAGAGTTATTCCATCGATCGATATCTATGGCCGGGTATCGCAACGAAACACAAGTGGTGGACTATGACTGTCACGACCACGATCCGATCCATCCATCCATCTTTCATTTGCACATTATTCATCTTGCGCATTCGGAGATTTCCAGTTCATTTCGGATTTGAAATGATGACGCCGAGGCGACGAAAGAGGAGGAGAACCTGATGGACCATTTCGCCACGAACAAAACTGACGGAAGGAAGCCCCCCGAGACGAGGCCATGAAATAGGAGTATGCAAATCTCGGTAGACGTGCCTACAAGTTCCGAGAGTTGGCTGCGAAATGAAGCAGCCTCTAGTGATGGAATACATGCAGAACAGGTCTTCAAGTGCTAGCTCCTACAAATTATCACATTAGTCTGATCGATAATCTGCACCATTCCCTGGAGACGAAGCTACGAACGTCTTGGAGCCTGCATGCTGCTGGTTGCATCGTGCAGCTGTTTGGTGTCAGTGCCAGCCCAGTCAACAACTCCAATCACTTTCACCCATTTATCAATGGCACTCATCGGGAAGCGATCGAATGCAATGGAAATTACAGTCAGCACTGTTGCATTCCGTGCTTCCGTGGGCCGATACGAGTTGCTGCTGTTCATCTTCATGTGGATATATGTACTAATCAGCAAGCCATGGACATCATCATGGCCACCGTTCCGGGGCTCCTTCAGTCAGACTAGTCTTCATCATCAAGGTGAGGTGTGCACAGTCCTAGACACTATCATTCACTCATGTACATTCCTTTAGACTACATATACACTTGTCGCAAAACAAATAGATTTAAAACTAATAGCCCAAAATCGTTAGACAATAAAACACAAAACAAACAAATACAATAGAAAGAAATTAGATAAAAACTGAATCCTTAAAAATGTTGTTAAAGTTCCGAAAAAGTATTTAAAAAAGAATGCGAAAAAAAAAGATAATACATAACGATAATTGTGTAAACTCTAATCAACAATGTGATATTTATTATTTAGAAATTAGAATATAGAGACTCCTTTGAAGAATTCACAAACACATGGGTGTATTTGTGATTGACTAAGGTAGCGCTTAAGTATCTATTTAACTGTACATATTTTGTAAATACACCACGCGAAAAGGATATTAAATTGTTAAGATAGCTTAGAATTAAAATGAAAAACTATTTAAGCAAAAAAAGGAAAAAATCGAAAAATATGCATTGTAAATTTGTACTTAAAAAACTGCGAAAAATTGAACAGAAATATTGAAAATTCGACTGTTAGTTGACAGAAAAAAATAAAACAAAATTATGTCATCCTGTATAAATTGAGCAATAGTGACAATAAAAACAAATTATAAATCAATCTTAAAACGATGTTTTGTTATTTTCAAGGATCTGGGGGCAAGTAGTGGACAATTTGGATTTTTTGATTGATTTCTTTTCCTGACTTTCTGTTTGTCAATATTGTGCGTGTGGAAAAGGTTTTGAGCTTGTTCAAGTCAGGTTACAGGTCGTGAGTTGCTGTCCAGGGGGTCTGAACCCCTCCCGAAATGTGGTGGTTATAAATAAAAATTTAATAATATTGAAGAATTGTAATGAACTATATTCAGGTCTGGTTGTGCTGCTTCCACCGGCAGATCTATGGCAACACCTGATGAGTAAGGATTTGTCGGTGGTACGATACCAGAGGCCGAGGGTCCCATTGCACCTGGACCCCAATGCGAGAGCGAGGGCAATCGAGCCATCCGCGAACCATTCCATCCTAATCGCTTCATTTTTTTATTCCCCATTTTTACCTCCCTTGTTTGTGTTGTCTTCCCCAGACCTATGAATTTTTGTTAATACGTAAAGGACAGGAGCAACGAGCGGCAAAATCCCCGCCCACATCTCCCGAACTGAGCTACAGCAAGCATAGGCCGCTGCTAGCTCGTTGAGGGGCCCATTTCTTCGCAGATGACACCGCCCGACCTTCACGGTCATAATGCTACATTAGGCTCCGTCCCCACGGGCATCTCCGGATGCCCAACAGACCGTCCGTTACAGAATGTACCCACAAAACTTATATAAAGTACATCTTTTAAATGACTAAGTTTGCCTACTTTTCTATCTTCCCACAGGCCAGAATAAGCTGAAAAAAAATTTTTAGCAGCAGAAAAAAAAATTAGTTTCACGATTTGGTCACGGGCCAGTGAGGTCCGCAAGCAAAGAGTTTAAATAGTCTATTGTGTTATAGCCGTAGGTCTCATAAACGGACTAAGCATGCCGATCTAAGCTCGATCCTATTTATGAGGTTAGTCAGAATGCTAGGTAGGGTCGAAGCGATATCCCCCGGGTCGGGGAAACCAACTCCAAGACGCACCCTGTCAAACATTAACAGTGAATATGCATTGACGTTGTATCATCGCCGTTGCAGAAGCGACAGCCACTGTCCTCAGCCATGCCCATGTCTTACGTGGCCTCTCAGAGAAAAGGGTTCAATTAGAACAGCATTGATAATTCTGAAGATATTCTCGTTTAAATGTAACAGTAAGGAAAGCCTCCCTAAGAGATTGCCTCAATAGCGGCCTCAATGCACTCTCAATTCTTGAAGCGTTTTCTAGTGATACATAGTGGGATTCCAAACCACAGAAGAAAGTGTTCGAAGTTATCCTGGCCTGGCTAGATCGTCAGCCAGTTAATTTCAGAGGGTGCTGACTTGACTGGGAACCCCCAGCATAAATATCCTTTTGTGAGCAATATCACTCTTTAAAGCATGGCCTAGAAGCAAAGCACTAAAAAAGTATCTTAAGTCTCGCTTCTGTTATCAAAGTGTATTTTACCATACTACCTTGCCTTAATCCCTAGTGGGGCAAAGGGAGTCAACTACTCCTGCGCGCCATTGTACTCTGTTCTGGGCAATGGGGCGCAACTCCCCAAAAGATTTACCCAGTGCCTGACACTCCTTTGCCACAGATCGACGCCAAGAGATTCGAGGACCCCCTCTTGGTCGGCCTTGGTTGGAAATGGGGTTCCATTTCATGGAATGCAAAGCAATGCAGTTATCACTCTTCCGCAATGTGTGACTTATCCACTGCCATTTTCGCCTGCGTATCAATTCGTCGATTGGGATCTGACCTGTACGCAAACTTAGCTCTTCATTTGATATTGTTTCGGGCCAGAATATTCTTAGAATTCGACGAAGACATGAGTTGACGAAAACTTGTAGCTTTCTGGTAACTCCTACGAAAACATTCCATGCACTGCTCCCATACAAAAGCACTGACAGTATCAGGGAGCGAAACAGGCCCAGCTTGGTCTTGATGCTGAGATAACTGCTCTGCCAGATTTTGGACAGCATGCCGTATGCGCATTTAGCCTGGTTGATACGACGAGCGATGTCCTGCTCCGTACCACCATTTTCGGCAACAATGCTACCCAGGTAGACGAAGTTGTCCACCTTCTCCACAGGCTGCCCATTAATATTGATGGCAATAGGTGTCGGATTTCTTTTTCGCAACGGCGGGCTAAGAACCTTGGTCCTGTTGGTATTAATCTTAAGCCCAACCTTGCTTGCCTCCCTCTCGAGATCTAACGCAATTGCGGACAGATCCATGATTTTGTGGGAGAGTAGGCATATGTCGTAAGCGTAGTCAAGATGTTGTAGATAAGATGTCAAAGTCCACTGAATTAATCTGTCGAGTCCGGATAGGGCTGCATGCAACACATCGCCGATCACAATAAGGAATAGGATCGGTGAGAGGATGCACCCCTGCCGAACTCCACTGCGAATCTCAAAGTCCCCCGACACCTTACCTTTATGCAGAACGCGACATTTCGCGCCGTCATAGGTTGCCTTAATAATAGCCACAAGCTTCTTAGGGATGCCTCTCCTGCGCGAGGCCGCCCATATAGAATCCCGGTTCACACTATCGAAATCCTTTTCGAAATCGATGACAAGCAAGTGAAGCAGAGATCGTATTCGGCGCATTGCTCGATGATGATTCGCAAGGTGTTAATGTGATCGACACAGGAGAATCCGGATCAAAAGCCAGCCCACTCTTCATCAATTGTGCTTTCTAAGTGGGCCTTTAGTCTTTCCAGGAATATTTTAGCTATTATCTTGGCAACGGCAGGAAGCACACAAATGCCTCTCCAATTATTACAGTCTGTGAGGCTACCCTTCTTTGGAAGTTTGATGATCAAACCTTCCTTCCACTCAGTGGGAAAGGTCTCTGTATTCCACGCTTTATCAACAAGTGGGTGCAGCAAATCGGCAGTTACGCTTGGCGCTGCCTGAAAAAGTTCGGCAGGGATGCCGTCAAGTCCGGCGGCCTTTCCTCGTTTTAGTGCAATAATTGCAGTGACTATTTCCTCTTTAGTCGGGGCAGTGGACCGTATACGCACATTTTGATGGTTAGCTGTATTATCTATATGAGGGGGAACTTCAATAGAGGTTACACGGTTCAAGACCGCGGCGAAGTGTTCTTTCCACCGCCTCATTTGATCTTTTTCCAAGATAAGTGGCTTTCCATCACTATCCCTCACCGGATGTTGGCAGGAGTTACGACCACTTGTAAACTCCACCGTATACGGCGTTTAAGTTGTTACTTCTTGCAGCTTCTTCAGCTGAGGCTAAAAGAGAATTGGCATAAACTCTTTATCGCATTGCACACTACGCTGTACTTCTCCGGCTTTCTGACGGTAAAGGAGTTCGATGCTGCTTCGATTGTCGTTTGCTGCTGCAGCTAAACAAACCTTCAACTCCTTTCTTTCAACAATCTGCTGCCATGAAGCGTCGGACATCCAGGGCTTATTTCGGCAATCTGCGCTATCAATGTACGCATGTTTTATGGCATCCCAGTTTTCGTTTATGTCACTGTCTGGGTGACTAGTTATCTCAGCTGCTTTTTGCGCAAGATAGTCATTCATTATATTGTTGTAAGACAGCTAGATTTTTTAGTCGAGCGGTGTTGAATTTGCGACCCCTGGATCTTTCGTCGCTAGGGCGACACACGGCTGCAATACGCAATCGAACATTAGCGATCATAAGATCGTCTCTTCCCATCCCAATATCGGCACCCTTCTTGTTTCGCACGTCCAGGAGGCAACTCTTGAATCTTTTACTAATGGCAAAATGGTCGATCTGATTTTGTGTTCTGCGCCGATCAACTGATTTTTTGGTGGTCCTTATGCTCAAACATAGTACCACTTATGAAGAGACAGTAAAAGTTGCAGAACCCTGCAAATCTTTCACCGTTGTCATTACGATCACCAAGACCGTGTCTCCCCATCACATGTCTGAGCCCACAGTTATCAGCGCCAACTTTCGCATTCAAATCACCCATAACCATTATAATGTCACCTTTAGGTGTTCTGCTCTGAACAGCGTTTAGTTCTTCGTAGAAGGAGTCTTTTGCCAAGACATTGTCGGGTTCAGTAGGGGCATAACATTGTATTATTGCGATGTTCCTCATTTTGGTCCGGAACCTGGCGGTCAAGATTCTGTCAGAGACCGGCTTCCAGGATAAGAGACAGTTTCGCGCGGCTCTGGTTAAAAGGAGCCCCACACCTGACTCACGACGACTACCGGTAGCTTTACCGGAGTACAACATTACAGTGCTGCCCTTGGAGAGATAAATTCTCCGCTGTTGCACCATCTTATCCCAGTAACTCCTAAGATGTTTAATTTGTACCCCAGAAATTCACTCTCTAATTGAAGAAATCGTGCGTTCTGGGGACCTTCTGATCCATTGTCCAGGAGAGTACACACATTCCAGAATCCAATCTTTGTCGTTGTACGATAGCCAAAAGTCGTAACCGTTGAGTCAGTCCTTATCCGAGGCATAGTTGACGTTTCGTTAGCATATAAAGATTTCGGATAGTGCAAGTTGCTTAAAACCGACAATCAAAGGACAGGATGTGTATCCTTTGATTGTCGGTTTTAACGACAGGCCCTCAAAGGGGAAGGCCGTGGTATTATTTTTACACCCCACACCACAGGGGTAAGATTTACCTCAACCAAATCATCCCCCCCCCAATGTTCAATGTTAGAGACTGTTTTTCTCAGCGGCCTCTCTTCACTGTAAGCTTTCAGAAATTCAAAGTTTTCTCTATAATTGCCATTCGCCTTAGCGATCTTAAACATTACATTCTATGCCGTGGAGGACAAAGTCACTTTTTATACTAGTCGATTCGACTAACAATTTCCTTGACAGAACAGTAACCCGATTTCTTCGAGGATTTACTGTTGAGGATGGAATTCCTTTCAGAATTACCTAGATCTGTTAAGCCTAGTGATGAGGACTATGGTGAATTATGCTTCCTAACAGTACATCTAGCCTGGATATAACAAAACTGGATTTCCGTCATATATCCTTAATCTGAACATTTTAAGATTTTAAGAGTAATATTCCGTTGACGATATTCAACATGTGTCTTCTCTGCTAGTCATAAGGCATTCAAATGATATCTCAAATCTGCAGGAACTATGAATTATTTCTGAGGTTGATTTTTAAAAAAGTTAAAAGTTGATTTTGTTGACACATTATGGAATACTCATTTCGGCGTTAAAATCTCAGCGCCATAGGCGAAAAGCTATACATATAGTGTAACCTAACCACACCACTGACCTATGAGAATTATGTTGTTGCTAGACTGCGTTGGCTCGAATAGTTAGCCTTAGTAAAGACTGTTTATTTCGTCCACTAGAATATCTACCATTGTTGGGATCATTCTGCCTACGTCTTCGGCAAAATGATCCCAATAGAAATCCTAGTGGACAAAGCGACTTTATAAAGGCCGACGTTTGGAGCCATCCGAAGTTTTGGAGGACGTAGAAACGGGAAAAGGAACGAGTCATGTAAATCGAGTTGCGGATGAAGCGAAAGCACGGCCTGACACAGTCCTTTACTAAAAATGGGGGCTATAGACGATATCTTCATCTCCACAGGTTCATATTGGACGACTCGCAGGATTATCCGGAATGTCCAGGAGTAGCTGGCGACCTGGAGCATGGGCAATTTAGCAATTTACGGAGAAACGTGGTGACCTGGAGGAGGAACTTGGAGGTGTAGTGAGCCCGGGAAGTATTTTCGAACATATACATACATCACGATCAGATCGACATTGAGAGACTGTGTGTCACATCCTGTGCGACATCCATTAAGATCCCTGGAAGGAGAAGGAGAGGCGCAGATCTGCTAGTTAATCAAACCCCAACCCGCGAAATAGTACTTAAAAGTACATAGTTCCGTGGAGCCTTCGGGATGATGATAGAATTCTTTTATCTGTTGTTCAACGGTAGATTCTGGACCAGTTACTCCACTACTAGCGACATACAAACTAGGAAAAAAAAGATAGCGTAGCCGTAAACTAAACAGCACTGGATAAGGCGCAAAAAATGAACCTAATATGTGGGATTCCAACACTTCGGTTAACGAATGTTTGGACCCCCTCCGAAACAAGATCCTGGCTACGTCACTGTTGTGATGGGAAATGGGATAGTCAATCGAATATGAATGATTTAAAGATCTAATTTACAGAACATTTATCGTTTTCTCGAAAATGCCAATATTACAAATGCATGATAGATTACATATTGACAACCGCGGAAGTTTCACCAATAAGTTATACTCGTATAATACACTTTTCTTATTCACATCTTTTTTGTTATGATCAAATTCTGTTAACATAATTTTAGCCCAATTTCTTTACTTTTACACTATTACTATTCGCTCTAATCCCTAGTGACGCATAGCGCAGCAACTATGCCCACATGGCTTAGTTGACGTTTTGTTAGCATAAACTGGTTTCGGACGATTCATGTTGCTAGCATTAGATTAGATTGTAGGGTGGGCGTTGAACCCCTAAGGGTTCAGAGCACAGAGGCCGAGTGGCCCATTGTGCTAAAGCCCTGGGTATGGTAACAGGCCTAGACCCGTCGATCAAATTTGATCCAGCTAATAAATTTTCTCAGGAGGAATAATGAAGCCGAGGCGATTTTATCAGCCTCTAGGTAGACTGCTCCGACGCAGTCTCTACGTTGCCGGGCTAAGGCGTTGTAATCGCATAAAATATGGGTCGAAGTCTCGTCTTCTTCACCGCAAAAGCGACAGCTCGAGTCAGGAGCAATCCCCAAAGTTCTCAAGTGGTCTCTCAGGCCTGAGTGTCCTGTCAGGAGACCACAGATTGTTCTAACCTTGTTCCGGTTTAACTTTAGCAATTCAGTCGATCTGCTACGCGAGTAGCCCGAGATGAAAAGTTTTGCGTGCCTCAACCCTGGTTGATTATCCCAATAGGCGGTAGCCTCTTTGCGTTCCCAGCCTCTGATGAAATTCAGATTGGAATAACGCAAAACGGTTAAGTTCCGCAGAAAAGAATGGACGAAGTTGTTCCGCCCATTCGTCGGCGTATTCATTGCCACTAATACCAACATGGCCAGTGACCCAGAATAGAGTTACTCAGTTCCGAGAGCCAACTTTATGTAGTGCTTTTAGGCAACTATATACGATCCCAGATGTTACTATACTTTTTGACAGCGCTTTGATGGCCGCCTGGCTGTCAGAGAATATAGCCACATTCTTGTTGTCATAGCCGATCTTCAGGCATAACTCGGTACATGTCTCGATGGCGTGCACCTCCGCCTGGAAGACAGTGGCAAACTTGTCCATACGTATGAAAGTTCGATGGTTGAGACCCATAATGCCAGCCCCGGCACCTTCATTGGTTTTCGAGCCATCCGTGAACCACATAATAGTGTCAGAACATTGGTATATTTCTCCTGTCAGTGTTCTCTGTCCCATATAACGGCGGTGAACCGTTTCTTGCATGATCTTTCCCTCACAAGAAAGAAGACGGATCCTTCACGGAGGACCCAGAGGAAACTCTTGAGCTTCTCCTAAACACACATTTTCTTGGTTCTGTCCAAGCTGAACCCTGTTTATTTATTGCATCGGCTGACCACCTTGCACCTATTAGCCGATTAAGCATCCCCTCGGAGGTCATTTTCGGAAAAGAAGAAGTTCAAATGGGCCATGAAGTCCTTCGAACCACCTGATGCCGATGGTATTTTCCCTGCACTTAAACAATACAGCCTTGTTTTCATTATCACCCCCTTGACTGTTCTGGGGCAGTAGCTAAAAAAAAATAACTGGCGCAACAGTCCAATTTGAACCACGGCCTCGAGATGAGTTAGCATCATCTCATTTTCTAGATCGTGACGGTTTTTTGTGCAGAGGTATGTGATCAGCAATACGCTCAACCGAGTTATTTACCCCATAATGGGTACTCATTTAACAGCTGAGTGGGCTCATAGTCCGACACGTAAATCCCCGGAATCGAACCGGGGCCCAGTGCGTTGAAGGCGAACGTGCTAACCGTTGGCAGTAGCTCCTTGAGTTATATTCCACGTTTATGGGGGGTGGTGAACGTGGTATTAATACCGAAAAACGAAAACAAGCCGGAAGAGCTACCGAAATCTTACAGACCGATAAGCATTTCATCGTTTCCTTTGAAAACCTCTCCATAGCTTACTGAATCTGCACATCAGGCAGCGAATCGATTGCACGTCTCCCTTCCATCGTACTCAATTCGCCTACGTCAAAGGTAAGTCGACCGTGGTTGCCTTACACAATTTCGTAGGAACGATTGAAAAAACCCTTATGGATAAGGAAATCGCTCTCTGCGCCTTCATTGACATCGAGGGAGCTTTTGACAATACTGGTTATAGCTGTATATCCAGAGCACTTGAGCTCAGAGATATACCTACTGCCACAATCATGTAGATCGACGCAATGCTTCGTGGGCGAGAAATTCACTCAACGTTGGGCGGCACCCAAACTAGTGTTTATTTGTTAAGGGTTGTTCTCAGAGTGGGGTCCTGTCTCCACTTCTCTGGTCTTTTATCATAGACGAGTTACTAGCTAGGTTGTGTGATTATGATTATGATGCAATCGGTTATGCCGATGATAGAACTATCATAATCAGAGGAAAATTTGAATCGACCGTCACTGAGGTGATGAATGCGGCACTCGATCTAATACTTCGCTGTTGTTGGCTGGCCTGAGCGTCAACCCTCAAAAAACCGTCTTAGTTCCCTTCACTCGAAGAAATAGTCTAAGCTAAAGCCCTGTCAGCCTTGGCGGTACGGTACTACAGTTTTCCACTGAAGGCTGTTATCAGTAAGGCCACTCGGATCATGTGGGGTTGCAGGTCTCTGTGGGGACTCACCCCGAAAATGATCGAGTGGCTATATTTGATGATCGTACGTCCAGTTGTGATTTATGCGGCGCTAGTTTGGTGGCCCAAAACGAATCAGCGTTGCACTCTACAGCTTTGTAGTAAGTAAGAGCGTCTTGCATGCCTTGATATGGCAGGATCCATCCGTACTTGTCCGACAGCGGCTATTGAGGCGATTGTTGGACTTACTCCGCTGCATGTTTTCATACAAGAGTCTGCGGCTCTGAGAGCTCTTCGAATGCGTCTAACATATGATGGCCATGTGTGCAATCAGGGACACATGAGCATTCTGGAGCGAATCCCTGGCATGCAGATCACCTCAAGATCTGATTATATGACTAGGGAAATATGTTTTGGTAGAAAAATTCTCGGTCTCCATCCCCACTCGCCCGGAATAGGCCAGTGGCATTCTTGGCTCTGTCTCCCGGTATACCATGTGGTTTACCGACGGATCAAAAACGGAACAGGGAGTTGGTGATGGAGTCTATGGACCGCTGGTGAAGGAGTGTTTTTATACCCTTCAGTGTCTCACTAACACCAATGAAGTTACTTAATGTTGGCTACCTGGTCATCAGGGCATTCCTGGTAACGAAACTGCCGATGAACTTGTTAGCCAACGCTCTTTGGATAAATTTTTCAGGTCTGATCCTTACAGTGGTCTGAGTTGGGCTAAAACAAGACCACTAGTGAGGGAGTGGTCTGCCAATGAAAGACTGCGTCACTGAGATTGTCTTCCTGGACAATCAGCCCACAGATCTTATAAAATTCTACGGTTTCAAAGAAACCAACCGCCTGGGCAGAGCGGACCTGAGATTGATCGTGGGTTACCTCACGGGACACAACTGGGTGAGAATCACCTCAAGAAAATGGGTCCATCCACTGATACGGAGTGCCGGCTTTGCCTGGAAGACACAGAGTCCACTAAACATCTTCTCTACGAATGTCCGGCGGTAGCCCGTTCCAGATTCTTGTTTCTTAATGATTCCATCGTAAGGTCAGCGGTCGTAAGAAGCACCCCTTCAGAGGATCTACTAGCCCTCATTAGGCAGGTTGAGGGTCTTTTGGATTAACTAAGGCTATGGTACAACAGATCTCAGGGTCGCAGTGCCCACCCTTGGGTATCTTAGCCTGTCCTTGTTATTATTTTTTATTTATTATTATTATTATTATTCTCTCACAAGATGATCAGATGGCATACTTGTGACAATACTTCATTAAGCCAGCTATTTTGTGCTGGATTTAGCTTTACATTCGCGTCGCACGTTACAAGTCTTGTAACGGACGGTTTGGTGGGCATCCGAAGATGCCCGTGGGGCCGGAGCCTAAGGTAGCATATTACCGTGAAGGTCGGGCCGTGCCATCTGGCGAAGAAAAAGGCCCCCCAACGAGCTAACCAGCGGCCTATGCTTGCTGTAGCTCAGTTCGGGAGATGTGGGCGGGGTTTTCGCCGCTCGTTGCCCCTGTCCTTTACGTATTAACAAAAATTCATAGGCCTGGGGAACTCAAAACAAACAGGGGAGGTAAAAATGGGGTATAAAAAAAATAGTCGATAAGGATGGAATGGTTGACGGACGGATCAGACGCCCACACGGTCGCACCTGGGTCCGGGTGTAATGGGACCCTCGGCCTCTGGTTTCGTACCACCAACAGATCACTACTCATCAGGTGCTGCTTCGATCTGCTGGTGGGAGCAGCACTACCAGACCATAATATGGTTCATTACAGGTGGTTCATTACAGTCTCGCAGAAATAAGCAAAAAAGTGCAATTTGAGTATAAAAAATGGAAAAATATCGTGCGCAAAACAAAAGCAATATTTTGGTTTTAGCCCGATAAAACCGAATTACATACTTGCGAAATAAGTCAAGGAATGGATATTCCTCAGCGTCCTGTGCCATGGTATTTGAAGAAGTTTCAGGAAATGGGCACCACCGCGCTGAGCGGAAGAAAGGCTCTGGACGGTCAAGAAAAACTACTCCACAGTTAGATCGCTTCTTACCCTACCATCAGAACTGCTTCAAAACTTCTTCTGACATTAGGAGCGATCTATTTCCAGCAACGGGTAAGCAAGTCTCATCAAGTTTGGTAAGAAAAAGGCTTGTGAAAGCTGGCTTACGTGCATTGAAACCAGTCCAAAAGCCAGACTTTCCGTTAAAAATGGGCCTAAAACCGTTTGCAATGGGCTCAAAAGCATGCCATTTGAACTCAGAAGATGAGAAACACTGTGCTTTTTTTCGGACGATCAACATTTATTCTTCGTATTGGCAACGGAAGAATGTGCGTGCGGCGGGACAGCACAGCACTTTATATCCACACAGTGAGTTATTACTCCTGAAATTCACCGCGCGATTGGTGTTTACAATATTTTACATACACTGGGTATAGTTAATGCAAAATTTATCATTCAAAACGAGTAATACTCGTACTGTGGTTTCGTTGGCTAATACGGTAAAGGTCGGTAGATGATGACTAAAAAAACTGCGAAATTAAAGCCGCGTACCGGGTCGCGGCTGGTAATTTTGACCCGCGTCCAGTAAAACAGATAGTGAGCCACATCACCAAGTCAAGTTGGCAGCATTCTGACAGCGACGTGTGCGAAAAGACAAATGGATTTACGAATGCTGAAATGAGATTTTTTAGAAAATTTCGTTCAGTTTTCTTCGAGGAAGCCATACAGCGTGTCGCGAAGATGTGAAACTGTTGATATCTACTAAGAGCTGACGAGTAATACCAACGAGCAATACTGTCAAAAGTAATCGGGACGCGCCGCGCCACTTTCAATCGGTTAGGACGAAATACGTTGAGAGTAATGGAGCGATGCACAAGGAATGCGGATAGCTGTCCGATAGATGGGCTGCCGCTGGTTTCTACCCCTATCTGCGTCATTTCCTATCTCCAGCGTTTCACTAGTACACAGTTGAGAAAATGCCAGTGTACATGTGATGCTGAGTCCGCAGGTAAGTTCTGATTAAGCCCAGCCTCAGATACTCGAACACGAATACGAACCTGGTCACGGTGGATATTTTTCTTGAGAGTTATGTGATGTTTCTTCAGCTATATGATTGAGGATTCCCTTTCCTCAAGCGATGTATTAAGATTTGCTACGAATGGCCCAAGACACTTCATACAGAGTTCGAGTTCGTGTTCGACAGTGTGTGATCGGCCTAATATAATACAGATTGACGCAACGTCCTATCACATCAAGTGCACTAAAACGCCGATAGGTATCAAAGAGATAGGATTTATAGTGACGGCGTCCCGGATTACTTTTGACGCTCATATGCACCGGCTTCAATGTATCACCTAGGCGGGCAGACGAGTCAAATTGACAAGAAATACCACACCAGGGCTGATTTCACACGAGGTGCACGAGACAGGTTATTTGAAGGAAGCTTTTATCGAATCGCACAGTGGCAGTGTATTATTGTATGAAGGTGTTCACACGGAGCAAATGCGAGAAAATCATGCAATCGGGAAAAATTGTTTCTCGTGTACTCACTGCATTTCAGGCACAGATGTATGTTGTGTGATACAGCTCAAAATCATTTCAGGCACACAACTTCAGGTGCGCAGTTTGATTAGATTTTGTAGTGCCCCACTTTTATTTTGTTTGTTTCGTTTTTAAGATGGGTGAAAACGAACTACCCATTTCAACGGAACTTTTTATCTCCCTAATTGAAGAAAGACCTAATTTATGGGATAAATAGCTACAAAAATAAAGTAGCTACATAAAATGCATGGAACGAAATTTTAGAAATATGTATCCTGAGTTCGAGACGTGGGATGAAAAAAAAGTCAAGAATGTAGTAAGGAGCGGAATGCGTGGGTCCATCGTTTACATTGAACGTCGACGTTGTCAGTGCTACTAACTAATCGAATGCGCCTTCGTCTCACTATGGAAAACATTCGCCAGAGCTTTTCATGACGGCGACTGCTCGTCGTAGCTTTTTCACAATGAAAACTATTCAATACGAGGAAACTGAATGTCGCCGTATGAAACGTTGTTTCGATTTCGGGAAAAGCTCATTCGAGTAAATATCGTATCGTATAGCGTTGTGTGAAAGCCGCCTAAGACTGCTTGCACACTACGTGCACGTTACACGTTACTTGAAGGAAGATTTTATCGAATCAAACAGTGGCAGTGTACATTGTATGAAGGTGTTCACACGGAGCTAATACGAGAAAATCATGTAATCCAGAAATATGGTTTCTCGCGTACATACCACACTAGCTACTACGATTCAGCAAAGCTCGAATGCATTTCAGGTATACATGATATGCGCCAGTCTGCTGTGTGACATTCTATTATGTGGAAAATCGAATGTCGCCGTGTGAAATGGTGTTTCGATTTCGAGAAAAGCTCATCCGAGAAAATATCGTATCGAATAGCGTCATGTAAAAGCAGTCTAACAGACCCCCTCATTAACACATTCTGCAAGAATTTTGTTAACACAGGGTCTGGTATATCCTCAAAGTGAAAACATTTACCAATAGCAGAATCCTGTAAATTCCGCATTTCTGCATAATACACAATTCTTATCCAAATCAAGAATAGCTGAAGGTATTCTCTGGTGATTGACCGGTTCATGATTCTTCTTTAACTATGTTGCAAATGTTTGTATTAGTAACGACCATAGGTGCAAATAAGTGTCATTAATTATATTTGCACAATGACGTATCATCGGTGGTGTGTTTTTGCATGGGTGGACAATGTTTAACGTGGAAGCGTCAAGTCTTTAAATGACGTTAACGAACAAGGTGTTTTATTTATTTAATATAAATAAATTAGTACAACGCTCAAAAGTGACAATAACCTACCCACATTGTTGTTTTGTGTTAATATTTACATTTGCTAACATTTTCTTTTTTATTTCCTCTGAATGTGTTTTGACTATCTTTATTTGTTTTTCATCTGGAGATTTGTGTATCCTCTTTCGCGTCTGCTGTTCTCTTTACCACGACGGCGATGGTTTCATACAATTCTTGCCGCTTTTCTAGGAACGGAACCTCATAAAGTAACTTTTGTGACTTTTCGGACTATTAACTTGTTTTCGGTTGTACGAGCGCACATTAGAAACTGCCCATGCTATTCGTACGACCCAAATGAATAAAAGTGTTAAATGTATGCATGCTCAAGTGTCGTATGAACGTATACATTGTACATAATGTCAATAACGGCGGGTTTTCTTCTATTCATTTTTTTTTTCGTTTTACGTATGATCCCAATAAAAAAATTATGTGTGATACATGCATATCTTTTACCACATTAATTGTGAGTATGTCTCTTGATTAGATTAACAAGAATATAATAAAGTTTGTCACCGAGGTCGAGGAATCATGTTATTAGATGGTTAGATGATGTAGTTTGTGCGGTAATGCAATAGGAATACAATGGTTAATAAAATTTTTTGGAGATTTTTTATTATCCATTGCGCTGGGTTGGAAATGTAATCAGAAACAAACGAGCTACGCCTATGACTTTACGAACGATGCCAGGTCATTTGTAGCCCTGAATTTTTTTGGTGAAGATAAGTGTGTCGGTTTCTTGTCACTTTGATTTTGATCATGTTGTCAGATAGCGAGATGAAAGTATGTAGATGACGATGATCAAACCAACTTTTTATTAACGGAAATGAAATTGTACATGCACTTTGACTTGCAGCTCGACACTTGTTATCTATGTCACCGGAACGTGCTGAATTCCGTATATGTGTTCTGAATCATGCCGTCGGTTGTGGAACGAATTGACGACTATCAAATGCTCAAAAAGGAATTACAAACCTCCTCCAATATACACACAACTTGAATCTATATATCCTCGCAAAGTACACAACCCAAGGGGGTCGGCAAAAAGCGGCCCGCATGCGGCCCTCCATACGATTTTGTGCTTTAAGTTATATGATCTGCAAAACGTGAGCGTTCTGTAAACAGACACATATGTACATATGTATGTGAAGTCCATAACAGACCTAGAGGGAAAAAAGCAGAAGGATTTGCTCACAGTTCTAATACATAACCCCAAACAGCACTTGATTGGTTACACAAGGAATAGCTACTCTGTCAACCTGTGTCTGATGTTAAAAAAAGCCATTTGCTTAATGTTCGGTCTTTGCATGGTAGTAGGCAATAGTTAACTCATAAGGAAAAAAAAAATTAGAACGCAGACTATTTGGGTATTTCTAAAGCGGTGGCAGACGTCATCGAAAGCACTAAAAATGGATGCACTTGATTTGAACGTCATTCGGCTCCAGACACTCCACCAAGAGTAGATGCAAAACAGCAGAAAATTGGGATATTTAAATGTTACGAAAATTCAAAGGGTATTTGATACAGGATACTACGACAAGTACTTGTATATCATGGCAAAAAGACAGACCTGTTGACCTGAGTAGGTTCCACTGAAACGAGTACAGTTTCGCTGTGTTCTTCAAAATAATTAGTCTGTCTTTTTAGAATAAAACTTGTGGGAGTGTCAGTGATGCGAAAGAAGAAAACGAGAAATTAGGTCAATTAGGATCAATTCTGTAGGGAAAATTGGACAATATAGGTATGTAAAGGGTCGAATACATTGGGCGAGTCGTCTAGCAAGAAGCTGACCAGTCAGCTAGCGCTGTTGTCGTAATAAGAACTTTTTAATTCGCTCGGTAGCCAACTAGCAGAAGGTTGCATTAGCTACTCCCGCGCGAAATGGTTGCGTCGATATTTTGAAGGCACTAGCATGAACTAGCGGGATATTCGTAGCAATTTCACTGGCAATGATTACATATAATTAATTTACTTGATAGGTAGCCCACACAACAGCGAGCAGCGAAATTTTCTAGCACAAGCTGTGTTACTTCTTAGCTAGTCAACTTGATTATATTGGGCGAGTTTGCAAGTAGCTAGTAAATTCGTCGGTGTCCGTGACCATCGGGTGGATAGAAGTAAGGAGGCCTAACGTTTTACTAATTTTGTTCACTTCCTTTCCCATTTAACCAGAATTATCGTTGTTTCGCATTATTAGCGTTAAGATTTCAAGAGCATCATTCCAGTTTCACCAGCATTTATGCGGCATATCATTGGTTTTTAACCTTTTATTAAGGATTTTAGCTATCACTTTACAATGGTCTGAAAGACTACGATAGCACTACTGGGATGATCTTCCAGGGCTGCGGTAATCGAAGGAGTTGATGAGAGCCTTCGACTATGGGGGCACTACCCACATGAATAGAGCTGACCTGAGGCTACTTTTTGGCTACCTTTCGGGCCATCACTGGGTTAGATATCATCTTAATAAGATGAGTTTATCTGGACAAACGGAATGTCGTCTCCGTCTGGAGGACAATGAGACCAAATATCATATTTTATGTGAATGTTTTACGCTCTTTGGGAGGATCCCCACAAACTCTGCAGATTTCAGAAATACTTTTGCAGAAGACTTACTAGCCTTCGTAAGAATGGTGGAGGGTCTCTTGCTATAATTTTTTTAAGGACTATGGCACATTAGACATCCTATGGTTGCCCTCCATTAGAGTCAGTACCCGCATTTCTTCATTCATTCATTCATACCACTTTGCCAACTTTAATCAACTTTTCCATGGAAACAATTTTTTTTTTGTAATAATACCTTAAGAAGCTCATGTGCTATCAGACTCACGATATTCCCATAGGAAAAATGGAATAACTAGCACCAATTTGAACCGCCGATGAGAAACTGTAGGAAAAACCGAAGAAAATCGCAAGCACTTCAGATCACCGTCAGTGGTTCATACAGATCCTCGACACTGCTTCAAATTATCATCTGTTATTTCTACAGTTTCCCGACATCGCTTCAAATTATCGTTAGTAATTCCTATTCCTATTCGATAAGAAACTGATAGTGAATGAGCTGTTAGCTTATCATCCATTTTTAATGTGGGAATATCGTCAGTTAAATTGATTGTGAATGGAAACCTTTAAAAATAAAATTATAGAGGACTACAAACTGGACAATTTGAGGCCAAGAAGAATTGTCTACAATGTGGAGTTGTGAAATTACGACATACTTTTGGAGCGTACACCCCCTCCCCCTCCCTCCTACAGAACCCGATGATTTAAGATCTAAACGCACAGTCCGCGTACCACGGCAGCGCCGTAGCCGCCCTTATATCCGGTACATGATCGGACATTGCCGGCGAAACCACACACTACCCGTACCGGGACCCCAACCGTATATTCACCGTGTGTCGGTTTGGGGACGGTTCGTCGCAAGTCACTGCAGCATACAATTCCATTCAATCGGCACAGTCAGCAATATCGTGTGTATGACTTGCGGTTACTTTTGGGAAGTGCAATCGCGTGTCTGTCTGCTCAACATTGTACATTTTCTTCGCCGTATGATGACTACACGACGACCCACCCGGCGGCGGCTGGTCCGTGTTCGGTGATGTGTGTTTTCAATTTCTTTCCGTGCAACACAGTGAGCGAGAAAAATTAAACCAAACTAAACGGGCACGTTCCGCCCTGTGATGTGTGAATGTCTGTTGTCTGTGTGGGTAAGTGTGAACCAGCAGACTGTTTTATATTGCACATTTCGCCTACCGTAGATCGCCAGTATACGGGCGACTACGGCGCTGCCCTGGTACGGGCACTATGTGTTTGGACCTTTACTCGGTCGGCATCCTGTCACTATTTTTTTTTCGACTGTGCGGCCCGTCAAAAACATATTTCCTTTGAAGTGGCCCACTGTCCTAAAAAGGTTGCCGACCCCTGCAATAACCCATCACAGCACCCATTAACACAGCCAGTTTTCCAAAATCTATCAACTTGCAACCAATAGAATAATGCTTGAACTGTTATGACATTGGCTCCTTGTAGGTAGCAGTTGGGGAGCTGGCGGGCCATTCGGTTACGCTATAAGAACCAAGTTATGAACTTTCACGATCGTTTCTTTGTAATGCAGAAGTGCGAAAATGAGAAGTATGGCAAGCCTCCGAGAGTGGGTTTGGCGGCCGTAGAGGGCTAAAATTTGCAAATAAACGTTAAAATTTCGTCATTTTATCAAATTTGCCACTTTGTATTGGGAAAGATACTAATTATCCAGGATATCTTTTATTTTCTATTTTTGTAGGGTTGAGAGAAGATTCTACCGAAAGTGCCCGTCAATAATAAGTGAATTTTTTGAAGAGTCTCAGAAAAAGTACAAAGAAATGAAACCGGAATATAGAGGGCTACGCCCGCAATTCGAGGGTTTTGTAGCAAGCGCTATCTGCAGCAAATTATAGCATTTCTACACATTCTCGCCGAATTATGTGTGCAACTTCAGCCGTTCGTAAGATATTCTATGAACAGACGGACAGACAGGTATTTGACCGATTTTGTAAGATTTAAGACACAAAACCCTAAAAAAAATAACTGTGTGAATAGTTATTGTTAGGATCACCAATCACCAATCTTCACCCTTCCAAAGTTGGTTCATTAAATAACTGCAATTCGCACTACGAAAAACAACATGTACATAAGTAGTACACGCATATCTGTGCGTGAGGCCGGTAGGTGTATTTTTTGTATGGATAGTGTCGAAATGCATAACTTTAAGTCAATGTACTATTATTAAATATCATGTCATTGTAATGAAACTTAGAGGTATTATTGCCTATGATGTTGCTTGTCATCAGCCATCAATATTTTTGACCTAGGGTGTGCTTGAGGGGTGCAGGGGTGTGCTAACTGCAACTATAGAAATGTACTATTATTAACCTTTTTGGATGAGATTTAAAAATTCTATTATTTTCGGTTTTCTATGCTAGTGAAATGCCGCTTTTCTGTAAATTTTCATATGTCTAGCTATAACGGTCTCGAAATGCAAGGGGGGGGACAAACTCGGACCACATATTTTCCCCTCTCCCTCTTTTCCCCTTTCTTCAAATTTAAAAAAAATTCCAGAAATGGAATGTACTCAACGGTACCTTTCTTACGATACCCCACTTGCCTATACCAAACGAAAAAAAAATTTCGACCTTCATTTCCCCTCTATGGCGACCCCCCCTTAAAGTTGACCTATTACGACGCATCGCTTTCTCCAGAGAATTATAGTATTTCTACATATTTCCACCAAATTTCATCCATGTAGCTTCAGCGGTTCGTGAGATATTTCATGGACAGACGGACAGACAGACGGACAGACGGACAGACGGACGCATGACCGATTTCATAAGGGTTTTGTTTTTATACAAAACCCTAAAAAGGACTTTAAACAAATTCTTTTTTTTTTATATTTCGAAAACGGTCAACCGCAGCGTAAAATATTCCAAGACAAAATGGAAGATCACCAGGAAAATCTTAAAAATAAGTCATTAATCTTTTCGCATCTCAAGCAGTTTTCGAGATAATCACTAAAAAACACGAAACAAACATTTCGTTAGAAAACGGTTAAGAATAAAGAAAAAGTTTCCGAGACTAAATGAAAGAATACAGTAAAATGCATAAAAAATGCCCTAACAAATTTTTTTCATACCTGAAATAGTTTTCGACATAATCTTCCGCTAATCAGATAACAACAAAAAACAATTTTTTTTTTGTTTTTGGACAATATGTCGAAAACTTAACCGTATCGAAAAACGTCCTAAAACTAAATTAAAGATCATGTCGAAACTCATCAAAAAGCGTTTAACAAATTTTTCCGTATCTGAAATAGTTTTCGCGCTCGGTAGCCGCTCTACGATACTAATCTAGAGCTCGAAGTTCAAATCTTGGCGCGATCAAAAAACTCCCTGTAAGTACTAATAGAACTCTCACAGTGCTCCGAGCTTGTCAGTATATAGACGGCTCGAATAGGAGATGCATGCTAGCAACTGCAATTCCGAAAAGTAGATATGCTATCGAAACATCAACAAGGCATATAAATGCTAGAGATGTTGACGCGCCTATGCCCCTCCCTGGAGAGGTCAAGGCAATTAACATATTTGGAAAAATTTCAGTGCATAGCTGAGTGGGAAATATTTTATGGCCATTGACTGTAGAAATCTTGGACTGGAATTTTTGCAAATATACCACTCTTTAAATGTTATCTCGAAAACTATTTCAGATACTCTAAAAATGGTTATAACATTTTTTATCCTTGTGATTTTGTAATTTTGTTTTAGAACGTTTTTCGATACGGTAAACCGTTTTCGAAATATTGTCCAAAAACAAACAAAAATAGTTATTCCATGTTGTTTTGCACATTTTTCCCGAAGGTTATCTCGAAAACTATTTCAGATACGTAAAAAATTGTTACGCCATTTCTTATGGAGTTTTTTATGATCTTTCGTCTGGCCTCAAAAACTTTTTCGCGATGATTAACCGTTTCCGAAATATTTTCAAAAAACGAAAAAAGTTTTTTTTTTGTGTTTTCTAGTGATTATCTCGAAAACTTTTTGAGACACGAAAAACATTAATATCAGATTTTCAAAAGTTTTCTGGTGGTCTTTCATTTTCTCTTAGAATGTTTTACGCTGCGATTAACCGTTTTCGAAACATTTGAAAAAAACTAAAAAGTGCTTTTTTGTAGTTTTTCCGAGATTCTACCGAAAGTCCACTTCGTATTTACGAGCACTTTTAATAGAATCGTCTCTGAGCCCTACAAAAATTTAACCCTCTATGGCCGCTAAACCCACCCTCGGAGGCTGTCCAGACTTACCATTTTCTTATTCCTGCATTACAAAGAAACGACCGTGAAAGTTCTAACCGTGGTACTTATAACGCAACCAAACGGCCAAAAGCTCCTCAACGATAATGGGTGAAGTCAAAGTGTAAGAAGTTATCATGTCAAGGCTAAGAGGAATATGAATACATACATAACATAAACTTTCGAACTTACTAGGCCCAAAGCTTAAATCGTGAGAAATATTATAAATTCGTCGTGCTTACCTGAAATGGAAAACAAAAGAAGTAGATTAATATAGATATCAATAATTATTAAATAATAATAATGATGATGTATGCTCTTTTGTTTCTATTACATAATTTAAGGTGCATTAACACTTTCACGGAATTAATAAAAAAATATTGACTGACCTAAGAGTTAATTTTACAATAACCTGAAGGGTTCGTGAATCGCCGATCGATCGAATTAAGATAAGGTGATGGAAGTTACCCTATAGGCACATGGCGAGGCGAAACGATCTAACAAAAACTGTTGCGCACACAACAAAAAATTACATAGGGAAAATTCGCTGATTCGGTGTGCAATTATGACGGTTTTATTTTTCGCTGTAAATGCAATGACTTTTGTGGGGACAATATTTTTACACATATAGATGAATTTCAAAAGAAAAATAAAATTATCCATACGGTGAATACTCGTATGTATTTTTCATTCAAATGGACAAAAAAACAACAACCTATACCACAGCTAAATTTGAGCCCCTCGAATAAAAGGATGAGTATATCGAACTGACGCCTCAACGCACTAAACAACCGACTCACTGATATGCGGATAAGTGTTTTGCAAGAAGAATAAAGTTAATATGAAATAAATATTTACACCACGCATTAATTCCGCTTGGGTATCTTTTTGAATTCTGGTTAAGTATTTTTGGTAACCATAGTCTGCTTTACGCCACTGGTCAAATAAATACACCAAGCAAAGGTATTATATTTTTAACATCAATCGTGCTGTGTATTAATTAACTGATTTATTTATTTATCTCATTTACAAAAGACCTTTTCCATAGTCCTCCACGTGGTCGCCCCCTGGCAACGGCAGGGTGTCAAATCGCTGACGGTCAAGAATTAGCGATAAGGCAGACAGGAAGAAGGCAGATAGCTGCAGAGTGAATGACTGACCAACACCTAAGAGTCTCAGGTTTAGTAGGATGGAATGGCTTGCGTAGTTGGACCTGCAACATAGTTGTGTGAACTCCAGCACGTTTATTAAACCATCTGAAGCAGCTATCTTCCGAGGCCATCCCCTGAATAGGGTTAAGCGATGTGCTGACAACTCGTCCTTGTAAAAACCACTCTATGTCAAGAAACCTGGAACAAAAGCCTCGGATTGGACGGATCAACAACGACGACCACCGAAACATCTAACGGATAATTCTTCCGGATCCTGGAATGTACGTTCGCACACAATTTTTACAATTGGCGAACCATCGGACCACAAGGAGTTTGGAATAGCATTTATAGTGAACAATCACCTCAAGCCGCACCATTCTTGACTACAAACCCATACATAAAAGGCTGTGTGCGATTCGCTTTAAGACTCGATTCTTCAATCTCTGGTTCATCAATGTGCACGCCCCCACTGAAGTTGGAGAAGACGCAGTAGCTTCCTTGTTGACCATCGAGGCCAGGTATTTGAACCTTGTTCAGGAGTTCAGCTGCTCTTCTTTAGCGTAGATATCGGTCTCTCTGGATCTGAGAAAGGACCGCAAAGATACTCAGTCTTTGGTATACTAATCCTCAGTCCATGATCCTCCAGTATCTTACACCACTTGGTCAGTGTAGCCTGCAATGCAACGATGTTTTTGCCACCCAGGACAATGTCATCGGCGAAGAGAAGGGATATTTCCAGGCCGTCTGAAATGAGTGTTAATAAATAGAGCATGATGATGTTGAAGAGCAAGAGACTCAATACACTGCCTTGGTGAACTCCGACTTTAACCGGAAACTCTTCAGACTCACCAGCTGCGCCTCTAACTTTAGTAGTATTAACATATGCCTTGGGGACCTTAAACACTCTTAGGGCTACCCATATCAGATCGCGAGGAATTCTGTCGAAGGCCTTTCCCAAATCGACAAACACGAATTGCAAGTCCGTCTGTGCATCACGATACTTTTCCATCGTAACACACATGGACTGAATAGCATCGACTGTAAACCGACGCTCAACACAGCCGCATTGGTTGTCATCCAACAGTACAATTTCTTTCAATTGACTGCAGACAACTCGCTCGTAACTATGAGATGTTAACTTGATTGGCCTATAATTGTTGAGCTGGCGTGAGTCGCACTTGTTCTTATAAAACGAATGAAGGAATCTTTCCTGAAAGCGTCAGGCATCGGTTGCCCTCTTTTAATTTTGTTGAAAAGAACAGTGAGTCATCTAAGCCCGACATGATTCATCTTCAACCAAGGGTATTTTGGCCGGTTCGACTGCCTTTCCGCATTTCATCTGCATCGTTGCTTTCATCACCTCCTCCACTGAAAAATCAGCGATCAGTGGTGTTTGGCTCCATAGCTTGAAAAGCTTCTCGCGGTAATTCTTAGTTCACGCGTTCTGCTACAGATTGCTGTGTCTTCAACCAGTAGCACTCCTTGTGAGTCTGCAACGTACTTTCGTGCCTGAATCTGTTGAGCGTTGGCTGACCCGCTTTACAAACTAATTTACTTGGGCTTAGCACCTCGTCCGCGCGGAGAGGTGTGAGCAGGGGTACTCCGCAAGGGGCGTCCTTTCCCCTTTTCTAAGTATGGTTACCATATAATATCTGCTTCAAGACCTGAAGGTTTTGGGCTGTAAAGTGATTGCCTATACTCAATTGCCCTAACCCCTTGTGGGGCATAGTGCGTCAACTGTTCCATGTGGCCCAGTTGACGTTTCGTTGGCATAAACTGGTTTCGGAGAATGCAGTTGCCAGCATGCATCTCCTGCACATCCATGGCCACGAACGTCGTCGTGGACGGGATTCAAACCCGAAACGCCGGTAGTCAAACATGAAACTGATGTTTCAACACACTGCGCTACCGGTCGCCCCGCTCGGGGGAATTCCCCAGTATACTCGGTAAGGTTTGGCAGGATATTCCCTGCTAACCAATTGCGCTGCAGATTGTCACGTTAGGGTAATTCCAAATAAGACGGGAGTGGTTCTTTTTACAAAGAAGCATGCGATACCATCTATTGAACCGTCGATGCTGGAGGGCTTAAGATTAGTTTTTGCTGATAGGGCGAAAATTTCTTGTGTAATATTTGACATGAACCTTAGCTGGAAGGCTAAAATTCAGGATCGCGCGAACAAAGCCAATATCATACTGCTGTAGGGAAGCTATTAGTAAAAATTAGGGCCCGCAGGCTTAAGTTTTGCGGTGGCTCCATGTCTCTGCCGTCCGCTGCTTACTGATACATGACATTGTGGTCATGTCCTGCTCCCTCTTCATATCCTAAATATATAGATAACTACGTGCGCGGCCGTCTGTCTTTGCGAAACAGGCCACTGGACAACACTAAGTACTGGGCATTCAATAATTCTGAACAACCGAGGCATCCTCGCTATGATGCACTATATACTATGTCATTGATATGAATTTTAATAGTCAGATACCACCACGGAGCCAGTGGTGAGCTCATCTTCGATGTCAGACTTTTTATGTATCTAAACAGATGAATTCAAGAATAGGGCGAGTATTGGAGCCGGCGTCTATTCCGATCGGCTAAGGAAAAAATTGTTTTTCCAAGCGGAGTTTTCGGCGATCAAGAAAACCATTGCGTGACTGGGGCGTAAGAGGGAAGCCACCATTTATACGGATAGCCATGTCACTGTAAAAACCGTGAAGTTTCTGCTCACTACATCAAGGACGATGTTGCAGCGCTTCTATCTCGAAAATATGCAATCCCACTTAATTCTTGCAAGCATGCTATCAAATTGTCCGCGATTCGTAAGGCTAACTCAAGATATTCGAACAACACATGTGTGGAATAACGAAGATAATGTCGCTGGATAGGAGTTATATGTATACTCGTAAATGCGGTCGTGGGTATCATAAGTAGACACTGCGGTAATCGGGGAGCATGCAAGGAGACTGCGGAGCTATGGTGATGGGGAGGAGCAGAGCACTTCTCATTTGCTCTGTGAGTGTCCGACTTTTGGACATTTGAGAAGCTTGGGCGACTGTGGATGTTGGTCAGCTAAATCGGTTTATACTTGGCTCTGGCTGGTTTAATGGATAGGCTGGACGAAAATTTTTCACTTCAGTGAAGTATCACGACACAGACGTGGTCTATGTGTGTCGTCGAGTTATCATGAAAGCCTGTAAACCTAACATAACCTATGTTCCTAATAATTGCAACGGCACATCGTCTCATTAAATTGGGTCGAGATTATCTTGTTGTGTTTGGCTAACTCAAGAGGAGCCTTCGCCTAGTCGCTGGTAACCGCGATATTCTGGAGTTATATTTGTAGAGTGAGTTCATAGGCTCTTTATCTATCAAGGTTTAGGAATACATTCATACATTTTGGCCTTAGTATCATAATTCGTCAATTGGCTGGTGTATTCCCTCGATTATTCACGGGCCTCTTGTATTTCGGCGAATATGTGAGTTTGGTGGAACCCACTACTCCCGACAGCTGAGGGAATAGGCTTTCGGTTTTTCAGAGTACCGGTATTGCAAGCGGTTGTCCGGCATTCTCAATACCCGTTTCAGTACCGGTACTAGTACACGTTTTTTTTTAACCATGAGCCCGTTTAACGAGTACCGTTTTTTACCCGGTTTTTTAGTACCGGTTTTTTTAAATACCGGCTTATGAGGTACTGGTTTTCTGAGTACCGGTTTTTTTGAGCAGCGCTTTTTAAGTACCGGCTTCTTTTTCGTGTAACGTTTTCTCTAGTTTTTAGGGTTTTGTAGTAAAAACAAAACCCTTATGAAATCGGTTATGCGTCCGTCTGTCTGTCTGTCTGTCTGTCTGTCTGTCCATGAAATATCTCACGAACGGTTGAAGCTACATGCATCAAATTTGGTGGAAATATGTATGTAGAAGTACTATATTTCGCTGGAGAAAGCGATGCGTCGTAATAGGTTAATTTAAAGGAGGGGTTGCTATGGAGGGGAAATGAAGGTCGAATTTTTTTAGGTTTCTCCCGGTTTTTTGAGTACCAATTTTTTAAACCATCAGTCGTTTTTCAGTATTGGGTTTTTAATGGTTTGAAGTACCGGCGCCAAAAAAAACGATACTAGTACCGGTTACTGAAAAAATAGGTTGGATTTGGATTGTGATTTGCAGCCAGATGATTATTAATTTGGAGATTAGAGTTGAATGGAATTACTATACTATCATTTGAAGCACGCATCGGTACCGAAAATATGCGCATACTAATACTGAATATTATCATGAGAATCTATCATAGAAATTTAGACTTTGAAGATATGATATGAATTTGATTTGTATAAAATAGCAGAATTTATATTTTCCCATTACACATATTTCGTTTATCGGATTTGAGGTAAATGTCGATAATAGGAGTAATATATTGATGAGTTAAATGAGGAAAGGGATATTGGCGTGGATTTTGAATGAGGTGTTGACTTTGACATGGATATGGGTTTCGAGACTCACAGGCTTTATTGTGAATTTTTTAAGAATGTTACTCGTAATTGTCTTCACCCCTCCAGGGGCATGAGCGCGTCAACATCTCTAGCATTTCTATGCCTTGTTGACGTTTCGATAGCATATCTACTTTTCGAAAGTTGCTAGCATGCACCTCCTATCCGCGCTGTCTTAACACTGACAAGCTCGGAGCACTGTAAGAGTTCTATTAGTACCCACAGGCAGTTTTGTTTTATCGCGCCGAGATTTGAACTTCGAGCTCTAGATTAGTATCGTAAAGCGGTGACTGAATGACCACGGCCACCGAGCGCGACAATACTGTAAGTATAGTGTACTAAGTTCTTTTTTTACTTTTTTTCACTTTGTGCATTTGGCGAAAATGGCTAACATGCATCGTCTTCTTCTCTTTCTTTTTTTTTTTTGAACGCCAGTCGTTGATGAATAGAAAAAATCTGGTAAGCGATAAAAACAAAAACAAGAGAGGAGGATAAGAACCATACAAGTCGTTCAAAATTCCTGAAAAGATAAAGAAAATATGTCCAGGAAGGATACCAATGCACGATAAAAACTTCTAAAACTAAGAAATCGCGGTTATTAATGATTTAGAATTGGATTCTCACTTGGCGTGAGATCAATTTGATCACGAAAATCAAGGTCAAACTAGTTTTAAAAGGATACATGATCTCACACGACCTGCTACATGAGTATCCTCACCATGAGTATCAGCTAAGTGGGTGATGACTTTGTTCCATTTTTCACATTTTTCATCGAAGCATTAATCGAGGGCTTTGATATTTGCTCAATTATATTCAAAAGAAGACAATTGCGGTAGCCCAATAGGTAGAGAATCAGAGTTAATCACATATTCGTGCGAAGATGGATTGAAGTTCAGCCACGAGCAAATATCTAATTTATCAACGACCTTCATTAAGCTTTTCATCAGCTACGCTTGAAAAATTCGTCAATGAAGCTTATGTATTTTAGCAGGCCGTCAGTGATCATGTATCGTCTCATCATAAAATTATATATGTGACATTAGTCCCGCGGCTAGAACAATCTTCATGATGACTTTCTTTCATTCATAATAAGCGCATTGATGTCTTCATCATAACGTGATTAGCAGGGTGTGGCAGATGCACACTATCGCACCAACTAGCCAATGGTCAATGTTTGTTTTCTCCTTCTGGAACGAATTTTATCTGAGGCTATTAGATGTTATTCATCGGTTGTAATTATCACAAATAATCATCTTTTGTATTTTGGCGAAATCTAAAAAAAGCGAAAACGAGAATAAGTGACTTAGACTGTGTTTACCCGACACAACAAGTACGGGTTTCAGACCTCTGTAGATGCGGCCCCGAGTGATCGTGGATAAGGTCATTGTCTCAGGTCGTCTTAGGAAGTGTTGCGAATTTGAAGTCGATACGACGAAACACAAACGAGATATGAAAGTTTAAAATTCGCTATTTTTTCAAATTTTTCTCGTTCTCGTTCTTGTTGTTCTCGCTGATGCTTTGGCAGTGCTACAGCCTAGTAGGGAGCGTATCGAGATCTGCTTTCTTTTCTCACAGATTGACTCTGTTCCAAGGGTGTGCATAGGCAATCATTTACTCTGATCCGTGCAGTATATGTACATCCAAAAATGTTTAATTTTATAGAGTTTCTCGCTTGAGTCCTTTCAACGATTTCAATGAAAAAAATGGATAGGAATAAGGATGTTCTTCGCAAGGAACCGATATCTAGGCAAGACGAGTATCATAAGATGGAGGTGATGAAGCGAATACCGTAGACTACTGCTGAAGGCATTTTGAGTCCTAGGGAGAGGAAAAAGAATGTTCTCGGCACGGGTCGTGGTGCGTATGCACTAGAGTACTGTTGTTGCTGTTTAAGTCCTTTAGTTAGGAAAACAGCATCTTCCTAGGCATACAATGAAACAGAAACCAAATCTAGAAAGTATCGGTCGCGACTTAATAGTTGGGACGCTAAGCGATTTGACCTTGCAAAATATGATAGAGAAATGCCGTTTGGTATGATTATTGGTGGTCCCCATACATTCATTTTAAGAGATGGAGCCATCTTGGACCCCGCGACAGAGCGGCAGTACGGGCGAAAACCGAAAAACCTGAGCCCTTTCTTTAATATTCTCCTCATAATTTGTAAACGGTGCCTCGGATTGAAGAACTTAATAGGATTTAAATTAAAGAGCAACAAATTCTACATCCAATGCATTGCTCAAAGTTGAAATTTGGTTTAGCAGTATAGTCAAAACCGATAGTCGAAAACCGTCACCTTTCGAGGCTGAGGAAAAAAACTCACTATATCGCTTTTCAACCTCACATATCTCTGAAACCCAAAAAATTGACTTACGTGTCGGACTATGAGTCCACTTAGCTGTTAAATGAGTACCCATTTGGGGTAAATAACTCGGTTGAGCGTGTTGCTCATCCACCTCTACACAAAATACACCGTCACGATCTAGTAAATGAGATGATGCTAACTCATCTCAAGGCCTTGGTCCAAAATTGGACAGTTGCACCAGTTTTTTTATTTTTATACTGAACTCTACAACAGGGTTGCCAGGTTGGAGAATTTCGTCCCCAAAATGGGGAAAATTTCCAGACCGGGCGAAATTTTGGGAAAAACCAGTTCATTAGGATATTTTGGGGAGAAAATCTATACGCATTTGACAACGATTGGCAATGTTCTGCTCTGAACGGCGTTTAGTTCTTCGTAGAAGGAGTCTTTTGCCAAGACATTGTCGGGTTCAGTAGGGGCATAACATTGTATTATTGAGATGTTCCTCATTTTGGTCCGGAACCTGGCGGTCAAGACCCTGTCAGAGACCGGTTCCCAGGATAAGAGACAGTTTCGCGCGGCTCTGGTTAAAAGGAGCCCCACACCTGACTCACGGCGACTACCGGTACTTTACCGGAGTACAACATTACAGTGCTGCCCGATGGAGAGATGAATTCTCCCCTGTTCCACCATCTTATCTCACTAATTCCTATGATATTTAATTTGTACCTCAGAAATTCACTCTCTAATTGAAGAAATCGTGCGTTCTAGGGACCTTCTGATCCATTGTCCAGGAGAGTACGCACATTCCAGAATCCAATCTTTTTCATTGTACGGTAGCTAAAAGTCGTAACCGTTGAGTCAGTCCTTATCCGAGGCATAGTTGACGTTTCGTTAGCATATACAGATTTCGGATAGTGCAAGTTGCTGGCATACACATCCTGTCCTTTGATTGTCGGTTTTAACGACAGGCCCTCAAAGGGAAAGACCGTGGTATTTTTTTCACACCCCACACCCCAGGGGTACCTCAACCAAATCATCGCACCGCCATCACTGGCGGCTTGACGTTGGTTGGCAATGGTCAGTGACCACTGCCGTTCCAGGGGGCCCCCACGCGGAGGACTATGGAAGAGGAGTTTTTGCCCCCATTCAATGTTGAATTTCATTTAAAAACGAAGGTGAGTATGTATATGGCTATTTTAACTTTCCTTCGCATACCTTATTTCGGTTTGAAATTGTGCATAGACCAAAACAAAAGAAATGCTGGATGCAGATATGCTAGGACGAAACGAATGCAGGTACATCCGGAGTGAAATGGGCGACCTAGGACTATATACAGGTGGTCGCAATCCCCTAGGGGCGAAGCTAGCCCAGCTCGTTCCAAACCGAAATTGTCCATGCACACTTTGTGCGATACTGTGGGTTGTGTATCAACAGTCCCTTGTGTGGGCTTCGCGCTTAAGGGATCACAACCCTCAGTAGAGCAAAAAAAAAAGAACACTCGCTTCGCTCGCTCTGAGTACAACAATATGCTCCGCTCGTTACGCTCATTCCGCGGTTAAGGGATCACAACCACCAGTATCGCACAAACATGAACGATCGCTTCGTTCGCTCTGGGCAGTGCATGGTTATTTTCGTTTTTAATCGCATGCCTTATTTCGATTTGAAACCGATAGGCGACTTCCACACGGAACGCACGATACACGAGATTCTAGCAGAAAGCACCAGTGGCAAGCGAGCTTCCAATACAAGTGCAATTTTAAATTATTCGTCGCACATACGAAGTTCGCTCGCCACTGGTACTTTCTGCTAGAATCTCGTGTATTGTATTGTGGTAGCCATGCTCCGAATACTGCAGTTCTTCTTGCATCGAGGGGATATGGCAGCTCTTGGCCGTTGAAAAACGGGTCGTTCCGGAACGAAGAACCGACTGCCGCAGGAACGTAGAATCTCGTGTATCGTGAGTTCCGTGTGAAAGCCGCCTATGCCTATGTCCATGCATGGTTTTTTTCGTTTATTTTCCGATGAATACTTTCAGTTCTAAACGAAAGTATCTATATGGAGTATTTCGTATGGCTAATTTGGCCATGGCTTATTTCGGTGCCTCAAAAATTTTACCGAAATCTGTAATTTTCTGTGCATGAAGCACTGATGTGAGGATGAAACCACAAAAGATGATAAACTCCGGCGGTGGAATCGATAAGTGAACTCCGAGGTGAAATGAGGTCCCAAGGTTACTACAGTTAATGTTAACGGCGCACTTTCGAGCCCCACGTTGGGCGCCATTTGTAGCGGCGACCGAGGCAGAAGTGACTCCACACGACCCCACTCACACTATCGATAGCCAACCTAGCTGTGAAGCTCTAGTACATCCTAGATGGTCTAAACGACCAAACCCTCACCCTACGTTTTCATTAGTTCAACAATCTGGCACATTATAATCATAACATCTAAAATCGAACCGCTTGAACACCGGCGAAGTGTCGGCTGTCTCTCACTCTTCTATCGCTACTACAATCGCCGTTGTTCTGATGAAATAGCCAACCTCATTCCTGAGCGTATTTTTTCTTTACGGAACACCCGACTAGCCAGTCGTGCCCATCCTCATCTTCTAGAACTCAGCAATAGTCGCACCGCCAAATTCCATGACTCGTTTGTATCTAGGACAACACGAATGTGGAACGATCTACCATCTTTTGTTTTCCCCCGCAAGTATGACCTGCAAAAATTTAAACGGAATGTACACCGTCACCTTATTCAAACTCAACCCATCTCCCCACTACCTTAATCCCTTACCGCCAACGCTGTGCTCTCGCATCAAAGGGTTACCCCCTAAGCTTTGGTATAAACGTAAAAAAAACGAATGAATGCAATTAAAAATAAAATACATACCCTTAAGCGTTCGTGCCCACAGCAAACTTTTTAGTGCGCAGAAAAACTGAATAGTTTAGTCAGAAAAATAGAACACACGGCGGTTTATAAGACCGCGCACACAACAAACTAAACTATTTAGTAATCGCTGTGTGCGCGGTCTCATAAACCGCCGTGTGTTCTATTTTTCTGACTAAACTCTTTAGTTTTCGCGAACTAAAAAGTTTGTTGTGGCGCGAGATCTAAATGAGAAAATAAATCTATAAATTCCTATTACATCAAATATCATTTACAATCTTAGTAAACATGAGTTGTTTTAAGATAAGGAAACGAAACGCGAACAAATAAATATTACTGTTTAATGCAAGAAATATGTATTTTACAATTAAACACTTCAGATTGCGAAAAACTGTGAGAAGTTCCACAGAAAACAAAGCGAGTTAAGAAGTTTATGAAACAGAAGCTTATAGATTCCGAGAAAATTGCAATAAGCCCAAGGCAATGGACATTAAAATCCAAATCATCTATAAATCAGATGAAAAATTGATTTCACCTCTAAAGGTGTGATTATTGCCCCGTATCACATTTCCATGGCACTCGTTCAGCCCAAAAGTCAATTGTAATGCCTGGAAGCTACACCGGGAGGTACATGTATCAACACTTACTGTTAGATGCCTGGGCAGAATACCTTTTCATCTTACTTGTACGTACATACATATATCCATCCAGTGACCCCATCATCTTTACTCTAATGATTAAAACTAATTTCCTGCGATCCGATTCGATAACACAGTGATCTCGCTAAAATTATTTATTTCCTGGTCAGTTGGACAGTTTGAAAATGTTGATTCAGTGCGCCGCACATACCACAACTACAAACCATCTATAAAATGTTTTGAGTACTTCGGATTCGGTCCAACAAACGCTTAAATAATAATACAATACGGTACCGATACATTTGCCTATTCAGTTGCTACTCAAGTTGCGCTAAACATTTTGAAAAATTAAAGCAAAATACCGAAAGTCATTTATCAAACTCGGCTTGAAAATGGCGGCTAACGAATGATTCTTATCTGGAATAAAAGCGCGAATTTCATTTCTCAATTGAACCTCACCTTAAGGCTATTAATATGAATACAATTATTATTGTTGGTAACTATGTACACGTATGTATACTATTGGCTAAATGCCTGTATAAAAATATATTCTTTTCCGAGTATAGAGTGGACGACGCAGTTGTTTTTTGCAAGGAGGGTGGGTGGTAGATGGTGGTTACTGGGCTCGGGTGACGAATTTTATGAAGATGGAAACAGTTTGTGTATCGGAAAAGTTTGATGAAAAGATTAAGCATTTAAAGGTAATCTTGATAAAAGATCAACGATCATAATTTTCATCAGTTCACTGTTTTCCTCAGTTCGTTTTTATGCAATTTCCCTTTTCACGCAACCCTTCTGCCAAAGATCCCACAAATTACTACGTGCATAATCTTACAGAGAATCAAAAAGTTGCAGAATAGGTCTTTCCTATTTCGTAGTACTCTTCGTTGACGCATCGGGCAACGGAAGCAATACAAATCGATGTTGGCCAGATCCTTTCCGGTAAAAAGATAAAGAGTTGCTTTTGACCAGGGTAGGGCTAAAAAAAAAACAAGTATGTAAGCAAAAAAGATTCAAGTAGCCTTTAAAGCACCAGCAAGGTTAGAGGCGCAGCGACTGGGCGATGATTTACAGAGGCCTATCCCGCCAGGCTATGAATCTATGTATTGTATATTCAGTTCGATACTCCCGAACTGCGAACAGGCAATTGGTTGATAAAATCTTTTCAGTTTTGACATCGACGGCTTTGTTTTCCATGAAATTTAAGTCAAATTTAACACCACCGAAGTAGAAACATTAACTCTAACATAGGTTCTGAGAAAAAATTTCACTTACCAGATGTCGGAAATGCTTTAAATCGTTACAGAACGGAACTAAAAAACGAACACTTCCACCAGAACTACATTAATCTTGTCCTTTCATGGAATTTTATAACTTCAACGACAGGATGAAAATTGTTGCGTCCTTTCCACACAGTGTTCATTTCCGAAATCACAACACACATACAATAAATATGTTTTGACAATTGTGTGAATTCTAAAATCACGTCACGGTGATAATGACACAAACGCAGAGTTGACCACAAAATGAGGGTCACATCTTTTAAGGAATTAAATTGACTCACTGGGAACTGGAACATATGGTCTCTAGAAAGAGTAAGCAATAGACGACACCGTCAGTCAATTCAATAGACAATACGACATTGTTGTTTGGTTGATTTTTATCAATATCCAGCTTAGTAAAAGGAAAAAAAGTTGGTTTTTCTATCTCGACAACGTTTCGCCTATTTATCTGGCATCATGGAAATTAATTTTAATATTGCAGTAGTTCTAGTTTGTACAATTAATTGGGTAAACAGAAATTCTTTGTAATTATGACTTACATTACCCAATTAATTGTACAAACTACAACTACTGCAATCTTATAATTATTAGGTGTACAACTAATTTTTAATAAACGCCTGCCAAATTTTTAATTTTCATTATTTTCACCTGCATTGGGGTTCATATTCTTAGAAAAAAAGTTAGTAAAGTAAAATTAAAACCTTTTTGATTTCGGATAAAAATTGGAATCGCTACACGTCCCGCAATTGGAAAACCCTAGTTACGACCTTCAGGGAGCATCTGTGCGTAACTTTGTTATTTTTGGCTTAAATTATTCAAAAAATTCACAAAAGTTGTTCGAAATACGTATGAATAAAATGATGTCAAAATTTGGTTTAATTTTAGTTAATTCTTCTGTAATGAACCACCTGTAATGAACAATATTATGGTCTGGTAGTGCTGCTTCCACCGGCAGATCGAAGCAGCACCTGATGAGTAAGGATCTGTCGGTGGTACGAAACCAGAGGCCGAGGGTCCCATTACATCTGGACCCTGATGTGAACGCGCGCAAATCTGCGCCGTCCGCCAACCATTCCATCCTTATCGCCTCATTTTTTCTATCATTCCCCATTTTTACCTCCCTTGTTTGTGTTGTTTTCCCCAGGCCTATGAATTTTTGTTAATACGCAACGAGCGGCGAAAACTCCGCCCACGTCTCCCGAACTGAGCTACAGCAAGCATAGGCCTCTGCTTGGCTCGTTGAGGAGCCTTTTTCTTCGCCAGATGGCACAGCCCGACCTTCACGGTCAATTATGCTAGCTTAAGCTCCGTCCCCAAGGGCATCTTCGGATGCCCACCAAACCGTCCGTTACACTTCCCACTCAAAAAAATCCTAAAAAATCTGTAAAAAATAGCCTCTTAAAGTGATTTCCCCCCCTAAGCTCGACAGTGAAAATGAGGAGAATGTTTTTCCGCACATTCTATGAAGTCGACGTGGTTGCGAACCGTTTGGTTCGATTGTCTGTTACGACCGTTGGTCGAGGTCCTGAAAGGAGATCCAGATTGGAACTTTTTCGATTTATCCTCCATACGTTTTCCCCTCCGGTAAAATATGTGGCGTCAATTGACAATTAGAATTCTTTAAGAATTGCTTCCCCCGAAAGGGACCCAAAAATCGTGATTCGCCGGTTTGGGAGAGGCATGACTAGGAATGACCCACGACAGATGTTGTTTTGCCTTATATAGGCCGACCAACACGATATGGGAGCGAATTTCTACCCCAATGCAAATCGCAACGTGTAGCTTGCAGGTATGGAATTCAGTTCAATCAAAGTTAGCGCCAGTGGCAATTTACAAACAAGTTTTGTACTGGGCGATGACCAGTCACTAGTGGGACTACACGTTTTAGAATTTTTTAATAATGATTTCCCCCCAATGGAGCTACTGAAGGTGTGATGTGCGATTCATATGAAGCGTGAAGGGTATCATACCTTCGTAGGACTACACGTTTTAGAATTTTTATACCCTAGACTTTTAGTATTTATACCCTAGACTTTTAGTATAGGGTATATTGTTTTTGTCACGACGAAAATATGTAACACCTTAAAGGAGGCTCCGGAGGTATAGCAATGTATATATATAAATGATCAGGATCACCTCCTGATTCGATTTAGCCATGTCTGTCTGTCTGTCTGTCCGTCTGTCTGTCCGTTCGCACGATAACTTTCGATAGAATGAAGCTAGAGACTTCAAATTTTGGTCAAATGTTGGAAGTATAATCTACTTGGTTAGTATTGAAAATGGGCATGATCAGGCCAAGAGAACGCCTACCTCCCCTATATATGTAAAATAATTAAATGTATCTATAACTCCCGACTAAATAAACATAAAAACCTCTAGCTTTGGCAGATTGCTCATGAGGATAATCTTCTACTCCCCTAAAAAAATAAAATCGATCAGCTGAAAACTAACGGTAATTTTCTTACAAAGAGCCCCGTACTACCCTACTTTTCGGGTTTTTTGTCTATAACTCTTGAACCAATTGATTTTCGGCATGTAACCCTGGGGTAAAAAGATGCTTAAGTTCTAGTAAGTTGGGCATAATCAGATCGCCTACCTCCCCTACAAATTTCAAAAAATTAAATATTCTTTTAATTACGATAACTTTCGATAAAATGACACTAGCGAGTTTAAAATTTGACAAAATGTTGTTAGTAGGATCTACTTAGTTGGTATTGAAAATGGGTAAGATCCGACCCAAGCAACCCCTACCTCCCCTACAAATGCAACTTCAATAAGCGATAGCTTTTGATAGAATCAAGACAGCGACTTGAAGTTTTGGTCAAATGTTTGAAGTGATCGGGTTAGTTGGTATTTAAGATGAGTTAGATCAAACCTAAGGAACCCACACCTCCCCTACAAATGAAACTTCAAATAAGCGATAACTTTCGATGGAGTGAAGCTAGAGACTTGAAATTTTGTATAAATGTTTGTAGCATGATTTTATTTGTTGGTAGCAATGATGAGCAAGATCCGACCCAAGGAACCCCTACCTCCCCTACAAGTGAAACTTCAAATAAGCGATAACTTCCGATAGAGTGAAGCTAGAGGCTTGAAATTTTGTTTAAATGTTTGAAGCATGATCTTATTTGTTGGTGGCAATAATGAGCAAGATCCGACCCAAGGAACCCCTACCTCCTCTACAAGTGAGACTTCAAATAAGCAATAACTTTCGATAGAATGAAACAAGCGACTTGAAAAATTCGACAAATATTTGTAGAATGGGTTAGTTAATTGATTTTGATAATGGTGGTGGTGGTTGATGGTCGTTACCAATTGGTACTTTTGGTATCACCACTAGGTCTGTATAAGTCTAGGGTATATACGCTTCGGACTCCGGGCCGAAGCGAAGCTTCGGCCTGGTTTAATAATGATTTCCCTCCGAAAGGAACTACTGAAGGTGTGATGTGCGATTCATGTGAAGCGTGAAAGGCAAAACAAGCTAGCCCAAGGTATGACCTTCGGCTAGCTTGTTTTATTTTACATGGATAACAGTTTTCATAAAATATGAAGAGGGGGGCGCCAATATGTCCTTGCCTGTGTCTTAAGTTAGACTTTGACCGGCGCTGACACCGACTGCAATTTGTACTAGCGTATTACGAGTAATTCGGAAAAGTTTGATGAACGTTCTCTCGGGCCAGACTATTTCAAGTTTTCGACATCAGGTAAACCCTCTACATTTGTATTTAAAAGAACAATATGCGGAATACTTTTGCTATAGACTGTACTTTTTTCAGGATCAATTTAGTTTACATACTCTTTTGCGTCTCTCACCTTGCTCACCCAAACTAGACAGTTCCGACTCCGACGTCTTGTAGGCTTTTTATCTCGACTATATCAGAAAATTGGAGCAACTACAATTTACAAATCACATTTATCATAATAAAAATTATGAAAAGTTTTCAAGAAGACGATGACGATGAAAGGTGAACGTATGAATATAACATGGCCATTTGTGCGGTGGCAACACGAGGAATGAATATCTATATATCATAAACAGAATAAAAGGAAAACAAAACAGAAATAGCCACGAATGATTGAGATCAATACTTTTTGATAGGTTGATTTATTGGCTTGCAATCTCATTGGTTGGACATATGAAAGAATTATTGGAAACCGACATGATATTCATAAAACGTGTATGCGTGGTAGGGTATGAGAATAGAGTTCTTAGAACTACACGCAACTGTGGTATGTTTGTGTTCTTCATATCGGATATTGGTTTTAAAAGGAGTGGCGCGGATATGGTTACGAACAGAAATCTCGCCTTCTTTTCAGGTGATAATGAAACCATTTTGTTAAATCACACCTCCAGACGTGGTGGTCGTTTCGGTACAGATGAAAAAGATTGAAATGATGTTTGGAATAATAATTTACACCTAAAGCTAGGTGGTTGCTAAGTGACTAAACGGATCAAAAGTAGTGCTCCCTGTGTATACACAATGGCATTTCGGCTAACCATTCATGAAATTTCAGTGCTACCGTGTTGTCGAAGATAATGCATATCGGTGAGGCTTTCATTTTTCAAACTTCGAGTCTGTACGTGAGTAAATATTGGAAAATGTTTCGGACAATGTTATCTCCGGCAGAATAACTACCGACAAGGCAATAAAATGATAAGGTGGTTGGTACTGGTAGCAGCTTCTTAGCCGTCGGCGACGTTGGTCAGTTGAAAATGTTGCTTTTTGATTTGTTTGCATACTTGACCCAACCTAACCCTAATGAGATGTTGGAGAGCCAAGATCTAAGTTGGAGTTTCTGCATTTTACCTTTATGATGACATTTAAGAGTTCTTGTAAGTGGGTTTTGAACCGTGGATTTATACTCTATTCGAAGGTTAAGGTTCGTAATTTGTAAAGGCCTTAACTGTTTTGCTCAACTTCTTTTACATTTAAAAATTTTAGCTAGGAAGCGGAGGCAATGCCAGTAGTCTTTTTGTTTCAACGAAAGTTAGCCTTTTAGCCGGTCCTTCTAGAGTTCTAGATATTTAAGACCATGATAAGATGTGGATGCCGTTTGAACCAATATGAAATCTTAAATATTTTATTTCGTCATAATTACAAATTATTATATGAATACGGTGATCAGACCTTCCCGATTACGGGAACATGTTCTGTTCTTTTATTGACTACCCCGTGTCCCCGTTTATATGGAGAAAATCACAAAATGTCACATTTTTTACTAATCAGTAAAATTCACCCTTTTTCACTTTTTTAGAGCAAATTTTCCAAATTTTCATGACGCACTTGACACTCAATTGACATATCAATTGATGAAAGTTAAACTAACGAGAACCTTGTAGGAAAAACTAAAACCCGACACAAACGTTGTTGTTGTTGTAGCGGCACTTCGAGCTCAGATAAAAATGTGTGTCAAAAATTCGGACTATCCATGTTAGTATCCTATGTCGAGGTGGAGAAAAGCAGCTGCCTCGATGGGGTTCTCTCATAACGCTCTTCACTGTCGATGCGGGATAGTTATGAATTCAGACGCGAGCACCAACCAGAGCGGAGTTGGGCTAACGTGGTTCTGGTTGCTCTTGGGAGCCGGGCTTCGTCTGGAGATATGGCAGTTGGTTGCGCATTCAATACCTTATTCGGTTTCAGTTCCGCACTTCTTGATGGTGATGGCCGGCTTATAGTTGGTGTTATCGAAGGGAACTCTTTTAAACCTTTGGACTTCCGTTTCGCGGTCCCTCAGGTTGCGTCTAACGTGACGCGGCGGTGGGGTTTTGTCCATCAGGTTTGAGTTGGGATGGCCATTCCCATAGCTACCATCTAGATACTGCTTAGTGAGAAGAGTATTGTGGCTTTTTAAGGGCATCATTTTTGTCTGTTGATGCAGATTGTCTTGTGCCGACATTAAGATGCAGCCTGTGACAGTTCTAAGAGCAGTGTTCTGACAGGTCTGTATGTTTCTCCTTTGCGTCTCGCATAAATTACCTGACCATAAGCCGCATAATTGGCCACAGATTCCCCGATGGATTTGTATGTCGCTAGTAGGGTCTCCTTATCTTTCCCCCTGGAACTGGCAGCTAAACCTTTGAGGACTTTGTTCCTGCTTCTCATCCTGTCACAAATGGTTGGCGCATGAGCCGAGTAGGTAGCCATGCTGTCAAGGGTGACACCGAGAATTTTTGAGCGGTTGATTGTGGGGATAGTTTGACCATTTACCGCAATATCCAGTTGTAGCCTCACTTCCTTGGTCCAGGTGGTAAAAAGAGTAGCGGGAGACTTTAGCGCTGACAGAGTAAGATTTTTGCTGATGAAGAAGTTATTCAGCTCTTCAAGATATTCATTTGCTCGCATCATTTGGGGCGACCGGTAGCGCAATGTATTGAGGCACCAGTCTCATGTTTGACCAGCGGCGTTTCGGGTTCGAATCCAGTCCACGACGACGTTCGTGGTCATGGATGTGCAGGAGGTGCATGCTGGTAACTACATTCTCCGAAAGCAATTTAACAGAACAGTTGACGCGCTATGCCCCACATGGGGTTAGGGAAATTGAGTAGTGAGTACATTTGGGTGATGCCATTGCCGGTTGCCAAAATCGAACAGTCATCAGCGTAACCGACGATTTCAAGTCTGTCAGGTGGCGTTAGGTTAAACAGAGTGGATGATAAGACTCCTCCTTGGGGGACACTTTGTTTAATTTTCCTTAGCTTAGATTTCCCATTTCTAAACTCCGTGCAGGACTGTCTTCTGGCAAGGTAATTTGCGATCCACTTGATTATTCCCGACGGAAGAGATGTACCACAAATGTCAGACAGGAGAAACGGGTGACTGACAGTGTCGAATGCCTTTAACAGGTCTAAAGCCACTAGAAGGGTTCGCTGACATGGACGTGCTTGGTTAAGGCCATTGTGTATTCTTGAAGTGATGGCATCCAAAGCCGTGGTTGTGCTGTACATTCTTCTAAGGCCATGTTGATGATCGGCTAATTGTATGTGGGTCGCAATTATAGGGTGGAGTAGCGCTTCAAGAGTCTTCCCCACAGGAGACAATAGTGTAATGAGACGGTATGATTTGCCTGGCGTCGGTTTTTCCCCGGTTTTAGAATAGGGATTCACCCTTCCCTTCTTCCAAAACTCGGGGATGATAGACGATGAGATGGAGAGGTTAATCGTGGTTGTTAAATAGTCAATTGCTGGCATATCAAGGTGTTTAAGCATGACCATCGAGATACCATCCGGCCCTAGGGCTTTGGAACTCTTTGCCCTTTTAATAGCTGTGGCAACTTCTTCGGATGAAAATTGAAGTGCCTGGTCAACTGAACGGTTGCGAATGCTCCTGGTGATGATGCGCTTAAGTCTATCAGGTGGCGGATGTTCGATAAACTGTTTATTGAAGCAGTTTGAGCATTTCTTAGAATCATTGACCGTAGCGTTGCCGAACTGGATTGCAACATGCCCTTTGTGCTTAGTAGGGTTTGTACAGGCTCTTACCGTCGATCAGACCTTATTAGTTGTTAGACTGCAATGTTGAAGGTGAGAGTTCCATTTCCTTCTCCTGTGAACTGCTACTTGGTTGTAAATATCAAGGTTTAATTCCTTGATGCGAGGATCATCCGGGTTTGTGCTACGTATTCGGTCTCGTTCGTCTGCTAATCTGAATGCTGAAGTGGGAAAATTTGACCGAATCTTGGGTATGCGACCAGCAGGAATAAAAATTGTAGCCGCTTCCTGGAGTATGCGTCTTACATTCCGTTCGGCCACGCGCACATCAGCAGGAGTTGGTAAGTCGGCAAAAGCTGCATTGGGAAAGGTTCTGAAGCCATCCGCATCAGTCTGATACATAAAGTTGTTCAGCTACAATAACCCCTCTGGTATCGTTGTCAAGGTTAGAGTGCCACAATTCGTGATGAGCATTGAAATCAGGAGACGATATTGGCCAGTGAGAAGTGGGCTGATATTGACATCGTATCCCGAGGGACAGCTGGATACAGGTGGTATGTATATGTTGTAAAATAAATTTCAATATCAGTATTGCCCGACTGAATGATTATGGCCTGTATCTCCATGATGTTGTCGGTCGTTGTGACGTCAATTTCTCGGTACGGTACTGAGTGGTGGTTTAAAAAATCAATTCCACCACCAGCATTGGACACTCTATCCTTCCTGATTATGTTGTAGTTGCCATAGGAGTTGAGGGACGAGTTGGTGTTGAGTTTCGTCTCCTGAATGGCTCTGATCATGATGCGATGTCTGTCAATAAATGCTGATAATTCTGTGATTTTCCGCTGCAACCCATTGCAATTAAGTTGTACAAATAAGATGGTATTGTGATTGGCGACTGGTGGTCCAGGTGTGAGGTTGTGTTGCAAAGGAATCCTGTTGGTGATGTTGTTCACTGGAGTTATGGGGGACAGCTGGGAACTCGTTTGTGTACTAGTTGATGATGATAAGCTAGTCGTTTGTGTTGATGTTGATGATTGTTGTCCTCTGTTTCTGCATAGACTCGCAGTAAAGGAGGAATTCCATTGCCTGTGGCGATTCAGCTTAGAACAGTTTCTCAGATGCCATCATTCGTCGCAGCATGTACATTTGACTGTTGTGGCATTAGGGTGCAGCGGTTTATTGCAGACGCAGCAGATCCAGTTTGTAGGAGCTGGGTTCAGCTCGATTCCGGCGCATTGAAGGAGAATTGAGAGCAGTTGCGCCGCCATGTGTTGCTTCCGATTCCCAGGAAAAACGATGGGTAGTCAGAGCGTGTGACACACACATATCTTCCTTCTTGCGTCGAAGGTGGTTGTGGCAGCTCTTGGCCGTTGTAAAAATGAGTCGTTCCGGTGCGCAGAACCAGCTGCCGCAGGTCGAAACGTCGAATCAAATGGTTCGCGACCAACATCGAACCACGTCAATTTCGATAGAACTGCGGAAATGAGGTACATTTTTTTCCGCTCACTAGACTGGTTTTTGACTCCCGCCCTGCGTGCGCCAACCACGTTATAGCCGAGTCATCACGTGCTTATAGGAGCTGACCTAAAGCAACTTGTGGTGTAGTTCGGATTTTCCTTTTATTTATGTTCTTTTGGGGTGTTCACTACGAATCAGAGTTTTGCTACCAATTTTTATTTGTGAAATTTGAGTTCTGGTCAAAAAGCAACAACAAAACACCTTTTTTTTCCTTCAAAAATATTTTTAAAACCGTCTACCCTAGCATTATTTTCTCCGTATCTTTAATAGTTTTCGAGATATTTTCACTTAACGGGGATTTTTTCTTTTTAGCCTTTTTCAAGTGCAAATATCTCGAGAACTTTTACATTAAATTTTAATTTAAATTAATTATGATAATTAAATTAATTTAATTTTAAATATTTTTGAAAGTACAGTAAGTTACTTTAATTTATTTATTCAAGTTATTTGTCTTCAGGATAACAACTTTACGATTTATTAAATGATGTTTAGATTTTTTTTCTAAGCAGTCGATTTTTAAGAAATTTGTTTTCGCCAATATCTAGGTTACTATTTTCGCCATACGCATCTCACTTATCTCAAATGAAAGGTGATTAAGCTAGCATTTCTTCGTAGGATATGTAGTTTTTCCTATATTCGGAAAAATACATCAGAAAACCATATATTTTACTCTTTGTGGGAACAAAAAATAAAGAACAGAAACATGAGAAATTTTTTTTTTCAAGTGAGAATACGAGTATAACGAAAACTATTGAAGATACAAAAAATGTAACACTAATCTTTTTCCTTAAACTGTTCAAGATCTTTCATTTATTAGAAACTTTTTTTGCTAGGGTCAACCGTTTGCAAAATATTTTCAATTTTCAAATTTTATGTGTTTTTGCTGTTGTTTTTTGGCTATAACTCGAATTCCACAAAAAATGTTGGTAGCAATCTTCAGCTTCGTAAACAAATCAAACTACACTACAATTTGCTTTAGGAAAACTATTTGATGACTAGGCTACGGAGCAACATGACGTACAAATATATCACCGAAATCAATAAAAACACTTACCAATTACATTCCCACTCATTTCTTCCCAGAAAGATAAAACAAATATCATCAAAAAGAATCTGTCGTCACTAAACAAATTTAATGCAGCAAGCCGGATTAGCACAAAATGATTTTTCATTGGAAAATCTGTACACGAATTGAGAGCTTGACATTTTTCGAGAAGCGAGTGTAACATGATACATTTTTTTCGATTTTATAGTCAAAGACCCTATTAAAATCGATTTTATTATCTATTTTTGGATTGTTTTCAAGGAAGTAGGTAGGCAATGTTATTAGTCGCTGGGGAAGAAGACATAAATTGCCTACAATTGATATTTGACAAAGGGCCAGTAGAAACATTTTAATAAGTACTTTAATATCAATACTAATTAAAAGGCGATGTTGAAATTAAAAAAAAAATTATTAATTTTGGAACCATAATCAAATAAAAAACAAACTTCTGAAAATGTTTCAAATGTACATACAGTGGCGGACAAAAGTCTACGGCAACACCTTATATTGAGGTTCTGGTTAATTGGAAGCTTTAATCAAAAATCCATTGATGCACATTTTTTCAGTAACATAAATACATTTATAAAAAACAAAAACAAAAACTTTTTAAAACAAACAAAGAGAAATTCATAAAAACATAAAAAATTGAATGGACAAAAGTCTACGGCAGTCAGTGCTGGCTGACTTATACAATAATAAAAGTCTAGGGTATAAAAATTTCCAACTAAACGTGCGGGAATTTTTAAAATTAATTGCTGGCTTAATATTTGGTTGGACCCCCTTTAGCATCAATTACTGCTTGTAGTCTTCGGGGCATAGATGAGACTAAATTACCAGTTTCTGCGGATGTAATTTTCTCCCATTCTGTAATGAGCGCTTCCTTCAACAAATTTTTATTTTTTACGCAACATTTCCGAATTTTCTGCCCCAGAAGCTCCCATACATGTTCTATTGGGTTTAAATCCGAACTTTGGGGAGGCGTATTCAGCTGCCTGGGAGCGTAGTACAACAACCAGTTCTTGAAATAAGTGCTGTGTGCTTCGAATCATTGTCCTTTTGGAAAATCTAGCTCCCTCCAAGGCATAACTTTTCAATTGATGCCCTTAAATGTTGTTCCAACAGGCTCTTGTAAACATAGCGGTAAACAGTAGTTTCAATAAAAGCCAATCTGCGACCTCAGATGCAGCTATGGCTCCCCAAACCATAACATTACCTCCACCGTGCTTGACAGTAGGAATCAAATTTTTGGTCTCTAATGCCGTATTCTTTTTTCTCCATATTTTACTGCGACCATCACACCCGAACATGTTGTATTTCAACTCATCGGTAAAAAGGACTCGATTCCAAAAATCATTGCCCTTGTTGATATGGGCCTTGGCGAACTCTAGTCGCAGAAGTCGGTTTTTTGCGGATATTATGGTTTTTTTACGCGAAGTTTTGCTTTGAAACCCATTAAAATTTAATGCTCTCGAGATTGTTCTTGCATGGACATCCTTTTTCCTTACCGCAGCTACTTGTTTCGCCAAATCTGGAGCACTTATTTTTGGATTTTTGTTCACTTCTTTTCAAATTGAACTAATGTCTCTGCGTGAAAGCTTTTTCGGTCGGCCAGTTCGCGGCTTGTTTTCAATGGAACCACTGCTTTAAATTTTTTTGATAATGGTATAAACAGAACTTCGTTTTAGTTTCAGTTATTTCGCAATTTCCGAGCACTTTTTTATACTGGACGATCAAATTTCGGACATCACTATAAATTTCTTTTCGCGATGACATTTTGCGCTCCTTACAGTTCGAAACTAGCGATAAACCTATAGTAGAGTTGCAGCCGCACATGTACTGAATGGCAGTAAGATCAAATAAACCAATTTCGAAGAAATACAGTTAGGTTTAGTTGGAAATTTTTGGTGTATAAGTCAGCAAGCACTGACTGCCGTAGACTTTTGTCCATTCAATTTTTTACGTTTTTATGGATTTCTCTTTAAATTTGTTATGAAAAGTTTCTGTTTTCGTTTTTTTTATAAATATATTTACGTTACTGAAAAAATGTGCATCAACGGATTTTTGATTAAAACTTCCAATTAACCAAAACCTCAATATAAGGTGCTGCCATAGACTTTTGTCCGCCACTGTATGTAGTGAACGTTTGGAAATGAATTACGAGGGTAAGGTGAAAAGTTCTCGGCTCGGCCAGAAACACCGTTACAATCAGCAAACATTTATATTTCCTGCCTGGGTGCACGTGCAATTAGTTCGTATGACAAGTTTCAACTTGTTCTCACAAGTAGCTTGTTTACACGAATTTTCGCAGTAGACGTCTTACGTGTTTTTCGGTAAAATGGAGAAACTTGAATATCGTGTGGTCATAAAATTCTTCGTTTTGGATGAATTAACCCCTAAGGAAATTCATCCAAATTTAACAAAAGTTTACGCGGACTCCGCTCCTTCGATGTCAACTGCTAAATGAAACCGGAATATAGAGGGCTACGCCCGCAATCCGAGGGTTTTGTAGCAAGCGCTTATTTTGGTATATAAATATCGGCTCCTTGCTCTTCTTGATATCACTCAGATGGATAGAAAAAACGTAATTAAAATGTCTTACCCACTTACATTTTATTTTTTTACGAACGTGTTTAAGGCGTGCAAGGGTGTGCTAACTGTAACTATACAAATAAACTATTATTGACCTATTCTGAGAAGATATACAAATTCCACTATTTTCCATTTTATATGTTTTTCGAAACCCACTTCCTGTAAGTTTTCATAATTCTAAGTATAACGGTCTCAAAATGCAGGCAAGGGGGGGTCAAATTACGAACTAATATTTTCTCCTCCCCCACAGTTCCCCTTTCTATAAATTTCGAGAAAATGCGAAAAAATGGAATGTACTCATCATTACCTTTCTCACGACACCTCATTTGCTTATATCAGTCGATAACAAAATTTGACCTTAATTTCGCCTCTATGTGGACAACCCCTTCCACCCGGTAAAGTTGGCCAATTAAGAAGCAGCGCCCCCAACCAATCTTTACCCTTTAAAAAATGATTAATTAAATAACTGCAATTCGCACTACGAAAAACAAGATGAAAGTATAGTAGTACTCACACCTATGAGGCCCGCAGGTGTATTTTTTGTGTGGATAGTGTCAAAATGCCGAACTTTAAATGAATGTACTATTATTAAATATTATGTGATTTTAATGAAACTTAAAGATATTATTGCCTATGATGTTGGTTATCATTGACCATCAATATTTTTGACCTCGGGTACGCGTAAGGGGTGCAGGGTTGTGCTAACTGAAACTATAGAAATGTACTATTATTAACCTTTTCTGATGAAAAATTCTAGAAATCTAGGTTTTCTACACTAGTAAAATGGCGCTTTTCTGTAAATTTTCATATTTCTAAGTATAACGGTCTCGAAATGCAAGGGGGGGGGGACAAACTCGGATGACAAATTTTCCCCTCTCCTTCTTTTCCCGTTTCTTCAAATTTGAAAAAAATTTCAGAAATGAAATGTGCTCGACGGTACCTTTCTTATGATACCCCACTTGCCTGTACTAAACGAAAAAAAAATTTCGACCTTCATTTCCCCTCTATGGGGACCTCCCCTTAAAGTTGACCTATTACAACGATTCGCTTTCTCCGGCGAATTATAGTAATTCTACACATTCCTACCAAATTTCATGTATGTAGCTTCAGCCGTTCCTGAGATATTCCATGGACAGACGGACAGACAGACATTTGACCGATTTCATAAGGGTTTTGTTTTACTACAAAACCCTAAAAATGGGCAGTTGAATTTAAACGTGATCGCACGTCCCTCGATGACGACCCATGTGAAGGACGGCCAAAAACCGCAACCACACCCGAAACCATCGAAAAGGTGAATGATATCGTGTTGGGCGATAGGCGAATGAAAGTGAGTGATATTGCTGAGGCTGTGGGTATATCGGAAGAAAGGGTGAGAAACATCTTGCACAAAGAATTAGAGATGCGAAACCGCTGCGCAAGATGGGTGCCGCATTTACTGAATGCCGATCAAAAGCAAATGCGCAAAATATTTTCACAGCAACCTGTGCACCCATTCAATCGGGATCCGACCGATTTTTTGCGGCGATTTGTCACCATGGATGAGACTTGTGTCCACCGCTACATGCCAGAAACGAAACAGCAGTCGAAGCAGTGAATGGAAGCCGGCGGTTCAGCGCCAAAGAAAGCGAAGTCGATCGCATCTGCCGGAAAGGTCATGATGGTCAGCGTGTTTTGGGATACGAAAGGAATCCTGTTAATTGATTACCTTGAAAAAGGCCAACTGGATGCCAAAATTCGCGAGAAGACGCCTAGCTTGAAAAAGAAAAAAATATCTTTCATCAGGACAACGCACCTGTACACAAATGTGCGTTGGCGATGGGAAAACTGCGGGATTAGGGGTACGATTTGCTCGACCATCCCCCCTATTCTCCTGATTTGGCACCCTCAGACTTCCATCTGTTCCCAAACTTGAAAAAATGTCTTTCTGGGAAATGCTAAGCATCCAATGAAGAAGTTGAGGGGGCCGTAGATGGATATTTTCACAGCCTTCCAGACTCTCACTTCTGGGAAGGATACTGATGTTGCAGAAAAGCTCGACCAAGTGTGTTGAGAATATGTAGAAAAATAAAATCATTTTTTAACTGAAAATCACAGTCTTTCATTGTCAGGCCAAAAACTTCTTACCTTCCCTCCTGTTTTGAAAAACTATCCTGCTTGCCGCTGATATCCTTCAAAGTTATTTCAAATTTTTAAAATAGTAGCAATTAAATTGCCGACAGCAGCTAATAGGAACAGAGTTATATTCTCTTCCAAAATGTTCAGCAGTTCTAATTTTTTGATATGTTATATAGGCCAGTCCCGTAGTTCAGAATCCAAGCTTTTGACCTCCCACCCCTTGTGCATTCCCTGCGGCACCCCAAAAAACCGACAAATTTCCGGTCATTTTTCACTTTATTGCGCATATTTTTTAATTATGTATCTTAGAAAAAACATTTTATCACAAAGTTTACATTTACAATAACTTTGGTGTACTAGATAGATAGATATAAAAATACGAGCTACTTTCCCAGCAGCAAGGCACAGCGACCATAAAGATCTATTGTGCCGTAGCTCATTAATCCAAAAGACCGTCCACCCTTCTAATAAAGGGCAGTAAGTCTTTAGCAGGAATCAACCTGAATTCTGCAGTGCTGATAGTAGCCTGCCCGAGGAGTGACATCCTAAAACGCGCGATGGCGGGACATTCGCACAAGATGTGCTTGGTCGTTTCCACGTCTTCCAGACAAAGACGGCATTCAGTCTCGGTTGACAGACCCATCTTGTTCAGGTGATATCTGACCAGGTGATGGCCAGATAAGTACCCCACTAGGAGTCTTAGGTGGGTTCTACTCATTTGAGTAGTACCCTTGTGACTGAAGGGCATTATCAGCTCTTTTGATTGACGAAGCCCTGGAAGGTTATTCCAGTACTGTTGACGCAATCGTGCAAACCAATCTGTGATCCGCAGTTTGGCCGAGGCCAGTCCAAAGCCACAGTAAGGCTCAGGTCCATGAAAACGACTGGATGATCCTTGTCTAGCAAGTTCATCCGCAGCGTCGTTCCCCTCAATGCCCTGGTGGCCTGGCACCCAACACAAGAAGACTCGGTTTTTGGTTGCCAACAGTTGAAGGAGATTGTAACACTCCTTCACCAGTTTTGAAGAGACCTTAAATGAGGAGAGCGCTTTTATAGCTGCTTGCCTGTCTGAGTAGATAGCAATGTGAGCGCCGCGAAGTCCAGTTTCCAAGATTACCCTGGCGCAGACCTCAATGGCGTGGATCTCAGCTTGAAAAACGCTGGGCGAGACTCCCATTGCGATCGAAATCCTGGTGTTGGGTCCAAAGACACCTGCACCAACACCCTGTTCCGTTTTAGACCCAACGGTGAACCACTTGATACATCTAGGGTCTGGACAGGGTGTGCCATTTACCCATTCAGAGCGGTTAGGGATGAGGGCTGAATATTTTCTGCCGAAGCAAACCTCCGTGATCATGAAATCTGATCTCAAGCAGATCTGCACATCAGGAATTTGATTCAGAATGCTCATGTGACCGCTTTCTTCACTACGCACGTCGGAAGTTAAACGAAGTCTGAGAGCATTTAGAGCTGCAGATTCTTGAATGAATATATGCAACGGAGTAAGTCAAAGTAAGTCATTGGTGTACTAAGTTCTTCCGTAAAACTATTATCTTAAGAGTTATGCGCCATTAAAGTTGAACATTTTCCGTAAAAAAACTATACTTTTTGATAGTTTTGTTCGATTATCCCGAAAACGATACGTTTTCGTAGATAAAGTTATCTTGATTAGTGATTTATAATTGATTATGGTATAGTGTCAATAAAGCAATAATTGAGAAAACTTATCTTTTTGTACGCTTATTTTTGTATGGTCTTGAAGACACAGCTAGTTCCTCGTCGACTTCTTCAATAAACTGTTCAGTCGGATCGTCTTCATCATAATCATAAATTACTACGAGTATGTCAGCCTTGTTGTTACAGCTTTGTCCACAACAGTTTTAACAAATTACGGAGCACTTTAAACCGAGTAGTCCGGATGGCGTAACGGTAAGCATGTTCTCCTTCTACGCACTGGGCTCCGGTTCGATTCTACTGAATGCAGTACTCGTAGTTATTGATAAAAAGGGGATTTACGTGTCTGCCTATGAGCATACTCAGCTGCTAGATGAGTACCCAACTATGAGCTAAATAACATGGTTGAGCGTGTTGCTGATCACACACCTCTTTAGAAGAGGTGAGGAAATGAGATAAAGCTAACTCATCTCGAGGCCATGGTTCAGATTGGACTGTCGCGCCAGTTATTTATTTTATTTTTTATTTATTTAGGGCGCTCTTCTACAAATACAGGCCTTAGTGCAGCCTTTCTTGCATTAACAGAAAATATATGTCAGGACTGATTGAGGAGCTGGATCTCTGGTGGTTTCAATAGCAAGCACATTTTCAGATACTGAGTACTTGTTAAATGCTGTGGAAAACAAAACTGTCAGGAAAATCATCTGTTTCAGATTTTCGGAGGTAAATGGGGAGATCCTCATCATCATCGTGGCGCGACAGCCCTAAGTCGGGCCATGGACGCCTGGATCGTTGTCCTCCAATTATCTTGGTCAGGTGACCCCGTCCTAAAATTTTGGAAGCCCAGTAGTTGATCGGAGTCCGCATATACTGAGCTCTCCCAGCGAGCCCTCGGTCGTGTTCGCAGACTCGCTCCGTCGACTCGTTCTGCGTTCATTACTCTCTTTAGCATGCGATCATCGTCCATTCGTTGTACATGCCCTGCCCATTGAAGTCGTTGCAGTTTCACGAATTTCGAAACTTCCAGCTCATCGTACAGTTCATACATACAGGACACACCATCCATCTCGATCACAAACAGCCCCGAAAATTCGCCGTAGAACCTTACGTTCAAATGTGTCTAGCATGTTTCCGGAGGCTTGAGTTAGGGTCCATGCTACGCAGCCATAGCATAGCACTGATCGTATAATGGTTTTGCACACGCGGAGCTTCGTGTTTTTGTGCACATGCTTCGATTTCATTATGGGGAGAACCGAGGAAAAAGTCTTATTAGCCAATTGTATCCGTCACTTGATTTCGTCAGTTTCGTGGGCGTCCCTTGACAAAATGCAACCCAGGTATATGAAGTCGTTCACGAACTTGATGTTGAGGTCCCCCACATTGATGCTCGGTTGTGCAGGTGTCCTTGTCCTCGATTGAATCGTTATTTTAGTTTGACCCTTGTTGATTCGTAGTCCAACTTCTTTTGCAGCGGTATCGAGCGCATGATGTTGATGTCGTCGGCGTACGCTGCTAATTGTGTCGACTTGATGAGTAGTAGTAGTAGTCTGGCTGTTGTCCATATTCACAGCCCGAATAGCGTATTCCAGTGCTAGGTTGAAGAGCGCCGGTGCTAATCCATCGCCCTGTTTCAGACCAGTGCGCGTTTCAAATTGATCAGTAAGTCTATTATAGATCCTGACCTGTGAGACGGAGTTGGTCATCGTCATCTTTGCCAGTTGTACTAATTTGGGCGGTATACCAATTTGCAGCATGATGTTGTACAGTACTCCACGATCGATAGTGTCGTATGCCTGCCTGAAGTCGACAAAGAATTGGTAAACGTCTACGTTATATTCCCAGCACTTCGGGAGTATCAGTTTGACCGGAAAGAGTTGGTCGGTTGTGGAGCGACCAGATCTGAAACCGCTTTGATATTCGCCAATGATTCGCTCTGCGCACGGTTTTAGCCTGTTTTTCAGAATTTTCGGCAAACTTTTATAGGACGTACAAACTAGTGATATGCCTCTGTAATTCTCACACCGCAGTTTATCTCCCGTCTTGGGAATTGGACAGATGATGCTTCTGCGCCAATCGTCTGGGATCACCTCGTCCTCCCATACTCGCAGGAGTAATTGATATGTTGCTGATGTTGTGCAGCATATGATATATTCTTTCCTCAAGGGCGGTAGTATACGCCATAGCCGTAGCATCGCTCAGAAGCTTATCAACCGCAAAGATTTTGGGAGGGCTGATTCTCGACTGGTGCACTGAGGAAATTCTATTTCTGTAGGTCGCCTTCTCCAAATGATGATCTCAGTCGCAGTTTGCTCCTCGACAAGAACGGACGTCCTTGACAATAGACGCCCATCTCCTGCAAATGAGGACGCGCTTAATTTGGTTGATGGTATGTGCGTCTGGAGATTTCCAGGTCTGCTTGTGAATTCGTCGATGCGGGAAACACGTAGAGCTTACGACTAGATACCTGCTGCAGGGAAAGTCGATAAGTCGTTGGCCGTTGTCGTTACATTTTTCGTGGTGACTGTGGCCTCCAGTGGTCCCCCGGTGCCAATTTTCATTTCCGACTTTTGCATTAAAGTCTCCAGCATTTTGACGTAATTTGTTCAAAGTGAGTCGAAGAGAGTCTCAAGGCGGGCGTAGAACTCGTTTTTTACTGCGTCTTCTTTAACTTCATTGGGGGCGTGCACATTGGTCAGTCAGAGACTGAAGAATCGAGACTGGAGTGCAGTAATGCTCAGTTTGTACTTTTCGACCTGTTGAAGGAGGTCCTTCCTGGCCCCCGGTTTGTTTAGGGAGCGTACATTCCAGGATCCGAAAGAATAATCCTTTAGTCGTTTGTGTGGTTCTCGTTGTTGATCCGTCCAGTCTGAGGTTTTTGTTTCAATTTTCTGGACGTGGAGTGGTTTTTACAAGGACGAGTTGTCAGCACATCGCTTAACCCCATTCAATGGATGGCCTCGGAAAGTAGCTGCTTCAGATGGTTTAATAAACGTACTGCAGTTCACACAACTATGCGGCAGGTCCAACTACGCAAGTCATTCCATCCTACTAAACCTGAGACGCTTAGGTGTTGCTCAGCCATTCAGGCTACAACTATCTGCCTTTTTCCAAACTGTCGTATCGCTAAGACTTCGCCGTCAGCGGTTTGACACACAGCCGTTACCAGGGGTCGCCCACGTGGAGGACTATGAAAAAGGTTTTTTTCCCCTGAAAATAAAGCAGTTTGATTGAAAGCGTGTAAAAATGAGACCCAGGAGAATGGCAGCTTCTACAGTTTTGTATTTACTGTTAAGTGAAAAAAGAAAAAAAGGTCAAAAGTGGGTGGAAAAAAGAGAACATTCCGGAATTTATCACCAATTATTGAGGGAATTAGAAGCTGACGATTCAGGAGCTTTTCATAAGTTTTTGCGTATGTCGCTTGTAATGAACCACCTGAAACGAACCATATTATGGTCTGGTAGTGCTGCTCCCACCAGTAGATCGAAGCAGCACCTGATGAGTAGTGATCTGTTGGTGGTACGAAACCAGAGTTAGAGAATCCCATTACACCCGGACCCAGGTGCGACCGTGTGGGCGTCTGATCCGTCCGTCAACCATTCCATCCTTATCGACTATTTTTTTTCATTCCCCATTTTTAGCTCCCCTGTTTGTGTTGTCTTCCCCAGGCCTATAAATTTTTGTTAATACGTAAGGGACAGGAGCAACAAGCAGCGAAAACCCCGCCCGCATCTCCCGAACTGAGCTACAGCAAGCATAGGCCGTTGCTTAGCTCGTTGAGGGGCCTTTTTCTTCGCCAGATGGCACGGCCCGACCTTCACGGTAATAAGGGCGGTTCATTAAGTACCCGTGTTTGAAGACAGAGGACGTTCCTGAGTGAAGTTAGTGTTATCATCGTGTACTGATATCTATTAGACGACGCTAATACAAATTTCAGACTGATTGATAGGTTATTTTCGATTTGGCAGCCATCCGTGTTTCGTGATTTTCGCTAAGATGGAAAAAGAGCAGTATCGTTCGGTAATTCGCTTTTTGTTTTTGGATGGGAAAAAATGCGAGGAAATAAAAGCAAAGTTGGATGCTGTTTATGGGGACACGTCGCCATCTATGACCACAGTTAGATATTGGTTCAACGAATTTAAACGTGGGCGAACATCCGTTTTTGATGAGGAGCGACCAGGACGCCCGGCAGACGTGGTTGCCGAGGAAATCATTGAAAAAGTCCACGACATGATTCTCGCTGATCGACGAACGAAAGTGCGCGAAGTAGCAGAGGCCGTAGGTGTGTCGACCGGAACGGCAATTAATATTTTACATGATAAGTTGGCGATGAAAAAAATGTCGGCTCGATGGGTGCCGCGATTGCTCACGCTGGAGAACAAGCGGATACGGCTGTTAACTTCGAAGCAGTGTTTGGGGCAATTTAAGCGAGATCCGAAGGAATTTTTGCGTCGAGTTGTCACCGTTGATGAAACCTGGATTCATCATTACATACCAGAAACTAAGCAACAATCAAAACAATGAATTTCTCCCGGTGAATTTGCACCCAAGAAGGCGGAGACGGTCTAATCGGCAGGTAAGGTCATACCGACGATTTTTTGGGACGCGAAGGGAGTCATCCTCATGGATTTTTTAGAAAAAGGAAGAACGATCACTGGACAATACTACAGTGAGTTATTGGACCGCTTCGACAAAAAATTTAAGGAGACACGGCCGCATTTGGCGAGAAAAAGGTGTTGTTTCATCACGCTAACGCACCAGCGCTTTCATCTGGTGTTGTCGCCGCCAAACTGCATGAATTGCGTTATGAATCGCTGCCGCACCCCCCGTATTCGCCCGATCTGGCTCCCTGCGACTTTTTCTTGTTCCCTAACCTGAAGAAATGGCTCGCGGGAAAAAAATTTAGCTCAAACGAGGAAGTCATCGCCGAGACAGAGGTGTATTTTGGAGAGTTCGACAAATCCTATTTTTTGGAGGGGTTAAAAAAATGGCCGGAACGTTGGGAGAAGTGTATCCTTCTAAAAGGGGACTACGTTGAGAAATAAAAACATTTTTTTGAAAAAATTGTGTCTTCATTTCTAACACGGGTACTTATTGAAACGCCCTCGTATGTTACCTTAACCGTCCGTTACACGCTTTCGGGTTTTAATTTATTACTTGAAAAAGTAACTCCATCAATTCAAAAACATGATACAAACATGCGAAAATCCATTGTTACTGGAGAACGATTGGCCTTAACTTTAGCATTTCTGGCCACAGGTAAATTACATACTTTCACATGGAATTTTGTTTTATTGCTGTAGCCACGAAAAATTCAGTCCACAATTTGAACAATTTACTTATCGATTCCTATATAGCGGACTTGATACGTCCCATAAATCCGTTCGCGCTTCAACTAACGAAATTAATTTCAATGTTTGGTCCTTGGCCCAGACATATTGGCTGCTTACAGTTCGATGCATTTTTAACCTCCAATAAAGCACAATGACACAGCTCTGCTATCACCGTTCATTAACATACGAATGAGGATCTTAAAACGGTAGAGCTCTACCAACTTATTCAACTTTATGTATAATAAATAATAAATAACTGGCGCAACAGTCCAATTTGAACCACGGCCTCGAGATGAGTTAGCATCATCTCATTTTCTAGATCGTGACGGTTTTTTGTGCAGAGGTATGTGATCAGCAACACGCTCAACCGAGTTATTTACCCCATAATGGGTACTCATTTAACAGCTGAGTGGGCTCATAGTCCGACACGTAAATCCCCGGAATCGAACCGGGGCCCAGTGCGTTGAAGGCGAACGTGCTAACCGTTGCGCCATCCGGACTAACTTTATGTATAAGTTGTAGAGCAACTGTAGAGATGAAAATTCCTCTACGAAGGGTGGTTACACGGTAGAGAAATCTCTACAAAACTGTGTCTACGGAATATAGCGAAGAGCTCTACACTTCAGCTCTACGTGGTGTTTACACGTCTCTACCGAGAGTTTTCTCTACACTCTACCACTTTTTCTCTACCGTTAAAATGTAGCTGTAGAGATAGCGTAGGGCTCTACGTTGCAGCTCAACGCGGTGTTTCCACGTCTGTACATGCATCTGCCGAAAGTTTTCTCCACACTCTACCATTTTGTCTCTAGTGTCTAAACGTAGCTGCATAGATAGCGCAGAGCTCTACGCGGTGTTTCCGGCAGTTTTCTCTAAACTCTATCATTTTTTCTCTTTTCTAAACGTAGCTTAACAGCTTATACATATTAGAATCTAATTGGAATAAAAACATCGTTTATTAGCTGACTACACACACACGCTTCCACTGTCTATCTTCAATCACAACGACAATTATTATTATCGAAGATTACCTCGGGGATCTACAGCACTCATCTCCTCATAAATATAGCCGATCTTGAAGAATCGACATCGTAAGGAGATTAACGATTTAGCGCAATCGTACTGAGCGAAACGAGATCGAGTTGAACAAGATGCAATGCTGCATTAATTAATACTTTGTCACTTTTCCGACGACACTAATGATGATTAAATGTAATTTTGATGGATTAGTTGGTGAGATGCGATGCGCCCAGAAACGGTTAACGATCGAAAATAAATCGACACTGCCTGGCATCTTCCACGGCAGACTATACGAAAAACACTTAAAAGTGCGTCTTTCTCGAGACTTTTAAGGCATTCCGCGATTTGCTAATGAGATACTTTGTCCGCCAAGATACTGTTAGACAATGATTTGCAAAAATATTTATGGCTGTACTCGTATCTTATGAGCGGTTTTTGTGGAATTCACATATCTGTTGACCGCAAATATCACACGCCGGGGTCGACAGGTTCTCTACCGGAGTGGATACAGTTTTATTTACGTTTTACCTTTCGATTCATAGTACATCGACAAGATGGATGGACCATGTTCATCAGCACAAGAAGTATCTGTACCGTGTGTAGCTAAGTTTTTGTTTGCTTTTCACTTTCATCTCTCCTACATATCAACTTATTCTAATTCATGAGTGTTTCTTCACGAATATTGGTTGCTTGATGTCATGTTGTATAGTACTTGTTGTCATAGTTACTTCATAGCAATCAAGGTCTTGTTGAATTCCTCCTCCTCTTTTGTGTTGTCCACTTTGCACACCGGTCACCGGATCGGATTCAAGTGTGTAGTTTAGATTCATCCATATTTGTTTGTGATTAAGAGACCACCCAACCAGGCAGGTTTTAAATCAAACTCTCCTCAATAAAAAGCAGACTGTAGTAGATACACAGTTCGGATAGATACAGCAGGGTTACGTTCTTTTTTATAGTATACTCGTATTCTATTAAGTGGGCAAATAAAAAAGCGTTGATTGAATGTTCTTATGGGTGTTCTTCACGGCAATGCAAATTGAAGAGTAGAAAACACGGCGAAAAGACGAGCGCCTCAAATATGGACATATGAATACGAGTATGTAAGTTTGTAAGATACTCGTATGTAACCTACAAAATAGACCAATGTGTCATAGTTTTTATACCAAAGATATTTCAAAAGATATGAGAAACGTTTTTTTTACGTTCACGTATCGTTTGAAGTATGTTTTTGAAGGAGAAGTAGCTACTGTCTGCTTTCATGTTTTCAGTTTGATATGGATGGAAGGGGCCTTGGGAAGGAGCGTTTTTTATCTAACCTTCATAGAAATGTGCTATTGGGAAAGTAGCACTCCTGACATGAAACATTTTTGCAAAAATATTCAAGGTATGTTTGTATTTAAGGTTTGCACACTATCGGCAATGGTTTAGTGCTTATACTCATGTTGTATGCATACCTTGGATTTCCAACGAGTGGAGCTTTTATTTCGAGATTGCAAGTATCATCAGAAAGACAAACGCTCTTAATGACTATCAGAGGCGCCAGAGTATGCGATCGCTGCTATCTGTTTTTTTAGGGTAAAGGTGTGTTTTGCTAGGCGTGCGATCGTCGATATGGTTTGCGATTAGCGATCAACTTATAGAGCACGAAGCACTATTTGTGTGTATCGTTTCAACGTCGCCTGCGATCGACGTAAGAGTGGTGCCAAAACGCACCTTAACACATTTGCATGTACGAGATAAGTATTTTACCAGTACCGATACCATGAATATACCATTAATATACATAAAAACGTAATTTAATTTTTAAATTTTCCACTAATTAATATTTAAATTATAATTTTATATTTTACTTTCGAATTTAGTTTTCAAATTTTCCAGTAAATTGAATTTGAATAATAATTTTATATTTTACTTATGTTTATGTTTTGGAAACAATGTCCTCTGAATTTCAAGTGGTAGCAGCAACTGACTGTTAGGACGATCTCACATCTACTACTCGTACAACTCGTCCACACATATCGCGGCGAACGACATTAAGTTTTTTCTTTAGTAGCCCTGTTATTGTGCGTCGGAAATGTTGAGAACACTTTTCGTTGAGGTATCCAAAATCGAACAAAAAGCAAAATTTGGAGACCGCACCAGACATCGTACGTCGCAAATCTTCGATTGCATGAATCCTGGAAAATATTCAACTTCTCAAGTGAAGGTATAATACCTTCACGCAAAGTGTGATTTGGAAATTTGGCACTTTGAAACTAGTAGTAAAACTTGATCCAATTTCACTGTTCCCTATGATGGGCAGGGGCGTGCTGGGTTCTAAATTTTCACCGGGATTTGTATAATAAGTGTGCTCCCTCCCCCCAATTTTTTTTTTTGTTTGTCGAAAATCTTTTGACCCATTATCTATGTAAATAATGAAAACAGGGCAATGCTATGGATTAATGAAGTCTTATTACATTTATTCAAACAAAATTGACATACAAAGTGAGCCGTATTATTATGTGAACGTAAAAGCTTATTGTATTCCGAACTGCTTTCACAAAGTTTTTCTATTATAGCAAATTCGTCAATACTTTGTAACATGTCATTTACATATACAACAAGCTAGCCTTCGGCTTCGCGTGAAGGGTATCATACCTTCGTTATGACGTATGGTGCATTTGCCACTTTGAAATTAGTAGTAAAACTTGTTCCGATATCATTGTTCCTATGAGAGGTGTATGAAATAGTAGACCGATTCCAACCAAATTTAGGAACATGGTTTGGCAGTATGATTGAATAATATGAAATTTGGTAAAGATATCTTCAGAAATAAAAAAGTTTTTCTAACAAAAAGCTGCTTTTGGAACGATCGTTCCTATACAGCTATATGATGGAGCATTCCAATTTCAACCAAATTCGGGAATATGATTTGACTAAAATTACTATTGACTAGTGTCAAATTTGGAAAAGATATCTTTAGAAATAAAAAAGTTTTTATCACAAAGACGGATTTTTGGACCGGTCGTTCCTATGGCAGCTATATGACGTAGTGGTCGGATTCCGTTGGTTCCGATATATATACAGCGTGCAATAGAAAGAAGGCTTTGTACAAAATTTCAGCTCGATGGCTTTAAAACTGAGGGACTAGTTTGAATAGAAACAGACAGACAGACGGACAAAGCTTAATCGACTCGTCTCATCATACTGACCAAGAATATACATATATAGTTTGTATGGTCGGAGAAGCTTCCTTCTGTGCGTTGCAAACTTCATGACAAAGTTAATATACCCTATCACATCCGTGAAGGGTATAAAAACGTTCATACGAGTACTGTTTTTTTACGTTGCACGCTAAGTTCCTCTCCTCGTAGATGAACCAAAGATTAGACATTACAAAGAAACCGCACTTCATGCAAATTAACGCAAGGGCCTAGCAATTGCATATTTGTTGGTTCTCATATGCGTACACAAAGGGGTAATGCCAACTAACCCAGCAAACAATTTCTATCTTCCGCGATAAGAATGCGATTCGCCTTGGAAGATAAATTTATCAACGGGGATATCCTTATCTTATCGCGGGAGTAACCGCCTTCGGGAAAAAATAGTAACCGAAAGCGAAACCTCCAGGAGAAACTTTGGCGAAACTAGTCGGCAACAAGAAAGCGAATCCCGACGGAGATAAATGAAGGAACTGACAAAATGTCGCGTAAAAGAAATTTTCGCGATGTGAGTCAACTAAAACAAAATTATTATCGCTTTTTTTAATTAGATTAATCTTCATCCTTTATTTTATCTTACATATTCTTTGATGCTCAATATTTCATCCTTTTTGACAACTGATATTTGTAGGATTCGAACCAGGTTCCCATGTTTGCAAGTACATGGTGTTAACCCTTGCGCTAGAATACAAAAAATGAGAATGACACCATCGTCGTTTTGTATTTATTGTACGTAGATTGCCTTTTATATTTCGGAATTGGACAACCCTAGTGTTGCAATCTGGCAACTGACAGCTCTATCGTAAAGTTTGACATTTTTGAGGTTATACGTACTCAGAACGTTTTGACATACGAGCGCTATTTGTGTTTTTTACAGTAACTTAAAAGATTAATCTCGGCCAAATAATGGAATTCAATCGTGAACATTTTCGTGCGATTATTTTTTACAACTTTCGACGTGGATTAACTCAGCAACAGTGCATGGATGAACTGAATTCAATTTTTGGCGATGAAGCTCCATCGAGGAACAGTGTTTATCGATGGTATCTTGAATTCAATCGAGGTCGTAGTTCACTCCAAGGCGAATTTCGTGAAGGTCGTCCAAAAGGTGAAGGTCGTCCGGAAACCATTGATGCTGTGCGCGAACTGATATTGCAAGATCGTCATGTGACCTATCGTGAGATTGAGACAACCATAGGCATTAGTGGGACCAGCATACATTCAATATTGCATGAACATTTGACTGTCAAAAAAATTTGTTCGCGTTGGATCCCACACAATTTCTCAATCGCTCAAAAAAAGGCTCGTGTCGATTGGTCGAAAGAAATGCTCAAAAAATACGATCGCGGTGCTTCGAAACACGTCTATGACATCGTGACAGGTGATGAATCGTGGATTTACGCGTATGAGCCCAAAAGTAAACAGCAGTCGACTGTATGGGCGTTTCAAGATGAGCCAAACCCAACAAAAGTTGTTCGCGCACGAAGCACTTCCAAGCAAATGGTCGCCTGCTTTTTCGGAAAAACTGGACATGTCGCAACCGTACCACTAGAACAACGCAGAACAGTCAATTCTGAGTGGTACACAACCATTTGTTTGCCAGTTGTCTTCCAAGAAATCAGGAAAACCAACCGCCGAAGACGGATCACTCTTCACCACGAAAATGCGAGCTCTCACACATCAGCTCAAACAACTGCATTTTTTAGCACTCAAAACATAGATTTGATGGGTCATCCGCCGTATAGTCCTGACTTGGCACCGAATGACTTCTTTTTATTCCCGTACGTAAAAAACAAACTGAGAGGTCAACGTTTTTCAACACCTGAAGAAGCGGTTGCTGCGTTCAGAATGCATGTTTTTGGAGACACCTCAATCAGAGTGGCAAAAGTACTTTGACAATTGGTTCAAACGCATGCAAAAGTGTATAGATCTTCATGGGGAATATTTTGAAAAACAATAAAGCGATTTTCAATGATTAATATTTGTTTTTGTTCTCTAATCCCGAAATATAAAAGGCAACCCTCGTAAATTGGCGAAATATCATCTTTGCGATTGATTGGCGAATAGAAATCGCATCGCGATTCTTTCGCCTAACTGATATCCCCTAACTATTGAAAAAGCGACAAATAATATACTATTTGCTGGAGTCAAGAGGAACACTAACGCCCGTTTCACATTGTCCGACTAAAACCGGATCGGCGATTTTTTTCAGAAGATTTATATTCTTCTTCTTCTTCAAATCCTCTAAAAAAAATCGCCGGTCCGGTTTCCCCGGACTGGCTAAATTTCATTCGGCTGGAAAGCAGAAGAAATTTTTAGTGGAATAAAGAATAGCATAGCGTCCTTCACATTGTTCCGGTCCAACTAAAAACCGAGAACTCTCCGGATTGCAGCCGGACATTTCGACTATTCTTCCGGCGGCTGGATAGCGACCGGGAGAACAGTCGTGTGTTTAGATAAGCACCATCAAATTGTCTGGTTGTAAACCAGGCGATTAATCGTCATTTGCAGTAGAATAGTCGTGTTTTTATGAGTAGAAAGTAGTAGTTTTACAAACATTCAACAAAAGATTGATTTGAACTGATCTGAAAAAAACATCACATAAACCCTTTAGCATAAATATTTTCGCTTTGTTCGATCCGGTTTTAGCCGGATAATGTGAAAACATCCATCTTCCGGTTTCCAGCCGGATGAAATTTAGCTGGTCCGGGGGAAACCGGATAGTGTGACAATCCACAATCCACATTATCCAGCTAAAACCGGACCGGCGACTTTTTTAGAGGAGTTTGGTTATGTTATGGAAAGCATACTAAGTTGGTGTGCAGAATGAAATCAAGTGTCACAAAAATTCCGTAGAAGTAATGTTATGCCGAAATACCGAAACGATTGATGGCTGGACAGAAGAGAAGCACGGTGTTTGGGAGTGCACAATGTGTTATACACTTGGCTCGTGGCTCGACGAGTCCCGCATAATGTGGTACGGGCATTACCTCAACCGTTTATATGTACGTATATAATAGACCTTCGAAAATCTTAAGCAGTTTATTTTTTGCGTATTTAAGAATTCTGAAAAATATGTTCTAAGAATTCGGGTCGAAGTCTAACTTATCTATCCAATAAAAACTACAAAGTATGTGTCACCAATATAACATTATGTTAAGTATAAAGAAAAGTATATTACTCGAAGTACATAGTTTCCACATTTTTATTGTGCTGGATTTGCAAAATAATCGCAAATGGCTTTTATTTTGCGATTTTATAAATTGATTTCTCACAATGTCTGTTCGAAAGTCAAGAAGATTTGACATATACGTATGCTTCAGCATAGGGAATTTGAGGATTGTATTTACAGTCATTTCCACAAGAGCGTATACTTTGTAACTTTTTAATGCACCATTTCTCAAAGAGTGGTGGGGGACTTTTAGTTACCTGCATTTTTCCTCTTTTTCGCATTGTATAAATTTGGTCATTCTAAGTTCAAGTAGGAGAGTGATAAGACGTCAAGTGAAATGAGTGCGATTTACAAAAAACGATTCGAAGCTGTGTTTTTAGTAAGTCATCCGAAAAGACCAAAAATGACACCTGCATCGGCCGGAAAGTACCTGAAAGTTTCGACACAGTTTGTGAATAAGTGGATAAAGCGTTTTAAAGAAAACCCGAAGAACTTCAAAAACCCAGGATAAGGCCATCATTGATATTTTTAAGAAAAATCCGTCCGTTACTACCTTAGTGCAAGCAAAGGAAATGTTATCGAAGAAGAATATTTACGTGTCCTTGAATACGATTCGGCGAAGATTACAAGAGGGAAACATCAAAACCAGGTATGCCTTGATGAAACCATTACTTACCGAAAACCAGAAGCGAAGACGTGTAGAGTGGGCTAAGGAAAACATCGATCGTGATTGGGACAACGTGTTCTTTACGGATGAATCAAGTTTTGCTGTAAATACGTTCAGGAGACGAGTGTGGTCACAAAAAGGAGAAGCTGTCGTGAACCGAACCGTTAAACACCCTGTGAAGGTCCATGTTTATGGATGCTTTTCTGCACGCGGTTTCGGAAAATTAATAACGTTTACCGGAATTCTTACTGCTGAAAGGATGATCATTTTGTACAAGAAAGGATTATTGAAGTCTGCTAGGATGCTATATGGCAACGACAACACCGATTGGTTTCTACAAGAAGATAACGATCCGAAACATAGAAGCCGGTTGTGTACACGCTGGAAAGAGGAATGGGATTAATGGGGATTAATGAAGCAGAAGCTTCAAGGAAAGCAAATAAAAGGAGCAGCACATTTAAGGCGAACGCTACAAAAAATTTGGAAGAACTTATCGACAGACTACGCGGAAAAATTGGCCGAAAGCTGTCACCGAAGATGCCAGTCAATAATCAATAGTGACGACGATTGGACCATGTATTAAATATAATTGCGAAAATGTATTTTGTATTTACTTTCAATAAAAAATAAAATTTCTTACTTGTAACATTTTGTTTTTATTTTGTGAGGCATACGGTCTTGTGGAAATGACTGTATTTTGCTCCACTGATGCTTCATCATCGCTTTCCGCAAGGTCTTCATGCTATCGTCGTAAACGTCGCATTTGTCGCAAAGTTGTAAACTTTTGTATCTTACTGTAGTAGTGGTGGAATTACGGAGAGGGAAGTGAGAAAAATTTCCCTTCCAAAGATCTTTAAAATATTTTTTTTTATTATAAAAAAAAAAAATTATAATTTTAGAAATGTGATGGACGCTCGTCTGCCGCGAAGTTAGCAACCGAATTCTTGTCTGCCTTTTTGCGTTAACACTTAAGGTAGTGTCCTGAATCGAATGACATTCGAATCAAGATTGTGCACATGAGGAAGGTGGAGTTATTTGCGATTTTGATTACGTATTCCAGGGTCATTTGTGAAAGCATTAAATAACTTCTAAATTAACTATTTTCACCATTTTGAGCGCGGCGGTCGCGATGTTAGAAACGGAATTTTGACTTGGATTTTTGTACTGATACTTAGTGGAGTGCCCCGAAAAAAATGATTTTCGGATCGAGATTGTATATTTGAGTAGGGGCGAGTTAGTGTCACCACACACTATCGAACTCGAACACGAATCTGGTACAAATGTCAGACACATCACATAAATGTGAAGAAAACTCGGTCCACTTGTACTAGGTTCGTGTTCGAGTTCGAATTCGACAGTGTATGGTGACACTTATGTAGGTTTTCATGTCGTAATCCACCTTTTTCACACAAATTTCAAAACTTTAAACTTGTCTGCCACGTTGTTAGTAACGGAATTTTCGTCTGCCTTTTTGGATTTAGATGTGTGACCCTGCCACACATCTAAATCCAAAAAGGCAACGAAATAATACAAAAATCAAGTATTTCCAAATGACTTTACTTGCCTCAAATTTTTACCACCTTTGACGTTGTCTGCCAACACTTTAGCAACACACTAATTGTCTGCCATCCTATTTTTCGTTATAAGTGGACCAGGAATTACAACCATGCAAAAGACCAGCAATTTACAAATGACTTGACTTGCCTCGAATTTTTACCACTTAAGCGACAAATTTTCTACCTGTTAGCAACAGGATCCGGTAGGCAGACAAACTTTTCCTTGTATATCTAATCAAGTACTATTCGATGATATCCATTAGAACCATTTGCAAATGACTCTGCCTTTTGGTCGTTACCTCTTAGATTATGATTAGATTTTGCCTCTGGCAGCCTTCTGGCAGCCTGAACCAGCCAAATTTCCACGATTTCACACGATCCGAAATTCCTCAAGGCCAGGCCTGATCAATTTTTCCGGAGAGGAATTCTGGATCATTTATAGCGGCCTTAGACATCATTATTTGAATCGGTAACTGCTAGGGTGAAAACCATTATTTGGTTAGTGTAATGAACCATATTCTGGTCTGGTTGTACTGCTTCCACCGGCAGATCGAAGGTAACACCTGATGAGTAGTGATCTATCGGTGGCATGAAACCAGATGCCGAAGGTTCCATTACACCTGTACCCCGATGCGAGCGCGAGGGCATCTGATTCGGTCGCCAACCATTTTATCCTTTTGGCCCCATTTTTAGGGTTTCGTAGTAAAAACAAAACCCTTATAAAATCTGTCAAATGTGTCTGTCCATCTGTCTATTGAATATCTCACGAACGACTGAAGCTAGATAAATGAAATTTAGTGGGACTGTGTAAAATTATTATGATTCGCCGGAGAAAGCGATGCGCAGTGATAGGCTAACTTTAAGGGGAGGTTCCCATAGAGGGGAAGTGAAGGTCACAAAATTTGTTTCGTCCGGTAGAGGCAAGTGGGTTATCATGAGATAGGTACCAGCGAGTACATTTTGGCATTTTCATCAAATTTGAAAAAAATGGGGAAAAGAGGTAGAGGATATTTTCCCCTAGATCATAATTTGTTCCACCCGCCATGCATTTCGAAATATGAAAACTTACAGGAAGGTGGCTTTTAACTAGCATAGAAAACTAAAAATAATGGTACTCGTATTATTATATTTTCTAAAAATATTTTAATAATAGTATATTTCTGAAGTTACAGTTAGCACACCCCTGGATCCCTCAAACACAACCGAGCTCAAAAACACTGATGGCCAACGATAACCAACACCATGGGTAATAATATCTCCAAGTTTCGTAATAGTCAAGTAATATTTAATAATAGTAATTTCATTTAAAGTTAGACATTTTAATATCATAAATACAAAAAATGCACATAACCGGCCTTGTGTAGTACATACCAGTACTACGAGTACAACATACTTGAATATTGTTTATTGTTTTTCGTAGAGCGAATGGCAGTTAACCATTTCTGAAATGGTAAAGCTTGGTGGGGGAGGAGTGGGAGGGGAGGAAGGGGAGGTAGGCTAGTCGCCGATTCTACTTTCTATAATTATTCAAACAGTTAATTTTTAATATTTCATATGCAAGATTGCAATTTACAGTATCGTCTTAACATGAATTGTCGAGCATCTCCAAAAGTAGGACAGTTCATCTCCTATTGGCATGGAATACTACAAAACCCTCGGGTTGCGGGCGAAGCCCTCTACTTTCCGGTTTCATTTTTTATTATTCCCCATTGTTGCCTCCCCGATTTGTGTTCTTTTCTCCAGGAATATGCATTTGTTTTGATATAAAATACGTAAAGGACAGGGGCACCGAGCGGCGAAAACCGCGCCCACGTGTCCTGAACTGAGCTACAACAAGCATAGGACGCTGTTTAGCTCATTGGGCGGGCCTTTTTCTTCGCCAGATGGCATGGCCCTGACCTTCACGGTCATTATGCTACCTTAGGCTCCGTCCACACGGGCATCTTCGAATGCCCACCAAACCATCCATTACAATATGTTTAAGGATGTTGGACCAATTTTATGTTAGTTTAACTCAATTTTACGATTTGAATTTTATTTTGCACAATCTTGAATTCTTGGTGCACGATTTTCCACGTTTTCAAATTTTTATTGAACGTTTTTGAAGTTATTTCTGCACGAAAATCCGGTCTTTACATGACCTAACAGAAACGTTGCTGGCTCTCGGTAACAAGGGAGAAGATAGTCGTAGAACGAAAATGGAGGGAAAATATATCGTCAGTCGACACAGTTATTGAAAACTAATCCATCAATGCTAAATTAAGGGAATTAATAAACTCACCCGCCTTGATAACATACAATTACAACCAATAAAAACTAACTCTGACGATTTTTGCCTAAGAAAAATTACAAACATACGTAACACAGTAGTGTACTTGTTGATTGCGTCCGGGCGGATTCCCAGAGGAATAAAATAAATTCTGACAATAAAGGGACATAGAGTTTTAAGGTTTATTGAATTTTAATAAAATATAAGCCAACAGACAGTGTCAACCTATAATTACTTCCAGTCATTTCGTACTAATTAATTGATAACGAGTATTCCTGTTCCTAGAAAGATTTCAATTTTAGTAGGTACAGACTTAGTAACTTCGCAGGTTGTGAAATTTGTGCAAGTTCTACCAGATCAAATTTGTCTATTATCGCCAGTACTAAGAAATAGAGTGGAACGACCTCTTGAGTTGTTCAGTGTCAGATTTTCGGTATGAATATACGATATTTGATGGCTTGTCTCTTTAGGACTGCCTTCCTCATTGCCTGCATTCACGGGAGTGATACTTTACATCAGATTATCTTACGAGCAAAAGATCAATATGAATTGAAATCGATCGTTTTGATTTCCTCACATCAATCACAAGCTGCAAACCGGTTTTTAACGAACCTCCAACACAACATTTCTGTTCCAGTTGTTCACTATAGAGATTTACGGATTTCAGAATTCAGCCATAACCGAACGCAGCCCACGGAGACTTTGATGGACAATTTCGGGGATTGGTTACTGTACATAGTTTTCCTGGATGAATTCGAAACTCGACAAGCAGTTTTGGAAAACGCATTCCGTTTAATGGAAGGCCGACAATATTCGAAAGTGATATTCGAAATTAAAAAAAGTACAAGACAAATATTACAAGGATTATTTCACCGGTGCTTTGATTATGGTATGCTGAGAGTTGTCATCAGACTTCGGACATTTCCGTCAACCCTATTCACATATAGACCTTTCGATGGTTTCAAAATAGTTCAAATTGCTGAGAACTCAGAGCTATTCACCACCAAAGTACTGAATTTAAATAAACATAAACTCAAAACAATTCGTTCAGGCCATCCCCCATCAGCCGTGTGGCATAAAACAAAATCCGGTCTTTTTATTCCGAAAGGTTATACGGGACATCTAGTAGTAACATTCGCGGAAAAACGCAACGCATCTTTGGAGATTGCAGAGTTGACTGATGAAAAATCACCCCTGGAGGAGTTATCTGTGAATATAGTGAAAAAGCAAATAGATTTCACAATGTCTGCCGTTGCAGTGTTCGGTATTGGTATTGGAGAATATGCCTATCCTACGGCATACGAGAAATTCTGCATCGTCGTGCCGGCAGCGCAGACTATTCCAACATATCAAAATTTCACACTACCATTTCATACAGAAACCTGGCTGCTTCTCATTTTTGGACTTGGTTATTTCGCTTTCGTTATTTATATCGTCATCACTATTGTCGCGAATCGCAAGGACTTTTCCGGTGCCTTTCTGACGGCGTTGTGCATGTTAATGAACATTTCGGGAATCGGAGTGTTCTACAAAAACAATCCACGCGTAATTGTATTCTACGTGCCGCTTTTCATTTTTGGATTTATTATGACTAATCTGTATCTGGCATTCTTAACTACATTCCTTACTAGTCCTGCCTACGAGCGTCCAATTAGAACATGGAACGATATCGAAAGGGCGGGTCTTAAAATTGTTACAGAGAGAGTCGAACTTGAGCACGTACTAAAGATGGCACCGGATCTATCTGTACACTCCAACCTATTTGAACCAGTTTATTACCCAGAATTTGTGCACATTAGGGAGACCCTGAACAATTCCAATGCTGTGATGATGAACTCGGGCATCTGGTCATCGATGGATGACATTCAACGGTATACAAACAATTTCAAGTTCCAGGATTCCGGGATACCGATTATACCAATGTATTTTTCAATAATATTCAAATGTGAGTCACCTATTATTCAGGACTTTCGAGATCATATTATGATGGCTTACCAATCAGGACTTATTTATCATTGGAGAAAAAATGCGTTCTTAGAACTTCTGCAAGAAAATTTATTAAATACAACAAAAACGCTCGTTGATAATGGACCGGTTCCGCTGGACATTGCCACCTTGAAAATAAGCTTTTTGACATTAATTTTCGGTTTGATTATGTCTATTCTGACTTTTTGCATTGAGATATTTGAAGGATTACGGAAAATATAAAATAGTATTGTTATAAGGTGGATTCGGCTTATTTGCATGTGACTGTATTAAATTCCATATCCAAAATAAAATATATGTACTTTTCCTTCAAGTCGATGAATTACTTGCTATTTGTCTAAATATGTATTTCGGCGGCCACTTGCTCCCATTCTCGGGGGAGTGTAGGTACATGACGCGAGCTTTTGGTGAAATACGTTATTCCGTCAAATTGCTCGGTAAAGTTGTGCAACAGGAATTTCCGCTTTAGGAAATACAAAGGCTCTTACCACCTAAAGCAGATGTGGGCTATGAAGACACTTTTAAGAATTGAATAGCTGCGTTTTGTTTGTACAGAGCAGAGTAGAGCATGATAAGCGGCAAAAAAAAACGCCATAGAGCAGATTAGAGTAGCGAAAACGAAAACGGGGCATGTCTTTGCTGGGAGTGTGCCTTTGTGTCTTGGTTTAGTTTAGCATTAAAACGTCAAAAATACAAACGCAAAATTACACAATTCGAACACTATTGACAGGAAATGAATTTTATGTGCTTCCCAAACTATAAACTGCCCGAAAATTTCGACAACTGCACCGCCTGCATTTCAAAATGCAGACTACTTAAGCTAGTATAATTCTGGCACTAACCTTCTATCCAGACTAGCTCGGATCAAATTGTTAGTGTAAATGTGTGGTCTTAGCCTATTCTGCTCTGAATAGCTGTTAAAAAAAACCGCCTAATGTGAATTATGTTCTTCAGTATCTGCCGGGCAATTTCACGGAATGACGAATTTCACCAAAAGCGTATTTTATGTTTGATATGAAATAGTATTGCTTGGAATCGTGTCGATGTCGGTGTGTAAGACTATAGTCTCCAATTCAATTGAATGTAAACTTAATGTTTTATTCGGGTTTTAAATAAAATATATGTCAGCATAAAACACCTGATTTTTACCTAACTACCAAACTGAGGACGAGAACACCCATGGTTGAAACGGATGCCCATATTCATTGTGGATTGCGGTCAACTGGTTCTATGAAAGAATCGTAATTTTCTTTTAGCAGTTTTCCTACTATTAGAGGAATCGACGACGGGATGCTTGAAGAACGCTTTTATAGCATTCTTTCTCGACATTTGAAGAAAATATCCTTACAGCGACACTTCGTATCGCAATAAAGACATACATTGTTGAAGTGGTGTCTTACCCAGTGATGAGCCGATACTTAGTCCAGAAGAAATGGAATTCACTAAAAAATGGAGATGATTCCCCGTTTACATACATAGCTTTTGTTTGACAATGAATGAAAGTACAATTTTCTTTATCTTGCCATTTTGGCATTGAAAATTAACTTTTTCGTTCGATGGAGACTGTCACAACTAGAGGCCGGATTATATGCAACATAAAAAGGCTAAAATATGCAAGCAAATATGCATGTAAAATATTTAAAATATGCAAGTAAAATGTGAAAACATGCAACACAAAATAATAGAAAAAAATTTACAAGTTATTATTAAGAGACAAAGGAACAAGAAATCACAGCAGTCATTGTTATTTATATGTTGTCCTTAATGTTCAGTTGTAAGATTCTGTCTTCTATCATTTAAAATAGTTTTGTAACTTTAGAAAAATCGGTCCACGTTCATCGATGTCACCAGGCAATACTTAAACTTGGGGGCTGTATTGGCAGATATTGTCTCAGGCAACGTTTTACCTGCACCATTAATAAAACTACAATATTAATCTAGCACAGAGGCTCGAAGACAGGGTTGTTGTTTAGAATGTTTTAAAACTGTTTTTAAAGTTTGTCTGGTAATATATCTGAGAATTCAGAGTGCATTTTACGAACTTTTTCCATCCGCTGATTAAATTCATTCAACTGCAAGCCACGAGTTTCAAGCTTTTTGATGCATTCGCGTATGAGGGAAAAAGGAGAACTTCTCAGAGCGATGTTCGTTTTAATAGAAGAATTTCCAAATGCTTCCTTGGTTTGCCGAATTGTCATCGGATGGCTGTGGCCCGAGGAATTTAAGAGCGTTTTGGCTCGCAGAGAAATAACTGTCTTTTCTTATTTGAATGGATATGGAGTTGTGAGTTTCTCTTTGGAACTACTATCTCTCTGGTTCCTGTTAACCCCTTGTGGGGCATAGGGCATTAACCACGCTTTCAGCTCACTCCACAACTTGCCTATTGAGGCACCCTCTCTCTTAACTGATCCTTTCCAGGTGTTACTAGGTCGTCCAACACGGCGACTTGTGTTGGTTCCCCGCGGGTTCCAATCGAGGGCCTGTTGAGCAATGTCGTTCGGTCGTTTTCGAAGAGTGTGACCACTTTCGCCTTTTAATAGAAGTGTCTATCCTGTCCTGACCAGAAGTCCGGATGCCGCAAAGGTCAGAACGTTCGCCTTCTACGCATTGGGCCGCGGTTCGATTCCTACTGAATGCGGTAGTTTTCGATGGGAAAAAAGGGGATTTATGTGTCGGACTATGAGCCCACTCAGCTGTTAAATGAGTACCCATTTATGGGATAAATAACTCGGTTGAGCATGTTGCTGATCACACACCTCTGCACAAGACATACCGTCACGATCTAGAAAATGAGATAATGCTAACTCATCTTGAGGCCATGGTTCAAATTGGACTGTTGCGTCAGTTATTTATTTATTTATCCTGTCCTGACCAGTAATAGTTAGAAGGTCATCGTTAGAAATGACCTCCGGCCACCTTATGTGTAGGATACGCCGTAAACACTGGTTCACAAAAGTTTGCAATCTAGTCAAAAAGCACTGATTTTACTTTGGTTTCGAAGATCAGGAAGTTTGGTGCGTCAGGAAATGTTGTTGTTTTGCCAGAAAGGAGTCAGACTGAAAAAGCTGCTCGAGCCTCGTTGATGCGAGACTGTAAATCAGCATCCGCTCCACCATCTGTTGTAACTACGCTTCCGAGGTAACAGAAATTGTCAATTTTCTCGACTGCCTGCCCTGAGACACAAATTCCGCTCTGCCTTTCTGGATCCAAGCTCAAGTACATAGTCTTGACCGCGTTGATTTTAAGCCTCGCATTACGGCTTTCGCAATGCAGAGCGTCAGACATTTGAACTACTTGATCCGATTTGTTTGATAGAAGGCAAATATCGTCAGCATAGTCTAGGTGTTGAAGCTATGTGAACAACTTCCATCTTATACCGTTGTTCTGGTGTTCTTGAAGCGCGCAGCTTAGTACATCATTAATGGCAATTCAAAATAGTATAGGTGACAAAATTCAGCCTTGTCTCACGCCACTATGCACCTCGAAGGAATCTGATAGCTTACCCTTGTGTAAGACGTGACACTGGGCTCTCTGGTAGGACTCCTTGATAATGGAAATTATTTTATCTGGTATGCATCTCCTACGTAAAGCCCTCCAGATGTATTGCCGGTCTACGCTATTAAACACCTTCTCGAAATCAATGAATATGAGATGTACTGGGGACCTCCACTCTGCGGATTGTTCAATAATAATTCGGAAGGTGTTGATGTGGTCGCTACATGGGAAGTCCTCGCGAAATCCCGCTTGTCCATCATTCAATGTACGGGCAACTGTTTGTCTGATCCGGTTCAAGATTATTTTTGCCATCAGTTTGGAGACTGCTGGGAGAAGGCAGATCCCACGCCAATTATTGCAATCCTTCAGGTCGCCTTTTTTCGGGATCTTAATAATGACACAATTCTTCCACTCTTTAGGGAGAGTTTCGGTTTCCCAACACTCTTGGATAAGAGGGAGAAGAATATCCGCAGTAGCATTGACATCCGCTTTAAAAAGGTCCACCGGAATTCCATCTATCCGCGGGGCTTTACCCGCATCCATCGATATAACAATAGCCGCAGTTACTTTCAGCTTGAATGGTGGGCTGGTATCAACTCTGGCTATTTGCGGAATATCTTCTGCTACTAACGAAGAAGCATTCAAAGGTCTAAAAGTGTTGTTGAGGACCTCAATGAAGTGTTGTCTCCATCTCCGCAGTTGGTGTTCTTCGGTTACCAGTAGAGACCCATCTTTATCTTTCACAGGATTTTCTGTTGCAAAAGTTTGCCAGTTAATGGCTTGATAAGCTTTAAAAGGGTTCCACTGTCACCGCGGTAAGCCGCTTCCTCTGCCTTCTCAGCTAATGCGTTTTTGTTATTTCGCTTGTCCCGTCTTACGCCTCTTTGAACGCCTTTCTGTAGTGAACGGTATTCAGCTCTGAGTTGGTTAAGCTGAGTTAATCTGTTCCTTAACTCCTTTGCGTGCTGAGATTAGAGACCAGGTAGAGTCGCTAATGAATGGTCTCCTACCGTGCTCCAATCGGCCCGCAAATGTTACGCCACACGAAATAAATGAGTCCTTAGCGACTTTCCATCTATCATCAATTATAGGATTCTCACAAGGTCGTGGTGCAATAGCTCTCTCCTACAAGGCGGTGCATGTCTTATTGGTGGATCTTTAAGCTTTTGTACATTAAAACGTGGCAAGATTGGTGCATTTTGAGGGCGCTGGATCGCTACCGTTCGTAAGCGTATTTTTGCGATAAGAAGTTGGTGGTCGCTGCCAAAATTAGCACCTCACTTCGACCTGACGTCCAAAAGACAATTCCTTCATGTCTTGGAGACAGCTATAAGGTCAATCTGGTTTTCTGCTCTGCCATCCGGAGAGGTCCAGGTTGTTAAGTGACAGCATTTGTGCTTGAACAGGACACCACCAATGACGAGTTGATGAGAGTTGCAAAACTCCACGAACATCTCGTCATTTTTCTTCCTGTTGCCTAGTCCATGATTGCCTATTACAATGTCAGATTCAACTTTGGCGTTGAGATCCCCCGTGATAATTCTTATGTCATCTTTGGGAGCCTTGTCGGAGGTGTCACCAAGCCGTTGATAAAAGGCGTTCTTAGCTGATTGATCCGCTGGTTCAGTCAGGGCGTAGCACTGAACAATTGTGAGAAACATCACCCTGGATTTGAATCTGGTTGTGATGATACGGTCGGAGATGGGCTTCCAGTCAATTAAAGATAGGCGTGCCTCCCTAGTCAACAGGATTCCGACGCCTGCCATTCGAGGTGACGTATCGTCTTCATTTCCAGAGTAAAGCAGAACTGTTTGGGAGCTTGGTGATAAAGTCGTTCCCGAACCAGGCCATCTTGTTTCGATCAGTCCTAGTACATCGATGTTATATCGGTCATTTCCCATTCGACTTCAGTGAGCCTGGTATCCGACGCTCGTTTGATTTTTCGAGTGTAAATTGATTTCAGGTACGCAAGTTACAAGCCCACAACATACCCGTGACCCGACACTTCTTCCAAAAGAATCCTTAAATCAGCGGTAGTCATTCAGATCGTGTGCCTCTAACCCTCCGTATACAAGATGGCTAAAAGTCCCACCCCGTACAAGGTGGGGTCTGGCATACCCCAAAAGATATTTAACATCATATCTTTATATCTCGCTGATAGAGTGACCGGAAGTGTAGGAAAGAGGCGGTCAAAAGACCTGTTTTCTACTTTTTCTTTAATTATTTTGAGAGCTAGAAGTTCTCCAACTTAGTTTGAAGCTAAACATCAAACACCGCATAAAGAAAGCTCAAATAGCCCTCTACGCCAGCAGGAGGACCTGCGGCAAAAGTTGGGGACCAATCATCACCTACGGAGCTGCTGAAAAAAGTCCAGAGAACCGCGTGCATCGGACTCACAGGTGCTTTGCGATAATGTCCCGCAGACGCATTGAATATTATCTTACATCTACTCTCTAACCTACAGATAGAATTAAATGATGCATCTAGTGCGGTAAGACTTAGGGAGTCTATGAGCTGGACTCCCCGACCATATGGCCATGGCAGCATCTTGAAGTCTCTACCCAGTGAAGTACAGGACTTGCTCCCAACAGACTATATTGCCACCGCAGGCGACTTCAAGTAACACTCCACAGTCGGCCTCCCAACAAGGTCGGCATGGGACAGAGGAGAAGTGATCAGGAAGTATGAACGCAAAATCTTCACTGATGGCTCAAAAATGGCATGTGGGATCGGCGCGGGGATCTTTTCCGAAGATCTCGGCCTATCAAACTACTTTCGCCTCCCAGACCACGCAAGTGTGTTTCAAGCTGAAATACTAGGCGTGTCGATAACTAAAGCGCACTACTGTCAGTACAGATAACGTCGCCATTTTCACTGACAGGCAAGCCGCGATTACGGTTCTATCGTCAATCTCAATTTCATGCAAATTAGTAAAACAATGCCGCATGGAGCTGACCGGACTGGCCCCGCTTTACAACATATCTTTTCTGTGGGTTCTTGGACTATACTACAGTACTATAATATAGCGGATGAACTTGCGAGACAAGGCTTCGCTTTTCACGAGTCCTATGCGATAGTGATGCACGCATCGCTTAATGTTGTAAAGAGAGACTCATAGACTCTACCTGAAACGGGCGAGCGGCAGATGGAGCACGCGTCAACGTGGGTCATATGCAAGGATAAAGGGGAAAAGGAGACCCTGATTCACTTCCTGTGTGCATGTCAGGCTCTAGCTAAAGCTAGGCACCAAGAACTGGGCGAATCATTCTTCGCTAGCATATACGCCATCTCCTTGAGGACGATTGGGGAGATATTACGTTTTTTAATTCGGTGAGATGGTTTGGAGAACATTTTCCGAAAAATACCATGAAGGACTTTTATAACCAAGGGTTTACCCTTCCCACGAGGGGTGTGGTATCAAAACGACACATAAACCACTAATTTTGTCTTCTCTCAGCAGCGAAAAAACAGCCACTTGAACCAATCAACCATGAGTTCTCTAAAAAAAATGTTCAAAGGCTAATCAAAGTACATGAAATTTCTAACAAAATGATGATATCATAGCCTAGAATCCATTAACCAGTGTACGACATTTCACTATGTAGATCACATAGTCTTGAAAACATTCAACGAAAACAGGAAAGAAGGACCATTGACCCCTCTCCCCTACACGTACGATAAGGGGACTTTGCAGCATATATCCATAGAACTGCCCCAACAATTAGTATACAAAATTTCGAAACCACTCTATTTTTTTCCTAGTTTTCGTTCGTTCTATCACGAAAGTCGATGTGAATGTCATGTTTGTTGTTATTGAATTTGCATCGATGTTCCTAGATATGTTCAGGTGAATATGTGCCCTAAGGACGGGTCGTTCGATCGTTGGCCGGATTTAACTTTCCATTTTGGGCAAGACTTGACCAAGAACTTGGTCACATACATATCTATCCAAGGCTTTGCATTTTCAATATTTTTTCCCCCAAGAGAAAAGAATTTTCGCTAAAATGAGTCTTTATTCCGGGTATACGCCGTGGTCAGATTTTCAACGCTGCGGAAATTTCCGCCGCGGATTCGCTGTGCGAATTTTTTTGGCGTCGGTGTGTTGATCACTTATAGCGTTACTCTGGCGTCACAACTATCTTCTTTGAGTTAATCGCCCAATACGGTTTGCCGAATGCGGTTTCAGCCGCAAATATAAATTGGCACTTAGTAAATTTTCAATCGTATCCTAACGTTCTGGCAGTAAATCACTCACGATTCCCAATATTATCCTATTGAACTGGAAAGAAGCGGAAATCTCCTCTTTTGGAAAATCCCACTGACGAAAAAAACTTAAATTTGTAATCATCGTGAGATTCCAATTTGCTAGTTCTTCCGTACGACATGTGCTTTGTGATGATTTTTGTTTGTTTATGAAATTTAAAACTGACTCTCCCGTATTTGCAGGATTGTTCAGAATCGGCAGGTCGTTGTTTTTCAGAAGAAACATCGAGCGAGGTGTCTCCGGGTTACAATTTACCTGCGGCTATTTCAGGTGCCACCACCACTTACAAATTGACTTGACTCCAGAATTGTTTGAGGACTTTCCCATCGTCGGAATTGATTTTTGAACATCTTGCATAAATATTTGAATAGGTATTTAGTAGCTGTTGTCTAGGCGGATTGGTTTTACCTTTTTTTTCGCCGGGAAGTGATAATTTGTTTATGACATATGGTCTTGACACTCACCATATGTTTAATGAATACGGTAGCCTTACCAAACACAGATTAAAGCAAAGTGTCCTCTATTTTCACTTTAAAAATTTAGTATTGAAGGAGTTCGGTTAAATTAAAAATTCTCTTAATTTATGGTGAAGTTGGATTTTCGAGCCAAATAAAATAAATAACGGGCTCTTCAGTGCAATTTGGACCAAGACCCCGAGATGAATTAGAATCATATCTTTTACTATATCATGACGGTGTGTTTTGTGCAGAGGTGTGCGATAAGCAATACGCTCAATCCAGTTATTTGCCCCAAATAGGCACTAATTTAACAGCTCAGTGGACATAGTCCGACACGTAAATTCCCTTTTTATCGAAGACTACTGCATTCAGTGGAAATTGCACCGGGATCCAGTGCACTGAAGGCGAACGTGCAAGCCGCTGCACCATCCGGGCTACCGTTTGCAAATTTTAGCCAAAATATACACTTCATATTGTCTTCACAGTAAAAATGGTAGAAAGTACCTAGACTTCATGCAGATACTTCGGTACATGAATATATCTTACGAGTATGGCTACCGAATGCGTGGAATATGTTTTGTCGAAGATATCGACGTATTTTTCATCAAGATGCCAGTATCGTTAATTATATATAATATAAAACATGTTCCACTCGGTCCCCATAATGTACCGATGTATCTGCAGTACAGATACTCATCATCAGTTCACTGATCATGAAGAGGATACGAGGACTAAGCTGTAGACTTAAATAAAAAAATAACTGGCGCAACTGTCCAATTTGAACCAGGGCATCGACATGAGTTAGCATCATCTCATTTTACTAGATCGTGACGGTATGTCTTGTGCAAAGGTGTGTGATCAGTTATTTACCCCGTAAATGGGTACTCATTTAACAGCTGAGTGGGCTCATAGTCTGACACGTAAATCCCCCTTTTTATTGAAAACTAACGCATTCAGTAGGAATCGAACCGGGGCCCAGTGCGTAGAAGGCGATCGTGCTAAAAGTTGCGCCATCCGCACTACAAGATGTAGACTTACTTTCATCCTAAAGCTAAACCTTTCGATTTCATTCAACGGCAATCAATTATTTCCTCTTTGATCGTTCACCAAACAATATTTTTCAAAAGTTCATTACGTTTATATGTAGATGCGGGACGTTGCGAAGTAGGCTATTTCCTCATGAGGTGAACATTTCAGAACTCTGTGCTTGCATTTACCAACCACAAGATGATGAATGTGAGATATTCACTGTCGCTTATGGGGAATATAAGAAAATAGATGTTCGGAGATCGTCGTCGAACATATCCATTGCAAACTATGCATACATCGTGTGCGTAACTTCGTCGAGAGTAATGAAATTTGGAAGCTTTTGCTTGCACGCACTAGCACGCACTAGCCGGGAGGCAGATATGTGAAAAGATTAGACATTACAAAGATACTGCACTTCATACAAATTAACCCACAATAAACCTCGCGGAGCCATTAATTCAAACGGAAATCGACGGCAGCACTTCACTAATGACAACTGCCTATAACGTTTCATTGTACGAGTTGGCTGTTAGTTGGAATTACCCCTTTGTGTACGCACTATAAGAATCAACACATATGCAGTTACTATAGGCACTGGGTTAATTCGTATGGAGTGAGGTATCTTTGTAATGTCTAATCTTTGATATCTATATCGGATTTATGATGATGATATACGCAATCGAACATACGCGATCGTCAAAAGGATCAGATGGTGGTTTTCAGCCTGTTCAATATGTCGCCCCTTTTACTCCGCACGTCCAGAAGGCAACTTCTAAATCTTTTGCTACTGGCAAAGTGGTCGATCTGATTTGCTGTTCCGTGCATTTATAGAAGTCATCGTGCTGAAACATAGTGGCACAGATGAAGAGACGGTGGAAGTTTCCAAATAGTACAAACCTTTCACCGTTTTCATTACGGCTACCAAGACCGTGTCTCCCTATCACATGCTTAAGCCCATCGTCTTAAATACCTACTTTAGCGTTTTACTCATGACCGCGTTAAGTTGGTCATAGAAGGTTTCTTTATTCTCAATCTTATGAGGCTCAATTGGGACGCAGCTTTGCACAACTGTAATGTTTCTCATTTCTGTCCGGAATCTGGCAGTCATGATTGTCTCAGAAACTGTTCCCCAAGTTATGCGGCAACTACGTGCGGCTCTGATCAAAAGGAGCCCCCCCCCCTACCCCAACCTTCCGGGTGGTGCTGATTTTTGGCCGGAGTACAACATTTCAGTACCGATCAGTGGCGGATCCAGAGAGGGGCCACCTCCAAAATGTTTGACATGTAGAGCTTGGTTTATGAATGTTCAAAGAAATGCTCGAAAATGATTTATAAAAATTACAGCGAAAACTAAAGATACCCTCCAAGGGTGGATTTCTCTGCGCTATGCGTTCTTCTTGGATTTTTTTTTAATGAAGCTTATGGTTCCGGTTTTGCCACACATGTCTGAAGCAGGTTTTGTCAGCAGAGATATTCCGAAGGGTGGAGTTATCTCCTTGGAACTTATTTGTCAACAGACTGCTTCAAAACCTGAGAATGTCAAGCAGCAGGGCGTGTGCTTATGCGGATGACATTGCTATTACCATAACTAGTAAATATCCTGGTGTTAATAGTTATCGTTTCTGATGCTTGTAGTTTGTATCTAATAATAGAATACGTAGCTTCTCCTACTACAAAATTATTTTATTTAAGTATATACGTATTTCGGGAGCGATTTACTCCCTTCTTCAGTACTAGCTAGTACTGAAGAAGGGAGTAAATCGCTCCCGAAATACGTATATACTTAAATAAAATAATTTTGTAGTAGGAGAAGCTACGTATTCTATTATCCTGGTGTTCTTAGTAAGGTATATCAAAATGACCTCTCCAAACAAACCAATTGGTTTAATAACTATGAGGTAGTGGTTAATTCGAACAGAACACAACTTCTTCTCTTCCGAAGTATGGAATACTTCCAGTCGAGCCTCTTTAGCTGCATGGGACGAGCCCAGTTTTTGTTGTCAAAGCGGTATTTATATGTAGCTGGTTTACTCATGTTTGGGATAATTTTTTGGTGAGCTGGTTCAAAGACTAACCGTAGCTTGCTCGGAAAGGTGCCAAGATAGGACAGTGTTGGTTTTTGTGGCACTCTTAGGACAACTACTTCTTATGCTTTTGAACATTTTGTTTAACTTGCTACTTCTTGACATTTTTGGTGAATAAACGCAAATACGATTATTCGACTCCATAACCTTGGTCAGTCGCTTACTTGAGGCTGTCTGATAAAAATCCGTTGTTAGCGGGAGGACAACGCGCTTCTGTTGACTAATTCAATCGAATTTTACGCAGATGGCTAGAAGGCAAATGAGGGATTAGAGGAAATGGGAGTTTTACGTAATGGATTTAACGTAAGTCTGTTTTTAAGTTTTCCTAAACACTGCAATGTTTTTCAGGTTTATTTTGGATTCTGGACCACATTAGTCTCGCTGGTAACTGTAGAGCAGATGAGTTCGCCAGTCAGGGTACACGTAGTGTACGATGCCGCTGTAATTCGTCGGAACAATCATACACCAAATTCTGCTTCCAAACTAGCTCCTAAGTTTGAAGCGGTCAGCAGAACCAATTTCAGAAGGATAAATGGTAAAACATAAAAAAGTCAACACATCTTGCATACCCTGTAATGAGTACCGCAGAAGCAGCGGTGACGAGAAAAAGGAGTAGCATTTTCATGTTCTACTCCAGCAAGAAGGTGAAAGACATTTCTTGAACCCAACTTCTTCACTGAAGTGGATGAGACTAGCTCAAAGATTAGGATTGTTGGATGATGATTCCCTGCAGAACTAAACCTCAGTCCGTGTGTGCCTTTCATGGTTTTATACGTACATAATTGCATGCTCCACTCCAATGAGGAATATGTCCGCGCCACCAATAGACGCATAAATCTTTAAGACCGAAAGTACTCATATAATACATGGGGACATACCCTTAGCTCTTCAGGTAACAAACAAAAACATCCGCCACTGAGTGCCGTCCTTTGGAAAAATAAACTCTCCGTATTCCAAACATCGATCACGCATATGACTAAAGGATTATTCTTTCGGATCCTGGAATGTATGCTCCCTGAACAAACCGGGGGCCGAGAAGGCCCTCCTTCAACAGGTCGAAAAGTACAAACTGAGGATTACAGCAGCCCAGGAAACAAATTGGCTTGGCAGCGAGATCAATGACAAGAAATCGCACACAATTTTTACAAGTGGTAAACCATCGGGCCGCAAGGACTTTGGAGTAGCATTTATAGTAAAAAATCACTTCAAGCCGCATATTACTGACTTCAAACCCATAAATGAACGCCTATGTGCGATTCGCATTAAGACTCGATTCTTCAATCTCTGGCTCATCAATGTGCATGCCATACTGAAGTTACAGAAGACACAGTAAAAGACGAGTTCTACGCCCGCCTTGAGACTCTCTTCGAATCACTTCCAACAAACGACGTCAAATTGCTGCTGGGAGACTTTAACGCAAAAGTCAGAAATGAAAGTTGGCACCGGCGGACCACTGGAGGCCACAGTCTCCATGAAAAATGTAATGACAACGACCAGCGACTTATCGACTTCGCCTGCAGCAGGAATCTAATCGTAAGCTCTACGTGTTTCCCGCATCGACGAATTCACAAGCAGACCTGGAAATCTCCAGACGCACATACCGTCAACCAAATTGATCACTTCCTCATTTGTAGGAGATGGGCGTCTAGTGTGCTGGATGTCCGCTCCTATCGAGGAGCAAACTGCGACTCAGATCATCACTTGGTGAAGACGACCTACAGATGTAGAATTTCCTCAGTGCATCAATCGAGAATCAGCCCTCCCAAAATCTTTGGCGGTTGATAAGCTTCTGAGGGATGATACAGCGGTGGCGTATACTACCGCCCTTGAGGAAAGACTATGTTACACAGCATCAGCAACACAGGCGTCCATGGGTTCTGGGAAGAACTCAAGGGTACCATCAAGGATGTCGGAGAGAAGGTTGTGGGATATAAAGCCCCGCGAGCGCGAAATGACTATTTCGACGATGAATGCAAAAGCTCACTTGACGCGAAAACGAGGCCTACAGCAATTTGTCAATGAGGAACAAGAGCCAGAAGAGAAAAATATGATGAGCTACGGCGAATATCGAATAGAATAATTAGACGTAAGAAACGTAAATACTTTGACGAGCAGTACCTGAACATAAACGAAAACTAGTAAATACAATTAAGAACGCCTACCAACCTAGGACTAGCCTTGTAAGGATAAGGATGGAGACACCGTCAGCGACACCGATGGCATTAACAAACGATGGGCCTCTTATTTTGAAGAGCTTCTGAACCTACCATCAATAGTAACACACAAGAAGCTCTCGACGATATTGTTGATCTGGGCCCACCCATACAACCCCCGACAGTAGGAGAAGTTGATCTCGCGTTGCGGTCACTAAAACGAAATAAAGCGCCGGAAGCTGACGAGATTCCAGCTGAACTGCTAAAATTCGGTGGAACGGATCTAGCTAACGCCATACATCAATTAGTCCTGTGAGTATGAGAGGACGAGGAGATAGCAGACGATTGGTGCAGAAGCATCATCTGTCCAATCCACAAAAAGGGAGATAAACTGCGGTGTGAGAACTACAGGTATCACTAGTTTGTACGTCCTATAAAATGTCGACCAAATTTCTGAAAAATAGAATAAAACCGTAAGCAGAACGAATCATTGGCGAATATCAAAGCGGTTTCAGACCTGGTCGCTCCACAACCGATCAGGTCTTTACAGTCAAACTGATACTCCAGAAGTGCTGGGAATACAACGTAAACGTATACCAAATCTTTGTCGACTTCAAGCAGGCATACGACAGTATCGATCGTGGAGTACTGTACAACATCATACTGCAATTTGGTATACCAGTCAAATTAGTGCGACTGACAAAGATGACGATGACCAACTCCGTCTCACAAGTCAGGATCCAGAATAGACTAACTGATCTATTTGAAACACGCACTGATCTGAAACAGGGCGATGGACTGGCACCGACGTTCTTCAACCTAGCACTGGAATACGCTATTCGGGCTATGAATATGGACAACAGCAATACTCTACTCATCCAGTCGGCACAATTAGCAGCGTACGCCGACGACATCAACGTCATGTCCCGAAAACTGGCCGCGCAGAAGAACTTCTGCATACGCTCGATACCGCTGCAAAAGAAGTTGGACTACGTATCAACGAGGGTAAAACTAAAATAATGACGCAATCGCCGACAAGGACACCTGCACAATGGAGCATCAATATGGGGGACCTCAACATCGAGTTCGTGAACGACTTCATATACCTGGCTTGCAACTTGTCAAGGGACGCCAACGAAACTGACGAAATCAAGCGACGGATACAGTTAGCCAATAAGACTTTTTCTCGGTTCTCCCCATAATGAAATCGAAACATGTGCACAGAAACACGAAGCTCCGCGTGTACCAAACCATTATACGACCAGTGCTATGGTATGGCTGCCAAACACGAACCCTAACTCAAGTCTCCGGAAACATGCTAGACACATTAGAACGCAAGGTTCTGCGGGGAGTTTTCGCGGCTGTTTGCGATCGAGATGGATGGCGCATCCGGTACAACCATGAGTTGTATGAACTGTACAATGAGCTAGAAGTTTCGAAAATCCTCAAACTACAACGACTTCAATGGGCAGGGCATGTCCAACGAATGGACGATGATCGCATGCGGAAGAGAATGATGAATGCAAAACGAGTTGACGGAGCGAGACTGCCTAGACCACCGAGATCTCGTTGGGAGAGCTCAGTATATGTGGAAGCCGAGCAGCTACTGGGCTTCCAAGATTGGAGGACGCGGTCACGTTACCGAGATAATTGGAGGACAACGATCCAGGCGGCCAAGGCCCGACGACGATGATGATGATTCGAACCATCTAATTTCTCCTAAGATAATTAGCTTGTACCGCTGAAACCACCTTTCTAATTGTAGAAATCGTGCGTTCTGGAGACCTTCAAATTCATTATCCAAAAGAGTACGGATATTCGAGAAACCAATCTGTCAATAGACCAAAATAGCCAAAACTCGTAACCGGTGTGTCAGTCCTTATCCGAGACATAGTTGATGTTTCATTAGCATATATAAGTTCTAGGATGATGCAAGTTGCTGGCATACACATCCTGTCCTTTTTAGTCGCCTTCTTCGACACACCACACCACAGGGGGTCTAACTTAAAATTATAGTTGGCCAGTCTTAGTTTCACATTTCCACTAAACACATTACATTTTTGATGTTCGAATTCTTTATCTTCATCTTGATACATTGATAGATGAAGAAACTCCCAGCCCGGCGTGCTTTTTTCATTATCTTTTTCATCTTTGTCAGCCTAATTGTCCCCGGTGGGATATGGCTTCTGTACACTTATCAGATATATTGGGGATGAATCGTTACCGCATTGGTGTTTGCATTCTGTTAAAAGATTTGATTTTTTTCATTTGATACGCTTCGTTCTTCACACCTTGTTAAGCAAGATAAATTATCTAGCAGGCGACAACGCGAAATAACACTTTACACTTTATCAATTGCTGTTTAACTTCCCATGAAATTACTTTCATTTCGGGCAAACTACTTAAATATATATCACTGTCAACTTTCGACAGCATAACATTTTACGGTCACACGTTCAGAACATTTTGCCATATGTCAGCACTTGCAATCGACAACCATTCGATCGATACATTTCTTCACAGGTTTGCTTGCAGGTTGCCGAATCGCATTCATGGCCAATTCGAAGATCAGAGATCGCAGCGAATCAAAGAAAAGGCGAAAAGGGTCGTAGCAGTACAGCAAGCGCAATTTTCCGCACTGTATCCGTGGTGGATCCATACATTTGCGGCCACGGCTTTTCCGCAACATTGTATACATATGTCGATAGCATCGCATTCTCAGTCATCATAAAACAGGAAACACATAACAAAAAAGTTATCAAAGATATTATTACTGAACTGAAAATTGCCAGCCAGTTAGTCGACCAAAAGGGCAACCTCGGCAATTCAAAATGGAGCAGTACACGCCTCCTCCGTCTTAGAATCTTACTATTGTTGAAGTTCCGAGTTGGTTAAGACAACAGATAAACTCGCCGAACTAACGAACGTTTCGATAGTCATGACGAGGTTGATTCTGCCGACGACGATGATCGTCAGAGTGAAAAAAAGAAGGAACATAATGAAACCCTCAAATGTCTTTTATGAGATCAAAAGAGGATCAGACAAGACTTCTTCATCATCGTCTTTCCAATAAACATTTTCGCCTTGTTACTCCTTGGAATGTATATGGAAATTTTCAAAACGGCCAGGTAAAATTTCAGAAGAAACCCAACAACAACGACGCGGACAAGAACAATATAACAACAAGATCAGGGCAGTAGGGAAAAAAAAGGCGCAGAGAAAAACTGACCGAGCCAATACACTGACGACGGACTTGGTATAAAACATGCACTTATTTATGTGTTAACAACTCAGTATCATCCAATCCAACAATATTTATGTCCATGGATTTGTTAATTCGAAGATTGACGTAACAAGATCGAACCGAGAAGCTGGTTTTTTTGCTGATCAACATACGCTCATATCGTTGTCGTTGCTGTTCTCTCGTGTCGTTGTTGTTGTTGTCGTCATCGTCACAGTCATCTCATCCTCATCATCTTAACCATCATCAGCAAGCACAGTGTCCGGCCATGGTACGGCATGGTTGTATCATTTTCGTTAGGCCACTCCAAACTCCATACACCCGATTGAACTATTGCCACAGTTAACTCTTTTTCGTACCACGGTTTGGTTCTTTTATAGTGCGACGGTAATCTTCACGGTTCAGGCCTTCTTCGGTTGCTCGGAGCACACCGATCGTCCAAGCGGCTACACCAACTTGATAGTTAGGCACAACGCAAGTCACCATGATCAACACACCACCGTTGTCAGCACAACCTTATAGTCCACCTTGAGACTTACAAATTTCTTGCCAGAAGTTGGACAGACAAAAAAAACGATAGCGAAGCAGAGAACCCAAGCGGTACCAACTTTCTTTCAGGCTCAATTACATGCTTACGAGAAGGAGAGGCAATCATGCAGAGAGCTGTTGGATCACGGTGTATAGAAATGTGGAGCGATGACGGTGATGAAGATGAGGATGGACGGGTTGAACAGAGACGCGTAACTGTCGTAGTTGGCGGACTATTCAGTTTACTATATACTTTAAAATAAATTTTAGAAGCATTACAACTTGACTTTAGTAGATATTTCATGGGCATTTCTAATTTCCGAGGACTGGCTTAACGGATTATGTATGTACAACCGAAATGGCATTACAATTTCATCAAAATTAAATAAAATAAATAACTGGCGCAACAGTCCAATTTGAACCATGGCCTCGAGATGAGTTAGCATCATCTCATTTTCTAGATCGTGACGGTCTTGTGCAGAGGTGTGTGATCAGCAGCACGCTCAACCGAGTTTTTTAGCCCATATATGGGTACTCATTTAACAGCTGAGCGGGCTCATAGTCCGACACGTAAATTCCCTTTTTTATCGAAAACTACCGCATTCAGTAGGAATCGAACCGGTGACCAGTGCGTAGAAGGCGAACGTGCTAACCGTTGCGCCATCCGGACTACCATCAAAATTGGTCACTATTGAACTTGCCCAAACATGACATAAATCAATGTGCTACTGATATATTTCGCAGATCAACGTTAGCATTTGGCGTCCAATGTGGGGCCTGGTTGTTGACACTGCCTTTCCATCGGATAAGTAATTCATTCACAGCATAGAGCCCAACTACAATGGTCATATGACGCCTTAAAACTAGTCGGTCAGATCGACGAATGTGAGAAGTATAGAAACAACGGAAAGTAGTAAAAGGATCTTCATTCAACCGACAAAATGGCAAATGTCTGAAGAGACTTTTACTAAAATTAAACGAAGCTTCAAACCAGCTGAAGCAAAAATACCCAATAAGAATGGCGGAATGGTTTAGAAGTCTGACACCAATGCCAATGTATCTACGCTGAGTACAAAACTCAGAAAGGCAGTTGTTGTTGTTAATTGCCTCCACGGGCAAAGGCGCGTCAACATCCTTTGCATTACTATGCCTTGTTGACTCAAGAGCATGTACGTATACATTTCGAATGGTGTAGTTGCTAGCATGCATCTGTTATCCGAGCCGTTTTTACTGACACGCTTGGAGCGCTGTGGGAGTTCTGATAATACCCACAGGCAAGTTTTATTGACGTGCCGAGATCGAACCCATGTCCTCTAAAGCATCGTAGATAGGTGACCGAGATTTCCCGGCTACCGAGCGTGCCAAAAAGGCAGTTGCTGACAACTACATATTATTAGCGAATTATTTTAACACCAGTTGCTGGATAATGCACTTTGTCTATCCATTCGGTTAATCAATACTCTTGGAATACATCGCACGATAGATGTTTAAAAGATAATACCTTTACCTGGTATAAAAGACAATATGGTCACAAAAAATACCTAACAAAAAGCAAAAATTAATTATTACTCCAATGGGTATAAAATTTATATTATATTATAGCTCTATTTTTCTTCTGAAACACATATCTTCATATAAGTGAATCGGTAGCCTAGTAGGTTAAGGCGTCGGTCCGATGACAATGGTAGGTGCCCGAGCTTTTTGTCGATTGAATAAAAAATATCCAGTGATTCACCGTATGGATAATTTGTTTTAATTTTCCATCCAAAACCAAATATTCCCAATATATTTAATTTGCCTAGTAGTCCAAAAACAATATCCGAATGGTGGATGGTGGATCGCCTCCAGTGTGCATAGCTCCAGTGATGCCAAGGCAGGCAAGACTTTCAAGCATATTGCACTTCAGTAAAACAGAAGATTGCTGGGTTGCCACAACACAAGAGCATCGGCCGTCACTACGGGCCGCACCAGCATGGTATATAACCACTCAGTCATCTTTGGGGTAAGCCCCCATGTCCGTCCGAAGAGATTTTTGCAAGTCCAGATTGTGCGAGTGGCTTTGCTAAATACATTGTCTATGTAAATTTTCCAGGTGAGTTTCGAGTCTAGTGTTACCTCGAGACATTCAACTTCAAACGAACAAACTAAGGTTGTGCCGCCTAATGAGATTGGTTCCAATATTAGGTTTCTTTTCCACGTGAACGGCACAACGGGAGTTTTCTGTAAGTTTACATGTAAGAGTAATCGGTCTATAGGATTTGGGCATATGTCCCGGTGTATTAAACCCCTTGGGTATTAGGACCGCTTCCAAGGGTATGGTATGTACCCAAGGGTGTAAATTGTCCTAAAAAAATCGATTAGCGAAGTTGTTATGATATCCAAGCTGCTTTGCAACATAGCGGGGAATATATCGTCCACTCCGGGAGCTTTAAATGGCTGAAAAGATTCAATCGCCCATTTTGCATTGTCCATGTCAAAGATGCCCCCGATAAAAAGCGTGCCCCGCTATTAGGAACCCGGTGGGTCCCGCAGTTAGGGAAGGGTCACTTTCTGACAAGACGGCAATAGGTTTGAAACAGCCGCTTTAGAGTTTCATCTGGACGTTCTGTGTACCAACCGTCTGTTCTCAGTAGAAAGCCGCCTCCGGTAGCGACTGAACGGTCCCACAATGTATATTCCAGCATTCCCGTTTCGAACGGCTTAAGAGTTTATTGTACACGGTGAGAGCAGTTCTGTACTCTTCCCACATATTGAAGCGCTTGGCTTTGTTGAATAACCTCCTAACTTTGGCTCGCTTGCGGGCCAATTCCTCGTTCCACCGGGGTAATTTACGCACTGACTCCACCGTAGGAGGAAGTTAACATTATATTCAGCTCATCAGCTGCCAGATTAATTTCCCCTGTAGGGTGATCGGATGGGATTGACCAGCAGTTCTGCTTTTGAGCTAACTAGTTTACGATCCGGTAAAGGACCAAGCTCCAGACTGTCATAATTACGCATGATTCTAAGTAGTTTAGAATTCATATGGTTAGAAAGTTCAGTAGTAGGAGGAACTGAACTTAAGGAAATTAAAAGGCCACAACATATTTTGTAGGGAAATCATTCATCCATAGGATAAATTCCCCGAAAGGGACCCAACCAAACTTTTGTCGATTTGGAACATTAATGCGAGGCCCCTCCCATAAGACACCTCCGCATCGAACCTCGCATTAGTATAAGAGGCGTGATTGGAAACGACCTGGCCGATATTTTTTTCGCCTTATAAAGGCCGAAAAACACAACATGAGTACGAATCATATCTTAACAAAAAAGCTACTATTGATATTGAACTTAACAATATGATAGTGATCTTGGCTAGTCGCCAAAGGCAAACGCAGATATTTATATGGGTGGCAGCCATCGATGTCATACGATTTATGTGGCCGGATGATGAGTTTTCTTTAGGGGATAAGAAAATCTACGCATGTAAGTGATATGAACGGCAGGGAAGAGATTTTCAGTATACCCATTTCCCTGGGTGCCTAACTCTTGAGGAAGATGCCGGCTACTCGGTCGACATGGGGATGCGCTACGAGGCATCCCGCTCAGACTGGAGTATTTCCAAAGATATCTTCACCTACAGTAAAGTGAAATAGGCCATTGACATTGACTAATCATCATATCTGCTGAATATACTAAGAGGAAGCTTTGCTTTTGGTTATATCCCAGGTTCCTGGCGTTCGGCTAAAGTAGTTTTCATCCCAAAAAATGGGTAATCGTCCCAAAGATGAGCCTAAATCATATAAGCCCATCAGTTTGACCTCATTCATGTTTAAGTCTATGAAGAAAATTATTAATGTGCACATCAGATGCACACTACTCACGAAATATACTGTAAGCAGTTTGCATAGTCAGGAGCTACCTTTAGTATATCAGGGAGGTAGCTCGACCAGTCCAATTTTTGTGCTGTATTCCGACTTTGTGAGCGTTTTACCAACTGGCTTTCGTCAGAATACAGCACAAAAGTTGGACTGGTCGAGCTACCTCCCCGATAGACTAAAGGTAGCTCCTGACGAGTATGGTCTATCGGTCAACGAAACCAGTCGGCAAGTGTGATTGGCTTTTGTACTGAATATTTTTGGTGCAGTGCATTGCCAACTTAATCTTGTTGTATTGAGTTGGTAGTGATACACTTCATTCATTCTTAACTTGTCTGTTTTGTCTATCATCAAGTGATTATGCCATAACTGGGGCAAAGAACGGCCAACAAAAACGGATCTGGGTCATCTGAGCAGGAGCGAGCCCGGGCCGCTATTCAAGGAACATTCTCCTCTCCGCATTCTCCCGCATATTCAGGATCACATGAGCGACCCACTTCGTCCCTGCGATATTCCTCCCTACCTCGCACTCCATCAAACTTTTAACTTAAAAATTTATGAACTATTTTCGTGTATCATGTTAACAAAAACAGTTTCGAAACACTGCTTCAAACACGTTAACTGTTTTCTTGAGTATCACTTGGCCATTCCTACTGAGCCAAGATCATTCGCTCGCGTCGTAACTTCTATGAGGCGCTACCCGGAATACTCCTCATCGCGTTTTGTGTGTAGCTATGTGAATGACCTCAGCGACGGCATCAGATGAAGCTGATTCGAAAATGGGCTGCTTATCGAAGTCACAAGAAACCTGGTTACGGCTACTACTGCCGCTCCGAGGCGACTCAACAAGATTGAACTACATAACAAGCATAATGATGATCGTATATGAACTGAGACGACAGTCTCTAGAAATCGCTAGTGTTAACATCAACCCCAGCCCCCGGAGGCCAGATCCTCGCTGTTTCTGGTCAGCGAGGGTCGGGCCCTTGTTAGTCGATTAACCAACAGACTACCACCTCTTGCCTAGATCTAAGTCGGGAACATGATCGTCAAGATCAGCAACAAGATCGACTGAAAATCAATGGGTAGAAAACCCATTTACACACAAATGGGTAGATTGTGCAGGATTGTTAACCAACAACGGCCAGAAATGTGTGTGTTACGATGTACGAATAGCCGGCCGGGCCCGTGAACGAATGTACCTTGGAGCTAAATCAATTTTTCTTTTGAACCATAAGTGGGTAAAGAAGTATATGGTTAATCCATCATAAATCAACTATAAACCATGTCGAAACAGCATTTGATTTTGGGTCTTTGCTTAAACAATTAGAAGTGAATACTTCAATCAAATGCACGTACCGCTACCCAAAGAATAAGCGCAGTATTTTCTAAATGATCGTGGTCTTCGTCATCATCGACCGCAGCAGCAGCAGCACAGCGCAGCGCGTCACCATCATCTCTCTCTTCAGCCCCGGAACGTTGGTCTTGCAACGTACAAACATACAGGTAGAGCATGATTCAAGTGAAATTAATTGATTCTAAAGAAATCAATCTATCACTCGATATTAGATACCATCAATTAAGGAGACCAATGCGGGAGGAAAAATCCACGAAACGAAATGAGATGAAATGCCAGAATGTTGCGGTATCTTTATTTTTTGGGGAGAGGAAAAAATAATAAATACTTCCAAATCATTTTGATGGGTTCATTCCGTTGCCCCTTTCATCCACGACTAGCGAAATAAAAAATCTGATCAATGAAAGATACGTATTTGTAGAATAACAAAAGAATATATCCGTCATTTGTCAGACATTGGAACAGATGATGGTCGTTACAAAAGCCAAGTGTATAACTTAAATACCAATCTAAAAGATTCCACTATTCAGTCGGGATATCTCCCTCTGGCCGCATCATATCTGTCGTGGCCGCCACACTCTTAAACCGGTTAAAGAAAATAGACCACAGTCGCACACACCAGGTGAGTGATCGCGGTAATCTCTTCTCGACGACAATCGGAGGGATCGAATCCAATCGATTGGAACGTTTATCTTTCCTCTATTCAGAAGACATGCGAGTGATCCTTTTTTCCCAAATGCATTATCTTGTTAGAATGACATCCAATAAAATCCAAAAATTTACTATCCCGACCCTCTCTTTATTATAAAATAAAACTATGTTGAGAAAACAACATTTTAAGACCGTTCAACTTTTTTTTTTCTCTTGTCCAATCGTATCTTTTGGTGCTGATCCCAAAAAAAAATTCCCTTTTATCTTGTCACAAGTGTAAGTCTATTGTTGAATGTCAGAAAGATAGATGCGATACCTGAAACGTTCTATTGTCCTACAATTGGGACTATCTATGCATAGCGTTAAAAAAAAAATATTCAAGAAGGAAGTGGTCATTTATGTTCCTGAATAGGTGAAACCTCGAACAACTGTTGCAGTTCTTATTGCTTCGCTTCAAAATGGAATGTTTGTAAACAAGCAAATGGGATTCAATAAATTGTGAATAGTAAAAATTTTCGGCACAAAAAGGAAAATCAATTTTTGTGGTTCTTTGTCCTGTTTCAGAATGCGATACCTTGCTTGGTTCCGGCCCAGCAGGCCCGGTGGTAGGGCTGTATGTCGGGAACATATTTTTCCCGGACCGGATGATGGAACTAGAAAGGAAGTGCATTTCAGATCGATGTCTCGTGCTAATAAATTTACAATGAGTTGCAAAGGAAGATACCTTGCCTTTTTGTAAATAATGAAAGGGTATAAAAGACATTAAAATAGAAGGAATTGGGTGTGGTGGAAATGTTAACAAGGATAAGCCCACCCAGCTGTCATGGATATCAACGCAAGTGTTTGCATACAGAGGATGAATATCGCTGCATGAGATATGATGAAACGAGAAATCTGCTGACATTTTACAACATTTTCAATACCTAGTAGTTTTTACATCCTTTCATCCTTCTCTACGCAAAGTTTACTATTGTTGAAACCCAACAGAAAAAAATACACAGGGCTTGGCTTTGGCTTTGCTATGCGTTACACAAAAACTCCTGGTTTACACATATTTAATAAAAGGATTATTATGTTTTCATCTCATGCAAGCTCCCGAAGGTCATAAAACGCTTAATAACGTCTCTTATGTCGAAAGTATAGTAGCAGGTGTATTGGGTTATAGTCCTATAAAATATTAAGTGCTCTATCGCACAGAACCTAATCTATAGTATATTCGTATCCTCTCAAGGAAATTCCTAGAGCAAATTAGAAATGCCAAAAATGAGAAAAACAGTATAAAAACCACCATTGAAAAGATGGGCGCCGGCAAGTAGGGGCAATACGCCGTATCAAGGAAGATATGGCTCTCCTATGACAAAAGAAAAACATCTGATCTACAATATTAGCCAAGTCCCGTAGAGATGTCGCCAGGCTCACGGCCGTCATTACAGGACATTGGCCTATTGCAGAGCATGCAATAAGGCTTGGCATCGCTTATAATCTGCACTGCTGCAGCTGCGGGAATAAGGATGAGAAAGAAACCCTCACTCACTTCCTCTGCGAATGCCCTGCCCTTGCTAGGGCTAGACATCGAGCATTGGGTGAGGCCTTTCTTGTTAACCTGGGGGATGTATCGGGGGTGAAGATCGGGGAGCTGCTATACTTCCTGAACTCCTCCGGTTGGATCTGGGCATCCTTGCATCCCCTGTTAGTCCAACCATCTTCTTATAAACGATTTTGCCGAGGTTTGTGGTTATAAAACGGCGCATTCGCGCTAATTGGACTCTGGCAAGTTGTGCTTCAGCCACTACTTATACCAACCATACCAACCAGTGGCAATACGAGCACTAACTCCCTTCATATTTAAAATATTAACAGCCATATACGAGTACTTCGATGCATGCTGTGGGTTTATTCGTTCGTTTTTCCTAACACTACCCGTGGTCCGTTCTCAACCAAATTTACTACGCAGCTTCCTTTTGGACCCTAACCACGACCTAGTGACGGCTTTTAGCATAAAATTGCTTGATAGCGAAATCACCACTTTTTGGAGAAAAATATTGTATCAAAGATGGGCGTCAACACAATAGATAACTAGAGGAAGGTGCCCCCAACACCTTTAGGAGGCCGAGTATCCTTCACCCCCGTGTTAGGGTAGTGAGGCTGGGATAGGTTGAGTTTGAATGAGCTACGTGTACGTTTCGTTTAAAATTTTGCAGATCATAACTGCAAGGCAAAACAAAAGATGGTAGGTTTTTCCACATTCGTGTTGTTCTGTATACGAATGAATCATAGAACTTAACGGTACGACTACTATTGAATTCAAGAAAATTAGGATGGGCACGGCTGACTAGCCAAGTGCTACGCAAAGGAAAAACAAGCTCAGAAATAAGACGGGATATTTCATTAGAGCAACGGCAGTTGTAGTAGCAACAAAAAAGTGATAAACAACAGACATTTCGTCGGTGTTCAAGCGACTCGATTTGAGATGTTATAGATTCATCGCCAATAAGCTTAAAGACTTTCCGTTGAACTTTGTCTGATGCGACCTGCGCCTGTCCATATGTGGAAAGTATAATCACGTCTCGGTCTTATGTGGGCCTTATATGAGGGTAAGGTGAAAAGTTCTCGGCCTGACACAAAAATACCGTTACAATCAGCAAAATTTTATGTTGGCTGGGTTCACTTGTTATTAGTTGGTATGACAAGTTTCAACTTGTTCTCTCAAGTAGTTTGCTTACACGAATTTTTGCAGTAGACGTCTTACGTGTTTTTCGTTAAAATGGAGAAACTTGAATATCTTGTGGTCATAAAATTCTTCGTTTTGGATAGATTAACCTCTAAGGAAATTCAAAAACAAACAAAAGTTTACGGGGACTCTGCTCCTTCGATGTCAACCGTTAAAAGATGGGCAGCTGAATTTAGATGTGATCGCACGATCCTCGAAGATGACCCACGTGAAGGACAGCCAAAATCCGCAACCACACCGAAAGCCATCGAAAATTTGCATGATATCGTGTTGGACGATTGGCGAATGAAAGTGAGTGATATTGCTGAGGCTGTGGGGATATCGGAAAAAAGAGTGCAAAAGCATCTTGCACAAAGAATTAGAGATGCGAAAGCTCTGCGCAAGATGGGTGCCGCATTTGCTGAATGCCGATCAAAAGCAAGTGCGCAAACGATTTTTGCAGAAATCTTTGCACCGATTCATTTGGGATCCGACCGATTTTGTGTGGCGATTTGTCTCCATGGATGAGACTTGGGTCCACCACTACACGCCAGAAATGAAACAGCAGTCGAAGCAGTGGTCGGAAGCCGGTGGTTCAGCGGCAAAGAAAGCGAAGTCGATCGTAGCTACCGGAAAGGTCATGGCCGGCCAACGTGTTTTGGGAGACGAAAAGGGATACTGTTAATTGATTACCTTGAGAAAGGCAGAATAATAACAGGCGAATGTTAATCCAAACTTCTTGACCAGCTGGATGCGAAATTTCGCGAGAAGAGACCTCGCTTGAAGAAGAAAAAAATCATCTTTCAGCAGGATAACGCACCTGTACACAAGTGTGCGTTGGCGGTGGGAAAACTGCGGGATTTGGGGTACGATTTGCTCGACCATCCCCCCTCTTCTCCTGATTTGGCACCCTCAAACTTCCATCTGTTCCAAAACTTAAAGGAATTTATTTCCGGGAAGCGCTTCGCATCCAAAGAAGAAGTTGAAAGGGCCGTAGATGAATATTTTCACAGCCTCCCAGACTCTCACTTCCGGGAAGGAATACTGATGTTGCAGAAACGCTGAACCGAGTGTGTTGAAGTCAAGGGAGATTATGTAGAAAAATTGAAACATTTTGAACTGAAAATCGCAGTCTTTCATTGTCAGGCCGAGAACTTTTCACCTTACCCTCGTGAGTATATTTTACAGCGATTCATGAAACCCAGACACTTTACTGCATGTTTTGCAATGTAAAAGATGTAGTCAGAAAAATTTAGTTTACTAGAGATTTTAATACTTAGTACAATCAGTGTGAGCGGATCAGTAATACTGACACCATCGACAAGAATGGTAGTCCGGATGGCGCAACGGTTAGCACGTTCGCCTTCAACGCACTGGGCCCCGGTTCGATTCCGGGGATTTACGTGTCGGACTATGAGCCCACTCAGCTGTTAAATGAGTACCCATTATGGGGTAAATAACTCGGTTGAGCGTGTTGCTGATCACATACCTCTGCACAAAAAAACCGTCACGATCTAGAAAATGAGATGATGCTAACTCATCTCGAGGCCGTGGTTCAAATTGGACTGTTGCGCCAGTTATTTATTTTTATCGACAAGAATGGGTTAAGCGGCAGATGGGCACGTTGTTTATTGAAAATAAGACACAATCGAGTTTTGGAGGCATTAAACTCTACTCGATTCACCTTCAACCATGTAATAATTTTTGGAATATCTCTATTTACTTAGTCAGACATGCGGTCTCGGCAAATAGATGCTGTATTTTGGCGGGAGTTAGCTACAGGATTAAAAGTATAAGCAGAATCAAGGGTGCTGTCATCTGAAAAACTGTGAATTGGGTTTGAAGTCACACTTCAAACCAATCGTTGATGAACGGACGAAAAAGCGGTGGTGGTAGGACAGTACTTTAAAGGACCATTGCGTTGGTGGTATGACAATTCGATTTAACTCCATCAACGATGACTCGAAGCGAACGATCGTGGAGGAAACTTTTAACCCATTCAACTTATTTTGGGTGTAGACCATCCGGCTCCTTTAGTGAAATTTCAGGCACTAAAGGAGCCGGATGCCAAACTCTGTCAAAAGCTTTCGAAATGTCGAGGGTAATGATTTTATCTTCACCAAATTCATGAAGATACAGTGATTCCATCTTTCGGTGATATATGTCATTAAGTCCCCGGTGGAAACCAATACGGTCTCCGTTCTTCGGGTTCGATCGCTAAAGAGATAGTGTGAATCAAGATAGATCATAAACTGATTGTTTACCAGCGTTTCAAAGACTTTTGACAGGATATAAATCAATGCTATTGGTCGATTGTTAGAGCGAGCAAATGCTTCACCTTTTTTGGAGGTTGGTTGGACATGAGTTAGCTTCCATGATGATATAAATACCACTGTCGACTTGGATAGATAGAATAGTTTTCGGAGATGTCTCGCTAAGAAGGATGCGCAGAGTTTGAGAATTGCCATCAGATCCAGCGGATTTTGATACATCGAGCTTTGAGAGTACTTTACTTACTTTAGTGCGGAAATGCAAAGATGCCTCTGGTGTGAATCGCATAAAGGTATGGCTGTGGATTTTGAGTGGTGGGCAGTAGCCAAGAGTTTACACCGAAGATTTCAGCAAACAAATTGGCCTTATCTACTGAATAACTATATATTTTCCCCATCATCTACAAGTGGTGGAATGGAAGAAGAGCTGAATTTTGTCCGATTTTACTATCGAAATGAAATTTAGCTTTATTAACAACAGATTTGCAGATATTTCACGCTGAGTTGTAGACCTCTCTCTCAGTTCGACACGGGGGAGTTGTTTGCTTGCACAGTATGCCACTTCTCTACTCCTAATAGCCTCTTTGCAATTTCTGTTAAATCAACAGGTGGTAGTTGGTTTGATGTTCTTAGAGCTATGCGGGATGAAATATTTATAGGCATCCGGGCTTTTTGCTGGGAAGTTTTCGGTCTTTGGGTGAGATTTAAAAATCTTCAGCGACACTAACTGCCATTCAGGACATCGGTTGATTTTACAAAGGCGTGTCCAAATATATGACCCGCAGGCCATGGAAACCTAAACTGCATAGAATCTGATGTTTGCTACTTAGGATAATTCCTATACGTGTTGTTAATAATTGGGGGGCAAAGACCTTTTTCATAGTCCTCCGCGTGGGTGCCCCCTGGTAACGGCAGTGTATCAATTCGCTGACGGCCAATGTCTTAGCGATAAGACAGTTTGGAAAAGGCAGATAGCTGTAGCCTGAATGGCTGACGCACACCTAAGGGTCTCAGGTTTAGTAGGATGGAATGACTTGCGTAGTTGGACCTGCTACATAGTTGTGTGGGCTCCAGCACTTTTATTAACCCATCTGAAGCAGCTATCTCCGAGGCCATCCCCTGAATGGGGTTAAGCGACGTGCTGACAACTCGTCCTTGTAAAAACCACTCCATGTCAAGAAACCTGGAACAAAAGCCTCGGATTGGACGGATCAACAACGACGACCACGCAAACGAATAAAGGATTATTCTTTCGGATCCTGGAATGTACGCTCCCTGAACAAACCGGGGGCCGAGAAGGCCCTCCTTCAACAGGTCGAAAAGTACAAACTGAGCATTACTGCAGTCCAGGAAACAAATTGGCTTGGCAGCGAGATTAATGACAAGAAATCGCACACAATTTTTACAAGTGGCAAACCATCGGGCCGCAAGGAGTTTGGAGTAGCATCTATAGTAAACAATCACCTCAAGCCGCACATTACTGACTTCCAACCCATAAATGAACGGCTGTGGGCGATTCGCATTAAGACTGGATTCTTCAATCTCTGGCTCATCAATGTGCATGCCCCCACTGAAGTTAAATAAGACGCATTAAAAGACGAGTTCTACGCCTGCCTTGAAACTCTCTTCGACTCACTTCCAACAAACGACGTTAAATTGGTGCTGGGAGACTTTAACGCGAAAGTCGGAAATGAAAGTTGGCACCGGGGGACCACTGGAGGCCACAGCCTCCATGAAGAATGTAACGATAACGGCCAGCGACTTATCGACTTTGCCTACAGCAGGAATCCAGTCGTAAGCTCTATGTGTTTCCCGCATCGACGCATTCACAAGCAGACCTGGAAGTCTCCAGACGCACATACCGTCAACCAAATTGACCACGTCCTCATTTGCAGGAGATGGGCGTCTAGTGTCATGGATGTCCGCTCCTATCGAGGAGCAAACTGCGACTCAGATCATCACTTGGTGAAGACGACCTACAGATGTAGAATTTCCTCAGTGCACCAAGCAAGAATCAGCCCTCCCAAAATATTTGCGGTTGATAAGCTTTTGAGTGATGCTACAGCGGTAGCGTATACTACCGCCCTTGAGGAAAAACTATCACCTATGCTACACAACATCAGGAACACAGGCATCCATGGGTTCTGGGAAGAACTCAAGGGTACCATCAAGGATGTCGCAGAGAAGGTCGTGGGATATAAAGCCAGGCGAGCGCGAAATGACTGGTTCGACGAAGAATGCGAAGACTCACTTGACGCGAAAAACGAGGCCTACAGACAATGGATTCAACGAGCAACCAGAGCCAGAAGAGAAAAATATGACGAGCTACGGCGAATATCGAATCGAATAATTAGACGTAAGAAACGTAAATACTTTGACGAGCAGTTGCTGAACATAAACGAAAACTTAGCTAATAGGAACACCAGACAAGCGTACAAACTAGTAAATACAATTAAGAACGGCTACCAACCCAGGACTAGCCTTTGTAAGGACAAGGATGGAAACATCATCAGCGACACCGATGGTATTAACAAGCGATGGGCCTCTTATTTTGAAGAGCTTCTAAACCGACCATCTAACATCCCCACACAGGAAGCTCTCGACGATATTGTTGATCTAGGCCCACCCATTCAACCCCCGACAGTAGAGGAAGTTGATCTCGCCTTGCGGTCACTAAAACGAAATAAGGCGCCGGGCGCTGTCGAGATTCCAGCTGAACTGCTAAAGTTCGGTGGAACGAGTCGAGTTGATGCCATACATCAATTACTCCTGCGAGTATGGGAGAACGAGGAGATTCCAGACGATTGGCGCAGAAGCATCATCTGTCCAATTCATAAAAAGGGAGATAAACTGCGGTGTGAGAACTACAGGGGCATCTCACTAGTTTGTACGTCCTATAAAATTTTGACGAAAATTCTGGAAAATAGAAACCGTACGCAGAACGAGTCATTGGCGAATATCAAAGCGGTTTCAGACCTGGGCGCTCCACAACCGATCAGCTCTTCTCAGTCAAACTGATACTCCAGAGGTGCTGGGAATACAACGTAAACGTATACCAAATCTTTGTCGACTTCAAGCAGGCATACGACAGTATCGATCGTGGAATACTGTACAACATCATGCTGCAATTTGGTATACCGGCCAAATTAGTGCGACTGGCAAAGATGACGGTGACCAACTCCGTCTCACAAGTCAGGATCCAGAATAGACTTACTGATCTATTTGAAACACGCACTGGTTTGAAACAGGGCGATGGACTGGCACCGACGCTCTTCAACCTAGCACTGGAATACGTTATTCGGGCCATGAATATGGACAACAGCAAGACGCTACTCATCAAGTCGACACAATTAGCAGCGTACGCCGACGACATCAACATCATGTCCCGAAGATTGGCTGACGCAGAAGAACTTCTGCATACGCTCGATACCGCTGCAAAGGAAGTTGGATTACGTATTAACGAGGGTAAAACTAAAATAATGATGCAATCGGTGACAAGGACACCTGCACAACCAAGCATCCATGTCGGGGACCTCAACATCGAGTTCGTGAACAAGTTCATTTACCTGGGTTGGAAATTTTCAAGGGATGCCAACGAAACTGACGAAATCAAGCGACGGATACAGTTAGCTAATAAAACTTTTTTCTCGGTTCTCCCCATAATGAAATCGAAGCATGTGCACAGAAACACGAAGCTCCGCGTGTACAAAACCATTATACGACCAGTGCTATGCTATGGCTGCGAAGCATGGACCCTAACTCAAGCCTTCGAAAACATGCTAGACACTTTTGAACGTAAGGTTCTACGGCGAATTTTCGGGGCTGTTTGCGATCGAGATGGATGGCGCATCCGGTACAACCATGAGTTGTATGAAATGTACGATGAGCTGCAAGTCTCGAAAATCGTCAAACTACAACGACTTCAATGGGCAGGGCATGTACAAAGAATGGACGATGATCGCATGCCTAAGAGAGTAATGAATGCAGAACGAGTCGACGGAACGAGTCTGCGAGGACGACCGAGATCTCGTTGGGAGAGCTCAGTAGGTGTGGACGCCGCGCAGCTGCTGGGCTCCCAAAATTGGAGGACGCGGTCACGTGACCGAGATAATTGGAGGACAATGATCCAGGCGGCCAAGGCCCGACGTCGGGCTGTCGCGCCACGATGATGATGATGATGTTGTTAATAATTGCGGGAAACTTCAATAACCTTCGTGCGTTACAGGATGGGAAAGCCGCGTAATTCGGAATATGACACAAAAAGAGCGATGATATTCATCGGCATTTTAAGCCCGTCTATGCCCATACAAGTACATTTTAATTTAAATTCATCTGCTTTCAAGTTGTCTATAATTTGCTTTGTAATATGTAGTCCTTATCGTCCCAATTCAGGAGATTCCTATGTCCATCCATATTTTCAGACCAAAGAGTTAAGAATACCATCAACGTGTGCGAAGGTACTAGACTACGCATTCACACTTCACTTCACAATCGGGAGATACCCATTTCTACCACGTTTGGTTTCCGTTTAATTTCATGATAAGGAGAGTAATTTTTTTCTGACGCACACATGCAGGAAGACCAAAATGCGTACAAAATTTGGTTGAAATCTGACCACGGGAAATGCTTGTCGAAAAAAATCTCTAAAAAGACTTAGGCGAGTAACTCTATATTAAACAAAACAGAATGTACCGTTAGTCCAGTCGATGATCAAAATTGCGGTCCCCGATTTGTGCTAAGGGGATAGAAAAACCTACATACCAAATTTGGTTAAGATCAGAACAAGGGAAGTGCCCAGACAAACGCACAAGCGAACGAACAAACATACAGCATGCATCGGACTATATGCCCGTCCATTATGTTTTAACATGGGACAGACCAATAACTACACAAGGTACGCAAGGAACGATGCAATAAACAGTGGATAGCAGCTGACAATTTGCCCTTAAATATGAAATAGCCCATAAAAATAAGATAAATAGTTTACTAATTACAGCTCTGCAAAATGAAAAATGCTGACTTGCTCTCTTAAAATTTAGTTACTTTTGTTTAATTAATTTTACTCTAATTCTGAATCGATTGGCACTTTTTTTATGAGCGGTGAAATTTTTCCGACCCAACTGCTAACATTACTCCTATAAATATTTTAAATAATAATCACAAATATTATCTTATCTTTCATTTTAATTTAGACGCCCTCAGTCAAAAAGTCAAGCTTGTGTGCATTTACTAAGACTGCCGCTTTGCAGTTCTTATAACACGTGTATTGTGTTATAAAAGTGTACAACTTCTTTAACAAAATTTCCTTTGTTTTCTTGTATTATTATACACCCTTTCCCCATTAAACAATTCGAACTCTTAATTATTGCAATTTTTTAATCAACGAATATATCACTTCGTACCTTGAACGAGTAAATCTGGACAGAACTCGACAAAATCACTTCAGCAAAGTTAAACGTATGTACGAGTACTTTTATTGAAAATAAAAAAAAGGTTTATACAATTGGGACGATTTTCCGATTTTCTGAAAGAAGAATTCAGGAAGATTGGAGTCTTCAGAAATATTATAAGACCCACGCAAAACGTAAAAAATTGGATTAGGGGGCTCTTTTCATTGTTTCCCAGGGTTGTCACTACCTTGTTTCCACCAAATTTAAGCGAATGAAACAGTAGGTTCCTAATTAAAGCTTAACAAAAGAAACCAAAAAAAAAACAATAATAAAAGACATCCGCCCTACATAGAAAGCAATTCATTTCCAATTCCTAAAAATAGACAAATTTCTCCTCGGGAGCAAATTCTACCTATTCTTTATACCATATATCCTCCTACCTCACGAGAACGGCTCGTATAAGAAAATAACCAACTCTGCAAATGTTTACCTACGTGCACTGACTCCGTGCGAAAACAGTTGTTACAGGTACAAGCGTGCGGCAGTTCTATTGATCTCATTTATTATCTTTTGCATGATACTTATGGGTTATGAGTAATACTAACTTTCCAAACCACACCGACTACCATGGGAAAAGGGTCACAAAACGTGCCGCATATTGAGTTTTCAGAGAGGTCTGAAATCCTTTGTGAACGCCTGTAGCGGCACCTGCACCCTAAGTCATAATTTTTATTGCACTGTTTTATGACATCACTCCCTAATCCTGTGTTATGCTTTATCAAAATTAAATCTGGTGATAAAAGGATTTTTAATGTACATGTAAAGATACACCCAATTTGTACCTTTATAAGTTTAGTTATCTGAAATATTGATTTATAAGAAATAAAGTTATACTACAGCAGCGGTTATGAAATAAATTACAGGGGTTAATAATCAGAACCTGTGAGGGTATTGTAGCAAAAAAAACATTCGGATGTCTGTTTTTTCATTCATCTTAATGCTTCATTTACACATGAACATTGAGCGAAACACGGAACATTGAAAAAGTGCACTGAAAAACACCAACAACAAAAAGATACCTTTCTGTTCTTACATGACCAACATGAATTCACGAGCACTTGAAACGCCCCCATCTCTAACTTCTATAACTTTTTTTAGTTAACATTTTCTCTCGCTTTAGTTACATATTTAGTGGACTGTTCAATTGGTTATGTCTCGTTAGTGGTGAAAATTTGGACCAAGCCTCATACATTTTTGTCCATTGTCCTTTTGTGATATACATGATTTGCTCCTCTCCTACTCAACCCCATGACGATGAGGTTAAACTTGAGCTAAGAAAATATCGGGAGGGACTTCGACACTAATCTCGGTAATTTTGACAATTTATATACCCCGTGTTTGAGGAGAATGATAGATTTTGTCTTTCGGAGTACCAATGGCTTAGCGTCCCATTCGACACGGCGAGGATAGGAGGTATATGCTAGCAACTGCGCCATCCGGAAAAATAAATGCCACCGAAACGTTAACAAGGCATAGTAATGCTAAAACGAAAAAAATACATAAAGTTGTTGGTATTGAACACTATCACTATCAGTATAACTAACGATAAAGGACAGGAGAAACTGTCGAGAATCCTTTAGGAAAAACAGACGATAACCTCAAGTGCTGATGGGAATCTGTAGGAAAAACTGACGATATTCCTTCCGGATATGCTGAGAATAATCGTAGAACCAATTATGTATAAACAAAGTTTTTTGCCGGGCGACGGCCATCGACTATCATACAACGTGCATGATGCTTAACATGCCGTCGCCCTTACCAGCCATTAGTGTGGCTACACGTAATGAAAAAAAAGTTTTTAAGAATGATTTCCCCCTCGAAGGGGGCCCAAAAAGCGTGATTCGCCGGTTTCGACCGCTGGTGCGAAGCGCGTCTCATCAGACGCCTCTGCTCCGCGCATCGCACCAGTGGGAGAGGCGTGACCGGGAATGACCCAATGACCCATATAAGGCAAAACAACATCTGTCTTGGGTCATTCCCGGTCACGCTTCTCCCACTGGTGCGATGCGCGGAGCAGAGGCGTCTGATGAGACGCGCTTCGCACCAGCGGTCGAAACCGGCGAATCACGCTTTTTGGGCCCCCTTCGAGGGGGAAATCATTCTTAAAAACTCTTTTTTCAATTATGTATTTTCATTGTGATTAAATCGTGTAAACACCATTTAATCCTAATTACACTATTTGTAGAAGTTACAGCACTTTAAATGGAAAGAAACAGGTTTTCAATTTTACGTAGAAACGTCAAATAAAATATGTACTTTCATAAATAATTGACGACTTGAAAGTCAAAAGAACGACTTCATATATCTGGGTTGCAACCTGTCAAAAGACGCCAATGAAACTGACGAAATCAAGCGACGGATATAGTTAGCAAATAAGACTTTTGTCTCGGTTCTCCCCATAATAAAATCGAAGCATGTGCACAGAAACACGACACTCCGCGTGTAGAAACCCATTATACGACCAGCGCTATGCTATGTCTGCGAAGCATGGACCTTAACTCAAGCATCCAGAAACATGCTACACATATTAGCACGTAACTTTCTGCGGCGAATTTTCGGGGCCGTTTGCGATCGAGATTGATGGCGAAACAACCATGAGTTTACGAACCGTACGATGAGCTGGAAGTTTCGAAAATCGTCAAACTACAACGACTTCAATGGGCAGGACATGTACAATGAATGGACGATGATCGCATGCAAAAAAAAAAACAATAAATGCAAAACGAGTCGACGGAGCGAGACTGCGAGGACCACCGAGATCTCGTTGGGAGAGCTCAGTTTATGTGGACCCCGCGCAGCTACTGGACTTCCAAGATTGGAGGACGCGGTCACGTGACCGAGATAATTGGAGGACAACGATCCAGGCAGCCAAGGCCCGACGTCGGGCTGTCGCGCCACGATGATGATGATGATGAAAGTCAAAAGAGTTTAAGTATTATGTTGATCGACCATGTGAAATTGATATGCATGAGCACGTTCTTTCGCTTCATCATTAGGTCCAAAAATCCAATAACTAAAAAAAAATCATAGCGGTCTAAGCGAATTTCAAGTCTTCAATTGTGAAATTTTGCAAGAATTGGTGTATTTTCGGTGGTTACGCTTTACATTTAAAGAATTCTAGCAAAATAATAATAAGTATCTACTCGTAGATAGCATAAGATGACGTTACCATGATTTAATCACAATAAAACAGAGATTTACGTAATAAAATTAATACGATATATAGGTGAAAATTCGGTAAAATTCAGCAATAGCAAAATTTTAAAACAATTCTCAATTTAAAGCTACATCTACTAGAAAAAATTATCTTATTTTCATAGTTCTAAATATTTTATTTTAGGATAAAGTAATATCTGCGATCTAGTTTTGTATGTAATTTTCTACGTGCCATAGTTTGCGCGAGTTACCGCGTTTATTGTAATGGGGGCTTGTTTAAACATCGAATGCCTGTAGCAGCTAAAGGGTTAAGATATCGAAATTTTTTTTTAATATTTTTTGCTTAGAATTGCATTATTATGAGGCCGGTAGTTCAGTACGTTGAGGCGTCAGTTTGATGTCTCATCATACCGGTAATTCGCGAGTTCGAATCACGCCATGACCATGAATTTTTGCGACCCTACACTGCGGAGGAAGATAATTCATCCGTAGTGTGGGGTGTAAGAGTAAGCCACAACCTTTCCCGACTTGTCGCAGGTATGCGGCTAAATGGGCAGGAGGTGCATGCTAACAACATTTAACGTCCGAACTAGTTTATGGTAACGAAACGTCAACTAAGCCTCTTGCGAATAGTTGACGGGCTATATCTTTAGCGGTTAGAGCAAACAGGAATCACGTGGTGAGAAGTTTGTCCGGTCGAAGTGGGTCAAGTCTATCAAGTTTGATCGAGCTGATAAATTTGCTCAGGAGATTCGGTTAAACTGAAGCGCCATCACAAGCCTCAGAATAGACTGCGAAGCAGTCTACGGCGCCGGACCAAGGCGCATAAAATATTGGTCGACGTCTCTTCCTTTCCGCAGAAACAACAGCTCGAGTCTGATTCAATACCCATGATTCTTAGATGGTTTTTCAGGCATGAGTGTGCAGTCAGAAGACCATATATGACTGTCAGCTTGTTTCGGTTTAGTAGGTTAGTCGATCTGCTACGCGAGTAGCCTGAGGTAAAAAGTTTAGCCAGCCTCAACTCTGGGTGATTATCCCAATGAGCAGTAGTTTGACTGCGCTCCCAGACTGTGATAAGGTTCTATAGATTGTGCAAGTCGAATCCCGCAAAAAGGCGCTGGATCACGAAAGGAAGTAGCCGAGACTATTCTGGCCAGTTCGTCAGCCTGCTCAACCCCATTGCCATTGATGCCAAAATGTTCAGGGAGCCAGATTAGTTTATCTAGTACTTTTTAGCAACTACATACATATATACGATCTTAGATGTTATTGTCCTCTTTGATAGCACTTTAATGGCCGCGTGGCTGTCATTGACAAATTTTTGTTGCGGTAGCCATTCTTCAGGCAAAGTTCAGAACATATGGCATGCACTTCCGCCTGGAAGACAGTGGCGAACTTGCCCGTGGGTATTAAAACCCTATGGTTGGGGCCCACAATAATTGCCGGGGCTTATCGGTTTTCGAGCTTCATTCGTGAACCACTTGATGCTGTGTGGGGGAAAATTGCATATTTATCCTTCCAGTGCTCTGGAATAGAGCATTATATTACGGTGGTGATCCGTTGCCTGCATGATAGTTCCTTCACCAGATGATCAGATGGTATTATTGTACAATGTTGCCATTGATCCAACTAAGCTGTACTGGATTCGGCTTTACATTAACGTCGCATGCTTCAAGTCTGACGATTGCTGCTTTGGCTCCTGTTTTGAAATGTATTGTATATGTAATGGCTGCAGGTCGAGTAGAACCTCAAGAGCGTTAGTTGAACAAGAGCGAATAGCCACTGTCCCCATTAGGCACGCAAGTCCCTGAACATAGGATAATCTTGCTAAAAGCAGTACATGCTCTGTTCCAGACTACGGCACCATATTTTAATATAGGTCTGACGATGGCCTTGTAAATCCAGAGGGCTAAAGAGCGTTTGGTTTCCGAAGTTTTGCCTACATATCCCGTAGTGGGCCTGTTTGCCACTACCCCGAGATGTTCTTGCTAGAGCAGTTTACTGTCGAAAGGGACTGAAGTGTATACAGAATACACACTGTAATGTATGACATTGAAGTGATCCTATCAAGCATCCCATAAAGCAAAATAACACACTCCTCATAGTAAACATACTCATTCATTCAATTTGTATACAAATGTAAGATTTTATGCAGCCAGTCACTAATAAATTTCTAGTGCACTCGTGCCACTGCATCTTTTAGAAGTCGGGCACGTGAGACTTGAACGGCAGACGACTATTTTTGTATATGTCAAGGAAGTCATGGGAAATGCTGGATAAGCTAATTTCATTTACCTCATTCCCACGAAAAATAAAGCTGCTTATGTCAACACATTTCAGAACAGAAAACTTGTATAAACATCTAGCATTAAGAACCAAAGTACATCAGTCTTAATCCAAAACTCTCTCGGCAGACACCCTGCCTTTGTTTTATTTAAGACAGATCTTCAACTTTGTATGCACCACCAACTGCTGGCCTACATCGGCTAAAATAATGGTAATGCAGAGAATCTAATCTTCTGTTTCATATCATACTAATATATATGTATATAACGAATTTGGCGATTACCATTGACTGACAACCCATACTGTTCTCCATACTGCATCATACTCAATTGCCCTAACCCCTTGAGGGGCATAGCACGTCAACTATTCCATGTGGCCCAGTTGACGTTTCGTTGGCATGAACTGTTTTCGGAATTGCAGTTGCCAGCATGCACCTCCCGCACAGCCATGGCCACGAACGTCGTCGTGGACGGGATTCGAACCCGAAACGCCGGTAGTCAAACATGAGACTGATGCCTCAACACACTGCGCTACCGGTCTTATCATGATTGCACGAAATAATGGTGAACACGCCGTCATACAACTACGAGGGTTGCCTTTTAAGTTTTGCATACAGTAACATTGAGGTTGCCACGAATCAAATGTCACTACAAAATATTAACCTGCAACCTTTGTGACCCTAAATCCAAAATGTTAGTGTGATACGTCTACGAATAGTGTGGCATAGTTTTCGTCGCGAACGCACGTTTCACGCGCGTGCTACGACCATGAGTGAACATCAAGTGCCGACCGCCGTTGCGCAACGTATTGTCAATCGTTTTTTGGTGTGGGAAGGCGTTAAAAACACGGAAATTTTCCGGCGTATTCGAAATCAGTTCGGTAGTGAGTGTCTAAATAGGTCTACTGTGTTTAAATGGGCCAAAGCGTTCAAAGATGGCCTCGAAACCATCGAGAATGAGCCGCATGACCGTCGACCGCGAACCAGCAGCACACCAGACAACATTCGCCACGTAGAACAACTCATTTTGGAGGACCGTAGGATGATTGTTCGAAACCTTTCGGCATTAGTATTGGTAGTGTAGAGTCTATCATCCACGAACACCTTCAATATCGCTCGAAACGCAGGAGCATTCCAGTGCGAAGTGCTATTCTTCTCCAGGATAACGCGCGCCCTCATACCGCGCGTCTCACGCTCGATACAATATCAGAATTGGGGTGGGAGGTACCAGAACACCCCCCCCCCCCCCCCCCCCTACAGTCCGGATTTATGACCCTGCGACTACCACATGTTTGGACCACTGAAAGAAGCCCTTGGAGGTCAAAGATTCAACACCGACGACAATACGTTGCGCACACACTATTCGTAAGGTACCCAGCTATCACATACTCAAGCCGCGACCTTCAAAACATACAGGCGCGCCATCTACAGCGTTTGCCTCGATCATATTTGAACCGCCCTCGTATTTCGAAAAACGAAGTCTTTAAAAACTATATATTGTTTTAGTTCAGCCCTATATGCAAAAACTTAAAAGACAACCACTGTATAACATAAAAACAAAACACATTACAGGATGCCCAGATATGATTTCCCATGGGTAAAGGAAAGTTGTACATTTTGGGATGTCGGATGTGTCAAATATTTCTTTTTCTGGAGAATGCACTATGCACCACAGGAAACGAGATAGGACTCCTCCTTGTGGGCAGCATCGGGTTACATTAGCAAGAAGGACGACGCTTTCGATGTTGGTAACCCTTCTAGAAGAAGGCATATGGTATATCCAATTTGTTGTATCACGGTAAAAAATTTTGGGATATTTTTCAAGTCAGACTTTGAATTACAGCGATTTTCAATTAAAAAATTATTAGATTTTAAGATATCCGAAATCTTGAAGCGTTTTTCAAGTAATTTTGCATTAGATTCCAATATTCACGACTTGAAAGTCGATTTCAATAGAAAATATACTTACATTTCAATAAAATAATATTATATTTACTTTCAAACACAAAACTATATTTCCACTTCTAAGTTGATTGGAATTAAAATGTAAGTCAAGTTCTGAGTTCCAATACACACGAACTTAGAAACTAATTCCATTCGCATTACATTGCAGAACCTTTGACTTGGAATGTAATCTATTTCGACTTGCATATCGAAAACAAATGCGCATTTCGTTTTTTCTCGTCATATAGTTTCCGATCATATGTGGAGTCAGCAGCGTCAGTCAGTTGAAAGTGAAAAGTGTGAGAATTTAAAATGTATGTGAAAGTGGAATATCGCGGGGACGTGAAGTTTGTTTTAGTACAAAAGTTTTCACCAGGATTTAGTGGTGCAGCCCTGGAGAAATTCGAATCGGAGGACATCGTTCTTTCTAGTAAGTGTAACAATTACTCTATTATTGTTAATTCTCAGGGGTTTGCTGCAAACAAGAGGAGACTCCATTTCTGCAACATTTTTGGCAAATCGCAATAAACGCTTGAGGAATTGCTGGAATACATTTTTTTATAGAAAATACCATCATAATATGCGCGACAACTGAGCTATTTCATAAGAAAAAGTATTTTTTAAATTTCGACTTCCCAGAAGTTTTTGGAAATTCACCAAACAATTTTATAGAAATGATGCTACTTCTCTTTTTGCAGCAAACCCCTGCTTTTGTGGCTAGTCCCATACATTCATATGATGGACGTGCATAATGCAATGAACCATGCTGTGCGTTTGTTGTTAGGCTGTTTTTAGACGCTAGACCAACTACCCGCATTAGACCACGCATTAGACCGTCCATTAGACCGCGCATTAGACTGTAAATTAGACCGCGCATTAGACCGCCCATTAGACCGCGCATTAGACAACGTATCGGAGCAGGTGTTTGAATTTTATAATGATAAATCATTATAATCAAGTAGCTGCTGAGATAAGTGGTCTAACGCGCGGTCTAATGGACGGTCTAATTCGCGGTCTAATGGACGGTCTAATACGCGGTCCAACGGACGGTCTAATGCGCGGTCTAATGGACAGTCTAATGGCTGGACGGTCTAGCGCGTAAAAACATCCTTAATAGCCTGCTGTGCGTTTGTGCATTTGTTTGCTTGTGCTTTAGTCCGAGCACTCCCCGTGGTCCGATCTTAACCAAATTCGGTACGTGGGTTCCTTGAGTGACCCTGATCTCGGAACGGTGGCAGCAACTTCGGCCATCAACTGGTCTAACGGTATATTCTGCTGTGCTCAATCGTAGACAACTTAAAGCTTATGGATCGAAATCAAAATGAATTTGCATGGGACGGGCCTAAAGTGCCGATGAATATCATCGCTCTTTTTGTGTCATATCAATTCAAAAGAGTGCATCTCATATACTTTCACTTACGAACTATTTCCTGTTTGATAAATTTGAAGTCATGAGCAATATAAACTTTATTTTTATATGCACATTTACTTAGTTGTAGCAGCATTTGAAATTACGGATGAAACCCCATTTGTCATTGAAGACAGAGACGGAGCACCGATTAGCCTTGAAAGCCTACCATCATTAATAAACCAGTATGAAAACTGTGCTTATTTTTTAATTCGAGTTAAAAATGATAAAATTGGTAATCATTTTTCAACTTCATGTACTTGAATTACAATTCCTAACTTTCTAATAATTATATTTAAGAACACGTTCCTGTTAAACGACAAAACGCTGTTTTAGGGCCAGAACTGATTGTAGACAGTACAATCCTGCGACATTTTTTAGAAAGTGGTGATGGGAAATTCATTCTAAAAGAATATACAGAAAAAGGAGAACTGACTGATGCCACCAGGCGATACATGGTATCAAAAGTCTATAGTTGGATGAAAACCCATTTTGGCGATTATCCAAAAAGGGAAGAAAAAGTTGCTGTATCGAAAGCGGTTGTGACACTGTTCCCATGCTACTTTGTGGAAAACAGTGACGTCGGTGGCATTGTACGCAAATCTCTTTCTTTAAAATGTTTATGCACTTATACTTTATTTCCTGACTTAGGATCTTTTTTACAATCCGAAAAATAATACGGGGTATTTGGCAACCAAACAGAAAAACGCTAACACGAAGAAGCATAAGGTGGAAGGAACGTTTGGGGATATAAAAAAAAGGAGAGTGATAGAGCACCTAGGCCCAGAAAACGAAGAAAGTGCAACACAAGAAAAACTACATGAAGAAGACGCTAAATTTTTCACCAACTGTATTCCGGCTGAGCATATGGATGCAATAAAAGAAAAGTTGAGAAAAACACTCAACGTTCGAGCAACCATCTGTCTAGAGGCGTCAGACATTTACAAACAATTTCCATTTTTCTTTTTTAGTCCAGAGCTTGTAAGTATAGCAAAATACTTTTCAAAGTGTTGTAGACCTGAATTTTATAAATATGCTTTAGATTTTGTACGATTTTTGCCTTCGCTATCCTGACTGCGACGAGTTTCTGATTAAAAATTGGCACCAATTCGAAGACGTGGCCGAAAGCGTCCTAACTTCCACATCAGCATTAAAATTGGGAGAAAACCTCGAAGGTATAATTTGCACAATTTTTTATAAAATTTAGTCACATTTCTAACACAGCCCTATCCTACAGATTGGGATAAGACAACCCGCTCCTTCTTGGCGGTACTTAAATTGTTGCCACATACGGCTCGGGGTAAAAGGTCTAAGGAAGTGAGACGGAAAAATTTTGAACAATGTGTTTCAAGCCTTATTCGTTTTGAAAAGGTAAGCTTCTTGTTAAGTAACAATCTAACACTACATTTACACTATAGCCTTGATAAATTGTCAACAGGGTGAGCATTATTGTAATTTTGTATGTTTTCTTTTTGTTTTGCTTTTTTTTCAGTCCAGCACACCAAAATCGGATTACGATCTATCGCTTACTCAGCCGTTCTTAATAGCATCTGGTCCCAACAAAACGGTCGTAACGCAGTATTTTTTAAAGCTTGACGATAAACTTATTTGTGTACCTAAAAATTTTACGTTTTTAGAAGCTTTTGATTTGCTTTTTAAGACGTTTTATGTCTTTAATTTGGAATTCGATGATAGTTTAAGTAATTTTTTCAACTTTTTCGCGATATTTTTTTATAAAATCAAACCTGAAACGAATTCCACTACCAGGCAAATAGAAATATTTGCCAAATTTCAAAATAAAATAAAAAAATGAGCGCCATGTATTTGTGCTTCTACTGTAAAAGGAAATTTCAAAGTATATCTTACACTATATACCACTTGAAACATGAGCATTTTTTTCATGAAAGCAAAAATTTGAATTTGAAATGTATTATAAGCGAAAGATGCCCCCGTGAATTTTGCACTTACAGTGGTTTAAGAAGACACGCCTTAAAATGTAATTTAATTGACGAACCCGAAAAAATAATTGGTTTACCCTCTTCCGAAGAACCTAAAGACTTCATCAATCAAGAATTAATTAAAAGTAGGAGAAATTTAATTTCCTTGAACAATGTTAGTGAACATGACTTCAACAACTCTAAGCAGCCAGCAAATGTGAACGATAAGGAATCAATTTCTAATATAATTTCAAATTTTTCAAATGAATTAAGTTCGATGGGTCTACCTCAATCAAACATCGGGAAAATTTTTAAATTGAATACTGAAATGTGGAACAAGTTGTTTTTAATACTAGAGAAGCAAATGCCTAACGATAATAATATCATCAATAGTATTACTTTGGAACGTTTGAATATTTTTCGCGACAATGTGTCAAATGAATATGCAAAATATCAAAGCGCGTATATAAGAAAAAAATTTTTTGAAAATGACAATTTTTTTGTAGAGCCACAAAAGAAACCAATAGGAGGAAGGTGGGATAAAAAATTTGATTCATCAACAAACACGTACATCGACACATTTCTTCAATGTACTTTTCAGTTCATACCAATATCGGAAACCTTAGAATGTATTTTCAAAAATTCATCTTTTAAAAAACAATATTTTTCTAAGTCCCACATTTGTAATGACAATTTTACTGAAAATTTTTGCTGCAGTACAAATTATAAAAACTCCGAATTATTTCAAAAAGAAAATGATTCAATACAGCTCCAACTCTTTTACGATGATTTCGAGGTAGTTAATCCTTTGGGAAGTAAAACAAGTATACATAAGATTGGAGCAATTTATTTTTCCATTAGAAATTTGCCTTACGAATTGAACTCTCAACTTAATAATATTCATTTAGTTGCTCTTTTTTTTACGAATGATATAAAAATTGATAACAATAATTTCAACAATGTTTTAATACCCATTGTAGAAGATATTAAGCAAATTGAGGAAAAAGGGGTACTTGAAGGAGATAAATACATTAAAGGAACACTTATAGGTATATGCCACGATAACCTAGGAGGAAACTCTGCCCTTGGTTTTGTTGAATCTTTTCGTGCAAACTATTTTTGCAGGATATGCCAAATGCACCGCGATGAAGCACAAAAAATGACTTATGAAAATCCTGAATTATTGCGAAATGTTAGCGAATATTGCGATTTATTTAAACAAAGTGAAGATAAAGCACTTGATTTTAACGAATCCAAAGGCATCAAAAACTATTGCATTTTAAATAATCTCAAATATTTTAATATAATCGATGCAAATAATGTGGATATAATGCATGATGTCCTTAAGGGTGCCGTTCCATTTGTTATCAAACATTTTTTTAAAAATATTATTGCATTAAAATATGCAAATATTGTTGATATCAACAATAAAATTAAAGCATTTAACTTTGGGTACATGCAACGAAAAAATTTACTATCCACTATCAACATAGACAAAGTAGGTACATCCGTTGGGTTAACTGCCTGTCAAAACTTATGTCTCATTTTGCACTTTCCTTTAATTTTCGCTGGCATGGAAAAACTTGTGCCAAAGCTTTGGTCAGGGATTATTAGTTTAATCCAAATTCTACAGATTATTTTATCTCCTAAAATCCCAGTTAGTTCCTTAGATAAGCTGGTTGATTTGGTCAGTTCTCATCTTACTTGTATTCAGCTTGACTACCAGCTAAGACTTCTTCCTAAACATCATATGATGACCCACTATGCGAATGTAATAAAAAAGAACGGACCATTGATTCACACATGGTGCATGCGCTATGAATCTAAACATAGGTATTTCACTAAGCTTAACTCTTCAATAAATAATTACAAAAATATTTGTTATACTTTATCTATTCGACATCAGCAAATGATGTCCCATCTTTGGGAAAATATAAATTTTGATATGACATATAAATTTGGGAGAATGGAAAAACTCAATTTCAGTGAATTAGAATTACAGGATGAATTTACTAGCTTTGGGATAAATTTCCAATCTAAAATTCATTCTCTTCTGTGGGTTGAATATATACACGGTTATCACTACAGACGTGGCTTTTTATTATATCTTAACAAACATGAAAACCACTTTTCTTTTGCTCTTATTAATGATATATTTTTTATAGAAAACGAAATATATTTTAAATGTGAAGTATTTATGACTAAAGTTTTGAATAATGTTTTGAACATGTTTGAGATTGAGAGTTCCGCAAAACATATTATCGTTAAGCTTAAAGACTTACAACTTAAGCTTCCATTTGAATATCACTATTTCGATTCTAAGATGTACATATTAATACCAATCACAATATGTTAATATTGAATGTTCATTCTTATCACTATTATTATCTAATTTTAAGTCAAAATGACTGATGGATAGTAAACTTTTTTTTAATAAATTTTTGTATACCTTAAATTATTGTTTGTTTTATTAAATATTTAGGTTCCTCTTTCATCTTTTTTCTAATACCCGTAGATAAAATTGTTATAATAGGCGTGTGTTCTGTACTGCGGTGCGGGTTAATTGGGATTATTCGGGTTAACTTAGACACATTACACAAACAACAAGGGTATGTTGTTTGTGTAATGTGAGTAAGTTTACCCGGATAACCCACAATTAACCTGCACCGCAGTACAAAAAACACGCCTATTATTATAACAAATACTAAAATTTAATTCAAAACTGACTTAAATATTTTAATCCATAGCTTATTAACTTTCAATTTACAAAATATTAAGGTTTAATTCATATAACTTGAAAGTTTCAATAAAAAAATATTAAGCGTTAATAAAAAAAACATTGCGATTTAATTCGAATGAAAATTGAACATCAATTCAAATTACTTACAAAGTAAGTATGAAGCTGTATAAGTTGTAATTTCATTATTATTACAATGCAAGTAAAAACTCCTAAGTTTCAATTATAATTAATTGAAACTGTTTCAATATTATTCGAATTAAATGGTAATTCGGATTGGCTTAATGAACGATTTTTAATATTCTGCAATACTTAAAATTCAATTCAAATTTGGTACGGACTTATATGTAACCCGAATTTTATTGAGTTTTAACCCAAAATTTTTTACCGTGTAGGTAGTTATGTCCACAATTTTCTCCTCTAGTGCTTTGACGATGGCAGTGAATGATGTGTTGATTTTCAAGCGTGACGAAGTTATTGCATTTATTGTTACTGTCGTCAAATTGCTTGATTTGTCGACACCGACTGGCAACGAACTATAAAGGCTGCATAAGTTCGTCTGGGAAATTCTCCTGAACCTAATTAAGGTAAGGTTAACTTAGGCAACTAAGTAAACCAGCCTTGGATCTGTTAAGCTTGAACCGAAATAAGATCAAAAATATCTAAGGTCTCTAAAGCCGGCCATACACCATCCGGAATTCCTGTCCGGGAAAATTGATGAGGCCTGGCCTTCCGGATTGCCTGAACATAGCATACACCATCCGGAATTCCTGTCCGGAGAAACCGATCAGGCCCGGGCTTGAGAAATTCTGGATCGTGTATCGGCCAGTTCAGATACTTTGAATTTCTGGCGATAAGCTCGATTTTAATTGTGCATCCGACCGCGTGACCAGAATGAATTTTTGTAGGAGTTTATTTCAATGTACCAATGTATCTGAAACTTGGCAATTGAAAGTAAAATCCCGTACAATTCAATTCAATAGATAGAAAGATACTTTGAATCTCTGGCGGTAAGATCGATTTTCTACAGTGCATCCGACCGATTGAAAGACCTGTCCAGCCGCCTGAACCGGCCATTCACGATCCGGAATTCCTCAAGGCCAGCCTAATCAGTTTTTCCGGACAGGAATTCCGGATGGTGTATGGTCGCCCTAAAGAAGATACTCTTCGGATCTAATAAGTCATTTTACTGGCAGACGAGGAAAGCATCGTTAACCGAAAGTAAAAATAACGATAGTAAATAAAATTGGTCGCGAAAAAAAGCAAAACTAATTCGTGTGCTGAGGAGATTATGAAGATGTTTAGTTCGCGTGGTAAAAAAAAAAGACGTTCGCGCAGTGTTTTTTTTATCACTCACTGATGAGTGAAAATTTAAATCATTCTGCTATATGAAATTGAGTGATAGCACGTGCGTGCAGGTCAATGAAGTCATTACGAAATATGAACTTCCTTTCCAAGAAAATAGTAATCGTAGCCGTCCAATGTGAAAACTTGTAATATTTTCATCGGTACTTGTATTTTCTCTAAAAACTGAATACTCACACAAACCATCAATATCCGTCCGGCATGCCATCACGCTCATTCTTATCGGATAACTTGAGGCTTCAATGATTAGATACGAGTTACAGTTACTATCATTATCCATCTGATTGTTACGTACCTGAAAGTAAAACAAAAGTTGTTTTATAGTACAATACACACACGCATTGATTATGTACAAAGAGAAGTAAAACATCCATTTAATGACTATATAGCTGCCGGATGCAATTTGCAATTATTATGGGAGTGTTAACTAATTATATGGATAACGTTAATATAAAATTTATAATTTAGTGAAACAGAATTCAATGCGTTCATTACTCAATTATACTGATTGATCAGACCTCGTCGATTATCGTAATTTCATAATTGCTGACTGTTCAAATTGAATGTTAAAATTAACGAATAGGTGTAAAAATAATGCAAAATCTTTGCATTGGATCTCTCCACTGTTCATATAATTAGGTTTTGATTTGAACAGTTGCTTATTATTGTTCTATTTATCGGCCAGATTCGTCTTAAGTATGGAATAGTGCATAGAAGATTGTATTCAAATTATTGCAAATTTAGAGCGTATATCACCATGTAACATATTTTTAACTGCACACAGACAATATTATTTGTTCAGTAAACGCTGGTTTATTTGTAAAGATACGGTAGTTAATTGTATCTTTAGTTTTTTAGTTATGAATGGAAAAGAGGCACACATAAAATTAGACACGTTTGTACGGAACAGAATACAGATTGTAAATTTATATTAGTCCCAGTCTCAATAGTCCAAATGTACTCAAAACTAGAGAAGACACCAGTCTTTCTCGAAAAAGGAGAATAGACTATGCAAATAACCAGACTCGCTATTTCAAAATAACAGGAATTAATATTCTACTGCAGGGATTCTTAAACTTTTCCATTCGTGACCTCACTTTAGCAACGAACGTTTTTTGCAACCCGAATTATAAGATTACATATCTACATATGTGGGATTCAGTTATCAATAATATACTCGAGCTTAAAAACGATTACAGTTTATTTTGAAAAATCAAGAAAACGATACATGAGACAAAGAATGCATCGTCATCGGTTGGTCGTCGTCGTACTTCTTCTTTCTTCTTCTCTCTAGTTGTCAGGTCTCAGGTCGTGGTCTTGGAGCCGTTGCTCAATTTCAAATTTTCAAATGTTGGCACCACAGCTCGGCCATCCTGCTTTATGCACCGTCCTCGGCGGTGTTTTCTTCCCCGTCTGCACCATCCTCGAAATCAATTTCGTCGCCTATTACCGAATCCTGATAGCTTGGGTATCTTTTAATATGATCGGCTGCTGTAGTGGTTTCGCTCGATCTTCCACCGTATCCGATCCTCTCAACACCATATCGGTCGTTTGGATTGACTGTTGTGTACCGATATGGACCCAAGAACTTTTTATAGACATTCAAACCTCCTCCAAACTGCGTAAGTGTTTGCTGGTTTGCGTCTAAGGTTAAATCCCTTCTGCTTTTCGTCCTGGAACTTCTTTATGTTCCTCATAACTGCGTCTCGTAGTTCTGATCTTTTTTCCACAAAGCGCTTTACAGTCTCTTCCTCGATGACTTCTCGTTATGGTAAGTCGTCCCTTCATCTTTTTTTCGTTCCGGTTAAAAGTTCAAATGGAGTGGTACCCGTACTGCAGCTATAGGAAGAGTTAACGTATTGCTGTAGCCTCTCGATGTGTTTGAATCACTTTGCAGGATTGTCAATGGAAAGCTTCGTCAAAACAGGAACAATAATTCCATTCATCCCCTCGATTTGTCCGTTGCCACGGAGTACTCCAGTCGTTATCGAAACATGGTCGATTCCTTCTTCCTCACAATAATCACTGAATCCGATCCGATCCGAAATGATCCTTCGAGGGCTTCCAAAAATTGTAGACTGGCTTTTGAGTCTTGTGATAACTTCTTCTGCTGTAGTTGACTTCGTAGGATATAGCCATAGAAACCGTCAGTAACAGAGCGTAAGAGCTACAGCGTGACAGTCCGTAACGATCCTCACCAGATTTCCCAGAAGATAAACTCGAAACTTCTTAAGCGACTTGATAACTGCCAGTATTTCGAGCTCGTAGCTCGTGAATTGTTCTTCCGCAGGCGTCGTTTTCCAGCTGGCGTAGTATATTGGATGCATCCTTGGGATCTCGTTGAAGAAGTATAGCTATTAATCCGTACCTAGAGGTGTCGGTATGAAGTTTGTCTCAGCTCCGACACGAAAGACTGTACTGTACTGTACGAAAGTACTGGGCCATGAATCAGAGTGTTCTTTCATTCGTTGAAAGCTCGTAACTGTGCAACTCCAAATTCGAAAGGAACTCCGTCTTTTAGCAATTCCGACAGTGGGCGAACAATGTGAGCGAAATCCCTAATAAATTTACGGAAATAGCCCGTTAAACCCAAAAAACTCTGAACGTCTCTCGCCGTCTTTGGTTGTTTAAACTGTTTGACAGCTATTGTTTTTTCTTCGATGGGTTTGATAGTTCCGTTTTCAGCGATATTGCCAAGATATTCTACTTCCCGGGTTAGCAGCTTGCATTTCGTCCAATTAAATCGAATGTTGTACTTACTAGCTGTCTCCAAGACACGTCTCAACTTTGCGTATGCTTCAGCTTCACTTTCCGCTGAAATGATGTGGTCATCAAGATACGCCAACATCGTACCGTCAGCCAAGAGATCTCGAAAAACAGCACGAATATGCATCTGAAAGACCGCCGGCGCATTGCAAATGCCAAAGGGAACTCGTAAGAGCTCGAACTGTCCGTCTGGTGTTACGAAAGAAGTATACTTGATGCTGTCTTCTTCAACTGGAACGTGGAAGAACCCGTTTTTTTTAATCTGAAGTCGGTCCACTAAATCGTCTATTACCGGGAGCGAGAATCCTGGTCTTTCCATTCTTCTTCTTCGTAAGAACAATCAGGCTGGCGTACTAAGGCACGCTAGGTCTCACAACATTTTCATCCATTAACTGCTCCACTGTCTTGCTGACTACCTCTCGTTGTTCGGCTGATAGCCGTCTGGGACGTTGATGTACAGGTGTCTAGTCTTTCAAAAGGATTCGCATTGCAACGTCGGTATGTTTTTCTTCTGTCGGTATATAATCCTCGATTATCATCTTTACTTCCTCTTTTATTGTCGCGTTCTGGATGTGATGAAGATGTACACCCTGAGGAGAATCGTCATTCCCGACACTGAGGCTTAGCACCCTCTGAAGATGATTGTCTTCGCTAACGTCTTCTATCTGAGGCTTCGTAAACGCAGTCTTTCGGTTTTTTAAAGCAGGTCCACAATTTTGTACTTTTATTAACAGGGCCATGCAAGGGGGACTGGGCTTTAACATAGGCTCGAGTTCCTTAACCGAGATACTTCAACGAGGGATTGAAAATTAGCAGACAGAAAGAATTATCATACGATCATTTTTTGATAGCAATAAACTGATACAAAACTACAGAGCCTACTAGTCTGTCTCCTACATCAGGGACTGCAACACGGGTTTGCAGACGACTTCAATTACATGCCATCTTTCTCGGTTCTTCCAATAATGAAATCGAAGCATGTGAACCGAAATAAGAAAGCACACAACCTATGCTACGCTATGGCTGCGAAACATGGATCCTAAGTCAATCCTCCGATAACTTACTGAATATATTTGTACGGAAGGAGTGGATGGCGCATCCATTACAACCAGGAGCCGTACGCACTGTACAACGTGCTGAAAGTTTTGTAAATCGTCAAGTAACAACGATTCAATTGATAGGTCATATACAAAGAGTGGACGATAGCCACATGCTTTAGCGTATTTTAAAAAACGAAAACTAGGAGATCTTTGGGAAGGCTCAGTAGGCGTCGACATCAAACAACTGCGGGTCTTTTGAATTGGAGGATGCGGTCACTTAACAAGAGCAATTGGATGACAACTATCCGGCCAGGGTATTACGTCGGTCTATCGACCAACTATGATAATGATGATGATTAATAACCTGGAGCAGAGAAACTCAGGATCCAATCCCACGCAAGGTAACATGAAGCTGTTCAAAAGAAGAGGAGTGCAGCTATTTTAAGTTTATTCCACCGAGCATCCATGCCTATAACAAGGTTTCCTGCCGTCTTTCAGGCAGAAGTTTACCCCGTTGAGGTTACCATAATAAAAATATAGTGATCTTAAAAGATTGTCAAGCTGCCAGTATGGCTAAGCCAAGTAGTCTGCCACATCTTACCAGGGTTCTCATAATTGATTTCGTGGACACGTCAGCTTTGTCGGAAATGAAATGGCTGACGAACATACCAGGGCGGCTTCTGCGACTCTTTTCTATGGTGGAGAACCCTTCTGTGAAATTTAACTAGGCGCGGTTAGAAGGTGCTTCTAGATTAAAAGCGATCTGTGTTACCTCACCGGGCCTAAAGCAGGCCAAGATTTTCATTTCGGTATACTCTATCTACTACTATACTCAACTACGGCTCTGCGAACTATCCTCCAATGAATTATCCTTCAAAAAATTATATAAACCGCCACTTTAGGGGGACTGTTCACCTCGATATATCCCTCGAAAATAACAAAACACATCAAAAATATAAATATTAGATGAATTGTCCTTCCCCCAACTTTGAAGGATATTCGATGGCTCTGTGAACACAAATTAATTGACACATTCTCCGAAACCAGTTTATGCCGTCGAAACGTCAACTGGGTCACATGGAACAGTTGACGCGCAATGCCCCATAAGGGCTTAGGGCAACTGAGAGAGAGGGGAGCACACGAATTGCATTGGTGACGTCTTTCTCGACCCGAATGAGATAGCTTCGACCCGGTGAAGCACTTCAGCAGCTTCGCCAGTACGATCAAGCTTGATTCGTTAGTTAATTGTGATATACAATAGACCACTGGGTTTCATTGCTTGTGGATCTTAATTGCTCAGAGCCCCTATCTCTCCCACTTCCTATATAGTTGAATTAGCGCTCATCTTCGGGTGGAATAGTATATTATTTAAATATTATAAAACCTTTCCACAAAAAGTGGAACATTATAACAGTTTATTCGGATGTTCATTAAAAAATCGATTTTTTCCGGACTCTTGCCGCATTTGTATAACCTTCTTTCGCGCCAGTTTTACATTTGATTTCAGTCCAGATGGATTTAACATGGGAATCAAATGAATGAGCCCGTTAAACGCCGGTCGTCTAAAAGGACGTTATCACTCGGTGAGTTGGTGAGATAGAAAAAATATACGCACGGTTAACAATACATTTTTGAGAATTTTCTTTTCGAAAACAGAGGTTTTTTTTCTGTTAATGCTCTCTAATAACTGCAGCGTTTTTCAAGCAGAAGTCTATGCGGTTGAAGTGGATGTGAGGTGGATAAAACTTCACATCCACGAAAGAGATGCCTACTTTGACGGATAGCCAGGCTGTAGTAACATCCCTCGAATCGGAGTTTTGCACGTCTGAAACCATAGCTGAGTGCATTGTGAGGTTATGTAACTTTTTAAAATTGTGTAGGTCCATAGTGACTTTGCCGGAAATTGCAGGTCTAACAAGCACGCTTGAAGAGGAGGAATTGACGTTACGTAGCATATCAGTAACAACATCGATATACCCCTTTATTAATCTCCCAAAATGTACGAACGCAGGCCTCTTAGAGAAATCTTCGGCCAATACCCACAGGCCAACGACTCCGGAACCGTCTAGACCAGAAGTTCTTAAAGATGTCGATTTGAACTTTCAGGGGGTCGACAGTAGCCTTCGACTAGCCTGTCTACCCACCTGAAAGACGACGGCCGCGAAAAGGTTTATTGTAAAAACTACAAGAAAACTGAAAAGATCCGTTTGCAGTATTTCGAAAAGAAAAAGTGAACGACATACAAGAAAATTGTCACAACCCCCACATTCTGCTTGACAACCACATTCGGGGTCGCGACCCACAGTTTAAGAAACGATGTCTACAGAATATATTCGAAAAAATCTCTCTTCCATATTTCATGGTAGTCACGAGTTTCAATTGCTTTCTCCATAAATTCCTAAAATATTGCTTAAAACATTGCCAAATATCCCTGAGGTAGAATGCATTACCACATCTCTTGACTTCATATTTGTCTGCATGTTGATTTACGAGACAAAGACAACGAGAAGGCCTTTTTTGTGTCGAAGGAGGCGCTCCAAAATACGTACAACGCGCACATCCTCTCCCATGTTTCTTGCCCATGAACGTGTACGAGTATACTCGTATCCCAAGTTTCGCCAAGATTCGGACTTTGGAAGCAATAAATTTAGTTATTGTTAATTTGAAAATAATACCCTTATATGTAGGTTATAACTCTAGAACAATTTATGTTTCCTCGTCAGTTTTATAATTGGATGTTCATTCTCTTTACTTTTATAGTTTGTTAACTCTTCGTGTATCATACACAGTGTAAGTGGGAAATCGCGTTGACGCATTCTATTGCGTAAATGTATGAACGTATAGATGTACAATATATTAGTATGGACAAGAGTGTGTTCGATGAAAACGCAGGATAACATAGGATGGAGAGAGTATCGTCGATGTGCCGCGAAAAACGACGCGACAATGTTATAAGCCAACCCTCCTCTGGGCTTCGATTGAAGCAGGGCTCCAAGCCAATCGTTGGGATACTAAAAACTTGTCCACTTGTCCGCAAAGCAGATGAATTGGTGGAGTGGTTGGTTTGTGTGTCATACAGGGTGACAAGAAACAACATTTTGACTATTAATGTGAAAGTAAAATTAAATAAAAAAAAGCCTGGGCATTTTTGTATGTACGCAGGACGTTGAACCAACGGAAATTGAAATTAGTGCCAATTTATAAATAGTACCACATGGCTAAGTATTGTAACTTCCGCATGAACTTTATCTTCCTGGTCAGTGGCGTTATTGAGAAAGGGCGAATTTCGAGTGCCTTTGTGGTTGAGTTTCCGCCCGTAACTTTTGCCAAAATGAAGCTAGATACTGAAAATTTTGGTCAGGTAGTTTTAATAATGACTTGTAAATCTATGGTGAAATGAGTGTGATCCGAACAAAGGATCGCCTATTTTCCCTACAAGTGAAAACTTAAATATACATATATGTAACTCTCGATAGGATGATCGTAGAAAGCTATAATTCAAGTAAATGGCTGCTTAGTACCATATTAGACTTCTCTCTAAAAACCTGATCGTTTGGGTAAGAGCGAAGGTATGGGAGGTATTCCCATAAATAGTGCCCCTTTACCCTACTTTTGAGATTTTTAAAATAATTATTACTGTTGAAAAAATTCATGAAGGGAGCTGATTTCCTGCAAGCAGCCCTAATATGAGTCTTTAACTAAAATAAGATCTCACAAAAAGTCCGCTCGGTCAAAAACCACGCCTACCTCCCATACAAAAGTCTATTCGCCGTAATACAATTAAAATAAAATAAATATATAACTGGCGCAACAGTCCAATTTGAACCAGGGCCTCGAGATGAGTTAGCATCATCTCATTTTCGTGACGGTGTGTTTTGTGAAGAGGTGTGTGATCAGCAACACGCTCAACCGAGTTATTCACCCCATAAATGGGTACTCATCTAACAGCTGAGTGGGCTCATAGTCCGACACGTCATCATCATCATCGTGGCGCGACAGCCCGACGTCGGGCCTTGGCCGCCTGGATCATTGTCCTCCAATTATCTCGGTCACGTGACCGCGTCCTCCAATTTTGGGAGCCCAGCAGCTGCGCGGCGTCCACAAGTACTGAGCTCTCCCAACGAGATCTCGGTCGTCCTCGCAGTCTCGCTCCGTCGACTCGTTCTGCATTCATTACTCTCTTAGGCATGCGATCATCGTCCATTCTTTGTACATGCCCTGCCCATTGAAGTCGTTGTAGTTTGACGATTTTCGAGACGTCCGACACGTAAATCCCTTTTTTTACCGAAAACTACCGCATTCTGTAGGAATCGAACCGGGGCCCAGTGCGTAGAGGACGAACGTGCTAACCGTTGCGCCATCCTGACTACCAGTAATACAATTGCCAATGTTAATGTTACCGTAACTTCCAAAATACACAATTCGTGCTCCCATATGATACTTAAAATTATATGAAGACATCTTTCTGAAAATACGAATCTACTGGGTGGAAGATTCGCCAGTTGCGCAAGCGAATATTTGCTTCCCAATGAGTGATGGGCACTTATGTATGTGTATGAATTATGGCCGTTGAACCAACATAAACGGAGCTGTAATACTGCATGCCTAAATAATACCGACTGAATTTATTGCTGATCATCTAATAAAATAAAAAACATAAAAATCTTAATAAAAATCACTTATTTCAGGAACAAAAGCCTCGGATTGGACGGATCAACAACGACGACCCCGCAAACGACTAAAGGATTATTCTTTCGGATCCTGGAATGTACGCTCCCTGAACAAACCGGGTGCCGAAAAGGCCCTCCTTCAACAGGTCGAAAAGTACAAACTGAGCATTACTGCAGTCCAGGAAACAAATTGGGTTGGCAGCGAGATAAATGACAAGAAATCGCACACACTCTTTACAAGTGGCAAACTATCGGGCCGCAAGGAGTTTGGAGTAGGATTTATAGTTAACAATCACCTCAAACCGCACATTACTGACTTCAAGCCCATAAATGAACGGCTATGTGCAATTCGCATCAAGACTCGATTCTTCAATCTCTGGCTCATCAATGTGCATGCCCCCACTGAATTTACAGAAGACACAGTAAAAGATGAGTTCTACGCCCGCCTTGAGACTCTCTTCGACTCACTTCCAACAAACGACGTCAAATTGCTGCTAGGAGACTTTAACGCGAAAGTCGGAAATGAAAGTTGGCACCGGGGGACCACTGGAGGCCACAGTTTCCATGAAGAATGTAACGACAACGGCCAGCGACTTATCGACTTTGCCTGCAGCAGGAATCTAGTCGTAAGCTCTACGTGTTTGCCGCATCGAGGCATTCGCAAGCAGACCTGGAAGTCTCCAGACGCACATACCGTCAACCAAATTGATCACGTCCTCATTTGATGGGCGTCTAGTGTGAAGGATGTCCGCTCCTATCGAGGAGCAAACTGCGACTCAGAAAATCACTTGGTGAAGACGACCTACAGATGTAGAATTTCTTCAGTGCACCAATCGAGAATCAGCCCTCCCAAAATCTTTGCGGTTGATAAGCTTTTGAGTGATGCTACAGCGGTGGCGTATACCACCGCCCTTGAGGAAAGACTATCACCTATGCTAGACAACATCAGCAACACATGCGTCCATGGGTTCTGGGAAGAACTCAAGGGTACCATCAAGGATGTCGCAGACAAAGTCGTGGGATATAAAGAACGGCGAGCGCGAAATGACTGGTTCGACGGAGAATGCAAAAATTCACTTGACGCGAAAAACGAGGCCTACAGACAATGGATTAGACGAGGAACCACAGCCAGAAGAGAGAAATATGACGAGCTACGGCGAATTTCAAATAGAATAATTAAACGTAAGAAACGTACTTCGACGAGCAGTTGCTGAATATAAACGAAAACTCATCTAATAGCAACACCAGACAAGCGTACAAACTAGTAAATACAATTAAGAACGACTACCAACCCAGGACTAGCCTTTGTAAGGACAAGGATGGAAACATCATCAGCGACACCGACGATGGGAATCTTATTTTGAAGAGCTTCTGAACCTACCATCTAACATCCCCACAAAAACAGCTCTCGACGATATTGTAGATCTAGGCCCATCCATACAACCCCCGACAGTAGAGGAAGTTGATCTCGCGTTGCGGTTACTAAAATGAAATAAACCGTACGCAGAACGAATCATTGGCGAATATCAAAGCGGTTTCACAACTGGTCGCTCAACAACCGATCAGCTCTTCGCAGTCAAACTGATACTCCAGAAGTGCTGGGAATACAACATAAACGTATACCAAATCTTTGTCGACTTCAAGCAGGCATACGACGGTATCGATCGCGGAGTACTGTACAACATCATGCTGCAATTTGGTATACCGGCCAAATTAGTGCGACTGACAAAGATGACGATGACCAACTCCGTCTCACAAGTCAGGATCCAGAATAGACTTACTGATCTATTTGAAACACGCACTGGTCTGAAACAGGGCGATGGACTGGCACCGACGCTCTTCAACCTAGCACTGGAATACGCTATTCGGGCTATGAATATGGACAACAGCAAGACGCTTCTTATCAAGTCCACACAATTAGCAGCGTACGCCGACGACATCAACATCATGCCCCGAAGATTGGCCGACGCAGAAGAACTGCATACGCTCGATTCCGCTGCAAAAGAAGTTGGACTACGTATTAACGAGGGTAAAACTAAAATAATGATGCAATCGACGACAAGAACACCTGCACAACCAAGCATCAATGTGGGGGACCTCAACATCGAGTTCGTGAACAACTTCATTTACCTGGGTTGCAACTTGTCAAGGGACGCCAACGAAACTGACGACGTCAAGCGACGGATACAGTTAGCTAATAAGACTTTTTTCTCGGTTCTCCCCATAATGAAATCGAAGCGTGTGCAAAGAAACGCGAAGCTCCGCGTGTACAAAACCAGTATACGACCAGTGCTATGCTATGGCTGCGAAGCATCGACCCTAACTCAAGCCTCTCAAAACATGCTAGACACTTTCGAACGTAAGGTTCTACGGCGAATTTTCGGGGCTGTTTGCGATCGAGATGGATGGCGCATCCGGTACAATCATGAGTTGTATGAACTGTACGATGAGCTGCAAGTCTCGAAAATCGTCAAACTACAACGACTTCAATGGGCAGGGCATGTACAAAGAATGGACGATGATCGCATGCCTAAGAGAGTAATGAATGCAGAACGAGCCGACGGAGCGAGACTGCGAGGACGACCGAGATCTCGTTGGGAGAGCTCAGTAGGTGTGGACGCCGCGCAGCTACTGGGCTTCCAGAATTGGAGGACGCGGTCACGTGACCGAGATAATTGGAGGACAATGATCCAGGCGGCCAAGGCCCGATGTCGGGCTATCGCGCCACTATGATGATGATGACTTGTTTCTTGTACTATTATTATTTTAACATTAGTTTCTATATTATATTTTTCCACTAAATTAAATAACTTTACACAACATTAAATTAAATTATATTGGCTAAGTTTTCGTTTATAGTCAGCAACTGCTCGTCGAAGTACGTTTCTTACGTTTAATTATTCTATTTGAAATTCGCCGTAGCTCGTCATATTTCTCTCTTCTGGCTATGGTTCCTCCTTCAATCCATTGTCTGTAGGCCTCGTTTTACGCGTCAAGTGAATTTTTGCATTCTTCGTCGAACCAGTCAGTTCGTGCTCGCCGGGCTGTATATCCCACGACCTTCTCTGCGACATCCTTGATGGTACCCTTAAGCTCTTCCCAGAACCCATGTACACCTGTGTTGCTGATGTTGTGCAGCATAGGTGATAGTCTTTCCTCAACGGCGGTAGTATGCACCACCGCCGTAGCATCGCTCAGAAGCTTATCAACCGCAAAGATTTTGGGAGGGCTGATTATCGATTGATGCACTGAGGAAATTCTACATCTGTAGATCGTCTCCACCAAGTGATGATCTGAATTGCAGTTTGCTCCTCGATAGGAGCTGACATCTATCACAATAGACGCCCGTCTCCTGCAAATGAGGCCGTGATCAATTTGGTTGACGGTATGTGCGTCTGGAGATTTCCAGGTCTGCTTGTGAATGCGTCAATGCGGCAAACACGTAGAGCTTACTACCAGATTTCTGCTGCAGGCGACGTCGATAAGTCACAGGCCGTTGTCGTTACATTTTTGATGGATCTGTGGCCTCCAGACCTCCAGTGGTCCCCCGGTGCCCTTGTACTGCGTCTTCCTTAACTTTAATGGGGGCGTGTACATTATTGAGCCAGAGATTGCAGAATCAAGTGATAATGCGAATCGCACGCAGCCGTTAATTTATGGGTTTGAAGTCAGTAATGTGCGGGTTGATGTGATTTTTCACTATTAGTGCCACTCCAAACTTCTTGTGACCCGATGGTTTGCCACTTCCAAAAATTTGCGTGGTCGTCGTTGTTGATCCGTCCAATCTGAGGTTTTTGTTCCAGGTTTTTTGACGTGGAGCGCTTTTTACAAGGACGAGTTGTCAGCACATCGCTTCACCCCATTCAGGGGATGGCCTCGAAGATACATAGCTGCTTCAGATGGTTTAATAAACGTGCTGGAGTTCACACAACTATGTTGCAGATCCAACTACACAAATCATCTCATCCTACTAAACCTGAGATACATAGATGTTGGTCAGGCATTCAGGCTACAGCTATCTGACTTTTTCAAACTGTCGTATCACGCCCACGAGGAGGACTATGGAAAAGGTCTTTTGCCCTCCTCACCTTATACATAAAGCTAGCTTATTTTTATCGCGATCATGGTAAAAGTTACTCCATATTTAGTGCACAATTCAGATACATATACATAATAGGTTCTATCAGTGGTAGAAATTTGGACCAGGTTTGCCCATTGTCCTTTGCGATGCAGACATTTGCGATCAGAAGGAAATGAAGGAAGAGCGAATCTGTATTTATCCCCAATATTTTTAAATTAGCCAAAATTACATCGATAACAAAATTGCCACACCTCTCATACTCCTAGTCAGAGTCACCCTGCCTCAGAAAAATCTCAACTCCATCGAAATGCATTGGCTTCATCGTTTCATTGCATAAGACTTGACTCCTCAGATTAAGAAGAAGAAGATTGCTGACTGCAAGGTTTCCCTGACCACATTACTTCATGATCTTCTTGCTTCTTTATCCCCTTGAATTTTCTTATTTTAGCGATGTACACTCGCTGTGGCCTTTTAACGTTACGGGTATCTGTGGCCGGACATATTGCGCATAGGCCGTGTTTAATCACGAGTTCAGCAAGTTTGCGTCGTATACGCTTTTGCTAATAAGATAATTATGGACAAAACAAACAGCCCAAGTCGTTCATCTTATTTTGCCTTACTTTAATCACAAGTGGCGGCAGAAGCGATGATTTTTCCCCAAGAAAAACATATTTATGGTTATATATGGCATCTTTAAGTTCACTTTTGTGAGCCGAGTGCATTTTGCAGTGTTGAGATACCGCGGTGTAACCATACCACATAAGATTATAAGAATATCCCCGTCAGCAAAGGTTGTCCGGACAGACAGCCTGAATAGCTGAACTAGATGCGTTCAGGGCATGCTGGTACATATAAATCTTTTACAGAGAGATGAGCCCCGAGAAAGGCGTGTAAACATAGTAGACTGTAAGAATCCTAAACGTTACAAGATATGGAATGCCAAAGGAGAAGAAGCGCATACATGCGAAGTATCATATATATAATTAAATTTTTAATATCATCAGTAGAATTACTGAGTTTCGCGTATTGTTTTTGGTTTTTTTTTTTCGCTAGTGTGTGCCTTAATGGAGAGTGCACTATGTACGTAGAGTATCTGGCTTGAGTGACTCGCCGGCCTGACCATCATTCTTTTGTTTTGTTTCAAACAAGTTTCCGATGTTAGGCTGAATGTGCTTGCAATTAAAAAGAATTCGGAAGATGAAAAAAGCTGAATATAAATCATTGAACAGCACAGAACTGCGCAATGAGTAAGAGAAATTACATTGCCGATAAAAACAATATTTGTGCCGATTTTTCTTTTAACCTGGCCATAGCATTATTACTAACAAGAAATATTTATTACCTTTATGTTTTCAAGCCAGCACACAAAAAGTAGGCAGACTCGCTCACCGTTTTTAAGGAAAAGATGTATTTTGACAGTAAATCAACTTTACGATATGATTGAAGGTTTTTGCGTCAATCACCTGAATAGTCGGAATACATCATTCGACAGAAGAATGCTCAACTGATGGGAAGAAATTTTTGATACTTTGTGGTTTATGTGACCAACGACGATCTCGACAGTATGCAATGATAGAAATACTCACTTAATTGCCGATCGATACCAATTCGGTTTTACTATAGTATATTACTTAGACCATTGGCTCTCAAAGTGTCGGTCACGACTGGAGGTTGTAATATGTTAATCTACGTCAAAAATTTTGAGATACGTATTTTTTTCTTTTATGCGCAAAGACGTTTTTAAGGGGTAAAACTCACCACCAAAGTTGACCTCCCTAGCGGTGGTTTTTGAATCGAAAGAGCGTAAAAAAATACTAGATAGATGCCTTTCTTGTTTTTAGGATTTTGTAAAATAGTAAAAACAAAACCCTTATGAAATCGGTCAAATGTCTGTCTGTCCGTCTGTCCATAGAATATCTCACGAATAGCTGAAGCTACATACATGAAATTTTGTAGGAATTAGTTTAATTCGCCGGAGAAAGCGATGCATCGTAATAGGTCAACATAGACAACATAGAGGGGAAATGAAGGTCGAAAAAAAATTTTTTTTTTAGTTTGGTATAGGCAAGTGGGGTATCGTAAGAAAGGCACGGTCGAGTACATTCCATTTTTGGAATTTTCTTCAAATTTGTAGAAAGGAGAAAAGAGGGAGAGGGGAAATATATGATCTAAGTTCCAGAACGCCCCCCCCCCCCCCCCGGGAATTTCGAGACCGTTGTACTTAGACATATGAAAATTTACAGAAAAACGGAATTTTACTAGCGTAGAAAACTAAAAATAATAGAATTTTGAAATTTCATCAAAAAACGCTAATAATAGTACATTTCTATAGTTGCAGCTAGTACACCCGAGATCAAAAATATTGATGGTCAATGATAACCAACATCATAGGCAATAATATCTCTAAGTTTCATTACAATCACATAATATTTAATGATAGTACATTCATTTACATTTTGACACCATCCATACAAAAAATGCACATAACCGGCCTCTGCTACGTACTAGTACTACGAGTACTGCATACTTGAATATTGTTTATTGTTTTTCGTGAAGAGAATTGGAGATAACCATTTCTGAAAGGGTAAAGATTGGTGGGATAGGAGTGAGGCGGAGACAAGTGGAAGGGGGGAGGTAGGCTGGTTGCTGCTTTAAGGGGAGGTCCTCATAGAAGGGAAATGAAGGTCAACATATTTTTTTATCTGGTATAGGCAAGTGGAGTATCATGAGAAAGGTACTACCGGTCATAAAATTTGAAGAAAGGGGAAAAAAAGTAGAGGGGAAAATACGAGATCATAATGTGTCCCACCCCCCGTACCATTTCGAGACCGTTACACTAAGAAATATGAAAACATACAGGAACGTGGCTTTCAATTAGCACAGAAAACAAAAAAATTATTATGCTGGTCACTGACTCTACTTTCTATAATTATTCAATATTTTTTTACGCAAACTTGCAATTTGCAATACCGTCTTAACATGAATGGTTAAGCATCTCCAAGAGTAGGACAGCTCATCTCCTATTGGCATGACACACTACAAAGCCCTCGGATTGCGGGCGTAGCCCTCTATTTTCCGGTTCATTTTTTTACCTCTTAAAAATGTTTTTGTACAAAAAAGAAATGAAACCGGAATATAGACGGCTACGCCCGCAATCCGAGGGTTTTGTAGCAAGCGCTTACTATCGGCTCTTTCCTCTTTTTGATACCACTCAGATGGATAAAAAAACATAACTAAAATGTCTTACCAGCTTACATTTTACATGCCAATTCGTATTACGTGATTGTAACGAAACTTAGAACATATTACTGCATAAGGTGTTGGTTATCGTTGGTCAACAGTACTTTTGACCTCGAACGTGGTTAAGGCATGCAGGGGTGTGCTAACTGTATAGGTATGAACGCCGCGTAGTACTCACACCTATGAGGCCGGTAGGTGTATTTTTTGTGTGGATAGTGTAAAAATGCCTAACTTTAAATGAATGTACTATTATTAAATATTACGTGATTGTAAAGAAACTTAGAAATATTATTGCCTATGGTGTTGGTTATCATTTGCCATCAATATTTTTGACCTGTGATGCGTTTAAGGGGTGCAGGGGTGTGCTAACTGCAACTATAGAAATGTACTATTATTAACCTTTTTTGATGAGATATCAAAATTCTACGATTTTTGGTTTTCTATGCCGCTTTTTTGCGAATTTTCATATTTCTAAGTATAACAGTCTCAAAATAAAAGGGGGGTGGGACAAACTCGGATCACATATTTTCCCCTCTACCTCTTTTCCCCTTTTTTCAAATTTGATGAAAATACCAAAAATAGAATGTACTCGGTGTTACCTTTCTTATGATATCCCACTTGCCTATACCAGATGAAAAAAAAATTTTGACCTTCATTTCCCCTCTATGGGGACCTCCCCTTAAAGTCAGCCTATAACAACGAATCGCTTTCTCCGGCGAATTATAATAATTCTACATATTCCCACAAAATTTCATATATGTGGCTTCAGCGGTTCATGAGATATTTCATGGACAGACAGACAGACGGACAGACGGACGAATGACCGATTTCAAAAGGGTTTTGTTTTTACTACAAAACCCCCAAAAAGTACGTATCTAATTATTTTTGATGTATAGTAGATTAACATATTACAACCGCTACTAAATCAGACTCGTTGGTAATTTTCTAAGGAACTTCTGAATTTGATATTTATTTGTTTATTTATTTATTTTAGAATCACTGAACGAGAATAAATCCCAGAATATAGTAATGTGAGGCATTAACGAAAATAAAAGGGATGAAGAAATAGAAATACAAATCAATTCAAAAGTGAGAAGGAAAAAAATAATTAGTATATGTATTGTATAAATGAGAACTATTGAAAACAAAATTATCAGTGTAAGAACTAATAAAAATAAGAAAAAAATATGAAACCGGAATATAGAGGGCTACGCCCGCAATCCGAGGGTTTTGTAGCAAGTACTTATTTTGGTATGTAAGTATCGGCTCCTTGCTCTTCTTGGTACCACTTAGATGGATAAAAAAAAATGTCTGACCCATAATATAGTATATGCCCAATCATATTACGTGATTGTAACGAAACTTAGAACATATTATTGCCTATGGTGTTGGTTATCCTTGGCCATCGGTACTTTTGATCTCGGACGTGTTTAAGGGATGCAGGGATGCGCTAACTGTAACTATGGAAACAAACTATTATTAACCTATTTTGAGGAGATATACAAATTCCATTATTTCCCGTTTTATATACTGTTCGGAACCCACCTTCCTGGAAGTTTTCATTTTTCTAAGTGTAACGGCCTGGAAATGCAAGAGGGCGGGGACAAATTACGATCTAATAATAATTTATCCTCCCTCATTGTTCCCCTTTTTCAAATATAAGTAAAGTAAACTCAACATTACCTTTCTCACAATACCCCACTTGCCTATACCAGCCGATAAACAAAATTTGACGTTAATTTTGCCCCACACCCTCCCCTCCCCTGCCCGTTACAGTTGGCCAATTACCACACATCGCCCCTTACCAATCTTTACCCTTTCATAAATGTGATTAACCATAATATGTAATAATAACTGCGATTCGTACTACGAAAAACAACATGCAAGTAGTACTCGCACCTTCGAAGCCGGTAGGTGTATTTTTTGTATGAATAGTGTAAAAATGCCTAACTTTAAGTGAATGTACTATTGTTAAATATTACATGGTTGTAATGAAACGTAGAGGCATTATTGCCTATGGTGTTGGTTATCATTGGCCATCAATATTTTTTACCTCGGGTGTACCTAAGGGGTGCAGGGGTGTGCTAACTGTAAAAATAGAAATGTACTATTATTAACCTTTTTTGATGAGATTTTGGAATTCTATTATTTATAGTTTTCTATGTTAGTAAAATACCGTTTTTCTATAAATTCTCATATCCCTAAGTATACCGGTTTCGAAATGAAAGGGGGGGGACAAACTCGGATCACATATTTTCCCCTCTCCCTCTTTTCCCCTTTCTTCAAATTTGAAGAAAATTCCAGAAATGGAATGTACTCGACGGTACCTTTCTTACGATACCCCACTTGCCTATACCAAATGAAAAAAAAATTTCGTCCTTTATTTCCCCTCTATGGGGACCCCCCCTCAATGTTGACCTATTACGATGCATCACTTCCTCCAGAGAATTATAGTACTTCTACATATTTTCACTAAATTTTATACATGTAGCCTCAGCGGTTCGTGAGATATTCCATGGACAGACAGACAGACAGACAGACGGACGCATGACCGATTTCATAAGGGTTTTGTTTTACTAGAATACAAAACCCTAAAAAAGACACCTGGCGTAGCGAAGCCAGAGGAACTGATTTCTGATACAGGCTAAGTCGGAATAATTTATGAGTTTATGTATAATTTTGTTTATAAAATTATGCCGTTATATAGCTGTAAATTTTTAACCGCTTGATGGATGTTTGCTGAAATTCTATAATAGGCTAGTCCTCATTGGGGTCTACATACTGGACAAACTTGGTCTGGCTATCTTTTTCCGTTGCGGAGTTATTACGCTTAGATACTTTTGCCGTTATGTAGCTGTAACTTTTTAATCGCTTTATCGATACCGCTGGATTTCAATAGCAGCCGGCTCCCCACTGACATCTATCAACTGGAAAATGTTCACTTCGCTTAGACTTCCGTTCGACTGTTATCGTGTCCACAACATTTTGCGGATATATTTAATATGTATCATATACATATATAAATGACACTAAAAAAATCTAATGAGGCCAATCGATTCTTGGGGTCATGAAATGTAAAGAAAATTAAATCCGGGGTCGAAATTCGTTATCCAGGGAGGGTCAAATAACTGATTTTTTCTTCAAAAATCAGTTAAAAAAATAAAACGATATATGTTTATAAAAGGAAAGTTAAACAAAGCAAATTAATTAATTTAATTTTAAAAGAAAATTAAATGTTTACTAACGCGACCCTCTGAAGAAGGATCTTTTTAAAAGAGTAAAACGAGGTACCAACCTCCAGTCTGTCATAATTATACATAATTCGGAGAAGTGAGGAATTCTTATAAACAGAAAAATCAGCGGTAGGAGGGTACACAGTTAAAAATCTCGGTATTTTTTTTAAACCTGGTCTTGGACTACCACCATTTTTAATAATTTTAATTCTATAATCTAAACCCTTCCAAAGTTTACTTCTATTTTAAATCAAATTCGTAATAAATTCTAATACAATTCAAAGTTTACTTCCATTTTAAAACAATTTGTAATAAATTCTAATACAATTCAAAACTTTTTGTGTTCTTTTTGTTCTCGCATTATTTTCTAATCTAAGTTTAATTAAAAGGTAAACCCCACAAAGTATATTTTTTGAGTCTCAAGTCTCACTATAACTACTCGCAGTCAGCTCAAAATATTATGCTGCGTGGCCGAGTGGTCTAGGTCGCAACTCTACAACACGGAGTTGACAGGTTCGATGCTGCGTCATGGCGAAAAAAGTTAAAGATTAGCTGGTTAGCCTGCGATGGGCTTAATAAAGGATTTGGAAGTTTAGAAAACTGAAAAAAAAATGGAGAAAAAACTTAGAGGAGTTAAAAAAACGCAGTAAAATTAATATTTTTTCATAGATTATAATATCTGTAGATTAAATTTTAAACCAACAATTTGATTAAAAAAATAATGCCAGAAAAGTTTAATATTTAAACCAGTGAAGTTTACGGAAGCAATTGTAATACTTTCATTTTATTAAAATCTAATACAATTTTGGTGTCGTCATATATGTAACCCGAATTAGCATTGATAATAGACCAGGATTTTTAACTGTGTACGAAACTCGATAAAGATAAACAAGGATGATTCTAAAGCCTGCATCCATTTCGAGGAACTTAATCTCAATTTCTCTTATCGTCTTCCGGACCACTGCAGTGATTTTCAGGCTGGAATCTATGCGATGAAATAGGCTGTGACATGGCTCGGACTTCACAACCAGGAAAAAGAACATGATTTGCACGATTTTCGAGTCAACGTTGTGAGCGTCCAAAACCATAACTGAGTGCCGAATGTGCTTTACGGGAATGTGTTACTCCTTCAACATTGTCCTACGTTAGATTTCGGGCCAGCAAAGCTGATTTGGCCAAGTTCGATTACCATACAGCTAGTCGAAAATTATTATCAATGTTGAAACAGCAGATAGGTGTGGTAGTGGGCGGAGTCACGGAGCACTGTGTAATCATGTGAACACGCCCGGAAATCTTGACATCCGTATAACGGTTTTTTTATGAGGCGTCGGGATGAGGATGAGGAGGTAAGTATTTTTCACCTGCTGTGCTATTATCATGCTAGCAAATAGGAGGTCAACATTCGTTAACTACTTTTCCAATCAACTAGGGACAGAGACAACGATCGGCGAAAACCCCGCCGACGTTTCCCGAACTGAGCTACGGCAAGCATAGGAATCTGCTTAGCCTTAGCCTTTTCTTCGCCAGATGGCACAGCCCGACCTTCACAGTCATTATGCTACCTTAGGCTCCGTCCCCACGGGCATCCTTTAATGCCCACCAAACCGTCCAATACATATTTGGCGCCCCACGTGGGCCCATTTCTGGTCAAGAACAGGACTGAAAAGAGCCTCATCGGGTTCCTTTTTGGTCCATCCACCCTAATGCATCCCCACAAGCACATTAAGACTACTTGCTCTAAGTCTTAGGACTTAGCCATTTCCACTTAACGTATTTTCCTCTCAAGTATTGTAGCTGTGCTTTCCTCTGTAGCACCCCCATCCTTCCTATAGAGTAGTTTATCCTTTTAGTATCAGTTCAACAAGGTATTCCTGGTGTTGAGTTTGTCTTTTGTGGTTTAGCTACGTAGCTAATGAATTCGGTGACCGGAAAAAGCGCGGAGGAGCCCTGGGTACCTTTCTGTTGCCAGGATTGTCTTTACACTTCATTAATATTTTTGATTACATTATTGCATTTGTTTCTAATATTGAGATGCTCAATAGTTTTCAGAGATAATGAGTGAATTATTGCAAGGAATGCCGTGTTGCGCCTGTGCTATCCTCGTGATTCTCTGGACTCTGTTGATCATCTGAATAATGGAGAAATTCTTTTCTATTTGCTATTTTCCACCTCTACAATGGTTGCCGGCTAGCTCAACCCGCAGCACACTCTGCTCTCAGTTTCTAATTCTTTGCAGGCCTCGAAGTAGAATCTGCCCTGTAATGAATCATATTCTGGTCTGGTTGTGATGCTTCCGCCGGCAGATCGAAGTCAGCACCTGATGAGTAATGATCTGTCGATGGTACGAAACCAGAGACCGAGGGCCCCATTCAACCTGGACCCCGATGGGAGCGCGAGGGCAAGTGGCCCGTCCGCCAACCATTCCATTCTTATCGCCTCATTTTTTTATTCCCTATTTTTACTTCCCTTGTTTGTGTTATCTTCCCCAGGCTTATGCATTTTTATTAATACGTAGAGGACAGGGGCAACGAGTGGCGAAAGCCCCGCCTTCGTCTCCAGAACTGAGCTAAGCAAGCATCGGCTGCTGCGTAGCTCGTTGAGGGGCACAGCCCGACCTTCACAGTCATTATGCTACCTTAGGCTCTCTCCCCACGGGCATCTTTTGATGCCCACTAAACCGTCCATTACAATCCTCATATAAATCTTTGCCATTGCGGGCAATTGAAGGAACAGGTGAGAATCTACCAATGGCATACTGGATGATCCTTAGCGACAACACGGTGCAGTACTATATATGATCTTGTTGAAACAATACAAAAATTAATATTTAATATCAAATAACAGGTCACATTCCACGACTCAAAGTCATCATAACGAATTACACATATTCTGAATCGGAGGCCCAAAAGTTAATAGAAAATTGCTAAGCTCAACAGCGTACTATAGATATATGGATGGCTTAGTGATTTTTATAAATATCTGGAAGGCATTTCAGCTACCATGCGGAACTTCTCATTAGCCATCAAGCCGCTTCGGAATTTTCAGCGATATCATTAAAAATATTCCCAACGGAGAAGGCCTACACATGTTCGATTTTGCAATTGGAATGCATTACGCGGAATGTAGAAAGCGATGCAATATGCAAAGAGAAGCATAAAAAAGGAGAACTCTGGACATCAGCATTTGATCGGTTATTCACACTAAGATAGCGTACCGGGTACCAAAGAAAGAATATAAAGTACGTACGGGGATATTTACGTTCGTATGGGCTTGAGACGGTCATACGAAAATTGATGTCTTGAAAAGGCTCATTTGCAGTTTAGACGACCGGTGCACGTTCACTAGACCTGTCATGATCATTTCGACAAGCCTTCGAGACACGATAACGTCGTTTTGCGAATTATTTCTCTGACCTGTGCTGTCGGATTTGGAATACGAATGCGTTTCGCTGTCCGACGTGGACATAGTGCATATATGCGGCATATGCACTCTGGGATAAACTATACACACATCGGAGATGGACCCAGGGCACGGAATTGTTGTTTGTGAAACCTTTCATTTCGTTCGCAACACTAAATTTCAGGGGTTGAATATAAACAAGGCTGAATTATTCGTGTACTTCTGTTTACATTTATTTCGATTTGCATATCCCATTACCGTAAAACAGCGCGCAACGGCGGCGGCGACCCAATCCAAAAGCATCATGCTAACTGGCTAAGAAAAGAGCTGGATCCGGTATCGTAGTGCTTTAAAAAGAGTTTGGGGCCAAGAAGGCTAACTAAAGGTTCCTCCAGCCTATGACGACCACATGATGATGATGATGATTCTTTCTCCACTCTGCAATTTAAATGCGCCTATATCGATGATAGGGCCCCGGGAGGCTGCAAGTGACGAGGACGAAGAAACCCCAGGCTCAACTTGCAGAATTCACGAAGATGACTTTGACGTAGATGACGACAAGAGTGAAGACGGCATTGATCAGGAATTTTGAGTAGTGTGCAATCACAGAAAGGTGGAACTGAAACAACAAAAACGAATATTGTTAAACATGTGAACGGACTTATCTAAATTTGTGATGCAGATTAGTTAAGGATGGCAGCATGGGCTTCTGGCGAAGATAAGACGTGCCAGTGTGAGCCGGTTAGGCAGATGGAAGCGCGAAGATGAGGTCGCCACCGAGAATTGTTGCGACAATGCGATAATAGCGGAGGTTCGTTCGGAGCCTAGGCTCCGCTGATGTTGATTCGCGTGTTAAACATGGCTTCAAGACAATCCTGGAAACATTTTTGATGATTAATATTCATTAAGCCCTTCAATGTGTTTTTTGGTTCGCTTGAATGGATGTAATTGCATCAAGATACAAGCATCAGGATGTTGATGATCAGATGGAGTGTGGGCAGATTTTTGACAATTATTTCGTGAGGATGGGAGTGTGCGTTACTTAAGAATTCATTGAAAAAATCGAGGATAACATCGGTATAAAGTGGGAATATTTTGGGTTGCATAGCTAGTGTCTATTGCAGTACGCAAGTACTTGAGCGTTTTTTTTTTTGTACACATCAGAGTAGAGCAGAATAAGCGGCAAAAAACCCTATAGAGCAGATCAAAGTAGCGAAGATGGGGCATGTCGTTGTTGGAAGTGTATCTTGGTTTAGTTAGCATTCAACCGTCTTCAACTCCAATTTCAAGAGGAACCTTAAATTTTTAGTAGAGATAAAATCGAACGAATTTCTTGTAGGTAGCAGAACCCTTTTGTATGTTAACTATTCCATATAATTACATAAAACGAACATTTTATTGACAGGGAATGAATTTTATGTGCTTCTAAACTGTAAACTGCCCGAAAACGACACCTGCACCCCTTGCATTTCAAAACGTATAAATACTAACGGAGCAGCATTCTTGCCCCAACCATCTATCTATAGCCGAAAGTTTTAAATCTGGACTTTTTAAAGACCGTCTGAATATTTAATAAACTCGGCGTTATTCTCCTCCAGCTGCGGTTATTTCGAGCTTCGTACGCAGGGTCTTAATTATGATGGATTACCCAGTGGTTTCCAGACAAAAAAGTATTATTCACGGGCCTCATCATACTAGGTCCTGAATATCCTGACAGTTTCTTGGGTCCATGGTTTACGAAAAAAGAACAAGAAAGGAGTACAGGTTTCCCTTTTTTTCCTTTATAAAGTCTAAATCGAGTTGCTCAGAAGGCACTGTTGGATTCATCCACAGCCATATTGTCTGCAGTGGACACCTATGTATTTGGATTTTAATCGAATACGATTGTGTACTCAGCAAACCTCTGTTACGATTGACATTTTTAAATATCAGGTGTGACTACCATGTAAAAAACAATTTAAATATTTGTCATTTGTTCACTCCAATCCTCCTAAAATTGAACTACTTGCGAATTGCAAATGCTTTTTAGAGGTTACACAGATTGACCCACTTCGAAATGTACCTTATTAAAGTCGATCTTTACTTTACTTTCCTATGCCACCCCTTGAGTACCGAAGACATAAGACGACAAATTCATTCCGTGTTGATGAGCTACCTATTTTATTCTTAGTTTTCTGGAAGCCAGAGTAATTTTAGAGGCCTAACCTCCCTGCCCGTAATTCCCTTTTCCCTTGACGGTCAAAACAAGATAATCAGTGCAAAGACACGTTACAAAATCAGACTTGTTAAAAGCAAGACCTATTGAAGGTCGATGCGTGCCACAGAAAGGTGAAAACAAAGATCGAGGATCCCGGATTGGATATTAGTAGTAAACTCCTGACAAAGGTAGTTCCAAAGTGTTTCCATGTCGAAACGGTCGCTATCTACGATACTAAAGCACCTGAAGACCAAACACTCCCTCTCTAAGGTCCGTTATGGTTGATTTCAGTTACCCTACGACCGAAATTAATCGTAACGGTAAATTATCGGGTGCCACGTTGGGCGCCATTTTAACTTTTGAGGTTCAATCCTAATATTTGTGCTTCATTCACATAGGGGGGCCTTAAAGACCTCGGCTCTTTTTTCTCTTCTTTTAATCCAGACGAACTGGAATAAGCTTCCAAGACCACTTTAAGGTTGTTTTTCCACATAAGCGACACTTTATAGCCAAAAAATAGCCGAAAGCATTCAAAGCAAAGTATTCAGCACCCAATGCGGGACTTGTGCGATTTTATCAACTTAATAAAGTCGACTAGGCGATCGGTACCGTTAGCCAAAAGGCGCAAAAACCGAAAGCGTTTAGGATCTTAAAGTCACCTTAAGGTGTTTCCTTTTATCTCAAGGAATATCAAAAATTTACCGTTGAAAATAGTCGAAGAATGGTGGCAAAAGCTCAACAATAATCGGCGCCCAATGCAGGGTCAATGTGATTTTGTCTAGTCAGTGAATCCGAAGTGGGCAATCGGATAGGCGCGTAGCGCTGTTAGTTACAAGAAAACAAAAACCACACTTTTTTATGACCTTAAGGTAAGGTCATAAAAAAGTTTGGTTTGGCTACGTTTTGATTTTTAAAAATAACATTTAATTTATTGTATTAAATTGGAGAACTTGCGCCCTGTTCAAATGTTACAGTAGGGCCTGCAGAGGTAAATAAAGTTTTATTAAACATGAAGGTAATTCTGCCTACCAAGAAGAAGTGCTTCCTCCTTTGTTGTATATTTAGGTCGTGCTCAGTAGTCAAGACAAGATGGGTCGGTAGGAAATTTTTAGTCTACATGAAGAAGGGGACGAAACCAGATAACTACCTTGAGCGATAGATAAAAGGATATCTCGCTGCCTGATGTGGGATGATAGGAATAACACCTTTTCTTAATGAAAACAGAAATGAATCAAGATTTACAGCATCCATATGTAACTAGGTAGACGGACTCTATCTGGAACGAGACACATGACACATGACATGACACATGACTCAACTTTTTGCAACCAACAACTAAATATTACACAGCCAGAATTACTTCCCTACTGTCAACGCATATCTTCGCTGAAGTCCCTTGAATGAACTATGCTGCCATGCGGATAGCATGTTATTCCGACTGTAACACGGTAGCATGGCTCGGCAGTATATACTATTGACTGAGGCCCATATCCGCTGAGTAGATGCTTGAGCCTACTCCAGTGTCCGTCTTTGAACAATCTGTATATGCCAGGGCGATGCCGTTATAGGTGGCTTCGTTGCTCTCTCAGTCTCCCCTTGTTGAGAACTTTCGCTTTCAAACAGGTTTGGGGAACCTACCTCTGACAAGCACAACAATGTCTTCAGCTTATGCTACCACCTCAAAATTGAAATTTTGGTGAAATGTTCGTAGTATGGTATTGAAAATGGGCGTGATCCTGCGAAGGCGGCGCTTACCTCCCCTACATATGTAAAATAATTAAATATATCAATAGGTGCGTTTTTGTCATGTTGTCTATCCTGATTGGCTTTAAAACAGACAGTTGCTTTCAGAACAAATGCTAAATTAACCACAAGCCTACCAATAGCCGCGTTATTTGAAATTACAATCTATAGAGTGTAGGTTAGACACCTCACTGAGCCGTACAAACTTAAGTTGTTATTGTATTGCAAGGAGGTACCCTAACCTGAAATGGATAGAGATTCAAAAAATACACCTTATAACTCCCCATTGAATAAACGTGAAAATCTCAAACTTTGGCAGATGACTCGAGATGATAATTTTATACCTTCATGTAAAAATGAGATCGATCGGTTTGAAAATAACGGTGCTTTTCTAACAAAGAGCCCTGAACTATCCTACTTTCCATGTTTTTGTGGGCAAACTCAGGGCAAACTCAGAGCAAACGAACACCCACCTCCCCTACAAATATTGAAGAAAGAATTATTACTTTAACTACGATAACTTTCGACAGAATGAAGCAAGTTGAAAATCTGGTCGGCCATTGGTAGGAAGATCTAGCTAGATGGTATTGAAAATGGTTAAGAACCAACCGAAGAAACCCCTACCTCCTCTACAAATAATAAATATAAATATGCGATAACTTTCCATAGAATGGAGCGAGCGACTTGAAATACCCATTGATTCTAGTGTGGGCCAGTTAGATGATTTTAGGAACAGGCAAAATCCTATCTCCCCTATAAATTTGTGGTAAAAAGAGCTCACTTGTCTCAAATGGCACCTGCTTTCCCTACTAATGTTCCTTCATCGTAGCTTCATCGGTTAACCTACGCTCAAACTGACCATATTGGAAACCTATTTGCCTATTTGAAATTCTGGTGTCACCACTAGGTCTGCACAGGTCTTTAATTTTCGGACGACAATTGGTAGTCTCATTGACCCAGAGGCTCATTCAGCAGTTTCATCGGGCGAGAGACTCAACTAGCAGTTTCATCGACCGAGAGACTCATCCAGCAGTTTCATCGATCCAGGGACTCAACCAGCAGTTTCATCGACCGAGGGATTCAACAGAAGTTTCATCGATCCACCAGTTTCTTCAAACGAGAGATTCAAGCGGTTGGTTTAATCCAGCAACCTGCTTGTTCCCTGAATGTCAAAGGCCTATCTTCCACCAAAAGACTATTATGGCATTATAATAAGGGGGATTGGGTCTCTTTCAATCAATACATCAGTGAACTGAACTGCCGACTGCATCCCCACGAAGAACGTCGACTAACAAGCGAATACAATTTAAATATCATCTGGTAGGGAATGTACTGCTTCATCCCGCATAGCTTTAAGAACATCAAACCAACTACCATCTCTTGGTTTAACAGAGATTGCAAAGAGGTTATCAGGAGGAAAGCAGCGGCATACCGTGCATACAAACAACGCCACTGTGTCGAACTGAGGGAGGCCTACAAATCTGCGCGGAACACCTGCAAATCTGTTCTTAATAAATGTAAATTTCAGTTCGATGGTTAAATCAGACAAAAAGTTTTCGTTAAGCGAAAAGGTAGCAAAGGTTTCTGATCACTCGTTAAATTTGTGAAGAATAACTTCAACTCTTCTTCCTTTTTCACCACTAGTACATTATGGAAAAATATACATATATTAAGTCACTAGAAAAGGCCAATTTGTTTGCTGAAATCTTCGATGCAAATTCTTGACTACTGCCCACTACGCAAAATCCACCAGCTATACCCTTATGCGATTCACATCAGAGGCCTTTGCATTTCCACATTAGGGAAGTATTTAAAGTACTCTCAAAGTTCAATGTATCAAAATCGGCTGGACCTGATGGCATCTCACCTTTACTTCTCAGACATTGCGCATCCTCATTAGCGAGACCTCTTCGAATACTATTCTATCTATCCTACTCGACAGAGGTATTTCCATCAACATGGAAGCCAGCTCCAGGCCAACCAACCCCCAAAAACGGTGAAGCATGTGATCCCTCTAACTATCGACCAATAGCATTGACTTCGGTCCTGTCAAACGTCTTTGAAACCCTAGTAAACCACCAACTATGAGCTGTCTTGATTCACACCACCTCATCAGCGATCGACAATATGGTTTCCGTTCTTCCCGCTCCACCGAAGTCTTAATGAAATATCTCACCGAAAGATGAAATCGATGTATTCATTTATTTGGTAAAGCTAAAATCATTTCCCTCGACATTTCGAATGCTTTTGACAGAGTTTGGCATCCGGCTCTTTTATCTAAACTCCAGGGTTTTGGTCTGGAACTAAACTAAGTTGAATGGATTGAAAGTTTCCTCGTCCTTGATGGAGTTAAACCGAATTGCCATACAGCCAACGCAGGGATCCTTCAATGTACGGTCCAATGATTTTTTTTTCTGTTCATCAACGATCTTTTAAGTGTGACATCAAACCCAATTCACAGTTTTAGGGATGACAGCACCCTTGATTCTATACTTATATTATACTTTTAACTCTGCAGCTAACTACCGCCAAAATGATACATGGTGTCAATTGAGATTGCATGTCTGACTCACTGAATAGAGATATCTCAAAATTATTGCATGAGGGAAACCGAATCGAGTAGAGTTTAAGGCCTCCAAAACTCAATGTTGTCTTATTTCCAACAAACGACGTGCCCCAGCTACCGCCCAACCCATTCTTGTCGATGGTGTTAGCATTATTGACTCGCCCACACTGAACGTACTAGGTATAATATCGACAAACTAAACTAAACTGGCCTGACCACATCTTCAACATTGCAAAAAATGCAATGAAGTGTCTGGGTTTCATGAATTACTTTACACCATCCAATTTACGCAAATTTATAAGGCCCACACAAGACCGATACTCGAATATAATTCCCCCATATGGGCAGGTTGAACTGCCCTACCCGCATTAGACAAAGTTCAACGGAAAGCCTTCAAGCTTATTGGCGATTAATCCATAACTTTTCATATCGAGCCGCTTAAACTTTTTTATCGCTACTACAACAGCCGTCGCTCTGACGAAATATCCAGCCTTATTCCTAAGCTTGCTCTTCCTTTGCGTAACACCCGACTATCCTGTCGTGCCCATCCTTATTTTCTTGATCTCAGTAGTAGCCATACCGTTAAATTCTATGATTCATTTGTATCCAGAACAACACGAATGTGGAACAACCTACCATCATTTGTTTTCCCTTGCAGTTATGATCTGCAAAAGTTTAAACGAAACGTACACCGGTACCTCATTCAAACTCAACCCATCCCAGCCCCGCTACTCTAATTTCCTTCCTGCCAAGGCTGTGCCCTCGCATCAAAGCATAAACATAAAAAAAGGACTGATCTATCATCAAATAACGGAGCCAGTGTGGGTTGCCAAAATCAAAACTTTCAGAAGACCACGTGGCTGGTCAGATGGTGAAGCGAACGTTGATCTCCGGATAGTTGATAAAGGTGGTGACCGGACACTAGTTGCCTTATGAAAGGCCGTTCGTTGTTCTTTGTTCTGTGGATTCAAGCCCAAGTACGAATATTAATTTTCTCTTTTTTTTTTCTCTTGACTTAATTTAATTCACACAAAGAACCCATTGGTCGACTTCTGGTTGGAGACACTTAACCGTGCAGAGTTTTTGTCCTGAGACCTGAGGTCAATTCCTCAGTTTGAATTCTCTTTTCTAATTTTTCCCCTCTACAATGTTAATTGCCTTGACCCCTCCACCTGCATGGGCGCGTCGCATCTCTTCTTTTTTGAAGTGCAGTTGCTAGCATGCACCTCCTATCCGTGCAGTCTTTATACTGACAGGCTCGGAGCACTCTGGGAGCTTTATAAGTAACCACAGGCAGTTTTTGTTCGTGCCGAGATTTGAACCTATGAGCTCTATATGTAGTATCGTAGAGCGGTGACCGAACGACCACGGCTACCAAGCAGCACACTTTGTAGTCAGTTTCTTCTTCTTGGCAGGTCTCGAAGTAGAAGCTGCCTTGTAACAAACCACCTGTAATGAACCATATTATGGTCTGGTAGTGCTGCTTCCACCGGCAGATCGAAGGCAGCACCTGATGAGTACTGATCTGTCTACGAAACCAGACACCGAAGGTCCCATTATACACGGACCCTTATGCAAGCGCCCATCCTTATCGCCCAATTTTTTTTATTATTCCCAATTTTTGACTCCCCTGTTTGTGTTCTCTTCCCCAGGCCCATGAATTTTAGTAATACGTAAAGGAAATGGGCAACGAGCGGCGAATACCCCGCCCCCGTCTCCGAAACTGAGCTAAAGCAAGCAAAGGCCGCTGATTAGCTCGTTGAGAGGCCTATTTCTTCGCCAGATGGCACTGCCCGACCTTCACGGCCACCATGTAACCTTAGGCCCCGCCCCAACGGGCATCTTCGGATGCCCACCAAACCGTCCGTTACAACTCCTCCTGACCCCCTTCCGGCGCTAGCTTTCCCCACCGGCGGGAACTTTTTAGTATGATTTGCTCTTAGTACCAACCAACAATCATGCTAAGTTTCAAAACTTCCCGAATTTTTTCCCTCGATTTTCACTCGTCACCTGGGGTAACTCCTAAAAACAAAGGAACACTTAATTATTTATTAGCCTCCGACTGTTCTAGGAAAGTGAAAGCTTTTTTTCTTCTCATCATTACAGGATAAGAAATAGCATAATAATTTATCAAAGGAAACCAACTAACAAAGTGTCTGTTCGAAATTAGATTTACTATATCTAAAATGAGATAGATACAACTGAAATATTCGTTATAATTAATATCTCTGGTCTCCTCCGCAGTCCCATGTGCCTCAATAAATCTCCACCTATCATTTACCAATAACTTATCCCGAGAGCCTTCCAGAAATACTCGTAGATGGGGATCCCATTAGACAGTCGGCTAGCATAAAAGGCAAAAATTAAATAATCTAATTTTTCTCCATCGAGACATTTGTTGTTATGGTCCACGGAAAAATAAAGAGATACAATTTCATCTTTCCCCTGTCAAAACGAAATTTATTTCTTCTTTTTTTAACAATGTTTACACCGAATCACAACAATATTTGTGTGGTTGATTCTCAATTCAACAATCATCCACCAAGTGGAGAGAGATTGTCTGTTAGTGGGTTTCAGGCGACCCTGGGTCTTAGTAGAAGCAAAAGAAAAATATACGGGGCTTTGACAAATGGTCCGATCGCCTTTGTTGGTGATCAACGCGCGGCAGGCGATCATTTTGCCGCATACACGTTTCTCAAAAGAATGTTTTGGATCCCTTTTGTTAGATTCGTTAGAGTTTAGAATGAGCCAAGGAAAGATCGCCTGAATGCAGTCAACACTAACTCTTTTCTAAGCCATTCATGGTTTACATTCCACAATCTCTCAAGTGATTAAGGTGTGAAGCAGCTCAATGTCGGCACAATGTACACAACAATAAACCCAACACTCTACGGTCTAGTCAAAACCGTGTTTGTTGCTTCAATGTTTTTTTCTTGGAGCTCTAACTATAAGACGCGTTTCAGAATTATCCATAGGTAAATCGCACCTGGAACGACTAAAACATTCAGCGATCGCAGAAACTGTAACAATCTTGAAGATGGACTTAGAGACTCAGTGCGGCTTTTGTAGAGAAGTCAAGCAGCTCGAATCGATGACCAACAGCGCTAGACGAAAAAAGGTAAATGAAAAGTAGTAGAACTCAGGAAAGCGGTCCTCATATTTTCATTTGCTGGAGAGTCACTTGAATGTCGTCTCTACTATTGTTAACATCCATTTCATAGTACACTATTCAAATAATCAGTCGTGCAAGGAACAGAAAGTCAAGTACAAAAAACCATAGTTCGTGTATTTGCTACCTTTAAATTCCATTGTAAATTAAAATTAAACTTGATATTAACCTTAATTTGCTATTGTAGCCATTCTTCAATAGTTAAAGAGAAACATGTTAAGGGTTTTTTCTAATGTACGTTTTCTCTACTGGACCCCATTGAAATGCCCATTGCAAAATGCTTCTGGAGAAAATTCACTATACCTATACAAATATTTAGCCTTCGTCTCGAAATATGGAGCAGGAAATTTGTTCACTTGTTACGGATGCTGCTTGAAAAAAAAAATAAAACGATCAAGGTTGAAGTACTGAATGGACTCGGTTTCAAAAGGAGATAAAGAGCAGTGAAAGTAATGCCGGAGGATTAGCTTAAACACATTCTTCAAATTTAATTTAGAGCAGAATTGTATGAATGGTTTGTATGCAAGCAACCCATTAAGAGCATTTTTTTCGTTCGGTATAAGAAAGTGATTATCACGTAAGTCATGGGCGCATTCATGCATGTAAATATAGTAAATAAATACGAGTACATACATCATAATAATATTCATTTGAATTAGAGACTGAATAGCACTTTTATGAAGCAATGTCAATAGAAAGCCAATTGATAGGGGTATACAAACTATGCTAAAAGTTAATTCAAGAGCTGAGGATTTCAGTCGGCAATTGGACACACGAAACAATTTAATAGGTTTAGCCCAGCTCATCATCGATCAAAGGTTTTTAACGGTTGTTAACAGACAAAAAAAAACAAGAACACGCAACCTGGACTCGACCGCAAGTTTCCGCTAATTTTTTCACTTCTTGCGCAGTCTTAAGAAATGCTGGTGTTCCAATTGGGCCTTGTTAATGTAGGACCTCCTTAAAGGCTCCCTCGTCGAAACTTTCAGCTGACAATCCCTGCACTGAGAGAAAAATCGCATCGTAAATTTTAATACGGTCGTATTAAAATTAAAGAAGAGGGAACATTGTTCAGATTAATTTGTTTTAAATGAATATCACTGTAAAATTAAACACGAAAACTTTTAGATTTGCGATTTGTTAAGATAACACATTAAATCAAAAGGAAATAGCTTTTGATTTAAAATTGTATGCACAAAATTTCAAAGTCAAAGTCCCAGTTATTTAAATTGAGTATGCCACTGTTTGTTTCAAATTGGTTTACCGATACAATGCCAAATAATGATTTGAAATAAAATGCTTGCCTTGCAAATCGAATTTGAAACATGTTTACTTTTAAAATATAAATGTTGTTTCAAAGTGGTATGAGTTTAGTTTAATGTTGTCGGTATTTGAATTTATGTGTAACCTGCGCTTCAGCAGAACCATGAATTCATTGTCAAGTGAAAGTGCCAGCATGGATAGCCAAGAAAATTCGGTCTCCGCGCAAGTTTGGAGCTTCTATATTCCGGAACTTTTCGAAGAAGTTGAGGATGATGGCGCGAAGTTAATCGAGGTATTACGGGAGTTTAATTTGTTTTGTTTGTTAAATATTTTTAAAGGTAAATATAAAATATTCCGTTTACTTGGACATGTGTAAATTGTGTGTGTGTTTCAGAGAAGAAAATAACATTTCGATCACTTCAATATCTGAATAAGGCAGTGGCGGTTCGTGAGTTCCAGATGAAGGGAAGCAGACCAGGAAACTTTTGAAGAAGACGCATTGATTTAATTTGCGGAAAGTGGCACGATTCCAGTATCTGAGGGACCAAAATTTTATGACGGTTTTAAAACAATTCCAGGCTGAAAAGAACGAATTTGAAATAATTTTCCGAACCTAGAAATCGTTTTCGAAATCTTGGCATTAGAAGCATCAGTATTAGTGTAATTCAAAATGACTCCCGATACTCAGGTTTTACGATATATTTTTATCGGAACTAGATGTTATCCTTTTTGCAAAACTCGTAATCGTTTTCGAGTTATTCGCACCTAATTATTCAATGGTTGAATCTTCGAAACATTAAATTTTTCATCGTTTATTTTGCCATAATATCGGAGAATGTCCTAAAAATTTTAAAAATAATTGTGATGATGTAGAATTCGCCCCTCGTTACAACGAACTCCAAGGGACTGAGTAATCAGCAGTTCGTTATAACGAAGTTCTTTTATCCGAATTAAAAAAAAGAAAGGAAAAATTAGGTTAATAAAAACAATAGTATGAAACGTATAGTATTATTTCAAAATATTACAAAATAAACAGAAAGAAAGAAAATGAAAATGTTAGTCGTGTTTTCCACTAACAGTTGCGGGAGACATTGGGCAATGCAGCAGTGAATTCCGGGTCATCTGTATTATCGCTGAAATTTTGAATAAGAATAAGCTTTCACTACCTGTTTCCAGTTTGGTTTAGCCAAGTAGATTTCATCTTTCTCCTCGTCTGGTTCTTGCTCTGGAGTTTGCTCTGCAGTTTGCTTTGGAGTTTGCTCTGGAGTTTTATCTGGAGTCAAACAACCATAGGAAGGTTCTGCAACACTTATATGATTGTCTATGTTGATAAACTCATCAAACGTTACATCCGGTGGTGCACCAATAACATAACGGTTTGCGACTCATTCCTTAGGTTTTTCGAAAACTGTATTGCTTCAAGCTTTTTTGAAGCAATTTTTAATAGTTTCCGAAGTTACTGCATTCCACGAGGCTGATGCTCGCACTGCATGTAAAATATTCGATTTCATTTCAGGGGGAACAAGTTAATTATTTTCGTGACGAACTTCAGATTTTAACTAGAAAACGCTATAACGAGGAGTTCGTTATATCCGAGTTCGTTATACCGGGGGTTTACTGTATATGTTTCCATACAAAAGTTCAACTTTCAAGGGAATTCACGAAAAAGGAGTTCGAATTCGTTCGTTTCAGCCTGGAATTCATTAAATGCCAGCATTAAATTTTGACACATCAAATATTTTATTCATTTAACTATAGTTAAATTTTTTGAGTTGGTGTGTGGTTAGTTATAATTAACCACACACCAACTCAAAAAATAAGTCCACTTCTACGAGTAAATACAAAAAATTGGAAGAGAAACGACAACTTAACACCTACATGCTCTTCACATCACCTTCAAAAGCCTCCATACAAAATGCTTAAGAAGCTGCGATTCTGGCCGCTTCTTCTTAACATATACGAGCGGCACGACAAGTATAGAAGATTTTACCAATGTCGCTGCGTCGCGATACGTCGCCACGCGCGATCTTCAATAGGCACCATAGAAGCTGTGATTTCAGTTGCTTCCATTGTACTCGTATCTAGCCAGACGAAAATGTATCCACTCATATTCTCTTCGCTTTGTTCTCACGATTAGAAGTAAAGAGTACATATGTATATGAAAAATCGTATGAAATAAAGTGAAGAGAAACGTACTATTTGTACATGCTGAAAATGGTTAGTCGAATCGCACAGGAAATACGTATGAAAATAATGTATGAATAATGTAATTGATGAATAAGTAATATGTATGATCATATGGATGAATTAATAAATTGTATTTAAGAAAATTTATATATGATACAATATTGTATAATGTCGGTTTGGCGACATGAATCTGAATAAATTATTTGTTGAAAATAACAAGGGAAGCACTGCTTCCTTTGCTTCCAATGAGGAACCGCCCCTGGAATAAGGATGTCATTAAGGAAAGTATTGAAGATGTTGGCCTACGTGCCGAGTTCCGGGAAAAACCTTTCCTATGCAGAAACAAAAAGGTAGCCATAATACAAGTTTTCTTTGAAATTTCTGTCTAACGTTGGATTTTCAGTTTGGAATCGATGACGAAACCATATCGGTAAAGTCAAAAGTTTACGATTGGCAACAGTCATCATCATCTAATTCTCGTCAGACCACGCCAGCATCCAGTGTGAGTGAACTTTCCCCTAAACTCGTGAGTAAAGTTTTGATATTTATTTATAGTGACAGTGATAATTTGTGAATGGTGTAATTTGACCACTTGCTGACCTGAGACACTGTTGACTTATTTGCTTTTAATCATTTAACAGAACTTATCAGCCATTTTAAGTCGATCCTCGATTGGTAAAAGCATTTTAAATCAGTATTCAAATACCAAACGGCTCGAAAACTTCCAACGTGATAAAATTATACAAATTATTGTGGAGGAATTTAATTGCTCGGGAACACAAATTAAACCCGGTGACTATCCAGTTATTTTGGACGAAATTGTTTCCGTTTTCCCTAGTGAAAGAGATGTGCTAGTAAGTAATTTGTCAATTTTTAGTATGCCTTACTACTAATATTTTGAGATTGATTCCGTTTGTAATTGTTGATATCGTTGTTTATGCGAATGTGAGAAATCGGGAATCCTAGAAATCAATTTAACAAAAAAAAAAAAAAGTTTTTTTTATTTAGTGTTTTAACTGGAGACGGCTAGCTAATATTTTAAGTTTTCACTAATGCTATTTACAATCTCCTAATCGTTTATTTTAGGAGTACTACTACATGCCACGGCAAGGAAAACATAATCCTCGTGGGAAATTGTATTCGTGATACTCGAACTCTCGCATCAAGCGAAAAAAAACAGAACAAAGCTGTCTAGAAGACCAAGCAGAAGAACAAGCAGAAGTTGTCCCTTCTACGAGTACCCAGGAATTTGACGAATCCATCGCCATAGGTTCAGAAACATATTTAAGCCGTGAGTCCTCCGACTGGAGCACAGTCCTAGATAAATGGGAAAAAACTTATTTATTGCGTCAACGGGAACTAAAAATTCTAAGCAACATCGAGTTTTTTAAGTCTTGGCCAAAATTAACCGACAGTAGGGCACCTGAATTGGTAAGTGTTTCATTTGTTTAACCTTTTTTAAATAAAAAATTTACACTTGTGGTACTTATGCATTGTTTCTTTCAGATTAACATTGACTTCGAAAGATTATACCCTGGAACTGAACATTTGCTCTTCAGCAAGTGGGAAAATTTCAAGATAAAGATCAAAGATTATTATGAAACAAGCATTCGCAATGAAAACTGCAAGAAATTGTATGCATTGACTAAAACTCGAATGCAGAAAGGTAAATCAATTTTTGAAAAGCTTTGGTAATGACTTCTTTTACTGTGTTATGATTAACAATACTCGTATTACAGATTCCGAAAATTTCATCTTGGCCAAACTTCTAAGTTCTGTGCTTCATTGTGATGCTCGCTTTAAAGACAAATACGGCCACAACAAAAGAAAAGTTACTATTGCTGATGCGCAAGAAAGTTTCATGTTACGACTTGTGTCACTAAACAACTACCATGAAAGAATAAACGAACTGGTAAACAAATCTTTTAATGCGGGGCATACAATACAACCATTTCTAATAGTAGTAGGACCTGATGATACTCATGTTGAATTATTTTATGTATTTTTGGATAAAACGTTGTATAAATTCGATTCATTTATTGAAAGCCTTGATATATGTTTTAAAATATTTCAAGTACATATTTTCACTTCAATATCCGACATATTGCCAACCTTCCTGGGTTCATTCAGAAATATTTTTACAACATAATTACTGAGTATGACTTAAAATCTCCAAATATAACTTCTCTTTTAAATGCAATGAATAATAATTAATATTTTACAACACCGTGTTGTTTGACATAACTTCTTACTTCAACTGCATACGATAACATTATAAAATATCAGAAATGAACTCCAATATTTGCTTTAAATGTCTCAAGAAATACCTAAACACAGAAGTACTTATTCGTCATTTAAAACACGATCATTTGATTTCACAAGGAAAAATATTAAAATCAATTATTATTTGGGTTCAATGAATACGACTTTCGAGCTATTTAAAATTAGTGTGCAAGTGCAAATGCAAAGTGAAAAAGAGGCATTTTGGAGCGACATTGACCCACTGCTTCTCAAAGTATACCAGATACCGAGCTGTTTCTTTCCGGAGGGGATTTCAATGGCCATGTGGAAGGATCGAACTATGATAGCCAATCTACAGGCAGAAATGATGAAGGTGAGGCTATCCTGACTATGTCATCCTCAACACATGGTTCAATAAGAACCAAAGGCACTTGATCACGTATGCATATCAGTGGAGCTCATGCGACGCAGATAGACTATCAATCGGGTCTAAATTTCATGAGACGTTGGGTGAAAGACTGCAAAATGATCTTGGGTGAATCTGCGGTCACCCAGCACCGGTTGCTCCCGACAGAATTTATTTTGAAAGGAGGAACAAGACCGCAAGCAATCCCCAAACCAGTCGAGAAAATCAAGTGGCATAATCTCAACAAAACAAAAGCTTTGAATCTGTTGTTACTCCACTCGATGTTAAAATGAAGGAGTGGCACCAACTGCGACGAGCAAAGTCCAACACAAATGTGGAATACTTTAGCTGAAATGTTAGTAGAGGAGGCTTAATAGACACTGGGAGTTTCTAAAGGCCCACTCCACACGAACAAGGGCACTTGGTGGTAGAATAACGAAACTAAAGAAGCAGTGCAGGCGAAATCGAACGCATTCAAGGCTTGGACAACATGCAAGACAGGCAGTGAAGCCGAGAAGGTTCAACTTCGGGAGAAATATGATAAATGCCGGAGGGAAGTCAAGTGAAAGGTGTCTCAAGCAAAGGCGATTGCAGCCGAGAAGTTCTATCAGGAACTAGAAGATCTGACGGCGGATAAGAGATCGTAATTGCAAGAGAAACCTAAAGGCAATGCCAGGATTTATAAGGTCGCAGCCCAAAGGAGAGATTCAGGCACCAAAGTATTGTACGTTGAAGACTCACAAGGAGTGGTACTGTTTGAAGACAAAGCAATCTGTAGCAGAATGAGTGAGTACTTTCACGAGCTTTTGAACGAAGAATTTCCGCGAGAAGCTTTTCAACCTGTGGAGCCAAACACCACTGATATCGCTAATTTTTCAGTGGAGGAGGTGATGAAAGCAATGATGCAGATGAAACGCGGAAAGGCAGTCGGACCGGACAAAATACCCTTGGAACTTTGATTGAAGATGAATCATCTTGGGTTTAGATGGCTTACTTTTCTTTTCAACAAAATTAAAAGAGGGCAACCGATGCCTAACGCCTTTCAGAAAAAGCTTCCTTCTCCCGTTTTATAAGAACAAGGGTGACTCACGCAAGCTCAACAACTATAGGGCAATCAAGTTAACATCCCACACATTGAAGACTTACGAGCGAGTTGTCTGCAATGGATTGAAAGAGATTGTACGATTGGATGACAATCAATGCGGCTTTGAAGAGGGTCGGTCCACAGTCGATACTATTCAGTGTATACGTGTTACGATAGAAAAGCATCGTGATGCACGGAGGAAGTTGCACTTTGTGTTCACCGATATGGTGCGTTCAAGAGAGGTCCTCGTGATTTGATATGGGTGGCCCTAAAAGCACTTAAGGTTCCCGAGGCATATGTCAAGATGATACAAAATATGTATGATGGGGCAACTACTAAAGTTAGATGCACAGCTGGTGAGTCTGAGGAATTTCCAATTGAAATCACCACATTATTCATCAAGGAAGTGTAGTGCGTCTCTTGCTCTTCAACATCATCATGCTCTATTTATTAACATTCATTTCTGACGGCCTGGAAATATAACTTCTTTTCGTCGATGACATTCTCCTGGGTAGCAAAGACATCGTTGCTTTGCAGGCTGCACTGACCAAGTGGTGTAAGATACTGGAGGATCATGGACTGAGGATTAGCATACCAAAGACAGTGAATCTTTGCTGTCCTTTCTCAGATCCAGAGATACCGATAACAGTTATCTACATTAAAGGAAAGCAGCTGAAGTCCTGCACAAGGTTCAAATACCTTGGCTCGATGGTCCACAAGGAAGCTTGACGACATCAACGATCGCATCAGTGTCAGTTGGATGAAGTGACGAGAAAACTCTGAAGTTTTCTGCGACAAGAAGATGCCAAGAAAGTTTAAGGGCAATTTGAACAAAACGGTCGTACGTCCCGCACTTTGGATGCTGGACTATGTAGAAGACATATGAAAGTAAAATGACTGCGACTGAGATGAAAATGCTACGGATGTCAGCCGGTGTGACCAAAAAGGATCGCATCAAAAGTACCTACATCCGAGGCAGCTTGCTTGTTGAGCAGCCGATCACTGAAAAGCTCGAAGATCGTCGTATGGATTGGTATTGCCATGTTCTAAGCTGTCCGCTTGAGAATCCGGTCATGAAGGCACTATCAATGAATGTTCCATTTGCTGGACCCAAACCCCGAGGCAGACGGAAACACACGTGGATCGATCAGATGAAGAAGCAACAACAACGTGTTAATCTTGGCGAAATACGATCCAAGACCGAGCTGCCTGCTGAAGGAAGCAAGCCGCAGATTGGTATGAAAGGGCAACGAGGTAGAATTATGTTTACAAGAATTGAGGACAAAATGATGAAAATCCAAGATTTGAAAAAATTAAAACAAACATTTTCATTTCATGCAGGTATACACAATGAACTGCCGCTCCGAATTCAATGACATTGATTTTAAAAGTAAGGGTAAAGGATTCGCTGAGACTAAGAGTTATTTTGGGAGTTATTGCCTGATTAGTTTTCGAGTTATTGCACTTTTACCAATGTAAAATCGACGTAGTATTCGACGCTGCAACGCACAAAAAAGCTTGTTTTCAAGGTGCTATAACTTCCAGAAATTAAAAAATTGGATAAAACAATGTTAACAAAATTTCATTTTTATAAAATAAAGAATTTAAATTTAAAACAGGACAAGCACATTAAACATGAAGAAATTTAAGCAAAAAAAAAATATTTTTCGGAGCAAACAAAAATTTTAACAATAAGAGTGTTTAATATTACGTGTACAACTTTGATTCCGCCGTTTTCCGACAGACGGCTGCATCGGTGAGGGCTGGTCAAAATACGTAGTTCAAAAGTGTCACAAAGTGAGTTTGGATATCTGTGAATGTATCGACATCCCCGCATTAGTAGAAGTTGTTCTTATTTTAAATAAGATTCGCGATTCAAAAATGTCTGTTTTCGAGCCAAGTTCTCGTCATTTGCGGGAAGTTTTGATCTTCTGCTTCCATTTGAAAAAAACTGCAGCTGAGGCTCATCGAATGCTCTCAGATATAATACTTACGGTGAGGTTGCTCTGAGTGACAGAACATCTCGTGAGTGGTATCAACGTTTTAAAAGTGGCGATTTCGATGTCGAGGGCAAGAATGGTGGTGGGAGAGAAAAAAAATTCAAAAACGACGAATTGGAAGCACTGCTCGATAAAGATTCGATCCAAACGCAAGGAGAATTAGCTGAATCACTGGGAGTGACTCAGCAAGCCATCTCGAAACGCCTCAAGGCCATGGGCATGATTCAGAAACAAGGAAATTGGGTTCCGTACGAGTTAAAACCAAGAGATATTAAACGGCGATTATTTGCATGCGAACAACTGCTTCAAAGGCAGAATCGGAAGGGATTTCTACATCGCATCGTACCCGGCGACGAAAAATGGGTTCGATACGATAATCCTAAGCGCAGAAAGTCATAGGGATTCCCGGACATGCCTCAACGTCAACGGTGAAACCGAATATTCACGGCGCCAATGAAACTATCACAGAAGATCGGTACCGAACGCAATTGAAGCGCTGAAGTCGAACATTAAAGGAAAAATTACCACAGTACCAAGATAGATACGACATCAGTTATCCTCCAGCATGACAATGCTCGGCCACACGTCGCAAAAGTGGTCAAGACATACTTGGAAACCCTAAAATGGGAAATCTTGTCCATCCGCCGTACTCCCCAGACATCGCTCCTTCCGACTACCATCGGTTTCGTTCCATGGCGCACGGCCTGGCTGATCAGAATTTTCGTTCGTACGAGGAAGTCGACAAATGGATCCAATCATGGATCGCGTCGAAAGACGCCTCCTTTTTCCAAGATGGAATCCGAAAATTGCCGGAGGGATGGGCGAAAGTTGTCGCTAGCGATGGACAGTACTTTGAATAATGCATCTGAAAGTACTTTTTGATAATTAGGCTTTTAATTCCAGAAAAAAAACGGCGGAAATAAAGTTATACACCCAATAGTTATGCGAGGAGGAGAATTTGTAAGAAAAATGTAAATGACTGTGGCTGCTAAAGGGCTAAGAATTTGATAAAGTGCACAGCAAATTTTTTTTTCCAGTAAAGTTCAACTAGAGAAAATCTAGTGAAAATTTCCTACTGATAATCTAGTGAAAAATGCCCTTATGCCCATAAATCTAGTGAAAATACTTAGAAGGTCAGTTCGTGCCCAAAAATCAAGTGAAAATAACTAGAAGTACAGTTCGTCTTGTCAATTCGACTGTTTTTCTAGTGCTCACCACTTTGTTTCTAGGAAAAAAAGTTTTGTACCTAGAAAACTGGATAAATTCGCTGTTAAAGCGGTGACGAAGGCAAGCCAGGCATCATTATTGTCTTTGCGTTTGGAGGCAGAAGTTCATAAGGTGAAAAGTGAACTGTTTGTTTCTCAAAACACGCCATCCTATTCGCGCTCGGTGGCGGTGTTCGTTCGGTCACCGCGCTACGATCTAAAGAATGGAGGTTCGATCCTCGACACGAACAAAAATTTGCCTGTGGGTACTATTAGAACTCCCACTGTGCCCCGAGCTTGTCAGTATAAAGACATGCTAGCAACTGCACGTTCGAAAAGTAGATATGCTATCGAAACGACAACAAGAACATATTGACGCGCCCATACCCCTGGAGGGGTCAATTAATTAATTAAAAAAAAATTTTTGAAAGCAACCTATCAAAATTACCCCAAAAACTTGGCTTCGAATAAAAAGTTAGTTGTGGCCTTTCAGCATTAGAGCGACAACATTTACATGAGGTACCACTGTCTACTCAGTTACGTTTACTAGATTACCAGTGTTTGTACCTGTGTTACTACTATCTACTCAGCTTTGTTTCCTAGATTACCAGTGTATTTCCTTTCGAGATTTTTGTCAAAACAACTGAAATACTAGTAAATAGAACTAGATCTTCAACGAGCTTTTGACAGAAAATCACTAAAAAGATTTACTGATATTCTTGTGTTTAACTAGAATCTAGTTGAAAAAAATTTACTGTGTGTTCCCGAATATTTTTTTACTGGAAATTGTATCTATTGTAGAATCACGTGGCAGTGCTTTTATCCGGAAATTTCTGGACACACTGTTTATTGGCTGCCTTGTATCTTTTAAAGCATAAGTCCTGCAACAAAAATGATTTGGATTTTTTTTTTTATAGAAAATGTTGCTTACTTTATTTTGTTTTTACAGCATTTATCTCTGGGAGTGTTACAAAGATTCAACAAACACAAAAAACTTCCCTCTAACCCCTTCTCCGCCTGCGTAAGCTATTACCACACAGGCGAGAGCTTTTAATATGAGAAACTCTTAGCACCAACCAATAAATCGGGCCAAGTTTCAAAATTCTTTTATTTTTTCCTTCGATCACCAAATATTGGCACTCGTCACCTGAGGTAATAGTGGCTTCCGCATAAAAAATGATTTTTACTAGAGATGCTCCTGGGGCACTGGGCTATCTACCGTAAATATATTTTAAAAGGTGGGATCAGAAACGAAGCTGAGCTGAACCTTGCGGAAGACATGTAACTCGTACTGGAAGAGAAGTTGGCAACTGCAACGAGAAAGCTCCTGTTCTGAAAGAAACTAATTGCTATCTTCAATATATTAGATGGAAAATTTAGCCTTATCAGTCAGTTAAATTATAAAGCCATTAACTGGCAAATCTTTTGCAACTGAACATCCCGTGAAAGATAAAGACGGATCCCTACTGGTCACTGATGAAGATCAACTGCGACGGTGGAGAAAGCACTTCATTGAGGTCCTCAACAACACTTTTGGACATTTGATAGGTAACCTGGCGTGGAATTTGCCTCTTCCCCGCAGTCTCCAAACTAATGGCGGAAATAGTCTTAAACCGGATCAAGCACACAGTTGACCGCACACTGAACGATGAACAGGCTGGTTTTCACTAAGGCTTTTCATGTAGCGACCACATCAACACCCTCCGAAATATTATTGAACAATCCGCAGAGTGAAGATCTCCATTACATCTCATGTTCATCGAGATGGCGTTTGACAGCGTTGACTATACGAGTATACATCAGGAAGGCTTTACATAGAAGAGGGATACCAGATAAAATCATACCCATCATCAAAAAGTCCCATCAGAAAGCCCAATGTCACGTCTTACACAAGGGTAAGCTTTCAGATCCCTTCGAGCTACATAGCGGAGTGAGACAATGCTGCATTTTGTCACCTATATTGTTTTTGATTGCAATTAACGACGTACTTTGCAGTGCGCTTCATGAACACTAGAGCAAAGCTATGAGATGGAACCTGTTTGAATACCTTCAACACCTGGATTACGCTGATGATATTTGTCTTCTCTCAAATATATCGGATCATCTAGTTCAAATGACGGATGCCCTTCACAACGAAAGTTGCAATGCGGGGCTTAAAATCAATGCTGCCAAAACTAAGTACTTGAGCTGGGATCCAGGAAGACAGAGCGAAATTTGTGTTTCAGGGCAGACGGTGGAAAAAGTGGACAATTTTTGCTACCTCGGAATCGTAGATACAGCAGATGGTGGAGCAGATGCTGATATACAGTCTCGCATCAATAAGGCTCGGGCAGCTTTTTTCAGTTGACTCCTTTCTGGCAAAACAACAACATCTCCAGAAGTACCAAACTCAGGATCTTCGAAACCAATATAAAATCAGTGCTTCTTTATGGCTGTTCAACTTTTAAGGTAACCAGGATGATAACAACTAAATTACAAACTTTCGTGAACCAGTGTCTAGGGCGCATCCTACACTTACGCTGGCCGGAGGTCATTTCTAACGGCGGCCTCCTATTCATTACTGGGCAGGACAGGATAGACACCTCCATAAAAAGGCGAAAGTGGCAATGGATAGGTCACACACTTCGAAAAGGGCCGGAAAACGTTGCTAAACAGGCCCTCGATTGGAACCCACAAGGAACCGATGCAAGTCGCCGCGTTGGACGACCTAGAAACACCTGAAGAAGATCAGTTGAGGTCGAGGGTAATAATAATAGGCAAATCGTAAAGACAGCTGAAGTCGATGGCGGGGAACAGGACGAGGCGGAAAGTCGGCGTGATTAATGCCCTGTGCCCCACAGGGGGTTGACAGGATCCAGAGAGAATGGGGTGGAGGGAGGGATATTTGCAGTCTTCCAAGGATTTTGATTCAGGTTTTCTCTACCGTTTTAAACAAGTACGTAGGTACGTAACCTAGAAGTAGTTGGATTAGGGATGGACCGATTTAGTTGGTAAGGCTACTAATAAATTGATGTGAAGCTGAGCTTTGGAAACCTGCGGCATGATGACAGCCTGGAAATATGGTTGTCTTCAATGGGTTACTAATCCTACGTATACCCTAGTCACTCCATCGACAAATAGGACTTCATGTGATTCATCAAGAAGAGTTCAAAAAGGCGACAAGCATGCATCATTACATACTGAGCAATGCTATAAGAAAAATTTTGCCTGCAATGTCTATGTGTACATACATCAATTCTCAAATTGCACACACAGATACTTTTTGTCGCATTATCCCACTAGGAAAAATCGGAAGACCTTCTCGGGGAAGGTTTTTAGAAGGTCTTTTTCATTCCGAGGAAGCAAATACGGAGGGATTTAGAATGAGTTTAGAAAGCAATAGCATTTCATTCCCGAGTAGGAATTTGGGAGCAAATTAGAAGGAATATATTTTCCCTGTTTTACCGCACTTGTGAATTCCCCCATTTCGATTCAGAAATGAACAAAATATTTCATTTCATGGGGCGACCGGTAGCGCAGTGTGTTGAGGCATCAGTCTCATGTTTGACTACCGGCGTTTCGGGCTCGAATCCCGTCCACGAAGACGTTTGTGGTCATGGATGTGCAGGAGGTGCATGCTGGCAACTGCAGTCTCCGAAACCAGTTTATGCCAACGAAACGTCAACTGGGCCACATGGAACAGTTGACGCGCTATGCCCCACAAGGGCTTAGGGCAATTGAGTAGTAGTTACATTTTTTATTTATATTTTAACTGAAAAAAAGGCTTTTATATAAGTCCTTACTATTTCATTCCGAAGTACTGAAAATAAAATCTTTCTATAAGTCCTTCTCGAATCATTCCAAAGTACTCCCAAAGAAGACCTTCGTGGAATGTCTTCTTTCCGCGGACATGGATATGGAAAATGGTATATAAAAAGGGAGGCAAAAAGAAGGCATTCTTTCCTTCCAAGAAGGTCTTCAGAAGGCCTTACTCCAGACTCTTTTTCCTACTGGGATAGATAGATAGATAGATATAAAGATTCGAGCTACTTTCCCAGCAGGAAGGCACTGCGACCATAAAGATCTATTGTGCCGTAGCTCATTAATCCAAAAGACCGTCCACCCTTCTAATAAAGGGCAGTAGGTCTTTAGCAGGAATCAACCTGAATTCTGCAGTGCTGATAGTAGCTTGCCCGAGGAGTGACATCCTAAAACGCGCGATGGCGGGACATTCGCACAAAATGTGCTTGGTCGTTTCCACGTCCTCCAGACAAAGACGGCATTCAGTCTCGCTTGACAGACCCATCTTGTTCAGGTGATATCTGACCAAGTGATGGCCAGATAAGTACCCCACTAGGAGTCTTAGGTGGGTTCTACTCATTCGAGTAGTACCATTGTGACTGAAGGGCATTATCAGCTCCTTTGATTGACGAAGCCCTGGAAGGTTATTCCAGTACTGTTGACGCAATCGTGCAAACCAATCAGTGATCCGCAGTTTGGCCGAGGCCAGTCCAAAGCCACAGTAAGGCTCAGGTCCATGAAAACGACTGGATGATCCTTGTCTAGCAAGTTCATCCGCAGCCTCGTTCCCCTCAATGCCCTGGTGGCCAGGCACCCAACACAAGAAGACTTGGTTATTGGTTGCCAACAGTTGAAGGAGATTGTAACACTCCTTCACCAGTTTTGAAGAGACCTTATATGAGGAGAGCGCTTTTATAGCTGCTTGGCTGTCTGAGTAGATAGCAATGTGAGCGCCGCGAAGTCCAGTTTCCAAGATTACCCTGGCGCAGACCTCAATGGCGTGGATCTCAGCTTGAAAAACGCTGGGCGAGATTCCCATTGCGATCGAAATCCTGGTGTTGGGTCCAAAGACACCTGCACCAACACCCTGTTCTGTTTTAGACCCATCGGTGAACCACTTGATACATCTAGGGTCTGGACAGGGTGTGCCATTTACCCATTCAGAGCGGTTAGGGATGAGGGCTGAATATTTTCTGCCGAAGCAAACCTCCGTGATCATGTAATCTGATCTCAAGCAGATCTGCACGTCAGGAATTTGATTCAGAATGCTCATGTGACCGCTTTCTTCACTACGCACGTCGGAAGTTAGACGAAGTCTAAGAGCATTTAGAGCTGCTGATTCTTGAATGAATATATGCAACGGAGTAAGTCCAATAATCGCCTCCAGGGCTGACGTAGGACAAGTGCGCATAGCTCCAGTGATGCCAAGGCAGGCAAGGCGTTGAAGCTTATTGCACTTCAGTAAGACAGAAGATTGCTGAGTTTTCGGCCACCACACAAGCGCTGCGTAGGTCACCATTGGCCGCACCAGCATGGTGTATAACCACTCAATTATCTTTGGGGTGAGCCCCCATGTCCGTCCAAAGAAACTTCTGCAAGCCCACATTGTGCGTGTGGCTTTTCCAAGTACATTATCTATGTGAGTATTCCAGGTGAGTTTCGAGTCTAGAGTTACCCCGAGGCATTTAACTTCAGTGGAATAATCTAAGGTCGTGCCGCCTAACGAAATTGGATCCAAAGTTATATTTCGTTTTCGTGTGAACGGCACAACGACAGTTTTCTGTGGGTTTACATGTAAGCCCACAGCCACACACCAGCGTAGAACTATGTCAAGGGCCGACGTCATCACCTCAGTGATGGTAGATTCGAATTTGCCCCTGACTATGATAGTTAAATCATCCGCGTATCCGATAGTGAGATAACCGCGCTCATTAAGCATGGAAATCAGTTCGTCTACGGCAAGGGACCACAAAAGGGGTGACAGAACGCCACCTTGTGGACAACCCTTTACGGCATTCACGCAAATGGATGTACTGCCTAGAGTTGAGTAAATATCCCGTCCACGGAGCATGGCGTCTATCCATGCAATGGTAGCGGGCGGGATGTCTCTGAGTTCCAGTGCTCTGGAAATGCACTCGTAGCCAGTATTATCGAAAGCCCCCTCAATGTCAAGAAACGCGCACAACGCGATTTCCTTTTCACTGAGGGACTTTTCGATTGTACTGACAAGGCTATGCAAGGCGGTTACTGTTGACTTACCCTTCGTGTACGCGAATTGCATACGATGTAGGGGGATTGACAGTTCCATCTTGTGCCTGATATGCAAATCAAGCAACTTTTCCATGGTTTTAAGGAAGAAGGAAGTAAGGCTAATCGGTCTATAGGATTTGGGCATATGTTCCGGCTTATTGCCCGCTTTGGGTATGAAGACCACATTAACTTTCCTCCAAGGTTGTGGTATGTACCCTAGGGTGTAACTTGCCCTAAAAAGTTCGATTAGCGGAGTTATTATGATCTCCAAGCTGTTTTGTAACAGAGCGGGGAAGATGCCGTCTACACCGGGAGCTTTAAATGGCTCAAAGGATTCTATCGCCCATTTTACTTTGTCCATGTCAAAGATGACCCCCGATAAACTGCGAGCCCGGCTTACGGGAACCCGTTGGGGCCTCGCAGTTGGGCAGGGGTCACCATCAGACAGTACGGACCCAGGGAAATGGGTCTGAAGAAGCAACTTTAATGTTTCTTCTGGACCTTCAGTATACGAACTGTCTGGTCTCAATAGAAGGCCGACGCCGTTAGCTGAGTCTTTGGAAAGGGCTTTGTGAAGGCGCGCCGCTTCCGGTAGCGACTGAATGCTTTCACAATGTCTTTTCCAGCATTCTCGTTTGGAATGCCTAATGAGTTTGTTGTACTCGGTGAGAGCAGTTCTGTACTCATCCCACCTATTGAAGCGCTTGGCTTTGTTGAACATCCTCCTAACTTTAGATCGCTTGCGGGCCAATTCCTCGTTCCACCAGGGTACTTTTCGCCCCGACTCCACCGAACGTGAAACGGTACTATCTCTGTAGGAGGAAGTTAAAATTTCATTGAGCTCCTCAGCTGCAATCTCAATTTCCCCTGTAGTGCTTATGGGGCTGACCAGTAGTTCCGCTTTGGAGCTAACTAGTTCACGGAATTTAATCCAGTTAGTTTTCCTTGGACAAAAAGTATCCGAGCGAATGTCGGATTGTCCTAGGATGTCAAATCTGATGTGTCTATGATCTGAAAGAGACACTTCGTCCGACACGTGCCAGTTCGCAATGAACCTGGAGAAGAAACCGCTAGCAAGGGTGATGTCGAGTACCTCTGCCCTTGCCGCAGTGACAAAGGTAGGTTTGCACCCCCTGTTCAGGACATTCATATGTTTACACATAAGATAGTCAAGAAGGCGCTTACCTCTGTCGTTGATGTCGCTGCTACCCCACACCGTGTGGTGTGCGTTTGCATCGCAACCGATCACATAATGCCGGTTTGTACGTCGACAGAAGTCAACGAGCTGCTGGACCTCGAGTGGTGGAATCTCAACATTGTCAGATGGGAAGTAGGCAGACGCAACTACCACTTTCTGACGACCGTTGAGCGTGGATACCTCCACCAATGCTGCAGCTAGATCTCTAGAAATAAAATTGGTTAGTGGCAAGTAGTTGACGCATTTGTCGATCAGAAGCGCCTACTGGGATAGTAGTACCTCAAACAAAACTACCATTGTGTACTCGTATGCACCTATACATATTGTACATATAATGCATGTAAAAATCATTTCCCAACGATCATTTATACTCATTTCTAACATTTCCAATGCGTTGTTTCATGTAAATTACTCAATTTTTAATCACCGTGAAATTCCTATTGAAAAAAGTCCTCAACATTCATACAAGATCTCCCTGTACTAACCACCTACATAGTAATCACCGTTTATTTGCAACCATAAATATCGTATCTTCTACTTGTCCTAACACGATCTTAAGACACGAGTTACTCCATCTCTGTACGATAAAGATTGCCATTTTGCCTAGTCTATGTCGCTTCGCGGATATTTTTCAATGAATGTGATGATGCTGATCATTCTGGGTCTTTTGTCCCCATATAGGCCTCTCTGCCTTGATTCAACAAACCCATGTCCTCGTACATACATATACTCGTATTCGTATGCACTGTATGTTGGCGAGTGTTGTATGCTGCTAAGCGATGCATGCCATGCACTGATGCAAAATGTAATCAAATCATTACAATGCAAAATCAATGGTGATGCAAACTCCAACTTCACCCACCTCCATCTTATCCACTGTGCCAACATTTCAGGGAGACAACATCGATGTTCTAGGATGCTGTCCAGTATTACCCGTTTTGCTGAGAAGCTGCATTGCGTAGCATAGCATGATACGAGAATCGTCCATTCTATTCTAGAAATGTTGCACAGGATATGGGCACAGGGACTACCTACTTCCCGTAAAATTTCGCTGTTTTCGCCGGTAGATTTAATGCCGGGATATCACTCGCTTTCATGTATAGTTGAAACGCTTGCTCTGATAGTACAAATCTATAATCACCTCAAAATAATTGCCAACAAGGGACATTAGAAACAAGTTCCACCATCTCAAACTCCACCCACTCGTTGTAACATCGGTGACACCACCACTATCCGCACACCGTACAGAACCACTTCCCGCTAGCTTGACAACACCAAATCAGTTGCGCTTATCTTTGAGCCGTGCTTGCATCCGAGTTGCGAGATACATCAACCAGCATCCTAAGATCAAGCAAGCATACAGAGCACAGTGACTCCAAGAAGCTGGCACATTTTATCTTAAACGAATTTGTGGTAGTCAAAAGGTAGATAAGAGCACACACAACTGTGTGTACTGGAGACGCAACGTTGTTGCAAGTTTCATGACTTGATTTAATTGAACATTCCGCTAAAACATGGCTGGCCCATCACGGGAAAATTGTTGTCTCATCGAATCGCTTGTTACGATCTTCCTCAAGTTTCTTCTATGGGTTTTTCGGGTGCACAACAAGACCGTTCTGTATCTTTCCTTCTATGTGTATTCGCCGTGTGTCGTTTGTCGTCTATCTATCGGTCGAACGATATGCAAATGTCCAATGTGCTAACAGAAATCCGCGATAGTTGTAATTTTTCGCGGCTCTTGCGGAATAAATGTAATGGCAATGATTGTCGTCAAGGTGTGTTTTTTCCTGGAGGTTTTGCCATATCAAGTCACCTGAAATGGGAAACAGTTGTGAATTTCGCCCGAACACTTTCATGGGACAAATTCAATGGATTCCCAGGAGGTCTGGGATTGTTCAGTTTTTTTTTTGTTTCAGAGAGTCAACGAGAAGAACTAGTTTCCTTGCATATGGGCCATGAGCCCATACTTTGTAAAACAAGGAAGCAGATTTTTAACTCGCGAAACTACAAAATAACGAAATATGTGATCGCCGAATCCTTCTTCTGTTTGACGGAAGTGAAGCTACTTTTTTTAAGTACTTCATCTGAAGTCCATGTCTGTCTTCTCCACTTATCAACTCATTCACCTGGGTCCCCTCCTGACTCCGGAAATGTTCGTCCATCATTCGAATTTCTCAAAAAATCCTGGAGGTACTGTAAGGTAAAACGTTCTTCACCTTCTTCTGCATCAAATACATACATATATCATACATTCTACTGGGTGTTCGATCAATGGTTGTCGCAGCACACATGTTCCACCAACCACGGGGTTCGTCGTCACACCTCTAAAGGCTCATCTTCCATTTCTAGTTCTTAAACTAGGCGATGAAAGATTCTTAGAGTCCTGCAACTTTTACCGTCTCTTCAGCGATGGTAACATGTCTGAGCACAAGGACTGCCACAAAACCAGTTGGTCCTCTGCTGATTGGCACAGAACACAAAATCAGGTCGACCACTTTCCCATTAGCAAAAGATTCATAAGTCACCGTCGGCACGTGCGAAATAAGATGGGCACCGATGTTGGTATGGTATGGTACGGAGGGCTGCCGTAAATACAACAAATTACAGCACAATTGGACCAGATATAGGTCCCTTGTGATACCCTGAGCCAACCAGAGCTTATCGCTAGATGAAAAAGTTGACCCACATCTGGACCAGCAAAAAAATAGGACCCTAAAGTAGATCTTCTTATATGTGCTAAAGCTGGGCAAGCGCAAAGCAGGTGAAAAGTACTCTCCTTCTCCCCCTCATCTCCACAGCTTCTACAAAAATCGTGGTACGGAAGTCGGAGTCTTCTGGCGTGTTCGTCGATGGCGCACTGGCCACTGATGACTTCCACAACAAGGTTGATGTAGGATTTCTCCATAGAAAGCAGTTTAGTGGATCGTTTTACGTCCTGAGGCCATATCAGTTTTGATTTGTAGCAGGTATCTCCATTCAGCCATCTCGAGTTGGCTTTGCTGATAGAGGTTATCTTTATACCATACTTGCACGTTTGAAGGGGCATGGCAATGTCTCGGCATACCTGCAGGTTTCCATCGGTAGTTCCTCTTTCAGCAAGCTCACCTGCTCTACCGTTGCCAATGAAGCCACTATGGTCTGGTATCCATAGTGGTCTGTTGAAGAAATTTCCCATTTACATAAGGCATGTACGACCGCCACGCATTTTGACGACACCAGGACGAATTCCAGGGATCTCATAGCGGCCTGACTGTCCGTGTAAATCGTAATATCTCTTGCAGATATGATTTTCCGCCCGAGCCAGAGGTGTGTGATCAGCAACACGCTCAACCGAGTTATTTACCCCATAAATGGGAACTCATTTAACAACTAAGTGGGCTCATAGTCCGACACGTAAATCTCCTTTTTTATCGAAAACTACTGCATTCAGTAGAAATCGAACCGGGGCCCAGTCCGTAGAAGGCGAACGTCCTAACCGTTGCGCCATACGGACTACCTACAGTAGTTTGGGAGGCGTAAAGATGTAGCAAGTCGAAGACAATCGGAGAAGACTCCAACGCTGACCACATCGTTGGTTTAGGAGCCATCCGTGTAAATGCACAGAGGACGCATGTGTAATTAACACTGAACCAGTGTTTTGGAATATAGTAGTTCGTGGAAGAAGAGACGTCAATATTGTTTAAGATTCCAGCATGACTGAAGTGTGTGTCGGTTCATTGACCTGACTCCCTTATGCGGCTCGCCGTGTTGGCAGCGACTTGTTCACTTGTTATGTCCACAGGAACGAGGTTTAGCATCATCTCCAAAGCAGCGGATGAGGTTTAGCGAAAAACCTTGCTCTCTGTACTTTTGCCAGGATACTGTGGCTTCACTCTGTACGTAGGGCAGTCCCCCAGACAACCACCCCGTACAGCAAATATGGGACGCCGGACCGAAACAAAAAGCCAATAGAGCATTTTTGTTTGCATTCCCCACTTCCTACCAATGGCCCTCCTGCAACGTTCTAGAATATTCTGCCTCCAGCTTAGCTTTCTATCAAGTATAAGACCTGCGAAACTCACCTTATTCACGAAGGATAGTCTGACTCCCTCCAATACAGGCAACAAGAGGCACCTGATGTTTCCTATTAAATAGAACAAGCTCGGTTTTGCTCGAATTACCACTGAGACAGCAGTTTTTGGTCCAGTTCGCCAAAATAGTGGAGGCATATTCTGTTACCTCGCAAAGAGTATTTGGGAATTTTCTTGAGATGGCAATAGAGATATCATCCGCGTATGCCGTCTCCTTGCAACCCGCCTGCTCTAGGTCCAACAGCAGCCTATTGACCGCTATGTTACAAAGCAGCGGGGAAAGCACATCCACTTGCGGAGGATCACTACATATAGTTTCAGAGGATGTCCCTAGATTGGAGGAGATTACCCTGGTCGTTAATATCAGATGAATTAATCCATCCAGACCAGGGTTTACGCCAAGCCCTAAGAGACATTATTAAAGGCACCCTCTATATCCAAAAAAGTTGCCATTCTGAACTTCTTGAAAAGCAAAGATTTTTCAATGTGTCCAATGAGAGAGTATAATGCTGTATCCACAGATTTACCCTTACAATAGGCATGCTGTGATGCCAAGAATGATTCTGTTGGAATAGAGTTACGTAATGGGTCTAAAGTCCTTTGAACGAACGTGGGAGCTCTTTCCCGTCTTGGAACTAAAGACCACAGTCACCTGCATCCATATTTGGGGAATATAGATTAGGTCCAGATATGCCCTGAAAATGGCTTCGACCCAAGGAGCAACAAGGTCCGAAGCATGTTGTATATCTACCGGAATGATACCATCAGACCCAGCGGACTTAAAGGGCTCGAAGCTGAATTTGGCCTAGAGAACTTTTTCCCTGGAAATTATAGAATCGGAGATGCAGGAAGCTATCTCGTTTTCATGTGCGTGGGTGTAGTGAGTCATAACCGATGAACTACACGGAAAGTGCGTGTCTAGTAAGACTCCCAGAGTCTCTTCACTAGACGCTGTCCAGGACGCATCCGGTTTCAGTATATATACCAATGTTGGGATGAGAAAAGATAATTGCCTTATGATCACTGATATTCGAGGCAGCGGATTGTTGAAAGGAAACAGCTGAAGGCACGATTAGCGGAAGGGTGATAACTGCATTGCTGAGCATGCCATGAAATGGGACCCTATTCCCAACGAAGGTCGAATAAGAGGTTGTCCTAGAAAGTCATGGCACCATTTTGTTACGAAAGAGTCTGAGTCTCTTAGCTCAACGAGCTAAGGCGGCCTATGCTCGCTGTAGCTCAGTCCGGGTGACTTGGGCGGGGTGCCCCTATCCTTTACGTATTAACAAAAATTCATAGGCCTGGGGAAGACAACACAAACAGGGGAGACAAAAATGGTGAATAAAAAAAAAATTACGCTACAACGATGGAATGGTTGGCGCACGGCGCAGATGCCCTCGCGCACGCATCGAGGCACGGCTGCAATGGGACTTCCAGACTCTGGTTTTGTACCACCAACAGATCAGTACGCATCAGGTACTGCCTTCGATCTACCGGTGGAAGCAGCACTACTAGGATAAGGTTCGTTACAGGTGGTTCATTATAATCACTTTAATCCTGCCGGCACTTCGATATGCATGCAACGCCAAAGTTTCAGCTCGGTATATTGTAGGAGTGCGCTAACCTGGGCTGCGCATACCGAACAATATTAATATCGTCGTCGCTGGAATGATCATAACAAACGTCCTGACAGACGAAGCGTCTTTTCAAAAGCATACGTTTGGACCCGGTTTCGGGTTCGAATCCTGTTCACGACGACGTTCGTGGCCATGGATGTGCAGGAGGTAAATGCTGGCAACTGCATTCTCCGAAACCAGCTTATACCGACGAAACGTCGACTGGGCAACATGGAACAATTGACGCGCTATGCCCCACAAGGGGTTAGGGCAACTGAGAGAGAGTACGTTTGAAGCGATCCGAAATTTCCGAAGAAACAGCAACGATTCTTTAAGGATATGGCAGGAGCGGTGGGAGAAATTGCCAATAGATCGATGGACGTACACACTCATCCCGCAAATAGAATTGTGGATGAGCCGAAAGCACGACGAGCTAGACCATTACCTGGCCCACTACCTTACTGGACATGGGGGTTATAGACAATCACTACGTTTAGACCGCTGGACTATCTTCGAGATCTAACTAAATCAAGCTAACTCTCGACGATATAAACGTATCGGTTTAGTTAGTTTTGGACTTGGCTTATCTCTACTTGCGATGCGGAACTGGACTAAAAAAATTGGGACTAGTCGCTGTCATCGCTAATGACTCGGTGGTTGACGTTTCCTTTGTTGTCGTTTTTTTTTATACCCTAGTTTTGTTCAGCGTTTGCTTTGTTTGCAATTTCAGGAAAGCAGTGCGTGATCACGGGCAAGAAAAAGTCTTTTTCTGTCGTAAAATTTATATCTGCAAAATTTATCTGTGCTGTCAACGGAGAAAGAAGAAGAAGAAGTACCTCTCCGTATGGTCGGTATAAACACTCCACCAACAAGTACTAACACTAAAACGATTTAGTTAAATCGCCTTTTAGTTACACGGTTTATCGTGGCCAGTATATAGGTATGTACATGTTAAAGTTAGACGACTCGACGGATTGTCACAAATATTTAGGAGCAGCTGAAGACCCTGAACAAGAACACATATAGAGCACCAGAATGGAGAGGAGAGACGAAAATTCGTGCGTCAAAGTTTCGACTAGTTAGCAAAACCAACTTCGCGAAGTAATACATACTTAGCAGGGTTTGCGTGGGGCATCAGGGAAGATAGAGGTTTTTATCTGTATATTAGTCGCAATAGTAAGATGAAAACTCGTAGTCATCCCGGTTGACGATGTCTGTTTGACGGACAGAAGCCCGCTGGGGATAATAGGGGAACGTTGTCGTATTGTTCATTTTGTCGGAGGAGAGCACGCAACGGTCGCTGCAGATATTAATCTTCCCTGTTAAAGACACATGTGTCTGAATATTGATTTTGCCTTACCAATTGGCAGGCTGCTATGATTACAATTGAAGTGCACCAATGAACTATCCTTGATCCTCTTCAGTGATCACGGTAAGAATGCAGTTCAAGCCATGAATTTATATGAAATTGAAAAAAAAATAGTGGCTCTCAAAAAGTGCTTGAGTATTGTGCACTTTTATCACTTTTTGAGAGCCTAACTAAAGCATGGCTTATGAACAATGTAAAAAACTAGAGTAAATTTAATGCAAAAAAAAAATAAAATATAGAAAATCTGTCATTGTCACGAAGAATGGAAAGTACAAAAACGTATCTGAACTTTCATGTCGCTTTCCATTTCGAATTGCCCATATTGAAAATCTATATGCAATATGATTTGATGACCCATGATAAAATACTTTTCGCAATATTTTTTTTATCCCTAACTTTCTAGTCAGTTTCAAGAGGTGATACCTCCACCCAATTCAAGTGTGAAAACAACAATGCTTGCTAAGTACGAGAGTCTCTGCCATTCGTCAAACAACAAAGCCGTGTCGAGACAACATCAAGTAATTTTTTTTCTTCAATCATATGTTGTTTTTATATACATTTATGTATTTATGTTTTTCTTTTGTCATCTTTATCAAAGAGTTCGATAAAGTGGAAGATTAGTATCATTCCAGGAATAAATCATGACTGAAATATCTTTGACCACTTCACGGTCGGAAATTGACGATGCGTCCAAAGGTGCAAAAAAAGAGAGGTAGTGAAGTGATGCCTGCTTTCATTTCTTCCCAAAGGCTCAACATCGTGACGTACTGTTTTTGAATACTTGGACAATTATCTGATAAAATCTAAGTCAATCTGATTGACTGGCCTATAGTCGCCGTAGCCGGGGTTGCTATATACTGGGCAACATTTATGACTCAAATCTGAGAATCTGTATCCGTATCTACTAAGAGCCAAGTCAATTCAATAAATGGACAACGATTTTACCGAAGGTTTACTGTCAAGCGGAAAATATGTCCGATCATGCTCATCTGACTAATCGATTGAGCTCTCGATGAAGAATGTACTGATGATCATGTTCGACCGTTGTTGTTATTGTTACTTAACTATTGTTTTGTCCAGTTCATGACATTACATTATGATCGCTTAATCGGTTAAAAGCATATGTCTGGATGATCTGATGATCCAAGCCAAACAAAAGAGACATCTGGGATTCGCGCGGTATGTATGCAGAAAAGTTGACAGGAGAAAAAAGTGACAGTAAATTATTGAAACAAAACGCAATAAGATACAATCCATTGTTAGCTGATCCTCGATACTTGATTAGATACTTCTGGCATGGACGGAAAAAATGTACGTGGCTAAAAGATTGATTAAATTCGTGAATTGTGGTTCCGACAAGTGAAAGTATTTGTCGAAGAAAGAGATGGATAGGTCAGTAATAATGCAGAGGTTATCTTGTATCTCTTGTATAATCATTTAGCAAAATTTCTTGTTACCAAAAATCATTTGGTTGCATCGGCCAAAAAGATGAATCTGTGGAATTTACTTGTGAAAATGTTTACGAAATTGTATAGAAATTATACAACAGGAAAGCAAACTAGCACAAGTACGAGAAAGTACAAAAATGATTTGTTGACAGAACTAGCGATTATAATGATTGGGGCATTTTATGACGGGTTGAAAGTTTGCTTTTGCAAAGCGGATGTCACGAAATGGACAACGGCGCAAAAGTACAATTTACTGCAAAAAGGAGGTAGCTCCATTTTTGTAAAATTTTTGGCGAATCGCAAGAAACGTTTGAAGAATCGCTGCACAATATATTTTTTAATGAAAATATGATCGTAATATGCGGACAATATGCAAATTTATAAAATTTAGAACTTTTACATTTTTGTTCGATTTTCCAGACGTTTTTGAAAATTTGCGAAAATTTTTTACAGAAATTAAGCCTCCTCCTCGTTTTTGCAGCAAACCCCTGAATTATATAAGATGTACTCAAATTTTTGACGTTGAGGTGCATCGAAAATCAGCTTCCCATTTTGAGCCTTGAAGGGTTGTTGTTGTGGTTGTACGTACAGTTCCGGCCATTGTGTATCAAATATCATATATGGAGAAAGTCGTAAAAAATCAGTATCTTAAAAACGGTCCAACCAATTTTGATGAAGTATGGCAAAAACATTGAGTTATACAATATCCTTAAACTGTATAAAGTTCCGTTCGATCTATTCACAGATTTTTTAAATAAGGTCAAAAGTATTTTCCAGCTAGTAAGTGGATGTTCACACTGCGTGCGATGCCGAGCCGAGCCGAGCCGGGTCGAGCGATGCGATGTAGTGGGTGTTCACATTGCACGCCGTGCGATGCCGAGCCGAACGATGGCTTGCGATGCAAAGATGATCCGAGCGATGGCTTGCGATGCAAAGATGATCCGAGCGATGGCTTGCGATGCAAAGATGATCCGGGATGTTCACTGCACGCAATGATGGAGAGTAGAGACCAATTTAGTTCAAGGAATAGAATCTGTTCGACATCATGTCGTTTGTGCTTGACCCAGTAAATTTATTTCTGTTTCAAAACAATGCTCTAAAAATGGAAGGGCGTCGCCATTGGGTACATCCCATTAACGAAAAAAGGCCCAGTGTTGCTGAATTTCATCATCTCTTCCGCGACCTCAGACGAGAGGTTTCACAAGCGGATTGACCAGCGGCGCACCGCTGTGTATAAACGCAAAAAGCGGCAGCCGCGGCGGCTTTAGGACGATGAATGTATAAACCGCTCGAATCGCCGTTGCGGCTACCGCCGCGGTTTGTGGAGCGGCGAGATTGCATTTGAATTCAGTGTTAGAGCCGGTACACATGGACGTCTAAATGACGCCGGACGCCTCGTCACTTAAGCTCCTCCCTCTTTGATACCTATCTGCATTTCAATTCACATGATGCGATAGGACACAGCGTCACTCTGTATTATATAAGCCGAGCAACATAATAGCGAACCTGAATTTACAATTTATGTCATTTTTAGTTTTAAATAAACTGTTTTTTGGCCATAACTTATAAAATATAAGGAATTTCGCATTTTTAACACCATTTTCACCCCCCCCTTACAAACTCTCATCCGACCTGAGGAGCATCCACCCCCACTATTTTTTTTTCAAAATTAATTGTTAATTGTAGTAGTCACGATTAAAAATTAATTAATTGGCACTTAAAAGTGATCCTCAAGCGAATGGTTTAAGAAACGTCATACAAATCAGACATGGTGACCGTGTCCGTGTTCCGGGTTCGATGTATGTGGGCCGGCTTATTAAAAATTGATATGCGGACGCGTGAAGTGACCCAGATAGGAGCAGAAACCAGCGTCATCCCAGATAGCTATCTGCGGCCATGTGCGTCGCTTCATTGCCCGTAATGTATTTCTTCCTATCCGATTGAAAGTGACGCAGCGTCAGACGGCATTTGAACGTCCATGTGCACCGGCACTAAATATGTAAACCGCCGCTTCTGCTCTATGCATTTATACGCATGAGAAACCACGTCTTCTAAACGCGACCTTATTACGGTGGTAATAACCTTTCATTTGAGCCATACCAAAAGTTTCCGTAGGAGTTACCAGAAAGCTGCAAGTTTTCGTCAACTCATGTCTTCGTCGAATTTTAAGAATTTTCTGGCCCGAAACAATATCAAATGAAGAGCTAAGTCGGCGTACGGGTCAGATGCCAATCGACGAATTGATACGCAGGCGAAAATGGCAGTGGATAGGTCACACATTGCGGAAGAGTGATAACTGCATTGCTATGCATGCCATGAAATGGAACCCCATTTCCAACCAAGGCCGACCAAGAGGGGGTCCTCGAATCACATGGCGTCGATCTGTGGCAAAGGAGTGTCAGGTACTGGGTAAGTCTTTTGGGGAGTTGCGCCCCATTGCCCAGAACAGAGTACGATGGCGCGCAGGAGTAGTTGACGCGCTATGCCCCGCTAGGGGTTAAGGCAAAGTAGTAAATAGTATAGATTCCACAAGAGTTATCACTCCGTAGAAGTTTCGCCTCTGCCAGGAGATTTGTATGTATTGACAAATTGTATAAACAAAGTATAAACTACACAGTATAGATACACAAGAGAATCAATACATACAAATCTACCGCCGGAGGCGGAGTCAGCTTTCATGTGAAGTCTATAAAATTTGTCAATACATACAAATCTCCTGGCAGAGGCGAAACTTCTACGGAGTGATAACTCTTGTGGAATCTATACTATTTACTACTTTGCCTTAACCCCTAGCGGGGCATAGCGCGTCAACTACTCCTGCGTGCCATCGTACTCTGTTCTGGGCAATGGGGCGCAACTCCCCAAAAGACTTACCCAGTACCTGACACTCCTTTGCCACAGATCGACGCCATGTGATTCGAGGACCCCCTCTTGGTCGGCCTTGGTTGGAAATGGGGTTCCATTTCATGGCATGCATAGCAATGCAGTTATCACTCTTCCGCAATGTGTGACCTATCCACTGCCATTTTCGCCTGCGTATCAATTCGTCGATTGGCATCTGACCCGTACGCCGACTTAGCTCTATCAGGGGAAAGTTATATGGAGTGATAACTCTCGTAGAATTATCAATCCTCTTTGGCCATACTGAATCAAAACCGGAGTCCAAAGCGTATATACCCTTGACTTGTATAGACCTAGTTGTGATACCAAAACTTCCAACTGGCAACGGCCATTGCATCAAAAGTGAATTTTCCATATGGTCAGTTTGAGCTGTGGGCGTGGATCCAATGAAAAGTTTCATCGTTGATCCATTCGAATTTTCGATATTTACATTTGAACTAACGTTTATAGGGAAGGTTGCCGTTCATACAATAGGATCTTGCCCATTCTCAAAATCAACTAACCAACCCACACTATAAATATTTGTCGCATTTTGCAAGTCGCTAGCATCATTGTATCGAAAGTTATCGCTCATTTGAAGTTTCATTTGTAGGGGACGTAGGGGTTGCTTGGGACGGAGCTTGGCCATTTCCAATACCAACCAACTAAATCTAAATCCAAATATTTGAACCAAATTTCAAGTCGCTAGCTTCATTCTATCGAAAGTTATCGCTCATTTGAAATTTCATCTGTAGGGGTTCCTTCGGTCGGATCTTGCCCATATTCAATACCAACCAACTAGATCATGCTACAAACATTTGACCAAAATTTCAAGTTTCTAACTTCATTCTATCGAAAGTTATCGTGCAAACGAACAGACAGACAGATATGGCTAAATCGAATCAGGAGATGACCCTCATAATTTCCATGTATACACTGCCACACCGCCGCGCCTAAAAGTCTAGGGTATAAAAGCAGACATCCATGCATTTTTTTCAGTGTGATCTTACATCAAATATTACTTTACAGCTCGTACTTGCACCATACTGGCTCCAAAAAGCTTCACATCGCAAAGCATCGCAAAGCCCATAAACTCCATCGCAAAGCCCATTAAATTCCATCGCAAAAAATCAGCAGCCGGTACTCGCACGAAAAAGCAAAGAAGTTTGTGAAAACATCGGGCCATCGCTCGGCTCATCATTGCATCGCGCGCAGTGTGTACACTCAAAGCGTGATTCCATTTAAAATTGAAGACTTTCCATTTTCTTGCTTTAAAAGCTTGCAATCGCATTGCATCGCTCGACCCGGCTCGGCTCGGCATCGCAGTGTGAACATCCACTAAAAAAAATCATTTGAGACAGGTTATAGCCATAATTACGAAATTTAAGATACAATTTAGGAAAGCTGTGGCTATTAAGTCGAAAAACATTTATAGTGATCTGGTCATGCAGTTTTGAGAAATGATAACAGGATATTCTCAATTAAGCCTATTTTCATCCAACAGACTTATATCGTCTGCATGGGGCAACGCGAAGGCTACTAAAACAGCCAGAAGGGGTACATCACACCATGCTATCACCACTTCTATGGATACTAGTGGTCAAAGCCGAACATACACCATCCGGAATTCCTGTCCGGAAAAACTGATCAGGCCCGACCTTGAGGAATTCCGGATCGTGTATGGTTGTTTCAGGCCGCGTTCAGGCGGCCGGAAGGAAAATCGCTCCCGCCAGGCCTCCACCACACACGTTCCGGAATTTTTCTCCGGAAAAACCGATCGTCAATGGCATGTGCAGGCCGCCTTGAGCCGGATGGATAATTGGAAATCGATCTTATCACCATGGAATGAGAGTCTCTACCTATTGGATTGAATTGTAGGGCATTTTACTTTCCATAGCAAAGCTTCAGATACATTCGTCTATTGAAATAAACTCCAGTGAAAACTCATTCTACTCACGCGGCCGGACAGTTCGTCTTGAGGCGGCCTGTCCGGCGGTCTGTCCGGAATTCCTCAAGGCCGGACAGTTCGCCTCAAGGCGGCCTGTCCGGCTCCATTTTCAATGGAGTTTTTTTCAATTGACGAATGTATCTGAGGCTTTTTTTTTTTTTTTTTTTTTTTATGTTTATACCAAAGCTTAGGGGGTAACCCTTTGATGCGAGAGCACAGCGTTGGCGGTAAGGGATTAAGGTAGTGGGGAGATGGGTTGAGTTTGAAAAAGGTGACGGTGTACATTCCGTTTAAATTTTTGTAGGTCATAGTTGCGGGGGAAAACAAAAGATGGTAGATCGTTCCACATTCATGTTGTCCTAGATATAAACGAGTCATGGAATTTGGCGGTGCGACTATTGCTGAGTTCTAGAAGATGAGGATGGACACGACTGGCTAGTCGGGTGTTACGTAAAGGAAAAGTACGCTCAGGAATGAGGTTGGCTATTTCATCAGAGCAGCGGCGGTTGTAGTAGCGATAGAAGAGTGAGAGACAGCCGACACTTCGCCGGTGCTCAAGCGGTTCGATTTTAGATGTTATGGGTTCCTCGCCAATAAGCTTGAAGGCTTTCCGTTGAACTTTGTCTAACGCGGATAATGCGGTTCTACCTGCGCCTGCCCATATGTGGGAATTAAATTCAAGTCTCGGTCTTATATGAGCCTTGTAAATTTGAGCCAGATCAGATGGTGAAAAGTATCTTTTACAGCGATTCAGAAAGCCCAGACACTTCATTGCGTTTTTTGCAACGCAAAAAATGTGGTCGGACCAATTTAGTTTACTGGAGATGTTAATACCTAGTATGTTCAGTATGGGCGAATCAGGAATGCTGACCCCATCGAAAAGAATGGGTTGGGCGGTAGGTGGAGCACATCGCTTATTGGAAAGTAGACAACATTGAGTTTTTGAGGCGTTAAACTCTACTCGATTCGCTTTCCCCCATGCAATAATTTTTGAAATGTCTTCATTTAGTGAGTCAAACATGCGATCTCTGTTGATAGATGTTGAATTTCGGCGAGAGTCACCTACAGAGTTGCAAGAGTAAGTGTAGTCAAGGGTGCTATCGTCTGCAAAGCTATGGATTGAGTTGGAAGTCACGCTGAGAAGATCGTTGATGAAGAGAAGGAAGAGCGTTGGTGAAAGGACAGTACCTTGGGGGACCCCTGCGTTGGTGGTATGGCAATTTGATTTAACTCCATCAAGGACGACCTGAAGCGAACGGTCGTGAAGGAAACTTTCGATCCATTTAACTAATTTTGGGTCCAAACCAAAAGCCTGGAGCTTAGCTAGAAGAGCCGGATGCCAGACTCTATCAAAAGCTTTCGAAATGTCGAGGGCGATGATTTTAGCTTCGCCAAATTGGTGGATACAGCGATTCCATCTTTCGGTGAGGTATGTCATTAGGTCGCCGGTGGAGCGCGAAGACCGGAAACCATATTGCCGATCATTGATGAGATGATGTCAGTCAAGGTAGCTCATTAGTTGGTTGTTAACCAGGGTTTCGAAAACTTTTGATAGGGTCGAAGTTAGTGCTATTGGTCGGTAGTTAGATGGATCACATGCTTCTCCTTTCTTGGATATGGAAAGTAAAATGCCGTAGAATTCAATCCAATAGATAGATGCCTTAATTCTATGGCGATAAGATCGATTTCCAATTATCCATCCGGCCGCCTCAAAGGCTTGTCCGGCGGCCTGAAGCAGCCATACACGATCCGGAATTCTTCAAGGCCGGGCCTGAACAGTTTTTCCGGAAGGAATTCCGGATGGTGTGTGGTGTATTTTATATTCAGACAAACCGCAATGCCGGGCCTGATCAATTTTTCCGGACAAGAATTCCGGATGGTGTATTTTCAGCTTAACACTTTATTAAAAAGTTTTGAAGCGGTAGACATACGTGTGGTGGCCTGCGCAGATGATGAAGTAATACTTCTATCCGGAAAGGACACTGGTGTTCTATCGGACGTCAGAACAATGGCTCTAAGTAAGCTGCTAAAATCGGTAGGTAGGTCTAAATGTGAGCCCACAAAAAACTGAAATGGTTCTCTTCACACGGAGAAACAAAATTCAGGGCTTCAACCTCCCAAGGATGGGTGTCACCGAGTTGTCAAAGTTAACTCGGTGACACCCATCCTTGCTCATGCAAAGTACTTAGCGTCGATTTCGGCAATACGCATGGAAAGGAATGCCATGTGGCATCGCTTTGGAACTAGCAGCGGTCATAAGAGCATCCTAGACATTATTCATGATGAGGTCAGGGAGACTCTAATGCCGGTTGAAGGCATGAGTAGACGTAGGGTAGTTGAAAGACTACACAGACTCACATTGCAGATGGAAACATACACAATGAGTGTATGTACAATGACATCAGCATTTTTACTGATGGCTCTTTAATGGACGGTAAAGCGGGGGGCGGGGGTTTATTCTGAAGAGCTAAACCTAGCATGTGCGCTTAGTCTAGGAGAGTATGTATCCATATACCAGGCAGAGATGCTTGGCTTGTTGCATGCGTTGGACCACCTTCTTGAAGGTCAGGTGCGGGGGAAGAAAATCATTATTGCACTGGACAACCAATCGGTGATCAGACGCATGCAGCAGACGAACATAAACTCTAAACTGGTACTAGAGTGTGTCCGGAAGCTCAACACGTGTGCCTCAGAAAATGAGGTTACGCTGATGTGGGTAAAAGGACACATAGGTACAACAGGAAATGAGGCGGCGGATGCCCTAGCAAAACAGGGATCTGCGGCAACTTTCATTGGCCCAGAACCCAAAGTTACTCTGGGGAACGGCATGATTGGAGCGAAGGTTGGGGAGTGCATGGACTCCATGCAACAACAAAGATGGCAGGAGCTAGTCACTTGCAAACAAGCTCGGAATGCAATGACCAGCCCTTTAGGCAGGGAAGCGAGAAAGGTACTCAATTACAAACGGAGTACCCTAAGCTGGATAACTGCCTTGGTCACAGGGCATGGTAATTTTAAGGCTCATTTGGCCAAGATGAAAATCGGGGAAGATGACGTTTGCAGGCTATGCCTGGAGGAGGCCGAGACAGCAGCACACATTGTATGCGAATGTCCAGCACTGGCTAGCACGAGGTTGAGGATCACAGGCAAGCACATGATAAGTGTGGAAGCCATGAGTGAACTCAGCCTTAAACAAATGCTAGCAATAACACGGGACTCAGTGATGAAGAAAGAGGTCGACAACTATCAGTCGACATCTGGAAGCCACTGATGGGGGCGAGATGGGGCGAAAAGGGACCCAAACGTTAGTGGTCTGCTTAGGCTATCCCCCAGAATATAATAATAACAATAGGGTCGATTCTAGACAGAAATCTTACTTGGAAGCTCAGGATCGAAGAACCAACCAAAAAAGCAACTATCGATCTATACACCTGTAAAAGTTTGCTTGGTAAAATATAGGGACTGAAACCTCGCATTATGCACTGGATGTACATGGCCGTTGTCAGGCCAATTTTACTATACGGAATTGTGATCTGGTGGACTGCACTTAAAATGAAAGCCCATAAACGGAAAGTGGGAAGGATCCAAAGAATGGGTTGCCTGGGAATCACTGGCGCAATGAGAACCACGACAACGAATTCCTTAAACACTCTCCTGAACCTACCCCCAATCGGTATGTTCCTAATTAATACAGCATCTAAATGTGCCCTAAGGCTCAGGGAAACAGGACAATTCAGAACAAAACCGTATGGTCATCAAAATATCAAACTGCCAGTCGCAACCGACTTCACTAAAGCAGTGATGGACTACAACAAAAACTTTTCGGTATTTATACCAGATAGATATTATTATACTACTGGCAAGAATGCGACAAACAGATCAATAAATCTCTACACTGACGACTCACAGATGGAAGGGAGTGTTGGAACGGCAGTTCACTCACTCTCCAGAACTCCTGTAAAATCTATCCACCCGACTGCCGAACGAATGCAGTATCTTCCGGGCGGAAGTGCTAGCGATTGAAAAGGCTGCAGAGCTAGCCTCAACAACTCGCAGGAAGGGAAAAAATTTTAATCACTTGGACAGTCAAGCTGCTTTAAAAGCGCTACAATCCGACACGATAAGATCAAAGACGTGCTCAGATATCTTTCGGATTTTCAGATGCTGGGTACTTCAAGGAGAGTAGAACTCCGGTGGGTACCAGGCTATACCGGCATGCTTGGCAACGACATCACGGACGGTCTTGCAGAGCAGGGTGTTGCTCTTGATAATTCAATGGCAATAGCAATTCCTATACCAATGCGGATACTAAGATCAGAAATGGACTGTAAGATAATGTAACTGACCAGTATTGGAACAATTCCAGGATAACGAGGGAAGTCTGGAATTCTTACAATCCAAGGAAAACTAACATACTCCTAGGACTATCCAGAGGTAAGTCTGCGATGTTAGTCAGATTACTTACTAGCCATTACCTGATAGGGGAGCACGCCTATAGGCTAGGATTGATCACTTCTAACGGCAGTAGAAACTGTAAGCTGCCTGACATTAAAGAAACTCTGGAACACCTCTTGTGTGAATGCCCAGCACTCGCAAGAACAAGACAAAAATGTCTTGGCGCCTTCTTCTTCCGCAACTTGAAGGCGGTCCCAATACTTAGTTCCTTTGCTCCGCTGCCAATTTGTGGCATCTCTATGGACCCAAGCGGTCTATGCGGGGCTGTAAGGCCACCACCTAACCTAGCCTATTTTTAGGATAGGGTTAATATTCAAAATGCATTATCTTTAAAATGGTACAATCGTTTTTTATCAAACTTTGAATAAAGGGCGAATAACCGGGTTGCACTGGATATCCTGACTTCTACTAGGATACAGCACTGCGCGTCGCCGCTATAAGTAGCAGTGGGGCTAAGCGGCGTAACTACCATTAGCCTTTCAATCGGATAGGAAGAAATAAATTGGGAGTATTGGGCCAATGCACACGGGACGACGATAGCTATCAGATACCAGGGGCTTTCTCTATAGATATCATTGCTGGCGCTCGTTCCTGCTCCTACCTGCGTCATTTTCTATCTCCAGCGTTTCACTAGCGCACAGCACGTCAGTGCACATGTGCCACTGCATCTGCTCTTTTTTTCTCTATCAAGCAGGTAAGTTTTGATTAAGCCCGACCACAAACTGTCGAACACGAACGTAGTCACAGTCGACAATATTCTTTAGATTTGAGCAATTCGCTTGAGTATCACCATTCCCCAAGAGATGCGTTAACAATTCCTCCAAATGGCTCAAGACACTTCCCACAAATACAAATTTGAAGAAAATTGTCAACATGTTCGTGTTCGACAGTGTGTGCCCGCACAATACACACAAATACTGCGTCTTATCACCTCACTGAAACGCCGATAGGTACCAACGAGATAGGACAAGAGAAGCAAACTTCAATTCCCATAACTACCTAGTTAAAACTAAATGTCATTGCCGTACGTTTCAAGTTTACCCTACCATAGTCAGCCCCCACCGAAAATTTTCACCGGAAAACAACAAGCAGTGACAGAAAAATTCGTAGCGACGCTCGAAAAGGAACGCCGCCCAATACTTCAAAGCACCAAGGACAAAATGAAATCTGTCGCACACGTAGTGGTAGGCTAGGAGGCCCCACGCAGAAAAAAGACTGGTTTAACGACGAATGTCTAGTTGTGGAGAAAAAGAAAGACGAAGCGTATAAGCAGCTCACGGCTACGCGCCACGCGGACGAGAGGAAAACGAGAGAAGTGCGAACAACTAGAAAGAGACGCGAATAACATCACGAAGCAAAAGAAAAGAAGATACACAAAAATAAAAGTTATAAGCCGACAAATCGAGAGAAACAAGACACGAGAAGTCTAGAAGCTAATTACAGAAAGCTTCAAGGTAGATGAATCATCATCGAGTAATGCGCTGAATAGGATTCTCCGCTTAACTTGGTTTTCATCGATTTCCAGAAAGCTTTCGATAGTGTGAGCCAGGAGTCTATATCGGCATCCCTGAGAGGCAACCTATGACGGCGCGAAATTTCACGTTCTGAAAAATGTAAGGTGTCGGGGACTTTGAGATTCCTCTCACCGATCCTATTCCTCTCACCGATCCTATTCCTCATAGTGATCGGTGATGTGTTGCATGTAGCCTATAGCTATTCGGACTACACTGAAAAATTCAATGGACTTTAATATCTTATCTACAACATCTTGACTACGCTGACGACATATGCTTTCGCTCCCACAAAATCGTGGATCTGTCAGCAATGGCATTAGATCTCGAGAGGGAGGCTTGTAAGATTGGGCTAAAGATTAATACCAACAAGACCAAGGTTCTAAGCCCGCCATTGCGAAAAAGAAATCCGACACCTATTGCCATCAATGTTAGCGGGCAGCCTGTTGAGAAGGTGGACGGCTTCGTCTACTTGGGTAGCATTGTTGCCGAAAATAGTGGTACTGAGCAGGACTTCGCTCTTCGTATCAACCAGGCTAAAGGCGCATTCGGCATGCATGGAGTTACGCTCCATAGCCCAGAACAGAGTCCGATGCTGCGCAAGAATGGTTGATGCTCTATGCCCCACTAGGGGTTAAGGCAAAGTAGTATGGCTGCTATCGCAATAGGTCTCGCCGCTGGTCTCGCAGGAGGCCTTGCAGCAGACCTTGTGACAGGTGGCAGGATCTTGTACCGGATTGATCTTGTGTCTTAAAACAACTAAATAATTGTTGACCTTCTATTGAACAGAAAAAAGTAAATTTAAAAACCTAAAAAACAACAATTTTTTGACATTTTATCCACCACAAAAATGCTCATGTGTACATATAATAATATCCTCTTCAATCGTTCACGACCTATTAAATTACTTAAAACTTTACTCAATAATGGCTTTTAATATCCACTTTCATACTTTTGACATGTTTTTACGAAATATTAAACACACATTACTGTAATGAGGTTGCACACATTACCTCCTCCTTTAACACCATTATTGTCATCATCATCATCATCACCACGTTGCCATCAGCACCATCGACATTGTCCCATCACACATCATTTAATACACATTTCACCCAGGCATGGTCGTACGTATGTGTAGTACGTTCAATTTTTTTTTTTGTGGGGACGACCAAAAAAAATTCCTTCTTTCGTTTCATTTCTGATTTGAATATTTACGCCCACGATATAGATTGAAACTTGCAACTTTCGGTAATAAAATGTCCGACTTGGCTACATTCTGGTCACATTTGATTTATTGCATTATTCCCATATAAAAATGTAAGCATGGCGGCAATAATTGCAGGCTTTCCAGCGTATGTTGCTCTCTCTCTCTCTCTCTAGGACCATGCGTACGTAAATATGTTTTTTCCCTGTATCGTTTCTTTCCGCTATTGAAATTTAAATTTAACCCCACAGAAAAAAAAATCAAAAATTCTGTATATGCTCGTAGAAACATATTATTGAGATACATTTATTTTTGAAAAAAAAAAATATATAAAAAATAATAACAGACCGTTTTTGTCAAACTATTGTTAAATGGTACATATACCCCAGGTGACGAGTAAAAATCGAGGAGAAAAAATAAAGGAACTTCATAACTTGGCGCGATTTGTTGGTTGGTACTAGGAATATATTATTATATAGTATACTAAGTCCCCGTCAGCTCGCGCGGAAGGGGGGGGGGGGGTTAAAGGGGGCTTTTTTTGTTCTTTCATCTCCGTAACTATTAACCCCAGAAAAAAATAGTCCGAGAACAGTTCACGAACGCAAAGAAAAGAAAAATAAAAAAGGTTATAACCACTTTTCCGTATCTTAAAGAGTTTTTGAGATAATCTCACTTGAAAATTATTTTTTTGTCAAATGCTCGTCTATTTCTACTAACGGTAAATTCATTTCATCCAATAACGTGTAAAATAATAGTCCCACGAGTAAAATGAATGGTATCGATTTTTTTTACAACTAAATAAGCTTCAGTTTGATATAAGTAAAATGCCCGTAGGTATGATAGTTACTTAGAAAAGGAGAAACAAAAATAAAAAAATAAAAAATCTTCGAAAATTCAACTGCGAACACCGCTTAATAACTCCTAAAGTGTGTACACTGCTGAAAGGAAACTTATAACCTTTTGAAAGAGAATTATTTTACATTTTCTAAAATTTTATACAAGGTGGCCCGCGATGAAATCGTCCTAGGGCTAGGGTATATTCTACACTCTGTTAAAGGAACAACGTCGCCTGGATGGTCCCTCTATCTTTTACCATTATAGAGTTGTCGCATTATTTGTTGTTCTTGTCAAAAAGCTAAATTTTCTGGACAAAAACTTTAATTAATTGTGGCAGCCTCTGGGTTATTGAAGTCTAAAATTTACTCCATTTTATGAAACTACGTAATATGTAAAAGTGAAGATTATTTTTGCATGTTTGTCGTGTAAAAACTTTTCAACCACCGGAGCGATTGTCGCCAAATTTTGCGGGAGTACATTGAATGAGGGAGAGGGAATGAAATGTCCAAAATGACATAAATCAGTGAAAATCGGAATTTTTGTGACACTTGGTTTCAATCTGCACACTAACTTAGTATACATCTGTAGCTTAGCTTGGTAACGCACCGGGCATTTTTTGCTACTCGAAACACGGTCTCTGCGGTTCAAGCCCCACAACGGGACCAAATATTTTTTTTGTTCTCAAATTTCCTCTGTTTTAATTTCTCCAAACTTAGTGGTTTCGTAAGGATAGAAGCACTCATCAAGTCTTGCATCTTTGCAGCTATCCATGTGCAAGACGACCACGATAGTGTAAGAATTCTGTTAGTATAAGCCGTGAAGGCGGTTCGCAACTAAGGGGGCAAGAATAAGAATGGCTGCTGCGAGAAACGCTGAATCAATTGCGAGATCAAACTAACGGAGGGATTTGGTGATGGCTGCGTTCCAATATTACAAAAAATTAGATTACAGCGTCCATCCAAGCGTTTCAATTTGGAAGATGTAAAACGTGTGTACACACTGCCACGCTTTAAAATTTGGAAAAGGAACGCCCAGAATGTGCTGTCCAAATGGGAAAGTTCAACTGCCTCCAATTAAGCGCTTTCAAAATATTTTGGCCGAGATCCTCTATCAAAATATTTCCTCCAAATTTCAGGAAGTAAAAAGCTTGCTTCCAAATGGCGTCGTTCGGATCAAAAGGAGTTGTAAACGAGTACAGCGTCCGATATACCATCAAGTGGGCTCAAATGGGATGAATGGTGGTGCTCCCATATTCCTCTTCCCGGAGTGAATTACAGTGGAAAGATATCCCAACTAAAATTAGTGTCAATGTTGTGGGCGAAGCGAACCTTAGATGAAAGATCTTGCGAAGCGAGCTCTTTCAGCTAGTTTCCTATAAAATGACACCTCCAACGTTGCAGACTTCATCGTAACTTCTGATATACAACCGTTTCAATTTTTAAAAAATTTCAAAATCAACTTTTTCACGGAAAAATTCAACCTATATTTCACTACGGTACTTTGAACCGAGATTTCTACAAAAACTACAAAAGTTGCCCCAATGTGTTAGCTTTCGAAGGACATATAAATGTTATACTTATTAGATTTGAAAATTTGCGAATATTACGTGTTAAACGAAAAAAAAAACGCGGTCTCGAGATGGAATTTGATTCGGAACAGCGAGCATTTACGAGGGTAAGGTGAAAAGTTTTCGGTCTGACACGGAAATACCGATACAATCAGCAAAAAATTATGTTTCCTGCCTGGGTGCAGGTGTCGTTAGTTTGTATTGTATGACTATTTTCAACTTGTTCTCTCAAGTAATTTGTTTACACGAATTTTCGCAGTAGACGTCTTACATGTTTTTCGTTAAAATGGAGAAACTTGAATATCGTGCGGTTATAAAATTCTAAGTTTTGGATGGATTAGCCCCTAAAGGAAATTTATCCGAAGTTAGCAAAAGTTTTCGGGGACTCTGCTCCTTCGATGTCAATCGCTAAAAAATGGCCAGCTGAATTTAGACGTGGTCGCACGTCCCTCGAAGACGACCCACGTGAAGGACGACCAAAAACCGCAACCACATCGGATCGGAAACCATCAAAAAAGTGCAAGATATCATGTTGGACGATAGGCGAATGAAAGTGAGTGATATTGCTGAGGATGTGGGGATATCGGAAGAAAGGGTGTGAAACATCTTGCACAAAGAATTAGAGATCCGAAAGCTCTGCGCAAGATGGATGCCGCATTTGCTGAATGCCGATCAAAAGCAAATGCGCAAATGATTTTTGCAGTAATCTTTGCACCGATTCAATCGGGATCCGACCGATTTTGTGCGACGATTTGTCACCATGGATGAGACTTGGGTCCACCACTACACACCAGAAACGAAACAGCAGTCGGAGTAGTGGGTGGGAGCCGGTGGTTCGGCGCCAAAAAAGCGAAGTCGATCGCATCTGCTGGAAAGATCATGGCCAGCGTGTTTTGGGATGCAAAAGGGATCCTGTGAATTGATTGCCTTGAAAAAGTCAGAACAATAACAGGCGAATATTATTCCAAACTTCTTGACCAACTGGATGCCAAAATTCGCGAGAAGAGGCCTGGTTTGAAGAAGAAACAAAATCATCTTTCAGCAGGACAACGCACCTGTACACAAGTGTGCGTTGGCGATGGGAAAACTGCGGGATTTGGGGTACGATTTGCTCCACCATCCCCGCTATTCTCCTGATTTGACACCCTCAGAGCTCAGACTCCCGTCTGTTCCCAAACTTGAAGAAATTTTTGTTTGTTTCTGGGAAGCGCTTCGCATCCAATGACGAAGTTGAGAGGGCCGTGGATGAATATTTTCACAGCCTTCCATACTCTCATTTTCGGGAAGGAATACTGATGTTCCAGAAACGCTGGACCAAGTGTGTTGAAGTCAAGCGAGATTATGTAGATAAATTAAATAATTTTTTAACTGAAAATCGCAGTCTTTTATTGTCAGGCCGAGAACTTTTCACCTTACCATCGTACACTTTAGGGAATACAAGGCTGTGACTGTTCAGCAAGAGCACTTCCTTGCTAATGAAAAACAAGTCAGGGTTTATTAATATGCTTTCTGAAAAAAAACGACCAGAGAGGGTATTTAGGTAAGAATAGCCGAGGCTGATGCAGATATTTCTATTGTCCGAATGATGCGATCATAGGTGAAGACATTGATTTGATAGTATTGTTGACAGCACTTGCTCCACCTCAAACCAATATATACTTCGGTAAACTAAGGAGAGAGAAAGTGGAGACAAAAACATATTTCTCACTTGAAGTTCAAAAACTGACAATCACAAAAAGTATTCTAATTATTCAGCCTTTAGTGAATTCGACACAACTTCATCCGTTTACATCAAGGGCAAGACACTGATTGTAGAATTGTTTGGAAAAGATAATAACCTCGAAACTATTGTATTATTATAAATATATTTTGTAATCCCTCATCAACACCAGGCGGAGTCACAAGCTGGTGAGCAGATGGTTTTAGAAATGTGTCATGCTCGTCAAAAAAACTCGAATAGACATAGGTTCTCTGCTTTCATAAAATCAGCAAATAAGCTGAAACCAGAATCTTTATCTTCGCCACCAACCCAGTGTACTACCCAACCACGTGCCTATCAAGTGTATTTACAAGTGCAAAACTGGTTCGGTAACCAACTTCCGCCTTGAGGAGAAGGGTAGGGTACGAGGGGTCGATAGAATAATTGAACCCTTAGTGTCAAAGGATCCTGCAGTGCCTGACTTAATTTTGAAAGGAATTTTTTCCAACTGCGCGACTGGTTGTGGGTAAGCTGCGGATGCCGTAAGGCTGGAATGAAATACACTTCAGTCTGTGACAATTGTGATGGACTTCCACTAGAATATGATCGGCTTGACTAGGAAGTCACCAACCGTTGTTGCGAGGTTATGAGACAGGGGCACCTGACGAGTTCATGGTTTCCTTTGGTTGACGAAACCAGAAACCACTGCGAAGGTAGTTATGATAGCATACGCGTCGTATACACGTCAAAATAGTTTCGTGGGCGGCCCTCTTCAACTATTGCTCTTGTTGTTGCGGTCTCGCTTCAATTAACGAAACTAGGCACCACATTTTGAAAATTTTTTGAGGGTATTATTTTGGATATTGTTCATGTAAGCAAACAGGGGAAAAGGTTTGTCAACATATACATATACACATACATACAAATTGTTTGAAGTCAATCGACATCTTCCAATCTATTGTATAAGCATATTTATACAATAAATTATTCTTCAATGTTAATATTCCAATTTAAAATGAAGTATTACGTCATTAACAATACGAATTTTATTGATTATGTTCAATGACAGTGTCCATTATCCATTCAAATTTTCTTCAGATTAATTATCGATAGAAAATTACGATCTTATTGTTAGTCAAATGTCGACATATTGCCCACCCTACAACTTCTAAAATATTAGTCCTACGATAATAGTGTGTATGAGCTTTTTGTTGAAAATTGCGTCTGTTTTATTTTATTCGCAGAAAGTGTTGCTGTAGGATTGGTAGTTGCAGAAATATAAGCAAAAACTTTCGAAAATCTTTATCTTTAATATTTTGCTTCCCAACTTTCGGAATTTTTGACAGAATGTACTTCAGTTACCACCCAGGTACTCCATGCCGAATTTCAGAACTTTGCGATGTAATTCACTTTTGATTTTGACGACTTATATAAAAAGAAAAAAAAATGTTAAATTTATATACATATATAATATTAGTCAGTATCTTTTAACCCTAGAATACTAACACTACGTCAGATTGACGTGTTCGCTCACACAATGGTGTGCATGTGCAAGGCTACGAGTCCGGGTGACCACTCAATCTAGCAGTGCTTTCCCCAGTTTGTTGTTAAACGTCGCTATGAGTATCAATATTCTGTCTCCAATCTAATACGGCGACAGAATATCCAATCTAATACGGCGGGGGGCAAAGACCTTTTCCATAGTCCTCCGCGTGGGCGCCCCCTGGTAACGGCAGTGTATCAATTCGCTGACGGCCAATGTCTTAGCGATAAGACAGTTTGGAAAAGGCAGATAGCTGTAGCCTGAATGGCTGACGAACACCTAAGCGTCTCAGGTCTAGTAGGATGGAATGACTTGCGTAGTTGGACCTGCTAGATAGTTGTGTGGGCTCCAGCACGTTTATTAAACCATCTGAAGCAGCTATCTCCGAGGCCATCCCCTGAATGGGGTTAAGCGACGTGCTGACAACTCGTCCTTGTAAAAACCACTCCATGTCAAGAAACCTGGAACAAAAGCCTCGGATTGGACGGATCAACAACGACGACCACGCAAACGAATAAAGGATTATTCTTTCGGATCCTGGAATGTACGCTCCCTGAACAAACCGGGGGCCGAGAAGGCCCTCCTTCAACAGGTCGAAAAGTACAAACTGAGCATTACTGCAGTCCAGGAAACAAATTGGCTTGGCAGCGAGATTAATGACAAGAAATCGCACACAATTTTTACAAGTGGCAAACCATCGGGCCGCAAGGAGTTTGGAGTAGCATTTATAGTGAACAATCACCTCAAACCGCATATTACTGACTTCAAACCCATAAATGAACGGCTGTGTGCGATTCGCATCAAGACTCGATTCTTCAATCTCTGGCTCATCAATGTGCATGCCCCCACTGAAGTTAAAGAAGACGCAGTAAAAGACGAGTTCTACGCCCGCCTTGAAACTCTCTTCGACTCACTTCCAACAAACGACGTCAAATTGCTGCTGGGAGACTTTAACGCGAAAGTCGGGAATGAAAGCTGGCATCGGGGGACCACTGGAGGCCACAGCCTCCATGATGAATGTAACGATAACGGCCAGCGACTTATCGACTTCGCCTGCAGCAGGAATCTAATCGTAAGCTCTACGTGCTTCCCGCATCGACGCATTCACAAGCAGACCTGGAAGTCTCCAGACGCACATACCGTCAACCAAATTGACCACGTCCTCATTTGCAGGAGATGGGCATCTAGTGTCATGGATGTCCGCTCCTATCGAGGAGCAAACTGCGACTCAGATCATCACTTGGTGAAGACGACCTACAGATGTAGAATTTCCTCAGTGCACCAATCAAGAATCAGCCCTCCCAAAATCTTTGCGGTTGATAAGCTCTTGAGTGATGCTACAGCGGTGGCGTATACTACCGCCCTTGAGGAAAAACTATCACCTATGCTACACAACATCAGCAACACAGGCGTCCATGGGTTCTGGGAGGAACTCAAGGGTACCATCAAGGATGTCGCAGAGAAGGTCGTGGGATATAAAGCCCGGCGAGCGCGAAATGACTGGTTCGACGAAGAATGCAAAAATTCACTTGACGCGAAAAACGAGGCCTACAGACAATGGATTCAACGAGGAACCAGAGCCAGAAGAGAAAAATATGACGAGCTACGGCGAATATCGAATAGAATAATTAGACGTAAGAAACGTAAACACTTCGACGAGCAGTTGCTGAACATAAACGAAAACTTAGCTAATAGGAACACCAGACAAGCGTACAAACTAGTAAATACAATTAAGAACGGCTACCAACCCAGGACTAGCCTTTGTAAGGACAAGGATGGAAACATCATCAGCGACACCGATGGTATTAACAAACGATGGGCCTCTTATTTTGAAGAGCTTCTAAACCGACCATCTAACATCCCCACACAGGAAGCTCTCGACGATATTGTTGATCTAGGCCCACCCATTCAACCCCCGACAGAAGAGGAAGTTGATCTCGCGTTGCGGTCACTAAAACGAAATAAAGCGCCGGGCGCTGACGAGATTCCAGCTGAACTGCTAAGATTCGGTGGAACGAGTCTAGTTGATGCCATACATCAATTACTCCTGCGAGTATGGGGGAACGAGGAGATCCCAGACGATTGGCGCAGAAGCATCATCTGTCCAATTCATAAAAAGGGAGATAAATTGCGGTGTGAGAATTACAGGGGCATCTCACTAGTTTGTACGTCCTATAAAATTTTGACGAAAATTCTGGAAAATAGAATAAAACCGTACGCAGAACGAGTCATTGGCGAATATCAAAGCGGTTTCAGACCTGGTCGCTCCACAACCGATCAGCTCTTCTCAGTCAAACTGATACTCCAGAGGTGCTGGGAATACAACGTAAACGTATACCAAATCTTTGTCGACTTCAAGCAGGCATACGACAGTATCGATCGTGGAGTACTGTACAACATCATGCTGCAATTTGGTATACCAGCAAATTTAGTGCGACTGACAAAGATGACGATGACCAACTCCGTCTCACAAGTCAGGATCCAGAATAGACTTACTGATCTATTTGAAACACGCACTGGTTTGAAACAGGGCGATGGACTGGCACCGACGCTCTTCAACCTAGCACTGGAATACGTTATTCGGGCCATGAATTTGAACAACAGCAAGACGCTACTCATCAAGTCGACACAATTATCAGCGTACGCCGACGACATCAACATCATGTCCCGAAGATTGGCTGACGCAGAAGAACTTCTGCATACGCTCGATACCGCTGCAAAGGAAGTTGGATTACGTATTAACGAGGGTAAAACTAAAATAATGATGCAATCGGTGACAAGGACACCTGCACAACCAAGCATCAATGTGGGGGACCTCAACATCGAGATCGTGAACAACTTCATTTACCTGGGTTGCAACCTGTCAAGGGACGCCAACGAAACTGACGAAATCAAGCGACGGATACAGTTAGCTAATAAGACTTTTTTCTCGGTTCTCCCCATAATGAAATCGAAACATGTGCACAGAAATACGAAGCTCCGCGTGTACAAAACCATTATACGACCAGTGCTATGCTATGGCTGCGAAGCATGGACCCTAACTCAAGCCTCCGAAAACATGCTAGACACTTTCGAACGTAAGGTTCTACGGCGAATTTTCGGGGCTGTTTGCGATCGAGATGGATGGCGCATCCGATACAACCATGAGTTGTATGAATTGTACGATGAGCTGCAAGTCTCGAAAATCGTCAAACTACAACGACTTCAATGGGCAGGGCATGTACAAAGAATGGACGATGATCGCATGCCTAAGAGAGTAATGAATGCAGAACGAGTCGACGGAGCGAGACTGCGAGGACGACCGAGATCTCGTTGGGAGAGCTCAGTAGGTGTGGACGCCGCGCAGCTGCTGGGCTCCCAAAATTGGAGGACGCGGTCACGTGACCGAGATAATTGGAGGACAATGATCCAGGCGGCCAAGGCCCGACGTCGGGCTGTCGCGCCACGATGATGATGAATCTAATACGGCAAGTTCACAAATTTTCAAGAAACTATGCGGTGAACACGATTTACAGGAAAATATCATGAATATGTCAGAATGATGTATTGTTAGTAACAACGCCCTAACCAGTAGTATTAGTATTCTAGGGTTAAAGCATTAGTCCTACGACAAAAATGATTTGGACCTTTTTTATCGAAAATTTGTTCTAATTTATTTTGTTCTTCCAACATTTATCGCTGGAAGTGATAATTACAGAGAAATTTCCAAAAAACTCAAAAAAACTCCCCTTTAACCCCCCTCCCCCCGCGCGAGCTCACACCCCACAGGCGGGGACTTTTAGTATGATATACTCCTAGTACCAAGCAACAAATCGTGACAAGTTTCGAACTTCCTTTATTTTTTTCCCTCGATCACCAAATATTGGCACTCGTCACCTGGGGTAATATGCGTTTTGCACGTGCGCGTATTTCCTCTGAGGCAACGATGAAAGTTTCGCGCGGATTTCTTCTTTCTTTTTTGGGAACGTGTGGAGGAGGACTTATTTGGAGCAAACTGTCATGGTATAAATCAGACATTTTTTTCTACGTTTACACGGCTTGTATTTTGATGTTTTCTGTTTTTGGTAAAATACTCGTACATGTATATTAATTTTTCTGTGATGGGAAAATCGTTTTTGTTTGGAAATGGAACAGATGTGAATATTGTTTTATTTTTTGCCGTGTCAAAAATTCCATTCACGAAATATGTCCATACATACGATTACATTAATATATAACACAAAAATAGTAGTACATAGGTTACTGCCGGCTGTATGATGTCAGTTGCGTATGAACAGACTCATGTAGGTATAGAATTTGATTTTAATCTCTGATGTTTGTTTGACTATGATTGATCGTTTAATGTGACTTCATAAAAACGCGCTCAAGCAATTGCTCGTACTTGTCTGTCCGTATGACCCGTATGCACACTCGTTTGGAAGAAGCCTAAACATTGTTAAACAGACATAGGATCTGCTATGAAAGAATTCCATCATTGTATGTTCTCGATTCTAGATTTCAGGCAAATTACAGACCCACATGATTAGTTTGTTAATTTGTAGCTTGTTTGCTGTATAGACTTTTGCAAATTAATTGTACGAGATCGACATTCACGATAACTATTAATTTGTTATTCGCAGTTTCGTTCTAGGTAAGTGAAGTATTCTTCTTCTTAGATCTGTAGCAAGTTTTTTTAATGGTTTGAAATCCATCAAAAGTGATGGAAGAATGGATTAGTATATATCATATTTGGGTCATATAGATCAAATTCATGGATATTGATCTACTGAGTTAATGGAGAATGCCTATATCATTTCCATTAATCCATGTAGGATAGAATGTACATGTATGTTAACCTATTGAGATAATATTTGAAAATATTTAGCAAAGAGAATCCCTTCTAATTTAGCTGTTGGCTTAGCTTAGACTATGCCAACAGCTAAATTGTTGAGATTTAACGTAGCTTTATTGCAGAAGGCATTCGGTTTCGTTAAATGTCATCATCATCGTGGCGCGACAGCCCGACGTCGGGCCTTGGCCGCCTGGATCATTGTCCTCCAATTATCTCGGTCACGTGACCCGCGTCCTCCAATTTTGGGAGCCCAGCAGCTTCGCGGCGTCCCACACCTACTGAGCTCTCCCAACGAGATATCGGTCGTCCTCGCAGTATCGCTCCGTCGACTCGTTCTGCATTCATTACTCTCTTAGGCATGCGATCATCGTCCATTCTTTGTACATGCCCTGCCCATTGAAGTCGTTGTAGTTTGACGATTTTCGAGACTTGCAACTCATCGTACATTTCATACAACTCATGGTTGTACCGGATGCGCCATCCATCTCGATCGCAAACAGCCCCGAAAATTCGCCGTAGAACCTTACGTTCAAAAGTGTCTAGCATGTTTTCGGAGGCTTGAGTTAGGGTCCATGCTTCGCAGCCATAGCATAGCACTGGTCGTATAATGGTTTTGTACACGCGGAGCTTCGTGTTTCTGTGCACATGCTTCGATTTCATTATGGGGAGAACCGAGAAAAAAGTCTTATTAGCTAACTGTATCCGTCGCTTGATTTCGTCAGTTTCGTTGGCGTCCCTTGACAGGTTGCAACCCAGGTAAATGAAGTTGTTCACGAATTCGATGTTGAGGTCCCCCACATTGATGCTCGGTTGTGCAGGTGTCCTTGTCACCGATTGCATCATTATTTTAGTTTTACCCTCGTTAATACGTAATCCAACTTCCTTTGCAGCGGTATCGAGCGTATGCAGAAGTTCTTCTGCGTCAGCCAATCTTCGGGACATGATGTTGATGTCGTCGGCATACGCTGCTAATTGTGTCGACTTGATGAGTAGCGTCTTGCTGTTGTCCATATTCATGGCCCGAACAACGTATTCCAATGCTAGGTTGAAGAGCGTCGGTGCCAGTCCATCGCCCTGTTTCAAACCAGTGCGTGTTTCAAATAGATCAGTAAGTCTATTCTGTATCCTGACTTGTGAGATGGAGTTGGTCATCGTCATCTTTGTCAGTCGCACTAATTTTGCCGGTATACCAAATTGCAGCATGATGTTGTACAGTACTCCACGATCGATACTGTCGTATGCCTGCTTGAAGTCGACAAAGATTTGATATACGTTTACGTTGTATTCCCAGCACCTCTGGAGTATCAGTTTGACTGAGAAGAGCTGATCGGTTGTGGAGCGACCAGGTCTGAAACCGCTTTGATATTCGCCAATGACTCGTTCTGCGTACGGTTTTATTCTATTTTCCAGAATTTTCGTCAAAATTTTAAATAAATTAAATAAATATTTAATTTTTCGTTAAATGTATGGAAGCAAAATCATCGTAATATTTCGACTGGAACGAAGGCTTTTCGAAAGTTCAATTACACAGCGTGGGATCTGGTTTCTGATAGCCGTTGTCGGCTCCAATTTGGTCGCTGTCTTCGTTTGAGGAGTCCGCCTGCCTAACGCTGCTTTGGCCGAACACGAGCTCTTCCACCTCCAATGTCATCCTTGAATGCTATTCGAGTAACAATATGATCGTCTCTTCACCCTACATACCCAACCCACTGCTGATTTCGTCGTTTAACGCATTTGAAAAGCTCTGGTTCGTGATATATTTCGTACGGCTTACTGCTGTACATTTTTCGCCATTGGTCACAATGACGAATTGCCACTATTACAATAATTCTTGGTAGGACTCTACCTTTGAAGGAGTCTATCATCTTCGTCGGTGACTGGGCGAGAGCGGATTCCGCATCCAAGGCACAAGATGATCCAGATTTAATGGTTAACTTTAAATGACGTGTACTCCACACAATTTGTTATTTTAACTAATATGAATTAAATTAAACACGATTATAATGAGCGTCTCAGGTCTAGTAGGATGGAATGACTTGCGTAGTTGGACCTGCTACATAGTTGTGTGGGCTCCAGCACGCTTTATTAAACCATCTGAAGCAGCTATCTCCGAGGCCATCCCCTGAATGGGGTTAAGCGACGTGCTGACAACTCGTCCTTGTAAAAACCACTCCATGTCAAGAAACCTGGAACAAAAGCCTCGGATTGGACGGATCAACAACGACGACCACGCAAACGAATAAAGGATTATTCTTTCGGATCCTGGAATGTACGCTCCCTGAACAAACCGGGGGCCGAGAAGGCCCTCCTTCAACAGGTCGAAAAGTACAAACTGAGCATTACTGCAGTCCAGGAAACAAATTGGCTTGGCAGCGAGATTAATGACAAGAAATCGCACACAATTTTTACAAGTGGCAAACCATCGGGCCGCAAGGAGTTTGGGGTAGCATTTATAGTGAACAATCACCTCAAACCGCATATTACTGACTTCAAACCCATAAATGAACGGCTGTGTGCGATTCGCATCAAGATTCGATTCTTCAATCTCTGGCTCATCAATGTGCATGCCCCCACTGAAGTTAAAGAAGACGCAGTAAAAGACGAGTTCTACGCCAGCCTTGAAACTCTCTTCGACTCACTTCCAACAAACGACGTCAAATTGCTGCTGGGAGACCTTAACGCGAAAGTCGGGAATGAAAGTTGGCATCGGGGGACCACTGGAGGCCACAGCCTCCATGAAGAATGTAACGATAACGGCCAGCGACTTATCGACTTCGCCTGCAGCAGGGATCTAGTCGTAAGCTCTACGTGTTTCCCGCATCGACGCATTCACAAGCAGACCTGGAAGTCTCCAGACGCACATACCGTCAACCAAATTGACCACGTCCTCATTTGCAGGAGATGGGCGTCTAGTGTCATGGATGTCCGCTCCTATCGAGGAGCAAACTGCGACTCAGATCATCACTTGGTGAAGACGACCTACAGATGTAGAATTTCCTCAGTGCACCTGTCAAGAATCAGCCCTCCCAAAATCTTTGCGGTTGATAAGCTCTTGAGTGATGCTACAGCGGTGGCGTATACTACCGCCCTTGAGGAAAAACTATCACCTATGCTACACAACATCAGCAACACAGGCGTCCATGGGTTCTGGGAAGAACTCAAGGGTACCATCAAGGATGTCGCAGAGAAGGTCGTGGGATATAAAGCCCGGCGAGCGCGAAATGACTGGTTCGACGAAGAATGCAAAAATTCACTTGACGCGAAAAACGAGGCCTACAGACAATGGATTCAACGAGGAACCAGAGCCAGAAGAGAAAAATATGACGAGCTACGGCGAATATCGAATAGAATAATTAGACGTAAGAAACGTAAATACTTTGACGAGCAGTTGCTGAACATAAACGAAAACTTAGCTAATAGGAACACCAGACAAGCGTACAAACTAGTAAATACAATTAAGAACGGCTACCAACCCAGGACTAGCCTTTGTAAGGACAAGGATGGAAACATCATCAGCACACCGATGGTATCAACAAACGATGGGCCTCTTATTTTGAAGAGCTTCTAAACCGACCATCTAACATCCCCACACAGGAAGCTCTCGACGATATTGTTGATCTAGGCCCACCCATTCAACCCCCGACAGTAGAGGAAGTTGATCTCGCGTTGCGGTCACTAAAACGAAATAAAGCGCCGGGCGCTGACGAGATTCCAGCTGAACTGCTAAGATTCGGTGGAACGAGTCTAGTTGATGCCATACATCAATTACTCCTGCGAGTGTGGGAGAACGAGGAGATCCCAGACGATTGGCGCAGAAGCATCATCTGTCCCATTCATAAAAAGGGAGATAAACTGCGGTGTGAGAATTACAGGGGCATCTCACTAGTTTGTACGTCCTATAAAATTTTGACGAAAATTCTGGAAAATAGAATAAAACCGTACGCAGAACGAGTTATTGGCGAATATCAAAGCGGTTTCAGACCTGGTCGCTCCACAACCGATCAGCTCTTCTCAGTCAAATTGATACTCCTGAGATGCTGGGAATACAACGTAAACGTATACCAAATCTTTGTCGACTTCAAGCAGGCATACGACAGTATCGATCGTGGAGTACTGTACAACATCATGCTGCAATTTGGCATACCAGCAAAATTAGTGCGACTGACAAAGATGACGATGACCAACTCCGTCTCACAAGTCAGGATCCAGAATAGACTTACTGATCTATTTGAAACACGCACTGGTTTGAAACAAGGCGATGGACTGGCACCGACGCTCTTCAACCTAGCACTGGAATACGTTATTCGGGCCATGAATATGGACAACAGCAAGACGCTACTCATCAAGTCGACACAATTAGCAGCGTACGCCGACGACATCAACATCATGTCCCGAAGATTGGCTGACGCAGAAGAACTTCTGCATACGCTCGATACCGCTGCAAAGGAAGTTGGATTACGTATTAACGAGGGTAAAACTAAAATAATGATGCAATCGGTGACAAGGACACCTGCACAACCGAGCATCAATGTGGGGGACCTTAACATCGAGTTCGTGAACAACTTCATTTACCTGGGTTGCAACCTGTCAAGGGACGCCAACGAAACTGACGAAATCAAGCGACGGATACAGTTAGCTAATAAGACTTTTTTCTCGGTTCTCCCCATAATGAAATCGAAACATGTGCACAGAAACACGAAGCTCCGCGTGTACAAAACCATTATACGACCAGTGCTGTGCTATGGCTGCGAAGCATGGACCCTAACTCAAGCCTCCGAAAACATGCTAGACACCTTCGAACGTAAGGTTCTACGGCGAATTTTCGGGGCTGTTTGCGATCGAGATGGATGGCGCATCCGGTACAACCATGAGTTGTATGAAATGTACGATGAGCTGCAAGTCTCGAAAATCGTCAAACTACAACGACTTCAATGGGCAGGGCATGTACAAAGAATGGACGATGATCGCATGCCTAAGAGAGTAATGAATGCAGAACGAGTCGACGGAGCGAGACTGCGAGGACGACCGAGATCTCGTTGGGAGAGCTCAGTAGGTGTGGACGCCGCGCAGCTACTGGGCTCCCAAAATTGGAGGACGCGGTCACGTGACCGAGATAATTGGAGGACAATGATCCAGGCGGCCAAGGCCCGACGTCGGGCTGTCGCGCCACGATGATGATGATGATTAGAAATAGGTTAACCTTAAAAAAAAATTAATATCAAACAAATAAATTAACATTAAATCAGAAAAAAATTAAGTCAGATATCAACAATTAAAATAAAATATTAAATAAACAAATCAGAGCAAAACAGACTCAATTCCTTTATCTGCATTTATTGCTGCTCGTTTCTGTGAATGCAAATACTTTCGTACCCGTCAAGTCTGCGTTCATCGGATATCGACTTCAGTCTCGCACCTCACTCGTGGAGACTGGCAGGTTGTTGTTGCTCCAATACACGCGCCGCGAACGCCGATTTTCTCGATTCGCGATTTGAATTCGACGCATGATCTCGAGAGTTTGTTGTTGTTGTGGTAGCGATTCTTCGAATACTTCAGTTCTTCTTACATCGAAGGGGTTTGGCAGCTCTTGGCCGTCGAAAAACGGGTCGTTCTGGTATGAAGAACCGGCTGCCGCAGGAACGATTTCGAGAGTTTCGTCGCAACTGTTGTTGTGATATGTGCCCTTAGCTAGATCAAGTCGTCTACTCTTTCCATCGTTTGATCGCCAATGTACGCGATGTGCGATCTCTGTATGCTGAAATGTATCATCGCTTTGGTCATCGCCGTGATGTTCTGTAGAACAAATTGCGTTGCGTCTGGCGACGCTGACAAATTAATAATATACATTGCATATTAGGAATTGTTGGGGCGACCGATAGCTCAGCGCGTAGAGGCACCAGTTTCATGTCTGACTACCGGCGTTTCGGGTTCGAATCCCGTCCACGACGACGTTCGTGGCCATGGTTGTTTGTGTTGTCTTTCCCCTGTGGTGCGGGGCGTAATAATAAGCCACAGCATCTATCGACCAGCCAACGAAACGTCAGCTGGAACACATGGACGCGCTACACCCCACAAGGGGTTAGGGCAATTGTATAGGAATTGTGTGATCGGTAACGTTTTCGTCATCTGTACCGGGAGCTTTATTATCACGTATTCAAGTGTAGATTGAACAGGATGGGGGCCAACCTTCTACCATGTTTTGGCACGACATGCGTGTTGAACACTGCAGTCAAATTGTTGTTGATTCTGATTCTGAGGGGGTGCAAGGACCTCTTTTCAGGTTTTCCTTGAGTATTCCCAAAATGATTAGTTTTACAGAAAAGAGTTCTAAAGGCGAATTAAAATTTCCTACATTAATGACATACATCACACATTAGGCCATAAAATGGTGTATTATACCTTAGACCATAAACCAAGGAAAACTTTAAAAAAGACCATTGACTTCCTTTCTCCTAAACTTCCCAGCCCCCTATCAATAAAGACTTTGCAGTATATATTTAGACGGCTGTTTTTACACATTTTGCAGAATTTCAAAACTACATGAGTTTGTTTTCCTGATATCGATATCTATACTAAAAAAACGAAATATTCAAGAAAACCCGGAGAAATGGCCTTTAACCCCCTTTATCCTACACTTCCAGACCCGCTCTGAATTCAAAAACACGCATTTTTTTTCTATTTTCCATTCGTACCGTGGACTATCTGTTAAGTCAAGATTGAAATAAATTTGATTCATCTTCAGATCATGTTCTCGTTTCCTTTAATAAGTAAGATTCGCAAATTTTTGAATCTAAGTCTTTAAAATTTATATCCCGTTCGAAACACAATGGGGTAACATTTGCCAACTGTCAGTTTTGTCAGTTCAAAGTACCGTTATAAAATAATCATTTCATTTTGAAATTTCTTTAAGGTTTGAACAGTTGTATCTTTGAAGTAACGGTTATTTTTCCATGCTTTAACACTGTTACGGTTAGAGCCGGCGCACACGGCAAACTTTTTAGTTCGCAGCAAAAAAAAACACACGGCAGTTTATGAGACCGCGCACAGAGCAGACTAAACTATTTAATTATCGCTGTGCGCGCAGTCTCATAAACCACCTAAACTATTTAGTTTTTTTTTTGTGCGAACTGAAAAGTTTGCCGTGTGTGCGGGCTCTTAAAGACAGAATATCCATGTCCGATGTTACTTTTCCACAAATGAACAGTTCTTTCTACCATCTAAAACGGGAGACCCTGTATAATATGAACTCTACATTCTTTTAGAAATGCAGAGGCAGTTTATGCAGATTATGAAAACAGTGTACTGTAGCGGAAAACTTTTTTTAGACAAAATGACGTATCATGAACAATTTCGAACAGATTATCGAAATTTGTCCGCAATTCAAATAGTTTTCAAGATAATCTCATTTTAAAAAGAATATTTTTTAGCAAAGTAAAATATATTGCCAAACAAAAACAGAAAACCAGTGGAAACCTTGCTCAGGGGCGACCGGTAGCGCAGTGTGTTGAGGCATCAGTCTCATGTTTGACTACCGGCGTTTCGGGTTCGAGTCCCGTCCACGACGACGTTCGTGGCCATGGATGTGCAGGAGGTGCATGCTGGCAACTGCATTCTCCGAAACCAGTTTATGCTGACGAAACGTCAACTGGGCCACATGGAACAGTTGACGCGCTATGCCCCACAAGGGGTTAGAGCAATAGAGAGAGAGATCTCCAAAAGTAAATACTTCGCATAAAAAATCACAGACACTTTCTTTAGACTACATTAGGCCAGAACTTTTTTTGGGTAAAAAATGGGTAAAAAAAAATTTCGAGCGGCTGTGAACATACGGTAATGACTTTTTGTATACAATTATTAAATTTAATGCGCTTTAAAAAGGTTGAGTTTATCTTCAGTGGATATTACGAAAATTCGAACAAAAGTTAGAACGCAACCGAAGCTTTGCTCAAGTCCGAAGCGGATTGCTCAATGTCCGATTAAAATGTATCTTAAGAATAAACTGCCATTTAACACAATTTAATGTTCTCAATATCTGTTATTAATCGGCTAAACGCCAACCGTCCCCTAGCCTTTGATTAATCTGTTATCCAAAACAAACCAACTCCGGGTTTCCAGTTGAAAATATATCCTAAACAAAAACCCAACACCTGATACCAGATGTGGAGATTTTGACAGTTTGAACTGTTCACTTTTGCAAATTCAAATGAAAACAATGAAAGTGGCCATAAAGTAAACAGTTTTGGGAATTCATTCGATAGAAGAAAATTTGAAACAAACTCAGCTGAAAATAAATATGCTTAGAGAGTACTATAATAATACAAACTAGATTTGTGGACGGTAGAATTTCGCCAAGAAAATCAGCTGATTTTGCCATAATTGTGGTCTGAGATACGTTCCACACTTTATAGCTTGGTAATCTAATCGACGTATGAGAAAACAAAAATGCTTATCGGGCTGTTTATAGCATCGATTAATTTGTGTCCCTGTTAGTTAACAAAGAGTTTAATTGGCATTGAAAATACGGGCCTTGGTTTTGTAGCTAGCAGGCACCTCATATTGACAATATTTTTTTAAATATATTGAACAATAATTACGGTGAAAGTCTTTCTGCTTAGTCACGCATAATCGGATAATTACCTTTTTAGGGTTTTGTAGTAAAAACAAAACCCTTATGAAATCGGTCATGCGTCCGTCTGTCCGTCTGTCTGTCCGTCTGTCCATGAAATATCTCACGACCCGCTGAAGCTACATATATGAAATTTTGTGGGAATATGTAGAATTATTATAATTCGCCAGAGAGTGCGATTCGTTGTAATAGGCTGACTTTAAGGGGAGGTCCCCATAGAGGGGAAATGAAGGTCAAATTTTTTTTTCATCTGGTATAGGCAAGTGGGGTATCATGAGAAAGGTAACACCGAGTACATTCTATTTTTGGTATTTTCATCAAATTTGAAAAAAAGGGAAAATGAGGTAGAGGGGAAAATATGAGATCCGAGTTTGCCCCCCCCCCCCCTTGCATTTCGAGTTGGTATTCCGCGCTAAATCGGAATATGCCTCCGGATACAATGGCTACACTATGTACTTTACCTAAACCGCTAGTGAGGCATAGCACGTCAACTACTCTTGGACGCCATCGTTCTGGGAAATGTGGCGCACCCCCCCCCCCCCCCCCCCCCCCGTGCCGTCGAGTCGAGTGCTTTCCCCGTTTTAGTGTAATAATTGCAGTGACTATTTCCTCTTTAGTCCGGGCAGTGGACCGTATATGCACATTTTGATGGTTAGCTAAATTATCTAGAAGAGATGTAATGAACCACCTGTAGTAAACCATATCCTGGTCGTGCTGCTCCCACCGGCAGATCAACGGCAGCACCTGGTGAATAATGATCTGTTGGTGGTACAAAACCAGAGGCCGAGGGTCCCATTACACATGGACCACCTTGCGAGCGCGAGACCATCTCAGCAATCCGACAATCATTCCATCCTTATCGTCCCATTTATCTTATCATTCCCCATTTTCGCCTCCCATATTTGTGTTGGCTTCCCCACGCCTATGAATTTCTATTAATACGTAAACGACAGGGGCAACAAGCGGCGAAAACCCCGCCCACGTCTTCTGAACTGAGCTACAGCCACTGCTTGGCTCGTTGAGGGGTCTTTTTCTTCACCAGACGGCACGGCATGGCCCGTTCACGTTCATTCTGTTACCTTAGGCTCCGCCCCACGGACATCTTAGGATGCCCACCAAACCGTCCGCTACAAAGGAGAAACTTCACCACGGTTTAAGGACTTCAGCTCTTTTCTCTCAACAACCCGCTGCCATGAAGCGACGGACATCCAGGGCTTATTCCGGCAATCCGGGTTTGTGCCAAGGATGGTATCTGCGCTATCAATGCACATATTTTTGTAGCATCTCAGATTTCATTTATGTCACTACCTGGGTGACTACTTTTCTCACCTGCTTTTTGCGCAAAATGGTCATTATGTTATTGTAAGACAGCTGAACTTTTTAGTCGAGCGGTGTTGAATTTGCGGCGTCTGGGTCTTTTGTCGCTACGACGGAGCACGGCTGCAATACGTAACCGAACATTAGCGATCATAAGATTATGGTATATTCCCATCCCAATAGCGGCACCCTTCCAATTTCGCACGTCCAGGCGGCAACTCTTGAATCTTTTACTATTGCAATATAAAGCCCACAGTTATCAGCGCCAACTTTTGCATTCAGATCCCCCATTGCCATTATAATGTCACCTTTAGGTGTTCCGCTCTGGACTAGTTTCCGGGTTCAGTTGGAGCATAACATTGTAGGATATTGATGTTCCACATTTTGTCCGGAACATGGCGGTCATGATTCTGTCTGAGACTGGATCCGAGGATAGGAGACAGTTTCGTGCGGGTCTGGTTAAAAGGAGCCCCACACCTGACTCACGACCACTACCGAAAGCTCTACCGGAGTACAACATTACAGTGCTACCCGTTGGAGAAATAAATTCACCGCTGTTCCAGCATCTTATCTCACTAACTCCTAAGATGTTTAATTTATACCTCAGAAGAAATTGTGTGTTCTGGGGACCTTCTTATTCATTGTCCAGGAGAGTACGCAAATTTCAGAATCCAATCTTTGTCATTTGTCAGTCCTTATCCGAGACATATTTGACGCTTGGTTATCATATAGAAGACTTCGGATAGTGCAAGTTGCTGGCATATACATCATCATCATCGTGGCGCGACAGCCCGACGTCGGGCCTTGGCCGCCTGGATCATTGTCCTCCAATTATCTCGGTCACGTGACCGCGTCCTCCAATTTTGGGAGCCCAGCAGCTGCGCGGCGTCCACACCTACTGAGCTCTCCCAACGAGATCTCGGTCGTCCTCGCAGTCTCGCTCCGTCGACTCGTTCTGCATTCATTACTCTCTTAGGCATGCGATCATCGTCCATTCTTTGTACATGCCCTGCCCATTGAAGTCGTTGTAGTTTGACGATTTTCGAGACTTGCAGCTCATCGTACATTTCATACAACTCATGGTTGTACCGGATGCGCCATCCATCTCGATCGCAAACAGCCCCGAAAATTCGCCGTAGAACCTTACGTTCGAAAGTGTCTAGCATGTTTTCGGAGGTTTGAGTTAGGGTCCATGCTTCGCAGCCATAGCATAGCACTGGTCGTATAATGGTTTTGTACACGCGGAGCTTCGTGTTTCTGTGCACATGTTTCGATTTCATTATGGGGAGAACCGAGAAAAAAGTCTTATTAGCTAACTGTATCCGTCGCTTGATTTCGTCAGTTTCGTTGGCGTCCCTTGACAGGTTGCAACCCAGGTAAATGAAGTTGTTCACGAACTCAATGTTGAGGTCCCCCACATTGATGCTTGGTTGTGCAGGTGTCCTTGTCACCGATTGCATCATTATTTTAGTTTTACCCTCGTTAATACGTAATCCAACTTCCTTTGCAGCGGTATCAAGCGTATGCAGAAGTTCTTCTGCGTCAGCCAATCTTCGGGACATGATGTTGATGTCGTCGGCGTACGCTGCTAATTGTGTCGACTTGATGAGTAGCGTCTTGCTGTTGTCCAAATTCATGGCCCGAATAACGTATTCCAGTGCTAGGTTGAAGAGCGTCGGTGCCAGTCCATCGCCCTGTTTCAAACCAGTGCGTGTTTCAAATAGATCAGTAAGTCTATTCTGGATCCTGACTTGTGAGACGGAGTTGGTCATCGTCATCTTTGTCAGTCGCACTAATTTTGCTGGTATACCAAATTGCAGCATGATGTTGTACAGTACTCCACGATCGATACTGTCGTATGCCTGCTTGAAGTCGACAAAGATTTGGTATACGTTTACGTTGTATTCCCAGCACCTCTGGAGTATCAGTTTGACTGAGAAGAGCTGATCGGTTGTGGAGCGACCAGGTCTGAAACCGCTTTGATATTCGCCAATGACTCGTTCTGCGTACGGTTTTATTCTATTTTCCAGAATTTTCGTCAAAATTTTATAGGACGTACAAACTAGTGAGATGCCCCTGTAATTCTCACACCGCAGTTTATCTCCCTTTTTATGAATTGGACAGATGATGCTTCTGCGCCAATCGTCTGGGATCTCCTCGTTCTCCCATACTCGCAGGAGTAATTGATGTATGGCATCAACTAGACTCGTTCCACCGAATCTTAGCAGTTCAGCTGGAATCTCGTCAGCGCCCGGCGCTTTATTTCGTTTTAGTGACCGCAACGCGAGATCAACTTCCTCTACTGTCGGGGGTTGAATGGGTGGGCCTAGATCAACAATATCGTCGAGAGCTTCCTGTGTGGGGATGTTAGATGGTCGGTTTAGAAGCTCTTCAAAATAAGAGGCCCATCGTTTGTTAATACCATCGGTGTCGCTGATGATGTTTCCATCCTTGTCCTTACAAAGGCTAGTCCTGGGTTGGTAGCCGTTCTTAATTGTATTTACTAGTTTGTACGCTTGTCTGGTGTTCCTATTAGCTAAGTTTTCGTTTATGTTCAGCAACTGCTCGTCAAGGTATTTACGTTTCTTACGTCTAATTATTCTATTCGATATTCGCCGTAGCTCGTCATATTTTTCTCTTCTGGCTCTGGTTCCTCGTTGAATCCATTGTCTGTAGGCCTCGTTTTTCGCGTCAAGTGAATTTTTGCATTCTTCGTCGAACCAGTCATTTCGCGCTCGCCGGGCTTTATATCCCACGACCTTCTCTGCGACATCCTTGATGGTACCCTTGAGTTCTTCCCAGAACCCATGGACGCCTGTGTTGCTGATGTTGTGTAGCATAGGTGATAGTTTTTCCTCAAGGGCGGTAGTATACGCCACCGCTGTAGCATCACTCAAGAGCTTATCAACCGCAAAGATTTTGGGAGGGCTGATTCTTGACTGGTGCACTGAGGAAATTCTACATCTGTAGGTCGTCTTCACCAAGTGATGATCTGAGTCGCAGTTTGCTCCTCGATAGGAGCGGACATCCATGACACTAGACGCCCATCTCCTGCAAATGAGGACGTGGTCAATTTGGTTGACGGTATGTGCGTCTGGAGACTTCCAGGTCTGCTTGTGAATGCGTCGATGCGGGAAACACGTAGAGCTTACGACTAGAGTCCTGCTGCAGGCGAAGTCTACAAGTCGCTGGCCGTTATCGTTACATTCTTCATGGAGGCTGTGGCCTCCAGTGGTCCCCCGATGCCAGCTTTCATTCCCGACTTTCGCGTTAAAGTCTCCCAGCAGCAATTTGACGTCGTTTGTTGGAAGTGAGTCGAAGAGAGTTTCAAGGCGGGCGTAGAACTCGTCTTTTACTGCGTCTTCTTTAACTTCAGTGGGGGCATGCACATTGATGAGCCAGAGATTGAAGAATCGAGTCTTGATGCGAATCGCACACAGCCGTTCATTTATGGGTTTGAAGTCAGTAATATGCGGTTTGAGGTGATTGTTCACTATAAATGCTACTCCAAACTCCTTGCGGCCCGATGGTTTGCCACTTGTAAAAATTGTGTGCGATTTCTTGTCATTAATCTCGCTGCCAAGCCAATTTGTTTCCTGGACTGCAGTAATGCTCAGTTTGTACTTTTCGACCTGTTGAAGGAGGGCCTTCTCGGCCCCCGGTTTGTTCAGGGAGCGTACATTCCAGGATCCGAAAGAATAATCCTTTATTCGCTTGCGTGGTCGTCGTTGTTGATCCGTCCAATCCGAGGCTTTTGTTCCAGGTTTCTTGACATGGAGTGGTTTTTACAAGGACGAGTTGTCAGCACGTCGCTTAACCCCATTCAGGGGATGGCCTCGGAGATAGCTGCTTCAGATGGTTTAATAAACGTGCTGGAGTTCACACAACTATGTAGCAGGTCCAACTACGCAAGTCAATCCATCCTACTAGACCTGAGACGCTTAGGTGTTCGTCAGCCATTCAGGCTACAGCTATCTGCCTTTTCCAAACTGTCTTATCGCTAAGACATTAGCCGTCAGCGATTTGATACACTGCCGTTACCAGGGGGCGCCCACGCGGAGGACTATGGAAAAGGACTTTGCCCCCCAGCTGGCATATACATACTGTCCTTTATTTATCGGCTTTTACGGCAGGAAGAGGCCGTCCGTGGTATTATTCTTACGCCCCACACCACAGGGGGAATGTTTACCTCAATCAAATCATCGCACCGTCACCACTGGCAGCTTGACTTGGTTAGCAATGGTCAGAGACCACCGCCGTTCCAGGGGGCGCCCACGAAGACGACTATGAAAGAGGATTTTTGCGAATAAAAGGACAATTCTCGGTATCATATTTAGAGAGAATTTTCACCACTCAAGGAATTTCCGCTTTAAGAACTAAAAATTCCCAGGGTGTGGGTTCTAGGTTCTTACCACCCATGGCAGAAATGGACCCCCTTAAGCGAAAATGCACTTTTAAGCCGTACTGACGGAGTTTTGAAAATTCTCTCTTAATACTCAATTGCCCTAACCCCTTGTGGGGCATAGCGCGCCAACTGTTCCGTGTGGCCCAGTTGACGTTTCGTTGGCATAAACTGGTTTCGGAGAATGCAGTTGCCAGCATGCACCTCCTGCACATCCATGGCCACGAATGTCGTCGTGGACGGGATTCGAACCCGAAACGTCGGTAGTTAAACATGAGACTACTGATGCCTCAACACACTGCGCTACCGAACGCCCCAGAACGCAATACAGAGAATATTATTCGCCAAACAGAAATGTTTCATAAAAGTTGACCTCATTGACCCCTCTGCAAGGATATGGGTATTACCCACACCACAAGGGATTTCCTGAATATAACTTCAGTTGTTTACGAGATATGTATGTATTCTCTGTATTGATATTTGTCCAAATTGACAGAGTTTAGGTTCGTTAGCCTGAACTGGATACAATTTTTAAAAACCATTCCCGATCGATTTAAATGCAAACGCGTGATTCATATACAAAGCACAAAAAAATCCAGTCGAACCTGTCAACCTATAATATATTAAAATATTCAGAATGCATTTTTGAATTTCGCGTTTTCCACTTTGTCTCCAAAATTTATGAACTTCAACAAATTTATGAACTTCAACATCGATTCTATGCCGATCTATGACACCCACTGAATGGGAATATTATTTTAATAAAAGCCCAGGGAGTTTCATTCTGTTTTCCTTACACTCGTATCTTATCTCGTAACTCGTATCGAAAACTGAATATGTACATATGTACGAGTATTTTCAATTCTGTCCCTCTCATTTCTATAACATATCGGCTCTTGTACTAGGAAAATCAAGATTTTATCTTGGTTGTGGAATGTGTGAAATAATCTTTCACCTACTGCTAAATTACTAAAGACTTTAGAACGCTTCCAGCTTTGATTTCTATTCACCGTGGAACTCCGCGTTATAAACAAAAATAAGAAAAATCGATTGATTCGAGCACAGAACTCAATCTGCATCTAAATTAAGAAATTGATAATTAGGTAGTTATAAGAGAAAAAAAAAGAACGGATGAATATATTAACATTCGGAGAAGAGGAGATTCCCAACATCGGAGTTTCGAACAACCGGACCGACCGTCTGGTTGACCAACGACACACTCTTCCCATCAAAATGAAGGAATGGACAATATCTCCAATATGGTTCCACTTTAATTCAGCAGTGGACCAGAGTCAGAATAGTGAAATAATGAAAGTCTGTATGAATGTAAATTGTGGCATGGATCCCGAACTGAGATGAAAGGGGATTCCGGCTAGGAATCATACAAAAAATCTGGCGACCCACACGATATACCAGAATATCTCCTACATAAATATTATTCGAAATGACTGTTTGCATTTTAAATATATGTAGATTTGAACTGGACTCAATTTGAAAATCGAATCGCACCGAACCGAGCCCACGGAAATAATAATAAAATAATTTTTATAGCACAAATGTGTATATGCTAATCAAAGATGATCCAGTTCAAGAGGTAAAATGTCCCGCATTCATTTCTGCGCGCGGATACACAAAAAGATACGGAACGCTCGCTCTCTTCTCTTGTCTTAGGGGTCTTGTCCAAGAAAGAAAAAAAAAGTTTAAAGAAAATTCTATAATCACCACCATCGTTATTTTCTTCTTATGAATCTGATCACACCATGCTCAAGAAGACGAGAAAACGAAGTTTAGAATGGGCATGTTAAAAGCATTTTCGGATGAGCGGTGATATACTTCAAAGCAATTCCAAAATTCGGAAGGCAATTAAATTGCTAATTTTTCTCCCTTGTCTCCAATAAAATTGGTTTTTGGTTATAGATTGGTTTTGTTCAAAGCTGAAATTGAATGAAAACAGAAAATCGTAAAAAACAAAACAAAGAAGACAAACAGACGAGGAGGCTGGTAGATTCGAATATATGTACGTGTAGACTTATTTACATATACGTATACATTTATTTAAAAAAAAATCAACGATTCTGAATATTTTTTTTTAACGAAAGATAATTTATAGTGCAACAATGTAAATTATCTTACATACTATGACAGAATATTGCTTATTTGAATTTAGATTAGAATGAATAGAATGATAGTACGACTGGAATTTATCTAAATTTGGAGTTTTCTAAAAAAATGATTAAAAGTTTGAAAATGGAATAACGTATGAAATCTTTATTTTTTATTTCGAGGAGTTACCTCATAGCTAACATTTTAATTAACGCAGGCAATACGGTCCATTATTGGCGAAAACGATGGAAGGATAATTTCGTCAAATGTGGAATGCATTGAAACAAATCTAAGTAGGCTATAAAGACCGATAAGACGCCATAGCTAACAAAAACAAGCTTACCGAAGGTATGATGCCTTCATTTTGATTTACGCTGAATTCGCCACTTTGAAATTAGCAGCAAAACGTGTTCCGATTTCACTGTTCCAATCAAGGTATATGAAATAGGGCGCCGATTTCAACCAAATTTAGAAATGTGATTTGGTGGTAAATATGATTGAATAAAATGAAATTTGGTAAAGATATCTTCAGAAATAAAAAAGTTTTTCTATCAAAAAACTTGCTTTTGGAACGGCCCATCCTATGGCAGCTATTGTATATGAAAGATTAGTTCAATTCCAACAAAATTCGGGAATGTAATTGGGGGAAAGATACTTCTAAATAATATGAAGCTTGAGAAAGATTTCTCGAGAAATAAAAAAAAAATTCTCAGAAAGACGGACTTTGGGCCGATCGTTCCTATGGCAGCTATATGACGTAGTGGTCCAATTCCATTGGTTTCGACATATATACAGCGTGCAATACAAAGAAGACTTTGTACAAAACTTTAGCGCAATAGCTTCAAAACTGAGAGACTAGATTGCATAGAACCAGGCAGACAGACGGACGAAGCTTAATCGACTCACCTCGTCATACTGACCAAGAATATAAGATTAAGTATATTTTATATGGTCAGACACAGAGTATTGACATTATTTAATTTCAATTATTTATTACTAATTAAATTCTTTCTAAAAAAATTGTTAAATACTATTATTTATTTTTTTCTATAAGAGTAATTGTAATTCAAAAGTAATAATCACTTTTTCAGAAAAAATAATTATAATTCAAAAGTAATAATCACTATTTAATACTATTTAATTACTTTTCATAAATAATACAAAGTAAAGTAATAAATATATATTTATTAAGCAAAAATTTTGGAGTAATTAAATTCAAAATATTTAATTGATTTTCGCAAAAAAACGCAAAGTAATTAATTAGTATTTATTAAATAAAAAATTTTGGGGTATTTAAGTTTAAAATATTCAACTATAATACTATAAACAAAAAATCCAAAGTAATTAATAAATATTTATTAAATCAAAATTTTCCTGTAATTAAAATCAAAACATTTAATTACTTTTCACAAGAAAAAAGCAAAGTAATTAATTAGTATACATTTATTAAATCAAAATTTTCGAGCAAAGTAACTACATAATTAGTATGTATTAAATTCAATTTTCAATTGCAATTCAATTTTAAATAATTATTAGTTTTCACAAAGTAATTTAACCATACTCTGGTCAGAGATATTTACTTCTGTGCGTGGCAAACTTCATGACAAAGTTAATATACCGTATCACAAACAAGGTATCTATAGGGATTGAGGATCAGCAATCGGATCGGTAAAGCTCTTTAACGGATTTGACAATACATTTGGCGTCCCTACGAGGTGATGTAGGACGTTGATTTGCCTTTCATGAAGGCGAACTGCGTTCAATGTAGAGGATTCGAGAATTTTATCAAGTGCCAGATATGCACATCAAGCAGTCTTTCCATAGTCTTAAGAAGGAAGGAAGTCAAGCTAATCGGTCTAAAGGATTTAGGCAATTTCTCTAGCTTGTTACCACCATTGGGTATGAGCACCACGTTCACTTTGCTCCATAGTTGTGGTACATAGCCCAGCTTATACAATAACTTGCCCTGAATATAGTGCAATAAGTGGAGAAATGATGTACTTCAAACTATTCTGCAGAAGAGCGGGGAATATACCCTCCGCCCCAGGTTTAAATGGCTCAAATTACTCAGCAGCCCATTTAACCCTCATCGAATATCTCAGCGAGTGGCTACGTTTTCTCACGATACAAGTGATTACTCTCTTCAGTTTGATACGAAACTTCAGTTTGAATAGTGGTTTTCGACATTCTATGTTAAATAAAAAAAAAATAAAAAATAGAAACATCATCCGAGTAAATATGGCAACGAGGCACGTGTATTTTTTCTAGTGAATATTCTAGGAAGTTCGTTTGAGAAGGAGAAATGGCACATTATTTACAGGGGGAGATGGGCATATACCATCTCACCCTCCACATAAGTTTTCATATGTAGTTGAGCTTAATTTTCATGTATTTCCACTTCAAACAACAGGAATACCGAACGTACATATATATAGGTAAACGAAAAATCATACCAAACCGTGGACTATGGTCCCATGACAACCTTAAGTATGCGATTGAGAGAAAACCATGACTATAAATAATGCACCTAAAGCCTTTAAAATATCTAAAACAAGTTTAAGGAGGCACCTAAAAAAGCCTGTCTCGGAAAAGAAGTCGAACCAAAGATTGTAACACATATTAAAAAGCTGCAAGCACACGGGTTCGCTCCAACCCGAGACGCCGCATGCCGGATGGCGTTTGGTATTACAGAACAATTTAAAATCAAACACCTCTTTTCTCAAAAATAAAAGAAAGCCAGGAGGGGATGGTTTGAACTGTTCATGAGGAGAAACCGTGGTCTATCTGTCAGGAAGTCAGAAGGAGTGTCGCAGGCTCGAGCTACTGGAATTAATCGAGAAGTGGTGGATCCGTACTTTAAATTATTGTAATCTGTTCTTCAAGAAAATGCTCTCTTGGGAATACCTAGGTATATATTTAATATGGACGAAACGGGTTGCCAATTGAATAACAAACCAGAGTTGGTTGTGGCAGAAAAGGGTTCAAGGAACGTTGCGTCTATAACACCCGCCGAAAAGGGAGAAACCATAATGGTTAGTGCATGCTGTAATGCTGAATGAAGTTTCTTGCCACCTGCGTGCATTTTGAAAGGTCAGTTGTTGACTTCTTTGAGTTTGTATCAAATATATTTTTTTTTTCTAGCCATAGGGAAAAACAAAAAGTAAGAATTTAAAGATGGAATGCCACCAGGTCCGGTAATCTACATGGGCGAAAAATCAGCCTACGTCACTAGCAATATCCTTTTTAGGGTTTTGTAGTAAAACAAAACCCTTATGAAATCGGTCATGCGTCCGTCTGTCTGTCTGTCTGTCCATGAAATATCTCACGAACCGCTGAAGCTACATGCATGAAATTCGGTGAAAATATGTAGAAGCACTATAATTCTCTGGAGAAAGTGATGCATCGTAATAGGTCAACTTTAAGGGGGGTCCCCATAGAGGGGAAATGAAGGTCAAAATTTTTTTTTCGTCTGGTATAGGCAAGTGGGGTATCGTAAGAAAGGTACCGTCGAGTACATTCCATTTCTGGAACTTTTTTCAAATTTAAAGAAACGGGAAAAGAGGGAGAGGGGAAAATATGTGGTCCGAGTTTGTCCCCCCCCCCTTGCATTTCGAGACCGTTACACTTAGAAATATGAAAATTTACAGAAAAGCGGCATTTCACTAACATAGAAAACTAAAAATAATAGAATTTCAAAATCTCACCAAAAAAGGTTAATAATAGTACATTTCCATTGTTGCAGTTAGCACACCCCTGCACCCTTTAGGCACACCCGAGACCAAAAATATTAATGGCCAGTGATAACCAACACCATAGCCAATAATGTTTCTAAGTTTCATTACAATCGTGTAATATTTAATAATAGTACATTCACTTAAAGTTTGGCATTTTTACACTAGTCAAACAAAAAATACACCTACCGGCTTCGAAGGTGCGAGTACGGATACTACTTGCATGTTGTTTTTCGTAGTGCGAATTGCAATATTGCTACATATTATGGTTATACATTTATGAAAGGGTAAAGATTGGTAGGGGGCGATGTGTTGTAATTGACCAACTATAACGAGCGGGGGAGGGGGGTGGGGCGAAATTAAGGTCAAATTTTGTTTATCGACTGGTATCGGCAAGTCGGGTGTTGTGAGAAAGGTAATATTGAGTACATTTTATTTTTGGCATTTACTTTAAATTTGAAGAAAGGGGAACAGTGAGGGAGGAGAAAATATTAGATCGTAATTTGTATTTCGAGACCGTTACACTTAGAAAAATGAAAACTTTCAGGAAGGTGGGTTCCGAATAGCATATAAAACGGGAAATAATGGAATGTGCATATCTCCTCAAAATAGGTTAATAATAGTTTATTTCCATAGTTACAGTTAGCGCACCCCTGCATCCCTTAAATACGTCCGAGATAAAAAGTACTGATGACCAAGGATAACCAACATCATAGGCAATAATATGTTCTAAGCTTCATTACGATCACTTAATATGAATGGGCATGTGATACTATACGAGTATGATGGGTTGGACATTTTTGTTATGTTTTTTTTTTATATATATATAAGTGCTTGCTACAAAACCCTCGGATTGCGGGCGTAGCCCTCTATATTCCGGTTTCGTTTTATATAGCTTAAAGAACACTTCCTACCCGGGAAACCATCAGGAAAAAAGTCCTTCTTAATTTAGATGGCCACTCGTCACATTGCAGTAATATGCTTTTCAAAATTAAATTGTACTATTGTTTACGCAACAATTCGCTCATTATGAACTGAATACCAGAAGCATAGTCAGTAATATTTTGTTCAAGTAAGATAAGTTGTTGATTTTTCATGACTGCATCTAGCTGAGATTCTAGTTGGTGGTACTCTATATCGGATAAGTTTGAGGCTAATTGTGCTATTCTGGTGCTCCAGAGATTTGATTTTGCTGTTAAGTTGAAGCGCTTCATAACCTAGGTAAGTTACAGCTCCGGACATCCAAATTTGAGGGAAATATTTAGCCCCTAGCTTCCAAGCCACGGATATTAATGGAATCACTGCTGCCGCACGTTTGGTCTTTTGCTGATATTCCGATCGAAGAGTTTGTTTTACAATCACTGGACAGAGCACTTTTAAGTCATTCAAAGCGTACTATTATTCGGAGTGTAATACATACATCAAAAACAATCCAAGCCGAAAAATTACACGTCTTCAATTTGGAAGTCTTCTCTTTAAAGCCTGGAATAGGTCCGCTACTACAAATAATGGAATATCAGCGTTCTCAGCACATGCCTTTATAAGCCAAGCGTAATCCCTGAGTATGCATTTATTCAAATGAACACATTGGAATCTGGTCTGACCGGACAAGACGTGCAACAGGTAAGACACAATTATTTTCATTTAAAAGATAACAAGTAATGCTTAAAGGCATATGGTTTCATGATTTCAGGAAAATCCACTAGAACTCACCCCTTCCCAACACAACACTTTACAGTTGGGTATGGAATGCCAATTCCAAACGCCATCTATCACACCTGGAAAGGCCCCTAGTCTCATCTCACATATTCCCTCAAGGTCGAAACCAAAACGTCCGAAACAGCAAACAGCTAAGGTTCTAACATCTATAGAAAATACATATGTCGATACAAAAATCTAGGAATCAGAAAAGGAAAGCGTCGAAAAAAATGGTTGCTAAGGGCCAGAATGAAACGTCTTCAACAGATGATGAAGACGTTATATCCCTTCGAGACGAATCCGACGAGTTAGAAGATTTCGGAGAAAACAATTGTGTTGTTTGTAACGAGGACTATAAAAAACGCGACGATTGGTTACAGTGCATTCTATGTCGTCGGTGGGCGCATGACTCATGCACACCTTTCGTCAACACGTGCAAAACTTGTGTCAACAAAAATCAAAAATTAAAAACAATGAACTCTTATTAAATAAAACAAGATTGGAGTCCATCTCTAACATCTCCCCAAGCCTAGAAGGAGAGACGGCTTTTTGGATTATTTTACGAGTGTTATAATACTTTGTTTATAAAATCTTGGATGTTATTTTATTCTGCCGTTTCTTTTTAGGGTTTTGTATAAAAACAAAACCCTTATGAAATCGGTCATGCGTCCGTCTGTCTGTCCATGATATATCTCACGAACCGCCGAAGCTACATGCATGAAATTTGGTGAAAATATGTAGAAATACTATAATTCTCTGGAGAAAGTGATGCGTCGTAATAGCTCAACTTTAAGGGGGGGTCCCCATAGAGGGGAAATTAAGGTCGAAATTTTTTTTTCGTTTGGTATAGGCGAGTACATTCCATTTCTGTAATTTTTTTCAAATTTGAAGAAAGGAGAAAAGAGGGAGAGGGGAGAATATATGTGTCCCCCCCCCCCCACTTGCATTTCGAAACCGTTATAGCTAGAAATATTAAAATTTACAGAAAAGCGGCATTTCACTAGCATAGAAAACTAAAAATAATAGGATTTTTAAATCTCATCCAAAAAGGTTAATAAAAGTACATTTCTATAGTTGCAGTTAGCACACCCCTGCACCCCTCAAGCACACCCTAGGTCAAAAATATTGATGGCTAATGATAACCAACATCATAGGCAATAATATCTCTCCGTTTCATTACAATGACATGGCATTCAATAATAGTACATTGACTTAAAGTTATGCGTTTGATTCTAACAATAATTATTCACACAATTTATTTTTTTAGGGTTTTGTGTCTTAAATCTTACAAAATCGGCCAAATGTCTGTCTGTCCGTGTGTTCATAGAATATCATACGAACAGCTGAAGCTACACACATAATTCGGCGAGAATGTGGAGAAATGCTATAATTCGCTGGAGAAATCGTTGTGTTGTAATTGGCCAACTTTAAAGGGGGGGGGGGGTCCACACAGAAGCGAAATTAAGGTCAATTTTTTTTATCCACTGGTATAGCCAAGTGGGTAGTCCGGATGGCGCAACGGTTAGCACGTTCGCCTTCAACGCACTGGGCCCCGGTTCGATTCCGGGGATTTACGTGTCGGACTATGAGCCCACTCAGCTGTTAAATGAGTACCCATTATGGGGTAAATAACTCGGTTGAGCGTGTTGCTGATCACATACCTCTGCACAAAAACCGTCACGATCTAGAAAATGAGATGATGCTAACTCATCTCGAGGCCGTGGTTCAAATTGGACTGTTGCGCCAGTTATTTATTTATTTTATAGCCAAGTGGGGTGTCGTGAGAAAGGTAATGTTGAGTACATTCCATTTTTGACTTTTTCTTGAGATTTGTAGAAAGGGGAACAGTGAAGGAGGAAAAAATATTAGAACGTAATTTGTCCCAGCCGCCCTGAATTTCGAAGCTGTTACACGAGTTTGCAATTTGCAATGTCGTCTTAACATGAATGGTTAAGCATCTCGAAAAGTAGGACAGTTTATCTCGTATAAATATATCTACAGTACAGCTTCTCGTATTAAAACTATTACTTTGAGAGGTGACAGATGGAGTCTTTTTATGAATTGGCATGTAAGATACTATATCATGGGTAAGACATTTAATTATGGTGTTTTTATTCAGCTGAGTGGTACCAAGAAGAGCAGGGAGCCAATAATTAGATACCAAAATAAGCGCGTGCTACAAAACCCTCGAATTGCGGGCGTAGCCCTCTATATTCCGGTTTCATTTTATGTTAATTTTATTAATAACGCACTACAATCATCGCTGTTGAAAAATCTTTTTTATTTTTGGAGACAGGAAGGATGCAGGAAATACATACCATCTCTCCCGCTTTTACTCTTCTCATCCCACCTGTTGTAGCGCTTGGCTTCATTGAACTTCCTCCTCACCTGCACCCGCTTACGAGCCAGTTCTTCAGTCCACCGGGGCACTTTACGCCCAGATTTAATGGCTCGTATTTTAGTCCTATCTTGATAGGAGGAGGTTAGAGCATCATTGAAATGATCAGCCGCCTGCTCCAATTCCCCAATAGTGCCGATAGAATTGATCGGCATTTCAGTCTTTGAGTTTACCAGCTCTCGAAACCGATTCCAGCTAGTCTTTCTATAGACAAAAGGAGGTCGAACGGATTTCCGATTTACCCAGAATATCGAACTATATATTTATGTCTATGATCCGACAGGGAAACTTCATCCGATACGTGCCAGTTCACAATGAGTCCAGACAATACACCACTAGCCAGTGTAGATCTATATCCTTTGTTTAGGACGTTATTCAGGGCCTATAAGCCTCTATCGATTTCTAAAATAATCTCAGAGAGTGCCTGGCACACACTCTGGAGCCACTTTTTCACGACGTATACATGTACTAACCATAGTTCGACCGTAGGAAATAATATGTTTGCAAAAAATAATGAATATCATTACAGACTTTAATCAAGGCTGATATGAGGGCCTTACTTAAAGTTTACATCAACTACGATTTCGAATTCCTCATGTTTATGTACGCTTTATTTGCACTTTACTTTATCTTCAGTGATGAGTGCCTGTATCACAGCCCCGTCCTTCCTTAAGCCACGATTCACGAAAATCGAGCACCTAAAACAACAAGACTACCACTAGAAAATCGCAAATTTTGTTTAGATTTCCTAGACATTCAAATTATTTAAACTTTGCTCAAAACTATAAAATCGCATAGGAACGTTCAGGTAGCTGGTAGCGAAAAGTGCTCAATCCATCGGTCAAGACCTCGTCAATACTCGCTCTTAAATGAAAAACAAACATTGCAAGTGTTATACAACATTTCGCATGGGTAATACGCTGATAGCTGGTATTGTGCCGAATAGCTATTAATCTCCGTTAAAATCATCCTAGACATCCACGGTACAAGTGATGACAAGGACAACTTAACGATTGCTACATTGCATAAACATTTCGACCAGGCAATCGAATGAAGAAACAATCATGTATCTGCTACATATCATGTTATGTAACGAAACTCACCACTTCTTGGCATGACCCCTTCACTTTTATCTCCTTTTCCGTGTACTTGACAAGATTTTCTTGTATTTAGCTAAATGATAGCTTAAATGGTGAGCCTAGGTGGTTTCGTCAGTTGCACAGCGATCTTGAAATATGAATTATGAATGTTTTGGTCGTTTCAGGTTTTTTTTCTGGTAGTTCTACGCTCGTCAAGATGTTTTTCTTCGGGACCATGCTCGTATCCACCCAAAAATATAATTATGTGATTGCAATAGTCCACAGTTGGGTCTTCTAGTCGAAAACACATACCAACTGGTAGGTAATCTCATCATCAATCTTAACCCTCATGTTTGGCAATGCTCCGCATCATGATACGGGCTCATAAAGAAATACCTTCTTGAGACAAGACAAGACATGACTTCTGAAAATTAATATTACCTATCTCGCAGCTTGCCATCTAGAGCTAACTAACTATGATCATATGTCCAAGAGTATGTGTAGGCAATAATAGTCAGCTGGGTTCTTTAGTGAACAGTTGATGGTTAGAATACGTGGACAGTCAGTAGTTGCATTCACAGCCAACGGAACAATTTGAAGAAGCCCCGGACTCAGCCAAAATAATGTGGATGCTTCCTTATTGTCGAAATACATGAGGTTTATTTGGGTGAAAGGTCCGAAGGACCCGCAGATCTTTAGTGTAAACTAAACTATGCTGTGGGCAAAAAGGGTGTTTTCTGAAAGCTTACTCGTATTATTCGTTTCTTTCTGCGACCCTTTTCTTTAAATCGCCAAAATTATTTTAGCATCGTCCCATCCGAATTTAGACTACAGCAGAATTACAGCATTTGGCTATCAAAAATCACGGATCCGTTACTGTAGCTGGAATCACACTAACTGATATCAATGTTTAAACAAATTTTCGAGTGGAATTAAGTATGAATCTTGAAATTTCTTAACGGCCGTCTCCCAGCTCGCCATGGTCTGATAGATCCTCATACCTCTACTCCCTAATATTGAATTCGACCTGATCTACGTAACTTCAAATTTGTCTAGTCATTCGACATGGCAAGAAACATTTTTGATTGATGTTTAGAGAAATATTCAATTTATGAGTTTAAGATATTATATTATGAGACCGGTCAAATGTAGAGATCTTAAAAAAAAAGGCCAGGAACAATCAATCGAATGCACGCGGTAGAATATTTTAAAAGAAAAGGAAAATTACTAGGTCGGAAAAAAATGGAGGTGAGGTCAATTCATTTGTCGGTCGATCGACCGGCTAAAGGATTTTACATAGCAGGGCAGTAGTATTGACATATCAAAATTTGAATTAAGTGGAGATCCATTTTGCACGTTCGGAATTCTTTCGTAGACCAAGAGATCCGGCTGGGAATAATATGAATACCCCAAAGCTTCATACTGCACGTTTCCAGACGAAATAGAAGTTAGTCCTCTTTCAAGTTAACCGACTACATTTTTGATGAATTCCATGCAGTTACCACTTCCAGACTGCCCTCATCCTAAGAGCATGACCTCGGCACGTAAAATGTATCGGATCATCGGGAAGATCGATATGTCGCCACGATCACACACTAAATCATTGGCTTGCATGCCAGTGTATTTATTTTACCTCGCATCAAAAATAAAAATCAGCTTGGAAATTGGCCACGAGCACTAATCGTTCCTCATCTTGTTTTCAACTCGACAACTTAATGACAGGGTTCTGATTCGTGGGGATAGTCCATGCTATTTTTCACCATCTACCGCGTCGTCGCCGGCCGTCGTCATTTTGGAGCGTACAAAAAAAGATACATTTGTATCTACAAGAGGCAAGCGCCCGCGTGCCCCTTTCAATGATGAGGCCGGCCCGGTTCAGCTGACTGCCTTGTTGGATCGCCTCAGAAGATACTTCCAATGATGGTTAGAGCGCTCTTTGGTTGGTTAACTTGATGGGGTCTCGTTGTCGTAGTCAGAACAAGCTCCACACGATTAATCGTTTCAAGTCATCGCTTCACTTTGCTTTGTTGAAAAAATAAAAAAACAAATATCAGAACACACATACAAAAAGTTCCAGAAAACACCCAAAGTGCCGGTTTTAGTAAAAGAAGGCTGTACCAACTGGGGTTAAAAGCAAAAATATTCGTATAAGAGAAAAGATTCCGTTGAACCATTCTAGCTTTACGTGAAACATATCTTAACAACGTTACGCATACACCAGTGTATTAATTACACTGTTTGCTTAGGCTGAAATCTACACCCCACAGAAGATTGCCGCTGTTGAAAAATTAATGGAGTTCACTTTTGATGCATTGTCTTCAGGCCTGGTCATTTTCAGAGCAGGCGTTCTAGTCCATTTCGTAGTTACCACCCCTTCTATCATTCGTATAATACCAGGTTGTTTGCTGTAGTGTATAGATGAAAAGGTACTAACAACCAGAATTAAAACAATTAATTAGCCCAAGAAAAATTATCGTGATGCGCGGTATACATATGTACATAGCCTCTAAACCTACAAGTCGATAGAGGAAGAACTACATACCATGACATGTTAGATATTTGTGGTAGAAGTTCGACTCAAAGAATGACCACACACACAACAAGGGGTCAGGGCTAAGGAATTATTAAGGCTCAATTAGGGAATATGAATTTTTAAAAATTGCGGAAATATAAGCTTCTGATAAACGGGACGCGTATACTTAATTGCCCTAACCCCTTTTGGGGCATAGCGCGTCAACTGTTCCATGTGGCCCAGTTGACGTTTTGTTGGCATAAACTGGTTTCGGAGAATGCAATTGCCAACATGCACCTCCTGCACATCCATGGCCACGAACGTCGTCGTGGACGGGATTCGAACCCGAAACGCCGGTAGTCAAACATGAGACTGATGCCTTAACACACTGTGCTACCGGTCGCCCCGGCATCGCGTAATGTCCACCCGTGTAGCGTAAACGCGATTACTATTTACTATCGGTTTCCTTCTGTGCTTAAATTTAAAAACAGGGGACAGTTTAGGGAACCTTGTAAGGGGTTTATAGAGGAACATAACAATTATTGTATTGTAATGCAAACGCAACCTTCAACTTTTATTTTATGATTGAAAGATCATCAAAACGTCAGAGAAGGTTATCATGGTGAAGTTCATTAACGAGCAACGTTTCGAAATTATTAAAAATTACTACCGAAATTTTGAGTCGATGGTCGCAACTTTAGGAGGGATTACTCCAATTTTCGGTCGTAATAATCGTCCCACCAGACAGGCTGTGCGCACTATGGTGGATAAATTCGAGTCATCTTCTCCGATTGGGCTCTGTAAAAGTTAGAAGAAAATCGTGAATTTCATCGAAAAAACCACTTCAGCGATGAAGCTCATTTTTGGCTTAATGGCTTTGTCAATAAGCGAAATATGGGTTATTGGAAAGCAACAAACCCACATGTACTTCAATAGATTCCCCTCCATCCACAAAAGTGACCGTGTGGTGTGAATTTCATGCCGGAGGTGTGATTGGACCGTATTTTTTCATCGATGAAAAGATCGCCATGTAACGGTCAATGGAGTTCTCTATTTTTTGTAAAACCCTATATGTAAAGGATCCCTGGTTTCAGCCGACTGAACTGATTTTTTTTTTATATAAAAGAGAATAATAAGGTTCTAGGCAATAGTAAATAGGGACAGTGGAAATCTCGTTAATCCACCTGAATTAAATGCGACTACTTTTATGATATTGAGGGGGGGGGGGGGGGGGGGTCCTCTTCCATAGTCTTCCTACTCTTGGGCGCCCCCTGGAACGGAAGTGGTCGTCGACCTTGGTTAAAAGACATGGAAGTCTGATCATTTGGTTGAGGTAAAATTTTCCCCCTGTGGTGTGGGGCATAAGAATAATGCCACGCCCTTTCCTTTTGCCTTGTAAAAACCAACTAAAAGATGACAAGATTACATCATCCGGCAGCAACTTGCATCATCCGAAATCTAACGAAACTTCATTGACACGCTATGAATGTATAACGGACGGTTTGGTGGGCATCCGAAGACGCCCGTGGGGATGGAGCCTAAGGTAGAATAATGACATAATGATAATCAGACGCCCACGCGGTCGCACCTGGGTCCGGGTGTAATGGGACCCTCGGCCTCTGGTTTCGTACCACCAACAGATAACTACTCATCAGGTGCTGCTTCGATCTGCCGGTGGGTGCAGCACTACCAGACCATAATATGGTTCATTACAGGGCAGCTTCTACTTCGAGGCCTGCCAAGAAGAAGGAGCTGAGGACAAAGTGTGCTGCTAGAAACAGAGAAGAAAAAAACAAAAGCGAGCTGGGCACCGGAGTCAGCCGACAACCATTGTATAGGTAGAGGGGAAAAATTAGCAAGGAGAAAAAAAATACTACATTTCCCAACTATTCAGATGATCAACAGGTTACAAAGAATTTTGAGGCCAGCAGAGGCGCAACACTGCATTCCTTGCCGTAATTCACTCATCAACTCTGTAAGCTGCTGAGCACATGAACAATAGAAAAATGCAATACTGTGTAAAGAAATTTTTTTTTAAGTTACTTAGAAGGACAATCCTGGCAAACAAAAAGGTAGCCAGGGCTCCTCCACGCTTTATCCGGTCACCGAAGAATCTATAAATGCCAGCAATTCGAAGCATTTATGGAGGCCTTAAATACGTGGCTAAACCACAAGAGACGAACACAAAGCCAGGACTGCCTTGTTAAACTGATTCTAAAAGGAAAAACTACTCTATAGGAAGGATGGGGGTGCTACAGGGGAAAGCACAGCTACTTGAGGCGATAATACGTTCAGTAAAAGTGGTTAAGTCCTAAGACTTAGAGCAAGTAGCCTCAATGTGCTTGTGGGGATGCATAACGGTGGAAGGACCAAAAAGGAACCCAATGAGGACCTTTTTAGTTCTGTTCCTGACCAGAAATGGACCCCACGTTGGGCGCCATATATGTAACGGATGGTTTGGTGGGCATCCGAAGATATCCGTGGGGACGGAGCCTAAGATAGCATAGTGACTGTGAAGGTCGGGCCGTGCCAGTGGCGAAGAAAAAGGCCCCTCAACGAGCTAAGCAGCGGCCTATGCTTGCTGTAGCTCAGTTCGGGAGATGTAGGCGGGGTTTTCGCCGCTCGTTGCCCCTGTCCTTTACGTATCAGACGCTGGCTGACGGATCAGACGCCCATGCGGTCGAATCTGGGTCCGGGTATAATGGGACCCTCGGCCTCTGGTTTCGTACCACCAACAGATCACTACTCATCAGGTGCTGCTTCGATCTGCCGGTGGGAGCAGCACTACCATATGGTCCATTGCAGGTGGTTCATTACAAATGCCCCACTAGAGGCTCAGGCAAAATAGTATATATCATAGTAGTATAGTACTTTTATTGTATTGGGTGTTAATCATATTATTGCAAACATGAATGTGTAGGGGAGGTAGGCGCACCTTTGGTCAGATTGCGCACATTTATCGTACCAATCAACTAGATCTTACGAGGGCTGTCTTTTAAGTTTTGCATACAGGAACATCGAGGTTACCACGAATTAAATGTCACTACTAAATATTAACCTGCATCCTTTGTTAACTTAAATCCCAAGTTTTAGTGCGATACGTATAGTGTTACAGCTACAGTGAATTGTCGAAGTCATCGAGTTATCCGAATAATGGAGAAAATTTTCAAGCAATAATTTGTCACAACTTTCCAAGACAATTATCTCAAAAAGAATGCATCGCCGAGTTAGTTTCTGTTTTCGGCAATAAAGCACCATACCAGTCGACTGTTTCTTGTTGGTATGCAGAATTCAAACGTGGACGATCCAAGGGAAGGTGCACCAAAAACGGCAGTCACCCAATAAAACGTCGATGCTGTGCGCAAGCTCATCACGGAAGATCGACATGTGACATATCGTAAGATTGATGCATAATGGGGGATTTCAAAGACCCCAATTCAACAAATTTTGCATGGAGAATTGTGTGTAAAAAAATTGTTTCCCGTTGGATACCGCATTTATTGACCGAAGAACAGAAAGCAGCTCGGGTCAATTGGTGTAAAAAAAAAACTCTAGACCGGTTCAACACAGGAAACTCTAACAACGTGTACAGCATCGTCAGTGGTGACGAATCGTGGATTTACTGTTATGAACCCGAAAATAAACGCCAGTCGTCTGTTTGGGTGTTCCAAAATGAAAAAAATCCGACAAAAGTCATCCGCTCTCGAAGAGTCTCCAAAAAGATGGACGCGATATTTGTCTCAAAAGCAGGTCATGTAGCCACAATTCATCTGCAAGATCAAAGAACAGTTACTGCCGATTGGTATACAACCATCTGTTTGCCATAAGTCATCGCTAAGCTTCAAAAAACCAACCCCGAACGACGAATCATCCTCCACCAAGACAATGCAAGTTCGCACACAGCTCGCAAGACAAATGAATTTTTAAAGCAACAAAACGTCGAATTGTTAGACCATCCTCCGTACAGTCCCGACCTAAGCCCTAACGTCCTTACATTTCCGAAAATTGAAAACGAACTGCATGGTGAAAGGTTCCAGTCGCCATAAGAAGCAGTTGACGCCTTCAAAAACGTAATTTTGAAATTTTAATTCAGCCCTATATACAAAACTTAAAACACAACCCTCGTACTAAGAATATTTGACCAAATTTTCATCTTGCAAGGTATATTCTAAGTTAGATAGATGGATAAAACGAAAGGCTGTGAACCAATGAGCTTCACAAGTACTGAGACCAAAAGGTCTACTATGATATAGCCCGAATATCTAATATCAGTACTCAGCCTGCCGATCAAGCTTGATCGCACTGATGAAGTTACTCAGAAGCTTACGTGGGGAACGCGATCCCAAGACTATCCCTCCGACGACATGCTAACGCCTCACAATCGCAGAGAATGCGAGTTGACGTTTCGCTCTTACTCTCACAGAATCTACAGCTGCTGTCCTCCGCTAAGCCCATAGTTTACAAATAACCTCGTAGACACGAATGTCTGGTGAGAAGACCACATATGGTACTAACCTTTTTACGGTTTAGCTGTAGCAGTTCAGCAAATCTGCTACTTGAGTAGCCCAAAATGAATAGAAAGGGGTGCCCGAGGCCATCCTGGCCAATTCGTCGGCTTCCTCATTTTCAGCAACGCCAACGTGTCCAGCAACTCAGTAGATGTAGACCGCATTTAGAGCACCCAATCCCTGAAGCACAAACTGGCATCTGCGCACTCGCTTTGATGTGACTGACCACTTATTTAGAGCCATAATAGCCAACTATCTGTAAAGATTGCGATGCTTTCATTTTGGTAGCCTGCCTCCAGGAAAAACTCCGCACACACCCCATTTGGATGTACGTCTGCCTGGAAGACAGTAGAAAACCCACCCATAGGAACTGTAACTCGATACTCGACACATAATGCCTGCCCCTGTCGGTGGGCATTCTAATTTCGATGCACTCCTTGAGCCAACTTTCCTGTTCTGAGTTGAACTTGAAGCATGCATCGCATGTTTTCAGTCTAGCAATAGTTATTTTCGCCGCTGCTTTGACAAGAATATGCAGAGGGGGAAGATCAAGCAGTACATCCAGGGCGGCCGTGGAGCAAAAGCGAATGACTCATGTTACCATAAGACAGGCAAGCCTCAGGATTTTCGCCAGAGTGGCTTTCCCATTTGTGGTAAAGGCTCTCTTCCTCAAAACTACTGCGCCGTATTATAAAATGGGTCTGATGATGGACTTATAGACCCAGAGGACAATAGGGAGGGGGTCTGGTTCCCCAAGTTCTCCCTACATATTGTCGACATATCCACAGAGCTTTGGTGGCCTTGTCTGAGACTGAGGTGCTCTGACCAAAGCAATTTACTGTCGAGAATTATGGTACTTTATATGCATGGGCATCTCGTTAGACAGATCAGTCTTCCCTTTCCTTGTAAATGGAACTACGACTGCCTTGGCAAGATTAAAACGAAGGCCGTTGTCGTTGCACTATTCTTGTATTGTACTCAGTGCCGATTGGTGGATGTCCGTTAAAACCTCTTTGAATTTACCCTTGACAGTGACAACCATGTCATCTGCGAAATTCTAAGTTACCGAGCGGTTTTCATTGTGAGAAAATCAATATGCCCTATACATATTGTTTTTTGATTTAGTGTATTGTATAATGTACCATTTAATGGTAATATGTATATGATATATCATCACGTAGGAAATCGAATGTACAGTCATTTCCACAAGAGCGTATACTTTGTAACTTTTTAATGCACCATTTCTCAAAGAGTGGTGGGGGACTTTTAGTTACCTGCATTTTTCCTCTTTTTCGCATTGTATAAATTTGGTCATTCTAAGTTCAAGTAGGAGAGTGATAAGACGTCAAGTGAAATGAGTGCGATTTACAAAAAACGATTCGAAGCTGTGTTTTTAGTAAGTCATCCGAAAGGACCAAAAATGACACCTGCATCGGCCGGAAAGTACCTGAAAGTTTCGACACAGTTTGTGAATAAGTGGATAAAGCGTTTTAAAGATACTGGAAATGTAGACGATCTACCTGGAAGGGGTAAAACCCGAAGCACTTCAAAAACCCAGGATAAGGCCATCATTGATATTTTTAAGAAAAATCCGTCCGTTATTACCTTAGTGCAAGCAAAGGAAATGTTATCGAAGAAGAATATTTACGTGTCCTTGAATACGATTCGGCGAAGATTACAAGAGGAAAACATCAAAACCAGGTATGCCTTGATGAAACCATTACTTACCGAAAACCAGAAGCGAAGACGTGTAGAGTGGGCTAAGGAAAACATCGATCGTGATTGGGACAACGTGATCTTTACGGATGAATCAAGTTTTGCTGTAAATGCGTTCAGGAGACGAGTGTGGTCACAAAAAGGAGAAGCTGTCGTGAACCGAACCGTTAAACACCCTGTGAAGGTCCATGTTTATGGATGCTTTTCTGCACGCGGTTTCGGAAAGTTAATAACGTTTACCGGAATTCTTACTGCTGAAAGGATGATCATTTTGTACAAGAAAGGATTATTGAAGTCTGCTAGGATGCTATATGGCAACGACAACACCGATTGGTTTCTACAAGAAGATAACGATCCGAAACATAGAAGCCGGTTGTGTACACGCTGGAAAGAAGAAAATGCCAAATGCCAATCCTATTGAAAATGTTTGGGGATTAATGAAGCAGAAGCTTCAAGGAAAGCAAATAAAAGGAGAAGCACATTTAAGGCGAACGCTACAAAAAAATTGGAAGAACTTATCGACAGACTACGCGGAAAAATTGGCCGAAAGTTGTCACCGAAGATGCCAGTCAATAATCAATAGTGACGGCGATTGGACCATGTATTAAATATAATTGCGAAAATGTATTTTATTTTGTATTTACTTTCAATAAAAAATAAAATTTCTCACTTGTAACATTTTGTTTTTATTTTGTGAGGTATACGGTCTTGTGGAAATGACTGTACTTCGATTTTCCTTGTAGTTTTCGAAACATTCAAAGAAAACTGAAAAATTAACGTGTTTTGACGCCTTTTTCCCAATACTTTCAGACCACACATTAGACCAAATATTAGATCACGCATCAGTTTAGCCATTAGACCACGTATCAGCAGCTTAAAAGGTGGTATCGAATGGGCGGTCTAATGCGTGATCTACGGGCTGATCTGGTCTAACAGGTAATCGAATGGATCTTACAAGGTAGAGTTCTAAGATCTGTTAGAAAAGGTCATTATAGATAAAGTTTCCGCAGGATTTAGGGATTGCGCGAACAGTGGCCCTAATGATAACTCTGTCCACCTGCTTTATAGACATATTTCTGCACCTCAATACAGCTGAGTTCTTCATTGACATCGGCTGCAAAAGCAATCCAGTCGACTATAATCAACCTGTAAATCCAAGCATTGATTTCGCTTCTTTTTTCACATTTCCGACAATTTCAGAGATTTCATTCGATTGTCGGTACTTACGTCCATGATTGTGACGTAACTGGCATCGTTCAATTGAAAGGCGCGATAATTAGACATTGAAACCACCAACTATACAATAGTTGCGTAAATTTCAACAACAGCAACAAACTGATACAAAACAAGATACATACTCGTACTTCAACGATCTAACCAACTACGATACAATCATCTTTATCGGAATCCAAGTGTGTAACACTTCTCTCCGTTCGGGCAAAATAAAAAAGAATTTACTCGCATGTAATCAATATCGTATTGAAAGAGTTAAATTAATTTACAATTGCAATGGACAGGTCTGGTTACTTCTCCAATTTGACTATTAATTTGTTACTATTGTCTGTTAGTACTCTATACACCGTACAGCATGTACGGTTACGATGTGGCCTATGAATGGTAAACTAACTAGATTCGTGTGTACATGAATTAATGTGAACTAGATTAGATTGGCTGCTAAGAGGATTGTTTTCATGAGGTGGAGGGAATTTTCCAGGTTGGGTCAAGGGTCTTTTAGTTTGATGTTAGTTTAGATACTCGTATTAAGTGTTGAAAGAAAGTTCGCAATATTGTACGAGTACTATGCCGATCGGATGTGCAATTCAGGTCAATACTATACAGGCGTACCCCGATATACGACAGGGTTACGTTCCAGAAAGAACCGACTTAACTTGAAACGACTTAAATCGAAACAAAGTAGCAAATGTATGTACATATCGCGCTCGGTGGTCGTGATCGTTCTGTCACCGCTCTACGATACTAATCTAGAGCTGGGAGATCAAATCTCGGCGCGATCAAAAACTGCCTGTGAGTACTAATAGAACTCTCACAGTGCTCCGAGCTTGTCAGTATAAAGACGGCGCGGATAGGAGGTGCATGCTAGCAACTGCACTTCCGAAAAGTAGATATGCTATTGAAATGTCAACAAGGCATAGAAATGCTAGAGATGTTGACGCGCCCATGCCCGTGGAGGGGTCAAGGCAATTAGAGAGAGAGAAAACACATTAGGCTAAATTAAATTATAAAATTCTATTAATAATATTATTTATTATAAACAATTTACCAGTATATACAAATATCGTGATGTAGAATATTGCGCATATGTACAAGTGCAATGTGCATATGTTTTTGTTAATTACAGAAAACAATACACAAAATTTAGTCTGGACTTCCATTTGTTTGCGGAACGATCCTGGAAAGTATGGATTTATATTCAGCTTTAATTTCGTCAAGAATCTGGAGAAGTTGGATTAGTACTTTTGTGGACATTACCTCATCGTGGGACTTCGATAAATCCAATTTGATGGATTTAACGAAGTCACATGAGTCACAGAGTTCCGCAGAAGAACAAATCCAACTTCTCCAAAATCTTGTCGAAATTGGAGCTGAAACCAATTGTCTGCTTCAACGGTGTAGGGTGAGTCCGTCGGATCTATTTGCCTATTTACGCATTCTGCAAACAAATTTTTCCAACCTCCATTCATGTTGGATGTTTTACTTCTTTTACGAGACTGATTATGAGTCTTCTCGACTGCTTTCAGTGCATTGTCATCGATCTTCCGATTTCAATGCACTGAAAGCAGCTTCGAATTGTCATTAACGTTATCTTCTATATCAATTCCGGTTACAAGTTGTCTAAACGTCCTATATAAAGATTTGGTCGTATTTTTCCGCACTTTGCTTTGAAAGTGACATAATTAGCGAAAAATGGTTCCGTACCTTAAGTCGTAAGCCTCGAAAAAGCAAATACTGCCTGGTCCATAGGTTGCCGTAAGGAGATGATGTTCGGTAAAAAAACCCGAATTTGATGTTCTGTTCCAAGTTGACAAGATACGAAGGTTCATTATCGTCCACAATGGGTAGTAGCTTTTGAGATAAGTTATTTTAAAAACAATAATCTTTCACCGCTTAACAAAAATAATTTTTGAGCCACTCTATAACGGAAGTCATCTACGTTTTTTTATTTAAATGTTAACATATTGGTTAATCTTCGTTTGGAAATTAATGGAGCTAAAGATTCCCAGATGTATTCCTTGTAAGAAGCAATGTGATGACGATTTGAGTCCAGGTGCTAGTAGCCATCCCTACAGATAAGAATGTTCTGGATGGCATATTTTTCCAGAAAAGGTCTAATTGCACATTAAAGAACTTGTCCGGTCGAGACACCCTGTATACTAATTAATATACATATAAGTGGATTATTGTTGTGCATCTCTTCCTCTAAGATTGGGTATGTAGGCTTGTAACCTGCGTACCTGAAATCAATTTACACTCGAAACATTAAACGAGCCTTGGATAACGCGGACTGATTCACCGGCAACGACTTTCGGCTACGAACAACGGAGGACGATCGGTTTTTGGAACATTCGAACGATGTGGGGCTAGTGCAGTAGTGCAAGGCTCACTGGAGTCGAACGGGAAAACCCGAGCGACTGGGCTAACCAGCGACTAAAAGATTTGGCATGTGTAATCAGACGGTGGCATTCAAACGGAGATATTTCTGTCGCGGATACTCGACAACTGGGATTCGACATGTTAGGCAGTACTCACACGGGGATACTCAAATCCGCCAGCGACTGGGCAAACCGGTCGCTAAGAGATCTAACACGTGTAACCACACGGTGGCACTCACACGGAGATATTTCAGTCACGGATACCCGCCACCGGCGCGACCGGTCGCAAGAAGATTCGACATGCTAGTCTCCAAGCCACGTAGTCGTCCAGTTTTCTGGCTGTGCATGTCGTTGGTCATTGTGCATGGCTCTTACTTGTAGATCGGCGCGGGCGGCGCGCTTGCGGGGATCTTGTGTATGTACCTGTTGAAACCCATAAGCATACCGAAAACCATATGTTTCTTGCCGTCGACAACGTCAACCTTTATCGCTATCAACATCTCAACATGTACACACATGATCCCCGCAAGCGCGCCGCCCGCGCGGATCTACAAGCAACAGCCATGCACAATGACCAACGACATGCACAACTCGCGACTTAGTAGCGGCCGTGTGAGTATGACGGACGACTACAGTCCTAAGACTTCAAGTCTCCGTCTTTCATCCGCCGAGTATTGACGACTCGAGTATCCCCGTGGGAGTAGTGCCTTAGTCTCCGAGCCGCGTAGTCGCCCAGTCACCTGGTTGTGCATGTCGTTTGAGTGAAGTGGCCATTGTACACGGCTGTTGCTTGGGGGGGTGGCTTGCTTGCTGGGATCTTGTGTGTACATGTCGAGGTGTTGATAGCGACAAGGGTTGACGTTGTGAACGGGAAGAACAATATGGTTTTCGGATTGCTTATGGACATGCGGGGTCGACTTGTATGGTGTATTACCATTGCACATATCGCTGTCGTATATGAGTCCAGGCTATGAACGAAAAATATGAAAAATAAATAAAGAACTACCAGTTCAGCGCTCACCTCACAATAAAGGAGTTCGCTTCGCAGTTAATTCCGCTCCCGTTTACTTTCGACTCCAAAACTATGAGTGATCAGGAGTTTAATATAAAATTAGTGACGGAAGTAGAAAAATTCCCCAAATTATATAATTTAAAGTTAAGAGGTTATTCCAGGAAAGATGCGACGGAGAAGGCATGGAATGAAGTAGTAAAGGTAAAAATGGCACCAGCAATCGCATCAATGCACTATTTAAGAAAGGAACATTCCTACTTGCCCCGGCGAAGCCTACCTCCCCTACATATGTAGGAGAGGTAGGCGCTCCCTCAGCTAGATCACGTCTTCTTTCAATACCAACCGACAAGATCTACCGTACAGGTGCAAATCCAGGTTTACATGAAACTGTTGGCGATCCGTTTCAACTCCCAAACATTTGAAGAAAAAGATGAACACACACCCGGTTTGGTTCATAGCCTGGACTAATATACGACAGCGACATGTACAACGATAGTACACCCCAAGTAAGTCGACCCCGCACATCCATAAGCCGTACGAAAACCATATTCCTCTTGCCGTCCAAATGTCAACCTTTATCGCTATCAATATTTCGACAGGTACACACAAGATCTCCGCAAGAAAACCTACCCCACCGATCCACAAGCAACAGCCGTATACAATGACTACTTCAGCCAGCCGACATGCGCAACTCGCAACTTTAGTAGCGGCCGTGTGAAGATACGGGCGACTACAGTCTCGAGACTCCAAGTTTAAGTCTCTCAGCCGCCGAGTATTGGAGACTTGAGTATCCCCGTGTGAGCAGTGACATAGGCTTGGAACACCTAATGGGCAATCATGGTCTAAGGCAACAGGAACCAAAATGGTGAGATGTTCGTGGAATTTTGCAAATCTCGTCAACTCGTCACCGGCGGTACCTTGTTCAATCACAAACGATGCCATTTAACAACCTGGATTTCTTCGGATGGCAGAGCACAGAACAAGATTGACCATATAGCCATTTTCAAGGCATGAAGTCGAAACGGGGTGCTGATATTGGCAGCGATCACCAACTTGTTGTCGGAAAAGTGAGCTTACGAACGGCAGCGATCCATCGCCCTCAAAATGCAAGAATCTTGCCACGTTTTAATGTGCAAAAGCTTAAAGATCCATCCATCCACTGCCATGCAAGAAAGAGCTATTAGAGCTGAATACCGTTCTCTCCAGAAAGGCGTACAAAGAAGCATAAGACGGGACAAACGCAACAACATCAATGCATTAGCGTAGACGGCAGAGGAAGCGGCTTACCGTGGTGATACTGGAACCCTTTACAAATTTACATCCCGTGAAAGATAAAGACAGGTGATGAAGACCAAATGCGACGGTGGAGAGAGCACTTCATTGAGGTCGTCAACAACACCTTTGGACATGTGAACTCATCTTCACTAGAAGCATAAAATATTCTTCGGGTAAAACCCCGGGGATAAATGGAACTCCGGTGGAACTCTTTAATACGGATATCAACGCTACTGCGGATATTCTTCTCCACCATATCCAAGAGTGTTGGGAAACCGAAATCTCCCTAAATAATGGAAGTGCGCTGACAAGGACACCTACACAACCGAGCATCAACGTGGGGGACCTCAACATCGAGTTCGTGAACAACTTCATCTACCTGGGTTGCAACCTGTCAAGGGACGCCAACGAAACTGACGAAATCAAGCGACGGATACAGTTAGCTAATAAGACTTTTTTCTCGGTTCTCCCCATAATGAAATCGAAACATGTGCACAGAAACACGAAGCTCCGCGTGTACAAAACCATTATACGACCAGTGCTATGCTATGGCTGCGAAGCATGGACCCTAACTCAAGCCTCCGAAAACATGCTAGACACTTTCGAACGTAAGGTTCTACGGCGAATTTTCGGGGCTGTTTGCGATCGAGATGGATGGCGCATCCGGTACAACCATGAGTTGTATGAAATGTACGATGAGCTGCAAGTCTCGAAAATCGTCAAACTACAACGACTTCAATGGGCAGGGCATGTACAAAGAATGGACGATGATCGCATGCCTAAGAGAGTAATGAATGCAGAACGAGTCGACGGAGCGAGACTGCGAGGACGACCGAGATCTCGTTGGGAGAGCTCAGTAGGTGTGGACGCCGCGCAGCTGCTGGGCTCCCAAAATTGGAGGACGCGGTCACGTGACCGAGATAATTGGAGGACAATGATCCAGGCGGCCAAGGCCCGACGTCGGGCTGTCGCGCCACGATGATGATGATGAATGGAAGTGCGCTATTATTAAGATCCCAAAGAAAGGTAACCTGAAGGATTGTAATAATTGGCGTGGAATTCGCCTCCTCCCCGCAGTCTCCAAGCTGATGGCAAAAATCGTCTTAAACCAGATCAAGCATACAGTTGTTGACCACACACTGAACGAGGAACATTATTGAACAATCCGCAGAGTGGAGATCCCCATTACATCTCATGTTCATCGATTTCGAGAAGGCGTTTGTCAGCGTTGACAAAGAATACATCTGGAAGGCTTTACGCGGGAGAGGTGTACCAGATAAAATCATATGCATCATCAAGAGTAAGCTTTCAGATCCCTTCGATGTACATAGCGGAGTGAAACAAGGCTGCATTTTGTCACCTATATTGTTTTTAATTGCCATTAACGACGTACTCTGCAGCGCGTATCATGAACACCAGAGCAAAGGAATCAGATGGAAGCTGTTTAAATATCTTCAACACCTGGATTACGCTGACGATATTTGTCTTCCTTCAAATAGACATCTAGCTCAAATGATAGTTTCCCTGCACCGCGAAAGTGGCAATGCGGGGCTTAAAATCAATGCTGTCAAAATTATGTACTTGAGCTTGAACCCAGGAAGACAGGGCGAAATTTTTGTTTCCGGGCAGATGGTGGAAGAAGTGAACAATTTTTGCTACCTCGGAAGCGTAGTTACAGCAGATGGTGGAGCGGATGCTGATGTACTGTCTCGCATCAATAAGTCTCGGGTAGTTTTTTTCAGTTTGACTTCTTTCTGGTAAAACAACAACATCTCCAGACGTACCAAACTCAGTAACTTCGAAACCAATGTAAAATCCGTGCTTCTTTATGGCTGTTCAACTTGGAAGGTGACCAAGGCGATAAGAACTAAAATGCAAAACCAGTGTCTACGGCGCATCCTACACATAAGCTGGCCGGAGCTCATTTCTAATGACGACCACCTGTTCATTAATGGCCAGGACAGGATAGACACCTCCATAAAAAGGCGAAAGTGGCAATGGATAGGTCACACACTTCGAAAAGGGCCGAAGAACATTGCTAAACAGGCCCTCGATTGGAACCCACAGAGAACCGATGCAAGTTGGACGACCTAGATCAGTTGATGTCGAGAGTAAGTCTATAGGTAAATCGTGGAGTCAGGTGAAGGCGATGGCGGTGAACAGGACGAGGTGGAAAGTCGGCGTGGTTAATGTCCTATGCCCCGCAAGGAGTTAACAGGATTCAGAGAGAGAGGATTGCAATTATAGGTAGACTATAATCACAACACAGTACGATTTGAACAATTCATTTATCCATAATTATTAGCAAACAGGATGTTTCAGTTTGACCGAACAAGCTCTTTATCACGTTTTTCATCATCCAGTTCTCTGCAGAAGTATTAACAAAAAATAATTTTCCGATTTTTTATACCTTTAGCAGCCATTTTACGAATGGCCGACCACACATGCTGTAAATCATCTTACGATACGTAGAATGATGCAATAATAAATATTGCTTCAACCTCTCAAAAATTTGGAAACTTTATTTGATTTTTTTTTTCGAATTTTCACCTTCCTAATATACCATTTCTGTTACATTAAAATTATTTCTATTCTATTGCGATCAAATTGTGCAAATTCGCCATAATTCTTTAATTTCCGCTAATTATGACCCTGTAAAAGTAAATGTAAAGCCAAAGCACGAAATATATACTTTTCATGTAAAATTTCGCAATTTATGAAAGTTTTCAACTTTTTTTTTCAATTTTTTCCCTATTTAAAGGGTTGTGAGAGCTACGAATCGTGTAACATATAATATGACGAATTTTGCCGACATCCTTTATGCCCAATTTTACTTACGAGTAGATACAATTATAAATTTTCGAATTTTGAAGATCGACGTACAGAAGTGTGAAATAGTCGTTAATCGGGGAGTGGAAATTATTTGGCGACTAATTTCCAAATGACTTTAAACGAAACAATATTGCGATCATCCTCTTTGTCCTGTCCACACATTGCCTATGTTTAAGAAGTCGAACATACTGCCGGACTTGTCCCAGCCCCAACACGTCCCCCGCAGGAATCTCGACTATTCCCGATAAACGATTAGATTTACGAATATCAAGACGATATTTATGTTACAAAGTACAAACATTCTATGCAAAATATTTACCAGCTAATTTGAACATTTCTAAGCACAAATCGTGTTGGGACGCCCCATAATTCTTTTAGTGGGTAGTCATGTTGGCAGCGCAAATATCTTTCTAGCGGCTGTCCTGTAGTATGCTGCATTTGCAAATGCTGCACTTTCTATCTATCTATGCAGAACGCGTATTCGAGCATCTTTTCCGAACATGATTTTTCGATGCACAATGCGTTCAATTTGCATACGTTTGCCACCAATATCCCGTTGTTGTTTCGCTGGAAAAAAAAAATTGGCTGCCTCGTTTGCTCGCTGCTTGAATACTTCCAGATAACACGTTTCAGATCGTCCCCGTAAGTAACAATTGCTTATTTGCAAGCAAAATAACTTTTACCTTATTTGTAATTATTTCGATTGCATGTGTGCATTGCAGTCTTCAACAAACAATTGCAGCAAAAAAAGCTTGTTGGACCGTTGACTGTTTGCTGGCTGTTTGTTTGTTGGCTACTTTATTTGTTCGACTGCGCTTTCCAATTCAGGGCTTTTTGCATTGCTTAGTCACAGGCATATGTTACTTTTGTAGCCTTTTCCTGTGTGTTGTGTGTCCTCGTCATCGTCAGCGTCGCTGAAATGATCCGCAACAAGACAAGAAATATAACGAGGCGTTGTACGTTGTACACAGAACCATGAAAACTCTTGATTGCACTCGTTCATGGAAAGGACAATTTGATTTGCATATAAAAGACACATTTCGATCTTTTCTTTTTAGGCGGGTTTTGCTGTTGTTAGCGCTGATGTTTTCGGGCCCCGAAGGCAGACGAGTGACCGTGTACAAATCGGATGATTGAACGTAAACTGATAAGAAGTGACCATCGTTGGCTAATCGGAGGAAAAAATCTGCCTGTCGCAATATAGAACGGTTAAATGAAAAAAATTGGAGTCACCTGGGGTAACATACCGTCGCTCACATCGAAAGTCGGGCAAGTTATTATCAAAACTTTATTAACGATTTTAAATAAGTTGACTATGTCTTTTGCCAAATATTCTGTATGTACAGTGAGTCGCAGTCAAAATGAACCGCCTTTTGCTAGAGAAAGAATTACTTAAACAATGACTCAAACCCTTCGAAATTAAAATTATTTTTATGTAAATTTATTGTCTCAACATGTAACTCTCTTATTTCCCAAAAACAACTCTGTTGTAAAAAAATCCCCTCCAAGAAAAACCTCTCAACCGCAAAAAGGATTGATATGAATACAATACCGCCAAAGTACTCGTAACTTCGCGCCCCACTCTAGGGTCATATTGAACGCTGATTGAATTAGTAAATTTCTTTCAAAGCTGATTGGCGGGGAGCTTCCATTAAACAAAATAAGTTGAACAATATGAAGAAAAACGGGGTAGAAAATGGTCTATTAATCACTTCTGGCCTGAAGTGCATTTTTAGTCTTTTGTAAGGCGGAAGCTTTATAACGAGATCCGGGCGAGAAACCAATAATACTTGGCATAAGAGTCTACAGCATGATCGGCACGCAACTACATAACCATCATTTTATCAGAACGACATCGTTGTTATTATCACTGTCATTTGTCTATGGCTATGAAGCTCCCCGCCAATCAGCGTTGAAAGAAATTTACTAATTCAATCAGCGTTCAATATGCCAACCCTAGAGTGGGGCGCGAAGCTACGAGTACTTTGGCGGTATTGTATTCACATCAACCCTTTTTGTGGTTGAGAGGTTTTTCTTGGCGGGGAACTTTTTACAACAGAGTTGTTTTTGGGAGATATCACATCTTTTTGCATGGTAGTAGTAGTAATACAGATGGCGCAACGGTAAGCACGTTCGCCTTCTATACATTGGGCTCCGGTTTGATTCCTACTGAATGCGGTAGTCTTCGATAAAAAGGGGATTTACGTGCCGGACTATGAGTCCACTCAGATTACCCACTTGGGGTAAATAGTTTTCTTGCCCAGAATATCATTTTTCTAGTTCAAAGGACTCAAAGTGCCTTAAACAGTAGTTTAGTGCATTCGCCTCATCTCCCCCAATCGTATAATACCTTGCCTAGAAATCGCTTCCTTGCCAAGAACATCCTTTTTCCTGCCCAAAGGACTCAAAATACCTTTAACAGTCTATTGCATTCGCGCCATCACCTCCAGTCATGTGATACTCATCTTGCCTAGACATCGCTTCCCATCTTCCACACATTGGAAAAAATCATCTTACATCATAATTCATATCTCATATGCCATAAATGAAACTACCTAAATCATATACCACACAGCATGTTTTTTTTCTTTCCGGACATCCTAAGATGCAGCCATAAACATTCAGTTTCAATTTTTCCTCTGTCGCATTCAAATTATCAAAAAGACTTAACCCAGAAACTCTACTATAAAATTTCACATTTTTGGATGTATCTTTTTATCTACTGCACGGATCAGAGCAAATGATAGCCTATGCACACCCTTGGGACACAGGCAATCCGTGAGAAAAGAAAGCAGACCTCGATACGCTCCCTACGAGACTGTAGCCCTGTCAAAGAACAACGAGAACAAGAAATTATCATATCTCGTGTGTTTTTCCTTGTATCGGAATCAAATTTGCAGCACTTCGTAAGATGACCGGAGACAATGACCATTCCAAATTTGAGCTCGAACAAGCATCCGGGGCCGGAGTTACAGAGGTCCGAAAACCCGTACTTTTTGTGTCGCGTAAATATAGTCTTGGTCACTTCCATTTTTTTTTTTTTTTTTTTTTCGTTTTTCTTTGGCGGGGCGGGGCGGGGCGGGGCGGGGTGGGACACTCCAGCGTCCCTAGATTTCAGTGTGCTTTATAATTATTTCTCTTTTCGTAGTACACAAAAAATGATATAAACTTCAAAATGGACACTCTGTATTTAACCGTTACAGAGTTATCGCATTTTCGGTAAATTATGTCAAAAAGCTTGACTTTCTGGACAAAGTCAAAGTTTGACACTCTCCCAATCATTTAATCCGAGATTTGACCTAACTTTCTAATTACAATAGAGAGAATTCTCCTAATATTCGCGAAACAGGAATGTTCCCTCGAACAGTTTTTCCTGTTGTAGCTTTTGTTTTTGCTTCGATGATCGCGATTGATAAATCTTTAAAACAATCGGTTGTCTGAATATCGTGGCGTTTGTCGTTTTGATTTTCATGGTTACTGGTTTGGTTTTGGCGATAGCACATTCATGAATTATTACCTTTATTACCTTATTATTAGGTTCTGACCAGTCGCCGTATTTACAAGGTGCTCTTTCTTGAAGTTTGATGCTATTTATCACTTCGTGGTCCAGGAGTGAGCTTCTTGTTTCGCATATTCTAGTTGGGTCTCCGATGTTGATTAGAGCTGCATTATTTAATTCAAGCAATTCTTTGTATTGTGTAGGTAATGGTTCAGATACCCTTAAGTAAATATTTATATCAGCTATGGTTGTCAGATTACTATACATTCCATAGATGTTTTCAACATGGTCAATTAAATCGAAAGCGGAATCTGAAGGTGATGTATAATAGGTTCCTATTTGGAATGATTCATTTGGTAGTAATAGTTCAATAACTATTGTGAAGAACTTAGGGTCAGTCAACTGACAGAATGTTATAGGTGTGATGGTGTTTGATAAAAATTGCGGTACCTCCTCCTTTTCCAATTTTTCGACAACTGTGAATTCCATGGTATCCACTGATATTGAAGAACTGGATTTCTGCATCACTCAACTAAGTTTCTCCAAATATCATGATGTCAACTTCTTCGTGTTTTCTTAATATATGTTTCGATGGTCATAAGTTTGTTTACAGATGCTTATCACGTTTGCGTAGAATATTTTGAGCTTTTTATTGATTACTGTCATATTTATTCGATGTTGTAATGTGTACTTCTAATTGCGAGATTTACTCTTTTTATACCCTAGACTTTTAATATAGGATCTATGTATTGTTTTTGTCAAGACGGATTTATGTAACACCTTAAAGGAGACTCCGGAGGTATAACAATGTATATATATATAAATGATCAGGGTCACCTCCTGATTCGATTAAGCCATGTCTGTCTGTCCGTTCGCACGATAACTTCCGATAGAATGAAGCTAGAGTCTTGAAATTTTCGTCAGATGTTGGAAGCATAATCTAGTTGGTTGGTATTAAAAATGGGCATGATCAGGCCAAGAGTGCGCCTACCTCCCCTACATATGTAAAAAAATTAAATGTATCTATAACTCCCGATTAAATAAACATGAAAAGCTCTAGCTTTGGCAGATTGCTCGTGAGGGTAATATTATACTCTACTAAAAAAAAATAAAATCGATCAGTTGAAAACTAACGGTAATTTTCTTACAAAGAGCCCCGTACTACCCTACTTTTCAGGTTTTATGTCTATAACCCTCGAACCAATTGAGGTAGACACTTGATTTTTGGCATGTGACCCTGAGGTGAGAAGCTGCTTGAGTTTTAGTAAGTTGGGCATAATCAGATATAAGGAACGCCTACCTCCCCTACAAATTTCAAAAATTAAATATTCCTTTAATTACGATAACTTTCGATAGAATGACACTTGCGAGTTGAAAATTTGGTAGGATGTTGTTAGTAAGATCTACTTGGATGGTATTAAAAATGGGTAAGATCCGACTCAAGGAACCCCTACCTCCCCTACAAATGAAAATTCAAATAAGCGATAACTTGTGACAGAATGAAGCCAGCGACTTGACATTTTGGTCCAATGTTTGAAGTGAGATTGAGTTAGTTGGCATTAAAGATGGGTTAGATCCGACCTAAGGAACCCCCACCTGCCCTAGAAATGAAATTTAAAATAAGCGATAACTTACGACAAAATAAAGCTAGCGACTTAGAATTTTGGTCAAATGTTTGTAGTAGGATCTAGTTGGCTAATATTGAAAATACGTAACATCCAACCAATGGAACCCCTGCTTCCTCTACAAAGAAAACTTCAAATAAGCGATAACTCTCGATAGAGTGAAGCTAGAGACCTGCATTTTTTTTTAAATGTTTGTAGGGTGAACTAATTGGTTGGTGGCAGTGATGGACAAGATCCGATTCAAGGAACCTACTACCTCTACAAGTGAAACTTCAAATAAGCGATAACTTTCGATAAAATTAAGCTAGTGACTTGAAATTTTGGCAACATATTTGTACTGGGATCTAGTTGGTTGTTATTAAAAAGGCGCAAGATTCACCAAACGAAACCTCTACCTCCCCTACAAGTGAGACTTCAAAAAAGCAATGACTTTCGATAGAATGAACTAGCGACTTGAAAAATTCGACAAATATTTGTAGTTAATTGATTTTTAGAATGGCCAAGATCCTCCTGAATGTGTGCCAACTTCCCTTATAAACTGGCCATATAGGAAACTCACTTTTAATGCATATGGTCGTTGCCAATTGGTACTTTTGGTATCACCGCTAGGTCTGTACAAATCTAGGGTATATACGCTTCGGACTCCGGTTATATATTCAGGACATTGTTTGGAGTCAGCTCTGTGAGAAGCAGCATCAGCTGTTACTTGTCTTTTAAGACAGCTGAAACATTTTTCGCAGGATACTTGGTCTACGGTTGCATGCTTTCCTGCACATTTAGCGCAAAGACAATAAGTATTCGAACACTTTAATGTTTTGTGTCCATATTGTTGATATTTGAAGCACCCTGTAATGTTTTGGTTTTCCTTAACCCAATAGCTAAGTCAATATTTATAACTTTATTCACTAGTCTTTTGTACATTGAGCCATTTACCTCCATGAAAAATATCCACTTATCATAGTTTAATCGTTTCAAGAAAACTACTTGAAGTCGATCATTTTCATTTATGGTATGGTTGAGGCTCCTGATCTCAACCATCAGCTCTTCTGTCGAACCTGATATGCCTGTGGTTCAATAGGGAAACTGGATCCGATATCGAAGTTAAAGTGGTGTTATTTTCGACCATAAGAGAAATCTCACAACCAGGATCAGGAGACTGGCAAATGTCATTATTTGTCTAAAAGTTTGTGGCTTATTGTTACGCCCTACACCACAAAGGGAAGACAATACAAACATCCATGGCCACGATGCGGATGGGACACGCGACTAACCGGTAGCTAAGGCATCAGACTGACGCCTCAATACAATGAGTTACCGGCCACGGCCGCCCGTTACATTATATACATACATCGCCTTTCGTAGTCTTACCCCAAGAAGTAGTTTACACACAGATACACATCAAGGCGTTTAATGATAATCTGTAAAATTCGCAATATTCATCAAAAATAAGGAAATAAGAAAACTTCGGCCTTCCAGCCTTGAAGGATGGAGGGCGTGTGGTTTAGAATATCAAATTATGTATTTATCTAATATCCAGAAATTATCGATGACTCACAATAATCTGTCTCTCGTGTATACAGGGTGTCCCAAACCCCAACGTCAACCCGGAAACCGGTGATAGGCCAAGTGGTGGCAGTTATAAGAAAAGTATTAAAGAAAGTCTCCGTCAATTATTTTTTGACTTATAGACATTCAAAAAAGAATTGGAAAAATTCATACCCTGTGATGATTTTTAACTACTGTTATTACAAATTTGCATTTTTTTTTATTTTTTTTTTTTATGAAGCAACTCTGACTAACTGTTCTATAAATCACAATCTAAAAGTAAAAAATTACTGTATTGGTTTTAAATAAAATATGACTTTTTTCCCCAATTTTGTACTCAAAATTATCACTTATCCCAACTTCAACTGACTGCACTGTAAAAAAAAATATACCACGCAGTTTTGGCAAGTAACTGTAAAAGATGGCGCATTTTGTCCAGATCCCAAAATGGTACGACACTTCCATATTATCTCTTAATTGAGGTGAAAAGAAGCAATAATCTCATTTAGGCAAAAGTGTAATTTATTGAACAAAAAAATCAATTTACAATTAAACGTTAAAACTTCAATTTAGAACAAATGTTCAAAATGTTTGCCTTCAGCTGCAATGCAAGCACGACATCTTCTTAAAAAGATCGAGTTATAAGCCGGGCTAATCTTCCGGAACTAATGGCTTCAGCGGCTTTTTCGGCGGAGTTCCTCCAAATAACAGTAAAACAAATCGAGGGGATTTAGGTCAGGTGAACGTGCTGGCCACGAGATTGTACCAGACCGCCGGCAACCTTTTAGTTTCCGGGGCCCCGGCCGGGGGAATCACTTTTCACTCGGATTTTTGTCACTTTTCACTCGCGTCACTCTAAAGGTCAAGAATTTGCAAAAAAAAAAAAATTTTTTTTTTTAATTTTTATTTTTAATTTTTGTTTTAAGTTTTAATTTTTTTTTAATTTTTAATTTTTTTTTTTCATAATTTATACTGAGTGTTTGGAATATTGGAGGCATGGAAAATTGAAATATTCGCAAATCCCCTTGCGTGGGCTCCGCTCGCTACCGCTACGCTCGCTCCGCGCTTAAGGGATCGCAACCCTCAATATCGCACAAACATGAACGCTCGCTTCGCTCGCTCTGCGTGCAACAGCGTTTTGATCAGTTTTAAACACACCAAACACTCAGTATAAATCATTAGAACAAGAAAATAAGGAAAAAAAATTAAAAAATTAGGATTAAAAATAAAAAAAAATTAAAAAAAAAAAAATTAAAATTAAAAAAAAAAAATTTTTTTTTTTGCAAATTTGAGAGTCTTAGGGTGACGCGAGTGATAAGTGACAAAAAATCCGAGTGAAAAACGATTTTTTCACCCCGGGCCCCGGAAACTAAAAATACCCCGAATTGGCAGTTGTTAAAGATGGGCCAGATGCGACCCAAGGAACCTCTCCCTCACCTACAAGTAAAACTTAAAATAAGCGATAACTTACGATAAAATAAAGCTAGCGACTTGAAATTTTGGTCAAATATTTATAGTAAGATTCAGCTGGCTGGTATTGAAAATACGTAAAACACGACTAACGAAACCCCTACTTCCCCTACAAATGAAACTTCCAATAAGCGATAACTTTCAATAGATTGAAGCTAGAGACTTTAAATTTTGCTTAAATGTTTGTAGCATGATCTTATTTGTTGGTGGCAATGATGAGCAGGATCCGACCCAGGGGTTCCCCTACAAGTGAAACTTTAAATAAGCAATAACTTTCGATAGAATGAAGCTAGCGACTTGAAAAATTCGACAAATATTTGTAGAATGGGTTAGTTCATTGATTTGATAATGGTCAAGATCCTCCTGAATGATTGCCAACCTCTTCTATAAACTGGTCATATAGGAAACTCATTTTTAATGCATATGGTCGTTATCAATTGGTACTTTTGGTATCACCACTAGGTCTGTACAAGTCTAGGGTATATACGCTTCGCTTCGGCCTGGTTCCAATTCTTTTTTGAATGTCTATCAGTCAAAAAATAGTTGACGGAGACTTTTTTTAATACTTTTCTGATAACTGCCACCACTTGGCCTATCACCGATTTCCGGGTTGACGTTGGGGTTTGGGACACCCTGTATAATATGGGAATACCGAAATCAAACATTATCTAGTAGTATCATATGGTAAATTAGTCCTTTTGGCTTGAAAAAAAAGCTGCACTGGTAGGATGGGAAGAATCACCTACACTGACAGCAAACTACCTCCAACCCATCCCTTCAACAAGTTCATGTGGCCGAGACGCCGCTAAGTAAAGATGAGTTCCCTTCACCCGAGGAAGTCTGGGGAAATAGTGGTCCCACGTTGGGCGCTAAATAGTTTCTTACCTTCTTTTTAAACGGGCAGAAGGTGTATGCTAGCAACATACAGCGTTCGAAACCATATACTAACGAAACGTTAACGAAGCCGCTTAGCGGAAGTTGATGTGCTTGTGGTCCACTGCCACTGGGGGTTATGGAAAAGAAAATACTACCTGCTTAAAAAGCGAATAATCATGAAGGTTATCGATTCAGTTTTATATCTAAATAAACGTAACTGAAATTTACTAAAAGTGTTTATTATTTAGCAAAAGTATTCACTTGAATCCTCTAATCTCTGGAATACACAAACTCAAGCCGACACCATCTCATTCTTCTTCGAAACTATCCGCTTAAAAGTTTCAGTGGTGTTTCAAACACGAACGAATAGATCTTTAAGTTTTAGAATTAAATCCTAAATCACCTGTACGTCACATCACACACAGACGCCAAATGACCCATGCCCCTTTCATCTCATAGTCGGAAGCCGGCGAATACAGCTAGTTGACCTCATTACTAAAACGTCTCGTTTTTTTTTCCCTGAAATTGTAACGCATCCGGGACATGCTAAACATTCTCAATGCATTTTTTTGCTGTGCTGTATTCCATGAAAATGTTATACAAAAGTTTATCGATGATCATTTAAAGTATAATTTGTTACTTGTTATGCACATGCCCTTTACGACGCTGCAAGCTGTTAAAAATGGCCAATGCGTGTATAGAACGTCAACGTTATCGCATTCAAGTTAGTCCAACGTACGTGGCTATATCGCGTAATGTAGTAATGGGTCCTTTAAGACTTGGCTAAAGCAGCCAATTACCGTATCTGATTTTTAACTCACGCATGCTGCAATATCAACTAACTGACCCACCAAACCCGCAGTCAGAAATGCAACGGATCCCATAGGCTTGGCTGCAACGACGTCTTTTTTCCCGCAGATTGCTTCCATCCTCGCGACTTGCATCGCATTCTTAAATGAGATTCGAAATTTCTTTTTTCCTCTTCTTGAAGATTGTTGAGTTTTTCCAATGTCGCTGGATTTGATACATACTCACCGTCGCATATGCCTACTGGGTCTGGGCAACGTGGCCAACCTCGGGTACTTCTGGTCTTGCACATTAAGCAAATTGCATTTGACATGCATTTCGCTTTTATCGTGAACTGTTTCGGTCCTTTCTGTTCGCAACCTTGCTTACAATAGACCTAATGATTATCACCACCGAAAATGAATGAGGTGACTTAATCACATTTGGCTATAAATAATGGTGGCAATCAACTTTTTTAGAACAGTACCACAAGGCAGGGTGGGATGCGAATGCTCTTATTTGAATAAATGCTATATACCATACGAGTATAGCAGTAATGTATTGATCTTCATCGGTGATAGGTTATATACGAGTATGATATCCGTATAATTTTAGCAGTAGTGGCTTTGGGTGTTGACATGTATTTGCCTAATTATCTTGTTCAAGTAGAAAGTGTGCCAACGTTGTGAAATTAATTTCAAACTTTTCTACAGGAATCGTGCTTGTATGTCATAAAACATATACTGTCACTGTGGACATTGCTGCCAGATCCGTCAACACATCACGGGAGAGAACGCCCATTTCCCGATCTCAGATCAAGTTATTTGGTACTTGTTAATTGCCTTAACCCCTCCAGGAGCATGGGCGCGTCAACATCTCTAGCATTTCTCCGCCTTGTCGACGTTTGGGATAGCATATCTACTTTCCGGAAGTGCAGTTGCTAGTATGCACCTCACCTCCTATCCGCGCCGTCTTTATACTGACAAGCTGGGAGTACTGTGAGTGTTCTATTAGTACCCACAGGCAGTTTTTGATCGCGCCGAGATTTTAAGTCCGAGCTCTAGATTAGTATCGTAGAGCGGTGACCGAACGACCACTAAAAAATTCGGGAAGGATTTTACACATGGCAACTGAATTTGCACGGTCGCAGAAGGTGAGCTTAACTTTTGGTGGTCGAAAATCCGAGAATTTTTAGCCCTTTTTTAATATTATCCTTATATATATCTCCTAAACGTTGCCTCGGACCGAAAAAAAATTGTAGGAGTAAATTAAAGAGCGTTGAATTCTGCGTCCAATGCATTGATCAAAGGTGAAATTCGGTTCAGTAATATAATCAAAATCGGTAATCAAAAAACGACAATTTTCGAGACTTCAGAGAAAAATCAGCCTGAGAAATGGTGTAACGACAATTACATATATGGAATTGAATGTTTCTAGAAGAAAAGTCATAAGTTTTTCTAAGTCTAAGAATGAAATTGGGAGGCGAAAATTCGTCTTCCATAGTCCTTCGCGTGGGCGCCCCTTGGAACGGCAGTGGTCACCGACCATTGGTAACCATTGTCAAGCCGACAATGATGGCGGTGCGATGATTTGGTTGAGGTAAATCTTCCCTCCGTGGTATGGGGCGTAAAAATAATACTACGGAATTTCCCTTTGACGGCCTGTAGTTGAAACCGACAAGCAAAGGACAGGATGTGTATGCCAGCAACTTGCACTATCCGAAATCTTCTACATGCTTACGAAACGTCAACTATGCCTCGTATAAGGGCTGACTTAACGGTTACGACTTTAAGCTATCGTACAATAACAAAGATTGGATTCTGGAATGTGTCCTGGACCTGGACAATGGATCAAAAGGTCCCCAAAACACACGATTTCTTCAATTAGAGAGTGAATTTTTGCAGTATAAATTAAACATTTTAGAAGTTAGTGAGATAAGATGGTGCAACAGCGGAGAATTCATCTCTCCAAGGGCAGCACTGTAATGTTTAACTCCAGTAAAGCTACCGGTAGTCGTCGTGAGTCAGGTGTGGGGCTCCTTTTAACCAGAGCCGCGCGAAACTGTCTCTTATCCTGGGAGCCGGTCTCTGACAGAATCTTGACCACCAGGTTCTGGACCAAAATGAGGAACATCTTATTAATACAATGTTATGCCCCTACTGAACCCGACAATGTCTTGGCGAAAGACTCCTTCTACGAAGAACTAAACGCCGTTCAGAGCAGAACACCTAAAGGTGATATTATAATGGTTATGGGTGATTTGAATGCGAAAGTTGGCGCTGATAACTATGGGCTCAGACATGTGATGGGAGACACGGTCTTGGTGATCGTAATGACAACAGTGAAAGATTTGTAGAATTCTGCAACTTTCATAGTCTCTTCATCGGTGGTACTACCTATATGTTTGAGCATAAGGACCACCACAAAATCAGTTGGTCCTCTGTTGATCGGCGCAGAACACAAAATCAGATCGACCATCTTGCCATTAGTAAAAGATTCAGGAGTTGCCTCCTGGACGTGCGAAACAAGAAGGGTGCCGATATTTGGATGGGAAGAGACCATTATCTTATGATCGCTAATGTTCGATTGCGTATTGTAGCCGTGCGCCGCCCCAGCGACGAAAGATTCAGGCGCCGCAAATTCAACACCGCTCGATTAAAAATTCAGCTGTCTTACAACAATATAATGACCATCTTGCGCAAAAAGCGGCTGAGATAACTAGTCACCCAGATAGTGACATAAACGAAAACTGGGGTGCCATAAAAAATGCGTACATTGATAGCGCAAATACCATCCTTGGCCCAAACCCGGATTGCCGGAATAAGCCCTGAATGTCCAACGCTTCATGGCAGCGGATTGTTGAAAGAAAGGACTTGAAAGTTCGTTTGGCTGCAGCATCAGACGACAATCGAAGCAGCATCGAACTCCTTTACCGTCAGAAAGCTCGAGAAGTTGAGCGTAGTGTGCGTCGCGATAAAAGAGTTTATGCGAATTTTCTCTTAGCCTCAGCAGAAGAAGCCGCAAGAAGTAATAACTTAAACGCCGTAAACGGTGTCATCAAGAATTTCAAAGCTGGTCGGAACTCCTGCCAACATCCGGTGAAGGATAGTGATGGACAGCTACTTATCTTGGAAGAAGATCAAATGAGGCGGTGGAAAGATCCCTTCACCGCGGTCTTGAACCATTTAACCTCTAGTGAAGTTCCCCCTCATATAGATAATTTAGCTAACCATCAAAATGTGCGCATACGGTCCACTGAACCGACTAAAGAGGAGATGGTCACTGCAATTATTGCACTGAAACGAGGAAAGGCCGCCTGACTCGACGGTATCCCTACCGAACTTTATCAAGCAGCGCCAAGCGTAACTGCCGATTTGCTGCACCCACTTGTTGAAAAAGCGTGGAATACAGAGACCTTCCCCACTGAGTGGAAGGAAGGTTTGATCATCAAACCCCCTTCTTCGGAAGTCTCACAGACTGTAATAATTGGAGAGGCATTTAGATAATACGAGTAGCTTAAATCATCCTAGAAAGACTAAAGGCCCGCTTAGAAAGCACAATTGATGAAGAGCAGGCTGGTTTTCGATCTGGTCTCCTGTATCAATCACATTACAAGGTGTTAACGTGATTGACACAGGAGAATCCGGATCGAAAACCATCATCGAGCATTGTAGCTAATATTAAGGCAACCTATGACGGTTCGAAATGTCGCGTTCTGCATAAAGGTAAGGTACCGGGGGCTTTGAGATTCGCAGTGGAGTTCGGCAGGAGTCCATCTTCTCACCAATGCTATTCCTCAAAGTGATCGGCGAAGTGTTGCATGCAGCCATATTCGGGCTGGACAGAGGAATTCAATAGACTTTGACATCTTATCTACAACATCTTGACTACGGTGACGACATATGCATACTCTCCCACAAAACCATGGATATGTCCATGACGTTAGATCTCGAGAGGGAGGCAAGCAAGGTTAGGCTAAAGATTAATATCAACAAGACGAAGGTTCTTAGCCCTCCACTGCTAAAAAGAAATCCGACACCTATTGCCATCAATATTAATGGGCAGGCTGTGGAGAAGGTGGACAGCTTCGTCTACCTGGGTAGCATTGTTGCCGAAAATTGTGGTACGGTGCAGGACATCGCTCGTCGCATCAACTAGGCTAAATATGCATACGGCATGCTGTTCAAAATCTGGCAAAGCAGTTATCTCAGCATCAAGACCAAGCTGGGCCTGTTTCGCTCCTTGCTATTGTCTGTGTTTTTGTATGGCAGCAGTACATGGATAAGTTCCGTAAGAGTTGTCAGAAAGCTGCTAGTTTTCGTCAACTCATGCCTTCGTCGAATTATAAGAATTTTCTGGCCCGAAACAATGTCAAACGAAGAGCTAAGTCGGCATACGGGGCATATGCCAATCGATGAATTGATACGCAGGCGAAAATGGCAGTGGATAGGTCACACATTGCGGAAGAGTGATAAATGCATTGCTTTGCATGCCATGAAGTGGAACCCCATTTCCAACCAAGGCCGACCAAGAGGGGGTCATAGAATCACATGGCGAGTATATGTGGCAAAGGAATGTAGAGCGCTGGGTAAGTCTTTTGGAGAGTTGCGCCCCATTGCCCAGAACAGATTACGATGGCGCGCAGGAGTAGTTGACGAGCTATGTCCAAATAGGGGTTAAGGCAAAGTAGTATACAGTAGCTTGTTCACTCTTCTTGAAGTGTCCTACAATTATGCGACATTTTTTATTGTTTTTGTTTATATATAGAATTTATTTAAAAAGTTTTGGCTGGGTATGAATACCAAAGTCAGTAACATTAGATAACTGAATGATAGTTTTATTCGATGATTATCCATTATGGAAAACTCTACTTCAACCTTCGGCTGAATGTGGGGTCGAATATATATTTTTCGCCCGAATGTGGCCGAATCCGTGACCGGAGTTTCGGTCGGATACTGGTAATTACTCACACCCAGCTTTCTGGCATGCAAAGTACATACTACTTATACTCGCACACATTTCGTCAGCCCTGCACATAGGCCCAGAGAGTCGTGGGTTCACAATCCCCATAGCAATACTCTATTCCATTTAAGGGCTTTAATATGCATAAGACGCATAATTTATCTAAAATATATCTGTAAAAATCCAAATAAAAGCTGAGTTTCGTTTGCGAATCGCAAAAACAGAAACAACCATTAATAGAAATCGTAAATTTGTTTAAATTGGAAAAAGAATTTGGTATTTCAGATTTCTTTTTCCATTAGAAGTTTCCAATTCGCCGTTTCCATCTGACAATCTATTATTTTTTCCTAAAATAATTATGGGATTCATGGGTCTTATGTTTTGACAATATTGATTTAACGCAACATCCTCTCTTGTTTGTAATTCGCCATTCAACAATTCATCCAACAAAGAAAAACTTAAAATCAATACGGATCTTGGTGTCCAGACAACAAATCAATATAATTTATACGCCCGTATGCCCATTCTAATTTTATTATTATCGTTTGCCTAATATGTCAATAAATTTTTCGATAATGAAGCCTATCAAACTAAAGATTTCACGCTCAGTTAGTAAATACCTGATCGGCAGTATCAAAAGCCTTATTTGCAGTTTATCATTTCGTTTTTTATTAATTTTTATAAATTGGGACTCCGATGCTTTTTTTCGGATGAAAACCAAATGAAAACAGTAATTTATTGATGAGCAAAGAAGCAATTAAGTCAGGTAAGTGGATTGTATTGGTAATCGAATGCTTCGATCGCAACGCAACGCACCACCACCACACCGTAATAATTGACGATTCTGTACGCATTCTGAATAAGATCGCGCTAAGCAGAAAAAATGCTAAGAAGTAAGTAAGGGGACACTTCAAACCTAATAGCTACTATCAGTTTATATCACCGGAAATACGGTTGTTTTAAAGCTTTCAACACTTTATTAAAATCTTAATCAATTGTCTGTTTGGCATAGTTGATCACCAGTTAAAATGCGTGGGAGCTTCCGTAATTCGTATCCAGCAATGGAAGCGTGTAATCGAATTGATATTTTAAACGAGTATTGTTATTTTGTGCCTGATTCGCTGGTTTATTTTAGTAACTACGACCAACTAAATTTGTAGAAAAAATTATTGTTATTCGACTTAAGTATTTCACTGATTTATTTTATAGTAATCCTCTTGTTTCGAACGCCAAGTGTGCAAAATTTCATCAAGCTCCGAATAATATTGATGCTTTGTAAGGCCATTTGTATAACAACACTCTTCCCGGGCGGAGAACGACGCCGTGATGAAGCGGAAGAGCCAAGGAAGCAATGTTCATCGTGGGAGAAAATCGCACCGATAATCATGGGAGAACGATGTGGGCTATTGACAGCTTCTCGCCGTACAAGTCTCGGGGCTTGGACAGTCTAATCCGTGTTATGCTTCAGCAACTGCGAGATAGGTTACGACGTGGCTAATGGCCATATTCAGAAACTGCATGGCACTGAGCCTCGTCCCCAAGCCCTGGAGATATGAGCGTGTAACCTTCACTCCGAAGGCAGGGATATGCGACCATAAGTCCGAAGGACTTCAGGCTATCAGCCTCATCTCCTTCGCAATGAAATCACTAGAACGTGTCCTAGATAGCCATATAGGTATACAACAGCAACTGACGAAAGCACCAATTTCCAAATGCCAGCATGCGTATCTTAAAGGCAAGTCTACAGAAACGGCTCTCCATGAGATTGTATACCATATATACGAGTACTATTGAGCATGATTAATATCACACAAGCAATTTACCCTAACATCATTCGTATAAACAGAAGGCGCTTTTAACGACGTCCGAACTGAAATCATACCAGCAGTACTCTCAGAGTTCGAGGTTGTAATGAACCATACTCTGGTCTGGTTGTGCTGCTTCCACCGGCAGATCTATGGCAGCACCTGATGAGTAAGGATCTGTTGGTGGTACGAAACCAGTGGCCGAGGGTCCCATTACACCTGGATCACAATGCAAGCGCGGGGGTAATCGTGCCTTCCGCCAACCATTCAATCCTTATCGCCCCATTTTTTAATTCCCCCATTTTTAACTCCCTTGTTTGTGTTGTCGCCCCCAGGCCTATGAATTTTTGTTAATACGTAAATGACAAGGGCAACGAGCGGCGAAAACCCCGCCCACATCTTCCTACAGCAAGCATAGGCCGCTGCTTAGCTCGTTGAGGGGCCTTTTTCTTCGCCAGATGGCACGGCCCGACCTTCACGGTCGTTATGCTACCTAAGGCTACGTCCCCACGGGCATCTTCGGATGCCCACCAAACCGTCCGTTACATATTTGGCGCCTTCCACCGATTTGTATCCCCCATAAGCACATTAAGGCTACCTGCTCTAAGTCTTAGGACTTAGCCATCTTTACTTCACGTATTTTCCCTTCAAGTAGCTGTGCTTTCCTCTGTAGCACCCCAATCCTTCCTATAGAGTAGATTATCCTTTTAGAATCGGTTCAACAAGGCAATCCTGGTGTTGTGTTTGTCTTTTGTGGTTTAGCCACGTATTTAAGACTTCCATAAATGCTTTGAATTGCCGGCATTTGGAGCATCTTCGGTGACCGGACGAAGCGCGGAGGAGCCCTGGGTACCTTTCTGTTTGCCAGGATTGTCCTTTCACAATAGTTTAAAACCGTTGATTGCTAGTATTGCATCTTTCCATTAGCCATCTGCTCAGCAGCTTACAGAGTTTATGAGTGAATTACAGCAAGAAATGAAGTGTTGCACCTCTGCTGGCCTCAGAATTCTCTGTAGCCTGTTGATCATCTGGATGATACGAGATGCAATATTTTTTTTCCTTTTCTCTTTGCTATTTTTCTCCTCTACAATGGTTGCCGGCTAGCTCAGGCGCCCAGTTCCTTGTTTTTCCTTTTTGCAGCACACTCTGTCCTCAGCTTCTACAATACTTCTTTGCAGGCCTCGAAGCAGAAGCTGCCCAGTAATTAACCATATTCTGGTCTGGTTGTGCTGCTTCCACCGGCAGATCTATGGCAGCACCTGATGAGTAAGGATCTGTCGGTGGTACAAAACCAGTGGCCGAGGGAGCCATTACACCTTGACCCCAATGCGAGCGCGGGGGTAATCGTGCCATCCGCCAACCATTCCAACCTTATCGCTTCATTTTTTTTATTCCACATTTTTACCCCCCTTGTTTGTGTTGTCTCTCCCAGGCCTATGAATTTTTGTTAATACGTTAAGGACAGGGGCAACGAGCGGCGGAAACCCCGCCCACATCTTCCGAACTGAGCTACAGCAAGCATAGGCCGCTCCTTAGCTCGTTGAGGGGCCTTTTTCTTCGCCAGATGGCTCGGCCTAATCTTCACGGTCGTTATGCTACCTAGGGCTCCGTCCCCACGGGCATGTTCGGATGCCTACCAAACCGTCCGTTACAAGGTGGAACCTCATTTTAGCAACTGGATAATAGCGATGCTAAGAAGCCAGGTGACCAAATGCGTACGCAAGAAATACTCCGAGGTGGGGTAATTTCCCCTCTATGCTTTGGACAATAACGATGGACTGAAGCATTGCTCGACAGCTCGCTGGCTTTGCTCTATCAAAAGTTATCGCAGTTATAGGTATATTTAATTTTTTGGGTAATTAGGCGTTCCTTAGGTCAAATCGCGGCCATTTTAATAAAACTAAATTAACTTCTAATTTGAAATCAGTCCTTTTCCGGTAACGAGTATTACACTAAACGACGAGTATGCGCAAATTAGGCCTTGGTCAAAATCGGACGGTTACGCTAGTTATTTTTGAATAGACAGGGACGGACTTACGAAGAGTTAAATGAATAACTATTTTAAGCGGGGTTCAGTATGCACATCCAAAACCGAGGCGTGAATATATTCTGTCGAGCCACTTAAAGAAAATTCTCTCCCAGCAGCTTGAACTGCACAAGTGATAAAGAAGCAAAGCTGTCAAGTATGCTTGCACGTGTGTAGCGTCTTTCAAGCGCAAGCAAGCCGGCACATTCTAATTGGGAATATGGGGTTCGAAGAAATCTTAGACTTATAATCCCTCGCATGAGAAAAACGTCCTCCCAAAGATACCGTACCTACACCGGTCCATACTTCTTTAATATCCTGCCAGTTAACATCAGAACAGATATTTATGATATTCAAAACTTTAAAATAAAAACTAAATTTTGGCTACTTAACCTAACCTTAAGTGATTTCTACCAAATATTCGCATTTCATTGTACCGAGCATTCATTATAATATCTTGTATTTCAGGCTCAATCTTATTCTATTTTTTCATTATATCATACATCCGTCCTTATTACATTTATAATATTATTATTATTGTATTATTTCATAATTTAGTTCCATGCTATTTTGTTAACACATTTAACATCTCACAAGCTCGATCACTTAGTTCAGCTAAAATTGATAAATAAATTTTCCCCTCGCTCAAGCCCTGCTTTAGAGGAGAAAAGCAAGATTACTTATTTATAAGATTAATTGTATATTATTATGAAATGAATTTGCAATAAACAACAACAATACCTGTAAGTGTGATAGAACACTTCCATTATCAAGACTATTTTACGAAGAGCAGCTCCATTTCGAAATCAATGAAAAGCGAGTGAAGCAGAGATTGGTACACGGAAGCATTGCCCGACCACTCACTGGCTTCATTCTATCATAGTTACAGGTATATTTCATTTTTTGGGGAGGTAGGCGTTACTTAGGTCGAATCGTAGCCATTTTAATAAAACTGAATTAACTTCTAATTTGAAGTTTATCAAAAATTAGCCCTCTAAGTCAATTAGTTTGTTGTTTGTTGCTATAAACAAAAAAAAACAGGTTTTTCAGGTTTTTAGATACAAACAATGGCTGATCCAGGAATCGTGTTCGGAGGGGGAACGATGCATACGTCTATTAAATGTGCGGACGCATTTCTTTTTGGAGAAAAGCATGCAATGAAAAAAGTACATTACAATGAACCACGGTTAGGTTGGGTATAAGGACTGATGTACTTACCACAGCACACATGTACTAAAATGGGGTACGCTTAGTTACCATAAAGGACTCATCATCCGAGAATCATAATCATTGAACCACACATAAATTCCAACGGAGTTTGCCACTATCAACATTAGCTAAGTCATATCCAGTTCAGTGAAAAAGTGAGTTCCGAGAAAAGTCTTCCTCCTTCATGCCAAAGTAGGACAAGTGCAGAGAAGGTAAGCAATACACTCCTCCTTGTGCTCGTCACCACATATACGGCAGTCAATTAAGGGCTTGCGAAGCCTCATGGTATGCTCCCCAACAAAACAATGCCCAGTGGTGTCAGTATAAAGACGCGCGGATTGAAGGTGCACACCAGACACTGCACTTCCGAAAAGTAGATATGCTATCGAAACGTCAACAAGGCATAGAAATGCTAGAGATGTTGACGCGCCCATGCCCCAAGAGGGGTCAAGGCAATTAACATCTATTACCATTCGTCTATCTACAGTTGCCTCTGCAGAGGTTTAGAGTTATTTTGTAAATAGCAATCTCTCTGGTCCATGTTAACCCCTTATGGGGCATTAACCATGCCTACTTTCCGCCTCGTCCTGTTCTCCGCAATCGCCTTTAGCTCTCTCCATGATTTGCTTATAAAGGCACCCTAGCTCTCAACTGACCTTCCCCACATGTTTCTCGGTCGTCCAGCATGACGTCTTGCGTTGGCTCCTTGTGGGCTCCAATCGAGAGTCTGTAAAGCAATGTTGTCCGGTTTTTTACGAAGGGTGTGACCTATCCATTGCCATTTTCGCCTTTTGACCGAAGTGACTATCCTAGCGAGTAAAAGTAAGGAGGTCGTCGTTAGAAATGACCTCCATGTGTAGGATGCGTCGTAGACATGGGTTCACGAATGTTTGCAATTCAGATGCTATCTTATTGGTCACCTTCCAAGTTGAACAGCCATATAGAAATACGGTTTCTACGTTGGTTTCGAAGATCCGAAGTTCGGTGCGTCTGGAAATGTTGTTGTTTTCCCAGAAAGTAGTCAAACTGAAAAAAGCTGCTCGAGTCTTCTTGATGCGAGATACTACCTATACATCAGCATCCGCGCCACCATCTGCCGTAACTACGCTTCCGAGGTAGCAGAAATTGTCCACTTTCTCGACTGCCTGCCCCGAAACACAAATTCCGCTTTGCCTTCCTGGATCCATGCTCAAGTACTTAGTTTTGGCAGCGTTGATTTTAAGCACCGCATTATAGCCTTCACTCACAATGCAGAGCATCAGACATTTGAGCTACTTAATCCGATTTATTTGATATAAGACAAATATCGTCAACGTCAGCAGTCTAGGTGTTGAAGGTATTTGAACAACTTCCATCTTATGCCTTTGTTCCGGTGTTCTTGAAGCGCCGCCGCTTAGTACATCATTAAAGGCAATTAAAAACAGTACAGGTTATAAAATGCAGCTTTCTCTCGCTCCGCTATGCACCTCGAAAGGATCTGATAGCTTACCCTTGAGTAATACGTGACATTGCACTCTCTGGTAGGACTCCTTGATGATGGAAATTATTTTATCTGGTATACCTCTCCAACGTAAAGCCTTCCAGATGTATTCCCGGCCAACGCTGTCAAACGCCTTCCCGAAATCGATGAACAGGAGACATAATGGGGATCTCCATTCATGCGGGTTGTTCAATAATAATTCGGAGGGTGTTGATGTGGTCGCTATATAAGAAGGCCTTTGCAAAAGCTGGCTTGATCATCATTCAATGTGCGGTCAACTGTTTGTTTGATCCGGTTCAAGATTATTTTCGCCATCAGTTTGGAGACTGCTGGGAGAAGACGGATCCCACGCCAATTATTGCAATCCTTCAGGTAGCTTTTTTTCGGGATCTTAATAATGACGCCCTTCCTCCACTCTTTAGGGAGAGTTTCGGTTTCCAAACACTCTTGGATAAGTGGGAGAAGAATATCTGCGGTAGCATTGGCATCCGTTTTAAAAAGTTCCACCGGAATTTCATCTATCCGCGGGGATTTACCCGCACCGATCGATTGAATAGTCGCAGTTACTTCCAGTTTAGATGGTGGGCTGGTATCAACTCTGGCTATTTGCGGAATATTTTCTGGTTCTAGGGGAAATGGCCTCGAAGGTCCAAAGGAGTTGTTGAGGATCTCAATGAATGTGTTCTCTTTATCTACGCAACTGGTGTTCTTCGGTTACCAGTAGAGGCCCATCTTTATCTTTCACAAGATGTTCTGTTGGAAAAGATTTGCCAGTTAATGACTTAAGAAGCTTACAACCGCTCACCGCGGTAAGCCACTTCCTCTCTTCTCCGCTAATGCGTTGAAGTAATTTCGCTTGTTCCGTCTTGCGCTTCTTTGCACGCCTTTCTGTAGTGAACGGTATTCAGCTCTGAGCTGGTCTTTGGCTGAGCCGTCAACAGATGAGTTAATGTGTTTCTTAACTCTCTTGCGAGCTGAGATTAGAGACCATGTAGAGTCACTAATGAATGGTCTCCTACCGCGCTCCAATCGACCCGCAAATGTTACGGCACACGAAATAAATGAGTTTTTAGCGGCGTTCCATCTATCATCAATTGTAGGATTCTCACAGTGGTGCAATATCTCTCTCGTGCAAAGCGATGGAATATGTACATCTTAACAACTGGTGTATAGATATTCCGATGATTTTGTGCAGCATCGCTTGTTGAGCCCTGTCGGACGAGCTCGTCTGCCCCACAGTTACCAGCGAAACCACAGTGACCCAAAATTCAACATAAAAAATGTTAAAAGGATGCCTTCATCACTATGAGGGACATTCCGCCATGGCCATTGACGTAGTCAGACCCTGTTCAAGGATTTTAATTAAAGCTTGACTGTCGGTAAAAATCATAAAATCCCTTACGCATATCAGGTCATAGTTTTTGTAATCGCTATAGCTTTGGCCTGGAAAAGATTGCAGGATTTATGAAGACTGAAAGAGAGATTTAGGTTAAGCTCATCAGAGAAAATGTGGACCCGTAATCCTCCATCCATCTTGGAGCGATATGCATAGATTTCTATTGAATAAGGCGAAAGAAGCGAACGGGAAATTTCGCCCAATAAGCAAAAACTAGGTTCGTCCCATGCAACACTCGGGACTCGACTGGAGTTATTACCCAAAATGGTTTGTTGTTGCAGCCCGACACTTTCAGGTTTTAAAGCAGTATAAACCACCTGTAATGAACCATATTATGGTCTGGTAGTGCTGCTCCCACCGGCAGATCGAAGCAGCACCTGATGAGTAGTGATCTGTTGGTGGTACGAAACCAGAGGCCGAGGGTCCCATTACACCTGGACCCAGATTCGACCGCTTGGGCGTCTGATCCGTCCGCCAACCATTCCATCCTTATCGACTATTTTTTTTTCATTCCCCGTTTTTACCTCCCCTGTTTGTGTTGTCTTCCCCAGGCCTATGAATTTTTGTTAATACGTAAAGGACAGGGGCAACGAGCGGCGAAAACCCCGCCCACATCTCCCGAACTGAGCTACAGCAAGCATAGGCAGCTGCTTAGCTCGTTGAGGGGCCTTTTTCTTCGCTAGATGGCACGGCCCGACCTTCACGGTCATTATACTACCTTAGGCTCCGTCCCCACGGGCATCTTCGGATGCCCACCAAACCGTCCATTACAATTGGCAACTAAGTTCCTGAGAAAGGAAAAGAATACTCCACCTTGCTGCTAACTGGTCAACGTTTAGACGACGATTCCAGACAAGTGTGCCAAGACCAGCAACAGCACCGAGCACGTGGCTTCAAGAAACCCATTCTTTTCAGGTACCATTTGTATTCGCTGTAATTTTTATAAATCTTTTATGAGTTTTCCTCGAATATTCCAAGACCAAGCTCAACACATACATCAAATATTTGGAGGGAGCCCGGGCCCCTATGGTCCCCCTCTGGGTCCGCCACTGAATACATACATTTAATTACTTCACATAGATGAGGCAGAATTCTACTCGTCGGATCGTGGTCATTTTCAATTCCAACCAATTATATCCTACTACAAACACTTCACCAAAATTTTAAGGCGGTAGCTTCATTCTACCGAAAGTAATCGTGCAAACGACCAGACAGACAGACATGCTTAAATCGATCATCCTGATACCCTGATCATTTCAATGTTAACATTACTATACTTGCATAGCTTCCTGTAGGGTAGTGCCTTCTTAAAAGTGGAACTCACGTCGAGCAGTTACGTAATGTTTCAAATGACTCACCTGTAAATAGATAAGAAAAAACAATTATTTAATTTAAATTGAAAAAATTTAACACTTGTTTTTGATTAGGATGTAAGTATGTACCTATATAACAGAAAAAAATAAACCAGAAATACTGGAGTGTGTGCGATTTCTGTTGAGATCACTGGTTTGTTATGAGTAAAACTTTATTATTCTTTGACTTATCCAGCTTATTTTCATTTTACGACTAATTGCCAATTGTCAAAACTTTATCTGTATAACAAAGTAAAATCCCAATTGCACTGAAAATAAAAATGTATGTATACAACCAAAGTGTCTTAGGCGGCTATTATGCTATAAAAGTTCTTTGTCAAAGATGCTTATAACAACCTTTTACTAAAACTTCTCGAATAAAAGATTATTTACAGTAAAAAATGCTATATTACACTATGTAAAATATTTTATAGAAGTCTTCTAAAATATTATGTAGTTTCCAGCCTTGGGAAATGTTAATGTCATCGCTGTGTAGATTTACAAATCAGATTTGTGTTTTAATTCTGTATCACATCCTTTTGCCTGTTGCTTTAGCAAGCATGGCTGCAGCAGCAACTGTGCTTTTAGTTGGAAAGCATAGAAAGAAAATAAAAAAAAAGTTTGTCGGACAGACCGTGGGTTGCCCGGCGGCATTCGATAGGTATCTACATTGTCATCTAAAAATACAGGCCTGCGCTCAGCTGATCGTGTACGTCATTAATTCCTTCGCCAAGGCAGTGACTGCACACGACGATGTCCCCGGCACGACATATGTTTACAATTGGAATTGCGTCAGACGGCATTTTTGTCCTCTAAAAACACACTTTCAGGACACTTGCAGCAATTTGGTCGAAGCCGCAGCCCCGGGGATCAGTCGCAGAGTATCATGGAACAGTTCACACTTGAAAAAATACATCTTTTGACCGCACGACACACTATCATAGCGTACGTGTTTGTTTTCTGGGATCACTAGATGAAATTTAACTAACAAAGAAACATTCTACGCGGAAAACGAAAACTAAACACGGAACGCACAAAAACCGGGAGGAACTCGCCGCCATCAGTCGCTAACCACTGGACTGTGGATACGATGAAGTCATCGAAGGAAATAATTGCGTAATTTAGCCGTCAAAATCAGCTGAGCCTGTATTTTTAGATGGCAATGGTATCTATCATTAGACCAAGGCCCGACGTCGGGCTGTCGCGCCACGATGATGATGATGAATGGTATCTATCATAAGTTGCTTCGGGAACTGGCCGTAGAAGACCATCGATGTTTTCTGAACTACTTGATAAGGATTGATGAAGAGACCTTCAAATACATACTTGGCTCTAAAGGTGGGACGTTCAATAAAACGACAAATGACTCATTTAAGAAATCCAGTCACTGTTGAAGAACGGCTCATGGTTACACTACGATTCCTCGCTACTAGCGAAAGCTATTCGAGCCTCCAGTACCCAGTACCAGTCGAATACTGCAGTGCACACTAACTCTAACTTAAATGATTCCAGAAACCTGTGAAGCTATTTACGAAGCCCAACTGTTCCATGTGACCCAGTTGACGTTTCGTTGGCATAAACTAGTTTCGGAGAATGCAGTTTCCAGAATGCACCTCCTGGGGCCGGATTCCGCAAGAGTGATTTTTTTCAGTGCGCACCGAAGAAATGCGATTCCGCAAGAGTAAGATGAATTTTTATGGTGCGCACCGTGCTGAATTGCAAAAATGCGATTCCGCAACGATGCAATGAATTTTCTTTGGACAATTCCGGTGCGCATCGTGCGTTTGCTAGTGGCCGACCATTTCCGAAAGAAGATTATGTTTCGTTTGATGCAAAGCATAAGAATTACGAAAAATCTGGCGGAAGTGGCTTGGTCGCCATTGAAGTCGAACAAGAAAAATAGCAACGATGTATAAAAATATTTTAACTTTCCTCCGCAGAAAGTAGACCATATAAGCAGTGCGTGATATTTGTTATTTCTTTTAACAGTACTAAAAAAATGGATGGACGATGAAAGAAACTAAGCGAAGGACAACTTGACAAATTGGAAACTAATTTAAATTTTGCTAGTGATAGGTAAAACAAACCAATTGTGCTTCATTAATGTATTTAATTTTAGATTTGAGTCGGCTGTCGGTCTTTCTGGATCCTGTCAACCCCTTGTGGGGCATAGGGCATTAACCACGCCGACTTTCCACCTCGTCCTGTTCACCGCCATCGCCTTCAACTGTCTCCACGATTTGCCTAATGACTTACCCTCGACCACAACTGACTTTCTCCAGGTGTTTCTAGGCCGTCCAACGCGGCGACTTGCATCGGTTCTCTGTGGGTTCCAATCGAGGACCTGTTTAGCAATGTTTTCCGGCCCCTTTCGGATTCGGAGTGAGTGTATCCATTGCCACTTTCGCCTTTTTATAGAGAAGGTCGTCGTTTGAAATGACCTCTGGCCAGCGTATGTGCAGGATGCGCCGTAGACACTGGTTCACGAAAGTTTGCAATCTATTGGTTGTTATCTCCCTGGTCACCTTCCAAGTTGAACAGTCATAAAGAAGCACATATTTTATATTGGTTTCGAAGATCCTGAGTTTGGTACGTCTGGAGATGGTGTTGTTTTGCCAGAAAGGAGTTAAACTGAAAAAAGCTGCCCGAGCCTTATTGATGCGAGACTGAACATCAGCATCCGCTCCACCATCTGCTGTAACTACGCTTCCGAGGTAGCAGAAATTGTCCACTTTTTCCACCGTCTGCCCCGAAACACAAATTTCGCTCTGTCTTCCTGGATCCAAGCTCAAGTACTTAGTTTTGGCAGCATTGATTTTAAGCCCCGCATTGCCACATTCGCGGTGCAGGGCATCCGTCATTTGAACTAGATGATCCGATTTATTTGAGAGAAAACAAATATCGTCAGCGTAATCCAGGTGTTGAAGGTATTCAAACAGGTTCCATCTCATAGCTTCGCTCTGGTGTTCATGAAGCGCACTGCAAAGTACGTCGTTAATGGCAATCAAAAACAATATAGGTGACAAAATGCAGCCTTATCTCACTCCCCTATTTACCTCGAAGGGATCTGAAAGGTTACCTTTGTGTAAGACGTGACATTGGGCTCCGCTATAGGACTCCTTGATGATGGATATGATTTTATCTGGAATACCTCTCCTATGTAAAGCCTTCCAGATGTGCCCCCGGTCAACGCTGTCAAACGCCTTCTCGAAATCGATGAACATGAGATGTAATGGGGATCTCCACTCTGCGGATTATTCAATAATAATTCGGAGGGTGTTGATGTGGTCGCTACATGAAAAGCCCTCGCGAAAACTAGCCTGTTCATCGTTCAGTGTGCGGTCAACTGTTTGCTTGTTCCGGTTTAAGACTATTTTTCCCATCAGTTTGGAGACTGCGGGGAGGAGGCAAATTCCACGCCAATGATTACAATCCTTCAGGTTACCTTTCTTCAGGATCTTAATAATGACGCCCTTCTTCCATTCTTTAGGGAGAGTTTCGGTTTGCCAACACTCTTGGATAAGGGGGAGAAGAATATCCGCAGTAGCTTTGATATCCGCCTTAAAGAATTCCACCGGAATTCCATCTATCCCCGGGGCTTTACCCGCTTCCATCGATTTAATAGCCACATTTAATTCCTGTTTAGATGGTGGATTGGTATCAACTCTGGCTATTTGCGGAATATTTTCTACTTCTAGTGAAGATGCATTCGTATGTCCAAAGGTGTTGTTGAGGACCTCAATGAAGTGCTCTCTCCACCGTCGCAGTTGGTCTTCATCAGTGACCAGTAGAGATCCGTCCTTATCTTTCACGGGATGTTCAGCTGTAAAAGATTCGCCAGTTAATGGCTTGATAAGTTTGTAAAGGGTTCCACTGCCACCACGGTAAGCCGCTTCCTCTGCCTTCTCCGCTAATGCATTGATGTTGTTTCGTTTGTCCCGTCTTACGCTTCTTTGCAAGCCTTTCTGAAGAGAACGGTATTCAGCTCTAAGTTGGTCTTTGACTGCGTCGTCAGTGGCTGAGTTGATTTGATCTTTAATTCTCTTGCGTGCCGTGAGTAGAGACCATGTAGAGTCACTAATAAATGGCCTTCTACCGCGCTCCAATCTGCCCGCAGTTTCACCCCACGAAAATAATGAGTCCTTAGCGACGTTCCATCTATCGTCAATTGTAGAAGTCTCATAAGATGGTGGTGCATTAGCTCTTTCGTGCAAGGCGGTGGAATAAGCACGTCTTATAGATGGATCTTTAAGCTTTTGCACATTAAAACGTGGCAAGATTCTTGCATTTTGAGGGCGATGGATCGCTGCCGTTCGTAAGCCTACTTTTGCGACAGCAAGTTGGTGATCGCTGCCAATATCAGCACCCGGCTTCGACCTGACGTCTAAGAAACAGTTCTATCTGGCTATAATGGTACGGTCGGAGATTGGCTTCCAGTCAATTAGAGAAAGGCGTGCCTCCCTAGTCGACAGGATTCCGACGCCTGCCATTCGAGGTGACGTATCGTCTTCATTTCCATAATAGAGCAGTACTGTTTGGGAGCTTGGTGATAAAGTCGATCCCGATCCAGGCCATCTTGTTTCGCTTAGTCCTAGTATATCGATGTTATATCCGGTCATTTCCCGTTCGACTTCAGTGAGCCTCGCACTATTGCACTCGCCCCACACCGTTCGAACGTTCCAAAAACCGATCGTGGTCCGTTGTTTGTAGCCAAAAGTAGTTGCCGGTGAATCAATCCGTGGTATCCGAGGTTCGTTTAATGTTTCGAGTGTAAATTTATTTCAGGTAAGCAGGTTAGAAGCCCACATACCCAATCTTCGGGGAAGGGTTGCTTCCTTAGGTGTCCTAAGAGTCGCCGGGAGCTATTTTTTATATAGCGCAGAGGTAGCTCTCCAATGGTGTTTTTAATTGCGAGTTCTTTTGATGATCTTTCAGCTGGGTGTGACGTGTTGGTGTTCTCACAACTGTGTTGCAACTCCACCGTTCGCCTATTTCCTGAGACGCACTGGTGTTATTGGCCATTCAGGATGATCATCGTTATGTGCCTCTACCAAATGTTTTGCAGTGCAAAACTCGGTTGGCTTGGTTAGCCGTCCCAGGGGGCGCCCACGCGGAGGACTATGGAAGAGGTCTTTGCCCCCCCTCCCCGGCTGACGGTGCCAACTTAAAATTTAAGAAGTGGTCGGAGATAACGGAAAAGCTCAATTCTTTAGAAGGAACTGTGAAAGACGCCAAAAGGTGACTTATAAGTTTTGGACCGACCAAAAGTATGTGTTTACTGAAGTAAAGTAGAATTGTCGTTGATATAAAATGTTTGACTTTCAGACTGCCCATTAAGGAAAGAAAGTGCCCCAAAAGAGCTGAGCGACCATCATCATCAACTAATCCGATGATTCCCGGCAATTCAGTGACTTCGAAAAATTTGGATTTAATTGTTCACGTTCATTTGCAAATTGAACATACTCGCTTGAAATTGAAGGGGCAAGTGGATAAAGGTGATATGTGACATTTGCGGAAAATTTTCTTTTGATAATGCCTAGTACTAACATTTTCTTTTCGTGCGAAATATCATACAAATACTGTCTACAGGACGAAACTTTATTGTCAATAGGACGAACATTTTGACAATATTTGTATGAAATTTCGCACGAAAAGAAAATGTTAGTACTAGGCATTATCGAAAGAAGATTTTTCGCAAATGTCACATATCACCTTTATCCACTTGCCCCTTCAATTGCATTGAGTACATTGGAAATCCCATGAATACATCGATGAACTGATGTTTGGGACATAGACGTAAAAAAGTCCTGATCAACTGTTCGCTGAAAATTTCCACCAGCGAAGAACCGTAAAGCGCAAAGGCACCTTAAATGGGCGGGAATCGCCGAACGTCTTTCATTTATGTATATAATTCTATGCAAAGATGATGAGGAAAGCGGTATAATTGAAGAAATTGTTCCTCCGTTGTACTTTCAAACGGATTTTGAGTATTCCTTAAGCCCGACACACACTTGCGTCCAAAGTCCAAATTTTCTCCAGGCGAATCCAAAATTTCCCAGTCAAATCCATATATCGATCGGGGAAATTTTGAAGTGGACGCGGGAAAAATTGGACTTTGAACGTCAGTGTGTATGGGCTTTAGGTGCTTTATATTTTAATTATTAACACTCTCCTCCTGGAAAAGAATAAATGTTTTTGATCGATTCCAAAATTTCATATGAAGCATTTGACACCTTTCGCAATTCCTAATTCGTTGTCTCAATGGGTGCGTTTTTAAAATAAAACAGCGTCGACACTGTTACATACATATGTGACAGAGATGTAAAATATTGTGCACCCGAGAGTGAGTGAGAGAGTCACGCAACAGTGACGACACTGTTTCGTTTTGAAAACGCACTTAATAAAACTGCATTAACGTCACCCGTTTTACGATATTTTCATCAATCAGAAAAATTACACACACACTATTGAGTTTGACGTTTGTTTGAAAAATTAATTCAGCACTTAAAAACTCACTAGCTTTTGCTGAATTGCATCAGTGCGCACTGACATTTTCGGTGATTTTTTTCGGAATGGGGTCCCTATCCCCCCTAGCTGCCCATCTGCGACAAATTTGAATATTTTTGTTCAATATAAGTTAAATTAATAAGTATACTCCAATTTAAGATTTAAACTGTTCGTTCTATCATCAGGTTCCTTCAACTGAAGCAGAATGGTTGAATATTCGCTAAAGAGTTCGAGGAAAAATTGAATGTGTTCAACATAATCGATGACAAGAACTAGAGAAAAATCATTTAAAATGAAATCTTAAATTCAACGTATCCCTTGAAATAAAAAAACATAGTAAATTCAGGAACTATACCAAATATTGTACTTATATTACTCAATTGCCCTAACCCCTTGTGGGGCAAAGCGCCTCAATTGTTCCATGTGGCTCAGTTGACGTTAACAATAACTAAAGATAGTTCCGTGCATTCTAGAATCAGTTGATTCCACGATGCTTTGCAACGTTGAATCAGCATTTAGGGGTCTCCTTTCGACTGATCTTTTATAATCGACCACTTTTGCAATTTTACAGACTTGAAATCATTTAAAACTATCGTCAAAGAATTTAAAACTGTAACTACTACGATCGGCCAATATGTTCAGATATTTTATAAAATATTGTATAAACTAGTAACTTCGATCAAATAACTTTTATAAAATACATCTTTTATAAAAATTAAACCATTTTACTATAAAAGTTCTCTGTCAAAAATCTTTTATATAATATCTTTGACAAAAAACTTTCATAGTGTAATATCCGCCTTAGTTATAGTAAATACTGAATATAGTTTATAACGGTAAGAAGCGATCTGCAATTGGGGTCGTTTTCCTGATCATCAAAAGCCTTTGTTCGGCTCGGTTATGTCCATTTCCCGAAACTTTTCCGAGTACCATTGCACAGGACACTGAGGAACATCCAGTCTTTAACTTATTTTGCAAATAGTTCGATTTTCTCGAGCTAAAACCAAAATATTGTTTTTGTTTTCCACACAAACTTTTTCCTATTTGTTCACCCAAACTATAGGTATACTTTCCTGTTTATTAAGCTATTATCACTAATTGAGTGAACTTTTTTCATAAATTTGCAATATTTCTAGACAGGATGCACATACTTTGTTATAACCTGAGCCAATAAAAAACCGTCACTCTAACTACTTCCAAGAATTTTTGCGAAGAAGGGAATAAAATACTTTGAGCAACTTTTTTTTCAGCACTGTATAACTATCAATGTAGTGTTCTGATGATGATCAAAACAAAAATTAGCTGGATAAGTGAAAAATTAATAAAATTTTACAGAAATATGTACTTGAGTCCGATTAGAAGATTTTAAAATAATTATGTACCCATATTAATGCCCCTTTCGCCGGCTCGGTGGGACTTACACTCAAAACTAAATCAAAGCCAGAGCCGGCGAAAGGTGTGTTGGATCTATTGGGACCTCAACACACGAAATTTTTCCTGTGTTGAATCCAACAGACGAAATTTTCCCTTCACATTATTAATAAATCGATTATTGAAATACTTAAAGACTATTAGAGTAAAATTACTTTTTTTTTTACAAATCAAACCACCGTTTATATTCTTCCACTATTTAAGAACATTGTGTTGATAAATGCAGAAATACAAATCATGGTTGTATTGATAAATCCAATACACGAGATTTTCTCCTCATGTAATTTAATATTGAAATACTTAGAGTAAAACGTGCCATACACACACCGATCGATCGGCCGATCCGTCGCCCGAAATCGATATCGGCCGATGGATCGGCCTGTGTATGTGGAAATCGCACCGATCGGCCGATCAATTTTGATCTGCCGATATTTTTGTGCGATTTTCGTGCGATCGATCGGTGACGATCGATTGGATAGTGTATGTGATTATCGCAAGTGAATGTCAAATTACCAAATTATTAAATTATGAAATTTCAAGGATTCTTATGATTTAAATGGCACTGCAATTGAAATATCAAATATGTGGTATACGAAAATACCACACACATCCAAATAGTTAACAAAAATTAAACTAGGTTGGATTTGGAGTGAATCCTAACCTATTTTTTTGAATTGTCATTCGTTATCGCATCGCACGAAAATCGTACAGTGTGTGTGCAGTGGAGATCGGCAGATATTTTGTGGCGATCCATCGGCCGATCGATCGGACGACGGATCGGATAATGTATGGCGGCTATAAGTATTACAGTAAATTTGTTTTCATTTGTAAATAGAAAATAGCCACCGTTTATATGCTTTCACTTTTCAAGAACATTTTATTTAGAAAATACAAATCGTTGCTGTGTTGATAAAAATTGGCGCGAATGTCTCAGGTCCAGAATTTTAATGAAAAATCCGTGTGTTGGACTAGCCTGCCGACAGATTTTAGCATGGGCAAATAATTGTTGGGTTGATAAAAATTGGCGGGAATGAAAAATTCATAATTGCGTATTGCGTAAGCGTCGAGCCTTTGAAGGGCGGATCAGCCAGTGTTCGTTTGGTTGTAAGTTTAGTGGTACAATTAGTGGACTAAGTGCTTAGAGTTGTAGTGGATGACATGTCTCGTATGGAGCAAGTATCCGTCTTCGAGTGGTTTCCAAAGATTTAGTTCCTTCTGAATACTTCATTGGATTTTTTTCAACTGCAGCAGAAGCACTGTTAGACATCGTAAAACAAGTTTTAATTCGTATCGGATTGCCAATAAACAAACTGAGGGGTCAGTGCTACGACGGGGCGGCCAATGTATCAGGTGGATCAACAGGATTGCAAGCCCGCATAAAAGCTGAAGAACCTCGAGCTTTATTTGTCCACTGCAACGCCCATAACCTAAATCTTGTGGTACAAGATGCAGTCGGGAAGGTATCCAAAGCTAAAAATTTCATTGGATTGGCAAGGGATATGATAAATTTCGTTCGAGACTTTCCCAAACGACTCGCGTTATTTAAGAATCTCCGAGAAAATGATTTGTCGGGCAGGAATCCAACACTTTTGGCTTACTGTCCAACAAGGTACAAACTAGCATGTTTGATGAATTAATAATTACAACTGCCAATTGTCTTTGCAATATTATAACAAAATGATGAAACATAACTATTTGCTACAATCAATATGTTATTTTTCAAATTTGTAATGCGAATAAAATTTTTGAGAACCGTGCTTTCAAACTATGTGCCTTTGATTAATTTCTTCGACAAACTAGCGAGCGATAATAATTGAAGTTGACAACATAGTTTCCTCTAAAGCGGTAGGTTTTCTTAAGAATATGGAATCGTTTGACTTTCTTTTCTTCTTGGTAACTATGATTGAACTCTTACGTAGAATTGAAATTATCAACAAAGATCTTCAAAACTCTGAATACTGTGTGATTGACTCTCATGAAAAAGGAAAAGCTATTATTCGCGTATATGGCGGTTTTCGGGATGCAAAATTTGTAGAAATTTGGCAAAAAACTTGTGACTATATGAAAGAGTTTGACATTGAACAACCAAAACTACCACGACGTAAGAAAATACCTCTTCGTCTCGAGTCATCCCAGTCAGAAAATCATGATTATTCGACTCCAAAAGATACATATGTACCGCAAATTTTATTATGAAATTTTCGACCAAATTTTCATATCACTGAAAAGTCGTTTTCAAACGGAGTCCGCTCAGTTTTTTAAATCATTGGAAGCTTTTGCAGTTGGAAAATTACTGGATTTAGAGGAAATTTGTGCCTTTTATAAAGGAGATTTCGAAAAAAAAGAAATTACAAGACTGCGAAGTATTTTTGAAAATTGCGAAGAATAAAAACGTAGAATTAAGAAAATTGTGATGGATGTGATTAACTTTTTGCGCGACAACAATTGGTGTTTTTGAATTGCCCCCGAGTACATCCGATTTGTTAAGTTACTTATGACCATACCCGGGTCATCATGCATAAACGAAAGAAGTTTCTCTGTTTTAAAACAACTGAAAAATTACTTGCGGTCGACAATGCTCCAAGACCGTTTAAACGATATTGCGATTATACACCTATTCAGAGTTGGCTGAAAAGTTAAACATGGATGAACTATAAAATGAGTTTATAATGAAAAATACAAAAAGAACAGCGGTTTTTGCTTTGTGTAATAATTGAAAATTTGTTGAATAAAGCATTCCAAATATTATTTTTTTTTTCACTTGCTATCATTAGATTGACTTAGAGTGGGGGGGGGGGTCGAGTTCGTCGTTTGAAAGTTAATTCAAAACCCCAAAATCCAACACACGAGTTTCAACTGTTCCGCCGGCCCTGATCAAAGCACATAATGTAATTCACATTACTGTACCACATTACCATTTAGAATTTTTAATAATAAATTTCTAGTACAACTAGAAACACGTTAAACGTCAATTTGGCAAAATTTCTTACATCCGTCATACTAGTATATCCGTAAACCCCGGGGCTTATAGATTTATTTAACTTCCACCTACCACAGAGGCTGGAACACCTTGAAATTTGATGCCAAATTTTAAATCTTCCAGAATGTCTTCTAAACAGCCGAAATCAACACAAGAGACTCGTTAAGAGAACATTTAATTTTAACTCGCTATAGATAATGAAATGATTTTCGTCTGGGTTGTTTTTTATTCTATTTTTTGCCATGAACTACCCAATTTCTTAGCCTCGAGAGACCAATTTCACTAAACTGGCACCCTATTGCGAACTAAACTGACATGTTCGCTTTAAATATAAATCCAACTAATTGTTTCTCCCATAAAATTACACTAAATTAACAAGATACGACCGCTAACCGACAATTAAAACGAATTGGATTCCAACTGCACGTCTTTAGAGACTTTCAAGTTCCTCTAGAAAACAAACTTTAATTTCCATAAAGGCATTTCATTTGTTCGGCTTGATAATCAAAGTTCTTGTTGTTGTATTTTTATAGATGTCATTAAATAAAATCAAATAAACATAGAACTTTTGATAGTTTTTTACCTATGCTTGGTTTTAAGACTTTATGTATGTACCAACAATAGATTTTATAATAAACAAGAGACATATTAATCGTAGATAGATATTCTGATCTGTACGCATCGTAATGGGCTTTTTATTTAATGTAGGCATATCAATTTTTATATATTTCCAGTAGAAACTTATGGTTTTTTGGATACTTCCGTACGAAGTGACGTTTTTAGTTGAATGAACTAAGACGGCGCAACATTTTCTCATAAAAAGAACTCGGATGATGAGAAAAAAAAAATATCTTAGGGGGGGCCTCCAAATCCTTTGAGCTTATGAATTCGCGTTCATACAATAAAATAAAAATAAAGACACCTGGCGCAGTGAAGCCAGAGGAACTGATTTTTGATGTGGGCTAATTCTGGATCATTTATGAGTTTATGTACGAGTATAATAAAATTAAGATATGGGTGGGATACTTAACTGCAGTTGTAGTACCAAGTGCTGCTGCAGAATTTTCTATTTCGATATTTGCGGCGATATTTTCAGATAATGAAACTTTTTAACTGTTCGATTGATTTTACTATATGAATTTATCTTCAGTTTCATTTTAAGTTTCATCAAATGAATGCCTTTCGCATAGGTAAATCTTTAAACGCTATACTGTCGGATTGGCGTCTGAAACGTTTAGGACGAGTCTGGACACGCTTCTTTTTGCGGATCAATTTGTGTATTAGCGGAGTAAACCAAACTGGACCCTTCCGGGGTTTATAGTTAGGTAATGGAACAAACTTGTAGAAGATGTTGTGTAGGATAGTGTAGAAAGTTGTCACAGCATTCTCACAGTTAAGATCCTTCAGAATGAAATACCAATTGATTTGACTCAGCCTTTCATTAATAGAAACGTAATTAGCTTTCCTAAAGTTAAGTCTAGAATGATAAGTCTCTGAGAGAGAGGGTGACAATTTAATGTTGATCTCATGAGCAATAGCTGGATGGTAAGGATCACAAGGAATATAAGCAGGAGTAGGAAAAGAAGACGACAGAAAAGACAAGGTAAGATTACTTAACACAAGATCGAGAGCACGATCCATAAAGTTCAGAGTCAAGTGGAACTGTATAAGGTTACAGAATTCCATGAAGGATGTGAGCGACCTTGACATGGAAGAAGAAGTCAAAGGAGACCTGGCCTATCAGGCCATCTAACATTGGGAAGATTGAAATCACCACAGATTATACAACAGGAATTAGGAAATAAAATATTAACAGTATCAGATAAGTGATCAAAGAGACTATCATAAACAGCAAATGTGGAATTACAGGGGACGTAGACACAAACAACCACAAGCGATGTGGAGGTGGAAGTAGGAATATTAACGGTAACACAATCATAAGGTTGAGAAAGGCTAGAGGAAAAAAAAGAACATTCAATGTAGTTCTAGATAGCAACTAGAGCTCCACGTAGTCGTTGAAAATTTAGTTTAGTGAATTTCTTTAAAAGAATTCACGGAGGCCAGAAAGACGCCTTGTATGGCATTTGCAGATCATGTGGAATGGTCACCTTGAACGAAGAGACCATCTTGTTTGGAATTTGCTCCTTGGTCAGTTTCTTGCATGTTAGTAAGACAGGTTCTAAACCAAAACAGCTGAAACTTTTTCCTGAAACTGCACCGGAAGCTATTCCTCACTAATTTTCATCAGTTAGACAAGTTTCGCTCAACTAGCTTTTTCCGTTAAAAATTAATTGTGATTCCAAAATTTTGCGCTTATACACCTGTAATTCTGCAACTGACTCATTGATGTCACTGAAATTAAGAAGGAACCCAGTCTTGACGTTTGCGCACAAATTAGAAAAGTTTCACTCAACTAGCTTCTTGCATTATAGAGTTATTTTGCTTAAAAAAATTTGCCGTTATATGGCTGTAACTTTTGAACCGTTTAATGCATTTTTCTGAAATCAAATAGAAGTTGAGTCCTCATTAATATCCACCAGCTGGGTAGGTTTCGCCGAGCTAGCTTCTTCCCTTATGTAGTTATTTTGTTAATAAAATTATGCCGTTATATAGCTGTCACTTTTTAGCTGCTTGGTGGATTTTTGCTAAAACTCAATAATAGGCTAGTTCTACTCACTGGCCAAGTTTGGTTTAGGTAGCTTCTTCCGTTATGAAGTTATTAGGCTCAGATACTTTCGACGTTATATAGCTGTAACTTGTTAACCGCTTTATCGATAGTACTGGATTTCAATAGCAGCCGGCTCCCCACTGACATCTATCAACTGGAAAAGTTTCACCTTGGTTATGACTTCCGTTCGACTGTTATCGTGTCCACAACATTTTGCGGATATATATATATATATATATATAAAGGACACTAAAAAAATCGAATGATGCCAATCGATTCCTGGGGTCATGAAACGTAAAGAAAACCAACTCCGGGGTCGGAACTCGTTATTGAAGGAGGGTCGAATAACTGATTTTTTCTTCAAAAATCAGTTAAAAAGAGCCGCATTAGAAGTAAAGAGATGCCATAAACCCTAGTGGGTCACAGCATGTCAACTACTTCCTAAGAGGCTTAGTTGACTTTACGTTATCATAAACTGGTTTCGGACTATGCATGTTGCTATCATGCCCCTCCACGAAATGTAAGGCTGTGCAAATTTATAGCAGCAGCAAAATATTATATTTTCAGGCTTACCAATAAGGTGGGCATTCGACCGTATGCTATTTATTGTGCCATAGCCTTTTCAGGACAAAAAGCCAGCAATCCTTTCTGGAGAAACTCTTGATGACGTCGACTTTTGCGATGGTCTCTTCAAGAATCAATTTTTTGGACCGAGCAAACCACCGGGTATTCAGAAAGAAGGTGTTTAGTGAACTCGTTGTTTTCCGGGCGTAGCGTATTGTTGAGATGACATCTCACCCAGTGGTGCCTCGAGAGGAATCATCCGACCGGTTTCAAGTAAACTCTACCTAAACAGCCGGCGTCGCATCGTTACGATGAGTCGTAGATTGCTCCAGTGGTGAAGTTTTCTGTTTGAAAACCATTCCATGAAAGAACACTGGGATGCCAAGAAAAACGCGTACATTGAGAGCGCACACACCCTCACTTGTACTAACCCGGGTTGCCGGCATCAACCTTGACTGTCCAACCAATCATAGCCAGTGTCCTGTATGACTTAGGACACAGCAATGATCTGGCCCGAATAATTGCGGCAATGAGCCTTTCGTAGCGAGTTCATCCGTGGCTTCAACATCATCAATGCACTAATGCAGGGCCGTATGAAATGGAATGCCAGGGATGACCGCCCCCACACCTGCTACGAGAATTATAGTTCCCCAGGAATTGTCTTCCTATGTAAATAAAGCCTTGTATGTACCGAGTTACTTTGCTGCTAAACAGTAATGCGGGGTTGCACAGTAACTGTATCGCTATGTACCGAGTTACTTTGCTGCTAAACAGTACTGCGGGGTTGCACAGTAACTGTATCGCTATTGTCAGGGTTCAGTTCTCAGAACAGCCCCGCGTATCTTGCGCATATTTATGATTCTTAGCCCAAATAGCATACATAAAAATTGAATTGTAAGCGCTTGTTGTTTGTATTTTCAATATACTACCGATAACGTTACATTCAAATGTTAACTGGTGGTGCAGTGTTTGGTGGCTGTTTGAGTTTGGTCGTCGCAGCACCGTGGCGTTCTTTTCGGTATTGCCTGGTACTGCGTTGCGCGGAACGAAATGCAGTGAAAAATGCACCATCGAAATATATTTCGCTCCAGTGAAACAAATTCCGATGCTCGCCACCAGTCGTAACTTTAATAGGCAAGATGTTTGGTCGACCTCACAAATTAAATTGACGTTGACACTTAACATTTCGTTTACTACTCGATATAAGACATTTGAACTACGTTATATTACATAAAAGAGCAGGCTGGCTTTCGATCCGGACCCTCCTGTATCGATCACATTAACACCTTGCGAATCATCATCAAGCAATGCGCCGAGTACGATTCTCCGCTTCACTTGCTTTTCATCGATTTCGAGAAGGCTTTCGATAGTGTGAGCCGGGATTTTATATGAGCGGCCTTGCGCAGGAGAGGCAACCCTGAGAAGTTGTATCTATTATTAAGACAACCAATGTCGGCGCGAAATGTCGCATTCTGCATAAAGGTGTCGGGGACTTTGAAATTCGCAGTGAAGTTCGGCAGGGGTGCACCCTCCCACAGATCCCATTCCTCATAGTGATCGGCGATGTGTTGCATGCAACCCTTTCCGGGCTGGACTGGCTGGAATTCAATGGGCTTTGACATCTTATCTTGACTACGCTGACGATATGTGCCTACTCTCCCACAAAATCATGGATCTGTCCGCAATGGCGTTAGATCTCGAGAGGGAGGCAAGCAAAGTTGGGCTAAAGATAAATATCAACAAGACCAAGGCACTTAGCCCACCATTGCCAACAAGAAATCCTACACCTATTGGCATCAGTATTAATGGGCATCTTGTGCAGAAGGTGGAACGCTTCGTCTCCTGGGTACCATTGTTGACGAAAATGGTGCTCGTATCTACCAGGCTAAATGCGCATACGACATGCTGTCCAAAATTTGGCAAAGCAGTTATCTCAGCATCAAGACCCAGCTGGGCGTGTTTCGCCCCCTGGTACTGTCTGTGCTTTTATATGGGAGCAGTACATGGCAAGTTTTCGTAAGTGTTACGAGAAAGCTGCAGAACATCGCTTTATGCAGTGGGAAATTTTCTTAAAAAGGTGGATTTCTAAATCTACGGTAGGTATTGGAGTGGAACTACTAGAAATTAGGAGAAAAAAAACTTGTAAGTACATTTCGGCATTTTGACACTACATTATGCTGTTTTTACACGGTAGACCGGCCAGTCGTTAAACCATCCATTATGCGGTCTAATGCGTGGCCTAACGCGGGTAGTTGGTCTAGCGCGTAAAAACAGCATGACTTACATGCCTTCAATTGCACTCTATATACTTTCAAAGAAAAAAATATAGAAATTCGACAATCAATTTTTCTTACTGTTTCTGGTTTCAAGTTTCATTGGACAAAAAAAATAAAATGAGGGTCCGTCAAAGGGGCGTTCAACTCCTTCTGGTAACTCTTACGAAGCTTTCCATGTATTGCTCCCATACAAAAGCACAGACAGCAGCTGGGAGCGAAACAGGCCCAGCTTGATCTTAATGCTGAGATAACTACCCTGCCATATTTCGGACAGCAAGCCGAATGCCAATTTAGCCTGGTTGATACGACGAGCGATGTCCTACTCCGTACCACCATTTGCGGCAACAATGCTACGCAGGTAGACGAAGTTGTCCACCTTCTCCACAGGTTGCCCATTAATATTGATGGCAATAGGACTAGGATTTCTTGTTCGCAATGGCGGGTATGGATGGTATTAATTTTTAGCCCAACCTTTCTTGGCTCCCTCTCAAGATCAAACGCCATTGCGAACAGATCCATGATTGTGTGGGAGAGTAAGCATATGTCGTCAGCATAGTCAAGATGTTGTAGATAAGATGTCAAAGTCCATTGGATTCCTCTGTGTAGTCCGGCAAGGGCTGCATGCAACACATCGCCGATCACTATGAGGAATAGGATCGGTGAGAGGATGCACCTCTGTCGAACTCCACTGCGAATCTTGAAGTCCCCCGATACCTTACCATTATGCAGAACGCGTCATCATCGGTTGTCATAATAATAGTCACAAGCTCTCAGGGATGCCTCCCTGCGTAAGGCCGCCCATATAGAACAACGATTCATACTACCGAAAGCTTTCACGAAATCGATGAAATGAAAACCAAGTGAAACGGAGAATCGCACTACGCGCACTGCATGATGATGATTCGCAGGGTGTTAATGTGATCGACACTGGAGAATCCGGATCGAAAACCAGCCTGCTCTTCATCAATTGTGCTTTCTAAGTGGGCCTTTAGTCTTTCCAGGACGATTTTAGCTATTATCTTGTCAACGGCAGGAAGCACACAAATGCCTCTCCAATTATTACAGTCTGTGAGGCTACCCTTCTTTGGAAGTTTGATGATCAAACCTTCCTTCCACTCAGTGGGAAAGGTCTCTGTATTCCACGCTTTATCAACAAGTAGGTGCAGCAAATCGGCAGTTACGCTTGGCGCTGCTTGATAAAGTTCGGCAGGGATGCCGTCGAGTCCGACGGCCTTTCCTCATTAGAGTGCAATGATTGCAGCGATTTCTCCTTAGTCGACTAATTCCTCTTTAGTCGGGACATGGGGACATCGTAAACGCACAGTTTGATGGTTAGTTAATTTTTCGATCTTATCTATAGCGGGGGGGGGGGGACATTTCAGAGACAGTGAGTCAAACATGCGATCTCTGTTGGTAGATGTTGAATTTCGGCGAGAGTCAGCTAAAGAGTTGAAAGAGTAAGTGTAGTCACGGGTGCTATCGTCTGCAAAGCTATGGATTGAGTTGGAAGTCACGCTGAGAAGATCGTTGATGAAGAGAAGGTAGAGCGTTGGTGAAAGGACAGTACCTTGGGGGACCCCTGCGTTGGTGGTATGGCAATTTGATTTAACTCCATCAAGGACGACCTGAAGCGAACGGTCGTGAAGGAAACTTTCGATCCATTTAACTAATTTTGGGTCCAAAGCAAAAGCCTGGAGCTTAGGTAGAAGATGGTGATGGTGTCTGCGCAGGCAATATATTGTATAAATATTTTGCGACATCCCAGTTTCCATTTATGTCACTGTCTGGGTGGCTAGTTATCTCAGCTGCTTTTTGCGCAATGTGGTCGTTATACTGTTGTAAGACAGCTGGATTTTTTAGTCGAGCGATGTTGAATTTGCAGCGCCTGAACCTTTATTGACTCGGACATTAGCGATCATAAGATAATGGTATCTTCCCATCCCAATAACGGTGCCCTTCATGTTTCGCACGTTCAGGAGGCAACTTTTGGTTTTTTTACTAATGGCAATGTGGTCGATCTGGAGTTTTTAACGAAGGACCAACTGATATTGTGGTGGTCCTTATGCTCAAACATACTATAATTTCACCGATGAAGAGACTGTGAAAGTTGCAGAACTCTACAAATCTTTCACCTTGTCGTTACGATCCCCAAGACCGTGTCTCCCCGTCACAAGTCTGAGCCCGTTGTAATCGGCCAAACTTTTGCATTCAAATCCCCCACAACTATTGTATTACAATGTCACCTTTAGGTGTACCGCTCTGGACGGCGTTTAATTGTTCGTAGAAGGAATCTTTCGCCAAGACATTGCCGGGTTCAGTTGGAGCATAAAATTGTATTATTGCGATGTTGCTCATTTTGGTCCGGAATTTGGCGGCCATGATTCTGTCGGAGACCGGATCCCAGGTTAAGAATTCGAAACGGAAACGAACTTTACTTTTACCATAACATAAAGGTGTACGAAAACACCTAGGAAGAAGCACAAAGGTATAAAAAAACTTCTGCAAAGCTTTCCATCTCAAAATCCCAAGCCTTTGAGCTACTTTTTTCAAAGCGATGAAAAGAACTTACGGAATGCCATCGCATCTTGAGCGCAGGAAACATCAGGAAACTTTGAAAAAGGTCATATTAACCAATGCTAGTTTGATAAAATGTCTTTGCTGACATTATGGTCATACATAACACATTAGGACATCCGGACCCATGATTGCAGGCCTCACTCCATTATATGTATTCATACTCCAAATTTAATGTAATTTCATCATTTAACTTTAAACTAAAAAAAAAAAAACAATCTTCAGAAAAGAACATTCGCCATTTTATGAGTTCAACAACCACAAAACATGCTAATATGAAGGACTTTTTAAGTTAAAATTTTCCTCCACAAAAAGTTACAAATGTCTCATAATTTCCAATTGAAATCCAACAAGTCATTTCAAGCACTCTTAAAACAAACTTTGCATACCAGAAACGGCATCTGTGTGTTAACTTTCATAGACATTTGCAACATAAATTACGTTCCCGAACAAGTTTTCTGAATTTGAATTCTATTAAAATGAGAACTGATTACGAATGCAACAATTTGTGTGTGAATTATGTATATATACTGAATTCATTTTTTTATTTGACTTGTTTGTTAAATTGAATCGTTCTGATGCAAATTTCCATAATTGGGATGGTCTTAAAATTAATAAAAGGCGGAGTCAATCATCTCGTATTGATCAGGCTCATTTGAATATTGGTTGCTATTCGGCGTAAAAAGGCAGTGGTAAAAGGCAGAATATGCCAATGGAGGCGAGCGATGCGAAGAATCAAGTATTATTCAAGTTTATTTGATTGTTTTTTTTTACAGTTATCGTTTTATTTTGTACGAACGGGGAAAAAATCTTCATCTTCGCGTTAACGCCTCTACAATATTACGCTGTGTCGTCATCTTTTACGATTTTATAAAAGCCGGTATTTTAAAGTTTTAGTAGCAGTAGACATTTAAGATTGGGAATTCAGTAATAATACTCATCAGCGGGGGTCCACGATGATAACGTGTCTCCAAAAGTCGCATTGTGCTCTCAAATGCGACAAATTTACTGACATTTGTGCTTTTTTATTACACTTATACAGGTATTTGACCACCATTCCAACTTTAGTTTGCATATGTCTGTGGCTCTAAAACCTAATTCTATCTTTTTATTGCACGCAATAAAACTGCATTGGAATACATAGGTGTTCGATTTTGAAAGGGCCGTACTGGCTCCAAATAGCCGTTTTAGAACTGCTCTTCCATGGAAACTGTGTTGCTATTACCCAGATTTGATGGTATAATAGATCACCCGTTGTCAAATAAATCTTTGTCACGTCATTGTTCAACATATCGAATCGTTCAAACATGCGTGCATACGAGTAATACGTATAAATATAAACTTCCAATCGTAAATACAAGGCCCTATTATCATATTAAATGAGTGTCAATAAATTTTTTAGCACAACAATTTGGTGGCTTGACTTGCCTGATTTAATTAACATTCATAGATATGCTAACAGAATCCGATTGTCATTTAAATTTGTATGTATCGTGTGTCGTGCATTTTCAATAAATATTTGAGAGAGTCTGGTTGCAAGCAGGCAAAATTCTCCCGGTTTGAACGCGCTCAAAAATTTAATAGTAGTAATTTGATGAGATTAATTTTGATTGATTTTTGAACAAGATAAATAAAACAGATTAATGACAGAAATTTGGAAAGATAAAAGACGTTAATATGTATTAGGTGTCGTAGAAAAAAATACTGAATAGTTTCTTTTCACAGCTTTTGAATACATTGGTGAAATATTGTAACATTATAGGGCGCCAATCTCAAACGTCTTTTATAATATTAAGAGATTCTTTGTTGGAATTTGAATTACGAATTTAGTAAATAAAAATCTTGGAATTAATTATATTAAATTATCTTTATTTATAGGAAATGTGAGTTTTAACTGGGCTGGAGTGACGGAATTTCCAGAAGAAATTTTTAAGTAAATGCTCAACTCTAATCTTAAATCTACTTCTTAATTAACGTTCATGTTTGGCTGGTTGGTGAAGGAGGCGGCGACAGCCTTTACTAGGACTGTGGGGCTACCTGCAGTTTACAAAATTACTTCTTCCTTGCCCTTTCATACCACTATGCGGTTTTGCGTTGCTCTGCCTGTGGTGTTGGCCTTTCGCTCATTCTGGCGGTATAATATCAGCTTCCTTCCGCAGTCAGCTCGCTCTTGGATCGTATCATCGCCGAGATTAACGCATTGTCGTTGCTTCTTCATTTGATCGATCAACGTGTGTTTCCGTCTGCATTGGGGTTTGGGTAAAGCAAATGGAACATTCATTGATATAGTGGCATAGTGCGGACGCATTAGAACATGGCAACACCAATCCATTCGACTTTTCAGTGATCGGTCAATCAACAAACAAGCTGCCCCGGATGTAGGTACTTTTGATACGATCCTTTTTGGTCACACCGCCTGACATCCGTAGCATTTTCATCTCGGTCGTAGTCATTTACTTTCGTATGTCTTGTACATAGTCCAGCATTCAGACGCATACATGAGTGCGGGACGTACGAGCGTTTTGTACAACTTGCCCTTAAGCTTTCGTGGCATCTTCTGTCGCAGAAAACTCTGGAGTTTTCTCGCCACTTCATCCAACCGACACTAATGCGATGTTTTATGTCGCTATCGCCGGAAACTTCCTTGTTGACCATCGAGCCCCGGTAGTTGAACCTTGCACAGGACTTCAGACACTCTTCTTTAATGTAGATATCTGGTATCTGTCTCTCTGGATCTGAGAAAGGACATCAAAGATACTCAGTCTTTGGAATGCTGATCCTTAGTCATTGATCCTCCAGTATCTTACACCACTTGGTCGGTGCAGCCTGCAAAGCAACGATGTCTTTGCTACCCAGGACAACGTCATCGGCGATGAGAAGGGATATTTCCAGGTCATCAGAAATGAGTGTTAATAAATAGAGCATGATGATGTTGAAGAGCAAGGGACTCAATGTCAATACACTGCCTTGGTGAACTCCGACTTTAACCGGAAATTCTTCAAACTCACCAGCTGTGCATCTAACTTCAGTAGTAGCCCCATAATGGGTCTACCAATAGGGAAGTCCGAACTTAGATATCACCCTGTGGCCATATTTGTTTATCAATATTTGACATTTCACGTCATTTGTTTTCAGTAAGGTCTGCCATTTAACCATGAATAGGTTCACGCTTGCACAACGTTTGGAAATTGTTCAAACTTATTATCAAAATTCGTGTTCGATTGTCAAAGCTCAAAGAGCTTATCGCATCAAGCATGGTCGGCATTCCGCGCCTAACGACCGAGCTACACCCCGTTTAGCGGATAAGTTTGAATCGGAATTTACTCTTCACGACCAGAGGCCTCGACCCCGTGTACAAAATGCGCGCAGTGAGGAAAATATCGCAACTACTGAGGCAAGTGAATGACAATTTATCCGTTTCTCGCCGTTCTGCCGAACTCGGACTGTCTCCCATGACAACCTGGCGTATTTTACGTAATGATTTGCGTCTACACCCATACAAGATGGTATTGGCACAAGAACTCAAGCCCAATGACCATCGCTTGTGTCGGGAGTTTGCGGATTGGGCCTTGGAAGAGATGGAAGCCGATCCTGATTTTCATCGAAAAATAATATTTTCAAATCAGGCTCATTTTTGGTTGTGTGTGAATAAGCAAAATTGCCGGTATTGGAGTGCTGAAAATCCACGTGTCGTTAATGAGTCGCCTTTGCATCCGCAAAGAGTCACTGTTTGGTGTGAATTATGGTACGGCAGCATCATCGACCCGTACTTTCTCAAAAATGCGGAAGGAGCCTGCGTTACTGTCAACGGCGATCGCTATCGCGCCATGATATAGGATTATTTCTTTCCCGAATACGATGAAATTGATGCCGGCGATCTTTATTTTCAACAAGACGCAAGTTACCATATATTACAGCTCGCGCTACGATGGATTTACTGCGCGGCAAGTTCGGTGACTTGATTATATCCAGAGGCGGCCCCCACAGCTGGCCACCAAGATCGTGCGATCTAACACCGCTAGATTACTTTTTCCGGGGATATGTTAAGTCACTTTTCTACAGCAACAGTCCGCAAAATTTGGATGACCTGGAAGCCAACATCCACGATGTCATAGCGGGCATACCAGCCGAAATGTGTCACAGGGTGATCGAAAGTTGAAAGGATAAGGTGACACACTGAAAGATGAGTCGAGGCGGACATTTGAACGATATTTTGTTTAAATCTTAAATGGCATAAAGTTATCCATCGAATAAAGGTTTGCGATTGAAATTTGGCCTAATACTTTTTGTTATATTCAATTTCAAAGTTCGGACGTTCTTAATTCTAGACCCTATACATGTATTGTATCATTTTGATTCGGGGACCTTAAGTTATCTTAGGGCCAGCCATATCAGATTACGAGAAACTATGTCGAACGCTTTTTCCAAATCGATGAACACAAAGTGCAAGTTCGCCCGTGCATGACGGCGCTTTTCCATCGTAACACGCAAGCACCGAAAAGCATTGACTACGACAGTGAGCCATCTAAGCCCGACATGATTCATCTTCAACCATAATTCCAAGGGTACTTTGTCCGGTCCGACTGCCATTCCGCGTTTCATCTGCATTATTGCCTCCATCACCTCCTCCACTGAAAAATCGGCGATATCAGTGGTGTTCGGCTCCACAGCTTGAAAAGCTTCTCGCGGAAATTCTTCGTTCAAAAGTTCGTCAAAGTACTCACGCAATCTGCTACAGATTGCTGTGTTTTCAATCAGTACCACTCCGTATGAGTCCTCAACGTACTTTGGCGCCTGAACCTCTCCAGCATTTTTTCTTCTTTGGGCTGCGACCTTGTAAATCCTGGAATTGTCTCTACGTTCCTCTTGCAATGACGATTTCTTATTCGCAGCCTGATCTTCCAGTTCTTGATAGAACTTCTCGGCTGCAATCGCCTCTACTTGAGCCGCCTTGCGCTTTACTTCATTCCAGCATTTATCATATTTCTCCCGAAATTGAACCTTCTCGGCTTCACTGCTTGCCTAGCATGTTGTCCAAGCCTTGAATGTTAGTTTCGTTATTCTACCACCAAGTGTCCTTGTTCGTGTGGAGTGGGCCTTACGCAACTCACAGTGTATTTTCAGCCTCACCTACCAATATTTCATCCAAAGCATCCCACATTTGTGTTGGACCTTGCTCGTCGCAGATGGTGTTGTATTGAAGCCACTCCTCCATTTTAGCAATGAGCGGAGTTACTATACAACAGATTCAAAGCTTTCGTTGTTGAAATTATGCCACTTGATTTTCTCGACTGGCTTGGGGATTGAGGTCTTGTTAATCCTTGCAAAATAAATTCTGTTAGGAGTAACACATTTTTAATTGAATTCGAATGGAACAAACCGGTCAAGAAACCGCGGCAGAAATCACCGCGGTGTTTTTAGCGGCGAAATTGCATTTGAATTCAATGTAAATTTGTAAACCGCGGTGGCTCCCGCAGATTGGATAAACGGGGCGGTACTTTTATCCACAAAACCATACTGGTACGTACTTAATGCAGAATAATCTTTTCGTCATCAAGTATGGTCGGGCTCAATTCCTGTGACTCTATCTCCGGTTCCAATTAACCCCTTGTGGAGCATAGAGCATTAACCACGCCTACTTTCCACCTCATCCTGTTCATCGCTTTCAGCTCACTCCACGACTTGCCTATTGGAGCACCCTCTCTCTTAACTCATCTTCTCCAGGTGTTACCAGGTCGTCCAATACAGCGACTTGCGTTGGTTCTTTGCGGGTACCAATCGAGGGCCTATGTGACCTATCCATTGCCATTTTCGCCTTTTAATGGAAGTGTCTGTCCTGTCCTGACCAGTATTAGTAAGCAGGTCGTCGTCAGAAATTATCTCCGGCCACCGTATGTGTAGGATACGCCGTAGACACTGGTTTACAAAAGTTTGCAATCTAGTTGTTATCTTACTGGTCACCTTCCAAGTTGAACAGCCATATAGAAGCACTGCTTTTAAGTTGATTTCGAAGATCCGAAGTTTAGTGCGTCTGGAAATGTTGTTTTGCCAGAAAGGAGTCAAACTGAAAAAAGCTGCTCGAGCCTTGTTGATGCAAGACTGTACATCAGCATCCGCGCCACCATCTGCTGTAACTACTATACGCTTCCAAGGTAGCAGAAATTGTCAACTTTCTCGACTGCCTGCCCTGAAACACAAATTCCACTTTGCTTTTCTGGACCCAAGCTCAAGTACTTAGTCTTGGCAGCGTTGATTTTAAGCGCCGCATTACGGCTTTCGCAATGCAGAGCATCAGACATTTGAGGTACATGATCCGATTTAGTTGATAGAAGACAAATATCGTCGGCATAGTCTGGGTGTTGAAGGTATTTGAACAACTTCCATCTTATACCTTTGTTCTGCTGTTCTTGGAGCGCGCCGCTTAGTACATCACTAATGGCAATTAAAAAGGTGACAAAATACAGCCTTGTCTCACTCCGCTACGCATCCCGAAAGGATCTGATAGCTTACACTTGTGTAAGACGTGACATTCGGCTCCCTGGTAGGCCTGCTTCATGATGGAAATTATTTTATCTGGTATGCCTCTCCAACGTAAAGCCCTCCAGATTCCCGGTCAACGCTGTCAAACGCCTTCCCGAAATCGATGAACATGAGACGTAATGGGGATCTCCACTCTGCGGATTGTTCAATGATAATCGGAGGGTGTTGATGTGGTCGCTACATGAGAAGCCGTGGCGAAACCGGGTTTGTTCATCATTCAATGTGCGGTAAACTGTTTGTTTGATCCGGTTTAAGATTATTTTTGCTGGAAACTGCAGGGAAAAGACAGATCCCACGCCAATTCTTGCAATCCTTCAGGTCGCCTTTTTTCGGGATCTTAATAATGACGCCCTTCTTCCACTCTTTAGGGAGAGTTTCGGTTTCCAAACACTCTTGGATAAGGGAGAGAAGAATATCCGCGGTAGCATTGGCATCCGCTTTAAAAAGTTCCACCGGAATTTCATCTATCCGCGGGGCTTTACCCGCATCGATCGATTTAATAGTCGCAGTTACTTCCAGCTTAGGTGGTGGGCTGGTATCAACTCTGGCTATTTGCGGAATATTTTCTGGTTCTAGGGGAAATGGCTTCGAAGGTCCAAAGGTGTTGTTGAGGATCTCAATGAAGTGTTCTCTTTATCTCCGCAACTGGTGTTCTTCGGTTACCAGTAGAGGCCCATCTTTATCTTTCACAGGATGTTCTGTTGTAAAAGATTTGCCAGTTAATGACTTAAGAAGCTTACAACCGCTCACCGCGGTAAGCCACTTCCTATCTTCTCCGCTAATGCGTTGATGTAATTTCGCTTGTCCCGTCTTACGCTTCTTTGCACGCCATACGGTAGTGAACGGTATTCAGCTCTTACTTGGTCTTTAGCTGATCCGTCAGCAGCTGAGTTAATCTGTTCCTTAACTGTCTTGCGTGATGAGACCATCTAGAGTCGCTAATGAATGGTTACCGCGCTCCAATCGCACATTCAAAATGTTGTTTTTTTTACCATTACCCTTTTGCCGGTAAAACCGTCTCGAGTACACTTCGCATCCCATGCATCCATTGGGAACTTTAGGAATGTTTAACGTAAAATGGACACACTTAAAAAAAAGCCGTTTCAGGCAGGCTTCGAATCAATTACCCCTCGATCGATAAAACCTCTCTATTGATCGTGCCAATCGTTCATTTTCGGGGAAAAATCCGATATGACGTTATCGAAGGCTTTTAAACGAGTCTATAGCTCAAGTATCATCGCAATCTAATCACGGATTGATTGATCTTCGCCCGACAGCAATTCTTCCCTTGCCGCCCCATTTTTATTATTTCCTCATTTGTTTCTGCTCATTTGTTTGTGTTGTCTTTCCCTAGGCCTATTAGTTTATTTAATACGAAAGGACAGGGATAGCGAGCGGTGAAAACCCCACCTTCCGAACTGAACTACAGCTCGTTGAGGGGTCTTTTTCTTCGCCAGATGACACTGCCCGCCCTTCACAGTCATTTCCGTCCGCACAGGCATCTTTGAATGCCCACCAACCCGTCCATTACAAATTTCAACAACATCCTAAACTGAATGTCGACACCCTTAAAGCGGCTATGAAGATGACTCCTAGAGGATCTATTTGGCGGCTTTGCCTTTATTAGGTAAGGCTAATTCTCACGTTTCCCATGCTAAGCACAATCATCGAAGATACTTAGTTTTTTTTCTATGTGTGTTAGCCTCTTTTCAAATTCTCGTTGATTTTCAATTGGCAATTGGCAATCGGTTAAAAGGTGCAAAGAGTACACGTGTTGACATATCCTTGATGAAAATACGATCGTATTTCATTTAAATAAATTGTTCACTATATTTGGCATGTAAAAGTCGTACCGAAACTGAAAAAGATAAGATACACCGCAAATCGTTTGACCATGCAGCGCGATCTGTGCAGTTTTTAGAATATGTAGATGTAGATACTATACCAAGTCAAACGCTTTGGTGTTAATGTGCGCACTTACGATTGAACATTATAGGCAGAACTGGATGCACCAATGTCGCCAATATTTATCTATTTGTGGCAACTGAACATACCAAAAGCAATTCAATGGAGATAGTTGCTGCGCGCTGCTACTTAGAAAACGTCTTATACATTGCTCTCGTATAAATTGTACATCGTCGTTCAAATAGACGAGAATTTATTTCCGATCACATTTTCGTGATTTCGCTGCTATAGGCCAAGATCCCATCCCGATGTTTGTTCAATGCCTGCAAAGAATGTTTTGTGTAGTACCTGTGCGCTGTTTTTTCCTTTAGTTTCACCTGGTATGGACCTGATACGGACGGTTTTCTTATTTTCTTTGGACATTTCGGTCGGTCGTTCATCGACATGCCTCTCAATAAATGAATGGCAAACCGCATAAGGTTAAAGCTAGTGCGCAACGGGACAGCTTTAGTCATTCCAGCTATGGTTTGATGATGGTGGCTTTAATGGCGGCGCAAGTGTCGGAGTGTAAATCCATTAACGTCACGATCAATTAAAGTGGTCGCATTGTCGTACTCGTATATACTTGCACACCTCTAAGTACACATTGACTACGCTCGACTGGCGTTCCCCCGGATCAAACAGACAAAATGAAAAACAGACCTCTTATGGCTAGTGCCGTATAGCCAGAGCCAGCTTGCAAGAAAGCCGTACTTGCAAGTCTGCAAATATCCAGAACAAATAGCACCTCAAATATTTGCCTCTAATTAATTTTAAAATGTCTCCCTGGTTGGCTTGTCAAAGTCTGAAGTCATCAGAGGGGAAAAAACAAAAACCCACCTTTGATTTTGAGACTCTTTGGACTTGGCCACAACAAGATCTGCTTGCTAGCGTGTCCCTGAAGACGACTTCATGGGCCCGGGCAGCCTCAACACTTCTTCTAGAACAGCGATCGGGTTTCTTGAAGTTTTCACCAAGGAATGAGTGCTCTTCAAATTTGTCGTCGTTCCACATTTCTGATTTTTATTTACTATTTATCTTTCCCATTTAGTCAAACATAGTTTATAGAGTTGTTAACGCTACGTACGTGATTGGAAAAGGTGATAAGATTCATGTAATTGCTTTCATAGATGGTCTACGAATTGGATTTTAATTAAAAGATTTCCCTATGAGATATTAATTGTGTTGTGTGATGAGAATTGTTATATATTAAATTGGAAGCTAAATAGAATGAAGAATCCAGCTCAGTTTTGAACAGAAAGCATGAGAATGGAATGGTGTGAAAATGAGAATAGTGGGTACCTGTAAGTACAAATTGAGTGGATCTTATCATCACAAGTTGCCCAATAGAAGATTTATCTTATGAAGTACTCGTATGTAAAAGTCCGTGCTTGCTTTCGGTCACGAATGACAATGACTAAATGCTTACACAATGTATCAACTGTGGAGCAGATGCATAGCTTGGATATGTCTTAAAAGGAGAATAATTCTACCTACCGATTGGTAGGAAAAGTTTTAATAAATTTTGTTACAACTCTGATGCTGCAGTTACACAGTGAAAAATATTGGACTCCTTTTAATAATGCACTTTTTCGATCCATTTGGTGAATTTTTACTCCTCGTTCTGATGGATAATTTTTCATCCTTTCAGGATATTTTGAAATTCACCTAAAGGTGTAAAAATAATATTCGCACAGAAAGTATGCTATTTACACCGAAAAAAAAACCGTCATAATAGCACATCGAATCGGTGAATTTTCGCTAGGCGATTTTTTTATTGTGTACGAGTTGGATACTTTCGATGATCATGCAATCTTCTTCTATTTTATTTTACTCAAAAACCTCTGAGAAATATATTCTGATCTGCGAGGCGTGTGATCTCTACCGTTGTTTTTAGGGTGTTGTAGAAAAAACAAAACCCTTATGAAATCGGTTAAATGTCTGGGGGGGAAGTATGCTGGTCTGGTCGCTGACTCTACCTTCTATAATTATTCCAACAATTTATTTTCAATATTTTTACGCAAGCTTGCAATTTGCAATATCGTCTTAACATGAATGGTTAAGCATTTCCAAGATTGGGACAGTTCATACCTTCGGCAAGCTTGTTTTTTTTGCGGAAAACTTTTTAGAACAGAGTTGTATTTGGGAGACATCACATCTTTTCCATTTTATGGAGGGAGAACCCGGATTTGAATTCCAAAACTGTTTAAAATGTATTGTTATGTACTATCGACTACCAACGTGTAAGTTTTTAATACATAGAACAACACCCGAAATAATTTGGTGCAATTAATAAAATGGATTCTCAACCTCCATTTTGCAAAAATGGAAAAAACAAAGGCCCGAATCCTAAAACTGAAATTTTTTGCGTATAAACTTCTTCACAATAAGTTTGAGCAATCTATGGCTCTGGAATTTGTAACGGACGGTTTGGTGGGCATCCGGAGATGCCCGTGGGGACGGAGCCTTATGTAGCATAATGACCGTGAAGGTCGGCCGTGCCATCTGGCGAAGAAAAAGGCCCCTCAACGAGCTAAGCAGCGGCCTATGCTTGCTGTAGCTCAGTTCGGGAGACGTGGGCGGGGTTTTCGCCGCTCGTTGCCCCTGTCCTTTACGTATTAACGAAAATTCATAGGCCTGGGGAAGACAACACAAACAGCGGAGGTTAAAATGGGGAGTAAAAAAAATAGTCGATAAGGATGGAATGGTTGACGGACTGATCAGACGCCCACACGATCGCACCTGGGTCCGGGTGTAATGAGACTCTCGGCCTCTGGTTTCGTACCACCTACAGATCACTACTCATCAGGTGCTGCTTCGATCTGCTGGTGGGGGCAGCACTACCAGGATATGGTCCATTGCAGGTGGTTCATTACAAATTGTCTGAATCCTGGTTCTAAATTACCACGTCGAGCTCCAGTTTCCATTTCAAGTTTTATCATCATCGTCGCGCGACAGCCCGACGTCGGACCTTGGCCGCCTGGATCGTTGTCCTCCAATTATCTCGATCACGTGACCGCGTCCTCCAATCTTGGAAGCCCAGTAATTGCGCGGCGTCCACACAAACTGAGCTCTCCCAACGAGATCTCGGTCGTCTATCAGTCTCGCTCCGTTGACTCGTTTTGCGGTCATTACTCTCTTTGGCATGCGATCATCGTCCATTCGTTGTACATACCCTGCCCATTGAAGTCGTTGTAGTTTGACGATTTTCAAAACTTCCAGCTCGATCGCAAACGGCCCCGAAAATTCGCCGCAGAATCTTACGTTCAAATGTGTCTAGCATGTTTCCGGAGGCTTCAGTTGGGGTCCATGCTTCGCAGCCGTAGCATAGCACTGGTCGTATAATGGTTTTGTACACGCGGAGCTTCGTGTTTCTGCGCACATGTTTTGATTTCAGTATGGGGAGACCCGAGAAAAAAGTCTTATAAGCTATCTGTATGCGTCGCTTGATTTCGTCAGTTTCGTTGGCGTCCCTTGACAAGTTGGTATATGGTATATGAAGCCGTTCACGAACTCGATGTTGAGGTCCCCCACATTGATGCTCGGTTGTGCAGGTGTCCTTGTCGTCGATTGCATCATTATTTTAGTTTTACCCTCGTTGATATGTAGTACAACTTCTTTTGCAGCGGTATCGAGCGTATGCAGAAGTTCTTCTGCGTCGGCCAATCTTCGGGAACTGATGTTGATGTCGTCGGCGTACGCTGCTAATTGTGTCGACTTGATGAGTAGATGTTGCTGTTGTCCATATTCATAGCCCGAATAGCGTATTCCAGTGCTAGGTTGAAGAGCGTCGGCCCCAGACTAGTGCGTGTTTCAAATAGATCAGTAAGTCTATTATGGATCCTGACCTATGAGACGTATTTGGTCATCGTTATCTTTGTCAATCGCACTAATTCTGCTGGCATACCAAATTACAGCATGATGTGTACAGTACACCACGATCGATCCTGTCGTATGCCTGCTTGAAGTCGACAAAGATTTGGTTTACGTCTACGTTGTATTTCCAACACTTCTGAAGTATCAGTTTGGCCGTAAAGAGTTGATTGGTTGTGGAGCGACCAGGTCTGAAACCGCATTGACATTCGCCAATGACTCGTTCTGCGTACAGTTTTATTCTATTTTCCAGAACTTTCGTCAATATTTTATAGAACGTACAAACTAGCGATATGCAACTTTTATTTAATTAACTCGAATAATTAATTCGACTTTCTCTGCGACCTTTTTGATGGTGCCCTTGAGTTCTTCCCAGAGCCCATGGACGCCTGTATTGCTGATGTTGTGTAGCATAGGTGAAAGTCTTTTCTCAAGAGCGTCGATATACTTCACCACCGTAGCATCGCTCCGAAGTTTATCAATCGCAAAGATTCTCGATTGGTGCACTGAAGAAATTCTACATCTGTAGGTCGTCTTCACCAAGCGATGATCTGAGTCGCAGTTTGCTCCTCGATAGGAGCGGACATCCATTACACTAGATGCCCATGTCCTGTAAATGTGGACGTGATCAATTTAATTGACGGTATGTGTGTCTGGCGATTTCCAGGTCTGCTTGTGAATGCGTCGATGCAGGAAACACGTACAGCTTACGACTAGATTCCTGCTGCAGGCGAGGCCGATAAGTTGCTGGCCGTTGTCATTACATTCTTCATGGAGACTGTGGCCTCCAGTGGTCCCCCGGTGCCAACTTTGATTTCCGACTTTCGCGTTAAAGTCTCCCAGCAGCAATTTGACGTCGGTTGTTGGAAATGACTCGAAGAGAGTCTCAAGGCGGGCGTAGAACTCGTCTTGGTTGGTCCATGGTTTGCCACTTCTAAACATTGTGTGTGATTTCTGGTCACTGATCTCGCTGCCAAGCCAATTTGTTTTCTGGAGTGCAGTAATGCTCAGTTTATACTTTTCGACCTATTGAAGAAGGGCCTTCTGGGCCCCCAGTTTGTTCAGGGAGCGTACATTCCAGGATCCGACAGAATACTCCTTTAGTCGTTTGCGTGGTCGTCATTGTTGACTCGTTCAATCCGAGGCTTTTGTTGCAGGTTTCTTGACGTGGACTGGATTATACAAGGACGAGTTGTCAGCACATCGCTTAACCCCATTCAGGTGGTGGCCTCGGAAATAGCTGCTTTAGATGGTTTAATAAACGTGCCGAAGTTCACACAACCATGTTGCAGGTCCAACTACACAAATCATTCCATCCTACTGAACCTGAGACGCTTAGGTGTTGGTCAGCCATTCAGCCTACAGTTATCTGCGGCGACTTCCCAAATGTGCGTCCTGAGGAGTGTTCACACCAACGCGACACGAATTCGTGGCGGCAGCGATTTTTATCATGACGATGTAAACGTCAGTTTCACGATATAAACGTGACCATTGAAGTTATTTTTTTTCTTCAGTAAAACATTCGCGTTGCTATGGCTACTCGTATAGATTTGATGAAGCGAATAAATCGCGTCGGTGTGAACACAATTGCGAATTCGCAGCAAATAATCCGCCACGACTTAATCGCAACAATTTATTCGAAGCGGATTCGCGTTGTTTTGAGGTATGCTTAAAATGGTGTAAGCTCCGATTAAAACTAACTTTTACTTATAATTTTCGATTTTTTTGCTTATCCCATATTTTTATAGACTTTTACATTTTACTTCTGTTCATCTTCTAATACATATGTATTTGCAAAACTCCCATAAATTTGGGGTTATAATTCGGGAAAAAAAAATTTCCAAAAATTGGATTTCCTATCCCAACATTCCAGATCAAATAGACAACTTTCCGTACCAAATAGACAACTATCTGCGGATACTTTGTACGTGTTCCAAACAAAAAAAAAAGCAGTAAAACTGACTGGAAAAAAATGAGAAGCATGGTGTTCAAGTTGATATCACATACCAATGGTTTTTAGCGTAGGTCTCCAATGGACATTTTAAAGATATTAAAATCATTTGAAAACTCATTTACGGGTAATTTCCGAAGGAAAAGTTTTTATTTCGACTTTGACGAGAATGTAATATCAAAAACTCGCATATCACATAATACGAGTAATAAATTGGGGAAAACGTCTATCGAGATTTCCAAATTAAGGAATTGGGTCCGAATTAACAAACATCATTATTTATGGTCCGACATTAATTTGATCGCTATATTGGGCAAGATCTTTGTATTTGTATGGCTTCCGATATTTTTCCTTTGAGTCGTTGCGTCTTATTAAGGTCAGAATATTTTCCCGGCGCAACTAATTACGGCCGATCTATAGCTCTATCAAACTTCCCACCAAATTCCAATTGAATTGAATGGCACTTCATCGGGTGAAATGAGAAACTTCTATTTTTTTCTGAAGAGCAACATAAACCCTTGACTAGAGCCGCCGCTGTTACACTTTAGTTGCACCTATGTGTGTACATATGTCTAGAACCTCCCAAAAATATAAATTGGAATAAAAAAGATACTGTTCGCCCCTCTCGAGATCAATGATTGAAGGAACATTGTGAAATGCATTGATGGAGCACCGACTAAATGAGGCGCGGGTATCGGATTAAAAAGGCTTAAATCGGCAGCAACGGAAGTATAATCCCCAAGATTTCTTGCTATTGTAACAGAGACATAAAAAAGGTCAGCTATTGACGATCTTGCCACTAATGATCTGTTGCTATTGCCATTGATGAGTCCAACTGAGCTGATCGATTGGTTCAATGATGGCGATGATGATGATGGTGCTATGGTGATATAGTTGAAGATCATCATCAATTGATATCAAAGATTCGCGCCATAAATGTAATATATACGGCAATAAGTGAATCCAATACCAATAACAAGATCGATAATAACGAGTTAACAAGTTTCGTTTCGTTTTGAAGTGGAGAGAAGCCCTCCGATTTGTCGATACAAATCTATCGGTTGTAATGCTGAAACGAAAAGAGGTATGTCGAGATATGTGAAAATTCTGCAGAAATGGTCAATAGACCGATTAGGAATCTCTGAACGGTTATGTTTATAGTGTTACGAAAATTTAGGTTAATTCTGCAGCATTTCATGGGCTGTTTCATTAAATTGGAATTTCCTTAACGATCATTCATGCATGTGAAAGTTAACTGGTTCAATAACCGTGAGAGCACAAAGATTTGGTTTCATAATAGCAAAACTTTTATGTTTTCAATTATAATAATAAAATTAGGGTAGCCGGAAGCTCAGTGCCTTGAGGCGTCAGTGTGATGTCTCAGTATACCGATTAGTCACGAGTTCGAGTCCCGGCCACGTTGTTGCCATGGATGTTCGTGTTGTTTTCTCCCTGCAGTGTGGGGCTCAACAATAAGCCACAGCCTTCCCCGATTTGTCGCAGGAATGCAGCTAAATAGGCAGGAGGCACAGTCATTTCCACAAGAGCGTATACTTTGTAACTTTTTAATGCACCATTTCTCAAAGAGTGGTGGGGGACTTTTAGTTACCTGCATTTTTCCTCTTTTCGCATTGTATAAATTTGGTCATTCTAAGTTCAAGTAGGAGAGTGATAAGACGTCAAGTGAAATGAGTGCGATTTACAAAAAACGATTCGAAGCTGTGTTTTTAGTAAGTCATCCGAAAGGACCAAAAATGACACCTGCATCGGCCGGAAAGTACCTGAAAGTTTCGACACAGTTTGTGAATAAGTGGATAAAGCGTTTTAAAGATACTGGAAATGTAGACGATCTACCTGGTAGGGGTAAAACCCGAAGCACTTCAAAAACCCAGGATAAGGCCATCATTGATATTTTTAAGAAAAATCCGTCCGTTACTACCTTAGTGCAAGCAAAGGAAATGTTATCGAAGAAGAATATTTACGTGTCCTTTAATACGATTCGGCGAAGATTACAAGAGGAAAACATCAAAACCAGGTATGCCTTGATGAAACCATTACTTACCGAAAACCAAACCAAACCATGTTTGGGGATTAATGAAGCGGAAGCTTCAAGGAAAGCAAATAAAAGGAGAAGCACATTTAAGGCGAACGCTACAAAAAATTTGGAAGAACTTATCGACAGACTACGCGGAAAAATTGGCCGAAAGTTGTCACCGAAGATGCCAGTCAATAATCAATAGTGACGGCGATTGGACCATGTATTAAATATAATTGCGAAAATGTATTTTGTATTTACTTTCAATAAAAAATAAAATTTCTTACTTGTAACATTTTGTTTTTATTTTGTGAGGTATACGGTCTTGTGGAAATGACTGTACATGCTGGCAACATGCATTGTCCGAAACCAGTTTATGCTAACGAAACATCAACTAAGCCACATAAAAATAGTTGACGCGCTATACAATACTACCAAGCGGTAGCGCAGTGTGTTTAGGCATCAGTCTCATGTTTGACTACCGGCGTTTCGGGTTAGAATCCCGTCCACGTCGACATTCGTGGCCATGGATGTGCAGGAGATGCATGCTGGCAACTGCATTCTCCGAAACCAGTGTATGCCAACGAAACGTCAACTGGGCCACATGGACCATTTGACGCGCTATGCCCCACAAGGGGTTAGGGCAATTGAGTAGTATACAATACTAGGGCATAGGGCAAATAGTAGTAGTCATAATAATTCCTTCTGCACACGATGCAACTGGTTTGACACCCGAGCTGCAAACCAGTTATCAATGTAACCAGTTTCTAATACAGTTGTAACCAGTTTGCAACCTTCGACGCATGCGGCATAGGATTAATTAGGTTACAAACTAGTTTCACGCCAGAATTAAAATTTGACTTATCACACTGGCACCTTTCATTTCTCATATCCTAAAGTTAAGAGATGGGCCGTGAGCAAGCCCACTACGACCCCATGGTTTGTTGTGGTATTTTCACACCCTACTTACCTGTCAAACAGTCGCCACCCGCAAGCTTTTATCAGGTGAAGGCCCGTTTTCTCAATGCCTGGTAAAACTGCCAGTTAGCTATCCGGGACACGCAATTAAACCTAAGCGTAAAGCAAAGCTAAAATTATGATAATGCAGGAGAAAAATCAGCTCATACAGTAGAAAAATCAGCTGAGAGATTCTGCCTTCTGTTCTATTCTATTCTACGTCTCTACGTTTCAAATTCTCTTCCATCGAATGGATTTCTAGAACTCTGTTCGTTGTGACCAGTTTAATTATTGTATTTCATTTGAATGTGCAAACGTAAACAGTTTTAGCAGTCAAAATCTCAGAAGCCCGTATCACCTGTTTGAAATTAACGCCCGATAATTTTTTAACTGCAGGATGGTTGCTGTTTAGCGTTTATCTATAGAATAAACTTTAACCAGTATTGTGAAAATGGCCCTGATTTTTAGACACAATGCAAATCAGTGAAGGATTTGAGACCTGTCAGCCTCACTCCCTTGTAATGAAGACACTACAACGGATCTTAGATATCTATTTACTGGAAAAATGGCTAATATCAAAACGCCAGCATGTGAAAATCAAAGGAAATCAACAAAAACACGAGGTGATACACTCTAATGCCAGTCTTAGACACAGACGGCGCGTTTAAAAAAAGAAAAACATAATGTTAAAGGGAAGCAAATTTCACAATACATACACCCAAGGCAGCAGTCGATGTTTTCCTCAGAACCGCCGTGATTGCAATAAACGTTAGTCTTTGAACATTTTTCAATAGAGATCTGTACGATACGGTGCTAAGTGCAGTTCTCCAGACTCCGAACCCATGCATCATTATAGGACGTAATACCGATAAGTAGACCAAGTAAACCACTTTCGGCTGTAAGCCCCGTTTCTTGCCTATCATCCTCTTGCAAGACTATAGTCCAACCGTTGCAGTTTTCATAATGTTAATTGCCTTGATCCCACCAGGGGCATGGGTGCGTCAACATCTCTAGCATTTCTATGCCTTGTTGACGTTTCGATAGCATATTTATTTTTCAGAAGTGCAGTTGCTAGCATGTACCTCCTATCCGTGCCGTCTTTATACTGACAAGCTAGGAGCACTGTGAGGCACAGGCAGGCAGTTTCCGATCGCGCCGAGATTTGAACTCCAAGCTCTAGATTAGTATCGTAGAGCAGTGACCGAACGACTACGGCCACCGAGCGCAATCTTTCATACATGTTCCTGAAAGTTTGCCTTCCACCATAATTTATCCAAGATGACATCCATAGTGGGTCGAATGATGGGAACTTCCTAGTGAAGAGAATAGGTTTCGTTTTATGCGGGTGTACTCTGACCCCAACCTCACAAAACCAGTTCGTCAGGGGAGAGAGATGGTATTCTACACTATAGCGCTTAGGACACAAAGATATTTATCCGACAAGGCAATAGCAACATCGTGCGCACAAGCGGAGTACCCCTGCTTACGTGCCTGCGTATAGATTATATTCCGAGACTAGTAGAGTCTGAGAGTGTAAGCATCAGGTTTAATAACTTTAAGAGCGAGTCATCACCGGCCAGGGTTGAGAGGGCATAAATGATATTCTCAGGTTCAACGTTGTTGAAACCACCCCCGATATCCACGAAAGGCAGCCAGCATATACTGCTTGCAGGCGAGTATGGATGAAACCTACCAGAGGCTAATGGATCGAATGGGCGTGCATGACAACCTTTACCCGCTTTATCGGGATGAAGACCACTTCATCCATATTCCAGAAATATATATTAATTCAAGCCAGGCTTTGAAAATCGATCCACGCCCAGTATGTGTTGTAGGTCCGCTGAAACGATACCATCAGGGTCAGCAGACTTGAAAGAGTCAAAACTGTCAATAGCCCATGCAATCTTTTAATTCGAAACATTGGTTGTAGGAGTGGTTCCGGGAAATAAAATAGAGGAGCTGTCGGGGATATTCGTGTCAAGCAGGGCCTCGATTGTCTAGTGGATCGAAGATATCTAGGCATAGTTAGGTTTGCAGATAAGATCTTCCGAAATTTGGAGGAATCGCTAGAACTAACTCTCAAGACTTTTACCGAAAAACCTCTTTCCCCAGTCAGTTCATTTACGATTTAAAATTACTGGGTTAGGATTAGGTCGCTCACAAAGACTTAATTGAAAATACTTAATTGAAAATAACGATGATCAGAGGAAGAATGCTCAGAGGACACCTTCAAATCTCATATCAAATGTTTAATGCCTTCAGACAGGCGGGTATACCCACGACTTTGACGCGCTCGATAGCGGTCGCGACTCAAAGATCAGGGGTTCATTTGCCCGGTGCGCTAGGAAAATCAAAAACTACCTTTGGGTACTATTAGAACTCTCACAGTATACCAAGCTTGCCAGTAAAAGACGGCTGCGAGGTGTATGCCAGTAACTGCGCCATCCGAAATTTATATGCTAACGAAACGTCAACAATGCATTGCTGAATATGTCGACGTTGTTTGCATCAAGATCGTCAATGGCATATGAGAATCATACGGTTAACAGGCTGATATCACCTACGAATAATATCGCCTCTTCCCGAACTCCAGGCTCGCCACCACAGAGTCACCGGTGCTAAACGGCAATACAAGCACGCATTTAAAGTCTTCTTTACAAGAATACAAAACTGGGGTTTGCCCTGATCCCTCACTCTACAAAATATTGTAACTAGGAGATCCTAGTCTCTATACTACATCCTGGATAGTACAGGGTTTCTTTAATAAAGCAGTACATTCTCTCTCTTCCGCAAAACGAAGAAGTGAATCAGCTTCACAGCAGTCTTACAGTCTAGAAGGATATCTGACGATTACTGCGGCAGTTACATCGACTCCATCACAGTAGTCTCCCCCGCAACACCAAATCCAAACAAGCCCACGTTAGTCAAGTCAGTGTCAAATTCGAACAGACCATGACATAGCGCGGTCGCCGCAGAGTCCTCCAAGCTTGTGCAGTCGGATGCGAGCAATAAGCAGTCGTAAGATAAGATAAAAGATTAAAATAGTCGAGTTACTGTCCCAGCAGGAAGGCACTGCGACCGTAATAGATCTACTGTGCTGTGGCCCTTAATTCAAAAGACAGTACACCTTTCTAATAAAGGGCAGTATGTCTTTAGCAGCAATCAACCTGAAGTCTGCAGTACTGATAGCAGCCTGCCCGAGGAGTGACATCCTAAAACGCTCGACGGCGGGACATCCGCACAAGAGGTTTTTTTGGTCGTTCCACGTCCTCCAGGTAGAGACGACATCTTGACCCGTCTTGTTCAGGTGATATCTGACCAGGTGATGACCAGATAAGTACTCCACTGGAAATCTTAGATGGGGTCTACTCATTTCAGTAGTACCCTTGCGCATGAAGGGCATTATTAGCTCCTTTGGTTGACGTAGCCCTGGAACGTTATTCCAGTACTGATAACGCAATAGTGCAGACCCATCTGTGATCCGCAATTTGGCCGAGGTCAGCCCAAAGGCTCAGGTCCAAGAAAACGACTGGATAATCATTGTCTAGCAAGTTCATACGCAGCCTCGTTCCCCTCAACGACCTGGTGGCCTGGCATCCAACACAAGAAGATTCGGTTTTAAGCAGTCATACTTAGTACGCTGTACACTGAGCATTGGGATTTCGGGCGAGTTTTTCCCGCATATACAACCAATTGAAACTACTCATCAAATATCAAAGAAGGCCTTCGAAGGGACAAGTAAAAGAGTATTGAAAGTGTGTGGACGAATAAAAAAGCTGTGAAGATCCCGTAGATGAACTATTCGGAGTGCGAACACCGAGACGAGTGGAAGCGCCGACTTACAGAAGCTTTGTGCCACTGGGGGCACAATGGCTAATAAGTACATATACGTATAATTAAATACCAGGTCGTCCCTCACTGTGGGCCTTATATGGTTTCCATTAGCAGCCTGCTCCTTTCGAAGTATCTCGGCATACATGTCACCTTGCGATAAAACTATTGAGAGTTCTTTTGATATTATACGGACCAACCGTTAGACCACCCATTAGACCACGCATTAGACCGCCCATTATACCACGCATCAGACCACGTATCAGAGCAGCTAATCGTTTTCAATAATTATATCCTATTTTATTGAATGAATGAATCACAACGAGGAGACTTCGTAGATAGATGGATGCGAATAGGTGCTCTGATATATGGTCCAATGGCTGGTCTGTTGCGTGGTCTTATAGGCGATCTAATGTGTGGTCTAATAGGCGGTCTAATGGGTGTCCTAGTGGGTGGTCTGATGCGTGGTTTAATAAGTCGTCTAATGGCTGATCTAATACGTGGTCTAATGCGCAGTATAATGGCTGGTCTGGTGCGTGGTCTAATAGGCGGTCTAATGCGTGATCTAATGTGCTGTCTAATGGGTGATCTAATGCGTGGTCCAATGCGTGGTCTAATGCGTGTAGATGGTCTGGCGTCTAAATACAGCCTTGAGTTTCATAAAAGCGTTCCGTGAAGCATATTGAGACAAAATCTGGTACTATGTCAACTAAGGAAATTAACGAACGTTATTGCCAGTTAAAATCATTTCGACACGCGCGAGGTTCCTGTAACTACTCGGTCAGCTCTGACTTGAGCTCCGAAATTTATTACTTTTGTAAACGATTAAATTTCTTCATTAAAGCCTACCCTTTTGTACTATACAAAAAAAAATGCAGGTAGAGAAAGTGATTTAGGATGGCTTCCATTTCAAACCGTATCAAACGATATCAGCAATCAGCATAGTACGCAAAAATCTACGGGAAGGCAATTTCAAGAATTTACTGACTCTGAGAAATAAATTATGAATCGACTATCTCAACGGCACCTTTATCCGAAAGAATTAGAAATACGTGAACTGTAGGCAACATAGTAGGAGCTCAACGACTGCTTTCTCTGGATAATGTTATGCGGGATGTCGATGAAATGTTAGTTATAGAGAATCGACACAGTGCTACAGAAGGCTACGACTACGACGACGGGGTAAAGAGAATAGAGTTAGCATTACTGAAAAAGTTATGTCGAAAGCAAGTCCAAGACTTGGTCTTTTCTTTTTCACCTACAAAATGGCAATTTATGGGACGCAGAATTGTTCAACACATTTTTATTGCTTTCGCGTGGGCTATTGAGCATAGAATGCCTCGGGAGAGATATACGACCACTAAGGGCATAATAGGATTCAATTCACGCGGTCTTCCAGACAAGGGCATAGTCCGTAAGGTAAATTGTAAAGGTAGAGCGCTTATACTCGGTATAGTGGGTTGCTCTGGTGCAGATACTTATTATTTACTTATTGTATCACGGAGATATACTTAAGGTGAATGGTTTCTAATCAGCCAGACAATTGCGAATGAAATGAAGTCTGCGGTTAGTCTTGACGCAAGAAGAAAGCTTTCCAGGCAGCCAATGGGTGATCGTGTTTCATATGTGTTGAAGTGTTTATGGTGTTTGGAGAAAATAAAAACGTTTCAGTGGAAACAGAATACTTTGGTTTATTGGTAATATCTTTAATAAGTAAGCGGCATGATAATGTGTCGTAAAAACATGAAATGGGATGTCGATTTTCACTTTTTATTGCGCGATACTTACATTTTCGTCTCGCTGACGTAGATTTACTAAAGAAAGCTATAAGATTTATATTAAAATATATTCAATTGAAATAAGACACTTTAAAATTATAATTGTATTTAAAAAAATCTATTCCTACATTCCGGGCCTACAATACTCTGTTAATACTACATATATCTAAAAAATTAGAAGTCACTTTTATTTTCACAATAGAAACAGCGGCGACAATAAATACTGGCTCCTTCCACAACCTTTCTCAAAAAGAGCAATACTACTTACCCTAACTAGACCTGTTCGATCCTAAGGTTTCAAGACCAATTTTAGGTTTTTATGAAGACCGGTTTTCCTAGCGGTCAGGTCAACCGGATCATTAAAACCGGCTCATGGTTAAAAAAAAACCGACCCACCAAAAGACCGATTCACTAAAAACCGACTCATTACTAAATGAGTGCACGAGTACTCAAGAACCGACTCGTTAAAAACCGACCGGCTCATGGTTAAGAAAACCGAGTTAAAAACGCAATCATTAATTAAAAACCGTTGAGAAAATCGAGTATTTTCTGTGTGGTACAGTACAGGCGGTCATGGCCCGACATCGGGCTGTCGCGCCACGATGATGATAATGACAGTACGGGACGGAATTATTCAAGAAAAGGTTTTAGCTTTTGATTTGAGAATGCTTTGGTATGAGGTAGGTCTACACATTTAGTCGTCAAGAGGCATGCGTTCAAAGTTAAATATATGTGAACAGCATACTCATTGAAAGCTTGAATTAAATTGAGAAAAAAATGTCGGAACTGATGATTATGAGTAATAAAAGATATGAAAGTGTACATGGTTATTAGTAAAACCGGTCTTCTGCTAGTACCGGTCCCGAGATTCCCAAGTACCGGTTTCCAAAAAACCGACCGACTTGTTAAAAACCGACCGGCTCATGGTTAAGAAACCCCTGTTAAAAATCGACTCATTACAAGACCGATTCACAAAAAAACCGACCTGTAAAAAACCGACCGGCTCATGGTTAAGAAACTTCAGTTAAAAACCAACTCATTAAAAAACCGATTCACCAAAAAACCGACCGAGTACTCGAGTATTCAAAAACAGACTCGTAAAAAACTGACCGGCCCATGGTTAAGAAACCCCAGTTAAAATTGACTCATTAATTAAAAACCGTTGAGAAAATGGAGTATTTTTTGTGTGTACAGTACAGGACAGAATTATTCAAGAAAAGGTTTCAGCTTTTGATTTGAGTGTGATTTGGTATATGGTATGTCCATACATGGTTATCAATGGGCCAGTTAGAAAAATTGGCATTATGTTATCGCGTGGCGGTCGAGACTCATGGATTCTAAATATTGTAGTACAGGTGTTAAAGGAGTATTCTATTCTAATACCCCCAACAAGATAGACATAAAAACAGCAAATGGTTGAAAAAATATACAGTTTTGACACTTTAGGGGATGTAGTAATTAGAAACAGAAAGGAAAATTGTTGTCAAATTTTTGAGAAAAATTTAAAGTACTGGTTTTTTTTTGCGAAAACATTGGACCAGAATAGAGGTGTTTGCGGTTAATTTTTTCGCTGACGGCGTTGCTTTTCCAAAAAACTAGACAACCTTCAAGTGCAAAAGATGCATTCAACAACATCGAAACAAACTTTGATGCAATATATTTGACTCAAAGGACTCGAAATGCCATCAACAGTAGTCAAGCGCATTCGTCCTATGGTCATGACACCCACTTATACCAATCTTGCCTAGATATCACTTCATGAGAATGTCCTTTTAGCCTGGACAAAGGGCACAAATTGCCTTCAGTTGTAGTGTAATATATTCACGTCAACACTCCCAGCCTTATGCAACCCATCTAAACACCTGCACTTTTCAAATTACGTGAAAAAAGACATAATGCCAATTTTTCTAACAGGTCAACCGATAATCGTCAGTTCCGACATTTTATGTCAATTCAATCTTTCAATGAGTATGTCAGTAGTTGCAATAAGGGGATTTTAAACCAACTTGGACTTTGGACCCTCGTGACGCCATAGGGCCAATGACCTTGTGGGATTCCCCGTGATAAGGGGGGTCAATGACCTTGTGGGGTTCCCTCGTGATAAGGGGGTGGGGGATTCCCTCGTGATAAGGAGGTCAATGACCTTTAACTGAACTGCTTTGAACTGCTTTTCAGTTGCAGTTCAGTTGCTGTTCAGTTGCTGTTCAGTTGCTGTTCAGTTGCAGTTCAGTTGCAGTTCAAAGCAGTTCAAAGCCGTTCAAAAGCAGTTCAAAGCACTTCAAAAGCAGTTCAAAAGCAGTTCAGTTAAAGGTCATTGACCTCCTTATCACGAGGGAATCCCCCACCCCCTTATCACGAGGGAACCCCACAAGGTCATTGACCTCCCTTATCACGGGGAATCCCACAAGGTCATTGACCCTATGACGTCACGAGGGTCCAAAGTCCAAGTTGGTTTGGAATCCCCTTATTGCAACTACTTATGTCCACATTTATTCACGCATGTCTTTTGACAACCGGAAGTATGGACATACCACATCACATACCAAATCACACTCATATCAAATGCTAAAATCTTTCCTTGAATAATTCCGTACTGTACTTTACCAAAAATACTCGAAGATTTTTTCACCGGTTTTTGATGTATCGGTCGTTTAATAAGTTGGTTTTTAATCCGGTTTTTTTTTAACCAAGAGCCGGTCGGTTTTTAACAAGTCGGTTTTAGAGTACTCGATCGGTTTTTTGGTGAATCAGTTTTTTAATGAGTCGGAGCCGGTCGGTTTTAAGTACTCGGTCGGTTTTTTGGTGAATCGGGTTTTTAATGAGTCGGTTTTTAACCCGGTTTTTTTTTTAACCATGCGCCGTTTTTTTATTGATCCGATTGACCAACCGGTTTTCATAAGAACCTAAAACCGGCCTTGAAACCTTAGGACCAAATAGGTCTAGTTACTAGTGGATCTGCTAATGAGCCGCTCGACGATGAAGCCGCTTGATCAAAAACTAGTGTCAATCGATTGAATCATGCGTGACTGACAGTTTAGAAACCGATTTAATGCTTGAGCCAAGCGTTGGCGGTGATTGATAGAAAGTTTGATTGATTCAAGCGGTTGACGAGAGTGCTTGACCGCCTAGGCCAATTTTGATCAAACACTGCCTCAGTTACTCGATAGTTGCTGATCAAGTATCCATTATGATGAGTTCCAGAGTCTGGGGAGCAATGGCCCACATGAATTTCAGGTCTTCCAAATCTATGCCAGAAGCTAGGTACCTCAATGTGATAGAAAATCACTGAGTTGTAGGAATTGCTTCACGCATATTATCTTCTTTTCTATTTTGGGCCGTACTAACTTCAGTTTAAAATCAAAAATCTCTTGGTTTATTCTAATGAAGTTCCTGCAGTCTTCTGGTTCCGTATCGCGGAGAACGTCGAGTAGTTCATGAGTGAAGGGGTTTCCTCGTAACTTGTTTTTTTTTTCCGGTTGAGGGCAACCAATGGCATGGCAAGAAAGACCAAATCTGTATTGAAAACCATTGTGATACTTCACTTCACACTCTTTCCGAGTCGCAAACTCAACTGAGAATGAGTTTTGATCAAAGGATTGAAGAGTTGATTGACGGTGTACCAGGTTTATTGAAGCGTCCGTGATTGACGTGACTGCAACCGTTTGATCAAGCGGCTTGGTCGTCTAGGTGCTGCTTTAGAAAAATTGGCATGATGTTATTGTATGGCGGTCGGGACTCATGTATTAGTGCCTCCGCAGACGGGTCGTCTGATATTCGGCTCGTCTGCGATTCGAATTTTGCTTGTCTACATTCCATTCCTACACAACGAGGGACGCCCTACACCGCAAACGGGTCGACTTCAATTCGGCGCGGCTACGACACGATCCGGTATTAGACATGAGGGTTATTGAGCATTCTTATTATCACGAATAAAATTTTGGAGTTGGGGGAATTTTGGGCAATATGTCGCCTGAGTAGAGGTGAAAGGAGGAGTGCACAGGAGTGTCGGTGAAAGCATTTTAACCCTCGGCGCGGCGAAATGGGCTTTTTTGTACATGAAGCGGAACATGGGGAATATGGTTGTCGCGTGAGTCGAGGAGAAAGGAGGAATGCAGTCGAGTGCTGGTTAAAGCATTTCAACCCTTTGGTGAGGCGAAATGGCCGATTTGCACATGGAGCGGGATATTGGCACTGTGGATGTCGCGTGATTCGAGGTGAAAGGTGGAGTACACAGGAGTGCTGGTGAAATCGTCCGATCCGGTTGGATCGAACTGCAAGGTAACTTTGGGTCGCTAATTCCGAATCTGAAGTCAAAAATGAAAAAAATGGGGTTACCCACCCCAGAATGACCACTCTGTTTTCATGGGAAAATACTCGTCCGATCCGGCTGGCTCGAACTACAAACAATTTTGGGTCGCTGATTCCGAATCTGAAGTCCGGAAAGAAAAAAAAATCGAGTTGCCCACTTCAGAATAGCAACCCTCTTTTCATACTCGTCCGATCCGGCTGGCTCGAACTACAAGGTAATCTTGGGTCGCTTATTCCGAATCTCAAGTCAAAAAAAAGAAAAACAAAATTGGGGTTGTACACCCCAGAATGGCAACCCTGTTGAGACAACCATATCGTCCATATCCCGCTTCATGCCCAAAATGGCTCATACTACCTACCAAATCACACTCAAATCAAATGCTAAAACATTTCCTTGAATAATTCTGTCCTGTACTGTACTACACTAAAAATACTCGATTTTCTAGACGGTTTTAAATTAATGAATCGATTTTTAACTCCGCTTTCTTAACCACGAGCCGGTCGGTTTTTAACGAGTCGGTTTTGAGTACTCGAGGACTCGGTTGTTAATGAGTCGGTTTTTTCGTGAATCGGTTTTCTAATGAGTCGGTTTTCAACTAGTTTTTTTTTTAACCATCAGCCGGTCGGATTTAAGTGAGTCGGTTCTTGAGTACTCGAGTACTCGGTTGTTAATGAGTCTTTTGGTGAATCGGGTTTTCAATGAGTCGGTGTTTTTACCGGTCATGAGTCGGTTTTTATGAACATAATCGTTTTTTTTATGATTCAGTTTTTTCGAAACCGATACTTTGGAATCTCGGGACCGATACTAACAGAAGACCGGTGTTAAACCGGTGGACCAGTTTTAGGAACAGGCCTAGCTCTAACTCCTAGTGGGACAACATAATCGCGTTAACTAGCCAGCCAATCAGTTTTTTTGAAAACTACTGAGTCCCCAAGTCGGCCACGAAATTGCTGGGGTTTCTAGTGGCTAACTGGCCGTAAAGCATTATCCGTAATCGATATGGGTTTCTAGTCGCTAAATGTCCATAAACCCATATCGATTTCATTACTTTGAGGTGACGAACAGACACGTTTATCGAGTTTATCGAGCCATTCTACACAACAAATGACGTCGTCAAGAATGGCTATAAAACCCTTTTCAATACAACCGCTGTTGCACACAGCGAGCGTTCAAAGGCTGGCTAATAAGGGTAGCAACCCCTTTATAGCGGAGCCCACACAAGATGTGAATACTTGGAATATACATACCTATAATTATAGTGCAGAATATTCTCTTATGTCAGCAGGGAGCACTACCCTCAGTATGCAATCCTAAATCGATCGCGATCGGAAAACGTCTCTGTTTCGTCGTCTCAAATTGACAAAACCAATACGATCGTTTAACCAATAGAAAAAGCAGCATTTTCGTCCTAAGCTTGAGGACGTTCTGAATACATCCATCAAAATACGCGTGCCAGTTAGTGAAACCAGAAACGGATTTTGAAGAAAAGACATGACAAAACTCCTATAGTGTCATTTACGTCCTCTCCAGCAGTGACATTTACGAAATCACAGCAAAAAAGTCAAATACCGAAACATCACCTCTAGTAATTTCGACTTATGCAATAAAAATACCGGCCATAAGGTACTCAGCATGTGTCATATTTAATTTAGTACTGCGTTCCTGAAAGTGACGCCTTGATCAATCTGACAGACTTGATTACAATAAAAATGACTGGACGTCAGAAACACATTATGTATTTGGTGTCCTGCAAAACACTAATTTGGTATCATTTGTTATCATTACGCATTGGCTCAATGGATTGAATCCTCAAAATTAATTGCGTTGAATTACATTTCATCGTATATTTTCGACCTGGTCCTTTGTGTTATTATTACAACACAGGCATTTTTTTTTCATTTTACCATATCCACCGAAAATCCTTGTCGCTATACATACGCGTATAGACACACATGCTTATAATTAACCCTTGGACCATTAATTTGATTAAATAATACGAAATACACCAGGTATTTTCATTTTCGCCAATGCAAGTGAAACGAGAACAAAAATTGAAAAAAAACATGGCTATTCCTTTGCTTGTCTACAGGCACACAGCGAAATCGACATTTTGACTCAAAAAAAGCAGGACGAGACGTGGAACCTGGGGGTGTACGTATCATATCTGCCCGGGTTATTTCGTCTGATTCATAAAAAAAAATCTCATTTTATAATCAACTGACGCACTGTACGCATTGTTGGCGAAATCCTTTAGAACAGGTAGAACTATATAGGACAACATGCACTTGCATTGAAGCCATTCCATAAATTTCACGAATAAATTGATTTTGCGGTAAAAAGATTAATTGCTTCGATTACACCATATATGAGAGAAAATCTTGCCACAGGATTGTGAATGGTTTCATCAGTCCAGTTCGAGTATTCCTTTTTGTACTTTTTTCTCTGGTAGATGCGTATTATAGATATTATATCCATCCGAGTATATGTATAATATGATTTTTATTCGTATTTTAAATTTAAGATAAAAAGATAAATTCATATAGCTTTAAATAAATCGTAATGATTGAATGAGAACCCCGACGCGAAAACTGATTAATGCGCATTTTGAGTATGCATTTCCGTAATCAAAATTTGTTCTTTTTGGTATTCTGGTTGACGGTGGTTCATCTCAGTCATCTGTATTAAAATATCAGACTTTATTATTTACCAAATCCCATTAAACGAAATAAGAACATTTTTAAAGTATCGTGGCTCTGGCTATTGTGTAAAATTCAAAGGTAACAGATATAGCCTTTTAAACCATGCATGGGAGTTCAGTTTTGGCGGTAGAATATAATCCTCTTAGGTTCTGTTAGAAGGTCGGCCAATAGATCCTTTCCGGTACGACCGAAAACTGGACCCGTAAGCTACTTATTGAACTAGCTAGGGCTTACTATAAAACTATGGCGCCAACTAGACTTGACGTTGTTTTTTCAGATTGTCTCCTCTAAATCTGTGAAATAGTAAGAACCGCGAATATCTCATTTTTTCCCAGCTAGGACAGGTACCTTTCCTATCTTTGGTCTTATTGCTTGCAATGACATCAGAAGACTATGGCGGGAAGCTACAATCACAAAGAATGCTTATTATCATCATGGCGCGTGGCGCGACAGCCCGACATCGAGCCTTGGCCGCCTGGATCATTGTCCTCCAATCATCTCGGTCACGTGACCGCGTCCTCCAATTTTCGAAGCCCAGTAGTTGCTCGGCGTCCACACCTACTGAGCTCTCCCAACGAGATCTCGGTCGTCTAGGCAGTCTCGCTCCGTTGACTCGTTCTGCATTCATTACTCTTTGTACATGCCCTGCAAATTGAAGTCGTTGTAGTTTGACGATTTTCGAAACTTCGAGCTCATCGTACAGTTCATACAACTCATGGTTGTACCGGATGCGCCATCCATTTCGATCGCAAACAGCCCCGAAAATTCGCCGTAGAACTTTACGTTCGAATGTGTCTAGCATGTTTCTGGAAGCTTGAGTTAGGGTCCATGCTTCGCAGCCATAGCATAGCACTAGTCGTATAATGGTTTTGTACACACGGAGCTTCGTGTTTCTGTGCACATGCTTCGATTTCATTATGGGGAGAGCCGAGAAAAAAGTCTTATTAGCTAACTGTATCCGTCGTTTGATTTCGTCAGTTTCGTTAGCGTCCCTTGACAAGTTGCACCCCAGGTATGTGAAGTTGTTCACGAACTCGATGTTGAGGTCCTCCACATTGATGCACGATTGTACAGGTGTCCTTTTCGTCGTTTTGCATCATTATTTTAGTTTTACCCTCGTTGATACATAGTCCAACTTCTTTTGCAGCGGTATCGAGCGTATGCAGAAGTTCTTCTGCGTCGACCAATCTTAGGGACATGATGTGGATGTCGTCGGCGTACGCTGCTAATTGTGTCGACTTGATGAGTAGCGTCTTGCTGTTGTCCATATTCATAGCCCGAATAGCGTATTCCAGTGCTAGGTTGAAGAGCGTCGGTGCCAGTCCATCGCCCTGTTTCAGACCAGTGCGTGTTTCAAACAGATCAGCGAGTCTATTATGGATCTTGACTTGTGAGACGGAGTTGGTCATCGTCATCTTTGTCAGTGGCACTAATTTTGCTGGTATACCAAATTGCAGCATGAGGTTGTACAGCATTCCACGATGGATACTGTCGAATGCCTGCTTGAAGTCGATAAAGATTTGGTATACGTTCACGTTGTACATATTCCCAGCACTTCTGGAGTATCAGCTTGACCGTGAAGAGCTGATCGGTTGTGGAGCGACCGGGTCTGAAACCGCTTTGATATTCGCCAATGATTCGTTCTGCGTACGGTTTTATACTATTTTCGATAATATTCGATTATAATATATGTAAATCGTCAAAATTTTATAGGACGTACAAACTATGCCCCTGTAATTCTCACACCGTAGTTTATATTCCATGGATGTGCAGGAGGTTTATGCTGGCAACTAAATTCTCTGAAACCAGTTTATGCCAGCGAAACGTCAACTGGGCCACATGGAACAGTTGAAGCACTATGCCCCACAAGGGGTTAGGGCAATTGAGTAGTAGTACCAATCGTCTGGGATCTCCTCGCCCTCCCATACTCGCAGGAGTATGTAATTGATGTATGGCATTAGCTAGACTCGTTCCACCGAATTTTAGCAGTTCAGCTGGAATCTCGTCAGCGCCCGGCGATTTATTTCGTTTTAGTGACCGCAAAGCGAAATCAACTTCCTCTACTGTCGGGGGTTGTGTGGGTGGGCCTGAATCAACAATATGGTCGAGAGCTTCTTGTGTAGGGATGTTAGATGGTAGGTTTAGAAGCTCTTCAAAATAAGAGGCCCATCGTTTGTTAATGCCATCGGTGTCGCTGATGATGTTTCCATCCTTGGCCTTACAAAGGCTAGTCCTGGGTTGGTAGCCGTTCTTAATTGTATTTACTAATATAGTTTGTACGCTTGTCTGGTGTTCCTATTAGCTAAGTTTTCGTTTATATTGAGCAACTGCTCGTCAAAGTATTTACGTTTCTTACGTTTAATTATTCTAATTGATGTTCGCCGTAGCTCGTCATATTTTTCTCTTCTAGCTCTGGTTCCTCGTTGAATCCATTGTCTGTAGGCCTCATTTTTCGCGTCAAGCGAATTTTTGCATTCTTCGTCGAACCAGTCATTTCGCGCTCGCCGGGATTTATATCCCACGACCTTCTCTGCGACATCTCTGATGGTACCCTTGAGTTCTTCCCAGAACCCATGGACGCCTGGGTTGCTGATGTTGTGTAGCACAGTCTTTCCTCAAGTGCGGCAGCATATGCCACCGCCGTAGCATCGCTCAGAAGCTTATCAACCGCAAAGATTATGGGAGGGCTGATTCTCGATTGGTGCACTGAGAAAATTCTACATCTGTAGGTCGTCTTTACCAAGTGATGATCTAAGTCGCAGTTTGCTCCTCGATAGGAGCGGACATCTATCACACTCGACGCCCATCTCTTGCAGATGAGGACGTGACCAATTTGGTTGACGGTGTGTGCGTATGGAGATTTCCAGGTCTGCTTCTGAATGCGTCTATGCGTAGAGCTTACGACTAGAGTCCTGCTGCAGGCGAAGTCGATAAGTCGTTGGCCATTGTCGTTACATTCTTCATGGAGACTGTGGTCTGGAGTGGTCCCCCGGAGCCAACTTTCATTTCCGACTTTCGCGTTAAAGTCTCTCAGCAGCAATTTGACGTCGTTTGTTGGAAGTGAGTCGAAGAGAGTTTCAAGGCGGGCGTAGAACTCGTCTTTTACTGCGTCTTCTTTAACTTCAGTGGGGGCGTGCACATTCATGAGCCAGAGATTGAAGAATCGAGTCTTGATGCGAATCGCACATAGCCGTTCATTTATGGGTTAGAAGTCAGTAATGTGCGGCTTGAGCTGATTGTTTACTATAAATGCTACGCCAAACTCCTTGCGGCCCGATGGTTTGCCACTTGTAAAAATTGTGTGCGATTTCTTGTCATTAATCTCGCTGCCAAGCCAATTTGTTTCCTGGACTGCAGTAATGCTCAGTTTGCACTTTTCGACCTGTTGAAGGAGAGCCTTCTCGGCCCCCGGTTTATTCAGGGAGCGTACATTCCAGGATCCGAAAGAATAATCCTTTAGCCGTTTGCGTGGTCGTCGTTGTTGATCCGTCCAATCTGAGGCTTTCGTTCCAGGGTTCTTGACATGGAGTGGTTTTTACAAGGACGAGTTTTCAGCACATCGCTTAACCCAATTCAGGGGATGGCTTCGGAAGATAGCTGCTTCAGATGGTTTAATAAACGCCCTGGAGTTCACACAACTATGTTGTAGGTCCAACTACGCAAGTCATTCCATCCTATTAAACCGGAGACGCTTAGGTGTTGGTCAGTTATTCAGGCTACAGCTATCTGCCTTTTTCCAAATGTCTTATCGCTAAGACTTGGTCGTCAGCGGTTTGAAACACTGCCGTTACCAGGGGGTGCCTACGTGGAGGACTATGGAAAAGGTCTTTTGCCCCCCTTTAATGCCTACGGCTGTTGGCTATTTGTACATAGTTTTGATATCACCACTAGGTCTGTACAATTCTATAATATACACGCTTCGAACATGGTTAATCCAATTTTCAGCCGTTTTACAATACACAAGCATAGTTTCGAGGAGATAGGATTAGTGAGGAGTTGATCTTAGATAGATAGATAGAACGAAGGGCTGTGAACCAAAGAGGTTCACAAGCACTGAGACGAAAATCATATCACGACTACCGATCGAGCTTGATTGCACTGATGAAGTCATTCAGAAGCTTAAGCGAGTTTACCTTAAGATAGACACAACTTGTTATCGCATACACCTTTTTGAGGACGAAACAATTTTCACCAAATATTACACCATCTTAAGAAATTTTAAAATTTTTCAGTGTTTCTTCAGTTGTCTAGCTTTAAACTGAATCTTGCCGATTATAAGCTATTCACGAAGTATTAGCATGTTCGAAGCATTTTCGTTTTATTGTTATATGTCATGCAAAGTTCAAATTTTACAATATCATTATGTCTCTTGCATAATATCACCAAAGATTGCTTTTGACCCCATTTTACCCAACTGGTGGTCATGGTGGACTATTGCAAACCTTTTCTGGTCGTTTGGACGGTCTGTAAAGTTTTGCATCAATAAAAATAAACGCTTTTTGCATGCATCGAATTCCACTTTTTTTCAAGGTTTGTGCCGTTGCAAATCCCTAACAACGAACGACGACCAGAGCAAAAAACGTCAAAAGTCGTGATGTGTCCAAATGAAGCCTGCCCGCTAAGCTTCTAACAATTGCAATCGCATTGTATGTATAAATCATGTAACGAGTAAAACGTTTGTTATGCAAGGTAACATTGAATATGTGTTCCTCCTCCTTCTCGTGCAATTGCCGGTAGTGAGACATTGAGCAGGTACGGTAAGGTAACAAACATCATATATTGAAGCCCGATAGAGATAAGAAGACACCTTACCTTCACCCAGGAAATCATTGAAATGACTGACGAACTGATTGAGTGGATTACTCATTAGTTTTGCTTTTTCGCTTTTTTTTTCTCTGGGCTTCTTCGGCAAATAATAATAGTTATAAAAAATGGTAGAAGAGCGTACATAGTTAGAATAATGAAGTTACCTCTTCATAAGGAAGATAAAGTACACAATGATTGAAATCACGAATACAATATTCGAAGAATGGGTTGTTCAAAGCGCAAATGTTACCCGAAGGCTACCAAGTCAGTATTTAAGGTGCGCGCTGAAGGTGAATTCCAATAAAAATGGCGCACCTGCATTATGATATCATTTACAACTCTGTAATTACGAAAATTATTGATAATCGGTTGAGAAGGAGATGTTATCATAGAGCCAATGTTTGTTTAGAAATTTCTCAGGTGCTGCTTCATTGTTGGTTTATGCTCAAGGCACTACCGAATATCGTCTTCATTAGTGCATCAATAAAAATATGTGCAGCAATCACTAAATACGACAATGGAAATTTCCGCATTCTGAGGCTTCAATTTAGTTTTATATTTGGATTAATGCAGTGTTTCTTCTATTGTTACTGCGGCGCTCAAAATTTTGCAGCTCATTATTTCAAGGTCAGAGAGTATAATTAACGCCGTCAGACAGTATAACTAAGGCCGGCCATGCCATAGCCTGTGCAGGTACGCCATAAAGTAACAACAAAACTAAACTCGTGCAGATATACCTCCTCGATATATCGGATCGTCTATGGCCGGCCTAAGGAAGTTCACTCACCCCAAAGGGAAGTGGGGGAGTTTATATGACAAGGTTTCAAGCGCCAATAGAGGTGGCAAAAAGGCAGACTTTCTCAATTTTTTAGTCTGGATGGCACAACGATTATCACGTTGGCTTTCTCTGCACTAGACCTCTGATTCGAATCCTATTTGAATTTTTAGATTTTTTTTTCTTTTCTTTTTTTCTTTAAACCACGGATTCAGCCATTTAAAATAAGAATAAAAAAAACGACTTAGTTAATGGGTTGAAACTTAGTTTTTTCTCTCAGAAAACACTATGACAGATATTTCTTAATCATTCAAAATTTCCGGTAGCCCGGATGGCGCAACGGTTAGCACGTTCGCCTTCAACGCACTGGGCCCCGGTTCGATTCCGGCGATTTACGTGTCGGTCTATGAGCCCACTCAGCTGTTAAATGAGTACCCATTTATGGGGTAAATAACTCGGTTGGGCGTGTTGCTGATCACACACCTCTGCACAAAAAACCGTCACGATCTAGAAAATGAGATGATGCTAACTCATCTCGAGGCCGTGGTTCAAATTGGACTGTTGCGCCAGTTATTTATTTATTTATTTATTCAAAATTTCAAAATTACTTCACACCTCAATAATTTTAATTAAATAAAAAAAAATTATGATTTTTGTTTACTTGACTTAGAGTGTAGTATGTATCTCCCAAAAACAACCCTGTTGTAAAAAAATCCCCGCCAAGAAAAACTCTTCAGCCGCAAAAAGAATTGATATGAAGACAATACCGCCAAAGTACTCGTAGCTTCGCGCCTCGCTCTAGGGTATGCATATTGAAACCTGATTGAAGTAGTTAATTTCTTTCAAAGCTAAGAAGGAAAACTCCATCAGTTGGAGAGAAGGCAGTGAAACATTATTAAACAAATTTAAGAAAATTAGTAAAAAAAATCACTATTACCTTATTTCCATCCAGCAGGACCACGAGGAGATTGGAGTTATATTAACACTTAATTTTTCCAGGCCTGTATGTTAATTCACTGGTCAATAATTAATTAATCATTAAACAAACGACAATTTTCAACACACGAAAAAAACATAAACCGGTGTAGATGAAGATACAAACTGGTCATAAATTCCGGAAATCTTCAATTGAACCTTCTGTCCCTAAAATATAGTTATTGTCATTTAATCTGCTTGTAGACTTTGTTTACGTTAAAAGTGTACTTTTAGCGTATTTTATCACTTCTAATAGAACAGAAGGATTCCCTCATTAATGATGCTTCCTTTCTTAGTATCTTATTCGTGGACGCAAATTTGGGGCAGATATGATTTTGCTTAATGTTCGATAACAGATCTCATTAAATCATTTTTCGATTAGATTTGCTATGCAACAGTTGCAAGAATCGCGTTTTATATGCTGTACATTCCATTTTCCCATATAAATCATCATACATCATAAAATATTCAGATGGCATAAAGTTATCGTTTTAAACAATTAGCACACAATTCTTTCAAATTTCCTATTCCGCCTTACAAAAATATTAACATGACCCCGTTTATTTTTCAACTATTTATATGCAATAATTGTAAATACCTGTATTAACATCTCAATAATTAAAGAACCCACCTACTCGAAGTACTTGAAATATGAACGTGTCTTAAGTCTTTTGAAGATCCGAATGATTTCAAACCAGACTGAAGCTTTGCTTCGGCCTGGAGTCCGAAGCGTATATACCCTAGACTTGTACAGACCTAGTGGTGATACTAAAAGTACCAATTGGCAACAACCATATTCATTAAAAGTAAGTTTCCTATATGCCCAGTTTATAGGGGAGGCTGGTGATCATTCAGAAGGATCTAGACCATTCTCAAAATCGACTAACTAACCCACACTACAAATATCTGTCGAATTTTTCAAGTCGCTAGCTTCATTTTATCGTAAGTTATGCTTATTTGAAGTCTCACATGTAGGGGAGGTAGAGGTTTCCTTTGTCAGATCTTGTGCATTTTTAACAACAACCAACTACATCCTAGTACAAGCATTTGAACAAAATTTCAAAGTCACTAGCTTCATTTAATCGAAAGTTAGCTTCATTTGTAGGGGAAGTAGGGGTTTCGTTGGTAGGATTTTACGTATTTTCAAATTAGCCAACTGGATCCTACTACACACATGTGACCAAAATTCCAGGTCAATAGCTTCATTTTATCTCTTATTATAAGTTTCATTTGTAGGGCAGGTAGGGGTTCCTTGGGTCGGATCTGGCTCATCTTTTAAACCGACTAAGTAAATCTCACTTCAAATATTTGACCAAAATTTCAAGTGGCTGGCTTCATTCTATCAAAAGTTATCGTTTATTTGAAGTTTCATATGTAGGGGAGGTAGGGATTCCTTAAGTCGGATCTGGCCCATTTTCTATGCCGACCAATTAGATCTTACTACCAACATTTCGTCAAATTTTCAACTCGCTAGTGTCATTCTATCGAAAGTTATCGTAATTAAATGAATATTTAATTTTTTGAAATGTGTAGTGGAGGTAGGCGTTCCTTTGATTTGATTATAACCAACTTACTTAAACTCAAGCAGCTTCTCAACTCAGGGTTACATGCCAAAAATCAGGTGTCTAGGTCCGTTGTTTCAAGAGTTATAAAGAAAAAACCTAAAGAGTAGGGCAGTTCGGGGCTCTTTGTAAGAAAATTACCGTTAGTTTTCAACTGATCGATTTTATTTTTCCAGGAGAGTATAAGATTATCCTCACGAGCAATCTATTAAAGCTAGAGCTTTTCATGTTTATTTAATCGGGAGTAATAGATACATTTAATTATTTTACATATGTAGGGGAGGTAGGCGATCTCTTCTCCCGATCATGCCCATTTTCAACACCAACCAACTAGATCATACTTGCAATATTTGACCAAAATTTCAAGGCTCTAGCTTCATTCTATCGAAAGTTATCGTGCGAACAGACAGACAGACAGACATGACTAAATCGAATCAGGAGGTGACCCTGATCATTTATATAGTATATACATTGCTATACCTCCGGAGCCTCCTTTAAGGTGTTACATATTTCCGTCATGATAAAAAAACAATATACCCTATACTAAAAGTCTAGGGTATAACTAGGGTATAAAAAGTTAGTAGAGCGCTTCCTTGCCAAGAATCTCATTTTTTTTTTTAAAAGGACTCAAAGTGCCTTCAACAATAGTCTACTGCATTCGCCTCACCACCCCCCGTCATATCATACCCATCATGCCTTGATATCACTTCTTTTCCAAAAATGTCCTTTTCCTTCTCCAAAAGACGCAAAATGCCATCAGTCGTGGTCGAAGGACTCAAAATGCCAATATGCCATTAACAGAACTCCAGTGCATTGGTCTCATTACCACGACTTAGAATACACCCTTACCTACCAGCTTTGGTTTTTGTTTCATTTCATAATAATAGAGTCCTTTTATCCTGACGCACATCTCCAGCAGCACTAAAATATAACTGTTTTGTACTTAACAACCAAAGCAAGCTATGTACTGAATTTAGTTGAACCACGGACCACGGCTAATACCTGAAAGATTTTTTTTTCATTGAATTCATTAAAAAGACTTCGAGAAAGCGAGAAAAGAAGAAAAGGCACACCCTTGGAACACAGTCAATCCGTGAGAAAAGAAACCAGACCTCGATACGCTCCCTAAGAGGCTGTAGCCCTGTCAAGGAACAACAAGATCAACGAGAACAAGAATAATTTGAAAAAATAGCGATTTTCAAACTGTCATATCTCGGTTGCTTTTCGTCATATCGACATCAAATTTGCAACACTTCGTAAGACGGCCGGAGAGAATGGTCATACTAAATTTGAGCCCCCACAATCACCAGGAGCCGCAGCTACAGAAGTCCGAAAACCCGTACTTGTTGTGTCGCGTAAACATAGTCTTGGTCACTTTTTCGAATTTTTTTTTTTTTTCGATTTTTTTCGTTTTTCTTTGGCGGGCGGGACGCTCCCGCGTCCCTAGATTACTAATAAAATTTATATGGCCCAAAGCATACAAACCATTAGAAAAACATGTCCGTCTTGTCAGCTTTCCATAAAGGTCTAAATGTCAATACAAATCTTTCAAATAATTGAAGGAGCTGACTGTAACTTGCTCGGGGAACCATTATTCGATTTGAGAAAAAATAAAACAAATACATAAATTCACACAAATTTTCAATTTGCAATATCAGGTTTTTTTTTCATTCAGCGTGTTGCACCTTTTTGATTTTTTTTTTTTGACAACTGCATAATAAGAGTAACAGTAGTAATAATAATGTAATTAACAAGAGTCCTTACAGCGATGTAACGTAAACTCAAAATACAATAATTCGCATTTGAAAAAAAAAATATTTCAGGTAAAAGCGATGCAATGAATGGAATGAAGGTAGTTTATAGAAACATCAAAAAGTAATTAACAACAGTCCTTATACGCGGGTAAGGCGAAAAGTTCTCGGTCTGACAATGAAAGACTGCGATTGTCAGTTTAAAAATGATTTTATTTTTCTGCATAATATCCCTTGACTTCAACACACTTCGTCCAGCGTTTCTCCAACATCAGTATTCCTTCCGGGAAGTGGAATGCTGGAAGGCTGTGAAAATATTCATCTACGGCCCTCTCAACATCTTCAGTGGATGCGAAGCGATTCCCAGAAACAAATTTTTTCAGGAGAATAGGGGGGATGGTCGAACAAATCGTACCCCAAATCCCGCAGTTTTAAAATCGCCAATGCACACTTGCGTACAAATGCGTTGTCTTGGTGAAAGATGATTTTTATCTTCTTCAAGCCAGGCCTCTTCTCGCGAGTTTCGACATACAGCTGCTCAAGAAGTTTGGAGTAATATTCGCCTGCTATTGTTCTGTCTCTTTCAAGGTAATCAATTAACAGGATTCCAAAACATCCCGGCAGATGCGATCGACTTCGCTTTCTTTAGTGCTGAACCACCGGCTTCAACCCACTGCTTCGACGCGCATTTGCGCATTTGCTTTTGATGGAGGGGGGAGGGGGGCAGAAGACCTTTTCCATAGTCCTCCATGTTGCCGCCCCCCTGGTAACGGCAATGTATCAAATGGCTGATGGCCAAGTCTTAGCAAGAAGACAGTTTTGAAAAAGGCAGACAGCTGTAGCCTGAATGGCTGACCAACAACTAAGCGTCTCCAGTTTAATAGGATGAAATGACTTGCGTAGTTGGACCTGCAATATAGTTGTGTGAACTCCAGCACATTTATTAAACCATCTGAAGCAGCTATCTTCCGAGGCCATCCACTGCATTGGGTTAAGCGATGTGCTGACAACTCGTCCTTGTCAAAACCACTCCACGTCAAGAAACCTGGAACAAAAAACTCGGATCTACAACGACGACCACGCAAACGACTAAAGGATTATTCTTTCGGATCCTGGAATGTACGCTCCCTGAATAAACCGGGGGCCGAGGAGAACCTCCTTCAACAGGTCGAAAAGTACAAACTGAGCATAACTGCAGTCCAGGAAACAAATTGGCTTGGCAGCGAGATCAATGACAAGAAATCGCACACAATTTTTACAAGTGGCAAACCATCGGGCCGCAAGGAGTTTGGCGTAGCATTTATAGTAAACAATCACCTCAAGCCGCACATTACTGACTTCAAACCCTGTGCGATTCGCATTAAGACATGATTCTTCAATCTCTGGCTCATCAATGTGCATGCCCCCACTGAAGTTAAAGAAGACGCAGTAAAGAACGAGACGAGCCTTGAGACTCGCTTCCACTCACTTCAAACAAACGACGTCAAATTGCTGCTGGGAGACTTTAACGCGAAAGTCGGAAATGAAAGTTGGCACAGCGGGACCACTGGAGGCCACTGTCTCCATCAAAAAATGTAACGACAAAAGCCAGCGACTTATCGACTTCGCCTGCAATAGGAATTCAAACGTAAGCTCTACATGTTTCCCACATCGATGCGTTCACAAGCACACCTGGAAATCTCCAGACGCACATAGCGTCAACCAAATTGATCACATCGTCATTTGCAGGAGATAAGCGTCGAGTGTGATGTATGTCCGCTCCTATCAAGGAGCAAACTGCGACTCAGATCATCACCTGGTGAAGACGACCTACTTCACAGATGTAGAGTTTTCTCAGTGCACCAATCGAGAATCAGCCCTCCCAAAATCTTTGCGGTTGATAAGCTTCTGAGCGATGCTACGCCGGTGGTGTATGCTGCCGCCCTTGAGGAAAGACTACCACCTTGTTGTGTAGCAACATCAGCAACACAGGCGTCCATGGATTCTAGGAAGAACTCAAGGGTACCATCAGGGATGTCGCAGAGAAGGTCGTGGGATATAAAGTCCGGCAAGCGCGAAATGACTGGTTCGACGAAGAATACAAAAATTCACTTGACGCGAAAAATGAGGCCTACAGACAATGGATTCAACGAGGAACCAGAGCCCGAAGAGGAAAATATGACGAGCTACGACGAATATCGAATCGAATAATTAGACGTAAGAAACGTAAATACTTTGACGAGCAGTTGCTGAATATAAACGAAAACTTAGCTAATAGGAATACCAGACAAGCGTACAAACTAGTAAATACAATTAAGAATGGCTACCAACCCAGGACTAGGCTTTGTAAGGGCAAGGATGAAAACATCATCAGCGACATTGGTGGCATTAACAAACGATGGACCTCTTATTTCGAAAAGCTTCTGAACCTACCATCTAACATATCCACACAAGAAACTCTCAACGATGTTGTTGATCTAGGCCCACCCATACAACCCCCGACAGTAGAGTAAGTTGATTTCGCGTTGCGGTCACTAAAACGAAGTAAAGCGCCGGGCGCTGACGAGATTCCAGCTAAACTGCTAAAATTCGGTGGAAGGGGCCTAGCTAATGCCATACATCAGTTCGCGAGTATGAGAGGACGAGGAGATCCCAGACAATTGGCGCAGAAGCATCATCTGTCCGATCCACAAAAAGGGAAATAAACTGCGGTGTGAGAACTACTGAGGCATATCACTAGTTTGAACGTCCAACAAAATGTTGACGAAAATTCTGGAAAATAGAATGTGTAAAACCGTACGCAGAACGAATCATTGGTGAATATCAAAAGCGGTTTAAGACCTGGTCGCTCCACAACTGATCAGCTCTTTACGGTCAAACTATTTTAATACTCCAGAAGTGCTGGGAATACACCGTAAACGTATACCAAATCTTTGTCGACTTCAAGCAGGCTTACGACAGTATCGATCGTGGAGTACTGTACAACATCATGCTGCAATTTGGTATACCAGCAAAATTAGTGCGACTGACAAAGATGACGATGACCAACTCCGTCTCACAAGTCAGGATCCATAATAGACTTACTGATCTATTTGAAACACGCACTGGTCTGAAACAGGGCGATGGACTGGCACCGACGCTCTTCAACCAAGCGCTAGAGTATGATATTCAGGCTATGAATATGGACAAAATCAATACACTACTCATCAAGTCGACACAATAAGCAGCGTACGCCGACGACATCAACATCATGTCCCGAAGATTGGCCCATGCCGAAGAACTTCTGCATACCCTCGATACCGCTGCAAAAGAAGTTGGACTACGTATCAACGAGGGTAAAACTAAAATAATGATGCAATCGACGACAAGGACACCTGCACAACCGAGCATCAATGTGGAGGACCACAACGTCGAGTTCATGAACGACTTCATATACCTGGGTTGCAACTTGTCAAGGGACGCCTGACGAAATCAAGCGACGGATATAGTTAGCTAATAAGACTTTTTTCTCGGTTCTCCCCATAATGAAATCGAAGCATGTGCACAGAAACATGAAGCTCCGCGTGTACAAAACCATTATACGACCAGTGCTATGCTATAGCTGCGAAGCATGGACTCAAGCCTTCGGATACATACTAGACATGCTACGGCGAATTTTTGGGGCTGTTTGCGACCGAGATGGATGGTGCATCCGATACAACCATGAGTTGTATGAACTGTACGATGAGCTGGAAGTTTCGAAAATCGTCAAACGTTTCAATGGGTAGGGCATGTAGAATGAATGGACGATGATCGCAGGCCAAAGAGAGTAATGAATGCAAAACGAGTCGACGGAGCGAGACTGATAGACGACCGAGATCTCGGTGGGGGAGCTCAGTATATGGACGCCGAGCAGCTTCTGGACTTCCAAGATTGGAGGACGCGGTCACGTGACCGAGATAATTGGAGGACAACGATTCAACGAGCAGCTCCAAAAATTCAAGAGCTTCATAAAAAATGGAAACATTATTCAGAACAGTAGTAAGCTGCTACCTTGACAAGCATTTCGTATCAAGACTCTACCTTGAAGACATAAATGAAAATGAATTTTCTACCGTAAACACCGGATAACAAACAATACTAGGTTCCACTGCGAGATGTCAATATGGGACATATTGTTGCACTCGAGCTCGAATCTTCCAAAAACTCGTGTGGATGAGTTCCGGAACATTTGTTGCAGTTTTTTTATTGAACCTGCATCTCAAATTTACAAACGTTTTCCTTTCAAAGATGCTAATGTAAAAATATTAAAAGAGCTAAGTCTTATTCAGCCTTCCAACGTTCGAAGACAACATAGCCTTTCTAAGGTGGCCTATTATTTTGGATTGGACGTCGAGGTCGTTGACGTATAATTTCAGAAGCTGCTGCTCATGTTCAATGAAGAATTAGATGGTAACATGAGCCCAGAGGATTTTTGGAAAAAAGTCAGAGATGTCAAATACGCAGACGCCAGAGTTTTCGGCGATAATGAACATGTTGAGAACAAAAGATATACATATACATACATATGTCTACCTTTCTTGCTTTCCAGCACAGAGGGAAACTACTGATTTCTGCTGAATTTTTGAAGGCTCACTCTATCTCTTTCAACCCACTATACTAATTTCTAGTGATTGGCGTCTGGCAACCCTGTTATAAACTAGCTGCTAGGAACTATACGCGTGTGGAGTTAGTGTTCAACACTCTTACTCCTATTATCGCTGTGGGCACGTTTCAAACTAGCTGTCCGGCGTTCGAGAATAAAATGCTGAGGAGGAACGGATGTTGCTGGAGTAGTCAAGTAACCGTTGGCTATTTTTCACCCAAGTGGGTGAGTGAACATCGAAGGTAAGACATCGAGTAACATATTGAAGTTAAAATGTCAAAGGCAAAAAATCGATGGTAGAAAACATCAAAGATAAAATATCGATAGGAAAACATCGAAAGTGATACATCAATGGTAGAAACCATCGACCAAAATTTTCGTTGGCGAAAATATCGAACATCGACATTTTCAAAACATCCACCATCGCTGCTAGTCCCTATTCCAAATAATATGCAATTCTACTCTACATTATGCCAAAAAGAAGTTGATCTCAATGACAAATTTCCGTAACTGATATTTGTACAGAAAGCTGCACTACTGAAGCCGTGAAAACGTTTGGAACTTTTATATGCTTCACAATCAATCACTTATGCGTACCGTTTCAAAGTCACACATCATGTTACTGTTAGCATATCATATCACGCATATTCGCAAGGATATCGTCTTACCTCATTACTATAAAAAAAAACATCCTGCCGATCGTCTCAAATATCCGCTGATTATTTACAAATTTATATTGCAAGGATGATCAAAGGCAACGAGAAGAATAAAGTGTACTCGACGAGGAATGCAATAAGTAACCGAAGTGTTGTCCACAACATTTACCATTCCATTCATTTTCCATTCTGAAGGGCCTAACAGACTTCTTCTCGCGCTCGTCATTAGACGTGCATACATACGTTCAATACAGTTGATGCAATTCACGGGGCATTTGACTGCAAATTTCAAGCATTTTGCACATTTCCAACTAACAATGCCTCATTTGTACACTTTCTGCGAAGATTCTCTGATTTCTTCTAAGGTCTTCTTGGAACGGCCTGACTTGGGATCCATGTCCCCAAGCCAATTCATATGCAGAAGGTGCCGGGATAGTGTGGCGATATAACTTGACTCGACAAAATTACCTTATCCAATTTAGTTCAGGGCAATTGGAGCCCCAATATACTGACGTACGTATGAGAGGAGTAGACGACGACGCTTATATATTGTAGTTTGACCAAGTGCCGCCGAAAGTGATGACCAAAGAGGCAAACGTAACTTCTTCTCGCCAGGCAATAACTTTTCACGGTCATTGAATGCCTCAAACGGATAGCTAGTTAACCTTTGATTCGTAATGCCCCCTTGGGAGAATTCTAATAATTTACGCGACCTAATGGCATTTTTCATTCACACGAACAAATAGTAGGAAAAAACGGTCGCACTCTTCTTGGCATTCAGACGTCCAAAGTCAATTGGAATTCGCTTGAGTATACCTTACAGCCTTACGGTTGGTAGAGGAGAATGAGGAACACAGTGTCATTATCACGTCAAACCGTACTTTGACAGAATGTTAAAGTGATAATGCTGAACTTGAAATAAGAAAGTGCATAAGGAACAGTCTCTGTGAATTAGGCTTAGAAATGAAATTTAAGAATCCTGAGGAAAAATCCTTAAATTCATGGCATATGACAGCAATTCAATCTTGGAAATCCAATTTATATGACTTTAAACATTCCCTCGTAACCTTTCCGTTTCACACCATCCTTCTTTAACCGATGCGGTTTGCATCGAGCGCAGTGGTCAAGCAGAAGTTTTTTATTGATCATTCACTTGTCGTGGGGAATTATTGCTCTAAAATTTAAACAGCCAATCATGTGCTTTTAGTATTTTTTCATTGAAAGGTGAAAACGCTGGGCTCTGCACACACACGACCCTTTACAAAGGTGCAAAAGACATTCAACATTTTATTCATCTGAATTGAATCCGATCGTCGCTATACTGGCCTCTTGTACCTCAAACGTATACACACATCATGTATATTATAGAATACTCAAAATGGGAACAAAAGATGCTTCTGAAAGCGCTTTTTTGAAAAAACGTCAAGTGAATATCCCCAACTTCATCTAAATTAAAAGATGTTCCTTGAGGGCATTAAATGCTATTATGAGTCTCAGTTCTTTCGATTTTCGACGGAATGTGAACACCTTTTATGCTCCGGCTGTCGTGTTGTTGTCGTTGCCAATACAATGTTGTCCAACAATCGATAGGCGAAATTGATGTTCGAGCCCCAGTGCAACAAGCTTTGTGTTTGTGCCAAGATACAAAGATACAACCAAAGACATGAATCACACAATTAATTTGAACTGAAGTTGATCTATGAACAGAAATTAGGCAGCAAATTAATTATATTATGTCGACTATTAGCTCACTTTTTCGTGTTCGTATGCTGACGAAAGCCAAAAGGGTTAACCTTGTCGCGATAGGCACGTGAGTCATAACATTTCAGAGTATGTAATACGGTTAGGAAATGATTTGATGAGCTTGAACTTTAAATTGTAAATAAGCAGTGACATTAAAACGTGTTAATAACACTACCTTTAGGCAAAAAAAAGCTATAAGGAAACTATGGTTCGATTAATATAAATCTGATGAGTTACATAACGGCATCAAAACATCCTGCAAATAGGTTAGTAAATTACCCTGAATTTTCTTGTTAGTAAATGGGTGATCAAGAAGATTAATCCCCTCCCCTTGAGCCCTTATACATAATCTTACGAGTATATGTTGTAGCGAATTTTGAGAAAAAAAATTAATTGAGGCCTTAAAGTACATGGTGCCATTTTCGTTCGTTCGAAAGCAATTCGATTCGAATCGAATTATGTACATGAAAGGGCCCAGACTTATTTCAATAAACTCCCAAAAATATCAATACACAAATTTGTTCGGCGGTACTCGAGAACATTTGTCTGGGTGACACTTTTTCGGTGCCTTTTTACTCTCTCTCAATTGCCCTAACCCCTTGAGGGCATAGCGCGTCAACTGGTGCATGTGGCCCAGTTGACTTTTCGACGGTATAAATTGGTTTCGGAGAATTCAGTTGCCAGCATGCACCTCCAGCACCTCCATGGCCACGAACGTTGCCATGGACGGGATTCGAACCCGAAACGCCGGTAGTCAAACATGAGACTGATGCCTCAACACACTACGCTATCGGTCGCCCCGGCTTTTTACTATTCGGACAAAATTTTGTAGCCGCGATAAATTTCGAACGGAAAAAACAAACGGGGCGAAACTAGAAACTAGTTGGCGGACGCCTATGTAGAATAGGTTCCTATTGAATTTTAGCAATATCCATTAACGCAAAAATTTCTTTGACAAAATAACACTCAAAAAGTCGGCGGGACCAAACTTATCGGGTCGGTGACGTCAAAACCCTCAAAACGTTAAAAAAAATACAGATATATCGCATTTTGCTCAAATATCGGGCTTAATATACAGAGTGTCCCGCGTTGAGTGGCCAATCCTAATAGGGGTTATTTCACAGTTTGAGGAAAAATGGTACCAATAGAATTGGCATATCGTTTACTGTTATGATGAAAATCACAAAAACAGCTATTTCTGTTTTTGTGATTTTCATTAAAAACCGTGACCAGCTAAACAAAATCAAAATTTGCCACTTCCCCAATCATCAAATCTGCGATTTGACATCACTTTTTAAAACTTCATAAAATTTCGTATAAAACAGGTTTTTTCCGATTGCGAAATTTACGGTTACTTCAAAAATTCAACTTTTCAAACTTTGAAGAAATTTCAAAATCGGTTTTTCATCAAAAATTCAAAAGATAATATTGTAACGGTAGTTTGAACTGACAATTCTGCAAAGTTGACAAAAGTCGCGCCATTATGTTTGCTTTCGAACGGTATGTAAAGATCAAGGACTTAAATTTGGAAACTTGCGAATGTTTCATATTTAAGGGGAAAAAACGTTGTCTAACACACACTACAACTAGCTCTATCCAGAAATATTTTGTTAGGGTAAGGCGTGCAATTGTTGTTCTGCTCTGATCTGGACTGTTGAAAAAACGCAGCTACTGTCATCAGGCGCGTTCTTTTGTACTCCAGTGGAGGTTAATTCGAGTTAATATCGCTAAATGGCGTTTGCATCGCTAAATGACGAATTTGTTATGAAGAATTAGAAATTTTCGTACTTTAATTTGATATTTGGTATCAAGTTAGTAAACATATCGTGAAAATTTTTGCAGATATGTTCCGTATTTTTATTTTCGCGAACAAAATCAAAAATGATGGAAAACCAAACTGACGCCAGTGTCCATTGCACTTAACCAAGTAGTTGACCCGGAACGTTTTTTTGTACGTTGTACGTCATTTTAACCCGTATTAACCTAGACTGGAGTACAAAAGAGCACGCCTGTTGTAAAATACGAAAGAACATAAGTGACATTCTCTGACATTGTGTATTTGAATAGGGTGTCATTATGTAGGGGCGCGAAATCTCATAAGGTATCCCTAAGTTAAGTTCTAGAAAGATTTCGGTTTTTTGAGTCAGTCCTGCATATTCGATTGTCCATTTCGATTTCATTGACTGCATAAAAACACACTAACCCCTCGTTGGGTGCCAAATATTTTTAGGCTTTTTCGATCATTTTTCGATTATTTTCTATTGTAAATGTTCTCTGATGTAGGATTAAAAAAAGCCTTGAGGTAGCCTATTGGAACCAAAAGGTAACGTGAAGGTAAGATCTGGAGCCCGCCAGTTCATCAAATATTTCGTACAATTCATTGTTGTACAGTCTTCGCCATTGGTCTCATTCGCACGTTGCTTCAATGATTCGTCTTTCAAGGCATTTTACATTTTCCCCGACGCTTGAGTGAGTGAACTATTATCCTGTAAATTTGGAACTTCGCTTCTGTAGGAATAAATCTGTTCTTACCCAGGCTGGGTACCGCATAGAATTAGTGAGCGAGTTGGAATCGCCATTCTCTGCAATGTTAGCTCTATGGTATACGAAGTTGTCTACCCTTTCGATTATCTGATCGTCTAATTTTATCTTTCACATAATTGATCTGCTTATTCGGAATTGCGTCAGGACCTTCGTTTTGGATTTGCTAATTTGAAGGCCAACTTCTTTCGCTGCCTGATGAAGAGCTTGCAGCGTTTCGCTCGATTTCTTGGCTGATGTTAACATGACGTTAATGTCAGCTGCATACCAACTATTTGGTTAACTGACACCAGGAGGGTTTTTGTTGTGTCCACCGGTAACTTTGTGACCACGTATTCAAGAACGAGGTTACTAGTTTTGGTTGTATACCAAAGTACAACATGATGTTATTGATGACGTATGCGTGTTGGAAATCCACAAAAAATGTTTGAACTTTCTTATTAAACTTCAGATATTTTCAGCTTTTTTTCATTTGTTTTATAGTGAATAGCTAGTCAGTTGTGGATCTTTCATGTCCAAAGCTTCCCTGATATTCGATGACAATTTCTTCGGCGTATGTCCTAATTTTTTTCACTAAGATTTTCATGAGAATTCTATAAGCTGTGCAGAATTGTGAAATGCCTCGTCAGTTTTTCCAGTCCAATTTATTCCCATTTTATGAATTGGGCATATACGCTTCGGCCCCATTTTTCCGGCATAGTTCCTGTTTACCAGGTGTCTTAAATCAGCGTGTATATGGCGTTTTTTTCGTCACGTATCGTCGAAGCCCGCTACTTTGCTGTGTTTTTTGCGCATCGATGTCTGCTTCAACTCTCAGTGTTAGAGGTGTACGTGGTGGGGTTCTCTGACTGATGGACGACTGCTATATCTGCCTGTGATTTGTTATATTTGGAATTGAGTAGCTCTTTAAAGTATGACGCCCATCTTTACTTCTGGGACACTTATGATGTCCTGTAGATCACTTACAATAGCGCCATCGTTGCCCTGGCATAAAGCGCTCTTCACTTTAAACCCATTTCTTATTATTTTCACATTCTAAAATACTTTTCCGGAATTGTTTCTTTAGAGGCCTTCATCGATGCTCCGCAATTTGTCGTTTAAGTAGTTTCTTCTTTATTCTTTCTTTATTTCGCGGCAATTTGTAAATCACTTTCTTCTGTCTTGTTCCAATCGCCGTAAACTGTTTGTAGGCCCCATTCTTCTCGCTCACTGCTTCCAAACGTTCATCATCGAACCAGCTCTTATTTTTTCGTCGAGGTTCGTACCTTAAAACTTGCTCTGCAGTCGACTTCATCTTATCCTTGATCAAATTTCATGAATCGTTAACAGATATTGTTGTGGTGCTTTCAAGTCCCTTTTCAAGCCACGATACGTCCTCCTCCGCAACTACGGGTGATTGCAGTTTCTGGAGATCGAATTTTCGGAAGGGGCTGGCTTTCATTAAAAGTGCTTTCGACGTACAAGTACGACGGTGATATTTAATTTTGTCAAGATAGAGATCAGAGTCGCAGTTTTGTTTCCTGAACGTACAAATCTTGACAATGCTCGACGCCCATCTTCCTTGGATAAGGACAAGGTCTACCTGCTTGAAGCTACGGTAGTAAGGTGATGCCTAGGTTCGTAGGTGAGGGAAAGTGTTGATGACTAGGTCCTTGCTGGTTGTAAAATCTACAAAACCTTGGTGGCCGTTGTTGGTATTGCTGTAGCAACGCCTACTGGCGTTAAAGGGGTTTGGCGCCCTTGGCCGTTGCTGTGGGAAGAGCCTCAGAAAATTTTGCTGGTTTTCACAGAGCGTGGTTCACAGTAGCAATACTCTTGCTCTTTGAATAACAACACAATAACCAAATCGAACATACTCCAGCTCAAAGATGAAAAGGCATTTGTCAGTTCGTGAAATTTTCCGAATATGACAGATGACGGTCAGATTTAGATCACATAAGTTTGCTTAGTGTGGTCCTTTCAGGAAACCGTTTTTCAAGCAAATTTCTTTTTGGGTGTGGGTCTGAACAAATGTTGCTTACCGTAACGATCGTCAAACTCTATAGTTAAAACAACAAAATAGGATGGTTTATGTATAGGCCTGTTCCCAAAATCGCTCCACCGGTTTAAGACCGGTTTTCTGTTAGTAAAGGTCCCGAGATTCCCAGTACCGATATCGAAAAAACCGAATCATTAAAAAAAACGGCTTTTGGTCATAAAACCAACTCATGGCCGGTAAAAAATACCGACTCATTAAAAACCCGATTCACCGAAAAACCGACCAACTTGTTAAAATCCGATTGGCTCCGACGAGCTAAAAACCGATTCATTAAAAAACCGATTCACCAAAAAACCGATCGAGTACTCGAAAACCGACTTATTAAAAACCGACCGGCTCATGGTTAAAAAAAACGGGCTAAGAACCGATTAATTAAAAAAGTGATCCACTAAAAAACCGACTTGTTAAAAACCGACGATCTCCGACGAGTTAAAACCCGGTTCTTTGGTGAATCAGTATTTTAATGAGTCGGTTTTTTAACCGTTTTTTTTTTTAACCATGAGCCGGTCGGTTTTCAACAAGTCAGTTTTCGAGAACTCGAGTACCCAGTCGGTTTTTTGGTGAATCGGTTTTTTAATGAGTCGGTTTTTAAATTATCGGAGCCGGTCCGTTTTAACAAGTCGGTTTTGAGTACTCGAGTACTTGGTCGGTTTTTTTGGTGAATCGGTTTTAATGAGTCGGTTTTTAACCCAGTTTTTTTTAACCATGAGCCGGTTTTTTTAATGATCCGGTTGACCGCTAGCAAAACCGGTTTTCATAAAAACCTAAAACCGGTCTTGAAATCTTAGGACCGAACAGGTCTATTTATGGAAGCCAAACTTAGCAAATAATGATATTTTCTGAATTGCGGTAATGAGACCAATAGAGTAGGGTTGAAGGCATTTTTAGTCCTTTGGCGGCTAGGGTAAAAGGACATTCTCGAATATAAAACGAAAACAAGGAAAAATGGGTAGAGTATGATCCCTCATTTCTTGGAATACCGCAATAAGGTTTCGGGTACAAAACGAAAGATGTTTTTTTCGACGCAACTGTACTGACATGTTGATTTCACCACCACGGGTGCTTTCAAAATCTGAACAACGTGCTTTTGAAATCTGCAAAACGAAAACAACAACATTTTGAAAAACAAAGAATTGAAGCCTAGACTGACTGACCGAATTCGAAGGATACAGAGATAAATTCATACGACTTTTACTTACTTTTTACTGTAAATTAAGGGACGCAATAGTATCCCTGTTTATTGACAAATTTTAAGTTTTAAATAAAGACATACAGTAGAATCACTGTTAGTCAAAGTAAAGGGGACGGGGGTCGATTCGGATAACCAAAATTTTGAGTTAATAAACAAAGTATCATTTATAGTAAAAAAAAACTGAGGGACATGGTGAAAATTACACTTACTTTACGTGGGAATTTGTAGGTAACCATAATGTAAGTGTGTTCAATACTCAGCGAGCGACCTCAATCATGCGTCCGACGTGAACAATCGATTAGTCAAACGTTACTACTGTATCCAAAATCAGCTTTTCGACGTTTTCGATTAGACGCAATTTCGATTAAAAGTGTTTCGGTTAATAGAAATTTTACTGCACCAAAAGAAGTGACAATCTTGGATTTTTTTAATAACTATGTACATTCAAACAAATTGCAGTAATTTCTTTCAATTGTCCAAGTTTATTTGTCAACAGACATAAATACTTTGGAATTTGAAATGTTCCTTGAAACGACGATATTTATTGCAACCTCAATTGGATGGATTAAAAGATGGACATCATCAAGCGAACGGAAATCAATTGGCACAATCCAAGTCGACAACTCCAATCAAAAGAAATAACTTACAAAAACCCTCGATTTAAGGATTCTCGATAAGATAGCGTGGAATGGGCTCAGTTCCATTTCGCGAACAGCTTAAGCCGAATACAAACGGTCATTTCCTCTCGAAGGAAGTGCACCATCAATTTCCAATAATTACGTGTGACCTTCTTTCGACACCTCTTTTTGGTATCTGCCACATTGCTCTGGTCTCCAGCATTTCGTCCGGGAGATTTATCGTTACATTTCCGTCGAATAAAACTTGATGTGCCGAGATCGACTGGGAAAAATATACATATAACAACACGGGGCGGCAGTTGGGTCCATTTTTCTTAGCAATTGGCATCAAAAATCGAACCTCTGTACATGTTGAGTAAATAAAGCATGAACCAACCGCACCAAGATAATGGTTCGTACATGCTGCAATGTAGATTGAGGCATGTGCCCTTGAGATTGTGAATTACTTGCAATAAAAACCTGCGACCTGCCATTGCATCAGATACCGCGATATGTCGGTTCGTCAGTAATTTATGGAACACCGAGTATTTGTTTACCGATAACAACTTTGTGCATTTTTGAATTTATGCACTTTTTGCGAATTTATGGCAAAGTGCTGAGCGATGAGTGCCCGACTGCCCGGCTTGCCTTTGCGCGTATAGCGAAAAACAAGACAACCGACGGACGGGCCCCGGTAAACAACAGCAAATCGTAGTCAATCTCTGCAAATCGACCAATATGGCCATGAGAAGAAGTGGAAGGTATACATATAACCCTTTTCCTAACCAGCATGATTCCTTCAATTAAAGATGCAATCAGTTCGAATAAAATACAAGTTTGAGACGTATCTGAGAAATAGGTCGTGCATCTTCCAACGTTATTCGCCTATACTTCAATCTCGGCATATTATAATCTATACGAGCAGCACAAAGGCACATTAGCATAGCCAATTCGAGAACCAATGGCGATGAAACCAACAGCCCGCAACAACAACAACGAGCGCGGACCAGCGAAAAATTATTGTGAAACATATTCAAACAATTTATTTCAAGTGAAATTGTTCGGCGAATTATATCTTTATTTTGCTTCAATGCGCTCCTGATAGTGGGTAATACCTTTACAACGAGTATTCAAGATGTATCTGGTGGAAGAAGGCGAGATGCCATGGTGGTACAGAACCACGGCCCAGACTCCTCGACTCTTGTACAACATGGATGGGTCGAAATCTTTGACTATACACAACATGTTCCTACTATGATGCTTCCTATATATGCACATACACATATACCTGGTGGATATATTGTTTTGGACGCTATCGTGCCTCGTAGTGCCTCCACAAACAAATACATTCTCAATATCGTAGACAATAAGCCACCAAAATAAGACAGGACAAGAAATAGTGAAATTGAAATATTCTTACAATACCTGCCACGAATTTATCTATTGAAAATCTTATTCTTTCAAGCTCACTTTTGTTAAAATAGTCGATATGAAAATGTAAAGAAATAAAACAAAGATAAAGCCCAGTGAACAATATGTCTTGCAAAATATCTGTAAAGATTCCTTGAATGTTTCAGCTTCTTATATTGTTTCGTACGGGACGAGGCATGCCCTTTTTGTTTTTTCCTACAATGTTTTTGGATTTCGACGCCTTTAACATGCAGAAAGTGAGATTGCTTTCCGACAGATTCTTTCGAATGTACTTGTACAATTTCAGATAAAAACCGTGATTGACACGAATAAAATTCGAATTGAAATTATAGAAGCATTGTTTGTCGGACTGGGGTCATATTGAAGGGTAAAGATGAAATAGACATTATTGTGCCAACAATTTCGACAATTGATTTTCTGTTGTCCGACTGCCAAATGAGAGAATCTAATATGTAGTCCAGGCTAGGAACGCCAAAAGAGCGTGATAATGAAAAAAATCGTGTAGTTTTGGGGTTTGGCACACATATTCCTTTTTCAAACATACCAATGAAGCCCTACCAAATAAAAGTAGGAAGGTCGAATTCGAGTAGACGACTGCTTAAGACCTTACTACACTCCTCTGTCAAAAATTAGTTCAACAGGATGAAAACTAAGGCTTTCTATACAAGGTGCCCTAAACTACTCTACCATCCATCGAACGACAAATAGGAAGACGAATCGTCTAAATAAAAGAATTTTGAAATTTGGCACAATTGATGTGAAGAGATACCCGTATATTTATATAGGGTCCAGAAGTGTAGAACAAAAGGGGTTAAACGTCGTTTTTTCCCAGTTTTCCTCGAATATTTCGACTTTTTAGTGTAGACATCAACATAATGACAAAGAAAGAGCGATGATGTTCATCGGCACTTTAGGCCTGTCCCATGCGAATACATTTTAATTTTGATTCATTGGCTTTCAAGTTGTCTATGATCTGCTCTGAAAACTGTTTTCCTTATCATCCCGATTTAGATAATACCCATATGTACCAGAATCAAAACGATGTTCAGCAGTAATCTACTGGATTCGCCTGATGAACCACAATCATATCATAGCCATCTTGCCTAGGTTTCACTTCATTGCCAAGAATGTCATTTTCTCCAATTGACGCGCTTAATTCGAACGCTATTCGGTTCAGGACGCTTCTAGAAGTGTAAACGAAAAAAAAACAGGAAATTTGTATATTTTGATGTTACGAAAAGGAAGGCGGGCATCATCAAAACCCAAAGTAAACGGACCCTACTTATGTGCACAGTCTTGACTCGAATTATGTCTGATTCAGGACACTGCCACAAGTGCTAGCTGTTAGCGCGAAACGACAGACCCAAATTTGATTTTGCAACACTAAACATTTAAAATGTTGAGAATTGGATATTTAGACTTTTGAATCAAGATTATTGACATGAGTAGGTTGCACCGAAGAAGCGTCGAGTTTCGCTATGTTCTTCAAGTGAATTAATTAGTCTGATTTCTTTAAGTGAAACTTGTGGTAGCGTTAGTGATGCTAATGAGGAAACAAATTAAATTACATATGAATTTTTAGGAAACAAAAACGGATTACATTGGACAAGCTAATTAGCTAGAAGTTGGGAAGTTAGCTAACAGACAACTTTTGAAATCGCTCAGTAGCCAACTAGCAAAAGGTTGCACTAGCGACTCCGGCACGATCTAGTCGCGATGTATTAATAGGATTACACATAATTAGTTTACCTGCATAAGCTGAGCTAGCCGAGTTAGTAAATTTACCCACTTGTAGCTGGAAAAGCGGTCCCCATGGCCATAGGGTGGAAGGAAGTGAGCAAGTCTAAAGCTTTACTAATTTTGTTCGCTTTCTTCCCCATCTACCCAAAATCACCGCAGACCCGCATTAAGTGTTAAAGTGGGGCTGTACTAGGCACCACTCTGCGTTGATCGCAGGTGACGATAAAAAAGAAACAGACCAAATAGTGCTCCGTGCTTTATGAATTGATAGCTAATCGCAAACAATTTGCAACGATCGTGTATACCTAGCAAAACACACCTTTAAAGTATCAAGAGTTTAATCCACTTTCACCTGTATTTATGCGGCATATCATTCGATTTGCCAACTTTAATCGAGTTTTCTGGGGAAACATTTTACTATTGTATAAAAATTACTTAAAAACCCCATTTACTATCAGTTCAGCTATAGGAAAAATGAATGAGAATCTTGTAGGAATAAGGATAAAATATTTTCAGTCTTTCCTTAAGATTCAGCTCTTCAAAATATCGCCAGTTATTCTTCATAGTTTCGTTTGAATTTAAGACCAAGTAGAGATTTAGAGGGGTTGTCGAGTTTCGAGTGATTTTTGGAGGGTATACTCCCTTCTCGACGTTTTCTTATCCTGCTTAGAAAATCGTAAATCATTATTTTCAAATTTAAAAAATTGTAAAACTTTGTTTTAGTTTTTTTAATCGTATTAGCTAAAAACTATGCAAAATACAGTGAGTCGTACTATGTGGCAGTGCAGGGGAGCGACTTGTCTACGGTAATTTATTCGCGCAATTAATAACGTCTGCCGGCGTCGTCAAAACGTTTAAATTTACAATTTTTAAATTCTACACTAGTCTGGCGCGGTGTTAGCAATAGAATTTCCGTCTGCTTTCCTGCACTGACACGTAGTGCTCTTTTTTTCCTACTATGCAGCCCGCCTAAATATATTTCTTTTGAAAGTCGCCCACTGCCCTGAAAAGGTTGCCGACTGTGCATTCGCCTCAATATCCGCAGCCATATGATACCCATCTTGCTTAGATATCACTTCATTGTCCTTTTTCGACACCGAAGAACCCAAAATGACACTAGTCCTTACGAAAAGACTCAAAATACCGCCAGTGGCATCAACATCCTCTTGAGAGGATAAATTCTCCAACGTTGGTTGATCGTATTCGATCGTTAAGGGCGGCGGCATGCAAAGATCCATATAAGTTGTATGGAATCGATGGCTGTCGCCCGACCAAAGTTTGTGTAGAGTTACTCGCCTAAGTCTTTTCAAAGATCGCTACTCCAGGCATTTTCCGTGGTCTGATTTCAACCTAATTTGATATGTAGCCTCGCCACTGGCGGCGAGTCAGAACACTATCATATCGTTAAGCGCATTGGACGCTTCAAGTGAGATATGATTTCCACCCATGTTGTGTTGGCCGGCCTATATAGGTATAAGGCAAAATAACATCAGCCTGGTCATTCCCGGTCGTGCCTCTCACACTGACACGAGATACGAGGTGGAGGTAAAGATTAACCATAAGGAAGATACCCTACTTCTTACAAATTAACGCGACTGACTAGTAGTTGCGTATGTGTAGGTTCCCATGTGCGTACACAAAGGGGTGGTGCCAACTAACAAGCATGTTACTCACACATTGAAACTTTATAGGCAGTTGCCATTACTGAAGTGTTGCCGTCTCTATCTCTCTTAGGCGGCTATTACACTATAAAAGTTCTTTTACAAATATCGTTTGTAAAAGATATTTTCGAAGAACTTTTCTAGTGTAATAGCCGCCTAGGAAAAGATTTGCGACGTGAACGTTGCTTGTTTCAAGTGCTTTTCTTACATGCTTGCACACCTTCCCCTTTAGGCGGCTAATATCATTCATAAAAGTTCTTTTAAAATATCGTGAGTCAAAGATATTTGTAAAACAACTTTTATAGTGTAATAGCCGCCTTAAGGGAATTTACCTTTGAATTATTGGCAAAGATTAAACATGAGTGCATCCCGTTCTAAAAATTAAATCGTACTAAGTGAGGTATCTTAGTAATGTTTAATCTTTGGTGGAGGTGATGAGACGTATCTCGTGTCAGTGTTCGAAACCGGCGAACATTTTTTGGGTCACCGTTGGGGAATTTATCCTCTCAAGAGTAACTCTAGTTTGAACACAACCGAAGGATATACCGTTAGTCCAGTCGATGATTAAAATTGTGGTCGTCCCTTGATTTGAGCTCAGGGTCACACAAGGAACACACATACAAGATTTGGTTACGATCAGAGCACAGGAAGTGCCCGGACAAACGAAGTAATTAACAGTAACGGCGATGTGTTGCATGCGACCCTATCCGGACTAAACAGAGGAATTCAATGGACTTTAATATCATATCATATATATCTACTCTAGCCCGCCATTGTGAAAAATAAATCCTACACTTATTGCCATCAATATTAATGGGCAGCCTGTGGAGAAGATGGACAACTTCGTCAACCTGGGTAGCATTGTTACCGAAAATGGTGATACGGAGCAGGACATCGCTCGCCGTATCAACCAGACTTAATGCGCATCCGACATGCTGTCCAAAATCTGACAGAGCACTTATTTCAGTATCAAGACCAAGCTGGGCCTGTTTCGCTTCCTGATACTGTCTGTGCTTTTGTATGTAACAGTACATGGAAAGTATCCGTAAAAGTTACCGGAAAGCTGCAAGTTTAGTAAAGTATAGTAACATTTGTAGGGGAGGTAGGCGTTCCTTTGATCTGATTATGCCCAACTTACTAAAACTCAAGCCGTTTCTTACCTCAGGTTTACATGCCAAAAATCAGGTGTCTACGTCCGTCAATTGGTTCAAGAGTTATAGACAAAAAACGTGAAAAGTAGGGTAGTACGAGGCTCTTTGTTAGAAAATTGCCGTTAGTTTTCAACTGATCGATTTTATTTTTCCAGGACAGTATAAGATTAACCTGACAAGCAATCTACCATAGCAAGAGCTTTTCATGTTTATTCAATCGGGAGTTATAGATACATTTAATTACTTTACGTATGTAGGGGTGGTAGGCGTTTTCTTCGCCTGATCATGCGCATTTTCAATACCAACCAACTAGATCATACTGCTAACATTTGAGGCTCTAGCTTCATTCTATCGAAAGGTATCGTGCGAACGGATGAACAGACAGATATGGCTAAATTGAATCAGGAGGTGACCCTGATCATTTATATAAGTTAACACCGGATGCACCATGATGTTTGTCGCTTCCGGACCCATATCCATACAGGAAATTTTGCCCAAAATTAGTGATAGGTGGTGGTATACTTCTTGATAAAAACCTTGGATACTATGAGTGCCTTGTACCAAGGAACTCATCTGATATTCTAATGTATTAATGTCCCTCTTATCTGAGTAATGCAGAGTCAGACAGCGACGAATCTGCTCCCAGTTGAGTGGAGTGTTGTAAGACTCTAAGGCCGCGTCTGCTTGGCCCACGATTTTGTTACGGATCAGGTTTAAAATACCGTAGTATTTAGGCGAACCCTTTAGATGATCGTAGAGTCTTAGGACCCTTTCTACACTTTTTCGCCAGGAACTAAACTCTTCCGGTTGCCCAGAGAATTCTCTTAGACCTTTGATTACATCAGGAATGCGATCCATCTCCGCAATGTTCCCTATCTGATCTTCATTAATCCCTTGATCTCCTCCTTCATTAAGGTCTATCCCCGGGTTCAGCATTTGCTGTAGTATGCGAGGACATTCTCTTAGCAATGCGTTCGTTGCTATCGTTTCTATTTGAACTTGGGTGTTAAAGAGGGCTGCCTCAGCAGGATTGACACCTTGATTTGGAGGATTTTCCCCTACTAACAGTCGTGGGGTCGGATAAGGTTTTCATTCCGGGCCATTTTGAACTATCTCAAATAAAAATGTTTACTTACTCAGCCAAATGATAACACGGGAGAACAATTTTGACACTTTTTTCTGTTTTTTTTTTTTTAATTTTGCACCTAATTTATAGTAAAACGGCCTCGCTGATTCCAAAAATGCAGTCCGTTTTTCCCCTATACGTCAGGTTTTCGAGATATCGTTTGTTTTTTAATTTTACGGAAAATTACAAAAGGCCCCCTTAAAAAACAACTTTTTTTAAAAGCTACGGGGCTGCATCCTTGTGCAGGACTTTCTAGTACCTGTATACAATAAAATTAACAGCAATAAAAAAAAGTAATTTCTCGCTACCTGGATTGTTTGTTAAAAGTTGTGAAATTCTTCGGCCATTTTTAAGGCTCTTTTATGTAAAAAAATGTATTTAAAAGCCTCTGTTCCAGTATATTACTCTATTATTGTGCTCTTAACTTGTGTAATGGAAGCCTCTACTATCCCTCGTCAAAGTGACTCAACGGTCCGGACTCATTTTGCTATATATGTGGCAGTTATACATTTCTAAGTCAGAGGACAAAAATAGGCCCCTTTGTTCACCAGGCATATCTTGCCTACTTCAAAACTCCAATTTGCAATCAGGATAAATGGTGGGTCCCTCATAAAGTGTGCGCAGGTGCTGTGTCATACATTTGAGGTCCTGGACGAAAGCAGAACGACTTCAGTTGCCATATGGTGTGCCAATGATATGGCGAGAGCCCTCAAACCACACAAGTCCACTTTTTACACAGTCATCTAGATGAATTTCCGAAAAATCTTGGAGCTGTGAGTGATGAGCAGGGAGAGCGATTTCATCAAGATTTAAAAATCATGGAAACTCGATATCAAGGCAGATGGGATGCGAATATGATGGCGGACTATTGTTGGAGCATAAAACGGGACTGTCCTGAAATTGAACACTCCAGGAAAAGCTACAAACGAAAATTTTTGCCATAATTTTTTTTTAGTTCTTAGGTAATATTGTTAAGATGTAAAATCAAAATTTATAAATAAAAAAATTGTAACGAGTTTCGTTTGTTTTGATTTCAATGAAGGGAAGGTTTGTATGGGGGCCAAAATTTGAGCCCCCTGTATCTCAAAAACTGGACGTATAGGAGAAAAACGGTTAGCATTTCCGGATTCTACGACCAAAAATTAGCTAGAAATGAATATCAATCGAAATAAACAAAATGCTGTTCCCCCGTGTAATCAATGACCTTAACTACCGTCTCTAAATTATTAATTCTCGAAATCGAAAAATTGATTCTAAAACTTATACTTTTCAAACACTTGCTTTTCCTCTTACTTAGATTCCGATCAACAAAAATGCACTTACCACACTAAGAATTATCTTTTTGTCACTTAAAATTTTTCCACTTACACTAGAATTAAAACTAGAACTAACTGCATTCTGGAGGCCGCTGCTGATGGTGCTCAACTCTTTTTCCTTCACGAAGTGATTACTGGGGGGCCTCGTTCCTCTTGGATGAAAAGACCCGCGTTTCGAGATCCCTGTGTGACCAATCCTTTCGTTTCTAACTTTCGGGCGGTAACAAGCGCGTTAAATCGAGCCTTTCGTATTTAATGGTAACTAGTCGGACGACTTTGGCGAAGGAATCGAACCTTTCTCGGTTAATCGTTACTCGCGATGGAGACTTTGGCGGATATTCGGACGATACCTTTCAGTATCTATTACGCGGTCCCTGCTCGGGCGCCAATTAAAAAGGATATGTTTAAAAGTTTAAAAAAATATAAATTTTATTAAACTTTCCTTGACTACCATTATCAATACAGACTAATTCTAATTTACAATGATATTTAAAATAACACCTTCGATTCAAGTAACATGCGATTGCCTTGTCAGCGGAATGGCGGAAGTCAGTCCGAAGTTCAGGTGAACGACTGTTATTTTAGATGCTTGGTCAGCTGCTCGTGTTGGAAAGTGCATTGGCATATGTTGGTTTACGGGAAATGATGAGAATGGTGCATCCGGTGTTAACTTATATAAACATTGCTATACCTCCGGAGCCTCCTTTAAGGTTTTACATACGAGTATTTTCGTCGACAAAAACAATATACCCTATACTATAAGTCTAGGGTATAAAAATGGTTATGGCTTTATGCTTGATTGATACTGGAAGATTTTCATTCGAATTGAACTTAACCAAATTGATATGTAAATGACGAAACCATGAGCCATCAACTGACATACATAATCCTCATCGACTGCAAGGGATTTTTTCATTTAAATGCTTCACTATAACCAAACGTTAACTAGGAACAGAAACACAACAGAAATTTATTGTTTTCTGTAGTAAATTATGTTCCTGTTGCAAATGTACTGAATTCTGTTGTATGCGAAATCGACGCTTAAGCCTACAGGAGTAGCTGACGCGCTTATGCTCTACTAGGGGTTAGGCAAATATGTATTATACCATCCTTTCAACAAGGAGACTTGGAAGGTGCCGAATACATTTCTTTAAGCTTAGATCTGTTCCAACCACCTTAGTCGAACTACTTATATGTGTACTTCTGTCCCCGGAAAATTGACCACAGCGCAATCCCGTACCAGCACAAATGTAATATTGCCATTTGTGTCATTTGTATCCAAATGAACTCATAATCTCGTCGTGCATGTTCGATTTGAATATTTTAAATTTAGCCATCATCGAACTTGCAAGGAGCTATATTAGCAACTCCCCATTGAAGGTACTCTGTCGACGATGGCGTGTTATTGTCGAAGTCGAATGCCTTCAGTGGAATTTCTTGATCTTCATCATTTCACTTACAAAAGTGCACATTGACTTCGTCATATGACGACGATGATTGGTGCGATTGGCTCGCCAGAATCATGCCAAGCAGACAGACCTTCAATTATTTAAAAAACAGCTTGTTAAAGGCACCTTTATCGCACCTCATTATATCAATATTTACGATACGTTCGGTTTGGAGGCTGGATTGGGCCGAGGTATATGCTTCGCACTATGTTATGTATGTAATAGACACTTACTCGATTCAGTATATCGGTTAAGGTTGCGAAAACGTAATTGACAGGGTATGCAACTAAAGTGTGGTGAATGTTGCGGTGCGGAGCGTTAATGATGCGTTTTTCCCGACGTTTACTATATATACAGAAACATATTTCATGTTCGTGCGCTCTGAGTTTTCGGCCAGAAGTTCTGATTTGTTCTTCTGGCGACGTCGTTGACGATGTCGTCGTGGTCGTCATCGAACCACCAGTGCTGAAATTAATAAGGCACGAAACACGGTTTAGAATTCCATCCAGACACCTGAAAACTACACTCTCGCTCGAAATCATCACGTGATTGGGATGGGTTATTGGTACCTAAGGGGGAGTTCTGGATAGGCCGTGTCGTTGGCAGGTTTGCAGGATCAAATCTGCGAAATTTCAACAATTGATGGAAGAACATAAATGCATGCCATTTTCCTTTCATTATTATGTTTTCCAGAATATTGTTCACAATCGGCCTCTGTTCTTGTGTTGGAAACTGTAACGCATATTTGTTTCGTCTACTCGTAAAACCAGAATACCACCTCAAAAATCACCTCAGGCTAAATCAAGTAAAATCATGTAGAATGAACAAGTAATAATCCGCAAAGTCACTTAGCCCCAGAGAAAAGGGTCTCCTAAGCCAAAGAGGATTATTGTTAGGTGAAATCGCGTTGTTGTTGCCGTGGCTGCTATTGCTGGTAAATGCTTAGTACTATTCTAGCACACTATTAACTCGAAATACAGATTGCGATGCTACAATGGCGACGAGGAGCATGCCAATGCCTTGTAGGCAATAGATGAAAATTTTCGATAGAATGTCGTCGAATGGAGGAGGATTCGCGGTATTGTCACCGTATATCAAACTGTCTTGTAAGCATTTGTTAACGAAAGCACGAAGAAAATACGACAAGCAGTGAGCTGAGATTTTCGAGATTTTATGGCATAACATTAGTACACCATATAGTCAGCTGTCAGTGTATTGTAGTTACCGATTCCTGAAGCCCAATTTAGCACCTTATCTTCCGTTTAATTTCACTCGAGTCTTCAACAGTCGCACTCGGTATGTGAAACGTAGTCATCCATGTATGGAAGCATGTACCCTGTTAAATGAAGTAATTTAATGTTATTCACTAATTGTGGGCGTAGATAAGTACTTAGCATGATAATAGTGTGACATCGGTAGTTAATTTGATTGACAAAAGGAACTCATTTGATCATAATTGGTGACAAGGATGCACGTGATTTCCGCAGATTTGTCACTTGGCTGTGGTGCAAAGCTGCGTGTTGAATGTTGATAATTATTATTGTTGTTGTAACGTTGTGATTATGGAACTATTTAGAATAAATGTTTCTACACATTTCGTCATATAGGAGGGCGCGTTTTGTATTCGTTGCTAAGAACATCAGGTTTTAGTCATTAGTTCATCCAATTAAAAGTAGGTACACAATTAAAAACTATTTATAGGTAGGCTCTGCGAACTATACCCCAATAACCCAATGATTTTGTCAATGTAAAATCTCTCCAAATTTGAGGTAATAACTCGTAAAATTCCTCCAAAAATTCGATTTTGGTTTGGGGAGGGGGTCCATATGAACAATGACCCCAAAATGCATATACAATGGGCCCCGCATATTGTGATCGCAGTTAATGTTATCAACCGTTTATTGTTAGCAAAATTTTAAAACCAAAAGTCTTACGTATAACAATTCATCATCATCATCATCGTGGCGCGACAGCCCGACGTCGGGCCTTGGCCGCCTGGATCATTGTCCTCCAATTATCTCGGTCACGTGACCGCGTCCTCCAATTTTGGGAGCCCAGCAGCTGCGCGGCGTCCACACCTACTGAGCTCTCCCAACGAGATCTCGGTCGTCCTCGCAGTCTCGCTCCGTCGACTCGTTCTGCATTCATTACTCTCTTAGGCATGCGATCATCGTCCATTCTTTGTACATGCCCTGCCCATTGAAGTCGTTGCAGTTTGACGATTTTCGAGACTTGCAGCTCATCGTACATTTCATACAACTCATGGTTGTACCGGATGCGCCATCCATCTCGATCGCAAACAGCCCCGAAAATTCGCCGTAGAACCTTACGTTCGAAAGTGTCTAGCATGTTTTCGGAGGCTTGAGTTAGGGTCCATGCTTCGCAGCCATAGCATAACACTGGTCGTATAATGGTTCTGTACACGCGGAGCTTCATGTTTCTGTGCACATGTTTCGATTTCATTATGGGGAGAACCGAGAAAAAAGTCTTAGTAGCTAACTGTATCCGTCGCTTGATTTCGTCAGTTTCGTTGGCGTCCCTTGACAAGTTGCAACCCAGGTAAATGAAGTTGTTCACGAACTCGATGTTGAGGTCCCCCACATTGATGCTCGGTTGTGCAGGTGTCCTTGTCGTCGATTGCATCATTATTTTAGTTTTACCCTCGTTAATACGTAATCCAACTTCCTTCCAACGTCTGAGTAGCGTCTTGCTGTTGTCCATATTCATGGCTCGAATAACGTATTCCAGTGCTAGGTTGAAGAGCGTCGGTGCCAGTCCATCGCCCTGTTTCAGACCAGTGCGTGTTTCAAATAGATCAGTAAGTCTATTATGTATCCTGACTTGTGAGACGGAGTTGGTCATCGTCATCTTTGTCAGTCGCACTAATTTGGCCGGTATACCAAATTGCAGCAAGATGTTCTACAGTACTCCACGATCGATACTGTCGTATGCCTTCTTGAAGTCGACAAAGATTTGGTATATGTTTACGTTGTATTCCCAGCACCTCTGGAGTATCAGTTTGTCTGAGAAGAGCTGATCGGTTGTGGAGCGACCAGGTCTGAAACCGCTTTGATATTAGCCAATGACTCGTTCTGCGTACGGTTTTATTCTATTTTCCAGAATTTTCGTCAAAATTTTATAGGACGTACAAACTAGTGAGATGCCCCTGTAATTCTCACACCGCAATTTATCTCCCTTTTTATGAATTGGGCAGATGATGCTTCTGCGCCAATCGTCTGGGATCTCCTCGTCCTCCCATACTCGCAGGAGTAATTGATGTATGGCATCAACTAGACTCATTCCACCGAATTTTAGCAGTTCAGCTGGAATCTCGTCAGCGCCCGGCGCTTTATTTCGTTTTAGTGACCGCAACGCGAGATCAACTTCCTCTACTGTCGGGGGTTGAATGGGTGGGTTCTAGATCAACAATATCGTCGAGAGCTTCCTGTGTGGGGAAGTTATATGGTCGGTTTAGAAGCTCTTCAAAATAAGAGGCCCATCGTTTGTTAATGCCATCGGTGTCGCTGATGATGTTTCCATCCTTATCCTTACAAAGGCTAGTCTTGGGTTGGAAGCCGTTCTTAATTGTATTTACTAGTTTGTACGCTTGTCTGGTGTTCCTATTAGCTAAGTTTTCGTTTATGTTCAACAACTGCTCGTCAAAGTATTTACGTTTCTTACGTCTAATTATTCTATTCGATATTCATACTAAATGTATATTTTATTGTAATCGATATTCCGGTTAATATTATCACCTCGCCTATGCTAGAGCTCAAAACCTTTAACTGAAACTGAAAAACAAAACTAAATTCCTGTAGGTTGTCGGTTTCTCTTAGATAATTAAGCGCTCATTGCACTGTAATTTCGCAGTCAACATGTATAGTATTTCTGCTGCTGCCTGGTGCATTCTGTTTCGTTTTTTTAGAACGGTACCAACAATTTTTATTGAAGGGAATATTACAGTCAAATTGGAAATTGAAGAGCAATATGCAACTTCACAGTCAATGATAAACTTCCTCTTACATTCTATTTCGATCCGTTTATGATGAATTTCAGCTACGGTGCAGTGGTCCCTACTGTAAGTTATAAGTAAACGGTAAAAAACAATCCAACTTTGCCATTTACATATTACATACTAACTCAATGTAATAATAACAAATACCAGTATATAAATGAGTTTTGTATTATCTATTTAATTAATTCTAAATATTTTTTTTTTAATTTTAACAAAATTAGGAGGAATTTCATGATATTTGGTCATTTTCGTTTAATGTTATCGTCCGCTTATTGTAATCACTTCCGCTCGGTCCAAAAGTGATCACAATAAACGGAGCCCATTGCATTAAGCTGATGAACAATCCTCCAAATTCGAAAATTTGAAGCGATTGTTCATCTTTGTGTAGAAAATTTTTCAATGGAACATGAGTTGTGTATTTCAATTGAAAGAAACCGATATGGTATCGATGCTTTTCAATAGTATACTCAATTGCCCTAACCCCTTGTGGGGCATAGCGCGTCAACTGTTCCATGTGGCCCAGTTGACGTTTCGTTGGCATAAATTGGTTTCAGAGAATGCAGTTGCCAGCATACACCTCCTGCACATCCATGGCCACGAACGTTGTCGTGGACGGGATTCGAACCCGAAACGCCGGTAGTCAAACATGAGACTGATGCCTCAACACACTGCGCTACCGGTCGCCCCATGAGTTCATTTAAGTGTTCAATAATTGAAAGTGCGGTTTAAAATAAATAAAATTGAAAATCGAATTTGAATTTTATAATGGAATACGAATATACCTATACATATAACCTATCATCATCGATGGGAAATTTAAACACTTTCAGCTCTCTGCGTATCAAAAAGAATGGAGAAGGAAGAACACTTTAGGAACTTGTAAATAAATTCTTTTTATACTATATATCATTTCCGAGTCAGATTCACAAATTTTCGAATCAAATTCATAACTTTCTCCTAACAAATTCATAACTTTTTCGAATCAAATTCAGATTTTCCTGAAACAAATTACTATTTTTTTCAACTCGATATGTGTTTCCAGGCGGCCAAGGCCCGACGTCGCCGTCGGTCTGTCGCGCCACGATAATGATGATGATGATGTGTTTCATGGCGAATTCTATATTTTGTCGATTAACATTCATAGTAGAATCTCATTCGATAATATGTTTTTTTTTTTCTGACGCGCTCTGTGACCGAAATAGTTCGGTCACCGCTCTACCATTCATCTTAAGTATAATCGAGTTAAATCGATACGAAGACTTATAAAAGCGTCCATAACATACCGATTTCGGATGTCGGACCGTGTAAATATAAATTGGCCGGATCAGTCAACCGGATGCATAATCAAAACTCGATCGGGAAAAACTGATCAGTTCTGGACTCCATCGCACGTGTTCCGGAATTCCTGTCAGGAAAAACTGATCAGTCCGGAACGTGTTTGGCGAAGGTCAAGATGTAACGATAACGGCCAGCGACTTATCGACTTCGCCTGGGAAGAACTCAAGGGTACCATAAAAGAGGTCGCAGAGAGGGTCGTGGGATATAAAGCCCGGCGAACGCGAAATGACTGGTTCCACGAAGAATGCAAAAATTCACATAATTTTTGCTATAGACAATGGATTCAACGAGGAACCAGAGCCAAAGGAGAAAAATATGACGAGCTACAGCAAATATCGAATAGAATAATTAGACTTAAGAAACGTAAATACTTTGACAAGCAGTTGCTGAATATTAACGAAAACTTAGCTAATAGGAACACCAGACAAGCGTAAAAACTAGTAAATATAATTAAGAACGACTATTAACCCAGGACTACCCCCTGTAAGGATGGAAACATAATCAGCGACACCGATGGCATTAACAAACGATGGGCTTCTTATTATGACGAGAGTAGAGAAAGTTCGCGTTGCGGTCACTAAAATGAAATAAAACGCCGGGCGCTGACGAGATTCCAGCTGAACTGATAAAATTCGGTGGAACGGGTCTTATTAATGCCAACGGAGATAAACTGCGGTGTGAGAATTATAGGGGCATATCAATAGTCTGTAGGTCCTATAAAATATTGACGAAAGTTCTGGACAATAGAATAAAACCGTACGCAGAACGAACCATTGGCGAATATCAAGGCGATTTCAGACCTAGTCACTCCACAGCTCTTTACGGTCAAGCTGATGGGAATACAACGTAGACGTATACCAAATCTTTGTCAACTTCAAGCAGGGATACGACAGTATCGATCGTGGAGTACTGTACAACATTATGCTGCAATTTGGTATACCGGCCAAATTAGTGCGACTGACAAAAATGACGATGACCAACTCCGTCTCACAAGTCAGGATCCAGAATAGACTTACTGATCTATTTGAAACACGCACTGGTTTGAAACAGGGCGATGGACTGGCACCGACGCTCTTCAACCTAGCACTGGAATACGTTATTCGGGCCATGAATATGGACAACAGCAAGACGCTACTCATCAAGTCGACACAATTAGCAGCGTACGCCGACGACATCAACATCATGTCCCGAAGATTGGCCGACGCAGAAGAACTGCATACGCTCGACGCCGCTGCAAAAGAAGTTGGACCACGAGTCGACGAAGCCAGACTGCGAGGACGACCGAGAGCTCGTTGGTAGAGCTCAGTAAATGCAGACGCCCCGCAATTACTGGGCTTCCAAGATTGGAGGACGCGGTCACGTGACCGAGATAATTGAAGGACAATGATTCAGGCGGTCACGGCCCGACGTCGGGCTGTCGCGCCACGATGCTGATGATTTACATTTACTATCTTTATGGAAAACCCCACCTATATTGAAGTTAAGCTCCAACTTGTAGGTTTCCTTTAAGAGAGTGTAAAATGGATGGGGCGATTTCTCCAAATTTCATGTGGAGTAACCTTGCCCTTGTCCTGAAGATCGAATCTTGGAAATTTCATCAATATCGAAGTAAAACTGTGAGTAAAACCGTAAATTTATTTTAAGAGGTGAAAAGGAAATGAGGGTGCTTTCTCAAAATACAATGTTCTGAAAATCCTGTCTTAAAAGTTGCATTAACATCATAATAAGACTGCAGGAAAATTTGTTGATTTCCTTTTAGAAGTGGGAAGGCTGAAGAAGTGATTTTCTGAATTTCTTTTAGGACAATAACCTTCCTCTAGCATTGGAGGTCTAATATACAAAACTCCATCAAGATCGGGATAAAACTGTAGATAAATTTGCATATTTCCTTTCATGGGAGAGCAAACCTCTTCTCTGGGTGGTCTTTCGCAGTCGAATGTAAACCTTCTCCTAGTATTGGAGGTCCAATATACGAAATTTCGTCAGATTGGAACAAACAAAAATGTGAATCAAAATGTAAATTTTTTTTAAGGGAGTGAAAAAGGGAAATGGTGGTGGTTTTTTCCATAATGTCCCTTTCCTTGTTCTGGAGGTCTAAAATTCAAAATTTCATGAAAATCCGATTAAAAGTGTAGATTTAAGCAAAATTTCCCACAAAAAAAAAGGAAATTTCATACAGAATTCATTCTCTGCATACGCAGAGAGCGCGAAAAAGTTATACACTTTTTTTTTGCATAATCTTTTATTCTTGACGCAATGCAACAGTTCAATTTGGACGAAGGCGTCGATATGAGTTAGCATCATCTCATTTACCAGATCATGACGGTCTGTTTTGTGCAGATGTGTGTGACCAGCAACACTCTCAACCGAGTTATTTATGTACCTCAAACGGGTACTCATTTAACAGCTAAATGGGCTCATAGCCCGACACGTAAATTCCCTTTACTAATTAAAGATTACTGCATTCGATAGGAATCGAACCGGGGTCCAGTGCATAGAAAGCAAGGTTGGTGCCCTATCTGCCGCCTGTAAACACGAAACTGTTACCAGGAATGTCTGCCCGGCTGGACCAGTAGACACCCTGAAATATACTTGATAACCTCTGGTGGGTCATAGCACATCAACGCTGCTATCTAGCTTTGATGCGCTATGACAGGCTTAGTTAACGTTTCGTTAACCTAATAACTAGTTTCGGAAGATGTATGTTGCTGTTCGGTCCATTTACCGTGTGGCTTATTCTTATGTTCCACACTACAGGGGGGAGACAACACAAACAACCAAAGCCATGGTGGGATTCGAACTCGCGGAACCGCTATGATGAGACATCAGATCGACATTTAACATGGAGCAACCAGCCCCTAAATACACCCAATATCTAGAGAGAAGAAAATTTATATTTTGTCGTCGTAAAGCTTCGTTTATTATGTTGATGCCAAAGCTTAGAAGGGATACCTTATTTTTATTCAGGAATCTGCGGCTCTAAGCGCTCTTCAAATGCATCTAATGTATAATGCACATGTGTACAATCCGGGTGACTAAGCATTCTGGGGCTGATTCCTGGCATACAGCTCTGCTCGAGATCAGATTATATAACTACGAAACTGTGCTTTGGTAGGAAATTCTCGGTGTCCATCCCCACCCGCTCGCATTGGGATAATGGCAATCTTTGTCCTGACCCCACACGGTTAGAAATCTTGGTGTATTTTCTATACTTTCCAATTTATAGAATTATGTATGCGATTTTCAATATAAACCCCGATATATTCCAATGTATAAAGGTTCATTATAGGAAATTGTATAAACCTTATTCGAAATTCAGATTCATAATCCAATCTCAGAAAATTAGTTTAAAATTTATCTTATACGTATAACTTTTTATCATAAGTTCGTATAAAATTTTATCCTTCAGAAAAGTATAAACATATCTATCTACAAGAAATATCAAACTTATCTGATACAGTATTCAACTTATAGGAAATTGGGATAAACTTTATCCCAGCGTTGAGTTTATGGCACATGTTTGCCTGTGTTTTGTTTTCATTACGATTTTCTAAGAGCGACGCATAATTTTGCAGTCGCTGTTAGAGTTTTGTGCTGTGAAGTGTTGTCCGTGATAAAAGTGAATATGAATTCCGGTCTTTTTGTTCCAATCGTTTGTGAATCTTCTAAGAAAATAGTGCATTGCAGATAGGAAATTAAAATATATTTGGTTTGCAATATGATAAAATGACAAATAAACATATTACAACGATAAAAGGTTTTTTATTTAATACTTTAATATAGCGGAGTTCTAATAAATGCTCCTTGTGTTGGGTGTAACTTAGGCCTATAACCCATGGCACTAGGCCACTTTCTATACTCAAATGGGATGTATTGAATACGATCTCCGATATTTCCATCTATCCGAATATATTCTAAATTTTATCCGGTTATCATATACATGCATAAAACTATCTTCGTATAAAATGTATGCCAAAATCATATAAAATAATTTTATATTATTTTCTTATTGATTTTATATGAATTCATATTAAGCAAACTTATCCGCTCCGATAGTATACAACTAATAAGAATTTTCGGAAGGATTTATATGAATGCTAAATCGTATTCATTTTATACCAAAATTTCTAACCGTGCAGGAATTCCATTGGGTATACCGATAGGTCAAGAACACGACAGGGAGTTGGTGCTGGGGTCCTTGGACTGAACACCAGGATCTCAATCGCCATGTGCGTCTGGCCTAGCGTATTCCAAGCCGACATACATATTATTGAGGACTGTGCCACAGAAATTCTGCACACGAAACTCAATGGCGCACACATCGCTATCTACACTGACAGCCAGGCAACCATTAATGCTCTTTCTTCCCCCACACGTAAATACTCATCGAAATTTGTGAAAGAGTTTTTTTGATATCCTTCAGTGTCTCACAAGCCTCAATCGGGTCACTTTTTGTTGGGTACCAGGCCATCAGGGCGTTCATGGTAACGAAGCTGCCGACAAACTCGCCAGACAAAGCTCTTCGGTGAAATTTCTCGGGCCTGATCCTTATTGTGGTCTGAGTTGGGCCACAACCAGGTCGCTAGCGACGGAATGGTTTTTTTATGTTGATACCAAAGCTTAATGGGGAACCCTTTGATGTGAGAGCACAGCGTTGGCGGTAAGGGATTAAGGTAGTGGGGAGATGGGTTGAGTTTGAATAAGATGACGGTGTACATTCCGTTTAAATTTTTGCAGGTCATACTTGCGGGGGAAAACAAAAGATGGTAGATCGTTCCACATTCGTGTTGTTCTGGATACAAACGAGTCATAGAATGTGACGGTGCGACTGCTGCTGAGTTCTAGAAGATGAGGATGGGCACAACTGGCTAGTCGCGTGTTACGTAAAGGAAAGGTACGCTCAGGAATGAGGTTGGCTATTTCATCAGAGCAACGGCGGTTGTAGTAGTGATAGAAGAGTGACAGGCAGCCGACACTTCGCCGGTGTTCAAGCGGTTCGATGTGAGATGTTATGGATTCATCGCCAATAAGCTTGAAGGCTTTCCGTTGGACTTTGTCTAACGCGGATAATGCGGTTCTACCTGCCCATATGTGGGAATTAAATTCAAGTCTCGGTCTTATATGAGCCTTGTAAATTTGAGCCAGATCAGATGGTGTAAAGTATCTTTTACAGCGATTTAGAAAGCCCAAAGACTTTTTTCAGTTTTTTCAACGCAAAAGATGTGGTCGGACCAATTTAGTTTACTAGAGATGTTACAACCTAGTATGTTCAGTATGGGCGAATTAGGAAAGCTGAACCTATCGACAGGAATGGGTTGGGCGGCAGGTGAAGCACATCGTTTATTGGAAAGTAGACAACATTGAGTTTTTGAGGCATTAAACTCTACTCGATACGCCTTTCCCCCATGCTATAATTGTTGAAATGTCTTCATTTAGTGAGTCAAATATGCGATCTGTTGATAGATGTTGAATTTCGGCGAGAGTCAGCTACAGAGTTCAAAGAGTAAGTGTAGTAAAGAGTGCTTTCGTCTACTAAAGTGATTGAGTTGGAAGTCACGTTCAGAAGATCATTGATGAAGAGAAGGGAGAGCGTTGGTGAAAGAACAGTACCTTCGGGGACTCCTGCGTTGGTGGTATGGCAATTTGATTTAACTCCATTAAGGACGACCTGAAGCGAACGGTCGTGAAGGAAACTTTCGATCCATTTACCTAATTTTGGGTCCAAACCAAAAGCCTGGAGCCTGGATGAAAAGCTTTCGAAATGTCGAGGGCAGTGATTTTAGCTTCGCCAAACTGGTGGATACAGCGATTCCATCTTTCGGTGAGGTATGTCATTAGGTCGCCGGTGGAGTGCGAAAAACGGAAACCATATTGCCGATCATTGATGAGATGATGTGAGTCAAGGTAACTCATTAGTTGGTTGTTAACCAGAGTTTCGAAGACCTTTGAAAGAGTCGAAGTTAGTGCTATTGGTCGGTAGCTAGAGGTATCACATGCTTCTCCTTTCTTGGGGATTGGTTTTACATGAGCTAGTTTGCACGATGATGAGAACACTCCTGTTGAGTAGGACAGGTAAAAGAGTTTTCGCAGAAGTTTGGCTAACGAGGAAGCGCAGTGTCTGAGAGCTAAGGGGGAGATGCCATCAGGTCCAGCTGATTTTGATACATCGAGCTTTGAGAGTACTTTAAATACTTCCCTAGTGCGGAAATGCAAAGGTCTGTGGTGTGAATCACATAAGGGTATGGCTGGTGAACTTTGAGTAGTGGGTAGTAGGCAGAGTTTGCAACAAAAGTTTCGGCCAACAGGTTGGCCTTGTCTTGCGGTTCACTATATATTTTGCCATCATATGCCAGTGGTGGAATAGAAGAGGCGGTTGAGTTATTCTTCACAGATTTGAGGAGTGACCAGAAACTTTTACTACCTTTCCGTTGAACGAACACTTTCTGATTTGATTCTACTGTTTGTTTTGTCTTTATAGCCTCTTTGCAATCTCTGTTAAACCAAGAGTTGGTGGTTGGTTTGGTACTTTTAGAACTGTGTGGGATAAAGCAGTGCATTCCATACCAAATGATGTTACTAATTGACTCGCTTATATAATCGACGTTCTGGGTAGAGAAACAGTCAGACCAGTTCAGTTCACTGATGAATTGATTAAATGCGACCCAGTCCGCCTTATCATAATGCCACAATAGTCTCTTGTTGGAAGGTAGATTATTGAAATTTAGTTAACTAGTTGTGAATTGGGTCGATATCAATTTGTAATCGGAGTTTCCCAAAGGAGATGATACAGATACTGAATATTTGTCAGGGTGTGAGGTGATAAACAGGTCCAATAATTTGGCGTTTTCACCTTATATATCAAATATTCTAGTTGCGCAATCTACCAACGAAAGACTGCGGCTTCCAGATTTGCGAAAGTCCAAAGATCTTATAAGCCCCTGCGGTCTCCAAGAAGTCAGCCGCCGGGGCTGCCATGAGGTTAATGATTGGTTTCCTCCTGGGACACCAATGAGTGAGAAATTACCTCAACAAAATGGGTTTGCCCACTGAGACGGACTGCCGGCTTTGCCTGGAGGGCACTGAGTCTTTGTTTCTTGGAGATTCCATCGTGAGCTCCACTGTCGGTAAGAGCGCTCCTACAAAGGACGTACTGGCCTTTATCAGGCTGGTTGAGGGCCTTTTAGATTAGTGAAGGCTATGGCACAATTAAGCTCATAGTCGCAGTGTCCCGCTTTAGGTATTTTAGCCTGCCCTATGAAAAAAGAAACATTTCGCCGGTGTTCAAGGGGCTCGTTATGGGATGTTATGGAATCATCGCCAAAAGGTTCCAAGGTTTTCCGTCAAAATTGATGTATTTTTTGTTGCTCCCAATTCACCACCCAGTAATAATCGGCAAGCTATTATCAAGCGATACGCTGATCAGTCAGGTAGGTACTTTTGAAGTCTAAAAATCTAGGAAACGCACCTGATCCCTTCTGTCGGCTGAAAAAAAAACACTCTATAAACCAACCACAGAGGAATTCAATAAATTGCAAACGTGTCCATGTTTCTGCAAATTATTTTCTTGTTACTTCAATGTTGAAATATACATATGTACAGTCGCCGAGGACCATGAACTGTCACCGTTCAACACAATCGAAAAATAGACAGTAACAACCCGCTGTAACCCACTATGCAGATTTCAATCAGGCTACAACGCATGACTAGAATTAAAAGTCACATCACATATTCCAAGGAATAAACAGCTTGAAGCAACATAGCATTGAATTAAAACCTTCTAACATGAGACATGTTACAAACATTTCGCGCAACAAAGTGTGGGTAGCTGTTCTATGATCCACACTCGAAACCATGCAGAAAAAATCCAAAATTTATTCTTTCGCATATTGACATGGTGGTATGGCTGGGGTCTGCTGAATTGATACTGTACAGGGCCCGCTCTTGCCATCACCAAATGTCCAATACATAGGGCACGCCATATTTAAAATGGAAAAGTAATACAATTCACGTGAACAAACATCAGAAAGTACTAATGCAGGCGGGCGGACAGACACGGGCAAGCAAATCAGCCCCGAACAGCCAAACGGGCAGACTGGCAAAGTCCACTATATAGCAAATAAGCCAAGTTCCAGGCATGCTGTTTCGAACAGAAATCCAATGCAAATGCTCAGAACAACACGACGACATTCAACAAATCAACTTTATCTCGTTTCTAAAATTGCCAATATGCAAATCGTCTTGAATTAACAAGACAATGCATTTGTTATATTATCACTTATGTGTTTCCCTTATGCGCGAAGCCCATCAAAAATCTTGTATTCAGATGGCAATCTGGAGTCTGAATTCGCCAAGACATCTTGTCGTTGCTTTGATGGGACAAAAAGATTGAAGGGAACACTGGCAACATCACTGCACAACAACAGCATACTAGGCAACAATCAGGGACCATCGACAAGGGACAAGCGGTGCAACAGCTCAACAGAATTTCGCCTGAAACAGCCTTAAACAGCAACAGCACAACGACCAACAGGCCAATTTATATAAATGTATAAATTACAATATAAAATAAACATCGACGAAAATAAATCACAGGAACAAGGAGAGAGCGACGCCGCGCCGGTGGAACGAAGTTGAAAATACCTGTAACTATGGCTAACTGCAATTTTGCCGTTGCATCAGAAGAAGAAGAACAAGGTTCGATTACTGCACTAACCATCTTCGATTTATGGGTCGAGCTAAGGCGGGCTACATGCAAAGTGGAAAACATGAAAACAGTGGGAGAAAATTCTTGGGTGCGTAGACATGGGTGATTAATGGATGTAATAATGACTTAATTGGAAACAACTAATTGGACGCAACTCATCAAATCTCGACCACATGCTCTCACAAATGACTAATCATTGAAATCGCTCCAAAAGTCTTCATGGGTATCTAAACTGCATGCATCGGATCCTTTCTGTTCAAATTGATCAGTGTCACATGTGCACCCGCCCTTGTTCAAGCATCCGAGCTATTCCTCATTTGGTTCTTGGATGACTTAGGCCTGGGTCAGCGCGAGGCAGCTTACATTATCACACTCTTCTAAGCGATGCATTCATCCTGGCGATCATTCTCACACTTTGCGGTCGATGACAGATGACACTCGCGCTCGGGAAAAGTCTTAGGAGACAGATGACATAATATCTTTTTTCTGATCAGATACTTTATAATTGATTACATATGAGTTTTCATTGATCAACAACCCTTCTGCCGTCTAACATGAAACGAAACTTCTTCAGTCGAAGTGGAAACCTTATTTTTTTGCCTTTACACCTTCCTTTCGGAAAGACACAATTGAGTTCTTAGTCAATTGAAATTAGTCTGGGCTTTTGTAGACGTGTTCTCTTGTAACGATAGATACTAGCGATCATTGTTGTGTCGATTTCATGTTCTTTTGGTGTTACTTCTCGCGGCTATCGATCAACGACTAAAATGAGATTGTTCTTTTTTTTTTAAATTTGAATCTTGATATCGTCAGATTAAATGCAAAGGTAACCAAGGAGCAGGCACTACCATTTTCGGGGCATGAAATAATGAACTGTCACTCAATTGGAACATGTAACAGAAAGTTTAGTAATGGGACTACCATCCTTCGTTTGTCCGTTCTATATCACGTTCACAATTTGACTGAACGGGTAGCTTTGATATCTTTATAGACCAGAATAATATTGGAACGATTATTATTGACTTTTCACTATACCATAGCCGAAGGGATTTTTAATTCTCAAGCTATTATTCAAAGCCAGTTCGATCGCGCTGATCTTGCTTGCTTGATCGCCAGTCACTCTTCTCGATCTGGCATCTGATCTTTTAAGATCGAATTCCTATCTCTTGTTCACACGCCGATACACCATGATCGTGGCGGTACTAGGCAACAACAACAAAAAATAGCATTCTACGAAATATGTGAGTGGCAAAAGGTCAAATCGATGTTGGAGCAGGCTTTATTGTCTTTCGAGATCCAAAACAAAGGACCGTGATGAAACACTATTTTGGGTAAACAAAGAACATTCAGTTGAATATTTCGATTATTGCAGAACTGGGCATGGCCAGAGATAGACCTAAACAAATACATATGTTTCAGTGCCAATACTAGTGGCTTGAAACTAAATTAAATGTAACAATACATTGTATTAGATAGTCCGTCAGTTACTATGGTAGTGAAAAAAAATCAAATATTGCAAGTTGCTTCTAATGATATTCAAATTTGATGATAATGTAACTAATGACAATGCGTCTACCCGCTCAGCCTTGTTAATTCGCGAACTTTGTGCCAAACATCCGATGACTGTCTCTCTCCAGCCTACCTGTTTCCAAATTTAAAGTCTATGCTGAAAGGGTTCAGTTAAAGCCATTGAAACAAATTCGCCACGTACCTGAGGCACGTCGCCCTCAAATAGTAATAACTCGGTAACTAAACGAGATATAAAGAATTTGCAAACAGCTAGTTAGACGGACGATCACGACAAGACGATCCACCGACATGCAATTAAACAAAAAAATTGAACAGACCTCGTATTTATGTTTGAAGATCGATTCGATCCAATGAACCAAAATATCCGATGCACATTCTCAAGTGGGGATGGAGGTTATTTAAAAATAAATGACCCAAAAAGAGTGATATTGTTCATATGCACGTTAATACATTTTAATTTTAATCCATTCGCAATCAAGAGCTGCTTTGAAAATGTTTGCCCGTATCGCCCCGATTCAGGAAATACCCATATCTACCAGGCGAATGTAAGGATGCATCCATCTTCTGGCCCAAAGACTCAGAATACCATCAAGGATAGTCTAGAGATTTCGCATCAACACCTCCTGTCATATGTTACAAAATCTTGCCTAGATATACAATAAGTTCATTGCCAAAAATGTCCTTTTTCCCCAACAAAGGACTCAAAATGCCATCAGCAATAGTCCAATCCATTCGTTTCATCCCCCCAGTCATATGATATCTATCTTCCCTATATATCACTTCACTGACAAAAATGTCCTTTTGTAATGTCAACAGTCTAGTGCATTTGCCTCATGACCACTCATATGGATCCATCTTGCCTAGTCATCGCTTCAATGCCAATAACGTCCTTTTTCCACACTAAAGGACCCAAAATGCCTCCAACATTAGTCTAGTGAATTCGCCTCATGACCTCCAGTTATATGGTAAACATATTTCCTAGTCATCGCTTTATTACCAACAATCTCTTTTTTTTTACCAAGAATGTCCTTCTTACCACATCGAAGGACTCAAAATGGTATCAGTACTTCAGTGCATCTGCATTGGTCTCATCACCCGAATCAGGAGATACCCATTTCTATCAGGTTTGGATTCCGGTTAATTTCATGATAAAGAGAGTCCTTTTTGCTGATGTACACTTGCAGGAGGACCAAAATATGGTACTTATAATAACCCAAGAAAGTTACGTACAAAATTTTGGTTAAAATCTGACTACGGGAAACGTTTGGAGGAAAAATATTTAAAAAGAGTTAGGCGAGTAACTCTATTTTAAACAAACAATCTACCATTAGTCCAGTCAAAATTGCGGTCCCCGATTTGTGCTCAGGGGGACACAATGAACCTAGATACCAAATTTGGTTAAGATCACAATACGTGAAGTGCCCGGACAAACGCACAAACGAACAAACGTACAGCACGCATTGGACTATATGCCCGTCCATTCTATTTTTATATGGGACCACCGGCCAAAAACCAAAACGAGACTGATTTTCGTGATTTCATGCGACATCGCTCCCCAAATCAACTCGTTTTCCATACAATCTAACAGATCGAAATCATCTTGTTTGCCGTTATTTGTACAAAATCAAAATCACTTCAAAAATGTGCTGAACGAACAGCTTGAAAATTTACAAGAAATGTCAGCTGCCGCCAAACCAGTTTAAGCTTGAGAGGCATCTTTTCAGGGTTTTGTAGTTAAAACAAAACCTTCATGAAATCGATCAAATGTTTGTCCGTCCGTCTGTCCATAGAATATCTCACGAACGGTTGAAGCTACAAACATGAAATTTTGAAGGAATGTGTAGAATTATTATAATTCGCCGGAGAAAACGATGCGTCGTAATAGGCTAACTTAAACGGGAGGTCCCCATAGAGGGGAAATTGAGGCCAAAAAAAAATTAAAAATTTCATCTGGTATAGGCAAGTGGGGTATCATGAGAAAGGTACCACTGAGTATATTCCATTTTGACCGTTACACTTAGAAATATGAAAACATACAGGAAGATGGCTTTCAACTAGCATAGAAAACCAAAAATTATGGAATTTTGGTATCTTCTCAAAATAGGTTAATAATAGTATATTTATATAGTTACAGTTAGCACACCCCTGCATCCCTCAAACACATCCGAGGTCAAAGATATTGATGGCTAACGATAGTCAACACCATGGGTTTTAATATCTCCAAGTTTTGTAACAATCCCGTAATAGTTAATAATAGTAAATTCATTTAAATTTGGACATTTTGATATCATCCATAAAAAAAATGCACATAACAGGCCTCTTGTACTACAGTAAATACTCGTACTAGTGCTACAAGTACTACAGACTTGCATATTACTTTTCGTTGAGTCAATTAGAGTTAACCATTTTTAAAAGGGTAAAGATTGGTGGGAGAAGAGTGAGAGGGAGGAGGGGGGAGGGGGTGGAAGACTGACCGCTGACTCTACTATCTATAATTATTCAAACAACTTATTTTTAATATTTTTTACGCAATGTAATATCGTCTTAACATGAATGGATTGGATAAGCATCTCCAAGAGTAGGACAGTTCATCACCTATTGGCATGGGACACTACAAAACCCTCGGATTGCGAGCGTAGGCCTCTATTTTCCAGTTTAATTCTTTTCAAATTGTATAAAATTATAAAGAAAAGAAGTCTGATTGGGTAGCCACCATCGAGGAGGAGGTTAATTTCGCTGGTTTTTTCAGCAAAAACAGATACAAAGTTTGAGGTGAGTGAAGGTTGTTTTTGTCAAAGGAAAGAGATGCGGCTTTGGATACATCATCATCATCATCATCATAGTGGCGCTACAGTCCGACGTTGAGCCTTGGCCGTCTGGGTTGTATTCCTCCAATTGTCTGGATCCAGAGACACCGCCCTCCAATTTCGGAAGCCCAGCAGTTGTAAGGCGCCCGCATCGAATGTGCCACCGGGCTCTCGGTCTTCGGATCGAAATGAGAAACCCCAGGAAAATTTGTTGCGTCAAGACGCGACTGGTGTATAGAAATTGTTCCTGAATAGGTACACTTTGGACGTTTAATTTTGACTGTTCCGGGGTCTCTTTGTTCTAACGAGAGAAGCTTTCCTGTTTTACGACGAATAAATTAATACTTACGTTAGACCATGTCGCAAAATCGTTGCAATATAAAACAAAAAATTGGAAATAACCTACTTATTTGTACATGGAGTCAGTTTTAAATTTACTATACCTACTCGGACTAAATACGTTTCGCCAGCCCTGGTTGCAATGAACAGACTGACGAACTAACCGAAATGACATCGGCTGCCTCCTTTTGCAGACCAGAGCCCTTTTGCGGAATTCCAACCAGCAGTGAAGCTACTGTCCTTTGTAATAATTACCTAGGATTGCGGCAGGCTAAACTTTTCCTCTCAGGCTACTTGCATAGTAGATCGACTGACCTACGAAAGTTAAACCGGAACAAGGTGTTGGTTTTCTGACTGGACACTCATGCTTGAGCGACCACCTAAGAATCATGGGAATTGTGTCGGATTCGAGCTGTCGTTTCTGCGGAAAGGACGAGACGCATATTTTACGCAATTTTGGGCTGGGGAAGCAAAGGCTGCTTCGGAGCCACCTATCCGCAGGCTGATAATATCACTTCAGTCTCAGCAAGATCAAAATTGGCCATCCGGCATCTGTGGTCTGAACTCTACTGGGATCAATGCCTCTTTGCCAAGAAAAATCTATGTGACACATGAAAGACATTATTTTTAAGATCCATTCTTTAGGCATGAACCGGATAAGTCGCATGAGCAAACCACATTGGCGACTAACACAAAAGTAGATGGTTGTGGCACGAGTGCATGCAGTTCATCCGGTTCATGCGGCAATGTAAATTGAGCCTTAGTCTTAAAAGTCAAATGAAACTTCAAATAATTGGTAACTCTCGCAAAGCGACTTGACATTTTGGCAGGATGTTTGTAGCAGAATCTAGTTGGTTGGTATTCAAAAAGGGCAAGGTCCGACTAAAGAAACCCCTACAAATGAGCCTCCAAATGAGCGATAATTTTCGATAGAAGGAAGCTAGCGACTTAAAAATTGGAACAAATGTTTTTAGTATGGGTTAGTTAGTTAGTTAGTCGTCGCGCTCGGTGGCCGTGATCGTTCGGTCACCGCTCTACGATACTAATCTAGAGCTTGGAGATCAAATCTCGGCGCGATCAAAAACTGCCTGTGAGTACAAATAGATTAGAGAGAGTTAGTTGTTTTTGAGAATGGGCAAAATCCTACATGCCCTATATATGTATGTTAGCGCGAATATATACAATAGTATAACATCCGAATGGATGAAATTTCTCATTGCATCCACACACAGTTCAAACTGACTATATGGGAAACTCACTTTCAATGCATATGGTCGTTGCCAATTGGTACTTTTGGTTCACCACTAGGTCTGTACAGATCGAGGGTATATACGCTTCGGTCAAATTGTTACGACACTGGTTGCATTAATTAGGGTGGTTTCGAATTTTGAATAATTTGTATGAGCTAGCACATTGTTGAAAAATTCAAGTTTTCCAATTCACCCCACCACCGCATCGCGGACGCTGAAAAAAATTCGCATAATTGTTTCACTTGTTCCGTTTTATATTCAAAATATCCTAAATTAGTCTGACAAAAAACTTAGTAAAATCTTTTCATACTAGAGTAAATTATTTTCAATTTGAGACTAAAACGAATCTTCTAGCTGTTATACTTAACGAGATAGAACTATTAAGGCTGAAATCGCTATAAAGTCATTTTTGCATTTTTGTTCAGAATCACACTAAAAATGGACCGAAGTGAAAATTATTGGCCACGTTAGGCTTGAAATTAAATAAGCCTTTATTTATTGGTTTTCCCATTTGAAGCATTCGTTTCAAAGAACTGTTAACTTGAAAAGTGATGAAGTGTAATTCTTCCTCTAAGCCTCAAAAAACGTCATTTTCCAAATCGATTTTGACTATAGTACTACTGAACTGAATTTCTACTACTTGATTCACCCCCTTTAATTTCATTCTATTAAATGTTTCGATCCGAGGATCAGTTAAAGGTAAATATTTAAAAAAAAAAGCTCAAATTTCACGGATTTTCGCCTGTTCAACGTTAAGCTCACCTCCTGCGACCGTGCAAACCCGCTTTCCATGTATTATTGTTATTAAATTATTTCCAGATCCCTGTCTAATATTCCTTATTCTTAATATTATTTAATTTTTACTGGCCTATACGTCCTTATTGTCGCCATTATTTCTTCGATCTGGTCATGAACATGATAAATGTTTGCCTGTGTGATGTGTTGAAATATGATGACTATTTACCATCGCATGCGCTAATGTGTGTCACCAAATAGTTGATTGATGTTGCGTGTCTGCTCGTTGTTTAGATTCTTCAAATCTCTAGAGAGATTTAGCATCCGATTTTATCTACATCTGTGTGTTGTGTGATTGCGTTGCTCGGGTGCAGGAAAAGGAAACAATTTGAAATCAAAGAAGAGAGAGATTTGGAAAATCATGATATACAAATGACAGCAAAAACGGATTTCAATTCCAAACTTTTCAATTTGCAGTTGTAACTATTCGATACACACCAAAAAAACAACCGTAGTCGTCACACACCGAACTAAAATCCACGATTCGATAGAAAATTTTGGGGGGGGGGGGTGTTTGGGGCATGTCGTGAGTCTAAAACCAAGTTTTCATATTAAAGGGAGTGGGGGAAGATAAAATCCCCTGTCAATATGGGGACGAGTTTGTTTTTATTCGTTATCTTTGTTGCTATATTCGCCCGTACAGTTAAGTCCAGAAGATCAGATTTATTGGAAATTAAATTATCTATCTTTTAGGTCAATCACAATGGCCGGTCAAAGTTCAAAGTGAGGGGTGTAAATACTGTGAAACTGGAATTTTTTTTTCGCATACTGCCTGAATAGTATTCAGGCAGTATTTAAAGTAAAAATTAGCTTTACAATGAGTGCTCAAACACTTTTCTAAAATAAATGGTTTTCCGTCAATCCAACGACATTTTTTATGTTTAGTTCTTTCCAACATCCCCCCCGTGTTGTTGGTAGACACTTGATTAATTTTTTAAGCAAATTTTTAAATCAAATGAAACCGGAAAATAGAGGGCTACGCCCGAAATCCGAGGACTTTGTAGTGTCCCATGCCAATAGGAGATGAACTGTCCTACTCTTGGAGATGCTTAACCCATTAATGCCTGATGGGTATTTAAATACCCATAAAACAACGGTGCATTCAAATAGGTATTTCTCATTATAGGTTAGAAATTTCACTTTCATTCTTTTCGTATTATTTAGATTAAGGATAGTGCCGCAAATACTTCCTTAGAAGGCATTCAGAATAATTAGGATTATTTAGGAGTTTCCTCAGTCCAAAATTAAGATATTTTTGGATTCCACACGAGATGGGCGTAAATTCGGCTATCTAAATAGGAAATCGGGGAGACTTTACTACGACTAGTTAGCTGTCGTTTATCTAACAAGAAGAAAAAATCCACGGTAGAATTTATTGCTGGAGTTCCAGACGTAATTTACTCCGTTGGGTATTTAAATACCCAACAGGCTTTGGTATGAACAAAATGTACATGAGATCTGAAGAAATGCGTGTCTTTTACATATAAAGCTCAAATGTATAATAATGATTTTTTTTTTATCTAAATACTACATAATACGCTTAACCAACAACATAAGAAGACAGTATTTGGCTGTTTTCCACCTTTTCCATATCCTTCCCATATCCCATTGTGTACCATTATGGTAGTCCAAATGCACTGAAATCATGTAGATTAAGAACCCGTTAAAGCCTGTTGGGTATTTAAATACCCACCTCATATCTCCGTTCGTCCTGCACATTCCGAACTGAAATTTTGCAAATTTAAAAATCGCGTGACGGGATCTAGGATAGGCTTTAATGGGTTAACCATTCATGTTAAGACGACATTGCAAATTGCAAGCTTGCGTAAAAAATATTGAAAATAAATTGTTTGAATAATTATAGACAGCAGAGTCAGCGACCAGCATACCCCCCTCCCCCTTCCACCCCCTCTAACACCAATCTTTACGCTTTTGAAAATGGTTAACTCCAATTCGCTCTACGAAAAACAATATGCAAGTATGTTGTACTCATAGTACAATACTACAATACACTGGACAGCAAATAAACCGGGCCACCCGCCACCTTGGAACTCTAATCCAATTTTCTCGAAAAGTATAAAACTTACAACTATCAAAGTTATATCTGCAGAAAGTGCGTTTAATGGCGATTTAAATGACTATAAATTTAATCTAAAGTACCGTAAACTCACATTGTAATTAAGCAACAAACACAGTGCTAACGATTTGCTCTGTTTTGACTAGAGCTCGCGCTTACCGTTCTTTTCTTCTACAGTGAAGTTAGTCGGATATTTCTTATCATCTCTTTAGTTTTTGTCCTTCGTTTGCTTAGACGCGTGTATTTTTGCTACTTTTTTCAGCCAATAATGGATACGATACCTGAGGAAGCAGCTCAAGCTGTAGCACTACTTCAAGCAGGCCTTGGGCAACGTGAGGTCGCTCGAACGCTTCGAATCAGCAGATCTTCGGTGCAACGAGTTTACAGACGATACTTAGAGACTGGAGCATTCGATCGCCGTCCAGGAACGGGCAGACCTAGGGCTACATCAGCAGCAGATGATCGTTATATCCAACTTACTGTTTTGCGAAATCGCCGCTTCAACGCACTTCAAGTCCAACAAGTCTGCGTGACGTACGCCAAGTGGTCATAAGTTCAGATACCGTCAGAAGAAGACTTGCTGAACGGAACCTGACTCCAAAGAGAGCTGCAACAGGTCCAGCATTAACTGTAGCCCACCGTCGAGCAAAGCTTGAATTTGCTCGAGAGCATAGGGATTGGACGTTAGAACAGTGGGGTAGTGAAGAGTACACTGATGAGACCAGGGTGAGTCTACATGGAAGTGATCCACGTCAGAGAGTATATCGTCGCCCTGGATAATATTTTTCTTAGTGTTGCATCGAGGAATCTGTTGCTTATGGAGGAGGATCTGTGATGGTCTGGGGCGGCATCTCGCTAACCGCACGTACAGCGTTAGTTTTCATCGAACCGACACGTGGATTGACTTCTCATCGCTTCATCGCTGAAATCCTCGCAGACCATGTGGTTGCTTACGCAGGTTATATCGGGCAGGATATCCAGTTGATGCATGATAATGCGCGGCCTCATGTTCCTCATGTGGTGACCCAGTATCTACACGACGTCGGCATTCGTATGATGGACTGGCCACCTCGAAGCCCGGACTTGAATCCGATAGAACGCTTATGGGATGAGCTGAAAAGTCGGATTCGAGCCCGGGTACCTGCTCCAACAAGGCTTCCAGAGCTGCGAATCGTAATTGAAGAGGAGTGGAATGCAATTCCCCAGGATTTCATCGTCAGCCTCATGAGGTCTATGAATACGAGGATGGTAGCAGTTATTCGAGCAAGGTGAGGGAACACTGAATACTGACCAAAATCTTTTTTTCAATTTTTCCTTTGTTTTAGCTTAAATTAAATTAATTTTTTTTTTTCACTTGGTGATTACACGACTGGCAAACGACTCTTCTTTGTAAAATCCTCAATAAACGCTTAATAAATTGATAAATCAACATGAGTTTCCATTCATTTTAATCGTCATGAAACGCACTTTCTTTAGATATAACTTTGATACTCGTAATTGTAAGTTTTATACTTTTTGAGAAAATTGGATTAGAGTTCCAAGGTGGGTGGCCCGGTTTATTTGCTGTCCAGTGTATATAGTATGTATTATAGTACAATAGACCTGTTATGTGCATTTTTTGTATGGATGATATCAAAATGACCAAATTTAAATGAATGTACATACTACTATTAAATATTACGTGATTATTACGAAACTTGGGGATATTACTGCCCATGGTGTTGATTATCGTTGACCATCATATTTTCGACCTCGGATGAGATTGAGAAATGCAGGGGTGTGCTAACTATAACTACAGAAATACACTATTATTAACCTATTTTAAGAAGATATCAAAATTCCATTATTTTTTTTTCTGTGCTAGTTGAAAGCCACCTTCCTGAATGTTTTCATATTTCTAAGTGTAACGGTCTCGAAATGGTAAGGGGGGTGGGACAAATTATGATTTCATATTTTCCCCTCTACCTCTTTTCCCCTTTTTTCAAATTTGATGAAAACGCCATGATACCCTACTTGCCTATACCAGATGAAAAAAAATGTTGACCCTCATTTCCCCTCTATGGGGACCTCCCCTTAAAGCAGTAACCAGCCTACCTCCCCCTCCACTCCTGTCCCCTCCCACTCCTATCCCACCAATCTTTACCCTTTCAGAAATGGTTAACTCCAATTCTCTTTACGAAAAACAATAAACAATATTCAAGTATGCAGTACTCGTAGTACTAGTACGTAGCAGGGGCCGGTTATGTGCATTTTTTGTATGGATGGTGTCAAAATGTCAAAATTTAAAAGAATGTACTATTATTAAATATTATGTAATTGTAATGAAACTTAGAGATATTATTGCCTATGATGTTGGTTATGATTGGCCATCAATATTTTTGACCTCGGGTGTGCTTAAGGGGTGCAGGGGTGTGCTAGCTGTAACTATAGAAATATACTATTGTTAACCTTTTCTAATGAGATTTCAAAATTCTATTATTTTTAGTTTTCTACGCTAGTCAAAATGCCGCTTTTCTGTAGCTTTTCATATTTGTAAGTATAACGGTCTCGAAATGCACGCAAGGCGAACTCGGATCACATATTTTCCCCACTCCCTCTTTCCTCCTTTCTTAAAATTTGAAGAAAATTCCAAAAATGGAATGTACTCGACGGTATCTTTCTTACGACACCCCACTTGCCTATACCAAACGAAAAAAAATTTCCCCTCTATGGGGACCCCCCTTAAAGTTGACCTATTACAACGCATCGCTTTCTTTGGCGAATTATAGTAATTCTACACATTCCTACAAAATTTCATATACATATGTAGTCTCAGCCCTAATAAATTTAGTACTATTAATACGAATTTTTTAGGTGAATTTTCGACTTAAACGTTGTACTATACATCTATATGGGTACAACTACCACAAATTAAGATTTAAGGCAGAATAACCTGAGTACGATTTGACCATAAGCAAACAGAGATTTTATTTTTGGGGCGACCGGTAGCGCAGTGTGTTGAGGCCATTGATTTAAGTGAATGAATAACACCAGGATGAATACTGAATACCAACAGTACCATCCCTTATGCCAAGAACGAGTTGACTAGGAGGTACTGTAAAAACACGAACGACAGAACTTCGCACTATGTATAAGAAACTTTATTATTTGCTTTTTAGAAATTAAACTGAAAGTATAAGCTAACAAAGCTACTACGAGTTTTTTTTTTCTGGTGGAGTTTTTATCTCGCATGTTTATGAACGTCGAATTGAATAAAACGAATATATCATACTATACATAGTGCACTTAACAAGGGGAAAGGAGATGTGAGGAGGAAATGATACAAAGTATCTACACTGCATGCAGATACATCGGAACATGGATATGTCTTTGGCTACCGACTGCGTTGAACCTGTTGTGTTGAAGATATCGACGTAAGTTTTAGAAAGATCCCAGTATAGTTATACTGGATGAAATCATTCGACAAAACACGTCCCACGCTTTCGGTAGGCATAAGACATATCCATGTCCCGATGTATCTGGTGGCAGTGTAGATACTCGTCATAATTTTAGGATGACCCCCAGCTATAAGACATATCCATACTTGCACTTGTCTTTGCACAGATGTTGCAAGTTCGTTTGGAAATATCGAACTGATCGAAATTGTCCAAATTTGCAAGTCCATTTAAATTAAACTAGACTGGATTGAACATTCTGAGAGCCTGGTTGGAAATACTCTGTAAACCAATCGGTCACTACATTCATAGAATTCGGAAAAATGTTCAATGGGCTTGTTTCCTCTTCTGACCCCCGAGTAGCACAGCAGACATTTCGTGTTACGGACAGATTTTTAGGATGACCCCCAGCTATAAGACATTTCCATGTCAAAATAAAGTAATGAAAGATCGGCGAAGTACTCAACGTTCTAATGCACAAAAAAAGCCTGTCTTCCCACATTAAAAGGGCTGCAACTTCTAGAAATTAACAAATTAGGACAAGATGATGTTAGAGCGATATGATTACAGGAGAATAGAGGATTGATTTTTGGGACAAGACATGCACATGTATGCAAAAATTCGAGAAAAAAGCGAGGAAAATATTTTTTTTTAGAAAAGCAAATATTTTACTTTTAAATTTTTCTTAAGAATTACATACACCGTTTTGTCCGATTTTCACGGAATAAATTTTAAATATTAAAGCAGAGAATTAGCAGTGATTATCATTTTATTTGGGGCGGCCGGTAGTTCAGAGCATTGAGGCGTCAGTCTGATGTCTCATGATACCGGCCAGTTACGGGTTTGAGTCCCGTCCAAGTCGTGGCCGTGGATGTTTGTGTTGTCTTCCCCTTGTGGTGTGGGCGTAACAATAAGCCAAAAACTTTCCCGATTTGTCGTAGATATCCGGCTAAATGAACATGAGGTATATGCTAGCAACATGCTTCGTTCGAAACCAGCTTATGCTACGGAAACGTCAACTAAACCACATGGGAAAAGTTGACGCGCTATGTCCCACTAGGGGTTAGGTGAAATAGTATAGCTAGCGTAGTTTTCGAGATGTTGGGTTCTTAGTAACGTCAGATAAGGAATTAAAAAAAAAGTTAAGAATTCGAAAAAATGTTCCATAATATTTTCTGCTGTTAAATGGGGAATCGCATGACAGTGCAGACACTTGGAGTACATGTCCTCCTATGTGCGGAGAAAAGTAGATCGTGTCGAGTTCGATTTCAAGTCGCTTCAATGTCAAATCGACCTGCGTGCGTGCGGTAGGCATAATAGTTCGGTGTTCCATTTTGGATACAAGGTGCCGTTTTTCGGTTCTATCAGAGCATTCATTTACTCGTGGCTTCGGATTTAAGCAATTATAATTTATTTAATTAAGCTCTTTCAGCCACGCGCCCTTAAGATGTAATGTTGTTATATTTTTGGAAGTTTCATGATAGGAATAAATACTTTACTTACATTTTCTCGCAGTATTTTGTTTTTCATGACCTTTGTTGTAACGAGCAGGCGTGCGTACTTTATTGGGCGAGGACAACGCCCTGTGAGCTATATACATATATTTCGTGAGAGTCGATCTGGACTGCAAGTGCACATCATCTGTGGATAAGTGGAACAAGACTCTTGCTCTAAAGCATTCCGCCAATCAAATTTCACGCTTCGCAACTTATTTCCAAACTCTGAGTTTGGATAATAAATAAATATGCCATAGGACCGACATATATAAGAATATACGTATATACATACTCGTATACGTTCATAATATGAACTTAAGTTCACCACCATACGATAAAGTTGACCTTTCGGTCACAAAACCTTGTGCATGAGCAATTAGCTTTCAAAATTATTCTTGAATGACTTCTGGTTTCCCAGCTCGCGAGATCATACGATAAGCCAGACTTTAGATCATCTGATGAAAAGAAAAATCCATTACAAGAGACTCCGTTCCACTATTCTGCCAATGAGCACGTTGCCGGGCAATCCATTGTTATCAAGCACCGCGACGGTTTGTACCTGTCGAAATATTATTTTCACCCAATAAATTCTCTCCCGCACGTAAACGGCCATTTAGCAAAATTTACTCAAACAGCAATTTTAGCAATTTCCATTCGGCACCGTTACTTGCAAGAGCCCGACGCGGAGATAAATGGACGAATACCGACAGCCATTGAACAACCAAAACGAAAAGAAAAACGGTCAGTCTCCAGATTACAAAAGGATACCACCGTCCAGACATAGTTGAGTTCATGATCTTCGCGTCACATCGCGCGATCTTGATGGGACGGACGTAATACATCGCAACCAGCAACTCGGAACAAGATGAACAGACCAAAAAAAAAAAGAAGACCATAGGCTCCTTTTATCAATTTAGTCGGATCAATTTAATAACAAGCCTGAGCGCACCTTTTCGACGATCTTGTTGTGAATTATTTCAACACAATTAGATTTCAAAGATGATTGGTGGGTTTCATTGCACATTGCTTTAGTGCAGCAGCGCTCGGTTGGACTATGCCCCGCTTCCTGCTGTCGGTATGCCTTTCGGTGGGTTCTTTTTTGCGAAAAAGAGATTTTGCAATGCCTTATTTGTTACGCCTATTTGATTTCCCATCTAAACAAACAGTTAACAATAGCGCTCACAGACGCAACTGAATTTCTTCTGCATCGCTTTGAAGTCTTTGAAAGCTATTCAGGAAGAAATGACGACAGTATAGCCAAGACGGCCCGGTATCGGTTCTGTTGGTCTGTTTAAATATAAAATTTCTACAATATTGGCAGTAATCATTATTTGGTGGGTATGTGGCGCATTTGACTCGAAGATATCGTAGGCATTTCGAAAGGAAGACAGTGTAAATAGTCTTGCCGTTTCTATACCGTAGACCTTATAAGGTATAAGATATATTGTTTTTACGACGACGAAAATATGTAGGCTCCGCAGATATGTTATGTATATATATAAGTGATCAGGGTCAGCTGTCTGCTTGTCTGTCTGTCCGTTCGCACAGTAACTTTCGATAGAATGAAGCTAGAAGCTTGAAATTTTCGTCAAATGTTCGTAGTATGACCTAGTTGGTATTTAAAATGGGCGTGATCCGGTCAAGGAAGCGCCTGCCTCCCCTACATATTCAAAGTAATTAAATGTATCTATAACTCCCGACTGAATAAACGTGAAAAACTCTACCTTTTGTAGATGACACGAAAGGGTCATTTTGTGCTCTCCTGTAAAAATAAGATTGATCAGTTGGAAAATAACGGTACTTTTCTTACAAAGAGCCCTGCACCACAATACTTTTCAGGGTTTTTGTCCGTAACTCGTGAACCAATTGACGTAGGCAGTTGATTTTTGGTACGTAAACTTGAGTTTTAGTAACATGGGCATAATCAGACCAAAGGAACGCCTACCTCCCCTACAAATGTCAAAAAATTAAATATTCCTTTAACTACAATAACTTTAAAAAAAATGAAGCTAGTGACTTGTAATTTTAGTCAAATGTTGGTTGATTTTGAGATTGGGTAATATCTTACTAAATGAACTCCAGCCTCCCCTATAAATGTTAGCTCAAATATACATATACAATCCGAATGGATGAACGATGAAACTTCTTATTGAATCCACACATACACAGTTCAAACTGACCATATAGGAAGCTCACTTTTAATGCATATGGTCGCTTCCAATTGGTACTTTTGGTATCACCACTAAGTCTGCACAGGTCTAGGGTACATACGTTTTGGACTCCGAAGCGAAGCTTCCGCCTGTTTTCTCATTTTATCTACAATTCGAAACTGTTGTTTTGGACCGCACAAACTATGCACATAGCTGCGAAAAAAAACGCTCAAATTTATTATTCCCTTTTTCGCAAAAACTTTTGTGTTCATTGGAGAAAGTCCGATGCAGCCCTATCTATCTACAACATCTTGACTACGCTGGCGACATATGCCTTCTATCCCACAAAATCATGGATCTGTCCGCAATGGCGTTAGATCTCGAGAGGGCGGCAAGCAAGGTTGGGCTAAATATTAATACTAACAAGACCAAGGCTCTAAGTCCGCCATTGCGAAAAAGAAATCCTACGCCTATTGCCATCAATATTAATGGACATCCTGTGAAGAAGGTGGACAACTTCGTCTACCTGGGCAGCATATTTGCCGAAAATGGTGGTATGGAGCTCGTCGTATCCACCAGGTTAAATGTGCATACGGTATGCTGTTCAAAATCTGGCAGAGCGGTCATCTCAGTCCCAACACCAATCTGGGCCTGTTTCGCTCCCTGGTATTGTCTGTGCTTTTGTATGGAAACAGCATATGGAAAGTTTTCATAAGAGTTACCAGAAAGCTGCAAGTTTTCGTCAACTTATGTCTTCGTCGAATTCCAAGAATCTTCTGGCCCGAAACAATATCAAATGAAGAGCTAAAGCCGGCGTACAGTTCAGATGCCAATCGACGAATTGATACGCAGGCGAAAATTTATTATTCTGTGTTGTGTCAGACGACACATAAGAGGCTCTGGGTAATTCGAAATCAATTGAACACTAGATAATAACCTAAAACTAAGCTTTGTTTGATACATCATCAATATTAGTCCAAGTACTCTGAGTTTCTATAACACTGAGGAGAAGGAACGAGCTGCAAATTTAGCCAGTTTATATTAGATCGAAGTAGGGACCCTGTATCTAAAAAAGTAGACAAATAAATGGTGCTACCAAAGAGGATTGATAATTCTACAAGAGTTATCACTCTATATAACTTTCCCCTCTGCCAGGAGATTTGTATGTATTGACAAATTGTATAGACTTCACAAGAAAGCTGACTCCGCCTCCGGCGGTAGATTTGTATGTATTGATTCTCTTGTGTATCTATACTGTGTAGTTTATACTATGTTTATACAATTTGTCAATACATACAAATCTCCTGGCAGAGGCGAAACTTCTATGGAGTGATAACTCTTGTGGAATCCATACTATTTGGTGCTACAGTCCAATGGGTCGAGGCCTCGAGGTGTGTAAGCATCATCTCATGTTCAATATTTGATAGTGTGATGAGGGATGGCGCCCAATTAACATAATGCAAGTTATTTTAAGAACAGTTCAATGGATCCATAGTCCGATATTTGACAAGATCGGAAGCCGTGAGGTCTCGGTCACAACTCTACGATGTCGCGTCTAGAGTCAGGGGCTCAATCCTATGGGGTGGGTATTATCAGAACTCACACAGCGTTTCAAGCTCGTCAGTAAAAGATGGCTCGGATAGGAGATGGATGCTAGCAATTGTACCTTTCGAAGTTTATATGCTATCGAAACGTCAACGTCATAACTATGCAGGGATGCTGACGCGCCCATACCCCCGGAGGGGTCAAAAGAACATAGTTCGATAAAGAAATCTTCTCTTGCTTCGAAAAAATAAAAAAAAAGTCATTGGTAGGTTTCAAGTAATGGACTTGTCGCAAGTCGAACGTGTTAAACATACGCTATTACGAGTAGTAATGACTCTTATTTCAGTTTTTCTGTCAATAGGATCATAAATTTGAGGACAACAAGTTCATTTCCGATGATATCGATGTCTACTATGTTTACAAAAAAAATCCAATCATTAAAATATAGATGTTCAACTATGCGTAATAGAATCAGTTACAAAATGTCAAAGGTACGTATGCTTAGTATGCCAACGAATCGCTCTATGCAAGGAGTAGCTCACTTGAAATTATGATCACGTATGATAGGCATAGGCGCCATTCGGAAGGAACCGTGTCGTGATGCGTTCAATGTTACGCGATTGTAGTACATACTAAGCATGCTTGTCAGTAATAAAATAATTACTGAAGTAACTCAGGTACCTAAGTCATAATTCAGTAGTCATAAAAGAACATTAGATGTGTAATTATTCCTTTGGTCAGCTGAATAACAAATAGCAGCAGAATGATTACTGGCTCCGTAAATAATGGGAATCGAAAGAGTTTTCGCAAGCACAAAGACACCAATTCGAATCGCTTCACTAATGTAAAATATTAAAATAAAAAATATGCAGATTGTACCGTTCCTGATGGTAAATGGTGATGGTAGATAGTACTGTTCATTTGAGGTAAATTAGCATCTTTCATGGACACTCTCTCTTTAATCGTTACAGAGTTATAGCATTTTTTGGAAAATGTGTCAAAAAACTGGACTTGTCGAGCAAAATCAAAATTTGCCACTCCCCCCGATCATTTCATCCGAGATTTGACCTCACTTTTTGAAACTACATAAAACTCTAGGCAGTACATCCATCTGGTTAAATGCCGTAAAGGGTTGTCCACAAGGTGGCGTTCTGTCAACCCTTTTGTGGTCCCTTGTCGTAGATGAACTGATTTCCATGCTTAATGAGCGCGGATATCTTACTATCTGGTATGCGGATGATTTAGCCATCATAGTCAGGGGAAAATTCGAAGCTACCATCACGGAGGTGATGGGGTCGACATCATTCTAGACTGGTGTGTTACTGTGGGCTTACAAGTAAACCCACAAAAAACTGTCGTCGTGCCGTTCACGCAAAAACGGAACGACTTTAGATTATTCCACTGAAGTCAAATGTCTCCGGGTAACTCTAGACTCGAAACCCACCTGGGATACTCACATAGATGTACAAATGTACTTTGCAAAGCTATATGCACAATGTGGGCTTGCAGAAGTCTCTTCCGGCGGAGATGGGGGCTCACCCCAAAGATAATTGAGTGGTTATATACCATGCTGGTGCGGTCCATGGTGACCTACGCAGCGCTTGTGTGGTAGCCGAAAACTCAGCAGTCTTCTATTTTACCGAAGTGCAATAAATTTCAACGCCTTGCCTGTCTTGGCATCACTGCGCACTTGTCCTACGCCAGCCCTGGAGGCGATTATTGGACTTACTCCGTTGCATATATTCATTCAAGGATCAACAACTCTAAATGCTCTTAAACTTCGTGTGATTTCCGACGTACATAGTGAAGTAAGCGGTCAAATGAGTATTCTGAATCAAATTCCTCGCGTGCCGATCTGCTTGAGATCAGATTACATAATCACGGAGGTTTGCATAGGCGGAACATTTTCAGCCCTCATCCCTGACCGCTCCGAATGGGAAAATGACACACCCTGTCCAGAACTTAGATGTATTAAGTGGTTCATCGATGGGTCTAAAACAGAACAGGGTGTTGGTGCAGGTATCTTTGGACCCAACACCAGGATTTCGATCGCAATGGGAGTCTCGCCCAGCGTTTTTCAAGCTGAGATCCACGCCATTGAGTTCTGCGCCAGGGTAATCTTGGAAACGGCGTTCATATTGCTATCAACTCAGACAGCCAAGCAGCTGTAAAAGCGGTCTCCTCATATAAGGTCTCTTCAAAACTGGTGAAGGAGTGTTACGAACTATTGGGTATTGAGGGGAACTAGGCTGCGGAAGAACTCGCTAGACAAGGATCATCCAGTCGTTTTCATGGACCTGATCCTTACTGTGGCTTAGGGCTGGCCTCGGCCAAATTGCGAATCACAGATTGGTCTGCACTATTGAGTTATCAGTACTGGAGTAACCTTCCAGAGCTACCTCAATCAAAGGAGCTGATAATGCTCTTCATTGCCAAGGGTACTACTCAGATGTGTATAACCCATTTAAGGCTTCTAGTGGGGTACTTATCTGGCCATTACCTGGTCAGATATTACCTTAACAAGATGGGTCTGTCCAACGAAACCGAATGCCGTCTGTTTCTGGGGGAAGTGGAAACGACCAAACACATCTTGTGCGAATGTCCCGCCATCACGAGTTTTAGAATGCCACTCCTCGGGCAGGCTACTATCAGCACTGCAGACTTCAGGTTGATTCCTGCTTAAGACATACTTTCCTTTATTAGAAAGGTGGACGGTTTTTTGAATTAATGAGCTATGGCACAATAGATCCACTACGGTCGAAGTGCCTTCCTGCTGGTAGTAGTAGCACGATTATTTTTAACTTATCTTATGGAAGATGAAAGTGCGAATACTTATTCAAAATTTATAAAATTGTCTAATACAGGCGACAGACGATAGAGATTATTCTTAATTAACTCTGGTTTCTCAATTATCTTCAATTAATCGACATCAATTCTTCGCTTCCAGCCAGATAATTGCGATAAATAAAATTAAAAAAAGAAAAAATAACTGGCACAACAGTCCAATTTCGGACAAAGACCTCAAGATGAGTTAGCATCATCTCATTTATGTACTAGATCGTGACGGTGTGTTTTGTGTAGAGGTGTGTGATCAGCAACAGGCTCAACCGAGTTATTTACCCCAAATGGGACCACTTTAAACAGCTCAGTGGGCTCATAGTTCGACACGTAAATCCCCTTTTTTATCGAAGACTGCCGCATTAGGTAGGAATTGAACTGGGGCCCAGTGCATAGAAGCGAACATGCTAACCGTTGTGCCATCCGGGCTACGATAAATTGTGAAAAAAAAAGTGTGTCCTAGCAAAGCCGAAAGCGTGGTGGATGTTGTAGATTTTACATACATATATTGAACAACTGTTTTTGTTGACATTTTGTCATAGTGGAATTCCTGATGTAGTCTTAATTTTGACAAAGTCGCGGTTCAACGTTGGCATTTTGTTTATTAAGTATCTTATATTGTTGATGAAGTGTCTTACAGTCTAGAAATTGTGTCAGCGTCTATAATTGGGTGTTTTGATGGATGACTGACGAGTGACAGCAGAAGACTTTTGACCTTTACAATTTAAATAATTGTGTTTGAGCATGTGTCACTAAAGAAAGCTCATTGAAAAGCTTTCATTAAAATGTACATTAACCTATGTACTTATATCAACTTCTATCGTCGGTTTAGGGCATAAAACAGTATCTGTATATCTCATTACCACGGGCGAATATGGCATAATATCTTCAAGTGGCTTGGATCATTACCAATATAATTTAACCAGGTATATGGGTCAAAACACACTTTCCATCTTGCATACATCATAATTGACAACACTTGGCCTGAGAACAGTGTGTGGTGATCTACTCAATTCACCACTTGACTATGGGATGGGAACGATATGCAGATATCATACTTCCAGCCGCACACTGATCTGCAGCCTTATAACACAACCCACAAAAAAATCTCAATCTTTAGTTCATCTAAAACCACACGCTATAATCTTCACGTGAATTGCTGCTTATTATGATGTGTACATTAAATGTAGTACAGGTACCATTGCACTACCTTTGTACATTACCATTCTATGTACGCTCTTTACGACGGACCGTGTTTGAAAAACCGTGTACCACCTTTCATAAGACTTAAGTTTGATGAGGACTATACAACCAAAAAAATCTGTTCCGAGTAGAGAATGAGAATTACGAAAGAAATCTGGTAGGCAGGTAACGTTTCCCTCTATGGAGGCTATTGTTGATGAATCTTTTGAAAAATTTGAATATGTTAACCGGATGAATCATGCCTCAAAGGAAGCCGCTGTTTTCACAGTAGGACTAATGGAGTATTTGATAGTGTCGGAAGTTTTTTCTTTCTTGCAATTGAATCGCCAAACGTAATTTGGCGGATGAATAACATTGCTTAAATGCGCTCCAGAGGAGCTTTGAATGCAGGAAGGATGTGTATGAGAGCGTGGAAGACAATAAATTATGCGATCTGTGCGTTCAATGAATTGAATATTTGAGGCATAGGATAATTTGTCGTAATGATCCTATAGGTATAGAGTCGGACATGTTTATATCATAAGCAAAACAACCTATTTGAGAACTTGAATCCTAGACCGTATCAATTTCAAGTTCTTGAATTAAAATTAATGGATGTTAAAAAAACGGAATGCGAAAGTGAATTATCCTTCCTTCCGTTGGGACCCATAATCAAGAAGGTGGGGGCGATTCATTTCCTGGATCGCTTTCGCATTTTTTTTGTAGACATGCGAAAATAATTATTATTGTCAGAAGGACTGAAGAGCAAGATATGATATAATCTGGTTAAGTATCTAACATCATGCGGTACAAACAAAGTATACCAAGTCTATCAGATTTTGCGGTTCTCGTTCCTCAATGCAATTAGTTGGGACGCTAAGCGATTTGACCTTGCAAAATATGATAGAGAAATGCCGTTTGGTATTATTTTTGGTGGTCTTCATACATTCATTTTAAGAGATGGAGCCATCTTGGACCCCGCGGCAGAGCGGCTGTGCGGGCGAAAAAAACCGAAAAATGCGAGCCCTTTTTTTAGGGTTTTGTAGTAAAACAAAACCCTTATGAAATCGGTCATGCGTCCGTCTGTCTGTCTGTCTGTCTGTCTGTCCATGAAATATCTCACGAACCGCTGAAGCTACATGCATGAAATTTGGTGAAAATATGTGGAAGTACTATAATTCTCTGGAGAAAGTGATGCGTCGTAATAGGTCAACTTTAAGGGGGGGTCCCCATAGAGGGGAAATGAAGGTCGAAATTTTTTTTTTCGTCTGGTATAGGCAAGTGGGGTATCGTAAGAAAGGTACCGTCGAGTACATTCCATTTCTGGAATTTTTTTCAAATTTGAAGAAACGGGAAAAGAGGGAGAGGGGAAAATATGTGGTCCGAGTTTGTCCCCCCCCCTTGCATTTCGAGACCGTTACACTTAGAAATATGAAAATTTACAGAAAAGCGGCATTTCACTAACATAAAAAACTAAAAATAATAGAATTTCAAAATCTCATCAAAAAAGGTTAATAATAGTACATTTCTATTGTTGCAGTTAGCACACCCCTGCACCCTTTAGGCACACCCGAGACCAAAAATAGTGATGGTCAATGATAACCAACACCATAGGCAATAACGCTTCTAAGTTTCATTACAATCGTGTAATATTTAATAATAGTACATTCACTTAAAGTTAGACATTTTTACACTATTCATACAAAAAATACACCTACCGGCTTCGAAGGTGTACTCGCACCTACTTGCATGTTGTTTTTCGTAGTGCGAATTGCAGTTATTGTTACATATTATGGTTAATTACATTTATGAAAGGGTAAAGATTGGTAGGGGGCGATGTGTTGTAATTGGCCAACTATAACGAGCGGGGGAGGGGGTGTGGCGAAATTAAGGTCAAATTTTGTTTATCGACTGGTATAGGCAAGCCGGGTGTTGTGAGAAAGGTAATGTTGAGTACATTTTATTTTTGGCATTTACTTTAAATTTGAAGAAAGGGGAACAGTGAGGGAGGAGAAAATATTAGATCGTAATTTGTCCCCCCTTACATTTCGAGACCGTTACACTTAGAAAAATGAAAACTTTCAGGAAGGTGGGTTCCGAATAGCATATAAAACGGGAAATAATGGAATTTATCTCCCCAAAATAGGTTAATAATAGTTTATTTCCATTACTGTTAGCGCACTCTTGCATCCCTTAAACACGTCCGAGATAAAAAGTACAGATGGCCTAGGATAACCAACATCAATATGTTCTAAGTTTCATAACAATCGCCTAATATGAATGGGCATGTAAGATACTACCTATATATGATGGGTCAGACATTTTTGTTTTTTTTATCCATCAAAGTGGTACCAAGAAAAGCAAGGAGCCGATACTTGCGTACAAATATAAGTGCTTGCTACAAAACCCTCGGATTGCGGGCGTAGCCCTCTATATTCCGGTTTCATTTAATATTCTCCTCATAATTTATAAACGGTGCCTGGGATCGAAAAACTTAATAGGATTTAAATTAAAGAGCGTCAAATTCTACATTCAATGCATTGCTCAAAGTTGGAATTCGGTTTAGTAGTATTGTTAAAACCGATTGTCGAAAAACGTCACCTTTCGAGGCAAAACCAAAACTTTTAGCTGTTATATTTATCGAGATAGAACTATTAAGGCTAAAATCGCTAAAAAATCATTTCTGCACTTTCGCTCACAGCTACACTAAAAACGGGCCGATTTGAAAAGTATTGGGCTAGTTAAACTTTAAATAGAAATGTCTTCTTTTGTCTAATAAGCTTCTCCATTTGTAGCATCGGTTTCAGAGATATGTGAGCTTGAAAAGCGAAATAGTGTGATTTTCCTCCAAAGCCTCAAATGTGACGTTTTTCGACTATCGGTTTTGACTATACTACTTAACCGAATTCCAACTTTGAGCAATGCATTGGATGTCGAATGACGCTCTTTAATTTAAATCCTATCAAGTTTTTCGATCCGAGGCGCCGTTTACAAATTATGAGGAGAATTTTAAAAAAAGGGCTCAAATTTTTCGGTTTTTCGACAGCACAGGCGCTCTGCCGCAGGGTCCAAGATGGCTCCATCTCTTAAAATGAATGTATGGGGACCATCAACAATAATACCAAACCGCTATCTCTATCATACCTAGGTATATTGCAAGGTGGCGTCCATTTATGCCGCTTAGCGTTCCAACTTTGAGCAATGCATTGGATGTCGAATGACGCTCTTTAATTTAAATCCTATTAAGTTTTTCGATCCGAGGCGCCGTTTACAAATTATGAGGAGAATTTTAAAAAAAGGGCTCAAATTTTTCGGTTTTTCGACAGCACAGGCGCTCTGCCGCGGGGTCCAAGATGGCTCCATCTCTTAAAATGAATGTATGGGGACCATCAACAATAATACCAAACCGCTATCTCTATCATACCTAGGTATATTGCAAGGTGGCGTCCATTTATGCCGCTTAGCGTCCCAACTACTAGTGGTGATACCAAAAGTACCAATTGGTATCGGCCATATTCATTAAAAGTGAGTTTCCTATATGGTCAGTGTGAACTGTGTGTGTGGATCTAATGAGAAGTTTCATTGTTCATCCATTCGCATGTTATGTACATATATTTGAACTAACATTTATAGGGGAGGTTGGCGTTCATTCAGTAGGATCTTGCCCAATCTCAAAATCAACCAACTAGATCCTACTACGAACATGTGAACAAAATTTCAAGTCACTAGCCTAATTTTATCGAAAGTTATCGCTTATTTTAAGTTTCATTTGTAGGGGAGGTAGGGGTTCCTTTGGTTGGATCTTACGCATTTTCAACAGTAGCTAATTAGATCTAAGTTTAAATATTTGAAAAAAATTTCAAGTCGCTAGCTTCGTTCTATTGAAAGTTATCGCTTATTTGAAGATTAATTTGTAGGGGTTTCTTTGGTCGAATCTTGCCTATTTTCAGTACCAACTAACTATCATATATCTTACTATCAACATTTGACATTCGAAATTTTCAGCTAGCTAGCTTTATCCTGTCGAAAGGTATCGTAGTTAAAGGAATATTTTTTAGGGGAGTAGGGCGTTCTTTTTGGCCTGATTATGCCCATTTTACTAAAACTCAAGCAGTTTTTTATCTGAAGTTTACGTACCAAAAAACGGCTCCCCACGTCAATTGGTTCAAGAGTTATACACAAAAACCCTGAAAAGTAGGGTAGTGCGGGGCTCTTTGTAAGAAAAGTACCGTTATTTTCCAACTAATCAATTCCGAAAACCCGAAACGCCGGTAGTCAAACATGAGACTGATGCCTCAACACACTGCACTACCGGTCGCCCCCCAAAGCTTGATTGAAGTTATGTCAACGGCCATAGGGTAGGCAATGCCGAAACATTCAGAGAGGCTATGTTCTGGATTTGCGTCGGCGTCCTCACAAAACCTACAGCTTGCATCTGAACCGATACGCATTGTTTTAAGATGGGCCTCGAGGACGCGAGTGACCTGTGAGAAGGCCATAGATAATTCTGCTCAAGTTGAACAGATCAAGGGTACGGCTACGGCAGAGAGAAGATAAGATATCGAAGGTAATATTTCGATAGTAGAAAACATCGATGGTAAAACATCGAAGACGTCGTAGTTTAAACGTCGTTGGCAGCAAACATCGAACTTATATTTATCAACAATCGATAACGAACTGTTTGTGCTACGAATCATTCAATAAACTTTAAAAGGAACGTGAAAATAATGAAAAGGTGAATAATACAAGACTCGGAAAATGACCCCGTAAAAAAGCATGGTATATGTCCTATTCATTTAATAGGACGAAGTTTCCATAAAAAATTAAGATGAGTTTTATAGTATAAATAGGATTTGGCCCATTGAAATAAAGTGATCGAGACCATTAGCCGATAATCCATAGGAAATTGTATTGGTTAAATAGTGTTCGTCATTAATTTTATAGTATGTCATATTAAATATGGGAATGCGTATCAATAGCATAGTGTTATCCCATTGAGTACGTTTAGGCCGCGCAAACTACTTGGAGGATTAACTAATACGGAGAAATTCGCAACGGTCTAAACGTACCGGATTAGTTAGTACCACGACTAACTTTAACTCCACTTGCTATGGGGTACTGAACGTCCGGCTCAAAATTATCAATTTGCCTGGATTATGAGCAATCCCGAAATGACCGAAATTACAACAAAACCATAGCTGACATTGGTAATACTTGGTGCACACATGGATCTAAACACACCAAGAACTTGTACTAACTCGAATACACCACAGTTAATACTTCGATTTTCACCACGGTCTAAACGTAGTCATTGGTTTAATAATTCATTAAATTTGTTTTTAGGGCATGTCATATTCTGCTGGAATCTGATTGACAGTTGCTTTAGAGTTTACATTTCCTGTGACTTCGACAGCTCGATGGAAAGTGAATCAACTTACCAAGCGAGAAGTCGCGGGTTCGACTCCTGCCACGAACATATTCGAAAAGTGGCTTTTTTCGCCAGCCTAAAGTCGACTTAGCTACAAGGAAGTATGATACATTAATGAAAAATAAAAATTAATGGAATAAAGGCGGACGGCGGCCGTGATCATTTATTTTTATAATAAATATATTCAATAGTGTCTTCTTATTAATTTAATAGGATATGCTTACTAACGTAATGGGACAAGATTACGATAATAATGGTTTGTAAATTATTAAAATAACCACATAAACCTCACTGACCGATTTTAATGGTAAAAACTATAATATTAAACAACTTTTAAATTCATATTAATTTAATGGTGTAGATTTTCTGAGTGAGGTATTCGTTAATTGATTCGATCCATACCCATTGCATCGTGAAGCAATTGTAAACGTGTTTTGCTAGACGCTTCTGAGTAACGATCGCTCGCGACGATCGTTCGCGACTCTGGAAAAATAACGATCGTGATAGAGCACTGTTCGTGTATATTTTGAAGTTTAGGGGAACATCGGAAGCTAGCTGTAGTTGTACGACTGTACTTCCTCATAAAAAAAACACACGAATAGTAATCTTCATTACATTCGCGGGCCTAGCAAAACGCACGTTTAGAAGGCAGAGGCGTCAACATGTCATAACTGAAATCATGCTATATTACGCTGATTTAATGCAATATTCACATAAGTAGGTGGTATAAACGTATAAACGGAACTAAGCTATTTTCAACTGATATGTTTCAATTAAGCATACATACGAATCTTCTAACGGAAGAAAATATTGCTGTATGCTGTTTACGGCGAGGCCAACCTATGCTTTCTAATTTGCTGACCACAATGACCTAAAAAATCGCAAACATCAGAATTCAAAAACCCCATGCGAAATGAACACAACTCAAGTTATTTGAATTCATTAATTCGATCGGTTCTCCCGGAAAAAGAGAGTGGTTTTTCAAAAGTTAGGAACCCTAGTGGACAATATTAAAAAAGAAAATAAAGATAATCCCTTAATTGATTAGCTGAAAATATTACCTAATGTGTTCTATGAGCAGATCCCCTATTTGAAAGTGACAGCCGGACAGTGACACTTAATACAAATATTATATTTCTAGGATTATGTCAGAGGATCGCATACAATATCCTAGGTTGGTGGAATGCAAATAGGATCATATCATCGCCACACTTTCAAACATAAATGTATTAATAAACTTGAAACCCTCTTCAGAGTAACAATTCAATGGTTGACTTTTGTTAATGGATTGGATTGGGATAATTTATCATTGAAAAGAGGTCACACTTTGCATAAATTAACCATTCAACGATTATGTATGTTAATGGTATAGGGAATCAATATGGGCACATTTGAAGCAAAAATGCTGGTATGTACTACAGACATGATTCATGTTGCTCCCCATTGAAAATCATATCGAATATTAAAAACAATCTAAAAAAAGAACAAATAGAACCGATTTTTTATCATCTCGAACGAATGCCGGCAAATTAGTTAAAGTTAATTACATTCAGTCGGAAGGACTGCTTCGTCATTTTTCATGTCATTTCCAAAACAAATATATCATTTGGTAACATTGTTTTCAATCCCTGTTGAAGAGATTTAAAAATCGAGACCGAAAAGAAAAAAAACGATCATCAAGTCATGTAACTATCTCCGGCTACGATTATACCTCCGTCTTGCTTTATTGGATGCTTTCACAGATCGTTGCATGGGTATAAATCAAAATTTTCGGAATTCTCATCTACCTGATATTGAACCTGGAAAAGAACACAAAAAATAGAACCCAGAAAATTTAATTTCCTTGAAATCTTCAGATCTTTCATCATTTTTGACTTTTGCATTGAAGTCAACCGAAATAGACGAATGGGATTGTGAAACAGGATAATAGGATATCGTCTCAAATTACATGGACACACCGCAAAGGTCCAATAAATGGGCGAACCACAAAAATCTTTATCTACTCGAACACACACAAAAATAATCCTATTTAAGATAGTAAAGCATGCCATCTTCGAGCCGAATAAAAACAGCCGGGCCCCGGCAAACCGAAGGACACAATAGACGTGTGTACGTTTAGCCTGTCACAATAAAAATATTTCAGGACACACACAACAGCTGTTCTGTGGTCTGTCGTTTTTGGTCCTTTGATATCAACAACAACGTCAGAACATATCGTGTGTACACACCACTCATAATTCACTCCCTGTATACAATCGACATATGGCCGAGCGCTGGACAATCGAAAAATTGTGAACGGGGTACTAATGTCTGCCGTTCCTTGCTTGTCGTATATGTCCTTTGCGTTGTGTGCTTCCTTCTAAAATTTACCACACAAGAACCCGTCCAGAAGAAGACAAAAAAAATAGCACCAGAAGGACATCATAATGCACAAATCCCGTGGAATTATGTGAAATGTGCAAACTGCTTTTCGTTGCTGCTAAATTCCCATTCAACTGAAAAACATAATTTGTGGCCAACAGTCATTTAGCAGCACATACGTTTATTTATTGGTTGGACGTTAACACCATTTAATCTATTTACGGCAAGGAAAATTTACGGATTAATAACGGCGGTGGCATGGCGGTGGTAGTATACCTTTTTGTATTCTCATAGCGGGGGTGAAAGTCAGGGTGGCAGGCCACCATTGCAGGATAGTGCCGAGTTATGGTACTAACAAAAGCTGCAGGCTATTTACAGGATAATAAACATTTAGTACCTATATTTTGTCATCGCCCAGTGGTAGCCTTAATGAACTGCATTGTTCTGTCTTTAATGGAAACGTAAACCGGGTAAACAAAAGAGGAAAGCAAATAGATTCATTGTTCTGGGGGCTCCTTTTCAGATTGCCATTGTTATTTCGGAAACCTAATTACCTGTATGGGTTTGCATAGCATTGTGTTCATTTGGCGGGTTTTCTAAATTTGGGATCTTGTGATTCGCGACTTGGCCATCAAATTAGATATTGAGTGAGGTCAGTAGGACTTGGATAGATGGTGGAGTATGAGGATTTTGATAATAATTAATCAAATTCTTCTCAAATATACATACACTCCCGACCACTTGGGACAACCGCTTCAAGAATTAATTTACTCATCCCCAGTACCCCAGTCGGAGAGTAAAATTTAATATCGGTTATGAAAAGTTACTGTGCTCCTCATACTTTTTGAGAAATCTTTGGGAGCTTTCATTAATATGTACCAGTTATATTTCGGTAACATTGCGTTTTACATTGAAAATTGTACCACTTGAATATACACGAGTAAAACTCTGCTTTTACACCAAAAATACACTAATAGTACGCATTTTTTTCTTAATAATGAACACTTCCTCCTTGATTGGAAACTGCGTGAAAAATTTTATTTGATTTGGATTTTACTCATTTTCCTGGCAGCTCTACGGATATCTCATTCACTCCCGTTTCTTCGGCATGGGCTACTTCTTTTGACTCTACTGCGATTGTATCAAGGGAGAAGATATTATGGGCTATTGGCAACTTCGACCCGTTAAAATCAGCTGGAGCGGACGGTATTATACTTGCCGATCTGCAACACAATTTGGATATCGTTACTCCGTGGATCGAAAGCATTTGAGGGGACTGTCTGGATTTGGTTTATATCCCTTATTCCGAAAACGGGTAAAAGCTCTCATGCACGCCCCAAGGATCTTAGACCTATCATATCAACCTATCCTCGAATCTACTAAAGAAACTGGAAAGGCTGATTGATTTTGATTTACGCAGCAGTATTCCAACACAATTTCTGTCAGTATCTCAGCGTGTTTACTGGAAGGGTAGGTCGGTGGATACAGCCTTACACTCCTTGGTAAGCTACATTGAGAGGGGCTATTACTGAAGCACTCGCGCATTTGAATGTGACCGCGTCTCTTGTCTAGCTTATCAACCTGCGGCTTACGTCGAGGGTTATTCGCACTAGTTTGGGTTCATCATCGGAGCGTAGATATGTCAGATGTGTGAGGGGCACTCCGCAAGGTGGTGTTCTATCTCCACTCCATTGGAATCTTGTGGTTGATAGACTACTTTTAGACCTGGAAGGACTGGGATGTAGTCATTGCTTATGGGGATGGTGTCGCTATTGCCACGTCGGGTAAGTTCCCTGATGCCCTCAGTGAGTTGCTGCAGAATGCTCTCTTTCTATTAACTCGCTGGGCTAATTCCTGTGGTTTAAGGGTTAACCCTAACAACACGAAACTCGTTTTATTTACTAGAAAGTATAAGATACGTCCCATCTCACCATCACCACCAGTGCTGGAGGGAACCAAATTGGTTTTTGCTGATAATGAAAAATTCCTAGGAGCTATTTTTGAAAAAAAGTTAGACTGGAGACCTAATATACGACCGGTAGCGTAGTGTGTTGAGGCATCAGTCTCATGTTTGACTACCGGCGTTTCGGATTCGAATCCAGTCCACGACGACGTTCGTGGCCATGGATGTGCAGGAGGTGCATGCTGGCAACTACATTCTCCGAAACCAATTTATGCCGTCGAAACGTCAACTGGGCCACATGGACCAGTTGACGTTCAATGCCCCACAAGGGATTAGGGCAATCGAGAGAGTGTGAAGAAGGCCACTGTTGCCCTCTACGCTTGCAAAAAAGCCATTGGAAGCAGTTGGGGTCTTCAACCTTAGATTGTCTACTGGCTCTACGTATCAAGTGTACGCCCTATTCTCTAGTTGTTTGGTAGAATGCTCTTAGGACGGCGGCTTTGTGCAGCTTGTTGAATAAGGTGCAAAGACTAGCCTGTTAGTGGAGCCTTGAGAAGTACTTCTTCTGCTGCCTTGGATGTTATGCTTAACTTGCTTCCTTTAGATATTTTTGGTGAGCAGCTTGCTACTTGCCCTACCATCCGCCTTCGTGAAACAGGGCACTGGTTTTCATCGAGTACTGGCCACTCGGTGGTCTTGAAACACCTGATAATCCATGCTGGTGCTGATTACACTTCCCCTAAACTCATTTTCGGGAAGAACTTTGTTAGTATGATCTCCTCTCATAATCAGTAGATTGATGGTGAGATTCCATTGACGGGCTCTGTAGGTATCTATATGGCTCAAAGACTGACGACGGGGTGGGAGTAGTTTACTCCGATCAACTTAACCTAAGCTTATCGTTCCGTCTTCCGGATCATTGTAGTTTCCTCCCGGCGGAGGTTACTGCGATTTTGGAGGCTCTAACCTGGCTGAAGCGGCACGTCTTGACCCCTAATGATATCACAATCTATACAGATAGCCAAGCCACAATAAGATCTATGGATCAACCCTATTAACATCTAAGATAATAACCGAATCCGTTCGACCCTCGTTGAGGCAGGGGGGTTTTTGAATATTGTCCTGTGCTCGATTCCGGAGCATAGTAGTTTTGGTGGCAACTTCCACGCTGATGAGCTTGCAAGGTAGGGGACTATGAGCGTGGTTCAGCAGCAACATGCTAATATTTGTAAGCCTTTTACTTCATGTAGGCTATTAATAAGGCGAATACATGTCATGCAACTACAATACATAGATCAATGTGGCCTCGTCTTAACCCTATTCGCTCATCCCAACTCATATCGTTGAAAAGGCAGAATATCACTTCTGATGTGTGAGTGATTACAGGCCACTGCCTTATTGGGGAGCATGATAGGAGGCTTCGCCTTCCTTTTAATGATTTTTGCAGAAGCTGTGGAGGCGTCGATGAGGAGGAGAGTTTTTTCCATATCCTCTGTTCTTGTCCGGCCTTGGCAAGTAAGAGGAGATCAACTCTTGGCTCCTTTTTTTTTCAGAACTAGAGGATCTGGCGAATGCGAATATAGAATGCCTCCTCCGTTTTATCACCATTAGTTAGGGTTATGGGGGTTAATATAGAACCCTGTGGTATCACAATGGGCCTAACGCCTACCTGCGACAAGTCAGGAGATGATGTGGCTTATTGTTCCGTCGCGCACCACAGGGGGACGACAACACAAACATCCATGGCCACGAACGTCGTCGTGGACGATATGAACCCGAAACGCCAGTAGTCAGACATGAGACTGGTGCCCCTAGGTGCTGAGGTACTGGTCGGCCCAACCCGTGGGATTGAGATTAAAATGTACTTATCAAACAACCTTCGCAGTTCGATGCATGCTGTGCGTTTGGGTGACCTTAAAATTGGCGCGGTGGCAGCAATTCCTGTTATCGAATGAAGTAACGGTATATTCTATTGTATTCAAATCAAAGTTTCCCGCCTTAGTTTCTTTAAGTTCCCTCCTTCAGGCTTTTCTCTCGTGGACCGATTTCAACCGAATTTTATACATAGCTTCCTTGGGTGATTCTAGGCATCACCCGGTGCTACCAAGTGTGCGTCAGGAGAACAAGGTCTTCTTGACAAGGAAGTGTTGCAATGCACTAGACTACTGTTGAAGACAGTTTGAGTCCTTTGGTCGAGAAAAAAGGACATTCTCAACAAAGAAGTGATATCTAAGCAAGATGGATGTCATATGATTGGGGGTATTGAGGCGAATGCACTAGAATACTGTTGAAGGCATCTTGCGTCCCTTGGTGAGGAAGAAAGGTCATTCATGGCAATGAAGCGCTCGGTAGCCGTGAGGTCTTGGTCGCCATTGTCTGATACTGCATCTCAAGAAACAGAGGTTTAATCCTCAACGCGTTAATAAAAACTACCTGTGGATTATTAGAACTTCCACAGCGTTTTAAGCTCGTCAGTAAAATATGGTTCGGATAGGATGTGCATGCTAGTGACGGCATCATCCGAAGTTTATACGTTATCGAAACGCCAACAAAGCATACCTATGCAAGAGATGCTGACGCGCCCATTCCCCTGAAAGGGCCAGTGCAATTAACATGGCCATGAAGTGATATCTAGGCACGATAAGTATAATATGACTGGGGGTTAAGTAAAAAACCCTGTTTTTTATCTTCGCGTGCACTCATCACTTGGCGCTAACTTCATATTGGACGAGTGATGGGTGACTTGCGTTGACAGCTGCCCAAAGCGGTAGTTGCTGTTCATCCGCTATGAAGGCCGGTTGGATTTGATTTATGATCGCTGCGACGCGACATGAAAAAACAAAAGAAAAACCGTCCGACGCTTTCAAGAAAGAAGATTGTTCGCACCTGCCAAAGAAAATTTAAAATTTACGTTGGGCTCATGACACCCATTCAGAAAATACCCATATTTATAGTGCAATGTTTTGTTTCTGTTTTATTTCATTGTCAAGAGAGTCATTTTGTCTTAACCCGCACATGCAATAGGAAAAAAAAATCGCCGAGTGGGCTACTGCCCAGGATGGCAGCCAAGAAAGCTACGTACCAAATGTAAATAATATCGGACCACGGGAAATGCCTGGAAAAGCGAACTTAAGACGCCTTAGGCGAGAGACTTCTAAACTGAACACAAAAGAATGTTCCGTTAGTTTACTCGATAATCGAAAAAGCCGTCGTTAAAGGAACCTACATATCAAATCTAGTTAGGATCACAGGAAGTGTTCGGACAAACTGTCCATTAAATGAGTATATTGAAAGAACCGGAAACAAAGACACATATGAAACGTATGAGGCAAACATTTAACGGTTGGACACATCCTCCGTATAGTCCAGACTTGCAATCTTCTGACTTTTATCTTTTTGGACTCCTGTAAAAAGACAGAACGATGTGTGCCGTCATTGCTTCAATTGGTAGGGAGACTTCCGCACTTCGCAGACTATGGCTGGCAGTGTTGCCAAAATCTTATCATCAAAACGGCTAAATTTAGCCGGTAAAGCCGGAAATATTTTTCTAAAAACGGCTAAAAATCCGGCCGGAAAAATTTCCTATTTGGAAACGGCTAAAAAACGGCTGGAGAAGTAGCCCCACCGAAAACACCTAATTCCATGTTTTAAAAGTAAGGTTTAAAACCAATAATTTTTAAATAAAATATAATTCAAAAGAAACAAGCTAGCCTTCGGTTGTATTTTGTGGTACGTTTGATTTTTTGAAATTAGTAGTAAAACTTGTTCCGATTTCACTGTTCCTATAAGAGGTATATGAAATAGTGGGCCGATTTCAACCAAATTTAGGAACGTGGCTAAGCAGTCAATACGATGAATAATATGCACTTTCGTAAAGATATCTTCAGAAATAAAAAAGATTTTCTCACAAAGACAAATTTTTGGACCAGTCGTTCCTATGGCAGCTATATGACGTAGTGGTCCGATTCCGTTGGTTCCGACATATATACTGCGTGCAAAAGAAAGAAGGCTCTGTACAAAATTTCAGCTCGATAGCTTTAAAACTGAGGGACTAGTTTGCATAGAAACAGACGGACAGACAGACAGACGGGCAAAGCTTAATTGACTCGTCTCATCATACTGACCAAGAATATATATAGTTTCTATAGACGGAGATGCTTCCTTCTGTGCGTTGCCAACTTCATGACTAAGTTAATATACCCTATCACATCCGTGAAGGGTATAAAAACGTGAATTATCCGAACATGCAAAGAGAATAACCTTGGGCGGGAAAATCGGCCGTAAAAAATTAAATCCGGCTAAAAATCCTGCTGGCCGGTTTTTGATTTTTGTGCCGGCTAAAAAAAGTGATTTCCGGCTAAATTTAGCCGGGAAACGGCTAAATTGGCAACGCTGATGGCTGGCACGTCCCTGTTTGTGGGCATGGAATACGTAGATGTGCGAATAGACAGTTGCACGTGCACGTAGTTCAGAGGCAACAAGCGGCGAAAACCACGTCTCCCGAACAGAGCTAAAGCAAGCATAGGCCGCTGCTAAGCTCGTTGAGGGGTCTTTTCCTTCGTCAGATGGCACGGCCCGACCTTGACGGTCATTATGCTAAGTTAGGCTCCATCCCCACGGGCATCTTTGGATGACCACCAAACTGTCCAGTATATATTTGGCACCCAACGTGGGGCCCATTTCTAGTAAAGAACATGACTAAAAAGGACCTCATCGGGTTCTTTTAGTCCTTCCACCGATTTGCATCCCCAGAAGCACATTAAGACTACTTGCTCTTAGTCTTAGCCACTTTATCTCATGTATTTTCCCCTCAACTAGCTGTGCTTTCCTCCCATCCTTCCTATAGGGATAGTTTATCCTTTTAGTTTCAGTTCAACAATGCATTCCTGGTGTTGTGCTTGTTTTTTGTGGTTTAGCCACGTACCTAAGGCCTCCATAATTGCTTTGGATTGCCGGCCTTTGGAGTATCTTCGATGTCCGGAAAAAGCGCGGAGGAGCCCTGGGTACCATTCTGTTGCCGGAATAATGTTTTCCCTTCCAGTGAGATTTTTGTGTACATTATTGCATTTGTTTCTATTATTGAGATGCTAAACAGTTTTCAGAGATCATGAGTGAATTATTGCAAGGAATGCAGTGTTGCGCCTCTGCTATCTTCGTGATTCTCTGAACTCTGTTGATCATCTGAATATGAGGAAATGAAGTAGTCTTTTTTTTCGTTTTTGCTAATTTTTCCAGCCTACAATGGTTTCCGGCTGACTCCGGTGCCCAGTTCGCTTTTGTTTTTTTATATATATTTAGCAACATACACTGTCCTCAGCTTGTATTTCTTCGCAGGCCTCGAAGTAGGAGCTGCCCTGTAATGAACCACCTGTAATGGACCATATTCTGGTAGTGCTGCTTCCACCGGCAGATCGAAGGCAGCACCTGATGAGTCGGTGGTACGAAACTAGAGGCTGAGGGTCCCATTACACCCGGACCCTGCTGCGAGCGCATCTGCGCCGTCTACCATCCATTCCATCTTTTCGCCCCATTTTTTTTCATTATTCCCCATTTTTGCCTCCCAAGTTTGTGTTCTCTTCCCCAGACCTATCACTTTTTATTAATATATAAAGGACAGGGGCAACGAGCGACACGTCCCCCGAACAGAGCTAAAGCAAGCATAGGCCGCTGCTTAGCTCGTTGAGGGGCCTTTTTCTTAGCCAGATGGCACGGCTCGACCTTCGAGGTCATTATGCTACCTTAGGCTCTGTCCCCACGGGCATCTTCTGACGCCCACCAAAATGTTTATTACAAATGTCTGTTTCGAATGGGACGTTAAATCATTGGCACTCGGAAAGACAATCCCCACCTCCCTCGTCCAATACGGAATTGTATAAATTGTCAAAATAGCCGAGATCGGATCCCTGGTTTTCGAGGTCGCGCCCGATATTTACGTTCAAGTTTAGACTCATCGTTGGGAGCGCAGCGGACACTAGACGGCAGCTAGTATATGAATAAAACTATAGGACATATTTTACCACTAATGCAAAGCCAGTTGTTGTGTGTCGCGGTAAGATCGATGACAAATTCGGAAAAAAACAAGATCAAAATCCCAAAAAAGATTCAAAGAGATAACTTCTAACATAATAACTTTTGTACTCTCTTTCAAACGGAAGTTCCTAATGCGCTGTAAAAAGTCCCTTTTATGGAATGAATCATAAAAAGGATTCTTTACAACGCATTATGAACTACTTTCTTAAAAAAACGCATTTAAAACAAAAGCAAATGAAACTCCCTAATTATACGATCTTGCCAGGAAGTGGCATTCAGGGACTTTTCAACATCTGGCTATAAATTGATGGAGAAGATACCATTATTACCTGAATAGAATCAAAATTTATAAAGCCTCAAACCAAGATCCAAATTACAACAAATCACCAAATCTAATACCGAATTTAGAGTTATTACATTGAGTAAATAAATAGCTTCTCTTCCAAAACGTGCACTACCTCAAGAAGAAACTTTCTGTGCACTTCTTTATAGGTCCTGGGTTTGTAATAAATCACCGAATTAAATTGCGATGAAACATTAATTTTCCGCAATTACTACAAATTTACAAAAGTCATCAATAAATTTGGAAAACATATTTAAGTTGATCATCGGGCCATGTGATTGACGACGACGCGACGCTCGATGACTCAAATTACGATTAGGATTTTCTATCGACTGACTCTAATTTTTTGCTTCGTTGTGGGCCCTTTAGACTTAATAAGCACTGTTTCGTATTATGTTTTTTCTTTAATGAGTGCATACCATAATGCATCTTGCCCAAATATTTTCGTCGAAAAATCGAAAATGGCATCAACTAATGATGCACCATCGGCCGACATTCGAAGTGGACCCAATAATTACATTTTCATTCATTAACTATATTCACTGAAATACGTCCGGGGCTCTTAACGATGAAGCATAACATAACCCATGTCCAATTTGCCCTGTCTTCGCACACGGCCCCTAGACAGACAGTGGTAGGTTTCACATGCAGCCCAATCCAGATAAATCCATTTCTTAAGATCCACTACCTCACTCACAGCCATTTGACGGATGATGATGATGAGAAGATGCTTGTTGAGTACCCAATTCTCTTTTTTTCCGGGCTCGTCCTCCTTAAACAAACTAATAATTTTCTAGGAACGCCCTCGAATTGGGAGAGTAATTCTTTTTTATTTCCTTTTCAAATCATACCTTCATTTCGGCATCTTCTTTGCGTGGCCGCTATTGCTACTCATCACTTAAAAGTCGGACCGTTTTTCGTTTTATTAACGACTCCCAGGTATGTTTTCGTTTTTCAGTTGATTTTTTATTTTGTATTTTCCTTCTGTCGACTGTCTATCCCATGAATTCCTTTTGTGCATCTTTTTGCGGCCAAAAATTCAAACAAGTCGACGAGCCAGTCCTTGGATCCATTTCGATTGATTTTAATTTACTTGGAATTTTTATGTGTTACTAGTTATGTTGCCCCGGGATGGAGACTTCCTTAACAAGCTGTAAATATGCAAGTAAACAGCAAAATTATGGGGCTACTCTTTTGACTGTGCATACAAGCGGCTGACATTCAATTACAGATCTCAAGAGTGATCCTTTTCAACAAGAATTCTTGCCCCATTTCTGCCGTCAAGGTACCGGTGAATTTGCAACGAGTCTTGGGTAAAGACAGCAGGCTGCATATTAAATATGTATGCGCGAGATGTTGGAAATCAGAGAATCCACTTAATCCGTTTCGTATCAAACACATATTTAGCATATGCGTTTCTTTTCTTGTGTTCGGGATCCTTTGGAGGTATAGCCAAAGGGAATATGGAGTTGTCGTTCGAAACAGATTTTGCACAGTGTCTTTAAAATGTACAAGATACGAAAAAAAAACGGTGTGTTTTTTGACATTTTAACTGTACCTGCGCAGTCCTCTGCTCTAAATATCTGAGTACTCGTACAACTTAAGCAAACTGGACCCTTGGGCTGTGTCTATTAAACGGTCGTGAGTATTAACGTCATTGTGTCGATGCGTGATTGGAGAAAATCACGAAAACAAGAAACTATCTCAGCAGCACATAACACCCCCAGCTCGCCAAATACAAACAATTAGGAGGTCGACCTCTAGTCGTTGGGGAGCTAGCGACGGTTCGGTTACGGTATAGGAACAAATAAATAAAATAAATAACTGGCGCAACAGTCCAATTTGAACCATGGCCTCGAGATGAGTTAGCATCATCTCATTTCCTAGATCGTGACGGTCTTGTGCAGAGGCGTGTGATCAGCAACACGCTCAACCGAGTTATCTACCCCATAAATGGGTACTCATTTAACAGCTGAGTGGGCTCATAGTCCGACACGTAAATCGAAGCCGGGGCCCAGTGCGTAGAAGGCGAAAGTGCTAACCTTTGCGCCATCCGGACGACGGTATAGGAATACAAAAATGAAACGTCTGGTAAGCCTGCGAGGTTGAATTTGGCGGCCGTAGAGGGTTAAAATGTGGAAAAAAAACCTTAAAATTACGTCATTTTAACAAGTTTGTCTCTTTGTAATACGGAAGATACTAATGCTCCAAGACATTATTCGTTTTCTGTTTTGGAAGTGGGGTTCAGGGAAGACTATACCCAAAGTGCTCGTGAATACGAAGTGTACTTTTGGTAGAATCTCGGAAACTACAAAAAAAGACGTTTTTTTTTTAAATATTTAAATATTATGAAAACGATGAACGGCTAAAAATGTACAACTTTGCTTCCTCCGTTTTCTTGCTTGGAATGAAAAGCTTAATTGTCAAAATTTACTTACAGATGTATTATTCAAAGTACTGTCCATCGCTATCGACAACTTTCGCCCATCTCTCCGGCAATTTTCGGAATCCATCTCGGAAAAAGGAGGCGTCTTTCGACGCGATCCATGATTGGCTCCATTTTTCGACTTCTTCGTACGAACGAAAATTCTGATCAGCCAGGCCGTGCGCCATGGAACGAAACAGATGGTAGTCGGAAGGAGCGATGTCTGGGGAGTACGGCGGGTGGGGCAAGATTTCCCATTTCAGGGTTTCCAAGTAATGTTTTGACCACTTTTGCGACCTGTGGCCGAGCATTGTCATGCTGGAGGATGACTTTGTCGTGTCTCTCTTGGTACTGTGATCGTTTTTCCTTTAATGCTCGACTTAAACGCATCAATTCCGTTCGGTACCGATCTTCTGTGATAGTTTCATTCGGTTTCAGTAGCTCGTAGTATATCACACCGAGCTGGTCCCACCAAATGCAAAGCATAACCTTGGCGCCGTGAATATTCGGTTTTGCCGTCGACGTTGAGGCATGTCCGGGAATTCCCCATGACTTTATGCGCTTGGGATTATCGTAACGAATCCATTTTTCGTCGCCGGTTACGATGCGATGTGGAAATCCCTTCCGATTGTGCCTTTGAAGCAGTTGTTCGCATGCAAATAATCGCCGTTCAATATCTCTCGGTTTTAACCCAATTTCTTTGTTTCTGAATCATGTCCATGGCCTTGAGGCGTTTCGAGATGGCGTGCTGAGTCACTCCCAGTGATTCAGCTAATTCTTTTAGCGTTTGGCACGAATCTTAATCGAGCATTGCTTCCAATTCGTCGTCTTTGAAATTTTTTTCTCTCCTATCACCATGTTTGCCCTTGACATTGAAATCGCCACTTTTAAAACGTTGAAACCACTCACGACATGTTCTGTCACTCAGAGCAACCTCACCGTAAGCATCTGAGAGCATTCGATGAGCCTCACCTGTAGTTTTTTTCAAATGGAAGCAGAAGATCAAAACTTCCCGCAAATGACGAGAACTTGGCTCGAAAACAGACATTTTGAATCGCGAATCTTATTAAAAATGCGAACAACTTTTACTAATGCGGGGATGTCGATACGTTCACAGACGTCCAAACTCACTTTGTGGCACTCTTGATCTACGTATTTTGACCAGCCCTCACCGATGCAGCCATCTGTCGGAAAACGGCGGAAGCAAAGTTGTACACCAAACTCTGAAATAGTTTTCGAGACAAGACAATAGAGAACACGAAACAAAAAAAAAACGCTTTTGATTTTTTGGAAATATTTCGAAAACGGTTAATCATAGCGAATAACGTTCTGATACCAAATAAAGGATCACAACAAAATTCATGGCCAAAACTTGACCATGGCCGCTCTGCCACGCTACTCTCGCTGAATACTAGGCACGTTGGCAGGCTTTTGGGGGTTATCACGGGACACTGTCCTATTGGTGGGCCCGCATGGATGCTCCGTATTGCTCACAACGAGTACTGCAGAAGTTGTGAGGACGTGGATGAAGGGGAAAGCGTTCTCCATATTCTATGTCAGTATCCGGTCTTGGCTGAGAAGCGGAAAAAATTTCTGGGCTCCTGGTCTTTCGGGATCTGGAGGACTTTTAAGTCGCTATATCGCCAGCTCAGGCTAGTTTGGAACCTAGGTTTACTAAGGTGACTTTGGTGGTATCACAAGCACAACAGACTCAGAGGTGGTCCATGTGTGCTGTGTGGTGTCATGACAGCCCCTTTACCTAACACATCGTTTCTCAACCTAAGTAGACAAACGAAATTAGTAAATACCTTGCGACCGCTTTAATATAATATTTTAATTAATATCAAAATTTTACATTACTAACGTTACAATTAATTCGCCATGAAAACACAGTTTTGACGCAATTCTCAAAAATATGCAGAAAGATGTAATCTCTTCGATGGAAATGTTGCTCTAGCTACCAAAGTTCTTGTTGGGATTCACCAGCAACTACAGTCGAAACTCGATACTTCGAAACTCTTTCACTCGAAATATCTCTTAACTAGAAGACAACACCATTTCCCACCACATTTGTATGTAAAACGACGAACATAAATCTCGCTACACAAATAGAAAACTCTATAAAGGTGTGAGTTCCAAGGTCGCGACTAAGTGACTTGTGTTTGCGACTGTGAAAAAAAAACATCACAATGGAGCACTTTTCGTGTGTATTTTAAAGTTTGGGGGATCGGCGAATGCAGATAGTTGTACGACTGAACTTCCACATAAAACACACACAAATAATGCTCCATTATGATAGGTTTTTTTCACAGACGCAGGCGCAAGTCGCTCAGTCGCGGCCTTGAAACTCACACCTTAAAGCGGAGAGCACATATACGCGATGGCGATCAAGATTGCGTTCGCGATCGGGATCATAAGAGGAAACGAACACACCTGCTACAATCGCAAGGAAAAAAAATTTTTAATTTTTATTTTTTTTTTACATTGTTACTGACTGCATGTGACATATCAAACAAAACATTATGTTTTTTTACATGTTCAATTAATTTTTCCGTGAGATCTGCCATCTTTAATACTCGCGATCTGGGATAAATTCAACCAGTTGCGTTTGATCGCAGATCGTCAACTACCCCGCGATCGAACACTGCAGATGTCCACTCTAACGCTAAAAGATCATGACAAGTATGTATGTGCTGCTTAACTTACTAACGTGGAACGCGTTTGATCACCAACGCGAACGCAATCGCCATCGCGATCGCGTATGTGTGTTCTCCGCTTAACTCAAAACGAAATCCCTCATCCGTAAACATGTGAGACTCTATATGCCGAAATTTTCAGACGAGTGACTCTATAAGTCACAATTTCCGATCATACCTAGAAACAAAGTTTTTCATCCGAAAACTTATGAGACTCTAGTCGAAATGTTTCATACGGAGACTCTTTAAGTCGAAGTTCCGACTTAGCATTTCCGAGAACAAGGCTAACAAGGTTTGTTTGTGTACGCAAATATTTCAGTGAGCGTTCAATCTATGTACATCATCGAGATCTATGAGTAATCTGTTAACTGCGTCATCACCCTTAGTAAGACCAAAATTGTCTTATTCACAAGGAAACGTAAAATTCCACCATCGTGCACGGTGGCCGTGATCGTTCGGTCACCGCTCTACGATACTTATCTAGACCTCGGAGTTCAAATCTCGGCGCGATCAAAAAAACTGGCAGTGGGTACTAATAGAACTCTCACAGTGCTTCGAGCTTGTCAGTATAAAGACGGCGCGGATAGGAGGTATACTACTACTACTTTGCCTTAACCCCTAGCGGGGCATAGCGCGTCAACTACTCTTTCGCGCCATCGTACTCTGTTCTGGGCAATGGGGCGCAACTCCCCAAAAGACTTACCCAGTACCTGACACTCCTTTGCCACAGATCGACGCCATGTGATTCGAGGACCCCCTCTTGGTCGGCCTTGGTTGGAAATGGGGTTCCATTTCATGGCATGCAAAGCAATGCAGTTATCACTCTTCCGCAATGTGTGACCTATCCACTGCCATTTTCGCCTGCGTATCAATTCGTCGATTGGCATCTGACCCGTACGCCGACTTAGCTCTTCATTTGATATTGTTTCGGGCCAGAAAATTCTTAAAATTCGACGAAGACATGAGTTGACGAAAACTTGCAGCTTTCTGGTAACTCCTACGGAAACTTTCCATGTACTGCTCCCATACAAAAGCACTGATAGTACCAGGGAGCGAAACAGGCCTAGCTTGGTCTTGATGCTGAGATAACTGCCCTGCCAGATTTTGGACAGCATGCCGTATGCGCGTTTAGCCTGGTTGATACGACGAGCGATGTCCTGCTCCGTACCACCATTTTCGGCAACAATGCTACCTAAGTAGACGAAGTTGTCCACCTTCTCCACAGGCTGCCCATTAATATTGATGGCAATAGGTGTCGGATTTCTTTTTTGCAACGGCGGGCTAAGAACCTTGGTCTTGTTGGTATTAATCTTTAGCCCAACCTTGCTTGCCTCCCTCTCGAGATCTAACGCCATTGCGGACAGATCCATGATTTTGTGGGAGAGAAGGCATATGTCGTCAGCGTAGTCAAGATGTTGTAGATAAGATGTCAAAGTCCATTGAATTCCTCTGTCGAGTCCGGATAGGGCTGCATGCAGCACATCGCCGATCACAATGAGGAATAGGATCGGTGAGAGGATGCACCCCTGCCGAACTCCACTGCGAATCTCAAAGTCCCCCGACACCTTAACTTTATGCAGAACGCGACATTTCGCGCCGTCATAGGTTGCCTTAATAATAGCCACAAGCTTCTCAGGGATGCCTCTCCTGCGCAAGGCCGCCCATATAGAATCCCGGTTCACACTATCGAAAGCCTTTTCGAAATCGATGAAAAGCAAGTGAAGCGGAGAATCGTGACGCGCCCATGCCGCAGGAGGGGTCAAGGCAATTAACACACACCTCCGACCTTAGAAGAGGTAAGATTGATAATTGAGGATAGGGCAAACTTCCTTGGTCTAATGCTTCGTTTGCACGTGAATATTGAGCAAAACCTGCATTGATTCGTTCCCACAAGAGATGGGAACGACTTAAATGGTCGTGAGTTCATGTTGGCCATGTAAGAACAGAAGGTGCTTTTCAATGCAATTTTTCAATGTTCCGTGTTTTACTCAATGCTCGCGTGTAAACGAAGCATAATATTAGACAGAAAGTTAAACTGGAAAGCGAACCTGAAGGAGCATGCGAACAACGTCGCTATAGCACTCTACTGTTGTAGGTTATTGACAAGACATGGGGTCGGCAACCTAAGGTTCTGCATTGGCTTAGCGAATCAGTACTCCATTCCATGATGCTGTACGGGGTAGTGATATAGTGGCGTTCCCTGCGGACTTTCGCACATTGCAATTTGGTGACTAAGGTGAAGAGAGCCGCCTGCGTGACATCCAGCGAAGCTCTCCGGACTACTCCATCCGCGGCGCTGGATATGATGCTTGGGTTGGGTGGACATTCTAGGGGCATCAATGGCGGTGAACTCAGCCAAAATTCGGGAGACAGGTCAGTGGAGAGACTTGAGTACCGGTCACACAATGATCTTGATCCTCCCAGACCTAACTCCTTGAATATATACACGGATGATTCCAGAACTGACAGTGGTGTGGGTACCACTCCGAGGTGCTTGACATTAATCAGTGTTCTTCCCACATAAATCTACGTAATGAAAGAGGCTATAGCTTGGTTAGAACTTCACATCACAACATCGAAAAAGATAATTATGATATTTTCGTGGACAGTTAGTCTGCAATTAAACCACACGAACTAGGTTGGTGCAAGTCAAAAACCGTAAGTGACCACTGGACGTGCCTTCTTCAACATTGTGCTATGGTAGATTTCAGACCAATAGCGGTTTTGGTTTCGGGACTAGTTCCTGATGGCAACCCTCAAACCAAACCTAGCGTTTAAATTTGGCGTGATTAACTTAGCGTCCTTTGGATCAATATCAGTTCTCAACAACAAATTGAATCAACTCGATATCTCGAATTCATTTTTAAAATAGCTCGATATCTCGATACCTCGAAATTTCGATAACTCGAAGTAAATCCCACTTCCCTTCAAGTTCGAGTTATCGAGTTTCGAATGTGTTTGAATTATGGGCCGGCAAAGCACTATAACTGGAATTTCTATCTCAAGATTTACTTGAGGCCAAATTACACACAGATGAATTGGCGCGACGGACAAACGGGCTTAACTGTATTTGGGCATTATCACGGGGTCAGTGCAAACGTACATGGTTTCAATTGAACTCATTTGTTTTCAATTTCATTCAACGGCAATCACTTCTTTCCTCTTGGATCGCTCACCATATTTTTCCCAAAACCTCGCCGTGTTGGTAGACAAGAGACGTTGCGCCGAATGGTAGTTTGTCATGAGACGAACATTTCAGAGATTTGTGCTTGCATTTAACACCCACAATACTGATTAGAAACTCACTGTCGCTGATGCGGAAATAGATCTGCGTAGAGCAATGAAATTTGAAAGCTTGCACGCACTAGCCGGCTCCATGGTTCAAGAATAGAAGGTTACGCAAGGAAGTGTGCAACTTTTTCGTTCTCTCTGCGCATGACGTCACAGTTTTACTTTTCGAAAGCTTTCAGTGAATTTGTTAGGAAATCAGATACTTTTTTAAAGAGATTTCGTTTACAAATCTACAGTTTTAATCCGATTTTCGTGAAATTTTGAGAATTTGACTTCCACGACTAGAGGAAGGTAAATGTTCACATAACATTTCGAAAAACTACCCTCATCCCCCTTCCCACCCCTGAAAGGAAATCTGCGAATTAAACTACAGTTTTATTCTGATCTTGATGAAATTGTATTTGAAACCTTCCAGACAAGAGAAAGGTGACTGTCTACATCGGCCTTAGAGGAAAACTATCCCCAACTTTCTTCTCACCCCTAAAAGGAAATTTGCAAGTGCACCTGCAGTTTTATTCCTATCGTGATGAAACTTTGTATATTAGACCTTAAACGCTAGAGGAAGGTGAGTTTCTACATAGGTTTTGAAAAATCTCCCTCATCCCCCTTCTCACCCCTAAATGGAAATCAACGAACTTATCCACAGTGTTATTCTGATCTAGATGATACTTTGTATATGTATTTGACCTTCATGGCTGGGGAAAGGTGAATGTCTACATATGTTTTCAGAAAACCACCCCCATCCCCCTTCTCACCACCAAAAAGGTATCAACAAATGTTTCTACAGTTTTATTTTGATCTTTTTAGACCTTCAATGCTGGGGGAAGGTGACTGCCTACATCGAATTTTGGAAAATCATGGCGCGGAAATCACGCGGATGAGGGTGTTTTTTTAAACCTACATATGTAGACTTCCTCTAGCATTTAAGGTCGAATACACAAAGTTTCATCAAGATCGGAATAAAACCCTAGCTAAATTTACAGATTTCCTTTTAGGGGTGAAAAGAAGGATTGGGGTGGTTTTCGGAAATTCTATTTAGACAGAAACTTTCTCCCGGCCTTGAAGGTCTAATATAACAAATTTCATTAAAATCGGAATAAAACTGTAGATAAATTCGCAGATTTCCTTTTAGGGATTAGAAAAGGGATGGGGGTGGTTTTCTGAAATCCTATGTAGACGGTCACCTTCATCTACCCATGAAGATCAAATATGCAAAGTTTCATCAAGATCGGAGTAAAACTGTAGATACATCTACCGATTTGCTTTTAGGGGTGAGAGGCGGGTTGGGTGTGGTTTTCCGGAATCATATGTAGACAGTCACCTCCCCTTGCCTGTAAGGTCTCATATTCAAAATTTCATTAAGATCGGAATAAAACTGTAGATAAATTCGGTGATTTCCTTTTAGGGGTGGAAAAGGGGATGATGGTGGTTTATTGAATTGTTAAGTGAACACTAACCTTACTCTATCCAATAATCTTGGAGGTGCAGTATACCAAATTTCGTCAAGATACGAATAAAATCGTGTATAAAAATGTAAATTTATCTTAAGGGGGAGGTGCTATAAAGGGGGATGAGGTGGATTTTCGAAATGCCCTTCAAACAGTAACCTTCCCCTTGTTGTGGAGGTCCAAAATGAAAAATTTTATCAAAATTCAAATAAAACTGCATATTTTAAAGCGATTTTTCTTTCAAAAAACATGAAACTTCGTACAAAATACACGCGATCATATGATAAATTGAAACTGTGACGTCACGAGCTTTTTCTCTCGTTCGGTGATTGAATAACGGACCTGCGCGTTGCGTAACCTTCTATTCTTGAATCATGAGTCGGCTCCTCAAATGGTTGCAAGGAAAATGTGACATACTCAATTGCCCTAACCTCTGTGTAGCGCGTCAACTGTTCCATGTGGCCCAGTCGAGGTTTCGTTGGCATAAACTGGTTTCGGAGAATGCAGTTACCAGCATGCACCTCCTGCACATCCAAGGCCACGAACGTCGTCGTGGACGGGATTCGCACTCGAAACGCCGGTATTCAAACATGAGACTGATGCCTCAACACACTGCGCTACCAGTCACCCCAATGAGTAATTTGGATAATTTACGAAAAAGCTCAAACGTGTGCTGAATGTGTGTGCTGAATAGATTGCGAATGAGAATAATTGGCCAAAAGTTGCTCAATCGGATATTGCCGTCCGTCCGTCGCGTCTATCCGTCCGTATAATAATTTCGCCTTTAATGCGAAAAAGGCTTCGCTTTAAAAACTAAATTGTGCATTATGATTTGAAAATAATTTGATTATGTGTGTTTGCAATGTCGATCCAAGCATAGAAAAAGTTTTAAGTGTAAAACCAACCAACCGTCGCATTAATTAAGTGAAATTATTTAAAAAGAACTTTAGCTATTAGTTTATTTTGTTAAATTATCACCTGGTAAAATAAGAATTTTGTAACTCAATAAAAGGATTTGTCTTCTTCTTCCTTGCTTTTTTATACCACTCAGCGGCTTCGCGTTGCTCTACCTGTGGTGTTGGCATTTCGCCCATTCTGGCGGGATAATCTCAGCTTCCTTCTGCAAGCAGCTCGATCTTGGATTGTATCATCGTATAAAAAAGGATTTGTAATTCAATAAAAGAAAGTTTTGTATACGGGTTTTATTTTTAGGCCGATTAAGACAGCCCTTTTAGCTAAACGCGACCCCCAGGCTGAGAAACAATGACCTAACGTGGTCTAACAGAATCCATAAAAACTATTAGAACAATTTTTTACGTATCTGAAATAGTTTTCGAGGTAACCTTCGGCAAAACTCGGAAAACAACTATTAACTAATAGGTCAGTAAAATTAAGCCAATTTGGGGCTTTTTTATAAAAATTAGGGAAAGATCTGGAAATTATTTTAGTTCCTTCTATAGATACTGAATACATGCAAACTGAGTTTGCACGGTCGTAGAAGGTGAGCCTATCTTTTGGTGGGCGAAAATCCGAGGAATTTGAGCCCTTTTTTTAAAATAGTATTATCTTTATAACTCCTAAACGATGCCTAGGATCGAAAAAACTCTCATGAGTAGAATTCCGATCTGCTTTCTTGCGCTGACACTTTTTTTACAGTGCGGCCCGCCTAAAGATATTTATTTTGAAAGCGGCCCACTGTGCTAAAGAAGTTGCCGTCCCCTGGGGGCGAAGAGGATGACATACCTTTAATTTTCTAAAATAATATTGATGGATGGCGATGGGAAGTGATGCCGAATGTTTAGAGAAAAAACTTATTCAACAGCCTTGTAAGACTGATGTGGCGGATTCATTGGGTAATTTAAATTTATATTTACAAACGAATGAAAATAAAACCGATAATCACTATAATACCTTTGACACACGATGCATGCGAATGATCATTCCCATTCGAGTGATAATTCGATTCATGTGTGTCCTTGCGAATGATCATTCGAACATCGTCCGAATGATAATTTGCGAATTACAATTGGCAGAGCAAACGTAGTTCCTTCTTTGTGTATGCACATCACCTATCCGTTAAATTGTCATTGAGTGGCAAAAACATTCGCTCGTTGAAATAAACAACATTTATTCGAAAAAAGCAGTGCTAATTCCATTTACAGTGACAGTTGGAATGACGTGCATTGCCAGCGTCATTGCCAGCAATTCGTCATTCGCCGAATGATCATTCGGACACAGCGTGTGTCCAAGGTATTAATAGCCGTTTTCGATTCAACCAATTTTCAGGTCATTTTCATACAAAACGACAGACCGGTTTTAATCCAGGTCTTACACGGGATCTCATCGGAGCAAAGTTGAAAGCAAATTGGTTGAACATCAACTTTTCTCGCCCCGTCTAAATGTATACTGAGTACGCAATACGCCATCACGACGGCGAAGTATTTGTATGGCGGCTGCTTAAGTTCGCTCGTCGCAGAGCCGTGGCGTTCTTTTCGTTCTATGAAGCCGGGTTAATGAATCGAAAGCGGCTATTATTGTATTAAGGACCTCGTTCACATCTACCAGCACTGACCAACATAAAGTACGTCCCGACGCGCAGCTCAAGAGCAATCACTTCTATCGTCGTCGTAATTTCGCGGTCATTTTAACTCCATCCACATAAGCATCACAGTGTATTAGAAGCGTTTGAATTGTCAGTTTCACCTACCGGATTTTCGAGTTTGCAATGATCACTTTGGATCTAGGGTAAGTTATATTTAATTAACTTGTATTTTTTTTTTTGTCTTTTTTTTTATGGCATGAACCTGTGAAATTTTCAGCTTGACTCTTTCCAATGGTTGGTGTCCCAGCATGCTTAGCCTAGTGATCAGAAAAATATTATGCTCAGCGGAACGACATTTAATAGCAACTTGTGCATGACAATTAATCAACGCAGCGCGAATCCTAAATCGCAATATACTCGTAAATTTATTTCATAATTTCAGTGGCCTCGTTTATGCCGCGGAACTATCTTCGAGGATTAACTAATTCATGCTAACACGCGACGATATAAACATGTCGCATTAGCTAGTTTTGGTACTAATTTTAGCTCCACTTGCGATGCAGAACTGGACTGAAAAATTGGGACTAGATGATGTTGCCGTCTTCGCTAATGGCGTTGTTGGTGAAAATTGTATTTTATATGTTATATAGGTATAAATACCTCATCCTTCCCTGAAACTCTGTATTCGTTTCATCCTTTGATTGTAGCGGTATAAACGAGTTTTTATTGGGAGGTTATTGCCTCTTGACATTTCCCAAACCAAAGTCACAAACGAACAACTGACATCTTTCATATTTAGTACTTCTCCATATGGCCGGTATAAACACACCACGAACAAGTATTAGCACTAAAACGATTTAGTTAAATCGCCTTTTAGTTCCACGGCATAAGCGGGGCCAGTGCCTACTAGGCTTTAGACTAGATAGTCTCGTAGTTTATTTTTATCGCGGTAAATTTTACTTACTATTGTATTATCATGACACATATCTATTATTAAATGAAACCGGAATATAGAGGGCTACGCCCGCAATTCGAGGGTTTTGTAGCAAGCGCTTATTTTGGCATGTAAATACTGGCTCCCTGCTCTTCATGGCACCACTCAGCTGAATAAAAACACCATAATTAAATGTTTTACCCATGATATAGTATCTTACATGCCAATTCACAAAAAGACTACATCTGTCACCTCTCAAAGTAATAGTTTTAATACGAGAAGCTGTAGATAGATATGTATGTATACGAGATAAACTGTCCCACTCTTCGAGATGCTTAACCATTCATATTAAGACGACATTGCAAATTGCAAACTTGTGTAACGGCTTCGAAATTCAGGGCGGCTGGGACAAATTACGGTCTAATATTTTTTCCTCCTCCACTGTTCCCCTTTCTACAAATCTCAAGAAAATGCCAAAAATGGAATGTACTCAACATTACCTTTCTCACGACACCCCACTTGGCTATACCAGTGGATAAAAAAAATTGACCTTAATTTCACCTCTATGTGGACCCCCCCTCCCCCCCATATTAAAGTTGGCCAATTACAACACAACGCTATCTCCAGCAAATTATAGCATTTCGACACATTCTCGCCGAACTATGTGTGCAGCTTCAGCTGTTCGTAAGATATTCTATGAACAGACGGACAGACAGGTATTTGACCGATTTTGTAAGATTTAAGACACAAAACCCTAAAAAAATTAACTGTGTGAATAGTTATTGTTAGGATCACCAATCACCAATCTTCACCCTTCCAAAGTTGGTTCATTAAATAACTGCAATTCGCACTACGAAAAACAACATGCAAGTAGTACACGCATATCTGTGCGTGAGGCCGGTAGGTGTGTTTTTTGTATGGATAGTGTCAAAATGCATAACTTTAAGTCAATGTACTATTATTAAATATCATGTCATTGTTATGAAACTTAGAGATATTATTGCCTATGATGTTGGTTATCATCAGCCATCAATATTTTTGACCTAGGGTGTGATTGAGGGGTGCAGGGGTGTGCTAACTGCAACTATAGAAATGTACTATTATTAACCTTTTTGGATGAGATTTAAAAATTCTATTATTTTCGGTTTTCTATGCTAGTAAAATGCCGCTTTTCTGTAAATTTTCATATGTCTAGCTATAACGGTCTCGAAATGCAAGGGGGGGGGGGACAAACTCGGACAACATATTTTCCCCTCTCCCTCTTTTCCCCTTTCTTCAAATTTGAAAAAAATTCCAGAAATGGAATGTACTCAACGGTACCTTTCTTACGATACCCCACTTGCCTATACCAAATGAAAAAAAAATTTCGACCTTCATTTCCCCTCTATGGGGACCCCCCCTTAAAGTTGACTTATTACGACGCATCGCTTTCTCCAGAGAATTATAGTATTTCTACATATTTCCACCAAATTTCATGCATGTAGCTTCAGCGGTTCGTGAGATATTTCATGGACAGACGGACAGACAGACGGACAGACGGACAGACGGACGCATGACCGATTTCATAAGGGTTTTGTTTTTATACAAAACCCTAAAAAATAATAACTCTATGTACCCAGTTCCATGCGGATTCATACCTGAAAAGAAAATGAGAAAAATTAAGTTTTAATATTACCCATTTTTAACCAGATAGATAAATACTAGTATTTAGAAAAATATCAATATTCTACCAGATTCAATATTATATTAAAAGCCGATCTGAGGTAAGAACCTTCAAGCTTTTTTCCTAACCACAAACATAGAAAAAAAATTTCCGCTACACGGAACAACAATCATATGGATATGATTTTAGGCTGAATAGAACAAATTCGATAACATATTCCACAGTTCCATGTTGGTACTTCAAATTTAAATATTTTGACGGGAGCAATGCACGCACTGTACACTGAAAAAAATTCATCGAAAATAGCAGCGAAAGCTACATTTCTACCTGATATTAATAAAATAATGTTGTTTCAGCCAAATAACTCTGTTTTAAACATAAATTTGCAAAGAGAGCAAAAATATTACTCCAGCGCCTACATGAATTTAATAGTAGCTCATGCAGTAATGTTATTGTCGTGGCAGCTATTAAAATATCCGAAACAGCAAAAAAGTAGCCAAAACAGAAATCAGGTAACAAAGAATTGCACTGATCTGGCTAAATTTTATCTGTATTATATCTATCTCAGCTATATCTTTGCTGTGACATGTGAAGTGCGTAGCTGAATAGAATCAGTTCGCCGTATCCTATCAATAAGATGAGTGAATACCGAAAGTGCGGTTTTATGCGCAGGTATGCGATAAGTTGCAAATCGTTTCACATTGCATAATTTTGCATTTATAACGGTTTTCTTTTAATTGCGAATAACTATATTGTGATTAGTACTTGATATTAATGATTATTATTATTGTTGGTGCTTTTTAGATAGTGGGGATGCGCCAGACCCATTGTTTGTTATTCTTAGCAAATCCTTCATCAAAAGTGCCGAGGTAAGGATTAATAGTAGTTTTATATTTGATGTGGCTAAAATTTCAGTATCTATACAATTGGGCTAGTCAAGGAAATTGAAATATTGTACATTGGTTTCGGTGGAAAGTCAATAAGCGGAACAACTGGATTCGGGGCTTTGCTTGTGGAGAGGAGCCCCCAAAAGTCCCTTTTTTCGATTTTTCGCTTATACATACGTCATGTACCTTATACCTTATGTACCTCCTACAGCTATAATATATCGATAGATATATACATTTTTAGTATATACGTGTGATAGACTCAAATATAGCTCTCACTGATACAATAAGCAATTTTGGTATAGCTAAATTTGGACTCTGACAGACATAATAAAACTTCAAATAGCAGACATAATATAGCTTCATATGAAGTAATATGTCTCTTACGGCCAAATCCTGTAAATTTTATAGCTCCTACAGATAGAAATTTTTTTTTGTGTAGTAAAATGCAATGTTACTATTGATTTCACTGATCTTCCATACCCAGATCCACATTTTCGCCTTACTAAATTGATTACCCAGTCCAACACAAAAACTTATCCACGATAAAAACCTACAATTAAGTCACAAAAATGCCGCAAATGTCTTCAAACTAAAAATTAAAATTCTGCACACATATGGCTCGTTTTCTCAATGTCTGGTTAAACTGCCAGTTAGCTATCCGGGACACCAAATTAAACCTAAGCGTATGCAACGCTCTAATAATGCAGTAGAAAAATCATTTTCTTGACGGAGTTTTGCCGTCAGTTCTATTCTACGTCTATACCATCTCTCAGTATTAATTGCAGCTAAATTGGTCTAAAATCCTCGTCCATCGAATGAATTTCCAGAGCTTTGTTTTTGTGACCAGTTTAATTGTCTCATTTGAATGTGCAAATGTTAACAGTTCTAGCTGTCGTCTAATAAAATTTAACTGGAGGATGGGTGACGTTTGGGCGTTTACTATAGGATAAATTTTAACCAGATATTATGAAAACGGCCCTATGTAAAACACTTACTTACTTGCTAAGTTAGAGTAATTTTTAGAATAAGATCGTTTACTACATCGATATGATGCATGTTGCTGGTATACACATCCTGTCCATTAAGTCGCCTTCTACAACAAGTCCAGGAAACGTTATGCTGTATTTTTACACCCCACACCCCGGCGGGAAAACATCACAAATAACCATGACAACAGTGGGATTCGAACCCACGAGCCCGGTATGATGAGGGATAAGACTGACGCCACAAGACAACCAATAAATCTCGATATTTTCCCGAAACAATCACTTCTTCTATAAAAACCACAAATAGTAATTAGCAGACTTGCAACTTAGCGTTCCATCTCCGTGTTTTTAGCCATCATTAATGAATCTTACAATGTATGTGGTTCAATGCTGGCACAATTTCATCTTCTCATAATTTGAAATCTTGAAAGGATGAATGAGGTAAATGTGCTGTAAATGAAAGATCCCGAGAATCCCGAACAGGCATCAAGGGATCAGAGGCTACAGCCCGACAGCATAATACTCAATCTCGTAAGACGTCGACATCTCATGCGTTCATATCTTAATTGAAATTTTGTCAAATTGCGTTGACATTTTTAGATTAGATTAAAACCGCTTTTATTGACTAAATGATGCCTTAAGAGCGTTCCATCTTGTGTCTCACATTCATTTTAACGCGCCTCGACCAGTTTTCCATATTATACGAGTACAAAAAATGCTGGTAGTAATACAAATTCATGAATGTAGTATTATTATGCGAATTGGCGAAAGCCTAAAAATGATTTGTGGCAGTAGTCCCGAAAATCTTGTACATTATCTGGCGAAATTAACCCGAAGCGGATTGGGCAGTCAACCAAACAGACAAGCAAAATGAACCAGGTGAACTCGCGGTTGGTGTACTTGGCCAAGCAAATGACAACAACAAATAACTACGACGATACAGCCTACCTTCATGTCTTGTTGTTATACAGAAGACTGACACGAGACACTTTCAATAGTCTACAAAACCGCAGGAGAGCGCGATTATTATGATATTTGTCGGAAAGGTATTAATCGGACAGGGAATTTATTAGATTTTGATTATCTATAGAGTTTTATTACATTTCAAGAATTTTAATTTGTATGAGATAATGGCTAAGTAGTGTATCTGCCGAGACACTAGGACACATACATTTCCGTTTTTAACACAGGAGCTCTGATATCACTTCTTTATTATACAATTAACGATATCCCGTCGCCACGATATTAAATTGGACATTTTTAATTGGATTTTTTTTTATGGTCAAGTGATGGGAAAAGTTTCGTTTTTGTTTTATTGGATTTTAGGCAGGCTCTCCGTAATTTATATCTGCATGAAAAGCTTACGTGAAGGCCCAGTCAATCAATAATCGGATTAAACGACTTGTCAAGTCAATGGAAATTGTCTGAAATGTCTAAAATTTCAAGCAGGTTTTATTAACAGAAGATTTTATAAATTTAATTAAAATCAACTTGGAGTTTTGTGTCTACTGTTTCTGGCAGACTTTGTGCTCAAACTAAAAGTGATTTGCCTAAAAACTTTGAAAAGGATTATGTAGAAAATTATAGGTATGACATTCTGGGAAAAGGAGAAAGATAAGGCGATGATTGTGTTTCCATAAAACATTAAAAGTTTTTCTGGTTTTTCCTAATGTCTAAGACAGTTCCAGAAATTGAGGATTGGAAATTTAAGTAACTACTATGTACTTCCATCGACACGACACTTATTTATTTCCATAGTAATCCCCGATTTTCAAGAATAATGTTCTTCACTTGCTCGACGTTCTTATCGGTTATTACTGTGCTAGGGCGTCCAGGGCGGTCATCATCTTCTATATCAACATGGTCATCTTTGAGACGTCTGTACCACTCGTAAACTCTTGTCTTACTCTTAGCAGATTCGCTAAAAGCCACAGTCAAATGCAGTGCTGCATTTTATTCCATTTTTCAAGCAAAGGTTCTAAATTTCCGAGCACACAAAACACGCATAACAATGATTGTCAAAAAAAACATTCAAAATGGTTGCAAATGTCCACATACCGTATCAACAAGGTAGGCCATTGCGCGTCAACTACTTCTGCGCGCCATCGTAGTCGGTTTTGGGCGATGGAACGCATTTGTTCCCACAACTTACCCAGCAACACACCCTCGTACGCCACAGATCGGCGACATGAATTTCTTGGGCTAGGCTGGTTCTGAAATCTAGGCTAATGAGGTGATTTTGGTGGAATCACAACGCACCGAATTCTAGTTTATTTGTGCTGTGAGATATCCCGGCAGCCCCCTTATTCGGCCTTCATTGTATTGTATGTATATGGAGTCCGATTTCACAGCTTGTCCAGCAATGGTTCATGTGGTCCGGATAGAGCTGCATGCAACACATAGCCAATCACTAGGAGGAATAAGATCAATGAAAGGATGCATCTTTGCCGAACTCCACTCTGAATTCCAATGCCCCCGACACGATACCTTTATGTAGAACGCATATGGCGCCATCACAGGCGCCACAAGCTCCTCAGGGATGCCTCTCCTTAGCGAAACCGCCCATATAGAGTCCCTGTACATACTGCCAAAAGCCTTCTCGAAATCAATGAAAAGCAAGTGAAGCGGAGAATTGTACCCAACGTGTTGATGTGATCGAGACAGGAAAATTCGGATCGGAACCTGGCCTGCTCTTCATCAATTGTGCTTTTAAGCTGCTCCTTTAGGACAAGCTTTGGCTATTATTTTAGAAACGGCTGGAAGCACGCAAATGCTTCTCCAACTATTGCAATCAGTAAGACTGCCCTTTTTTGGAAGTTTGGTAAGTTAGCCACGAGTCTAGCTGAGGCCATACATCAATTACTCCTGCGAGTATGGGAGGACGAGGTGATCCCAGACGATCTGTCGAATTCGCAAAAACGGAGATAAACTGCGGTGTGAGAATTACAGGGGCATATCAATAGTCTTTACGTCCCATAAAATTTTGACGAAAATTCTGGAAAATAGACTAAAACCGTACGCAGAACGAATCATTGGCGAATATCAAAGCGGTTTCAGACCTGGTCGCTTCACAACCGATCAGCTCGTTACGGACCAAATGATACTCCGGAAGTGCTGGGAATATAACGTAGACGTATACCAAATCTTCTTCGACTTCAAGCAGGCATACGACAGTATCGATCGTGGAGTACTGTACAACATCATGCTGCAATTTGGTATACCGGCCAAATTAGTGCGACTGACAAAGATGACGATCACCAACTCCGCCTCACAAGTCAGGATTCATAATAGACTTACTGGTCTATTTGAAACACGCACTGGTCTGAAACAGGACGATGGACTGGCACCGCCGCTCTTCAACCTAGCACTGGAATGCGCTACTGGGGCTATGAATATGGACAACAGCAAGACGCTACTCATCAAGTCGACACAATTAGCAGTGTATGCGGACGACATCAACATCATGTCCCGAAGATTGGCCGACGCAGAAGAACTTCTGCATACGCTCGATACCGCTGCAAAAGATGTGGGACTACCTATCAACGAGAGTAAAACTAAAATAATGATGCAATCGACGACAAGGACACCTGCAACCCCATCAACGTCGAGTTTGTGAACAACTTCATTTACGTGGGTTGCAATTTGTCAAGGGAAGCCAACGAAACTGACGAAATCAAGGGACAGATACAGTTAGCTAAGACTTTTTTCTCGGTTCTCCCCATAATGAAATGGAAGCATGCGAAGCATGGACCCTAACTCAAGCCTCCGGAAACATACTAGACACATTTGAACGTAAGATGGGGGGGCAAAAACTCCTCTTCCATAGTCCTCCGCGTGGGCGCCCCCTGGAACGGCAGTGGTCACTGACCATTGCCAACCAACGTCAAGCCGCCAGTGATGGCGGTGCGATGATTTGGTTGAGGTACCCCTGTGGTGTGGGGTGTGCAAAAAAATACCACGGCCTTTCCCTTTGAGGGCCTGTCGTTAAAACCGACAATCAAAGGACAGGATGTGTACAATGACAAAGATTGGATTCTGGAATGTGCGTACTCTCCTGGACAATGGATCAGAAGGTCCCCAGAACGCACGATTTCTTCAATTAGAGAGTGAATTTCTGAGGTACAAATTAAATATCTTAGGAGTTAGTGAGATAAGATGGTGGAACAGCGGAGAATTCATCTCTCCAACGGGCAGCACTGTAATGTTGTACTCCGGTAAAGCTACCGGTAGTCGCCGTGAGTCAGGTGTGGGGCTCCTTTTAACCAGAGCCGCGCGAAACTGTCTCTTATCCTGGGAACCGGTCTCTGACAGGGTCTTGACCGCCAGGTTCCGGACCAAAATGAGGAACATCTCAATAATACAATGTTATGCCCCTACTGAACCCGACAATGTCTTGGCAAAAGACTCCTTCTACGAAGAACTAAACGCCGTTCAGAGCAGAACACCTAAAGGTGACATTATAATGGTTATGGGTGATTTGAATGCGAAAGTTGGCGCTGATAACTATGGGCTCAGACCTGTGATGGGGAGACACGGTCTTGGTGATCGTAATGACAACGGTGAAAGATTTGTAGAGTTCTGCAACTTTCACAGTCTCTTCATCGGTGGTACTATGTTTGAGCATAAGGACCACCACAAAATCAGTTGGTCCTCTGTTGATCGGCGCAGAACACAAAATCAGATCGACCATTTTGCCATTAGTAAAAGATTCAAGAGTTGCCTCCTGGACGTGCGAAACAAGAAGGGTGCCGATATTGGGATGGGAAGAGACCATTATCTTATGATCGCTAATGTTCGATTGCGTATTGCAGCCGCGCGCCGCCCGAGCGACGAAAGATCCAGGCCCCGCAAATTCAACACCGCTCGACTAAAAAATCCAGCTGTCTTACAACAATATAATGACCACCTTGCGCAAAAAGCGGCTGAGATAACTAGTCACCCAGATAGTGACATAAACGAAAACTGGGATGCCATAAAAAATGCGTACATTGATAGCGCAAATACCATCCTTGGCCCAAACCCGGATTGCCGGAATAAGCCCTGGATGTCCGACGCTTCATGGCAGCGGATTGTTGAAAGAAAGGAGCTGAAAGTTCGTTTGGCTGCAGCATCAGACGACAATCGAAGCAGCATCGAACTCCTTTACCGTCAGAAAGCTCGAGAAGTTCAGCGTAGTGTGCGACGCGATAAAAGAGTTTATGCCAATTCTCTTTTAGCGTCAGCAGAAGAAGCCGCTAGAAGTAACAACTTAAACGCCGTATACGGTGTCATCAAGGAGTTTACAGGTGGTCGTAACTCCTGCCAACATCCGGTGAAAGATAGTGATGGAAAGCTACTTATCTTGGAAGAAGATCAAATGAGGCGGTGGAAAGAACACTTCGCCGCGCTCTTGAACCGTTTAACCTCTGGTGAAGTTCCCCCTCATATAGATAATTTAGCTAACCATCAAAATGTGCGTATACGGTCCACTGCCCCGACTAAAGAGGAAATATTCACTGCAATTATTGCACTAAAACGAGGAAAGGCCGCCGGACTTGACGGCATCCCTGCCGAACTTTATCAAGCAGCGCCAAGCGTAACTGCCGATTTGCTGCACCCACTTGTTGATAAAGCGTGGAATACAGAGACCTTTCCCACTGAGTGGAAGGAAGGTTTGATCATCAAACTTCCAAAGAAGGGTAGCCTCACAGACTGTAATAATTGGAGAGGCATTTGTGTGCTTCCTGCCGTTGCCAAGATAATAGCTAAAATCGTCCTGGAAAGACTAAAGGCCCACTTAGAAAGCACAATTGATGAAGAGCAGGCTGGCTTTCGATCCGGATTCTCCTGTGTCGATCACATTAACACCTTGCGAATCATCATCGAGCAATGCGCTGAATACGATTCTCCGCTTCACTTGCTTTTCATCGATTTCGAAAAGGCTTTCGATAGTGTGAACCGGGATTCTATATGGGCGGCCTTGCGCAGGAGAAGCATCCCTGAGAAGCTTGTGGCTATTATTAAGGCAACCTATGACGGCGCGAAATGTCGCGTTCTGCATAAAGGTAAGGTGTCGGGGGACTTTGAGATTCGCAGTGGAGTTCGGCAGGGGTGCATCCTCTCACCGATCCTATTCCTCATTGTGATCGGCGATGTGTTGCATGCAGCCCTATCCGGACTCGACAGAGGAATTCAATGGACTTTGACATCTTATCTACAACATCTTGACTACGCTGACGACATATGCCTACTCTCCCACAAAATCATGGATCTGTCCGCAATGGCGTTAGATCTCGAGAGGGAGGCAAGCAAGGTTGGGCTAAAGATTAATACCAACAAGACCAAGGTTCTTAGCCCGCCGTTGCGAAAAAGAAATCGGACACCTATTGCCATTAATATTAATGGGCAGCCTGTGGAGAAGGTGGACAACTTCGTCTACTTGGGTAGCATTGTTGCCGAAAATGGTGGTACGGAGCGGGACATCGCTCGTCGTATCAACCAGGCTAAACGCGCATACGGCATGCTGTCCAAAATCTGGCAGGGCAGTTATCTCAGCATCAAGACCAAGCTGGGCCTGTTTCGCTCCCTGGTACTATCAGTGCTTTTGTATGGGAGCAGTACATGGAAAGTTTCCGTAGGAGTTACCAGAAAGCTGCAAGTTTTCGTCAACTCATGTCTTCGTCGAATTTTAAGAATTTTCTGGCCCGAAACAATATCAAATGAAGAGCTAAGTCGGCGTACGGGTCAGATGCCAATCGACGAATTGATACGCAGGCGAAAATGGCAGTGGATAGGTCACACATTGCGGAAGAGTGATAACTGCATTGCTTTGCATGCCATGAAATGGAACCCCATTTCCAACCAAGGCCGACCAAGAGGGGGTCCTCGAATCACATGGCGTCGATCTGTGGCAAAGGAGTGTCAGGTACTGGGTAAGTCTTTTGGGGAGTTGCGCCCCATTGCCCAGAACAGAGTACGATGGCGCGCAGGAGTAGTTGACGCGCTATGCCCCGCTAGGGGTTAAGGCAAAGTAGTATGAACTGTACGATAAGCTGGAAGTTTCGAAAATCGTCAAACTACAACGGCTTCTTATTTGGAATATATAGAAACATTTTCTTATTATGATGAATCAATTTAAAGTAACATTAAAATTAGTTAGTATGTATTACTACAAATATATGTATGTAGATATGCACTTTCAATATTAGCATCGATGCTCAGTGTACAACATAATTCCATAGTCGCATCATATCCTGCAACGGAGTGCAATTTTGATTTTATATCAATAAAAAAACCAAAGAAGAAAAGCCTTTCTCATTTCGCCCTTCAATTACTTAAATGAATATCTATGCCTGCAAACATATCAAATGTACGTAGTCCAACAGGATTCTATAGTCCTGGCTCCCAAAGTATAAACTAAAAAGTACTGATTGAGCTAATGGAATTGCTTTTCAGCTACTGTATATGTATGTCGGCTATACTCGTATATAACCCTCCAATCCGTCGCTCACGAAGCCTTCCATCGAAGGTCGTTCTCTTCATAAATGGATTCAACCCATAGTTATAGATAAATACTCATATATTTTCGGGGGTAGCTATCAATTCTGTGCAGTACTATTCATATTATATGTGCCTGAAATACTGAGTCCTTCTCATATTCGATTCTGGACTTAATGAAAATAGATGAACATATATTTTTCGATAAGTCAAGAGGGCAGACAGATTATGCTCTTCTCTAACCACCGATCTCTGTACTTCATGCAGAATTGTTTCACAGTTTTCAAGTATCCATTTCGAATCGAAAAAGATTCCTTATCTGATGTTTTTAGTTGATTAAAATGTTTAAATTGTGTAGGGGTCGGGAAACTGACTCGGAGTGCATGAGAGACTTGTTTGCAGAGGGTATCATGAACCCGTATGTGTCTAGCTCTCATTTCTCATTTCATACTTTATTTGTAATTAATTAAGTTGTTATCGATGGACAATCATCAATAAAGGAACTGTCTTAATTATTGAGTGGTGATAAAAGACTGGACGTCCGTCGACTTTAAGAAAAGGATGGTAATCTTTCGGGAACAAATTCATTTAGGATTGGAGTTACCAAGATAGGTCAAGAAGAAATCGTTGTGAAGCTGTTAAAATTAGAACATAAATTTTGAGACCCGTAGCCATATACAATTAACTTATCGCCAAGCAGTTCGTCACTCCGAGGGTTAACTTATTGGCCACGTGCACGTTTAACAAAAGAGCCTGATGTTTTTAATTAACTTGGGTTGAAACCGAACCGCGTAGAATAAAATAAAAGTTACTTATAAGAAACTGAGTCGATTGGACGTCGCGTTAATTCCTAGTGCGGCATAGCGCGTAAGTGACGGTTCGTTAGCAAAGAAGATTCCAGATGATGCAAGTTGCTGGTATACACATCCTGTCCTTTTTTAGTCGGTTTATACGACATACCGGCAAAGGAAAAGGCCGTGGGATTATTGTTACGCCCTACATTACAGAGGGAGGGGACCCCCCTCCCTCCAAACAGGAGTAAAGGTGCTCAAATACCTTTTTCCCCAATTCACTACCGTGAAGAGAAAGGGCTCATTCGCCGATTGTATGGAAAATTACGAGAAAAGTGTTTATTATTGAAGGGCCAGGTGGGCCCATTCCGGGTCTGGATTAAAGTTCGTTTCCTCCAGTATAAGTATAGGCTTACCAAGTATACTTCTTACAAAACTAACGTCAATGATTTGACGTTCCGAACGTTGGGGGCGTTCAATGTTTAATTACGAATATTTCGGAAATTACTGAGGTTCGGGTTCAGTATGAAGAATATCAATCATCAATTTTAATTTTAATTTGTTGGATCTTTGATCGCACCAGTAATTAAATATCGCCTACGATTGAATTTAAAGAGTACTAAAACTCTTAGTAGTATTAGGAATCTTTCACACGACTGGAGTTTCTCGGGCTTATGAGCTTAACATAGGCTTAAATGGAAGTTTTCACACGATCTGCCCGAAAGTTAGACTCACTAACTCACCGAATGAAAACATCTTTCACACGGCCGGTGTAAAGTTTTTGGGGTAAATCTACCCCATGTTCCCTTTTTCCTAGATTATATAACCGTTTCGGCTGCCTTTTTTAGTTCCAATCATCTCCGCCTGCAATATGCTGCACTCATCTGGTAGCCTAAAGGATATGGAAGTTCAAGCGAATAGACTGCTTCACCAACTCCAGCTACCATCTTGGAGCCGTCTGTAATGAGGTACAGAGTCTTTCTAAGTAAACGATCAACTATAGGGAAATTGTCTCTATCGGTAATATTAACTTTGAAGTGTATGCTGAAATTATGTTCTGGTTTGCCTTGTAAACGTTTCGATAGTATATTTTCGGATGGTGCAGTTGCTAGCATGTACTCGTACCTTCCATCTGTGCCATCTTTATTCTGACAAACTCGGAGCGGTGTCGGAGTTCTGGTAGTACCCACAGTTTTTATTAACGAGGATTGAACCCCGATCCTAGATGTAGCATTGTAGAGCAGTGACCGATACTACACGGCTACCGAGAATGTCATTAGGTACTCTACCTATACTATCCACACATTCAGCCAACTTCATCATCATCACCAAAAGTCACAATCGGTCAAATGATGCAATGTTGTTAAGATAATCCACGTCAAATGTCCTAATTATACGGAAATTTCGGTTTGCGACCGAAATGAATGGCGAGTCCGGGACAATCATGGGATGTACAACCTTTATGGCGAGCTGGAAATTTCGGCAATCATCAAATTACAAGGACTACAATGGTCAGGTCATATACAACGAACGGAAGACAGCCGAATGCCAAAGCGCATACGCAAAGGGTGTACGTATAAGCGAAACACGGCTGAGAGGACGATTCAGAGCTCGGTGGGAAGGCTTAGTAGATGCGAACGCCGAACAACTGCTTGGCTTCCGAACTTGGAAGACGCGGTCTCTGGACCGAGACAACTGAAGGAAAATGAATCCAAACAGACAAGATCCGACGTCGGACCGTAGGGCCACTATGATGATGACGATCATTTGGATGATTTAATACCATTTTTGGACTTAGTTCCCCTGCGTCTTAATGAGGTACTTGAACACGCCCTTTCTCTACTTACAAACTGGACCGTCCACGACGACGTTCGTGGCCATGGATGTGCAGGAGGTGCATGCTGGCAACTGCATTCTCTGAAACCAATTTATGTCAACGAAACGTCAACTGGGCCACATGGAACAGTTGACGCGCTATGACCCACAAGGGGTTAGGGCAATTGACTAGAGTAATTTCGGTGGCTTGAAGGTTAATCCGAGCAAAACTGAACTTGTTCTTTTTACCAGGAGGTACAAGGTACCCTCTGTCTGGAACTAGACTAGTTTTTTCGGAGACAGCAAAATTTCTTGGGCTCATTCTCGGCAAAAAATCTGTATTTAAAGCCAATCTCTAGGAACGAGTGAGAAAGGCTACTGTCACTTTGTACTCCTGTAGGAGAGCCATAGGTAGAAGCTGGGGTTAACAACCAAATGTTGTGCACTGGCTTTACGTTTCTGTTGTACGCCCCATACTCATTCATGGTTTGTGGTTTAGTGGAAAGCCTTCCGTATTGCGGCCTGTTGCAATCTGTTTAGTAAAGTTCGAAAAATAGCCGGCATCCTCATTAGCAGGGTATTGAGAACTACTCTGTCTGTTCCCTTGAACGTGCTGCTTAATCTGCTCCATCTGGATGTTATAGGCGAGCAAACTGCTGCCATCACTATCATACGCCTTAGAGAAACCGGCCTATGGATCTCGTCGGCCTACGACCACTCAGCGATTTTTAATAGTTTAAATATTCCTGCAGTAACTGACTATTCAACTCCCAAATATCTGTTCAGCAAGAACCTTAAAACCGTTATCCCTAATCGGGAGGAATGGGAGAACGGTGAGTTTCACTTTCTGGCTCTATTGGCATCTATACAGACGGATCCAAGACAGACGGAGGGGTGCCAGCTCGGACCCCTATCCTGTCTATTGCGACAGGTTAAATTTAAGCCTTACTTTCCGCCTACCTACAGTGTTTTACAGGCGGAGGTCACGGTATGGGAATATCTACCAGCCCATCTATTCATGTAAACTGTTTGTCAAATCTGATGCATTTAACAGGGCCAATGCTAGATGGATTGATGGTAGTTCCTGTCATACTACTAAGTCGCCTTGGTCCAGACTTGACGTCACCCGATCCGCAAATCGACTGTTGCTAAATAGAAGACATACTAGCTCGGTAGTGGGTGTCATTACTGGGCGCTGTCTTATTGGAGAGCATGCCAAGAGACTTCGGCTTCTTTACAACAATTTTTGTAGAAGCTGTGGAGATGTTAACGAGAAGGAGTGTAGTTTCCACCTCCTCTGCTCCTGTCCTGCTTTGGCAGGTAAGAAGAGGTCGATACTTGCATCTTATTTCTTCACTAAGTTGGAAGAGCTTGAAAGCACGGACGTTGTAAAACTCCAACGTTTTATTAGTAGCTCTGGATAGTTTTAACTGTCAGTAGGAGCAAGGGAGGATGTATCCTGGTGGTACTATATTACAACGGACCTATTGAGGTCTATGTGTGCTGTGGTCGTCATGGCAGCCCATCTACCTAATTTAAGCTTGGATAAAATTTCCAAGTGACCGTAAAAAAGAAATGAAATGTCCGTACGACAAAACGTTCTAAGGACGTATGCCATTTAAATCTAAAGTACATATCAAACTCCATTATCCATCCCCAGGGGCGACCGGTAGCGCAGTGTGTTGAGGCATGCGTCTCATGTTTGACTACTGGCGTTTCGGGTTCGAGTCCCGTCCACGACGTCGTTCGTGGCCATGGATGTGCAGGAGGTGCATGCTGGCAACTGCATTCTCCGAAACCAATTTATGCCATCGAAACGTCTACTGGGCCACATGGAACAGTTGACGCGCTATGCCCCACAAGGGGTTAGGGCAATTGAGTATATGTCTCCATAGAAACAGTGGCTCCAAAATCTGGGTACTAAGTCGACATGTGGTCGACAGTCAGCTAACTCAGTAGACCCTTTAGTAATTATGAAATTTAAATATTGACAAGAATTGACATTTGTTTGTGCACAATTCGACAGTGCAGTCATCATTATGTCAATACCGAAACACCAACTGAGTAGGCTGACTCTCGATATTCTGACAAGATTTGACCTTTATTCATGCACAATTCGACAGAACAGTCAACATATGTCAATACAAAACAACAACCGAGTAGGCTGGCTGTCGACTTATTCGATAAATATTGGAGCCAGAGACGTACAGGACAAGCTCATTCCATGCCTCTATGTTCTAAGGTCTTTATACATAGGTAGCAGCCTACGTAACCCAATATTTGAAAAATATGCATACATACAGCTACAAACAGAACATCCTTTAGATCAATTGTGTAAACCAGCTCCATAATTTAACAATTTCAGTTATTTAAAAAATAAATAAATAAATTTCATACAAACAAACCATTAAAACGCCAAAATAATTCTACGTGTTTTTTTATTCCACCATTCTTTGATTAATATAAAAGCAATAAACCGAGCACACACCTTTCATTAAACATAACAAAATATTTTATAATACAAAAGCCCCCGTCACATAAAATTCACTAAAAGTCCAAACAGAATGATGAATAAATAACTCATTATGGTAATATTCCCAGTATTCACAATTTTCCCGCTGGCATATTTTATAGAGTTGAAAAAAATACTGAAATCAATTTTACACGTAGATTAATCCGCTCAAAAGGTCGATTGTTTTAATATGTATAACATAAAAAAAGGCTGTGAGAGCCCAATAATTTTTAATTGGCATTCGAAAGGGCATTAAGGTTAATGTTGCCACCATTTAGGACGGTACACGTTGAATGACCCTCGAACTGGACGGTGCAATCAAGCGATTATAAACATTCAAATAAATCAGATACGAATGGAGAATTCATCTTTTTTACGGTCGGTCCGTAAATATGCATGCGATTCAAAATGTTTGACGATTTGTATTTTATGGTACAATCATTCAATTAATTGGCTTTAGATAAGGCAACAATTGCCGTCATCTACTAGCTCCAATATAAATCACTAAATACATATGTCAGTCGGAAAGTTTCAATTCAAACAAGTTTCTGAACACATAAATTGATATGACGGAATCTTATGAACTACTGAACTGAATGATAGGCGCCCAGCACTTCAATCATCATTCAATCGGAATTGTCTCCATTGTTGAACGAGAGATAAGTAATAAAATATAATTACCAAGAAAATTTTAACTACATGCACCAGTAATTCGGTGATTGATAGCTTTTGGTCGAGATGTCAAGTAAATAGATTGGAAAAAGCAGGAGGAAGCGTTTTGAAATTTATTAGTTTGGGTGCCATCAGGCAAAAATGGAAAGGAGGTCAACGGTCATGTTCAGAACGCGTTCGTGTGTCCAAGTTAGAAAGAACACTTTCTTCAACAAGCCTTTCGATGACAATGTTCTTGTTGAAGTAGTCTAAGAGTCCATATTGTTTTTCACGGTCCCCGGATAAATACGCACGATACTGATATGTTCGTGTTCGGATGTAATGAACACCCCTGGAAGCATACTCCATTTCAACATTCTTATAATACCATCCTCTCTGCGGTTAATGTTGATTTCTGCTCGTGACACATTCTTTAGTCCAGTAATAGCGTGGCTTGAGGGCGAAAAAAATTTAGAAGCTTTTTTTCCCAGTTTTGGTTTATGTAATTTTGGGGCGCTGAATCCGAATTTTGCCACCTCGACGAAGTGATGCGTTCCGTCAAAACTGCCCGAAACTTCTCGAAAAATGCTATTTTGTCGCTTCTTTGCCCATAACTTCGAAAATGCTACTTTCAGAAAAAAAAGGTGAAAAAAAACTACTTCGACCCTACGAAAAATCCGTTTATGGTTTTTTCGTCAGATGGTTAAGGTGCTAGAGGCCGTTCAATTTTGACGAAAATTAAAAAAACGGTCAAAGATACAATTAAAAAATTAATAAAAACGCCAGGCCGAAGCGAAGCTTCGCTTCGGCCCAGAGTCCGAAGCGTATATACGCTAGACTTGTACAGACCTAGTGGTGATACCAAAAGTACCAAATGGCAACGACCATATGCATTAAAAGTGAGTTTCCTATATGGCCAGTTTATAGGGGAGGTTGGCACACATTCATGAGGATCTTGTCCATTCTAAAAATCAATTAACTAACCCATTCTACAAATATTCGTCGAATTTTTCAAGTCGCTAGCTTCACTGTATCGAAAGTTATTGCTTATTTGAAGTTTCATTTATAGGGGAAGCAGGGATTTCATTGGTCGGATTTTACGTATTTTCAGTATTAGCCAACTGGATCCTACTACAAACATTTGACCAAAATTTCAAGTCGCTAGCTTTATTTTGTCGTAAGTTATCGCTTATTTAAAATTTCATTTCTAGGGGAGGTAGGGGTTCCTTAGGTGGGATCTAACCCATCCTTAATGCCAACTAACTCAATCTCACTTCAAATATTCGACCAAAATTTCAAGTCGCTGGCTTCATTCAATCAAAGGTTATCGCTTATTTTAAGTTTCAATTGTAGGGTAGGTAGGGATTCCTTGGGTCGGATCTTGCTCATTTTCAATACCAACTAACAGGATATTTCAACCAACGTTCTGCCAAATTGTCAACTCGCTAGTGTTACTCTATCGAAAGTTATCGTAATTAAAGTAATATTTAATTTTTTAAATTTTGTAGGGGAGGTAGGCGTTCCTTTGATCTGATTATGTCCAACTTACTAAAACCAAAGCAGCTTCTCACTTCAGGGCCACGTGTCAAAAATCAGATGTCTACGTCAATTTGTTCAAGAGTTATGGACAAAAAACCTGAAAAGTAGGGTAGTACGGGGCTGTTTGTAAGAAAATTACCGTTAGTTTTCAACTGATCGATTTTATTTTTCCAGGAGAGTATAAGATTACCCTCACGAGCAATCTACCAAAGCTAGAGCTCTTAATGTTTATTTAATCGGGAGTTATAAATACATTTAATTATTTTACATATGTAGGGGAGGTAGGCGTTCTCTTGGCCTGATCATGCCCATTTTCAATACCAACCAACTAGATCATACTTCCAACATCCGACCAAAATTTCAAGGCTCTAGCTTCATTCTATCGAAAGTTATCGTGCGAACGGACAGACAGACAGACATGGCTAAATCGAATCAGGAGATGACCCTGATCATTTATATATATACATTGCTATACCTCCGGAGCCTCCTTTAAGGTGTTACATATTTCCGTCGTGACAAAAACAATATACCCTATACTAAAAGTCGTGGGGCGTTCGGTAGCGCAGTGTGTTGAGGCATCAGTAGTCTCATGTTTGACTACCGACGTTTCGGGTTCGAATCCCGTCCACGACGACATTCGTGGCCATGGATGTGCAGGAGGTGCATGCTGGCAACTGCATTCTCCGAAACCAGTTTATGCCAACGAAACGTCAACTGGGCCAGTTGGCGCGCTATGCCCCACAAGGGGTTAGGGCAATTGAGTATACTAAAAGTCTAGGGTATAAATATAGGCCAATACATTGAGGCACTTCTCGGAGAATTTTCAAACTGCTAATTTTATGACGCAGAAGAACTTCTGCATACGCTCGATACCGCTGCAAAGGAAGTTGGATTACGTATTAACGAGGGTAAAACTAAAATAATGATGCAATCGGTGACAAGGACACCTGCACAACCGAGCATCAACGTGGGGGACCTCAACATCGAGTTCGTGAACGACTTCATATATCTGGGTTGCAACTTGCCAAGGGACGCGAACGAAACTGACGAAATCAAACGACGGATGCAGTTCGCTAATAAGACTTTTTTCTCGGTTCTCCCCATAATGAAATCGAAACATGTGCACAGAAACACGAAGCTCCGCGTGTACAAAACCATTATACGACCAGTGCTATGCTATGGCTGCGAAGCATGGACCCTAACTCAAGCCTCCGAAAACATGCTAGACACTTTCGAACGTAAGCTTCTACGGCGAATTTTCGGGGCTGTTTGCGATCGAGATGGATGGCGCATCCGGTACAACCATGAGTTGTATGAAATGTACGATGAGCTGCAAGTCTCGAAAATCGTCAAACTACAACGACTTCAATGGGTAGGGCATGTACAAAGAATGGACGATGATCGCATGCCAAAGAGAGTAATGAATGCAGAACGAGTCGACGGAGCGAGACTGCGAGGACGACCGAGATCTCGTTGGGAGAGCTCAGTAGGTGTGGACGCCGCGCAGCTGCTGGGCTCCCAAAATTGGAGGACGCGGTCACGTGACCGAGATAATTGGAGGACAATGATCCAGGCGGCCAAGGCCCGACGTCGGGCTGTCGCGCCACGATGATGATGAATTTTATGACCGTTATAAAATCTGTATTTATTTTTTCTGCGAAAAGTCGAATATGTGGCATTATTATTTTGGGTCCTAGGAGAATGCTCACAACCAGGAAAGTGTCATTCTACACACCGTAAAACGATTAAAGGACTTACTTTAGAAAACTCCGAAATCTACTGATTAATATGAATAAGAAACTCAAAACTGTAAATGTTAGTGTTATTGTAGAAAGGGCGAGACGTAAAAAAAAGACGTAGTAGATTTGACTACACAGAACTAAACATGATGGAGTCACTTGTGTTGTTGTCGTTGTTTTGGTACCACCCTCAGTGTTTACAGACAGGACAACTTACAAGAAGACGAGGACAGGGCCGATTAAGAGCAACATCTTACAGCGAGGACAAATTTATACGTTTAAGCGCACTCAGAAATCGTCAAAGCTCGGCACGTTCCATACAAAATAACCTCAGACAGGCCACAAAAACCGTTATTTCAACACAGACCGTGCGTAATCGTTTGAGGGAAAGTGGCCTGGTTCCCGACATCCAGTAAAAGTGCCGCGATTAACAAGAAACCACAAAATCTCCCCACGGTGGTAAAAAATCGAAAAAAGTTGGCCAAAAGTAGAAAACAATAAGATATTAAGTTGAAAATCTGTACTCGGGGGTTTTTGGGGTCACTGGTTGCGAATATGAAGTTCAAATTGTGTGAGACAAAACAGGGGGTCTAGAATGGAAACACTGTTTTCTATAAATACATTTAATCTTGTTGAAAATTGCAGTCTGGGGGTTATGGGGGCCACTGATGACGAATCTGAAATCAAAATTGTAAAAAAAAACAAAATAGCACATCCAGAATGGCAACAATGTTTTAAAAAAATACATTCGATCTTCCTGAAATTTACTATTGGTGAGTTTTTGGGGTCGAAGATTGCGAATCTGAAATCAAAACTGTGAAAAAATAAAATATCGGATCCAGAATGGCAACACTACTCGATAAGTACGTTTAATTTTGCTGAAAGTTACTAGTCAGTATCAGGATTTCGCTGCTATCTTCCATATTCTGTTTGATCATTATGAAAATGTCCTTTCTTGAGAAGGCTGTGCATTCGGAGATCCGGGTAAAACGCAATCCATTTTGGTTTTCAAGTGAAAAGTTACATAAAACAAGCCGAGTAGATAATTTTTATTCTAGGTAGGTATTTATGCTGCCTTCTTGAGTAGAGTAGAGTAGTTGCAGTAGGCCCTCTTCCTTTTTTATAATTTCCCTTTGCAATTCGCAATAAGAGACCCGAAAAATTTCCAAATTGTAACTTTTAGTAAGATTGAACGTATTTTCATGAAAAAAGTGTTGCCATTCGGGATGTATCATTTCGTGTTTTACAATTTTCACTTCAGATGCAGTCAGCGTCTCAACAAATCCTTGTATAGTAACTTCCACCAAGATTGGACGTATTTATGAAAAAAAAAGTGTTACCATTTCGGATCCCCCGTTTCGTTTTTCACAATTTTGTCTTCAGATTCGCAATCAGCAACCTTAAAAACCCTCGAATAATAACTTCCAGCCAGATTGAACGAATTTATATAAAAGAGTGTTGCCATTTTTATTTTTTTGTATAATTTTAACATCAGATTCGGAATTAGCGACCTTAAGATCCCCCGAGTAACGAGTTTCAACCTAATATGATAATAATAGGAGTTTATGTGATTTGGCCCCACCCGGCAAAGTTCAGTGATCCACTAGAGTCCTTTTAAAATTTTTTGGGACAGTTGCGAGCAGCTAGATTTTTAATATTTCCAAGGTAAGGGTATGCCCTAATGAACCCAGGTTGAATCAGAGCGGAACCTGGTGGAACTTTTTTTAAAAGCCTTTTTAAAAATTGAATTCACTTTAAACAAGCTAATTTCTTAAGGGTACATGCACATATCACTTTTAAGGCATATACCTGAAACGATTACTTATTTTTTTTAAACATGTAATACACACAGCGAGGAAAATTTTACATTTTGGAGGATGTAAATCGAACGATTTTTATAAATAATACACCAATTTGAAGTTACCCTAATTTTTCGACCCTTCTAAAGATTTTTTTCTGTGCGAACAAAGGTCAACTTTGAACTATTATACAAGCGACATGGAAACTTATATTGACTAAATGTTTTGGGAACTGGTGCTCGGACAAAAACTGAACTCAGCAACACCATTGAGGAAAAAAAAATAAAAAAGTTAATTTTTTGACTTTGACGGGATTTTTTACCACTGTGCATCGGTTTGCCAAGAACCACTGCAATTGGAGTATGCGGCATTGCGGGAGAGGTTTCTTCTCAGATGAATCAGGATTTTGTTTGTGCGGAAATGATGGTCGAACCAGAGTCTGGAGAAGAGGAAACGAACGTTTCCTACCTTGTGTCCTTCAATCCACATTATTATTTGGCGACGGTTCAATTATGGTGTGGGGCGCCATTTCCTTACACGACAAAAGCGATTTAGTTGTCATCGCTACTGGCAGTTTTACAGCTCAGCGAAACATTGACGGTCGAGCACGTACTGGTGAACGGGATTTCATTTTTATGCAAGATAGGGCTCGCTCCCATACTACAAACGTAGTGCGTGAGTTTCGCCACGGCCTTCTTAACTGCCCAGCGTGCATCCCACACTTAAATCCCATTGAATATTTATAGGACCGGCTGGGTCAATGCGTCAGGACCCGTGCAAACCCTCCTCAGACTTTAGGAGAGCTGGAAGAAGCCCTAAAGGACGAAAATTCTGTTCGGTTGAGCGTGTTACTGATCACACACCTCTATACAAGACAAACCGTCACGATCTAGAAAATGAGATGATGCTAACTCATCTCGAGGCCATGGTTCAAATTGGACTGTTGCGCCAGTTATTTATTTATTTTTTCTCTCACTCCCCTTTCCCACCATCACCCTCAGTCACTGCTGCTGCAGCAGTAGTACATTGGCCCCATCACCCCCATTCATTTCATTGCCAGGAATATCCTTTTTCCTCATTATAGGACTTAAAATGCCATTGACAGTAGTCTAGTCCATTCCTCTCTTTTCATACATTCGCCTCACATACATTCAAAAATTCGTCATTGTATAGCTACAACCTGCGCATCATCATCTTCTTACAAAAATTCGACATTTCACAATGTGCAAACGCCAAGGAAAAGATACATTTGCTGAAAAAGAGACATTTGCCACACCATCGGATCCCGTGCTCAATCATCCCGTTTCATCCGTCCATTATATATACATAATTTTATATGGTGACGGCGATTCGACCACATTTGTTTGCCCTGCACTTACCTTTTCCGATATGTACATACTTTTTTTTTAATGTGCACATATTTTGTGTGAGCACATAGTTGCATATATGAACATACTGAATGTGCAAGTTGGTTGAGGATACTGTATGTGCAATTTAGTATATGTCCTGCGCAAATACATATATGTGTGTGTATTGCACATACTCGCACGAGGGCGGTCCGATAAGTACTTAGCCTCACCGCCCGATGGCGCCAGTATCGCAAGAGAAATTTACTATGGTGTAGTACATTCTCGTAGATGGCTACTGTCAAAATTTCAGCCGAATCGGACTCGTAGTTTTGTTTTGATCGCGTGTGGAAGCCTACGTGTCCGCGGATTTTAGAAAAATGGAAAAAGAGCAATATCGGTCGGTGATTCCATTTTTGTTTTTGGAAGGGAAATCGCGCAGCGAAATCAAAGAGCGCTTGGATGCTGTGTACGGTGACTCTTCTCCTTCGATGGCGACCGTCAAAAATTGGTTTAACGAGTTTCAACGTGGTCGCACGTCGGTTTTTGATGAGCCACGCCCAGGTTCCCTGAAAACGGCTACGACGGAGGATAACGTGACAAAAATCCACAATCTCGTATTGGCAGACCGCCGATTGAAGGTGCGCGAGATAGCTGAGGCAGTAGGCATCTCAAAAGACCGCGTGGGTCATATCCTGCATGAAATTTTGGGCATGAGAAAGCTGTCGGCGCGATGGGTACCGCGTTTGCTCACTCCGGACAACAAGCGCAACCGTGAGACCACTTCAGAGCAGTGTTTGACGCTGTTTAAGCGCAATCCGAAGGAGTTTCTGCGTCGTTTCGTGTCCGTCGACGAAACATGGATCCACTGGTACACACCAGAGACCAAGGAACAGTCGAAACAGTGCACTTCACCCAGCGAACGTGCTCCGAAGAAAGCGAAGGCTGTCCTATCGGCCGGAAAGATGATGGCCACCGTTTTTTGGGATTCACAAGGTGTGATCTAAATTGACTACCTGGAGAAGGGCAAAACGGTCACAGGGCTCTACTATGCCGAATTACTGGGCCGATTCGACGCCGAATTGCAGAAAAAACGGCCCCATTTGGTGAAGAAAAAAGTGCTCTTCTACCATGACAACGCACCGGCTCACACCTCCGCCGTCGCCACCGCCAAATTGGTCGAATTGGACTACGAATTGCAGCCCCATCCACCGTATTCTCCAGATTTGAGCCCGTGTGATTTCTTTTTGTTTCCAAACTTGAAAAACTCACTCGCCGGGCAGAATAGTCGAATGAGGAGGTCATCGCCGCCACGGAGGCCTACTTTGCATACCTCGAAAAAACGTATTTTTCAGACGGGTTAAAGAAGTTGGAGCATCGCTGGGTCAAGTGTATCGAGCTAAAAGGAGACTATGTATGTTGAGAAATAAATCGCCACTTTTCCAAAATTTTCGTTTTTCTTTTGTAGGCTAAGTATACTTATCGGATCGCCCTCGTATAGTGGGATTTTAGCTTTAGGACGAAGAGAGCACTTTGATCGTTACTTTAACACAACTTGCTCAAAACTTTCCAAAAATATTCGATTCACTTACCCCAAACAGAAATCATCAGTATGTGTCGTATATACCATTAGACGATTAAATCATATGATTTATTCGAGAAACTAGCTTTTCTTTCTTTGAAAGATCTCCAGGTTCTTCGTGTATTTCCATCTGTTAATGCTTATGCAGACGCTTAATAATGTGCACAGTTTACTCTACCTATTAAGTTATTACTGAATCTCTATATGGAAGGCTTTAATCTGATAAGTCAACTTGACATAATTTAATTGAGGAAAATCACAATAAAATGCTTATTCTTGAGAACGTGAAGATTTCAATCGTTTTCAACAACTTTAAAGACCATTCGTCACAGCTCTCAGCGTCAGGAACAGTGAATGCGTGCATTCACAAGGACATACTCGTACATTATTTTATGTCCGCGTTTATTATTTCTAATTACTCGACATTTGCTGAGACTTTTAAAAAGTGTAGTACCATTAATTTCTCAAATTGCCTTTCCAAATAAGAATTATTCGCTGGCTCCCTTTTCTCCGATGGTTTATAAGATGCTTATCGCTCCTGTGGAAACAACATGAGTTTCGAAAATGTTCAGCACGAGTACATATAGAGTCCATCTGCAAATATCAACTCATTTTTCATTTCGACAGGGGTGGAAAGAAAGCTTCTACTGTCCTCCAGGTCAGGTTACGTACAGTAGTCGCGAGAAAACAACCAAACATACAGCCGAAGCCCCGCTTGAAATACTAAATACACAAACAACATTGTTGTGTAAATATAATGAAAATTGCATTTTTTGTATGCACAGGCTCGCAATCGAAATGTTCACACTGTAAATAATTAACGAGCGATAATATCTCGGGCGGGTGAGTCCCTTTTTGCGAGGCCCCCATCACGAATGGTATCATCAGTGTGTCAGAGGTAAATAAAACCAGTTATTATCTGAAAGTTGAGTTGTTGGCTTGATGATAGTAGTAGCCCTGTGCGGCTGAAACAGCCCAAGATGAATGAATGCTCGGATACATAAAAAAAAGCACGAGGAAATTGGACGAGAACGAGATGTATTTAACGAACGTACTTTTTTCGCTGTTGAACAAAAATAACAAATGCACCATGTTCGCTGGGAAGAGTCGAAGCGTATAATTAGCGGATACTTATGCAGGTCGATAATTGTATTTGTTACTCATATGTGCCGTGCATCCTCCGTGAAAGGCTCTTTAAATGGTCCGACTACAGCAGGAACGCAAATTCATGATATCTAATTATGATTTAACAGTGTGCAATAAATTGTTAATGGAGTAGACAAGTTGCCTGATTGTTCAGGTGAGAATTGCAAGGATGTGTTGCGGTATTTAGGCTTGCCGAAGTATCGATGTAAATAAAGGTAATCCGTTGTTTGCTATTAAAAAAAGTCGTGGCTAGGTGTCAATAGCAGCGTTTTTTTTTGCGACTCTTAGCTCGTAGAGGTTACAGTAAAACCTCTTTACAACAACAACGTAAACCTACCTACCGAACCTAGGGTAGTTACAGAAATGATATTTATTTCAAATGAAAGTATTGTACAATCGATGCCATTAATTATGGAATACGATATCGTTCAAATGTCCGCCGCGGAAGCGCTAGACTCAATTTTACATGACTCGAGCATACAAATCGGCCGAAATACTAAGAATTTCGCGTTCGATGTTAGCCTGCAGCTCTTCTAACGTTGCTGGCTTATTGGCAAACCCAGCGATTTAATGTAACTCCAAAGAAAAAGTCCAAAGGAGTTAAATCGCACGAACGAGGCGGCCATTCGCGAGGACGGTTGCGTGAGATAACTCGCTCGCCGAACTTGGTCTTCAATAATTAGATTGTGTCGTCCGCTGTATGGCACGTTGCGCCGTCCTGTTGGAACCACATTTCGTCCAGGTCCATAGCGTCGAGCTGGTCCCAAAAATACTCCGATATCATGGCCCTGTAGCGATCGCCGTTAACGGTTGTTGGCGCTCCGTTTTCATCAAAAAAGACAAATGGGCCGGTGATGCCGCCGGCATGAAAACCGCACCAAACAGTTAATTTTTTCGGAAAAGATGTGTCTCGTGCATCACTTCAGGCTGCTCCTTCGACCAAATGCGACAATTTTGCTTGTTGATAAAACCATCGAGCCAGAAGTGAGCTTCATCCGAAAAGATAATTTTCGTGTGAAAGTCGTCGTCAGCTTGCATCTGGTCCATAGCCCAATTAGCGAATGTGCGACGCTTAAAATGCTGGTTGGTTGGCTTCAGTTCTTGAGTCAACGCAATCTTATACGGGTGGAGGTCACACTGATGTTCAACGCCTGCGATCGGCGTGGAATCGAAATCCTTGACTGCTCACGCACACTCTCTCGAACGGCCAAAATATTTTCTTCACTTCGAGCATTACGTTGTTGCACAGGCACTGGGACATTATGCAATGCATAAGTTGTTTCGAATTCTTGCACCGAACGTTCAATAGTCCGTCTTGTTGGACGGTTTCGTCGACCGAAAATTGGCGTAAGCGCGCGCAATGTAGTCGCGATAGGACGTGAACTTTGATAAAAAAGTTGAATAATTTACAAACGTTGTTGAAGCGTGTATCTCTCCATGATTAAATGGCTTAGACTGACGTTTCAAAATGTGAAAGAATTGCGAAGCCAGCTTCACTCCTATCCTATTCGAGAAATGTCAAGAACAAAATGCGTCGTCCCTATTGAAAAGCCCTATATATGGGTTTATCTCTATTGCACACTAAAGGAGATTTGGATAAATCTAAAATAGATATTTAAGCAAATCTACCCCTAAGTCTCCTAGATTCACCATACATTTTCTATACTAATCTAGATTTCGAACAATATTTAAAATAATTCGCGTCCCAAATCTTGGTATTTTCCCTAAACTTCGCCGCAATGTATGCAATATAAAAGGACATATTGCATATTGAGAATTATCTATGGAAACGGAGAAGAAGAGATCATATGACTGTTGTTTCCAAAGAATTACAAAACATATGGAATGGCCCTTTGGCCAAATTTAGTGAAACCACTTTCCTGACAGACAGTGAGTGGCCATTTTTATAGGCCGCAGAAGTAGTTTCGAGTGGGAGAGGGGAAATCGATTTCAGTGTCAGAAACGAAAGCTGTTGTACATGCGAACATCCCTTCCTTATCTACTTATTCAAAGGTTGTTTCTTATGAAATTCAGACGCACGTGCGAGTACATGGATATCACCACACCATCGTTTTTCTATTCCCATGTAAGTGAACGACAGCTCAACAGCTAAAATATTAAAACTTTGTGGCAAAACGAGAAGAAGAAAACGGATGATGTGCACGGATTTCGGGGTTTGCAAATCTATCAAGATTTAGGTGTCTGGTGTGGATATAAGTACATTTAGATTCTACACCGGTAATTTGTCAATTAAATGAAACTTACACTCCATAGGAGAAAAGACGTATGTACTTTACTAAATAAAGTACGTCTTTTCTCCTACATCTAGGTGAAGCGCTCTAAATAGTTGGGGAGCTAAAGACGGGTTCTGCTACGGTATAAGTACCAAGGCTAGAACTTTCACGATCGTTTCTTTGTAATGCAGGAATACTAAAATGAGAAGTCTGGCAAGTCCCCGAGGGTGGCTTTGGCGGCGGTAGAGGGTTAAATTTTACAAAAAAAAAAACGTTAAAATTACGTCTTTTTAACAAAATTTGCTGCTTTGTAATATGAAAGATACTAATTATCCTGGATATTATTTTTTTTTTTTCTATTTTTGAAGTGGAGTTGAGGGAAGATTATTGTCAAAGGCTCGTGAATACGAAGTGAACTTTCGGCAAAATCTCGCAAAAACTGACACACACACAAAACGTCGAAAAAATCCACTCGATTACGCTGCAACAACGCTAAACCGGCCGTTGAATCATCAACGCGCTGCTGTTCTCGGTCGACGGTCAGCAAACGCGGCACCCGTCGCGCCGATAGCTTTTTCATCTCAAAAAGAACGTGCAAAATGTTGCCCGCTCGTTTGAGATGCCAACGGCTTAAGCTAACTCGCGCAACTTCACTTTACGATCATTCAAAACGATTCGATGCACTTGCTTTACGATTTCCGCATTTGTAGCCTCTTTTGGCCTTCCAGAGGGAGGTGCGTTTTTGGTGCATGTAAGACCCATTTTAAATTCACTACATCACCGATAAACTGTTGTTCTCGAAGGAGCAGATATGGGATACGTATCAACGAGGGTAAAACTAAAATAATGATGCAATCGACGACAAGGACACCTGCACAACCGAGCATCAATGTGGAGGACCTCAACATCGAGTTCGTGAACGACTTCATATACCTGGGTTGCAACTTGTCAAGGGATGCCAACGAAACTGAGGAAATCAAACGACGGATACAGTTAGCTAATAAGACTTTTTTCTCGGTTCTCCCCATAATGAAATCGAAGCATGTGCACAGAAACACGAAGCTCCGCGTGTACAAAACTATTATACGCCCAGTGCTATGCTATGGCTGCGAAGCATGGACCCTAACTCAAGCCCCCGGAAACATGCTAGACACATTTGAACGTAAGGCTGTTCTACGACGAATTTTCGGGGGCGTTTGCGATCGAGATGGATGGCGCATCCGGTACAACCATGAGGGCATGTACAAAGAATGGACGATGATCGCATGCCAAAGAGAGTAATGAACGCAAAACGAGTCGACGGAGCGACTGCGAGGACGACCGAGATCTCGTTGGAGCTCAGTTTATTTGGACGGCGCGCAACTACTGGGCTTCCAAAATTGGAGGACGCGGTCACGTGACCGAGATAATTGGAGGACAACGATCCAGGCGGCCAAGGCACGACGTCGGGCTGTCACGCCACGATGATGAAGATGTGGGATAACATTTCTGCAATCATTGCAATGATTATTCAGAAGTTTTTCTCATCAAAACACAATCTTTGATGAAGATGCTATATTCCTGTTTCTCCATTTTTTTACGAAGGCGAAACTAGCGTCACTCAAACGATCGTAGCTTATAAACGAATGGACGAAATGTCATGAAACTTCATACCTAAGCTAGTGATAGATGAGCCTCTCGAAATGAGTCATGTTCATCTTTTAGTGGTGACACCTATTGAAAAATTCTGGGATTTTTCAGCCCATGTAGTATAAATGGTCAGCGTCGCCTCCTGATTCAATTTAGCCAAGTCCGTCTGTCCGTTCGCACGATAACCCAATAAATAAATAAAGCCAGAGTCGTGGAATTTTGGTTAAATGTTGGCAGTATGATCTAGTTGGTTGGTATTGAAAAAGGGCATGATCAGGCCAAGAGAACGCCTACCTCACCTCCATATGTAAAGTACTTAAATGTATCTATAACTCCCAATTAAATAAACATGAAAAGCTCCAGCTTTGGTAGATTGCTCGTGAGGGTAATCTTATACTCTCCTGGAAAAATAAACTCGATCAGTTGAAAACTAACGGTAATTTTCTTGCAAAGAGCCCCGTACTTTCCTACTTTTCAGGGTTTTTGTCTATAACTCTTGAACCAATTTAACATTGAGGTGAGAAGCTGATTGAGTTTATATAAGTTGGGCATAATCAGATTAAAGGAACGCCTACCTCCCCTACAAATTTCAAAAAATTAAATATTTCTTCAATTACGAAAACTTTCGATCGAATGACACTAGCGAGTTGAAAATTTGGTAGAATGTTGTTAGTAAGATCTACGTGGTTGGTATTGAAAATGGGCAACATCTGACCCAAGGAATCCCTACCTCCCCTACAAGTGAAACTTCAAATAAGCGATAACTTTCGATAGAATGAAGCTAGCGACTTAAATTCGACAAATATTTGTAGAATGGGTTAGTTATTTGATTTTGAGAATGGTCAACATCCTCCTAAATGAGTTCCAACCTCCCCTATAAACTGGTGATTAGGAGACTCACTTTTAATGCAAATGGTCGTTGCCAATTGGTACTTATGGTATCACCACTAGGTCTGTACAAGTCTAGGGTATATACGCTCCGGACTCTGGTTTTACTTGCTAATGGTATGGTATTAGTTTTTTCATCTTTTTGAGGGGATTTCTTTCCTAATGTACAAGGACATAGGCTCGATTTAACTATCTCAAGGCGCGTTCTTTTGCAGCTATCCGGGTCAAGGGTAGTTAACCCGAGCTTTTGTGTAAAAAAAATTAATGCGTGCTAAGGTTACCGCGCGTCAAAAGCGTAACTTTTAAAAATCAGCATACTGGATTTAGAAATTAAAGATTAAGCTTCTTATCCCCTCCCTCTCACCCATGAAAATGATGGAAAATACGCCATCAAGAGTATTGATCTCAGAAACACCAAAAACTGTAAATAAAACTCTAACATTTACGATTTTTATTTAACATTACCCCACGCCAGGGATTGTGGTAATGTTTTGACAACCCTACAGTATTTTTTTGACACAACGCAGGCGATTGACCAAATTTTTTTCCGAAATTAAGGTGGTTGCTTCACTTGATATGTACAAATGTACAATATATGAAAACATCGCGTTGCATTATAGAAAGTCTGCCTATGAAATTGAATTTGCATTTATAGATCAATAGACACTGGGATCATGTTCGCCTCATCCCTTCCCTGGATTGCCTTAAATCCTGCATAATAGCTAAAATAAATCAAAAGAAAATTGTGATGCTCTTGAAATTTTTTTAGTGAGAAATGTTCATAACAGATATAGTAGTTACTGATTTTTTTAGTATGCCATTCTGTAATCGCAAGAAGTCTAATTAGGAATTATTTTGACTTATTTCTAGGAATATGTGATATACCATGTGTTTCCGGAAGATTTATGAAGTCAACCAATTTGTTTCCAAGCTTTTGCGTTTGCAATTGGGGACCGCACCAATTTTGCCCATTGCTATATTTTTTGTAATTTGTAACCTTTTTCATTTCACATCACATGCTGGCGCTGTAAAATATTTTTCACCCCGACCATTATTAGCCCTTGTTATTAATATTAGTAATACTTTGTAACATCACCAGTGCCAACGAGATAAATACGAACTAAAAAATTTCAATACAAAACGTAATAAGATTAGATTAATATGTACACTATACACTGAAAATTTTCAGTTCGTATATAATTCGCGCCCATGTCGTGTTCACGGGCCTATATATACCCAACGGAGACCAATCGAAATTAACACTCTGGCTTCTCTTCAATGTCGAATAAATCTTTCGCCTTTTACTAAAGATTTCCGTGGAGAGGAGCACTCTAATGAGTCTAAACTAATTTTTGTCGTACCCGGCGAGAGCTGGGTCATTAATAATTCTCAAAAATAAAGGGGGCGGCAGTGAATGGTCGGCCCACTGCTTCTGTGTGGGTTGGTGTGTTCTTACGCTATGTGTGCACTGCCTCTCATGTGGATGGTTGGTGGTGGTGGACTTTGTGTCCTTCCGTTCATACAGGTGGTGTCGACCTTATCTGCGACACGTTTTCCGCAACTGGGGAATGGGGCGACCGGTAGCGCAGTGTGTTGAGGCATCAGTCTCATGTTTGACTACCGGCGTTTCGGGTTCGAATCCCGTCCACGACGACGTTCGTGGCCATGGATGTGCAGGAGGTGCATGCTGGCAACTGCATTCTCTGAAACCAATTTATGCCAACGAAACGTCAACTGGGCCAGATGGAACAGTTGACGCGCTATGCCCCACAAGGGATTAGGGCAATTGAGTAGTAGTAGTTGAGTATACATTCCTAGGTGTGTTGCGTGCAGTATGGAACATCAAGGGACTGATTGATTGTCCAAGACGATCTGATCCTGAATTAAAGAAAGTATCCCCTCCAGCTTGTGTATTATCCAAGCCAGGAGGCCACTCGGTCAATTTTTCCGAATGTCCGGAAAGACTTCAGTATCTTAAATGTGTCCTTTTAAGATACTGAAGTCATTCCGGACATTTGGAAAAATGAATTGGAATGGAAACGCGATTTCCAATTCCAAGGGCTTTGATGACATCATGTGTGTGTTAACGACTTTCGCTTCATTCTAGTTGATGGTGGTGTCAAGTCAAGCCGCCCCTAGTCGGGACTGAGCCCGTGCGAAAGTCAGTTGCTAAGCCATCGAACTCTGTCCATTACAGTACCATATGGGCTCACTCTACATTTGCACTTACTGTTGAGCGAAGTAATTATATCCGTCCTGAATATGTTTTCAGATTGCATACCAAAATATATAGCCCAAATATTATCGAAATGTAGTGGATCGAGGATCCACTGTGAAATTTACACCCGGCCACCAATTATTCATTGAAAATATTCGAATCGATGCTGAAATGAACCCGGCGAGCGATCGATCCCCTCCGTCGTGATTCTCGCCTTGCCGACAGTGGGAACGCGTTCTTTATAACTCAGTGCCCACTGCCAGTCGTCGCACCCGTTGTTTTACTGTGTGTGGTAGAATTTTGGGGTCGCGACCCACCTTATTGTCTTCCCTTGCTACCCAAATGTACAAGCACAAAATTTCGTTATCCGAAATTTCGCTTCTCAATTCGGTTCGGTTGAATAGGGTTTTGAATCATGTTTTATGCTCATACAGTTACAAATTTTTCACAAACCATACATTATTCAAATATAGTGTTCAAAAAAATATAAAAAAAAGAATAAGTCTAAATGGAGGACCGAACCCGGGACCCCCGTGTGGATCCCTCATAGACCAACTGATCAGCCTGAGCTTTTCTCAACACCTCGTATACATCACGTGGTATATAGGCTCGCTCCACATTCGCTCTTAATGTGGAACGAAATATCGTATCCCACATAAATATGTTCTCTGATTAGATACATATTTGCTCACATAACCAAATATGTATGTATGTACATAATCAAAATGTTGTTATGTCGATGTTCAATGTTAGCAGGTCGATGGTCGTCGCCCGAAAAGCTGATTCCGTATTATGTTGCCACTGCCGCCAAGCCAGAACAAATACAGTGTAGTCGCACTTGTGACTGCTAAGGGCGACGGCATGTAAAGCGATCCTCACACCGGCGCGACAAAAAATCGCCCAGCGGATTCGCGACGTAAATTTTCGCCGCGACAAACATCTGACCACAGCATTGTACGAAGGTGCCCACACCGACGCGAAATTTCGCCACTGTGTGCAGCGATTTTGTCGCGACGACAAAAAATCGCTGAGTGTGATTTGATTTTCGTCGATACCTTTTTGTTTACTTCATAAGTAGTTGTTTATTCGATATGGCTAGCGATATCGAAAAACTGATTGAGATCATGAGAAAAAAAAATATAAAAAAAGGATTTTGAATGTATGGTATGGTATGTATGCAGGAGTTTTGATTATGGTGTCGCGTCGTCGCGTTGACTGAGAGCATGGGACAGAGAGCACAAGTCAAAATTCAATGGGCTTGGTTCCACTTCTGACCCCCGAGTAGCACAGCAGACATTTCGTGTTACAGACAGATTTTTAGAATGACCCCCAGCTATAAGACATATCCATGTCAAAAACATACGAAAAAGGATAAAATCTGGAAAGATATTGCCGAAGAGCTTGGAGCAAAATGTAGTAAGTACCAATTATTATTTTTATTTCAAGCTCCCGCCTTTTCCGAGCAAAGCAGTAAGCAGCGGGACTTACGAAATTCAAATATCGACAATAATTGACGTTTGTTTATGCACAATTCGACATTGTGGTCAACATTGGGTGCGTTCCTAAAAGTATCGTAAATGCGCTACTTATCCATTGTCCTTTCATCGATACGTGATTTCTCCGGCGAACGACACGATTCCCTTGCCGCCATGAATATAGTGGTTTCAAATAAAATTACGAGCGGGGACAGACTTTCCGGTCACTATACGCACTTTGAGGCCAACAAACAGTTATTTACAAATGGAGTGACAGAACTTGTCAAAAGCGAACTGTCAAAGCCCTTAGGAATCATGAAAGGGAAAATTTGATCGGAAAAAATTTGCGATACATTTCCCCTTCTCAAAAATTATAGTATCGGTGTCTGAAATCGTACCGTTCTCGCAAAGGATTTATGAAACCGTGTCGACGCGCTTCCAACACGGTCCAAAATAGGAACGCAGCCATTATGTCAATATCGAAACGCCAACTGAGTAGGCTGATTGTCGATAATTTGACAAAAATTGACATTTGTTTATGCACAATTCTACAGAACAGTCAACATTTGTCAGTATTAAACGCCAACTGAGTAGGCTGACTGTCGACTTATTCACCAGATATTGGAGCCGGTGATAAACGGGATATGCTCATTCCATGTACTGTATGTTCTAGGATTGAAACTTATGCCATGCACCCATAGTCTTCTTTCCCTAAGAAGGCAGAATTTTTCCTTACGGCGTTATCCATTGTTAAAGAAATTCAATTTACCTTTGCCGTTCTTCATCCTTAGCCACTGCTACAAGCAAAACAGCTTCTTCCTCTAGGAGTTCATGCTAATGTTTCCGATTGCGAATTTTGCCGTGGCGGTGTGGCGTCAAAATTCACTGCAGACTCAGTTACACAACAAAATACACAACGAATACTGAATGCGATTTTTTCCGCGGCGATTTTTTGTCGCCTCGGTGTGAACATCTAAAAATCGCCACAAATTTCCGTCGCGAATCCGTCGCGAATTTTGTCGCTGCGATTTTTGTCGCGCCGGTGTGATATGTGGTATGGTGCTCGATGATCGTTGCCAGCAAAACTGATTCCGTATCATATTAAAAATATTCCATTCGATCCTCCAATGAACAATGCAATGATCGATCTTCACCGAATTTTCCGCCTTGCCGACAGTCGCAGTCGGCACTCGCTGTTTTAAGTACACAGCGGGTGCCGACTGTCGCCGCAAGGCTGATTTAGAAAAAAAAAATTTAAAAATACGTCGGCAGTCGAACCCGTTACCAACTACTCGCAAGTCGGACTTGCTAACCACTAAGCCAAGAAGTACCTGTCAAACTCTTTTCGCTTTGTGTAACAATGGCTGCGTTTTGGGAAACTTACAGGATCAGGCAATTTGACAGTGAGTAACAGAGATGTGAAGTATTGTATATCCGTAAGTTGAAGAGAGAGTGTCGCTTATCTGAGAGGATCTTTAGAGGGGAAATATACCGGAAAAATTTGTTGGTTCATTTCCCCAGCCTATGATTTCTAAACAAATGCATCTACCGGCCTCTCTGTCTCTTTCGCTCTAGTGCAATTACTAAGAAACAGGCCTAACGAAAGTTGGTTGGTTGTCATTCTGCTCTCTCATGTGCGTCGAATGTGTGAATGTATCAGTTAAATGCTTCTCTCTTTCACTTACGGATACACAATGCTTTGCCATCTCTGTTGCTCACTGTCATTTCCTTAACCGGTCAGGCTCTCAGGACCGCGACCATTATGTACAATACAAATCTATGAGATTTGTATCACTGCGGAGCGAGCGCTTGTTCCTTCTGCGTGGCAGTGCTGGTAAATTATATTTTTTCGATTCACTACCCATCGATGTGTCTTCGCTATAAAAGTAACACTTTAAAAACGATGTATCTGACCCATTCGGGGAAAAAACATATATTTGACATGAAGTGGAATTTGTCTCAGATAAAGTTTGAATTTTAAGTGATGACATAGTCCCACTCTTTGAAAACTATTAAAAACAAACTTCATTCTATTACATCTCTAATTGCCTTGACCCCTCTAGGGGCATGGGCGCGTCAACATCTCTAGCATTTCTATGCCTTGTTGACGTTTCAATAGCATATCTACTTTTCGGAAGTGCAGTTGCTAGCATGCGCCTCCTATCCGCGCCGTCTTTATACTGACAAGCTCGGAGCACTGTGAGAGTTCTATTAGTACTCACAGGCAGTTTTTTTTGATCGTGCCAAGATTTGATCTCCGAGCTCTAGATTAGTATCGTAGAGCGGTGACCGAACAATCACGGCCACCGAGCGCGACATTAAGAGCAAGCATTGAACCTATCAAATGCAATTGTGATAAAAGAAACTAATTGATTCCGATTAGTTTCCTAATATTTCGATAAAAATCACTTTTCCAATTGAAAAAAAAATGTGAAATCCCATTGAATTTAATTGAGCTGAACACAAAGTGGAGCATCGTGAAACCAACGAACTTCTTCTAGCAAACGCTAGATGCGTCCTAAATAAAAGCTTTACTTGTGCGCTATCCAGGGTTGAATCTGCACTCGATAAATTACTGCGTTAAGCGCTAACCCACATAGGATAGCATTGTTGTTGTACTACGTGTTATTTCACTAACCTATACAGGTTAACACAAGCAAAAGAACGCGCCTTCAGTCAATTTATCAAAGAGCTGATTGTCAACATACATTGTGACAAAAAAGTATCCGGAATAAATTTTTAAAAAAGCCTGCCCGACAGGATTGTCAATATTCTTTTTGTCGCTAAGTTGGCTTAACTGTCCTCTATACTGTCGCGGAGTTTGACAGTCACCTGTCATTTAGTTTGTTTATAGTACTCGATATTGTCAGTTCATCTCAAGTGCGTTCTGCGAATTCTGTTTTTTAGGGTTTTGTATTAAAAACAAAACCCTTATGAAATCGGTCAAATGTCTGTCCGTCTGTCCATGGAATATATCACGAACGGCTGAAGCTACATACTTGAAATTTTGTAAGGTGTAGAATTACTATAATTCGCCGGAGAAAGCGATGCGTCGTAATAGGTCAACTTTAAGGGGAGGTCCCCATAGAGGGGAAATGAAGGTCGAAATTTTTTTTTCGTTTGGTACAGACAAGTGGGGTATCGTAAGAAAGCTACCGTCGAGTACATTCCATTTTTGGAATTTTTTTCAAATTTGATGAAAGGGGAAAAGAGGGAGAGGGGAAAATATGGGTCCCGAGTTTGTCCCCCCCCCTTGCATTTCGACATCGTTATACTTAGAAATATGAAAATTTACAGAAAAGCGCCATTTTACTAGCGTAGAAAACCTAGATTAATAAAATTTTGAAATTTCATCAGAAAAGGTTAATAATAGTACATTTCTATAGTTGCAGTTAACACACCCCTGCACCCCTTAAGCGCACCCGAGGACAAAAATATTGATGGCCAATGATAACCAACATCATAGGCAATAATACCTCAAAGTTTCATTACAATCACACAATATTTAATAATAGTACATTCATTTAAATTTTCACATTTTGACACCATCCATACAAAAAATGCACATAACCGGCCTCTGCTACGTACTGGTACTAGTACTACGAGCACTGCATACTTGAATATTGTTTGTTGTTTTTCGTAAAGTGAATTGGAGTTAACCATTTCTGAAAGGGTAGAGATTGGTGGTATAGGAGTGGGATGGGAGAGAAGTTTAAGGGGGGAGGTAGGTGGGTTGTTGCTTTAAGGGGAGGTCTCCATAGAGGGGAAATGAAGGTCAACATTTTTTTTTCATCTGATATGGGCAAGTGGGGTATCATGAGAAAGGTACTACCGAGTACATTCCATTCAGTCTTCATCAAATTTGAAGAAAGGGGAAAAGAGGCAGAGGGGAAAATATGAGATCATAATTTGTCCCACCCCCCTTACCATTTCGAGACCGTTACACTTAGAAATATGAAAACATACAGGAAGATGGCTTTCAACTAGCGCAGAAAACAGAAAAAGTATGGAATTTTGATATCTTCTCAAAATAGGTTAATAATAATATATTTCAATAGTTATAGTTAGCACACCCCTGCATTTCTCAAACTCATCCGAGGTCGAAAATATTGATGGTCGACGATAATCAACACCATGTGCAATAATATCTCCAAATTTCGTAATAATCACGTAATATTTAATAGTAGTACATTTATTTAGATTTGGTCATTTTGATACCATCCATACAAAAAATGCACATAACAGGTCTCTTGTACTACATACTAGTACTACGAGTACAACATACTTGCATATTGTTTTCCGTAGAGCGAATTGGAGTTAACCATTTTCAAAAGGGTAATGATTGGTAGGAGAGGTGGGAGGAAGGGAAGGGGGGACGGAGGGAGGGGGTATGCTCGTCGCTGACTCTATTCTCTATAATTATTCAAACAATTTATTTTCAATATTTTGTATGCAAACTTACAATTTGCAATATTGTCTTAACATGAATGGTTAAACATCTCCAAAAGTAGGACAGTTCATCTCCTATTGGCATGGGACACTACAAAACCCTCGGATTGCGGGCGTAGCCCTCTATTTTCCGGTTTCATTTTCTTCTTCTATCGACTGAAAGCGGGTGCCTCGAAGTTGTAATTTCAGTTTCGGGAAGAGAAAAAAGTCGGACGGAGCCATGTCAGGTGAATACTCGTACGGTGGTTGTTCAATGGTATTTGTTGAGTTTTTGGTCAGAAATTCCTTCACAATGATAGCCTTATGTGATGGTGCGTTGTCGTGATGCAAAATCCAAGAGTTTTCTTTCCACAAATCTGGCCTTTTTCGACAAATTTGCTCTCTCAATCGCCAAATAATATCCTTTATTAACCGTCTAACCTTCGGGCAAGAATTCTGAGTGCACGACACCAAGGTAATCAAAGAAAACTGTCAACATTAAACTTTTGATCGACTTTGACGTGGTTTTTCCGGTTTCGGCTCAGTTGGAAGGCGCAATTCCGTTTGGTTTCCATGTCAAACTCGTAAACCCATGTCTCATCACCAGTCACAATGCGTTTTATGAATGTGAGGTCGGAATTGCAACGCAAAATTTAAGACAATTTTTTTGTTCGCTAATGTCATCCATTGCAAAAATCGTATAATACACTTGAGATGAACTGAGAATATAGAGTACTGTAAACAAACTAAATGACATATAACTGTCAAACTCCGTGACAGTAAAGAGGACAGTTGTGACAACTTAGCGACAAAAAGAATATTGACAATTCTGTCGGGCAGGTTTTTTAAAATTTATTCCGGATACTTTTTTGTCACAATGTATATAAATCTGGCTCTGCAGCATTAGCACGATAGTTTAATACTCGCAGTGCGTGTGACTTTTCATACTCAATTGCCCTAACCCCTTCTTAGCGCGTCAACTGTTCCATGTGGCCCAAATGACGTTTCGTTGGCATAAACTGGTTTTGGAGAATGCAATTGCCAGCATGCACCTCCTGCACATCCATGGCCACGAACGTCGTCGTTGACGAGATTCGAACCCGAAACGCCGGTAGTCAAACATGAGATTGATGCCTCAACACACTCCGCTACCGGTCGTGACTTTTCATAGACAGTGGTCTTCTACTCTAATCTCAGAAGAGAGATATAAAGGAAATTAAATTAAGCGAGAGAAATTAAGCAATTTTGAGCATGAGACTGTATGCCAGTTTTGACAACTTTTATTGTGACCATGTGAACCGGGCGATCCCCGTTTTCAATTTGGACATTCTTACTCGCCAACCTTGTTCGAAATACTCGATCATATTCCCATACTAGAGCTCCCGTCAGTTTGAATGAATGAGCGGCCTAGTTGGTGCTACTTCGTTAACTTACTGCTACTCTGGACGGATATCTCTATTTCAACCGATTGTACCCGTACTCGTATCTCGTGTATCCATTGGACCCCTCCGTGGAGATTCGTTGAAATTGAAATGATGGACTTTTGGGAAATTGTAATATGTGAAATTAGTAATTTGCAGATATATTTCATCATTATTTGTGAAATTTTAATGTACGACCATGCATGGGAATCAGATAGTAGGATCTATGAAAGTACTAATCGTATCTTATCATTTATACTGTGTTATTGTCGAATTTATTTCGTAGATATCATGAAGGCAGATGTTGCGCCCGACGGCGTCATGGCACCCGGCTTGTACGTTGAGACGGTTGTTTAGATATGAAATATGAAAGTAATTGGCAAAATGCTAACTTACGAATCATTCTGGTGTATCATTAAATTCTTTCTTTTCCATGCCGCTCATTGTCACATTGTAAGGCGATATCCGTTATATTTTAAAGTGATTCTCATTGAAATTATCTTTTGCCTCTTTTTCGTCTTGCATGAATAAGATTGAGAATCATCTTGAGAAGATGAAGTGAGAAGAATGAATACGAAATGAATATCGAAAAATTTGAATAGAGTACAAATTTCTATTGCAACAATTTGTAGATGAGTTTATCGCTGCAGGCGAATGATTTAGATAATTTACTTTATAATAATGACATGGAATATAATTAAATTTCAGAGCACGGAAACTTTACAAAGTGGGTTTGATTTTTATTTTTCACCTCTGTATTCATTATGTAGGTATACATTTTGCAGAGAACAGATTCTTAAGAAGTCATGTCATGTCATATTTACCGTAACGAAATGTTAGGTTTTGCTTCTGGAAGCCTATTTGTGAAAGACAGCAGGAATCTGACAATATGCATAAGTGTACCGAAAAATTATTAAATGGATATTAAGGTTTCAAAAGTAGCCATTAGAGCTGAACGCACACATTCGGTACCTAGTCTGTCAGATAAGTATCGCTGAATTAATAATGTACTCGTATGTATGAAAGAGTACATATAAGATTGGTTTATTTTTCCCTCTTCTTCTCTTTACATTTGTTCGGAATTGTTTACTTTATGCCCTAAATTCGATTTGAAGTAGCATTAACATGCGCGATTCGTTAACGATTTTAATTCCATTTCAACAGAAAAGAAAAGATTGTTACACTATCTGAAACCTATTACTGGTTTCAGGTAGTGTAACATTTTTTCGCAAATGTTTCTACAGTTAGAGGATTCTCTTCTATTTCCAAAAATTTCAGTTGATTTATATTTTAAGGTCGAAAAATCTAAATAAAACCGGTGCGAAGTTGCTCGTGGGTCAAGGTCAAGCGAGGTAGGAGCCCTTTGATCGGATCTTATCGATTTTCAGTACCAACTAAGTGCATCCTACTACCCACATTCGATCAAATTTCCAACTCACGAACTTCATTCTATCGAAAGTTGTCGCATGTTTGAACTATCATTTGTACGGGAGGTAAGCATTCTTTTGGGATACGACCAAATTATTAACACTGAACCTTCTTTTCACCCGGAGCTCACATACCAAAAATTAGCTATCTTACGCCAATTTGTTCTAGAGTTGTAGAAAAGATAACTGCCTTTCAACTTTCGGAGTTAAGCGATAAGGATTCCGTTGTCATCAGTCTGGAAAAAGGAAATACGCGTTACTGGCTTACTTCGGTTTACTTGCCTTACGACCATGTCGATACTTTCCCTACAGTTACCGCGAGAGAACCTATATCCAAAGACCAGTACGTCCAATATTGGTCTTATGGGTTGTAACTCGAAGGCGTATCATACTTTATGGGGCAGATCGAACACTAATTTTCCAGTTTCACATGGCACATAAGGTAGACGAGATTCTGGCAAAAAGGACCAATGGCAGCAAGCTTCTATACAAATAAGCAATTTTAATTCAATCGTCGCACATACAAAGTTCCTTCGCCACTAGTGCTTTTTGGGGAAAACTCGTGTATCGTATGTTCCGTGTGAAACTGACCTTACTTTATGTTGGTTACGAAACTACTTTGTATTTTACTATAACTAAGAACAGACAGAAAGGTTTAGAGAAAAATTTCTTAAAATGAATTCCCCCGAAGTGTGCCGAAAAATCACGTTCGCCGGTTTCGACCGCTGATGCGAAGCGCATCTAATCAGACGCCTCTTCGCGCCTCGCACCAGTGGGAGAGGTGTGATCGGGAACAATCCAAGTCGGGTGTTGCATCGCCTTATATTTGGCTACGAACAAGACATGGGTTGCAACCTGCAATTTGCGCGTATGGAATTCAACCGTTTGTTCTGGCCTCAGTGGCTACATTAGAGACAAGTTTTGTTGCGAGCGACATCGACACCATACAACGTGTGTGGTACTTAACATGCCGTCGCCCTTATCCATCCAGAGTGGGACGTGTTCGTAAGCCAAATATAAGACGATGCTACACCCGACTTGGGTTGCGTTGCGGTGCACACATTGCTATTTGTATTTGTTTCTGAATCGTAGAAGAACTGACAGAACTGACTGGATCAAGCATAAGGAGGTGTTGCTTAGAGATGCTGTCCCTCTCCCTTGTCAGCTGGTTAAGTCATCCGATCTTGATGTTTGACCATTAACAAAGCTGTTTCCCCAATCATGCCCTGCCTGTAGATTGAAGGGTAAAAGTAAAGCTACCTCTTGGAACGCTTAGCTCTCCAATTACAAGAACACTTGTAGGAATTCCTTTAACAGGACTAAACATATACAAAAGTGAATTCTGACTGGATCTCCTATAAAAAGGACCCAAGCTTGTATCAGAAGGAATTCTAAGCGTAGGTCGTCGAGATTTTTTTGTGGGCAGATGAGAGCAGAAAGGATACGCCAGCACTACTGGAACAACCTTCTAGGACTGTGGCAATCGAAGGAGTTAACGAGACCGTTTAACTTCAAAGATCAGTCACGCGAATAGACTCGACCTCAGACAACTTGTAGGCTACCTATCTGGCCATCACTGAGCAAGATGGGTTTGTCTAACGAGACTGTCTTCTTTGCTTTGAGGACGTTGAATCCATATGTTACATTTCATGTGCATGCCCGACAATTGCGCGGGTGAAGTATACGTTCCTCGGACAGTTCAAATTTTTATATTTCTTTCTTTGAAAGTGGGATTTAGTCCGATAGGAAACGTATAAAGAATGTAGTGTCGGAAACCACACGTAAGTTCACTTACTAGGGGAAAATATCGCGCTGCACAACGCGATGTCCAAACGCTAAAAAATATCAATTATCCATTTAATTGGGTAAATAGAATAAACAACAATAACAATTTAGTCACAATAAAATAGAGATCTAGGTAATTTTTGTACGAAAATTAGTGTGTTTTATACGAATATGTGAAAATTTTGAGAAAAACAAATGCGATAGCTGGATATTAATAACCAAATCTTTTACTCCTCAAAACTATATCTAACAACTTTCCCCATTTTGACTAAAGTATTGGTCATCTATAAGTACCAAGACTAGCACTTCCGCGATCGTTTGTTTATAATACAGAAATACGAATATGAGAAGTCTAGGGTAAAAGTTCACAAAAAAACGTTAAAATTGCGTTATTTTAATAAATTTGCTGCTTTGAACTATGAAATATACTGATTATCCAAAATATTTTTTATTTTCTATTTTTGTACTGGAGTTCAGAGAAGATCATACCGAAAGTGCTCGTAAATACCAAGTGAGCTTTTGGCAGAATCTCCGAAAAAAATTACAAAAAAGCCAGTTTGCAGTTTGCCAGAAGGAAGAGAAAGTGAAGGCTGCCTCGGAGAATAGAGATCATTTTAAAGAGTTATGTACAGGTTCTATTCTGGAGCTTATCTCCCACCCGTCCAACTTTCGAATTCAACAGATTCGCTGTCCTTGCGAGTCAAAGCAATCTACTAACAAGTTTTTAATTGCAGATGGGTGTCCTGCGAGGCAGTGATGAACGCTGTGAAAGTCTGTTCACTTCCGGTCGACCAAATGGTGCTGGCCAACATAATTATAACCAGCGGTTGCGCTCTTCTCCTGGAAATGGGTGAACATCTGTAAATTGAAATAAGCGCTAATTGGGGCGACCGGTAGCGCCGTGTGTTGAGACATCAGTCTCATGTTTGACTACTGGCGTTTCGGGTTCGAATCCTGTCCACGACGACGTTCGTGGCCATGGATGTGCAGGAGAAGCATGCTGGCAACTGCATTCTCCGAAACCAGTTCATGCCAACGAAACGTCAACTCGGCCACATGGAACAGTTGACGCGCTATGCCCCACAAGTGGTTAGGGCAATTGAGTACCCGTAGACATGGACATCTACATAATTATCACGAAAGAGTAAGCATTCTTCTTTTTTTCACTTTGAACCCTAAAAAATAAACCATTTCGCGTTCGTAGTCCCATCAACTACCCTTGGCAAGGGGGCAAAGTGCTGCTTCTCTGGAAAGATTTTCACCCCCGAGAAACACGAGCAATGTTCGAAGGATGCGAATCCTGTGAAAGCGGTCGATTCACATGAAATAGTATTGTTGAATCTATGTGGGCGGATGTGGATACACGCGCCGAACAGCTTGGGTATGGGTTCATAATTGTATATTAAATATTTGTGACTACATTTCCATTATTTGCAGGTCTAAAATCTATGTAGAACGCACAAATCGAAGTTTTGACGGAGCAATTTCAACCGGCAATTATAGCCTACAATGAGAGATGATAAGACTCTGGCTGGAGCGTTGTGGCGACGTCTCTTTGAAAAGAAATGCCAAATACCCCTTGAAAGAAACTCTCAGTTTTATCAGCAGTTTTACTGCGATCTTGACAAACTTTAGATCATTGGACCTCCAGAACAAGAGAAACTCACTGTCGACGTGGAAAACAACCCTATCGCCTAAGACACGAAATGAGAGTTGATTCTTTTTTCAATTGAATTCTTTAATTTTCTATTAAAAAAAAAAATATTTAAAAAAAGGAAATGTGTATTCATTAGCTAGATTCCTTTATAATCTCTCTATTAAGCGGACAAATTTTCCAGAACCGAAGGTGTCCGCTTAAAACAGTACACCGTATTTATTATTGAATACATAGATATATGTATGTATGCTGACATGAAATTTTAGGAAGAATTGAAGTCTGATACGTGAAACTAAGGTAAAATTGTACGGAGTCGGCTTTGAAGTGCAAGAGCCTGTATGAGGGGGCGCTTATTCGATATTCCGACAATAATACAGAAAACAATGCTCCATGTTATTTTTCAAGATAACTTCCTGTTAGCTAGAATCAGTCAGCCCAGCCATACTTCAAATTTTGTATGCCAGCCGAATACATAATACAATTTGTCCAGCTCCAAAGAGGATGTAGAGCGATAATCAACATCCCCCATATGCGAACCTTTTACCTCCTAAATCATTTCTTCATGTTTGGAAACCCAAAATAGGCTAAAGTTGCGTTTTGCTAGGCACACGATCACCCATTGTTTGTCGCGATTAGCGGCCAAGCCATAGTATTTGTGTGTATCTTTTTGATCATCGCGTGTGATCGACGCATAGTCGTATCTAGCAAGACGGACCTTAATGACTTTCTTCAGAAAATCGGATGATTGTTTACAAAGTAAGTGAAACCAACCGATTTGAATCCAGCCTACGACTTAAAGGTCACTACACACAGCAACCGTTTTGGTTGCGAATAAGCATCAAGCCACGTCAAACTCAATTGAAAAAAAAATTTCCTCATTTCCACCGTTCTATGATATTTTATGGTTCGATTGAAGTTCGGTCGTGGTTCTGCGCTTTCATGTGTTGCGACCGTTAGAGAAGCGAGATTCAATGGGACGTAACTAGATAAAAAAATAGGAAATCTCTCGTACAATGATTCAGTTTATATAAGGTTCACACTTGCAGAGAAAATAATTAACCTAGTCATATCAGTTGATCTGAAATCCACATTCGTATGTATCTGGCAATTTCAGATCAAGTGATCTGGCCAAATCCAGTGCTTTCACCACAAGTGTGGGCATTATGTAAACAACATGCTGACTAAATAAACTCTAAATCCCGCCAGAAAAGTCCTTAAAAACGTTTCTGTTTCGAAAAACTTTACAATCATGATTAAAAGAGTCTTCAGTTGACAAAACACATTTTTCTTTCTAATTTGAGATCCCGTCAAAGCTTTTGACGAATTTACTTGACGAACAAAATCTTATCGGGTGATACGAAAGTTTTTGTTTTTTGGTTGTTGGCAACCCGAAATGCATGAAAAATAGCACACACACAATTGAAATTATGGGCAAAAAATGATACACATGCAAATGTAAACGGGGGCTGTTTACTCCCAGGCTACTAACACATTCACAAACGTGGGCACCTGTCATTTAAACAGCTGACAATGAAGTGATGCTGTCCTTATCGATGCAGTGGAATTTTCCGTCAAAAATGGGTGAGCATGTGTGCGGTTGACTCACAGAATTTAATGTACTGACAAGGAACACTAGGGAGGTGTCCGCCTCCGATTTCGATGAAACTCATATATGTTGTAAAGGACTCGAAACTAAGCGACACGTATTTTTTTTTATCGGCGGATACGCAGCTTTAAGGGGGGAAACCATGGTCAGAAAGTGACCACTTTTGGGGGTGATTTTTCAATTCCACCTATAAGAAGGGAATTTTCGTAAATGTTCATTAGGGGAATAAATAGCTCATGAGAAATTATGAAAATCACAATTGATAGTTCCTCCGGGGGTTGAAATTTGGAGGGTAAACTACCCCTGTAAAAACTTCATTTTTTCAAAAAAAGAAAAACTATGAGTCAGAATTTTATAAAATCAACTGCGTTGGATGGAACATGGAAAAATGCGGAATACCTGTTTTTGGTTTTTCCCCAAAACTGGAGTTATCTAGGATGAAAAAAATAATTTCCCGGCAACATCATCCACCAAGGAGGCCGGGTTATTTATGCAATTTATCCGACTGATGAATAGCTGGGGAGGAATTATGGAAATCATAATCAATACTCACTCTGAGGTTTCAAATTTAGGGGTTAACTACTCTTATGAAAATTGTTTCTTTCAGAAAAAAAAATAAATATTGTTCAAATTTGCATAAAACCAAAATTATTCGAAAAAACATGAAAGAATGCAGCTAGGGGTCGGATAGCCCAGTAGGAAGAGCACCCGATGCAAAAAAAAAAAAATCGGGAACTGGATTTTTCTTTTTTTGCTCGAAACTGGAATTTTCGGAGGCGCAAGTTTGATTTTGTAGAAAACTATGAATTATTCAAAATATATACAGCTGCGAAAAAAATAATAGCACCAACGTCACCAACAATCTTTCCAAAGGCATTGTAATTCTATTTGTTAGTTTAAACAACTAATGAACACATTTTTAAAAGTAAAAAAGCTTTATAAAAATTGTGTAATAAAAATATTTAAGGTTTTATTTACCGTTTGAATGCTATTTCAACAAATCTTGTAAAAACATGAAAATAAGGTGAAAAAAAAAATTGCACCACAATTCCAAAGTGCACTTAAGGTTAAAAAAATAGAAAAAATTAATTAGTTTTATTAGTTTGCGATAGTTATCTGTTCCAGCTGATGACGTCCTTCAGTTTTAATATTTAGTTGCGTGACCTTTATTGGCAATAACGGCTGCACAACGTTTTGGCATTGAATCAACCAAGCTCTGGCATCGAATTAGCGGAATTTCGCTCCAGGACTCCTTAATCACATTCCAAAGTGATTCGTTGCTGGTTGGCTTGGCAGTAGCAACTGCTTTCTTTACATCAGCTCACAAATTCTCAATAGGGTTGAGATCTGGCGACTGCGCAGGCCACTCCATGACGTTCACTGAATGCTCTCTGAACCATTTCTTCGCTTTCTTGCTGGTGTGTTTGGGGTCGTTGTCTTGTTGAAAGACCCACAGCAAAGGCATCTTGTATTCTGCATAAGGTAGCATAATTTTTTCCATTATTTCAACGTAAACGTGTTGGTCCATAATTGTTTTTATCCAATGTATTGGGCCTAGGCCATAATGCGAAAAGCAAGCCCACACCATTACACTTGACCCCCCCCATGTTTAATGGTTTTACATGTGTATTGAGGATTGTATTCTGCATTCGGAGGGCGTCTGAAGTATGAACGAGAGCCTTTTCCGCCATACAGAACAATTTTGCTCTCGTCTGACCATAAGATGTTCCTCCATTTTTCAACTGGCCATTTCAGGTGTCCTTTTGCAAACTCAATACGTTTGGCTACATGCTTCGCACTTAGGAGTGGAACTTTTCTTGGGCTACAGGCCTTTAAATTGTGATGTCTTAAACGACTACGAACTGTTTGCACCGTTGCAGCTATATTGAGATCCTTTTTCAGTTCAGTTGCTGGCTTAAAAGGCTCCTTCTTGCTCTGGCGGATCAACCGATTTTCAAGCAATTTCGATATGGCGCGTTTACGTCCACGTGTTTCAGCTTTTTCTTGGAAAGTTATGGCATTGCGTATCATTTTGTTTGAACATCCAACAACATGACGCACTTCGCTATAAGTTTTGCCGTCTGAAATAAGTTTTCGAATAAAGTCTCTTTTTTCAACACTACAATGCTTTCCGCGACCCATTTCGTGACCTAAACGATGGCTTTACTAATAAATTTGTGTAAAAACTAACGAAAACCGAACAAGAACACTTTAACTTGTACAGAGGTCAAATTAATAAACTCAACTAATGTGCTCTTCAACAGAATTGTCAGCGGTGCTATTATTTTTTTCCTTCTATTTTGCATTTTTCTCTGAAAATCGCTTAAATTGAAAAGAACCGTTATCATTATGAACAAAATACTGTTTTCTGAGGAAAGTGAACATGTTGTGTGATATATTTATCAGCAATGTACAAACAATTTTCGACACGAAATGTTTTTTTTTTAACAAATGGATGCTCCTCAGCCCGGATGGGGGGTCAAAATGGTGTCAAAAATGCGAAATTCCTTATATTTTAGAAGTTATGGCCACAAAACAGTTTATTTAAAAATAGGGTAAAGTAGTGGTGTAACTGCTTGAAACAGAATGATTTATGGGATAAACTGAATGGTGGTCGTGTGAACGGTCCACAACCCAAGGCAGTTCACTTTCCAGTCCACGCTCGATACAAGCATGAGATCGAAAGCGTGCCACGATGTCATATATTTGCCCCGTCAGAACGCTGCTTTACACTGTAGCTGTAGTGGAAGTGCAAGCTATGGGTTTTTGTTAGGTTTCATCTAATGCCGGCACCACATTATGCGAGATTCGCCGAGTCACGAGCAAAAGTTCGCCAATTGGCGAGCATCTTGTACCTAACCACACTACTTGCAACTAGGCGAATCCCGAGATCGTACAAGATGCTCGCCAATTGGCGAACTTTTGCTCGCGATTCGGCGAATCCCGCATAATGTGGTGCCGGCGACGAATGCTTTTGTTTTATTTTAGAATGTTGGGATTGTTTTCTGTATTTGGTGAAACTTGGCTGTGCGATGCGACGCGACGTAAGTAAATGATTTTTGATATGTTTGCATTTGCAGTCAGCATGGGTTGTTGCGTATACATATATTTAGAAGTATGTATACACAATGCATGCATTGCATACTGCATAGAAATGAATATGAATTTAGATGGGATTGCTTTGGTAGATAAATGATGGTAGTTTTAGTTTTAGACCTGCCATAGATGGTGCGATCCGTCGTAAGATCGATCTGACGATAGATCGCCACAAAATATCTGACGATCGAAATTATATGGAAATGTCAAAAAAATCGTCAACGAATAGTCACATACACTGTGCGATCGATCTGACGATCGCAATATCGTCAGATCGATCTGACGACGGATTGCATCGTATATGGGGGCTATTAGACAGATAATGGGATGGGATGTGAGTGAATGAATGTATTGTATTGTACATTATACTCGCATGTAATGAGAAATGAGCGTGGATTGGTTATGCGTTGGGTAATATTTTTGCGATGGGCTAGTTTGGGAATTAATTTTACAGTGAGTTATTCTTAAACTGAACGACTCGAAGGCTATGTCGTTGTGCCGAATCTTTCGCTCATTCTGATGAGTCGTTCAAAAAGAGCGACTCGTTACTGTGTTACACATCACTAATCCATTTACATATATATTTTGAATAATTCATAGTTTTCTACAAAATCAAACTTGCGCCTCCGAAAATTCCAGTTTCGAGCAAAAAAATAAAAATCCAGTTCCTGAATTTTTTTTTGCATCGGGTGCTCTTCCTACTGGGCTATCCGGCCCCTAGCTGCATTCTTTCATGTTTTTTTCGAATAATTTTGGTTTTATGCAAATTTGAACAATATTTTTTTTTTTTCTGAAAGACAATCTTCATGAGAGTAGTTAACCCCTAAATTTAAAACCTCAGAGTGAGTATTGATTATGATTTCCATAATTCCTCCCCAGCTATTCATCAGTCGGATAAATTGCATAAATAACCCGGCCACCTTGGTGGATGATGTTGCCGGGAAACTATTTTTTTCACCCTAGATAACTCCAGTTTTGGGGAAAAACCAAAAACAGGTATTCCGCATTTTTCCATGTTCCATCCAACGCAGTTGGTTTCATAAAATTCTGACTCATAGTTTTTCTTTTTTTGAAAAAATGAAGTTTTTACAGGGGTAGTTTACCCTCCAAATTTCAACCCCCGGAGGAACTATCAATTGTGATTTTCATAATTTCTCATGAGCTATTTATTCCCATAATGAACATTTACGAAAATTCCCTTCTTATAGGTGGAATTGAAAAATCACCCCCAAAAGTGGTCACTTTCTGACCTTGGTTTCCCCCCTTAAAGCTGCGTATCCGCCGATAAAAAAAAATACGTGTCGCTTAGTTTCGAGTCCTCTACAACATATATGAGTTTCATCGAAATCGGAGGCGGACACCTCCCTAGTGTTCCTTGTGAGTGCTCCTTCTATGTCTCTATGTTCGCTGATAATACAAAGCGGCAAATTACGTAATTTTAACGTTTTTTGCAAACTTTAACCCTCTACGGTCGCTAAACCTACATCGGAGACTTCTCATTTTTGTTTCCCTGCATTACAAAGACACGATCAAGAATGTTCTAGCCTTGGTACTTAAGCCGGCCATATACCATCCGGAATTCCTCAACGCCGGGCCTGATCATTTTTTCCAGCAGGAATTCTGGATGGTGTATGATGTATATATTCATTCAAACCGGAAGGCCAGGCCTCATCAGTTTTTCCGGACCGGAATTCCGGATGGTATATGGCCGGCTTAAGTACCAAGCTAGCTAGAACATTCTCGATCGTGTATGGCCGCTACACGCGGCCTCGAGGCAACTGGACAGGCCTTCAGGCGGCCACATGCACAATTGAAAATCGATCTTATCGCCAGAGATTCAAAGTATCTTTCTATCTATTGAATCTAAGGACGCGGGAACGTCCCGCCCCGCCAAAGAAAAACGAAAAAATCGAAAAAAAAAAAATTAAAAGTGACCAAGACTATGTTTACGCGACACAACAAGTACGGGTTTTCGGACCTCTGTAGCTCCGGCCCCGGATGCTTGTTCGGACTCATATTTGGTATGGTCATTGTCTCCGGTCATCTTACGAAGTGCTGCTGATTCCGATACAAGGAAAAACACCCGAGATATGATAATTTGAAAATGGCTATTTTTCAAATTTTTCTTGTTCTTGTTGTTCTCGTTGTTTTTTGACAGGGCTACAGCCTCGTAGGGAGCGTATCCAGGTCTGCTTTCTTTTCTCACGGATTGGCTGTATCCCAAGGGTGTGCATAGGCTATCAGTTGCTCTGATCCGTGCAGTAGATAAAAAGATATTGTACATACATCGAAAAATGTGAAATTTTATAGTAGAGTTTCTGGCTTAAGTCTTTTTGATAATTTGAATGCGACACAGGAAATCACTCACAGAGATCGCATGCCGACGGGGAGAGACGCAAACACCTGATTATGTGAGTAGTGGCGACGACGGATGCAAAAGTCCGTGCGCTCGTCGGGTGAGGAGAACCATACGAGGTAATGGCTGTGGGCGTGGCTTGTGGCAAGTGCATGAATGAAAAATGTGTGATGAAAAAATTGAAACTGAATGTTTATAGCTGCATCTTAGGATGTCCGGAAAGAAAAAAAACCTGCTGTCTGGTCTTTGAAGAGAGAATCAGAGGAAATGAAAAAGAGCGAGAGAAACGAAGCAATTCGGCACAAGTGAGGATGTAGGAAGGGCGATGGAAATTTGACATCTCTTTTGCTTCTATATGATCGGGCGGGTGTTCCGCGGCAGAGAGACAGACTGGAATGTTATTGTTCCAATAGGAGAAGTAGGAGAGGGGATGTCATTCCATTTGCTTTATGTGCTTCTATATAGACTGCGCGGGTGTTGCGCAGTGGAGGGCGTGTGTCTCTCTGTTTACTTTTCACTAGTTTGTATGTGGTGGAATTACGTCCAGAATTTTGTGCACAGTAAATGGGGGTTTCATCTCCTTCTATATGTCTCTGTGTGTGTGGTATATGAATTAGGTAGTTTCATTTATGGCATATGAGATATGAATTATGATGTAAGATGATTTTTTCCAATGTGTGGAAGATGGGAAGCGATGTTTAGGCAAGATGGGTATCACATGACTGGAGGTGATGAGTCAAATGCAGTAGACTGTTAAAGGTATTTTGAGTCCTTTGGGCAGGAGAAAGAATGTTCTTGGCAAGGAAGCGATTTCTAGGCAAGATGAGTATTATACGATTGGGGGTGATGAGGCGAATGCACTAAACTACTGTTAAAGGCACTTTGAGTCCTTTGAACTAGAAAAATGATATTCTTGGCAAGAAAACTATTTACCCCAAATGGGTAACCTGAGTGGACTCGTCGTCCGGCACGTAAATCCCCTTTTTATCGAAGACTACCGCATTCAGTAGGAATCAAACCGGAGCCCAATGTATAGAAGGCGAACGTGCTTACCGTTGCGCCATCTGTATTACTACTACTACTATGCAAAAAGTTATGATATCTGACAAAAACAACTCTGCTGTAAAAAATTCCCCGCCAAGAAAAACCTCTCAACCGCAAAAAGGATTGATATGAATACAATACCGCCAAAGTACTCGTAGCTTCGCGCCCCACTCTAGGGTTGGCATATTGAACGCTGATTGAATTAGTAAATTTCTTTCAAAGCTGATTGGCGGGGAGCTTCATAGCCATAGACAAATGACAGTGATAATGACAACGATGTCGTTCTGATAAAATGATGGTTATGTAGTTGCGTGCCGATCATGCTGTAGACTCTTATGCCAAGTATTATTGGTTTCTCGCCCGGATCTCGTTATAAAGCTTCCGCCTTACAAAAGACTAAAAATGCACTTCAGGCCAGAAGTGATTAATAGACTATATTCTACCCCGTTTTTCTTCAGATTGTTTAACTTATTTTGTTTAATGGAAGCTCCCCGCCAATCAGCTTTGAAAGAAATTTACTAATTCAATCAGCGTGGGGCGCGAAGCTACGAGTACTTTGGCGGTATTGTATTCATATCAATCCTTTTTGCGGTTGAGAGGTTTTTCTTGGCGGGGAATTTTTTACAACAGAGTTGTTTTTGTCATTGAATTGTACGGCATTTTACTTTCCATGACCAAGTTTTAGATTCATTGGTACACTGAAATAAATTCCAGCAAAAATTCATTCTGGTTACGCGGCCGGATAGGTGTATCTGAAACTTGGCTATGGAAAGTAAAATGCCGTACAATTCAATTCAATAGATGGAAAGATACTTTGAATCTCAGGCGATAAGATCGATTTTCAATTGTGCATCCGGCCGCCTGAAGGGCCTGTCCGGCCGCCTCAAGGCCGCCTGAACCGGCCATTCACGATCCGGAATTCCTCAAGGCCAGGTCTGATCAGTTCAGTTCAGATCGGAGAAAAATTAAGGAACGTGTGTGGTAAAGGCCTGACGGGCACGAATTTCCTGCTGGCCGTCTGAATGCGGCCTGAAACGGCCATACACGATCCGGAATTCTTCAAGGCCGGGCCCGATGAATTTTCCGGACACAAATTCTGGATGGTGTATGGTCGGCCTTATGCCGTAACAGAACCCGTCGCAAGCTTCCCAACTACTAGCTCAGGCTGGTTTAATTATGAATTAATGAATGAGTGAATTACTTTAGTTATGAGGTGTGGATTCCTGGGGTATCCCAATAGACCAGACTTATGGTCTATGTATGATGCGCTAGTCATGAAATTTTGATTTACCTACCTACCTAGCTATAGACAAGAATATAATAAGAAAAAAACTACATACTAGAAACTCTATTTTGACTGAGCTGGGATACGCTAGATTTCCGCATCGTTGCTAAACGATGAATGGCTTCTGTAATACTTAATAGCTTTTTAGAGCATTTGCAGAGCAGTGACTTCGTGAGCTTTCTGAACTGAGTGAATAAAGTTAAAGTGTTGGATGAAAAAAAACGTTTTGCAACGAACGAAGTCCCGACTCAGCGCAATTAAAAAACTAGATTGAAAACGAAGAAATTATGATTTTCACAAATGGTTGAGCCTTTTAGCAAAACAACCTTGTACCTCCCAGACCGATACAATTATTTTTTTTCATCGAAAATGTACAACTTCACTAAATTACATTAAAGAACGTTGAGCTAAGTACGTAACAGAAAAAAACGATAACTTACAATTGTTCTCGCTACTGCCATGTTGTTCATATAGGTTATCATAACCGTCCAGGTAAACGCGCAGCTATGTCACATCAGAGAACAATTATCTTAACGAGATAAATAACGACGAGTTGAAGAAAATCTTCACATCGTGATCTTTTATAGTCACGGAATCATAGATGTGCATAAAAAGCCCAAATAGATGTGCTCCCATAAGGCTTGTTGAAACTCTAACCACCATTCAGACGTAGAGGGATGCGATCCGAGGACCAACATACATACATGGAACACATTACTCCGTAATAAATGTTCTGTACTCGTATGTTCCCTTAACGTTTCCAAGAGTACGATGGCTTTATTGTGGTACATACGCGAATACACATTCGTACATACGTGGAACACTCCCACAGAACAAGAAATTAAAATATAGACATCATTAGAGGACATATTTACGAGTAGACTTTACAAATTTTATGTTGGAAACTCATAAATAACGAAAAAAGCGTACGAGAGACAACAACATGATGTCGTGTAAGTAATATAAACACGACAATTATTTGAGAAGAGGACAATATGAAACTGGTGGACATTATTGTGACCATACCATGTCTACGGTAACATGAGCTCGAAATCAGTGTCATTTGATTTCTCCCTGTTTATTTTGCCTGTTCTATGGGTTTCTTGTTTCCTGACTGTGGCACGGCTGAAGTTTCCTTCAACAGACCAATTGCAAAAGGAACATATATCAGAACAAGGGGAAACAACGGCAAGCAAGATGAAGGACGAGAAAAAAAAATCAATCATGAAATTCACTATTTGTCTTGCTCAGAATTTACGAGATTCTTAAATGGTACTTGTTTTGGTTTATGGGATAATATCGAGAGGAGATCGAATTCGATATACGAGGTCTGTCTCGTAATGTGCATTACAAAAAGACGTTGAAAATGTCGGTAGAGAACTGAATTGTAAAATAGTTATTAATTCACGATATCGTTCGTAGGTTGATACGGCACTGATAGTCGTAATGTCATTTGGAATAGTTTAACTTTAAGTTAGTGTTTAATTACATTTTTCACCGGATTTGTTTTCCCAACTTGTAATATTCCGTTAACTTTATTGAAGGTAATCAGAAATTCGAAAGGTCAATTTGAGACGGATAATAGTCAATTTCATTCGACAAATTGTTATTTTTATTCGAAAAGTTGTTAACTTGGATCGGAAAGCCGTGATTTTGTTAGAGGAAATCCTATACATACATAAATATGGGATTGGGAATTGAAAAATCGTCATCCAATTGCATACATTTGACAGGTTTTCAAAATGCTAGATTCCAAAAATCCATTAAATTTTTAGAGAAGTCGCTATTGATGTATATAGTAAGTCATTAAAGCACGATTCACACTCAACTTTGATGGCACAGTGCTGTGACTTGTCCGTGATTTCACCGACGAGGTGGAAAATAGTCTTCTGCGGATTTTGAAGGGGCCTGTTCACATTTTCCCGACGCATGACCGTGACAGTGCAAACAGTGCTCACACCGGCGCCGTACTGTGTCAGGCAGATTTCTTTCCGACGATATTTTTAGATTTTCACGGCCGTGCTTTTTTCAAACAGTGTATTTTCTCAACACTGCACTGCTACAGCAAGAGCGAAAAGAAACCACTGTTAGTTCACGGCCGTTGGAATCACGGGCCGATCACGACACCGTGCCGTCACTGTTGAATCGTGCTCTGCAGTGGTTCATTCGTGCTGTAGCAGTTTAGTATTGAAAAAAAAACACTAAGAAAAGCACGGCCGTGAAAATCTAAAAATATCGTCAGAAAGAAATCTGACTGATAGGTTAAGGTGCTGGTGAGAGCACTGTTTGCCCTGTCACAGTCATGCGTCGGGCAGATGTGAATTCTTAGAAGAATATTTTCGACCTCGTCGGTGTAATTACGGGCCGCTCACGGCACTGTGCAAGAATGGCCATGTTTTTGAAAAAAAAAGTGTTGTCATTCTGGATGATTTTTACAATTTTGACTTCAGAATCACTATCAGCAACACTAGTAACGGCTGTGTGTCAAACCGCTGACGGCCAAGTCTTAGCAATAAGACAGTTTGGAAAAAGGTAGATAGCTGTAGCCTGAAGGGCTAACCAACACCTAAGCGCCTCAGGTTTAGTAGAATGTAATGATTTGTGTAGTTGAACCTGCAACATAGTTGTGCGAAATCCAGCACGTTTATTAAACCATGTGAAGCAGCTATCTTCAAGGCCATCCCCTGAATGGGGTTAAGCGATGTGCTGACAACTCGTCCTTGTAAAAACCACTTGTAATGAACTATATTGTGGTCTGGTAGTGCTGCTCCCACCGGCAGATCGAAGCAGCACCTGATCTGTTGGTGGTACGAAACCAGAGGCCGAGGGTCCCATTACACCTGGACCCAGGTCTAATCCGTCCACCAACCATTCCATCCTCATCGACTATTTTTTTTATTCCCCATTTTTACCTACCCTGTTTGTGTTGTTGCGACCGCGTGGGCATCTGATCCGTCCGCCAACCATTCCATCCTTATCGACTATTTTTCTTTATTCCCCATTTTTACCTCCCCTGTTTTTGTTGTCTTCCCCAGGCCTATGCATTTTTGTTAATACGTAAAGGACAGGGGCAACGAGTGGCGGGAACCCCGCCCACATCTCCCGAACTGAGCTACGGCAAACATAGGCCGCTGCTTAGCTCGTTGAGGGGCCTTTTTGCTTCGCCAGATGGCACGGCCCGACCTTCACGGTCATTATGCTACCTAAGGCTCCGTCCCCACAGGGGCATCTCCGGATGCCCACCAGAACGTCCGTTACACACTCCACGTCAAGAAACCTGGAACGAAAGGATCGGATTGGACGGATCAACAACGACGACCACGCAAACGACTAACGGATTATTCTTTCGGATCCTGGAATGTACGCTCCCTGAACAAACCGGGGACCGAGAATGACCTCCTTCATCAGGTCGAAAAGTACAAACTGAGCATTACTGCTTGGCGGCGAGATCAATGACAAGAAATCCCACACAATTTTTACAAACGGCAAACCATCGGGCCGCAAGGAGTTTGGAGTAGCATTTAGAGTGAACAATCACCTCAAGCCGCACATTACTGATTTCAAACCCATAAAGGAACGACTGTGTGTGATTCACATTAAAAATCGATTCTTCAGTTCGCTTTTAGCCTCAGCAGAAGAAGCCGCAAAAAGTAACGACTTAAACGCCGTATACAGTGTCATCAAGGAGTTTACAGGTGGTCGTAACTCCTGCCAAAATTCGGTGAAGGATAGTGATGGAAAGCTACTTATCTTGGAGGAAGATTAAATGAGGCGGTGGAAAGAACACTTCGCCGCGCTCTTGAACCGTATAACCTCTGGTGAAGTTCCCCCTCATATAGATAATTTAGCTAACCATCAAAATATGCGTATACGGTCCACTGCCTCGACTAAACAGGAAATAGTCACTGCAATTATTGCCAATTTATACACCAAAACGAGGAAAGGCCGCCGGACTCGACGGTACCCCTACCGAACTTTATCAAGCAGCGCCAAGCGTAACTGCAGATTTGCTGCACCCACTTGTTGATAAAGCGTGGGATACAGAGACCATTCCCACTGTGTGGAAGATCATCAAACTTCCGAAGGAGGGTAGCCTCACAGACTGTAATAATTGGAGAGACATTTGTGTGCTTCCTATCGTTTCCAAGATGATAGCTAAAATCGTCCTGGAAAGACTTAAGGCCCACTTAGAAAGCACAATTGATGAAGAGCAGCCTGGCTTTTGATCCGGATTCTCCTGTGTCGAACACATTAACCTTGGGAATCATCATCGAGCAATGCGCTGAGTACGATTCTCGGCTTCATTTGCTTTTCATCGATTTCGAGAAGGTTTTCGATAGTGAACCGGGATTCTGTATGGGCGGCCTTGCACACGAGAGGCATCCCTGAGAAGCTTGTGGCTATTATTAAGGCAACCGATGACGGCGAAACTCCACGTTCTGCATAAAAGTAAGGTGTCGGGAGACTTTGAAATTCGCAGTGGAGTTCGGCAGGGGTGTATCCTCCCCCACCAATCCTATTCCTCATAGTGATCGGCAATGTGTTGCATACAGCCCTGTCCGGGCTAGAGAGAAGAATTCAATGGACTTTGACATCTTATCTACAACATCTTGACTACGCTGACGACATATGCCTACTCTCCCACAAAATCATGGCTGTGTCCGCAATGACGTTAGATCTCGAGAGGGAGGCAAGCAAGGTTGGGCGAAAGATTAATACCAACAAAACCAAGGTTCTTAGCCTAATATTGCGGAAAAGAAATCCGACACTTATTGCCATCAATATTAATGGGCAGCCTGTGGAGAAGTTGGACAACTTCGTCTACCTGGGTAGCATTGTCGCCGAAAATGATGGTACGGAGCAGGGCATCGCTCCTCGTATCAACAGGCTAAATGCGCATACGGCATGCTGTCCAAAATCTGGCAGAGCAGTTACCTCAGCATTAAGACCAAGCTGGCCCTGTTTCGCCCCCTGGTACTGTCTGTGCTTTTGTATGGGAGCAGTACATGGAAAGTTTGCGTAAGAGTTACCAGAAAGCTCCAAGTTTTCGTCAACTCATGTCTTCGTCGAATTCTAATAATTTTCTGGCCCGAAACAATATCAAATGAAGAGCTTAGTCGGCGTACCGGGCAGATGACAATCGGCGAATTGATACGCAGGCGAAAATGGCAGTGGATAGGTCACACATTGCGGAAGAGTGACAAATGCATTGTTTTGCATGCCATGAAATGTAACCCTATTTCCAAGGCCGACCAATAGGAGGTTGCGTCCCATTGCCCAGAACAGAGAACGATGGCGCGCAGGAGTGGTTGACGCACTATGCCCCACTAGGGGTTAAGGCAAAGTAGGAGTAGTAGTAGTACCGCCAAACTACATTCCTTAAATTTGGTGAAATTGGCCCACTATTTCAAATACCGCTTATAGGAACAGTGCAATCGGAACAAGTTTTACAGTTAATTTCAAAGTGGTAAATGCAGAATGATTGATACATTCTGCATTTACCATTTATAGCAACACAGACTACTGAAGGTGTATCATACCTTCGGTAAGTTAACCGAAGATTAGCTTGTTAAAGATCCGGTTGATCGCTAGCAAAATTGTTTTTCACAAAAACCCAAAACCGGTGTTGAAATTTTAGAACCGAACAGGTATACGTGGTAAGTGGGGACAGTACCAGGCCTGGCTCACACACACTCTACAACAGGGGAGATAGTACCCCTTGTAATTAACCATATTCCGGTCTGGTTGTGCTGCTCCCACCGGCAGATCGAAGCAGCACCTGATGAGTAGTGATCTGTTGGTGGTACGAAACAAGAGGCTGAGGGGCCCATTACACCCGGACCCAGATTCGACCGCTTGGGCGTCTGATCCGTTCGCCAACCATTCCATCCTTATCGACTATTTTTTTTCATTCCCCATTTTTACCTCCCCTGTTTGTGTTGTTTTTCCCAGGCCTATGAATTTTTGTTAATACGTAAAGGACAGGGGCAACGAGCGGCAAAAACCCCGCCCACATCTCCCGAACTGAGCTACAGCAAGCATAGGCCGCTGCTTAGCTCGTTGAGGGGCCTTTTTCTTCGCCAGATGGCACGACCCGACCTTCACGGTCATTATGCTACCTAAGGCTCCGTCCCCACGGGCATCTTCGGATGACCAACAAACCGTCCGTTACACCCTCTAATTCAGGGCAACCAAGAGGTCGTCCTAGAATTTCATGGCGTCGAATAGTTGCCGACGAATGTGCGTTATTGGGGAAGTGATGGGGACTGTTGCGACCTATTGCCCAAAACCGAATACGATCACGCGTAGGCGTATTTGATGCGCTATGATCCATTAGCACATAGTTGGCTACTTTCGTCGTAGTGGTGAAGATATCAACTTGGGGTCAGAACCCAACCTCATTCAACTACAGCCAGTTTCATGACCTTGACAAATGAGGAAGAGCTATTCTGACGCAATTTCCCATTTCCCGAACCAAGTTCCCGTAAAATACACATCTAAAGTATTCGCAACTCAAACAACGCCTCCATCTACCAATTCTGATGTTATTTAGCTTTTACTTTTCAATTCATAAATCATTCTAATGTACTCGTTGTGCCTTCCGCAAAGCTAAAATTATTCATCATAAATTCATTTCACCTGCCTTGCGTCATTATTGCTGGTACGTAAACACGCTGCGACTGCGATGATCGTCAACCCCGGACCCATAATTACACCTATTCATCATATTGCAAAATGCAATTAGAGAATTTGACGGCTATTCAATTATTCCATCGTTTTTTTTACGGCTACTACATCAAGTGCAACCAATTCCAAAGTATTAATTTCAAAATGTATTTAATTATACCGAAATCGATTGCCATCCTACTACCGAAAGCCACACTTTAGTCGATTCATAAAATAGTTAAAAGTATGTACACATTGTAGTAACTACATACCGCGAGGAGCTAAACAAAATATGTTGTTACAAACTTTTACTTTGAGATACTAATTACAAGCGGGTCACTGACAAGCCCAATTACAAGCTGCGGAGAATTCTTCTGGCCCATGTTCGTTTAGACGTGGGGCCCTAATGGAAAAGTGGACAATCAAAAATCAAATTGGAAAGTTCCTTGTTCAGATATGTCCAGACATTATTATTAATTGTTACAATGGGAAAAATGATCGCCGGAAAGATGATGTTTCGCATCACAAAATTCCAATGTGGTAATCGCTCAATTGATAGCGATAATCAGTAACCAATAGGTACAATCATGTTTATATAAAAAAAAAATTTACTTGTCACCTACCTGTTGTGTGACTTCCGATGAATTCAAAGTCGTCATCTTGGTCCCAGTATTTCAGCGACAAGTTGTTGAGAGGCGTAGCATTGGCGAATTCCAAATTGGCAAAGTGCCAATCCAAAATCTGACGATCTGTCGAAGACAAATACACATCGCTACAATGAAAAAAAAAAATGTTATTTAGTTATATTGAAATGTTATTGAAGATTAATTTATCGGATTAAATAAACAGTAGCCGTAGCTAATTATGCTAATCAACAAGTGAAATTAATGTAGGCAAAAAAAATCATTTAGTTAACTTAATGAATTGCTTTTGATTTCCATTTCATCGTTTAAATTTAATAATACCAAGCGTTGTTGTTTTCGTTTAAGAAATATGTACTCGTACATCTTTTACATTCGGCTTTAGTACCACAAAAATTACACAGAGTAGTTTCTTTTTTGTAGTTAAAATGTAACACACTGGAGGTATATTAGACTTTGAGTTCGATTATTTCAGCTGGTTCATCATGAACAAAAAATAGGTCTCACTCAAGCATCGTTCACTGGCTGTGGCTGCCTTTGATTTTTAACTGATCTGGCAGATCAGCTTCCAAACTAAATAAATACTGTAGAATCCATTTCGCTGTATGAACCTATCGCTTCCTTCGCATTCGAAAGGAATTCGCGCCCATGTCGTGTTGGTCGGCCTATATAAGGCAATCCAACATCAGACTTGGTCGTTCACGATTTCGGCTCCCTTCGAGGAGTTAATTATTCTTAACAAAAATAAGAAGCAATCTAGCCGGAAATGAACTGAGCAGATTCATCTCAAACAATAATTTAATAACTGGACAGTTGACTGTGGCAGCCACGGGACACTCGTCTGTTCTTAGCAGCTTGGATTTTCCTGCGGTGACGGATTACACTCTTCCCAAGTATCTGTTCGGTAAGAATTTTGTAAGCCAAATCCTCTCACGGGACGAGTGGGAAGCCAACACTTTCCAGGAGTCTAATGCTGTAAGTTTATACACTGATGGTTCTAAGACGGATAACGGAGTGGGAGTGGGGGTGTATTCGGACAAGTTGAATTTAAACTTGTCACTACATCTCCCTGACTTTTGCAGCGTTCTTCAGGCAGAGATTGCGGCTATTTGGGAGGTTCTCATATGGCTCGGACGTAATGTCATAGCTGCTAAGGATATTATCATATTTACGGATAGTCAGCCGGCGATTAAGTCCCTTGAATCTGTGATTACAAACTAAAAGATTGTTGCCGCATGCCGTACCTGTCTCCTGGAGATGGGAAATTTTTTAACATCTCCCTTTGTTGGATTCCGGCCCATAGTGGCTTCGATGGAAATTGCAAAGCGGATGAACTAGCTAGAAGAGGCTCTATTGGGGGGACCGGGTTTAGTCACTGCCATCTCGGGTGGTCTTTATCAGCCTGTAAATTGTTGATAAACAATGTCGCGTTGAGTGCTGCCAACACGAGGTGGAGTAATGGTAGCACTTGTACTGTTACTAGGAAACTTTGGCCTAGGATCGATCCCAAACGCTCTGAGGAGCTGCTGGCGTTGAATAGACGTAATCTACAGACTCTTGTGGGGGTGATTACAGGGCACTGCCTGATCGGCCAACATGCTAGCAGATTGGGGCTTCCACACAATGACCTCTGTAGGAGCTGCGAGGATGAGGATGAAGAGGAAAGTACCTTTCATCTGTTATGTGGGTGTCATGCCTTGGATAGAAGAAGAAAGATTACGTTAGGGTCTTTCTATTTTGGCGATCTGGACGACCTTAAGGATGTTAGCATCAGCCGGCTCCAGCGCTTTATCAACAGCTCAGGCTGGTTCAATGAATAGGTAGGACTCGGGTTGTGGAGTCGATGGTGATATCACAAAGGACCCAGTGGTGGTCTATGTGTGCTGTGGGTATCACGGTAGCCCCTTTAACCTAACCTAACCCTCTCGATATAGGGCTATCCAAAGCACTGGACTTCCTTGTGCGGATAAATGTATTAGACGATTTATCGTTGGACTATAAGCCGATCCAATTCCTTATAGAAGAAATGTTCATCGACATTCAGGATCCAATGAAAAAGACAACAGATTGGAAAGGTTACTACGAAACCCTGAGTATAATAGACCCGCAAGCACAAATTGAAAACATCAGGGACCTAGAAGACGCGATACAAAGCTTGACTTCCACGATACTTGTGGCGAAAGAGTCCAACACGACTCAATCTCCGTTAAGGGTGAAAAATCCCTACGAACTCCCGAAGAATATTAAAGACTTAATAATAGGGAGGAATCGTATACGGAAAAGGGCTAGGCAAACCGGCGACCCTAATCTGCGCCAAATGACTAGCAGGCTAACCAATCGAATTAAGGTGCGGATCGATGAGCATTGTAACGAAAAATGGGAAGAATTCCTAGAAAGTATGGAATTGGGAGACAATAGCTTCTTCAGGATTAGTAAATACTTCAAAAACAAATCCCAAAAAATTATTCCTCCAATACACGGCCCTAACGCCCTGAAGGAAGATGACACGATGGAACTTCAATTTCGTGAAAACGAACTCTCCGACGGCAACTTGGACGAGGAGGATGAGAATAATGATAGAGCCGAAGAAATACTTTCTAGAGTCGAAACTCGGGAAATAGAAACAATTAGGCAGACTGACCTAGATGAGGTCAGAAGTCTCGTCAGCTCCCTAAACAAAAAGAAATCGCCTGGAATGGACACTATGGCTAACATATGGCTTACTCACGTACCGGACAATATACTCAAGACAATCACTGACATAATCAACGCAATCTTTCATCTCCGGTGGTACTAAGAAGTATGGAAAAAAACGGTAATCACAATGATCCCTAAGCCAGGAAAGGATCATAAATTTCCTCAATATTGGAGGCCCATAAGTCTCCTTTCTTCGATCGCTAAGATGTCGACTCGATCAGGCTAACGAGAGGAACGTTATCACAGAAGAACAATACGGTTTTAGGTCCGAACACTCTTGCGAGCTCCAGCTAGCAAGAGTTACCCAACACATCCGCACAGGGTTTAATCAGCGCAAGTCAACAGGCCTAGTTATGTTTGATGTAGTATAATGAACCATATTATGGCCTGGTAGTGCTGCTCCCACCGGTAGATCGAAGCAGCACCTGATGAGTAGTGATCTGTCGGTAGTACGAAACCAGAGGCCGAGGGTCCCATTACACCTGGACCCCAATACGAGCGCGAGGGCAAGTGAGCCATCTGCCAACCATTCCATTCTGATCGCCTCATTTTTTTTTATTCCCCATTTTTACCTCCCTTGTTTGCGTTGTCTTCCCCAGGCCTATGAATTTTTGTTAATACGTAAAGGACAGGGGCCAGGAGCGGCGAAAACCCCGCCCACGTCTCCCGAACTGAGCTACAGCAAGCATAGGCCGCTGCTTAGCTCGTTGAGGAGCCTTTTTCTTCGCCAGATGGCACACCCCGACCTTCACGGTCAATTAAGCTCCCTTAGGCTCCGTCCCCACGGACATCTGCGGATGCCCACCAAACCGTCCGTTACAGTAGCGAAAGCCTTTGACAAAGTCTGACGGACAGGCGATAGACTGGCAGAAGACTGCCATCTATCTGGAACTGACATTTGATAAATCAGTGACGTGGAGAGAACACATTAGGCGCCGTCGACAAAAAACTAACGGAGTTATCCAAAGCCTTTTCCCAATCATAAACTCCAAGAAAATCAACAACAAAAATAGGTCACTCATTTATAAACAGACGATACTGCCGACACTACTTTACGGAAGCTTGACTTTCAGCCAAGCTTCCAATTCGAACATTGAACAACTACAAATTTGCCATAACCTAGCTCTGTTGCGAATAATGTTAATGTTCCAATGTATTTTACATTAGAAACACAGATACATATACGTATGCATAGGGACCTTTGGGTTAACCCTATAAACAAAAAAGCCCTTAAGCTATTCGACAAAATTGACGGACATTCTAATAGTACCTTGGATCCTTTAAGATTCTCTATAGTTGAGAGACAAGTCTTCACTGACATATAATAAATTAAAAGCACACCGAGGTCTGAATAACGCAAAGTAAGACTACGATGGGCCCAACATGCCCACAGTAAAAATAAGAGTAAAAATGTTAAACACGAGCTTCACTCGAGTATAGTTCCTAGTCAAACATCTTTATTGCACTGGACAACCTATCGGTGATCAGACGCATGCAGCAGACGAACATAAAATCTAAATTGGTACTAGAGTGAGTCCGAAAGCTGAACACGTGTGGCTCAGAAAATGAGGTTACACTGATGTGGGTACAACAGGAAATGAGACGGCAGATGCCCTAGCAAAACAGGGATCTGCGGCGACTTTCATTGGACCAGAAACCAGTGTTCTTCTGGGGAACGGCATGATTGGAGCAAAGGTTGGGAAGTGGATGAACTCCATGCATCAACGAAGATGGCAGGAGTTAGTCACTTGCAAACAAGCTCGGAATGCAATGACCAGCCTACCTAAAGCGCTGGGAAGCGAGAAAGGTACTCAGTTATCAACGGAGTATCCTAAGCTGGATAACTGCCTTGGTGACAGGGCACGGTAATTTTAAGGCTCATCTGGCCAAGATGATAAGCGTGGAAGATGACGTTTGCAGGCTATGTCTGGAGGAGGCTGAGACGGCAGCACACAATGTGTGCGAATGTCCAGCACTGGCTAGCACGAGGTTGAGGATCACAGGCAAGCACACGATATGTGTGGAAGCCATGAGTTAACTCAGCCTCAAAGAAATGCTAGCAATAACACGGGACTCAGTGATAAAGAGAGAGGTCAACAATTATCAGTCGACATCTGCAAATTACTGATGACCGGGAGGGGGCGAAAGGGGATCCAAACATTAGTGGTCTGCTTCGGTTATCGCCCGGAACACAATTTAATGATACCCACAAGCTTCTCAGGGATGCATCTCCTGTGCAAAGTCGCCCATATAGAATCCCGGTTGATACTGTCGAATATACTACTCAATTGCCCTAGCCCCTTGTGGGGCATAGCGCGTCAACTGTTCCATGTGGCCCGTTTGACGTTTCGTTGGCATAAATTGGTTTCGGAGAATGCAGTTGCCAGCATGCACCTCCTGTACATCCATGGCCACGAACGTCGTCGTGGACGGGATTGGAACCCGAAACGCCGGTAGTCAAACATGAGACTGATGCCTCAACACATTGTGCTACCGGTCGCCCCCAATGAAAAGCAAATGAAGCAGATAATCGTACTGATCGCATTGCTCGATGGTGATTCACAAGGCGTTGATGTGACCGACACAGGAGATTTACGTTTGATAGGAAAACATCTTGGTCTGGAGAAAGAGGTATTATACTATGAGAGCGTTTATAATGTTAATTACGATAGGTCCAGTACAATTTTAGTTTAAAATAGCCGCTTTCGATTCACTGCATTTTGGTCTCAGACCGAAAAGAACGCCACGGCTTTGCGCCGAACGAATTTAAACAGCCAGCATACAGATACTTCGCCGTCGCGCGGGCGAAGTCCAGACTCGGTATATTGTACCTATACATTTAGATAGAGGTGAAATAAGTTGATGTTCAACCAATTTGCTTTCAACTCTGATCCGATGAGATCTCATACGAGACCAGGAATAAAACCGGTCTGTCGTTTTGTATGAAAATGATCTGAGATGCGGTGAATCGAAAGCGGCTAATGTAGATTCAGGCCAAGATGAAATGGTCGTGGTGCCTGTTGATCTCTTTGGAAAATTAACATGCAATTTAAACATACCGTGCACCTTTAGGATACCGTAGTGTCGCTTTTTTTCTGTTGGACCTATGAAACCAATAACTAGAGTTGCAGTTCGTAAAGATACATTTTCTGAACAAATGTACGACAAGAGATCTAATTGATTTTATTCGTATTTGTTTACTACAAAGCTTCCATTTATGCCAAAATTAGCCTCGCTAATAAATTATATGTACATTTTTATTTCAGACTCTCTTAATTGATTGACTACAGCGCCATCTCCGCACTGTAGTTAGCCATAGCGATAGTAAATAATTTTTTTCCTTCGCAATTTAGAGAAACATCATCGTCAAATACATAAATATCAAACTCACCTTGGAGGATTCATTTCCAACTCCTTCAGTTTTGCAGAGAACAACTTCTCTTGGGCGGTCAAGCGCTCGTGTTCGGCCCAAGCCTTATTCCATTCGTTCTGTGTCGAACGAATTTTAAATTCATCATCTTGATGGTCATTGTCGACTCTTTTGGAACGTGCCTCCACTAATTTCTCATAAGTCGACTTCAATTCGCTGATCTTTTTAATTAGCTCAGCCGCTTTATTTTGAATTTCTATGATTTTCTTCTGATTATTAATGACATTGATAAGATGTTGTACTTGTTTCTCTTTGACATGTTTCTCTTGTAGCTTAATAATCCATTCGAGTACTTGGCCTAATGACATGGGATTGTTGCCGGCATTGTTGATATCAATTTCATGAGATAAGTAGCTCGCCGATTCCAGTAGACGGTTGAATTCACTTTCAATCTGTAGAATTAATGAAATTATTAGGTACATACTTCAGACATTGATAAGAAAAAGAAAGAATGAAAATTCGGGTTGTATTAAGACAAAATAGAAAAAAAAAACAATTTTTTTATGCTTAGTTTAGGGGACGATTTCACGGCCTGATTTTTTGTTTCCTTCCTGCAGCATATGTATATACTTGTTCTCAAGAAATTTCTGCAAATTGATAAATCGCATTAATAAAAAAAAACGGCCGACACTGAATTATCCCAAAGCGTATTCCTGATACTCTTCAACAGTCGCCCAATCACCAATCATTCCTAATTTCGTTCAACCAGATTACAAAAATCCAACATCTGACACTACCGCAAGCAATAAATCCAACGTGAAAAACCCTGGGCACAATAAACAACCCTAGTTGAGTGACTTTTAAAGGTAGGCCTTTACGTGGACCAGACATGCATTAAATTCACCCCTAAATACGGTATAGCGAATTATCAGTGGCAACACAAAAGCCAAACCGGCATTCCCCTCGCTCATCTACTCCCAATCAAATGATCTATTCATCACACCCTAAAATGGCATATGGCGCGTTGAGATCAAAAATTACCTCATCGTCCTTGTTGAGAGACTTCGGACTAACCGATGACGACCAGAACCAGGACTCTGCTACTGTGTAAGTAACAATACTCAGGGGTCCATTGTCTACAATCCGATGCAATATGAACTTGTTTTCGTAGCGAACAATGGAGTTGGTATCCTTGACGAATACAAGGGCACCCGAAAAAAGGATAATTTTCATGCCATGTTTAGAGTAGCTATTGCAACCCACTTTAAATTCCATTCAGAGAAATAAGATCGAATCGACGCTGAACCCACCAGACTGACATGCCCGGTAAGTCGATATCAATCTGATCAACTTTTCAAAAGGGTAACCGACCGATAATAAATATGACGTAGCCCTCATGAAAACATAACATTTGATAGTTAAGATGGTGAATGGTGTGGCCCGCAAAAAATGAACCGGGTGCTTCGTTGAGTAAATCATTTGCGGTTGCCACTCAATCATTCTGTGATTTATTTTGATTTCTTCTAAAAAAAAGAGAACCAGATGCCGAGTGGAACTATATAAGCCAACGAACCGTACTCTTTTTTGGATTGCATTATCAAAAAGGAGAATCTTCCACTCGGAATTTGAATCCTTAAAAAGATTAATCCGTAAGATAAATAGAGAAAAATTAACCCCAACATGAACAATATTTGTTCGGTACTTAGAATTATGCATTTTTAATGTAATATTTGCATATCTAAGGAATATTTAAAGAATTTGAAATAGGACGCATGCATGACAAGGTCCAAGAGGAAAATTTTCAATTGCTTCCGAAAGCTATGTGTTTGTTTGTCACTGCTTTCCATGAGTTTAAGGCAGCAGAATTTATAATTATGCAATCCAATATAGACAGTTGCAAAAAGCGATTTGGCGGGCATTTCGTGTAAGTTATTTGGTTTATTTACCTAGCGTAAAAACGTGTATTGATGAGCAGTTAAACCCTCCTAAAAAATGGCAATGACTTTATTGAAATTTTAGCCTTATTAGCTCTATCTCGGTAAGTAAAGTATAACAGCTAGAAGTTTCGCTTTAGTCTTAATTTGTTGATAATTTGTAAGGAACCATATTCTGGTCTGGTTATGCTGCTTCCACCGGCAGATCAAAGGCAGCACCTGATGAGTAATGATCTAATACGGATACGAAACCAGAGGCCGAGGGTCCCATTACACCCCGACCCCGATGCGACCGCGAGGGCAACTGTACCGTCCGCAAACCATTCCATCCTTATGGCCCCATTTTTGTTTTATTCCCCATTTTTGCCTCCCCTGTCTGTGTTGTCTTCCCCAGGCCTATGAATTTTTGTTAATACGTAAAGCACAGGGGCAACGAGCGGCGAAAACCCCGCCAATGTCTCCCGAACTGAGCTACAGGAAGCACAGGCCGCTGCTTACCTCGTTGAGGGGCCTTTTTCTTCGCCAGATGGCACGGTCCGACCTTCACGGTCATTACGATACCTTAGGCTCCCTCCCCACGGGCATCTTCGGATGCCCACCGAACCGTCCATTACAAATTTAACCTTGTTTATAAAAAAAATTGCTAACTTTTATGACACACTAATTTAATTAATTAAATAATTAATAAAATAATTAATTAATAAAATAATTTATTTTAATATCTTCCATAATTTCAAAGTTCAAACAACTTATATGACAGTTGTCGGCTCATTCCCAATCTATTCGGTCGTTCTGAATCGAATGAAACTAATAGCAATTCCATGCGATCATTATTTCCGCAAATAGCCAGAGTTGATACCAGCCCACCATCTAAACAGGAATTACCTGTGGCTATTAAATCGATGGATGCAGGTAAAGGCCCGGGGATAGATGGAATTCCGGTGGAACTTTTTAAAGCCAATGCCAATGCTACTGCGGATATTCTTCTCCCCCTTATCCAAGAATTTTGGGAAACCGAAACTCTCCCTAAAGAGTGGAAGAAGGGCGTCATTATTAAGATCCCGAATAAAGGCGACCTGAAGAATTGCAATAATTGGCGTGGGATCTCTCTTCTCCCAGCAGTCTCCAAATTGATGGCAAAAATAATCTTGAACCGGATGAAACAAACAGTTGATCGCACATTGAATGATGACCAAACCGGTTTTCGCGAGGGCTTCTCATGTAGCGACCATATCAACACCCTCCGAATTATTATTGAACAATCCGCAGAGTGAAGATCCTCATTACATCTTATGTTCATCGATTTCGAGAAGGCATTTGACAGCGTTGACCGCGAATATATCTGGAGAGCTTTACGTAGGAGAGGCATAGAACATAAAATAGGTTGAAATTATTGTCCATGTTTGTTCTTACAGGTTTTTAATCAAGTAAAAAATAGGGTGTTCCTTATACTGTAAGTTTTAGGTTTCAGCACTGAAGAAGGAGGCACGTGGTCTTCGAAACAATTGTATGCTATACAAAAATAAAAAAAACTTACAGTATAAGGAACACCCTAATTTTTTACTTGAACAAAAAATAATTTCCATCATCAAGGAGTCCTACCAGGGAGCCCAATGCCACGTCTTACACAAGCGTAAGCTATCATATCCTTTCGAGGTGCATAGCGGAGTGAGACAAGGCTGCATTTTGTCACCTATACTGTTTTTAATTGCTATTAATGATGTACTAAGTGGCGCGCTTCAAGAACACCAGAACAAAGGTATAAGACGGAAGTTGTTCAAATGCCTTCAACACCTACACTATGCTGACGATATTTGTCTTCTATCAAATAAATCGGATCAAGTGGCTCAAAATCAACGCTGCAAAAACTAAGTACTTAAGCTTCGATCCAGGAAGGCAAAGCGGAATTTGTGTTTCGGGGCAGGCAGTCGAAAAAGTTGACTATTTCTGCTACCTCGGATTCGTAGTTACAGCAGTTGGTGGAGCGGATGCTGATGTACAGTCTCGCATCAACAAAGCTCGAACAACTTTTTTCAGTTTGAATCCTTTCTGGCAAAACAACAACATTTCCGGACGCACCAAACTCCGGATTTTTGAAACCAACGTAAAATCAGTGCTTATATATGGCTGTTCAACTTAGAAGGTGATCAATAAGATAATAACTAGATTGCTTACTTTTGTCAACCAGTGTCTATGGCGCATCCAACACATACGGTGGCCGGAGGTCATTTCTAACGACGACCTCCTTACTATTACTAGTCAGGACAGGATAGACACTTCCATTAAAAGGCGAAAGTGGCAATGGATAGGTCATACTCTCCGAAAAGGGTCGAACAACATTTCTCAACAGGCCCTCGATTGGAACCCGCAGGGAACCAACGCAAGTCGCCGTGTTGGACGACCTAATATCACCTGGAGAAGATCGATTATGAGGGAGGGTGCCTCAATAGGCAAGTCGAGGAGTGAGCTGAAAGCGATGGCGATGAACAGGACGTGGTGGAAAGTAGGCGTGGTTAATGCCCTATGCAAAGGGTTGACAGGAACCAGAGAGATTATTTCAAAAGATATTCACATTTTTCTGGATTTTATTAATAATTATAAAAGCTACTTTATTAAATAAACTTAAAATATAAAGCTTTTTTGACAGTTTTATGTTTCTTCCTAATGTATTTAGCCATTCAGAAGCAGATGAAATGAACGGCAATCTCATCCGATTATTAGTTGAAAAGATATTCACAGTTTCTACGTTTTTTTGTAATTTAACTAAAGTATTTTCTTCAATGAATTCCAAATTCGAAATCTATATGGTAGTTTTTGGTGATTCCCAATGTATTTTATCTATTTTAATATACCGAAATAAACCACAAATCAAGTCAATTATTTTCAAAAGTAACCGAATTCTATTGTTGAGCAATAAAATTATTTTATTTTCAGCAATAAGTTTAAAGTTCAATGCTTATAGCCAAACCGTCAAGTGATTTTTTCAAGATGCCATGGCGTCCGCGGTAAAGAGGAGGGGCCACAGTCGCTCGTGCGGACTTTCTTGCGCCTACTACGCTGAAGAGTGGCACATGCCTTCGCAGCAACTGGTGCCGTTATTCATATAGGAAGCCTCCGTTCTCCTTCTAATCTCAACCCTCAATCCCCAAGGCATGGAATATGTTGCTGCGTTTCCACAGCCAGCCAGAACTTCATCGCTAGAAGGGATACTCTTTTCAAGTGGCCCTCAAACGCGTCATCCGTTGGTGAGATATTTTCCAAGCCTCGATCAGCCGAAGTTTAAAGGGCTACGCTCGCAGTCCGAGTGTTTTGTAGTGACCCCCTTTAAATAGGCTAATAATTAAAAGCCTTAACCACCAATTGTACTAATCCTTAATATTTCTACAACATTTCATGGATGTTTCAGCCGTTTTCGAGATACCCTCTCTTCAGTCGGACGGACATTTGACCGATTTCATAACGGTTTTGTTTTTTTCTACAAAACCCTAAAAGCATCACTATACACCCAGTGACAAAAAAAAACCGAAATAACAAATTTGCCGAAATTTGTTTTTTCTTTCATCCGAATGTCAAAAATTATTGTCAAATTGTGGAAATATGTATTTCTTGTTGTGTTTGCTATACTGAATTGATGTTTTAACGATTAAAAAAATCCAATGTTCAGACTGGGTCTGAAAATACTAGAGAGAGTAACTTTTTGGACAATAGTACTTCTTTATAAATAATTTTATCTAAACACGTATTTGAGAGATATTGTTTTATTTTAGGAGGATTTAGTGAATGCGTATAAATTTGGATTTTCCTAAACAAAAACTATTGAAAGCATATTAAAATTAATACATGTAAAAGCTGTTAATAATTAATGTGGCCGCCTTTTGCTTTAATGACAGCTTTTATTCACCTGTTCATACTATCATATAGTGTGGTCAACGTATCTGCATTTATTTCGTTTTCCCATACTTCTTGGATGACGTGTTTTATTGTTCTTCGCTCTTTTTTCTTTATTTTCGATCCCATTATCTGCCATAGATTTTCAATAGGGTTCAATTCGGGGCTATTTCCCGACCAGGGTAGAGTTTTAATCCCGAGTTGCGCCTTAAATTGCGTGATCTGTTATTGATAAATGTTACGATAACAGCGGATTTTGATTCAATCTCAAAGAAACTTAGAGAACGAGCTCGATGTGTTGGAGCAGAGTCATCCTGAAATATCGAATTTTGAATATTTTCTGTTAGGTCCGCAATTGCTGGGGCAACACCTTCATTTATTATTTTCTTGTATGCTGCTGCACTCACAAATCCTTCTAGAAGGATTAGATGCTCTACGCGGTTGTACATGATGCATCCCCAAACCATAACGTGGGGGAATGTTTCACAGTTGATTGAACGTAATCACCAGAATAACGCTCTCCTGCTCTACAGCGTACTCTGGCTGATCCATCGGACCCATCATATTGAATTTGGATTCATCGAAAAAAATAACATGTTTCCAATCCTCCAAAGTCCAATTTTCCCGCTCCTTGCACCATTGTAGTCGAGTTTTCCTCATTCGTTTTAGCAAAAGGGGCTTCTTGGCAGGTCGACAGGAGCGCAAACCCATCTCATTTAGCCTTGTTTGGATAGGTCGCGTAATACAAGGCTTCTCCATCGAAGGTTCCAGATCAGCTCTTAATTTTGCAGCCGATTTGAAGCGATCCTAAAGTGACAAGAGCTTCAAATGGTTCTCCTCTCTTGGCGTAGTAACCCGCCGCCTTCCGCTGCCTGCTTTCCTCTCAACAGTGCCTCTTTCCTTCTGTTTTTTTTAATTATACTTCACACTGTCCACCCATGGCATCCAACTTCACGAGCGATTTCGGATTTCGATTTGTTTTGCTCGAATAAACAGCAGATTCGCAATTTTTGCACCATAGTTAACTGCTTACGTTTTGACATTTTTATCGACTACTTGTTAATACAAAATACAGAATAACACTGATGCAGCTATTGTATTGTACATTTTCTGGCTTATGTAGAGACCCTAATTTATACCTGTAAAATTTCAACCACCAGCGAAAAGGATAAAAGGGTCATTACCTCATTTACCGGGAAATCCCCAATTCGGTTTTTTTTTGTCGTTGGGTGTACCTTAAGCTACCAAGCTAAGGTTTTTGAAACAAGTTTTAATTATCTATGAATTTAGACTCAAGCGAAACTTATACTTACCGAGACAGAGCTATTAAGGCTGAAATTTCAAAAGAGGCATTTCTGCATTTATGCTCATAACTGCGCTAAAAATGGGCCGATTTGCAGAATATTGGGCACATTAAACCCGAATTTGAATTATCTTCAAATTTTGTTTTATAAGTTTTACATTTGTGGTATCCGTTTCAAACATCTCTGAGCTTGAAGAGCGAGCCTAAAAAATTGAGGTTTTTTTTACTATCGTTTTCGACTATACTTCTGAACCGAATTTCAAGTTTGAGTAGTTGGACGTAGAATTCGTCATTTTTTAATTTACATTCTATTATATTTTTTAATCCGACGCACCGTTTAGAAGTTATAAGGAGAACATTAAGGAAAAAGGGCCCAAATTTATCGGTTTTTCGCCCGCACAGCCACGAGGCCCAAATTGGCTCCATATATCTTAAATTGAAGGTATGGATCCCACCAACATTCGTGCCAAACAGCAAATCGCATATTTTGCAAGGCTGCGTCCATATTACCGTCGAAGCCAATTCTAGCATAGTAATGAAATTACGGAAAGCCTCGCATAACACTATTACTAATGTGCGTTAACCCCTAACGAGGCAACGCGCGTCAACTACTCCTACGCGCCAAAATGTTCGATTTTGGGCAATAGGATGCATCTGTTTCCATGGCCTACCCAACAACGCACACTCGTCGACCACTGATCGGTGCCATAAGGTCCCTTACTATATATACAGGGTGGGCCAAATACAAGTTTCTTTTCAAAAATGCAATAAAATGAACAAAATTAATTTTTTTTCCATGTAGTATGGCTTCATTAGTAAGAGCAAACATTCCCATTAATGATGAAACACAACTTCGCTGAAGTGGCTGCCTCGGCTGGCTTCGCAGTAGCGCATTCTGCCATTCCAATTTTCCAAGACCATGTCGATGGTTTCGGGATGTCGGATTGCTTGGATGATATTGGCCTTAAGTGCTTGAATCGTTTCTGGATTATTGGCATAACATCGGTCCTCCACGGTTCCCCAGAAAAAAAGTCCAAAGGGGTCAAATCGCAGCTCCGAGGCGGGCAATTGACATCGCCAAGACTGCACATGGCATGGGCTGTGTGGCATGGCGCGCCATCCTGCATGAACCAGAGGTCGTCCAAATCCATGTCTTCAATTTCAGTAAAAAAAAAGTCGGATAACATGGCTCTGTAACGTTCACCGTTGACCGAAACATTGTTCCCAGCCTCATTTTCGAAGAGAAATGGTCCAATGATGCCACCACTTGTAATGAACCACCTGCAATGGACCATATCCTGGTAGTGCTGCTCCCACCGGCAGATCGAAGCAGCACCTGATGAGTAGTGATCTGTTGGTGGTACGAAACCAGAGGCCGAGGTCCCATTTTACCCGGACCCAAGTGCGACCGCGTGGGCGTCTGATCCGTCCGCCAACCATTCCATCCTTATCGACTATTTTTTTTTATTCCCCATTTTTACCTCCCCTGTTTGTGTTGTCTTCTCCAGGCCTATGAATTTTTGTTAATACGTAAAGGACAGGGGCAACGAGCGGCGAAAACACCGCCCACATCTCCCGAACTGAGCTACAGCAAGCATAGGCCGCTGCTTAGCTCGTTGAGGAGCCTTTTTCTTCGCCAGATGGCACAGCCCGACCTTCACGGTCACTATGCATCCTTAGGCTCCGTCCCCATGGGCTTCTTCGGATGCCCATCAAACCGTCCGTTACACACTCCACAATCCGCACCAAACTGTCACTCTCTGTGGATGCATTGGCTTCTCGACAATAACGTGCGGGTTTTCCGAGCCTCAGATGCGGCAATTTTGTTTGTTAACGTAGCCTCCGAGATGAAAATGCGCCTCGTCAGAAAAGATGATTTTTCGCCCAAAATCGTTGTCCGATTAAAGCTGCTCTTAGGCACAAACTGCGAAGCGATAACGAAGCGGATGGTCATGCGCCTTCAATTGCTTAGCCAATTGGACCTTGTAAGCGAATAATCCGAGATCTTTGTACAGAATTCTCCTCAGGCTAATGCGTGAAATGTTGAGATCGATGGGGAGTTGATGTTCGTGGAGTGAGTCTCACACTCTCGGCTACAGCAGCCACATTCTCGTCTGTGCGCACTGTACAACGACGGGGACCATGAGTGTTGTCCACTAGCATGCCAGTCTTACGAACTTTGTGCACAAAGTTGCGTACAGCAGGCGCGGTGGGTGCTTCATTTCGGCCAAAACTTCTTTTCAAAAAACGCACTGTTTGGGCTACACAGCACTCACTTGGGAAATAAGTGTTCAATATTTCCCAACGTTTTTTAAGTGTAAAGCGACTTATTTCGTTCTGCGGAGGTATGATACTGACTTTCTGTCAAGATTTCAAGCGGGAAACAGCTTTCACTGACAAAATAACCTATGATTTAAAAAGAAACCACTAGATGGCCCACCCTATATATGTACTGTACAATTTGCCTAGCCCCTAGTGGGACATAAGCGCGTCAACAACGCCTAAGTGGCTTAGTTAGCGTTTCATAGACATATAACTAGTTTCGGACGATGCATTTGCCAGCAAACACCTGAACTATTGGCTTCCCCTAATTAGAGTTGTAAACACGTTAGTGACACAAGTCGATCATATGATCGACCACGGTTTCTCACTGATGGCGCAATCGATTTTATGATCGAGTGAAACTATTTCGATTGTTACTATACTGTTATGTGTTGGAATCGGTCCGTTTGCGTCGACTACATTAATATCCATAATTAAAATGCTTTTCCTTTAAGTCAACGATTAGTCTTTATTTTTCTGTATACGTATTTCGGCAGCTTCTTGCTGCCTTCTTCAGCGGAGTGGACATGAATTCCCTAGGATTCTTATTATTTTATATAATACATGTGATTATCATTGCTTTACATTTTTTACAATGGGTACTTTTACGTTCCTTTAATTACATCATCAAAACCCAAGAAACAAGAAAATGCAAAACGAGTGATGTTTACTCTAATTACCTGTTACCTGGTATTAACGAAAAAAAGGTATGCGTGTGCATTTCCCAAATCAGTGTTTAGTCGGTTTTCCCGGTTCTCCTTTTCGATGAAGTAACTCTCATACGGGCCGAGTTTTCTGGGTTTCACTTCTTTTATGACGGTTACCTGCTCCATTTTGTGTCCTTTTTCTACTATGTAGCGTGCGACCGAGGACCTAATGTGTTGTCTTTTGCCCCGTTTCGCTAACTCGGCTTCCTTAAGATGTTCTTTTACCCGGGTGTCCACCAATGTTTGACCAATGTACACGGGCAATCTTCGCATTTCATCCTGTAGATTCCGCTTTTTTCACTCTGCTTCTTCGGATCTTTTTCTGTACCCAATAGAACACTCTCTACTCGATCCAACAACTTCGATGTCTAGTTTGGCCAAAATACGGCGTATAGGAGTGAGCAATTCTGGCGAATATATTACGCTAACTCGTTTCATGGTCTTGTTGATCTTGTCCTGTTCGAATAACGTTGTTTGATTGTTCTGTTCTACTATTTTGCGTTTTTTTCCTTATAAGCTGGCGGATCATTGCTGATGGGTATCCATTTTTCTTTGCTGGGTCTCATCATTGACTTGGTTGTTCCCGGTCACGCCTCTCTCACTGGTGCGATGCGCGAAGGAGAGGCGCTTGGCATCAGCGGTCGAAACCGGCGAACACGCATTTTTGGGCCCCCTCCAGGGGGAGAATTATTCTTAACAATTAGAAATTGCTTCAAGTACGATAGGGCCTAAGTCAGTTTGATTGGGGAGGGGCAGGTTTTAACTCGGCCACCCATTTTCCACCCTCCAAAACGTCTGGCATTGAAAAACTGTTTTTTCTTATACCCTTCACGGATGTGATAGGTATATTAACTTTGTCATGAAGTTTGCAACGCACAGAAGGAAGCATCTCTGACCATATAAACCATATATATTCTTGGTCAGTATGATAAGACGAGTCGATTAAAGTTTGTCCGTCTGTCCGTCTGGTTCTATACAAACTAGTCCCTCAGTTTTAAAGCTATCGAGCTGAAATTTTGCACAAAGCTTTCTTTTTATTGCACGCTGTAAATATGATATGTCGAAACCAATGGAATCGGACCACTACGTCATACAGCTGTCATAGGGACGTCTGGCGCAAAAGTCCGTCTTTGTGAGAAAAACTTTTTTATTTCTAAAGATATCTTTCTCAAATTTGCAAAAAGCCTTCTTTCTAATGCACGCTGCAAATATTTCGGAACCAGTGGAATCGAACCACTACGCCATATATGATAGCTACCATAGGAGCGACCGGTCCAAAAATTGGTCTTTGTGAGAATAACTTTTTTATTTCTAAATGAATTTTTCTCAAATTTCAAATTATTCAATAGTATCTTTTGCCAAATCACCATACCGAATTTTGTAGAAATTCGACTAGTCTATCATATGGCTGCCATAGGAACGACCTTTCTAAAATCAAGATTTTGTTAGAAAAACTATTTTATTTCTGAAGATATCTTTCCCGAATTTTCATATTATTCAATCATATTTACTTCTAAATCACACTCTTGAAGCCGACCCACTATTTCATATACCTCTCATAGGAATAGTGAAATCGGAAAAAGTTTAACTACTTAGGTACGAGTAGCGCTTCAAGCATCTTAGCAAGCGACGAGAGTTGGTGATAGGCCGAAATGATTCGCTTTGAGTTGCTTTTTTCCCGGGTTTCAGGATGGGTACTGCCCTTCCTTTCATCTACACTTCGGGAATTACTGAAGTCACGAATGAAAGATTAAGAGTGGACGTTAGATACTCCAATGCTGGCATGTCAAGGTTTTTGAGCATGATCATGGATAATCCACCGAGACCAAATACTTTAGAGTTTTTGGCATTCCGGAAGGTAGCTGCAACTTCGTCAGGGGAGAATTGGTACATTTGGGCGATGGTTTCTTTTCGGATCTTTCTACGAATTATACGCTTGGATTTATCAGCTGACGGGTGTTCGATAAATTATCTATTAAAGAGACAAGCGCATTTTGTAGGGTCACTAATCATGTTGTTGCCAAATTGGCTAGCAGCATTCCCTCGTTGGTCAGTGGAATTATAGTGAGCCCTGACAGTCATCCAAACTCTACTGATGCCAGATGTTAGGTTACAGCCGTTCAGGTCGTTATTCCATTTGGCTGTTCTATGCTCATTTCGGCGTTGAGCTCCCTAATTCTAGGATTATCTGGGTCGGTGTTTCGAATTCTATCCCTTTTGTCAGAGGTACATACCACAACCTTGGAATAAGGTAATGTGGTCTTCATACCCAAAGCGGGCAATAAGCCGGAACATATGCCCAAATCCTATAGACCGATTAGCCTTACTTCCTTCTTCCTTAAAACCATGGAAAAGTTGCTTGATTTGCATATCAGGCATAAGATGGAACTTTCGAGCCCCCTACATCGTATGCAATTCGCGTACACGAAGGGTAAGTCAACAGTAACCGCCTTGCATAGCCTTGTCAGTACAATCGAAAAGTCCCTCAGTGAAAAGGAAATCGCGTTGTGCGCGTTTCTTGACATTGAGGGGGCTTTCGATAATACTGGCTACGAGTGCATTTCCACAGCACTGGAACTCAGGGACATCCCGCCCGCTACCATTGCATGGATAGACGCCATGCTCCGTGAACGGGATATTTACTCAACTCTAGGCAGTACATCCATTTGCGTGAATGCCGTAAAGGGTTGTCCACAAGGTGGCGTTCTGTCACCCCTTTTGTGGTCCCTTGTCGTAGACGAACTGATTTCCATGCTTAATGAGCGCGGTTATCTCACTATCGGATACGCGGATGATTTAACTATCATAGTCAGGGGCAAATTCGAATCTACCATCACTGAGGTGATGAGGTCGGCCCTTGACATAGTTCTACGCTGGTGTGTGGCTGTGGGCTTACATGTAAACCCACAGAAAACTGTCGTTGTGCCGTTCACACGAAAACGAAATATAACTTTGGGTCCAATTTCGTTAGGCGGCACGACCTTAGATTATTCCACTGAAGTTAAATGCCTCGCGGTAACTCTAGACTCGAAACTCACCTGGAATACTCACATAGATAATGTACTTGCAAAAGCCACACGCAAAATGTGGGCTTGCAGAAGTTTCTTTGGACGGACATGGGGGCTCACCCCAAAGATAATTGGTGGTGCGGCCTATGGTGACCTACGCAGCGCTTGTGTGGTGGCCGAAAACTTCTGTCTTACTGAAGTGCAATAAGCTTCAACGCCTTGCCTGCCTTGGCGTCACTGGAGCTATGCGCACTTCTCCTACGCCAGCCCTGGAGGCGATTATTGGACTTACTCCGTTGCATATATTCATTCAAGAATCAGCAGCTCTAATTGCTCTTAGACTTCGTCTAACTTCCGACGTGCGTAGTGAAGAAAGCGGTCACATGAGCATTCTGAATCAAATTCCTGACGTGCAGATCTGCTTGAGATCAGATTACATGATCACGGAGGTTTGCTTCGGCAGAAAATATTCAGCCCTCATCCCTAACCGCTCTGAATGGGTAAATGGCACACCCTGTCCAGACCCTAGATGTATCAAGTGGTTCACCGATGGGTCTAAAACAGAACAGGGTGTTGGTGCAGGTGTCTTTGGACCCAACACCAGGATTTCGATCGCAATGGGAATCTCGCCCAGCGTTTTTCAAGCTGAGATCCACGCCATTGAAGTCTGCGCCAGGGTAATCTTGGAAACTGGACTTCGCGGCGCTCACATCGCTATCTAATCAGATAGCCAAGCAGCTATAAAAGCGCTCTCCTCATATAAGGTCTCTTCAAAACTGGTGAAGGAGTGTTACAATCTCCTTCAACTGTTGGCAACCAATAACCGAGTCTTCTTGTGTTGGGTGCCAGGCCACCAGGGCATTGAGGGGAACGAGGCTGCGGATGAACTTGCTAGACAAGGATCATTCAGTCGTTTTCATGGACCTGAGCCTTACTGTGGCTTTGGATTGGCCTCGGCCAAACTGCGGATCACAGATTGGTTTGCACGATTGCGTCAACAGTACTAGAATAACCTTCCAGGGCTTCGTCAATCAAAGGAGCTGATAATGCCCTTCAGTCACAAGGGTACTACTCAAATGAGTAGAACCCACCTAAGACTCCTAGTGGGGTACTTATCTGGCCATCACTTGGTCAGATATCACCTGAACAAGATGGGTCTGTCAAGCGAGACTGAATGCCGTCTTTGTCTGGAGGACGTGGAAACGACCAAGCACATTTTGTGCGAATGTCCCGCCATCGCGCGTTTTGGGATGTCACTCCTCGGGCAGGCTACTATCAGCACTGCAGAATTCAGGTTGATTCCTGCTAAAGACTTACTGCCCTTTATTAGAACGGACGGACGGTCTTTTGGATTAATGAGCTACGGCACAATAGATCTTTATGGTCGCAGTGCCTTCTTGCTGGGAAAGCAGCTCGAATCTTATATCTATCTATCTATCTATCCCTTTTGTCTGCCAATATTGCAGCTGATGTTGGAAAATTGGGTCGAACTTCAGGGATTCGATCTGCCGGTATGAATTTGGCAGTTGCTTTCACGACAATTCGTCTAAAGTTCCTTTCAGCACGCGAACATCAGATGGTTCTGGTAGAGCAGTTGAAGATGCGTTCGTGTAATTACGAAAGCTGACTCGGTCAGCTTTCTTGTAATTGGTGAAGGTGGTGGTTTGATTCCTGAACGTCTGTTGGACGATCAAGTCTAATTACGATCGGAAGGTGGTCGGACGAAAGCGTCAGAACGGATTCCCATTGAGCTGCATTAATGAGACTGGCACTTGAAATGGAGATGTCCGGAGAGCTGGAACAAGATCCGTTAGGCGGGTGGGAGTATCTCCATTCAGCGGGCAGAAGTCTGATGTGTCGAATTGCTCCGCTATTACAATGCCTCGGAAGTCATTGCTTAAAATCGCACAGCACAAGACGATATTGACTAGTTAGGAAAGGACTGATGTTAAGCCTGTGACCAGGGGGCAGGAGGATACAGGCGGAAAATAGATGTTAAAGACTTCAATCTGAATATTCCCTTGCGATCACCTGCACCTCGAGGACATTGTTGCTAGTAACATCAATCTCACGATAGAGCACTGAGTGGTGTACGATAAATGGAAGTTCTCCGCCAGTCTATCTTTCCTTATAATATTGTAGCCACCGTATGAGTTGAGAGACGAATTTCCATTAAGTTTCGTCTCCTGTATGGCGCCGATCATTACACGACGCCTGTCCATAAAAACCTAAGTTCGGGGATTTTATGTTGCAGCCCATTGGAATTCAGTTGCATAAGCGATATTATATGTAGGTTTGCAATAATAGGTGCTGGTGTCAAGTTGTACTACGACGAAGAGCCTTGATGATTGATGTTGTTATTCATTGATGTTACTGGAGATATCTGCGAACTCGATTGAGTGGCCGTTGATAACGACAAACTGGGGGTACCGAGTGAGAAACAAGATGTTCGAGCCCTGTTTCTACACATATTAGCAGTGGAGGAAGGGCTCCATTTCCTATGATCAGATAGTCCAGAGCAATTTCTGTGGTGGCACCAATCTTTGCAGCAATTACATTTGACTGAGGTGGTACTATATGGTGAATTGGTTGATTACAAACACAGCATATCCAAGGACCTGATTTCGATTCAATTCCGGCGCGAACGAGGAGTATTGAGAGCAGCTGTGCCGATATATGTTGCTCCCAAAACGTATAAAAAAAGGGTTTGTAATGTACAGTATACACACACACATTTTTCTCTTCTTGCATCGAGGGGGTATGGCAGCCCCTGGCCATTGAAGAACAGGTCGCTCCGGTGCGTAGAACCGGCTACCGTAGGAACGTACGCTTACGGGTTGTTGTTGTTGTAGTAGCGACGCGTTGATATCCGATGAATGTGTGTGTCATAAAGCTTGGTTGTCCATGTTTTCTTCAATGTCCAGGTGTAGAAACGCAGCTGCTTCAATAGGATTATCCCATAGCGCAGTAGGTGTTAGGCGCGTGGGAGCTGCAGGACAGCTAAATATGTGCTCAACATCATGTGGAGTGAGGCCACAGGCTGGACAGGAGTTCTGTATTTCGTTATCAATGCGGGATAGGTACAAGTTCAGACGTGAGCACCAGCCAGAACGAAGTTGAGCGAGTGTAGTCCTGGTTGCTCTAGGAAGTCGAAGTTCGTCTGAAGATATAGCAGGTGCGCATTTAGAACCCTGTTTGGTGTCATATCCGCGATTGAGGATAGCACTTCTTCACTATGCAGTGTTGTGACGGCCGATCTGTAGCTGGTGTTATCGAAGGGGACTCTTTTAAACCTTTGGATCTCCCGCTCGCGATCCCTCATATTACGTCTTACATGACGTGGCGGTGGGCTTCTGTCCATAAGGTTAGAGTTAGGATGATCACTCCGATAACAGCCAACCAGATATTGCTTCGTTAGAAGTGTGTTGTGGCTTCTTAGCGGCATCATTCTGGTTTCCTGGTGAAGGTGGTCCTGCGACGACATCAGTAGGCAGCCGTTGACAGTTCTGAGAGCTGCATTTTGGCAGGTCTGGACGTTCCTCCACTGAGTGTCACATAAGTTTTCCGACCAGATGGGAGCCGCATAATTGGCCACAGATCTCCCGATAGACTTGTAGGTCGTTAGTAGGGTCTCCTTGTCTTTCCCCCAGGAACTGCCAGCAAGAGCTTTGAGGACTTTGTTCCTGCCTCTCATCTTGTCACAAATGGTTGACGCATGGGCTGAGAAGGTAGCCATGCTGTCAAGGGTGACACCGAGGATTTTAGGGTGGTTAATGGTGGGGATAATTTGACCGTCTACTACAATATCCAGTTGTTGTCTCACTTCTTTGGTCCATGTGGTAAACAGAGTAGTGGTAGACTTCGGCGCAGACAGAGTGAGATTTTTGTTGACGAAGAAGTTGTTAAGTTCGTCAAGATACTCATTTATCTCATATATCGCACATTTGAGTGATATCGTTGCCGGCTGCTAGAATCGTGCAGTCATCGGCATAACTGACAATTTCGAGTCCGTCAGGTGGCGTAGGGAGTCCTGACATGTAAAGGCTAAACAGGGTGGGAGATAAGACTCCTCCTTGGGGAACACCCTGCCTAATTCGTCTTAGTTTAGATTTCCCGGATCTAAATTCTGTGTAGAATTGTCTGCCGGCAAGATAGTTGGCGATCCTCTTTACAATATGCGACGGAAGCGATGTACCGCATATGTCTGACAGGAGAAACGAGTGGCTGACAGTGTCAAATGCCTTTGACAAGTCTAATGCCACCAGAATCGTTCGCTGACAAGGACGTGCTTGGTTGAGCCATTGAGTATTTTCGATGTAATGACATCCAAAGCCGTCGTGGTGCTGTGCATCCTTCTAAAGCCATGTTGGTGGTTGGCCATCTGAGTATGAGTCGCAATTATAGGGTGGAGCAGCGCTTCTAAGGTCTTGGCTACAGGAGACAAAAGTGTGATGGGACGGTATGATTCGCCCAGTGTTGGTTTTTTTCCCGGTTTTAGAATAGGGATCACTCTTCCTTTCTTCCAATATTCGGGGATGATAGACGATGAGATGGAGAGATTGATCGTGGCCGTTATGTATTCAATTGCTCTTGCGTCAAGATGTTTGAGCATGACCATCGATATACCGTCTGGTCCAAGGGCTTTGGAATTCTTCGCTCTTTTTATTGCTGCTTCAACTTCCTGAGATGTAAATTGAAGTTGCTGGTCAGCTGGGCGGTTACGAATGCTCCTAGTAATAATGCGCTTAAGTCTATCAGGAGGTGGATGTTCGATAAACTGTTTGTTAAAGATGTTGGCGCATTTTGTTGGGTCGTTAACCGTAATGTTGCCAAATTGGATAGCAACATGCCCTTTGTGTTTGGTTGGGTTTGTAAGGGCCCTAACCGTTGACCAGAGCTTATTGACACCCGTTGTCAAGTTGCAATTGTCGAGGTGGGAGTTCCATTTCCTTCTCCTGTGATCTGCTACCTGTTTAAAGATATCAAGGTTTAGTTCCTTGATCCTTGGATAGTCCGGGTTAATGCTGCGTATGCGGTCTTTATCATCTGCCAATCTAGCTGCTGAAGTAGGGAAATTTGGTCGAATTTTGGGTATCCGACCTGCTGGGATGAACTTCATAATCGCTTCCCGCAGTATGTGCCTTACATTTCGTTCGGCCGTGCGCACGTCAGTTGGAGTTGGTAAGGCAGCGAAGGCCGTGTTGGTGTAGGACTTGAAGCCATCCCAATCCGCTTTATTGTGGTTGATGAACGTGCGATGATCAGCAACCTGAGTACTTGATGGTTTGTCCAATTTTATTAGGATTGGCAGATGATCCGAGGATAGCGTCAGGACTGGTTCCCATTGAGCATCATTAATAAGTCCAGCGCTGGCAATTGAGATATCGGGCGAGCTGGAACATGTTCCAGCAATACGAGTAGGCGTATCGTCGTTGAGTGGACAGAAGTCTGATGCGTCAAGTTGTTCGGCTATGGCAACCTCCCTGGTATCGTTGTCGAGGTTAGAGTGCCATAGTTGGTGATGGACGTTGAAGTCACCAAGTAGGAGACGATATTGGCCAGTTAGTATCCTGAGGGACAGCTGGATACAGGTGGAACATAGATATTATAGATTTCAATATCGATGTTACCCGACTGAATGGCAATGGCTTGTGCCTCCAAGATGTTGTCGGTGATTGTGACGTCGATTTCACGATATGGTACTGATTGATGGATCAGAAATGCTATTCCACCTCCAGCATTTGATACTCTATCCTTCCTAATGACGTTGTAATTGCCATAGGAGTTGAGGGACGAATTGGTGTTAAGCTTCGTCTCCTGTATAGCTCCAATCATGACGCGATGTCTATCCATGAAGTCCGATAATTCTGCAATTTTCCGCTGTAACCCATTGCAGTTAAGTTGCACAATTGATATGGTGTTGAGATTCGCAACAGCTGGTGCAGGTGTCAGGTTGTGTTGCAATGGAACTCTGTTGGTAATGTGGTTCACTGGAGTTGAGGGGGAGGGCTGGGAGCTTGTGTTCGCACTAACAGGTGGTGATATGTTAGGTGTTTGTGATGACGTTGATGCTTGCTGCCCTCTGAATCTACATTGGCTCGCAGTGAAGGAGGAATTCCATTGTCGGTGGTGTTTCAGCCCGGAACAATTTGTAAGGTGACACCAGTTGTTGCAGCAAGTACATCTTACTGTGATAGCATTGGGGTGCAGCGTTCTATTTCAGACGCAGCAGATCCAAGGGCCTGGACCTGGGTTGAGCTCGATTCCGGCGCGTTGAAGAAGTATTGAGAGCAGTAGCGCCGGCATGTGTTGCTCCTAATTTCCAGAAAAAATGAATAGTCAAGCTGTGTGACACACACATAGATCTCCCTTCTTGCATCGAAGGGGTTGTGGCAGCTCTTGGCCGTGTGGCATGGTTGTTCCAGGTAACACGGGTCGCTTCGGTGCGTAGAACCGGCTGCCGCAGGAACGGTTTGTCGTCATGTCGTCATGTCCGGTGTTGAGGCATAGAAAAATAACTGCGCTGTGCTTCTTTAGGGTTCTCCTACAGCGATTTGGGAGTCGGATGCGCGGGTGCAGCTGGACAATAGAGATGTGCTCCACATCATAAAGTGGTCCATTGCTAGCAGGAAAGATGTTTCAGACAGAAGTTGAGCGAGTGTCGTTCTCGTTGCTCTCGGAAGCCTTTCCTCTTCCGGAGATATTGTTGGTGGCCGAGAGTACTAGATTTGGACATAAACCCGCAATCGATGAAAGTACCTCCTCCTGATTTAACGCTGCAATGGCTGATCTGTACGCGTCGCTATGAAAGGGTATCCTTTTATGCCTCTGGACTATAGTAAGTCCACATATCAACTCATATGGCTCCCAACCCACGTACAAGCCACATAACATTGTTTTTGTAAAATGTGACTTTGACATATGTTACAACAACAATACCATGTGGCTTGTGCGCGGGTTGCGAACGGTCGTAAGCAATATGCCCCGGGCCATTGTCCCTCAAGTCATGACTAACATGTCTAGGCGGCGTCGCCTTGTCCATGTGGTTGAAGTTTGAAGTTTGTTGAAGTATTACTACCGACCAAGTCTTTGAGGACGGATCATCAACGACGACCACGTAAACGACTAAAGGATTATTCTTTTGGATCCTGGAATGTACGCTCCCTGAACAAACCAGGGCCGTCAAGGCGAGATCAATGACAAGAAATCGAACGTTCCTGCGGCAGCCGGTTCTTCGTACCGGAACGACCCGTTTTTCAACGGCCAAGAACTGCAAACCCCCTCGATGCAAGAAGAACTGCAGTATAGGAGCATCGCTACCACAACAACAACAAGAAATCGAACACATTTTTTATAAGTGACAAACCATCGGGCCACAAGGAGTTTGAAGTAGCATTTATGTATAGTAAACAATCACCTCAAGCTGCACATTACTGACTTCAAACCCATAAATGAACGACTGTGTGCGATTCGCATTAAGACTAGATTCTTCAATATCTGGCTCATCAATGTGCACGCTCCCGCTGAAGTTAAAGAAGACGCAGTAAAAGACGAGTTCTACGCCCGCCTTGAGACGCTCTTCGACTCACTTCCAACAAACGACGTCAAACTGCTGCGAAAGTCGGAAATGAAAGTTGGCACCGGGGGACCACTGGAGGCCACAGTCTCCATGAAGAATGTAACGACAACGGCCAGCGACTTATCGACTTCGCCTGCAGCAGGAATCTAGTCGTAAGCTCTACGTGTTTCCCGCATCGACGCATTCACGAGCAGATCTGGAAATCTCCAGACGCACATACCGTCAACCAAATTGATCACGTCCGCATTTGCAAGAAATGGGCGTCTAGTGTGATGGATGTCCGCTCCTATTGAGTAGCAAACTGCGACTCAGATCATCACTTGATGAAAACGACCTACAGATGTAGAATTTCCTCATTGCACCAATCGAGAATCAGCCCTTCTAAAATCTTTGCGGTTGATAAGCTTCTGAGCGGTGGCGTATACTACCGCCCTTGAGGAAAGACTACCATCTATGATACACAACATCAGTAGCACAGGCGTCCATAGGTTCTGGGAAGAACTCAAGAGTACCATTCAAAGAGGTCGCAGAGAAGGTCGTGGGATATAAAGCCCGACGAGCACGAAATGACTGGTTCGACGAAGAATGCAAAAATTCACTTGATGCGAAAAACGAGGCCTATAGACAATGGATTCAACGAGGAACAAGAGCCAAAAGAGAAAAATATGACGAGCTACGGCGAATATCGAATAGAGTAATTAGATGAAAGAAACGTAAATTCTCTGACGAGCAGTTGCTCAATATTAACGAAAACCTAGTTAATAGGAACACCAGACAAGCGTACGAACTAGTAAATACAATTAAGAATGGCTATCAACCCAAGACAAGCCTCTGTAAGGACAAGGAAACATCATCAGCGACATCGATGGTATTAACCTCTTATTTTAAAGAGCTTCTGAACCTACCATCTAGCATCCCCACACAAGAAGCTCTCGAAGATATTGAACAAATCATTGGCGAATATCAAAGTGGTTTCAGACCTGGTCGCTCTACAACCGACCAGCTCTTTACGGTCAAACTGATACTCCAGAAGTGCTAGGAATACAACGTAAACGTATACCAAATCTTTGTCGACTTCAAGCAGGCATACGACAGTATCGATCGTGGAGTACTGTACTATGTATGTACATGCTGCAATTTGGTATACCGGCAAAATTAGTTCGACTGACAAAGATGACGATGACCAACTCCGTCTCACAGGTCAGGATCCATAATAGACTTACAGATCTATTTGAAACACGCACTGGTCTGAAACAGGGCGATGGACTGCCACCAACGCTCTTCAACCTGGCACTGGAATACGCTATTCGGGCTATGAATATGGACAACAGCAAGACGCTACTCATCAAATCGACACAATTAGCAGCGTACGCCGACAACATCAACATCACGTCCCGAAGATTGGTCGACGCAGAAGAACTTCTGCACACGCTCGATACCACTGCAAAAGAAGTTGGACTACGTATCAACTGAGGGTAAAACTAATATACCGATGCAATCGACGACAAGGACACCTGCACAATCGAGCATCAATGTGGGGGACCTCAACCTCGAGTTCGTGAACGACTTCATATACCTGGGTTGCAACTTGGTCTCGATGGCATGGATCTCGGCTTGGAATACGCTGAGCCACACGCCCATAGCGATTGAAGTCCTGGTGTTCGGTTCAAAGACCCCAGCACCAACTACCTGATCCGGGACCACATGGTGCACCTAGGGTCAGGACACAGATTGCCACTATCCCATTCCGAGCGGCATGGAGACCGAAAATTTTCTATCGAAACAAAGTTTCATAGTCATGTAATCTGATCTCGAGCAGTTCTGCATGCCAAGAATCCGCTCCAGGATGCTCATGTGGCCCTGATTGTACGGATGCTAGAGCAGGCATCGTCTAAAACCAGTTTATGCTAACGAAACGTCGGCTAAGTCACATGGGAATAGTTGACGTGCTATGGCCCACTGGGAATAAGGGCAAATACGGCGATTGGGTACCCAGAGCATTTTTCGATCTCTTGCTAACGACGAATCATAGCCAGTCTTACCGGTCAAAATCGCTCTCTGCTAAGACTTTTCTTCTTCCTTGCCCTTGGATACCACTCTGCGGCTTCGCGTTGCTCTGCCTGTGGTGTTGGCACTTCGCCTATTCTGGTGGTATAATCTCAGCTTCCTTCTGCAGGTAGCTCAATCTTGGATCGTATCATTGCCAAGATTAACGCGTTGGTGTTGCTTTTCATCTGATCGATCCACGAGTGTTTCCGTCTGCATCGGCGTTTGGGTTGAGCAAATGGAACATTCATTGATAGTGCCTTCATGACTGGGTTCTCAGGTGGACGCCTTAGAACATGGCGATACCAATCCATACGACGATCTTCACGCTTTTCAGTGATCGGTTGCTCAACAAACAAGCTGCCTCGGATGTAGGTATTTTTGATACGATCCTTTTCGGTCAGACCGGCTGACATCCGTAGCATTTTCATATCAGTCGCAGTCATTTTACTTTCGTATGTCTTATACCTAGTCTAGCCATAAATACTGTTACAAACTTTTTGAAGCACTGTTCAATAAAAGAGGTGTTATATGTTAAGAAATCATTGTTTATTTATTAAATGCATTGTCAACAACGGAAATTCCAACATTCGAAGTGATTGCCTTTTGCCTTTACACAAGCCTTTAATCGAGCTGGACATTTGTCTATGGAAGCACGCACGACTTCAATCGGAAAGTTGGTGACTGCATGTGTAAGAGACTTCTTTAAGGATTCGATATTAGAATGTCTTTTAGAGCACGTCATTTGCTCTAAGACAGACCATAATTCGTAATCCAGCGGATTCAGGTCTGGGCTAGAGGAAGGCCAATCTTCAGCTTTAATAAAATCTGGAACATTTTCTTCAAGCCATTTTTGGGTTGACTTCGCCTTATGACCTGGTGCAGAATCTTGCTGGAAACTCCAAGGCTGATTTTTGAATAATGACGTGTTGAGAGGTTTCACTACACTTTCAAGGACACTTTCTTGATAAATTTTTGCAGACAAAAATGCAACTTTGTCACCCCGTTGTAGCTAACACCCCACCAAACCATTACTGAGGCTGGATGATGACCTCTTTGAACCTTTTGGGCAACTTGAGAAGCTTCTCTGGCACTGCGAGCATAAACCCTATCGTTTTGTTTATTAAATGTTTCTTCGACAGTAAAAATTTTTTCGTCCGTAAACAAAATTTTACGGTGTTCTTGGTTTGCGTACCGGCAAAGTAATCGTTTTGATTTTTCCACTCTATTTTTTTTAACGAATCTGTTAGTAAATGCCCGGTAGATCTACGATAAGCACCCAACCCCAAGTCACTTTTGATGATACGTGAAATTGTTCTTTGGGGTATTTTCATCTCACGCGATAAAATTTCTTGCTTCCGAAGAGGATTACGGCGAATTCTCTCGCGCACGGCTTTAACCGCTTGAGTTGTTGGAGTAGTTCGCGGACGGCCACTTCTTTCACGGTCACTTACTCCAGACGTATCATTAAATCTTTCAATAGCCCGATATACAAACATTCGGCTTATACCAAGAGTATGCGGAGTCTTAAAAATATCACTTGGTTGCATTCCTACTTTATGAAGTGCAATCACAGCAATTCTATTTTCTTTGTCACCCCAATCCATGTTCACTACACTAAAAATTAAACTCAAATGATGACAAATGCATCAAGCACAAGTGTACTATAGCGATTAGCTCAATTTTTAAGAAATGCAATATAACGGTTCCTTTCTGCAGGGCTGCCAAACCTTGTAACAATATTTATGGCTAGACTAGGTACATAGTCCAGCATTCAGACGCATACATGAGTGCGGGACGTACGACCGTTTTGTACAACTTGTTCATCCAACCGACACTGATGCGATGTTTGCTGTCATCATCGCAGGTAGCTTACGAGCGGGTGCAATGTGTGAGATGTTAACTTGATTACCCTATAGTTGTTGAGCTTGCGTGAGTCACCCTTGTTCTTACAAAACGGGAGAAGTAAGCTTTTTCTGAAAGCGTCTGGCATCGGTTGCCCTCTTTTAATTTTGTTGAAAAGAGCAGTGAGCCATCTAAGCCCGACATGATTCATCTTCAACCAAAATTCCAAGGGTATTTTGTCGCGGAAATTCTTCGTTCAGAAGTTCGTCAAAGAACTCACGCATTCTGCTACAAATTACAGTGTCTTCAACCAGTAGCACTCCTTGTGAGTCTTCAATGTACTTTGGCGCCTGAATCTCTCAAGCGCTTCTTCTCCTTTGGGTTGCGACCGTATAAATCCTGGTATTGTCTTTAGGTTTCTTTTGCAATGACGATCTCTTATCCGCCGTCAGATCTTCTAGTTCCTGATAGAACTTCTCGGCTGCAATCGCCTTTGCTTGAGCAACCTTTCGCTTTACTTCCTTCCGGCATTTATCATCTTTCTCCCAAAGTTGAACCTTTTCGGCTTCGCTGCCTGTCTTGCATGTTGTCCAAGCTTTGAATGCGTTCGATTTGGTCTGCACTGCTTTTTCAGTTTCGTTATTCCACCACCACGTCTCCTTGTTCATGTGGAGTGGGCCTTTCGAAACTCCCAGTGTCTTTTCAGCTTCACCTACTGACATTTCATCCAAAGCATTCCACATTTGAGTTGGACTTTGTTCGTCGCAGTTGGTGTTGTATTGAAGCCACTCCTCCAGTTTAACAATGAATGGAGTTACAACAGATTCAAAGCATTCGTTGTTGAGATTATGCCTCTTGATTTTCTTGACTTTCTAGAAAGGAATGAACGGACCACATCCTTCTAGCTGGGGAGTGATTCTCTACATATTGAAACGCCTCTCACACGACAGAAACAAAACAGCACACTACTTACATTATCGTCCTTATGTTTTGGTACAGGTTTACCGCCCGCTTCGTATAAAGTACATGCTGGCCGGATCGGCACCATCTCCATTTTAGTCTGTCGACTTAAAATCGTCATAGGATTACCCCAGATGCCCGTAACAACCATTGCGCCCAAGTCTGCAATGTAGTTATGCTTTCGGAATGTCGCAATACGTCCGCCAACTCGATTGCGAGCCTCCAACACGGTCACATCCATTCCGAACTGCTGGAGTTGCTGAGCCGCTGCCAGTCCGGATATGCCAGCTCCAATTACAATAACCCTGCCCCGCTTCTTCTGGGGTATGGCCTTCAAACGCTTAAATATTCCGAAGTTGATGAAGCCGTGCCTTTCGAGAAAAGCGTGAATTTTCCGGACCAGTTCGCGGTCACTGTTGAACGGCTTCTCCATCCCGTTCAGGGCATTCTCGAATGTCAGCTGCAGGGTGGGGTCCTCGATCCACATTTGAAGTAGACGATTGCGAATATTAAGAAATACGCGTTGCGATGCTAGACCGGTCCGAGTCAGATCGGGAAACGTGGCCGCCTCTTCGGAAGTCATTTTGTCAAACGGAAGGCGTGACTGGAAAGCGGCTCCTTCGAGGCTACAAGAAGGAAACATTTTAAATATCCGTCTCAAAATAAATAAGCTATTTTCATACCCAGTTAGAAGCTCCTTGTAGGAAGTGTCACTCGTCATCTCCTTCGGATCCTTGTTTTCCGAATCCTTTGGCGGACTTCGCGAATGCTCCCGCCTTCGGGTGCGTGACGGCATTTCCATTTTTTCAGATTTCTTCTCGACACCCGAAGTGCTTGCCGTTGACTTGTTCTCCTGCTCGGCGTTTGTTTTCGTCAGAGAATAGTCGACCTGAAAGGATAACGCATGGAACGATTAGTTAGCCACCACGTTCCCCCATTCCATACTGACCTTGGCACGTTTTCGGCGACTCATTCTTCGGCCGGCATCACCTTCATCTGATGCCGCCTGCGATTGGTTCTCCAAGACAACGTCTTCAGACGCGCTTTTTGACGCATTACCGGTGCTTTCACGACTCTTTGCAACGGCATTTCCCGCGAAATCACACGTTTCACCGTCCGAGTCGTCACTAATCAACGTTACGCACTCGATTTCACTGTTTTTTCGCTCGATTGACATGACGCGGAAAGTAAGGAACGCGGTACCGACACGAATCGAATTTAAATCGCGGAAATACTTGAGGAAAAATTAAAGTTCGGCAAAGACAATTACGCGCTTCACGACCGGCGTTTAGATGTTGTTTTGTGACCGGCAGCTGTCCAATGTTTGTTTTCAAACTGTCAAGAAAAGTGGGGAAAATTTCCGATGGTGGTGAGAAAATAAACAGCTGATTAAAAATACTGGAACAGCCAAGCATTTGCAATCTTTATTGCCATCTAATTGAGTTTCGTCGAAGTCAAATGCATGCGCTACGTCCAATTAGAGACCATTAGATGTCATTAGACCAGCAAACCAGTCTCCTAGCCCAAAACTAATTACTCCAATTTGAAAATTTACAGAGGTGAATTTAAACCGCTACTCAAACCTAGAGGGCGCAAACCCGAGGTCTAGACGCAATCCACTTTCATTTTTAGAACACCCAATCTCAATTAGGCAATTCCCCAAATTTTCCAGTGGCGGATTTTGTCCTTACAAGCACGTTAAGATGGACACGATATCTAAGAATCTAAGCCCATTTTGGGGCTTTTTAATAATAATGAGGGAAATAATTGGAAATAATTTTAATCTCTTCTATAGATACTTAATACATGGAAACTGAGTGTGCACGGTCGTAGAAGCTTAACTTTCGGAGGGCGAAAATCCGAGAAATTTGAGCCCTTTTTTTAATATTATCATTATAAATCCTAAACGGTGCCTCGGATCGAAAAACCATACAGGTGTAAATTTAAGACCGTTGAATTCTGCGTTCAATGCACTGCTCAAAGTTGAAATTCGGTTCAGTAGCGTAGTCAAAATCGATAGTCAAAAAATGACAATTTTCGAGGCTCCCGAGAATAATCACACTTTTTCACTTTTCAAGCTCACATATCTTTGCAACGGATGCTCCAAATGGAAAAGCGTCTTTGTAAAAGTTGATGATAATTTGATTGTTAACCTAACGTCGCCAATATTTTTCAATTCGGGCCATTTTTAGAGTAGTTATGAACAACAATTCAAAAATGCCTGCTCATCGATTTATGCCTTAAAAGCTCTATCTCGGTAAGTATAACAGCCAGAAGTTTTATTTTAGTCTCAAATTGTAGATAAATTACTCCAGTTAAATAAAGTTTTACAAGATTTCTTGTGTGACCAATTTAAGAGATACTGAAAAGAGACAGGGCAAGCCCAACAATTAGGCACATTTTCAACATGGTGGCGGGGTCCATGGTGTTAGGGGGGAAATAGAAAACTCGAATTTTTAACCAATGTACCAACTCAAACAATATATCAAAAATCGAAACTACCCTACTTAAAGCAACCAGTATTATAACGATTTGACTGACCAAAGTAATTTAACCTTTGCAGAATCACCGACTTTTTTTTAAATAAAAACGCAATTACTCAAAAACTATACCCGCTAGCATATTCTAGTAAAGAGAGAATCGCAGGTAATATCTTACCCTAAAAACAGAAAATAGCCTGTAGAAATCAGATAAATTGTTAATTAAATATGACCTTGGAAAATGAAATGAAAAAAGTGTGAAAAAATTATTTTTTTTTTTTTAATTTAAGGGCTGTAAATAACTCGAAATTTAAAATTAGTATTATATAATGTTAAAACAAATTGTTTGCAACAAAACAGGAAGTTTTTATTTTTGATAAATTTAGTATAATATGTGGGTGAAAGCTCGAGTAAAATAAGATAAAACAGCAAAAGGTTAATAGTGGGCTACATATCCTTCTTATTTTTTCGAGCTATATCTAATAAACAGTTTATCTGATTTCTACAGGCTATTTTCTGTTTTTAGGGTAAGATATTACCTGCGATTTGCTCTTTACTAGAATATGCTAGCGGGTATAGTTTTTGAGTAATTGCGTTTTTATTAAAAAAAAAAGTCGGTGATTCTGCAAAGGTTAAAATACTTTGGTCGGTCAAAATGTTATAACACTGGTTGCTTTAATTAGGGTAGTTTCGATTTTTGATATATTGTTTGAGTTGGTACATTGTTTAAAAATTTGAGTTTTCTATTTCCCCCCTAACACCACGGACCATGCCACCATGTTGAAAGTGTGCCTAATTGTTTGGCTTGTCCGTTTCTTTTCACTATCTCCTAAATTGGTCTCACAAGAAATCTTGTTAAACTTTATTTAACTGGAGTAATTTATTTACAATTTGAGACTAAAATAAAACTTTTAGCGATTATACTTACAGAGATAGAGCTTTTAAGGCATAAATCGATGAGCATTCATTTTTGAATTTTTGCTCATAGCGACTCTAAAAATGGCCCGAATTGAAAAATATTGGCCACGTTAGGCTCATAATCAAATTGTCTTCAACTTTTACAGACAAGCTTTTCCATTTGGAGGATCCGTTGCAAAGATCTGTGAGCTTGAAAAGTGAAAAAGTATGATTTTTCTCGGGAGCCTCGAACATTGTCATTTTTTGACTATCGATTTTGACTATGCTACTGAACCGAACTTCAACTTTGAGCAGTGCATTGAGCGCAGAATTCAACGGTCTTTAATTTACTCTTGCAAGGTTTTTCAACCCGAAGCATGGTTTAGGATTTATAAGGATAATATTAAAAAAGGCTCAAATTTCTCGGATTTTCGCCCTCAAAAAGTTAAGCTCACCTTCTACGACCGTGCAAACTCAGTTTTTATGTACTCAATATCTATAGAAGAGATTAAAATTATTTTCAGATTTTTCCCTAATTATTATTAATAATATTTAATTTGACTGGTCTATTATACGAAGCATTCGATATAATAGTACGTTTACGCTGGACTCGAAATCTTGTAAAATGGGATTTCGGCGAAATCTCCGTGAAATTCGACGGATTTCGCATACATTTTATTGCCAAACGAAATCTTAATACTTAGCAAGGACACCATGAAATCCTCCTGAAATCGCGATTGAAATCCTGATTTGACATGGTAATGCTTAAAATTCTATCGTGGTGAATATTCGAGTGACAGTTAAAAATAAATATTTAATTGTCAACTGTCAAGCAAAGTTAAAATTTGACTATTAATTGACGTAAAAACCCAATTTAATTTATTAATTGTCAAATGAAATCTGAAAAGTATCAGCGTAAACACTTTCGGGATTTCGGAGCCAGCTATTCGAAATCCGCGATTTCAAGTCCAGCGTAAACGTACTATTAAATGCATATAAAATAGGGAAAATTAATGTAAAAAGATGAATGAATGACCCGAAAACGCAGTCAGGATATTAAAGATAATTACGACTAGTAGCTGGGTTTAAACTATTCAAAACTGGCGAACTCCTTTGATTTTTGTCTACGAGGTGTAGGCGAGTTCGAAAGTGCAGAGTGCCAGTCGGGAGCCACGTTGCGTTTGCGGGGCAGGGTGAAAGAGGGTTTTTAGATAGACCCACCGGACGTGTTCAGAGTTCATTCGTAATTCAACAACCGCTTATCGTAGACAGCTCTACGTGTTCTTACATTATTCAACTCTATATTCACTTTTCACTTTACATATAAACTTTAAGGGTGAGCGCACGTTGATCGCGTCCGAACGTCGCATGCGTGTGTTTTCTGTGAAACGGATTGAATCTTTGCTAAAACACTGCGTCGGTTTGACAAATACTCGGGCATCATCGTATCAACAACATAAGCCTTGTTAAACTGAATCTGAAAAAAAAGCTCATTTACAAATATCTTTAAAAGATAATCGTAAGGGAACTTTTAAAGTGTAATAGCTGCCTAAGGCCGCAATTACACTATATGTGGTACTACTTTCCGGTTCTGTTTCTATAATAGTCGAGACTCAGTCTCGACTATTACTACTTGTCGCTCCCGGTGGCATCTGCCTCTTATAGCTGGGACTGCCTGCATTCACAAATCGTGGCGCTCCCTGAGCGCTCCCATTTTTGTTGTTGTAATTCAGTGCAAAATTGGGACAAAAATGGGAGCGCTCTGGTAGCGCTACCAGTTTGTGAATGCAGGCACTGTTTCGAGAAGGTTCTAGACTCGGATTTCCACTAGTCAGCGAAGACTCCAGATGGCTCGAGAACCAGTTGGTACTTGTCATCGATGATTCGAGACTATGATAGAGCTTAGTTTAGTACAGTGTGTGTCGTAGAAGAGACGTACTCCGTACACTCAACAATACTATTACAATATTATCTTATTTTGTGAAGATATTAAAATTCCATTATTTTTAGTTTTCTATGCTAGTTGAAAGCCACCTTCCTACAACTTTTCATATTTCCAAGTGTAAGGCTGCGCGCAAGTTGGCACACGTTCACGTGTCGCGTTCACGTGTTTTACGTCAAAGTCTGAGTTTGAGTCTATGGTTTCCAGCCAAAGACGCGAATCTTTCAATATGACAAATGCTCGACTATTGTCGTATCAACAACTTGGGTTCATTATTGTGCTTTAAAATGTATAATTAGGTAAGAATTGAGTGGCAAAACAAACGACTGGGGAGTTGTAGGATGTGTATAAACACACATTTCATACTAAATTATTGGCTGTAACCACTGCCATCTTTACTCTCAGGCCGGAGTGTCAGCTGATTGTCAAAGCACTAACGACATGACAAGCAGTCAACCTAGTGTGGACTCGCGCGGTCACCCGGTAAAATTTCGCGTTATTTGTGCGTAAAAGTGAGTTTAGTGTCGGAATTTTAAGTGAAAATAAAAGAAGTGGCTATCAGTGCCGTGCGAAAGCGAAAAAAGCGTGAAGTGCCGGGAAATATCGAGTAAAATGTTATATTGAAAAGTGTGAGGTTAGGAAACTGCGACACGGGAAATTTCGGAATTTTTCGTTAATTTTCCGGCAATTTCGCTAGTGTGAATGGTGCAGCACTACCTTGGGTCGAATCCTCGGGCCGGTGAGTTCAGCGGAAACTCCCGAAAGTGCCCCAAAAAGTGAATTCAAAGTGGTTGTCAAATGACAACATTACAGGCGATTTCTGGCCTTTTCATCGGAATTCATAGGGTAAATATAGGTTTTTTGTTGCGCTAAAATTTTAGTGGATTGATGCGCCCCAAAATGCGGATTTTGACGACGATGTTGACGAACCGGACGAAAGTTTCACCGCCAGGCATCTAGTCCTGTCAGCTGCAGTGAAACTTTCGTCTGGCTCGTCAACAACGCGTGCAAGACCCGTATTTTGGGGAGCATCAAATCCACTAAAATTTTAGCACAACAAAAAATGTATACTTACCCTATGAATTCCGATGAAAAGGCCGAAAATCATCTGTAATGTTGTCATTTGACAACCACTTTGAATTCACTTTTTGGGGCACTTCCGGGAGTTTCCGCTGAACTCACCGGCCCAAGGATTCGACCCAAGGTAGTGCTGCACCATTCACACTAACCAAATTGCCGGAAAATTAACGAAAAATCCGAAATTTCCCGTGTCGCACTTTCATAACCACATTCATGTCTCGCGCACTTTCGAGCGGCTCATTTTGGACGGAAGTTCGCGGCACCTTGCGTTTTTTTTTCACTTTTAAATATCAGTGATAAGCACTACTTTCAATTGCACTTAAAATCGCGACACTAAAATCACTTTTACGCACGAAAATCGCCAGATTTCAAGAGGTCGACTGCACGCGTTTTTCACTTTGTTTACATATGGTTCACTGCTTGTCATGACGTCATTACTTTGACACTCCGGCCTGAGAATAAAGATGGCGGGGCTGTAACACACAATGGCTGCATTCATGTGAAAAATTTTCGCTACGGAACGCTACATCCCCTCCACTACACATTTGAGGAGACGGTACCTGTCAACATTTCTTTCGTGATTGAACCGCTACAATGGTGGTTATGTTAACATGTTGAAATCCTCTCCACAACTTTCGTTCACCAATTTTCCACTGCAAAACATTTCTTTGGCACTCACGAAACAAGGAAATATCAAATCAAACGACAAGAAGACAGTGAATTTACACAGACGGGGATTCTATTTGCACTTTTGAGGTACACAAACGTCACAACCCACATACCGGCTGCGAATTGTCAAATGTAGCGGCTACATGCCCAGAGAGCGTAAACAATTTCTGCTACCAAGGGGAAGTAACCGCTCCGGAGCGGATGGAAGGACCGATTGCAATCACGAGCGGGAGGGGTAGTAGCGCTACGGAGCACTCCGTTGCACTTCGTAGCGATCCGGATAAAACGAGCGTCGTGAATGCATTCAATAATGAACTTAATTTGGTGACACGACAACAGCCGAGCATTTGTCAATTCGACAGATTCGCATCTTTGGTTGCAAACCATAGACCCAAACAGTTTGACATAAAACACGTGAACGCAACACGCGAATGTGTCCCAACGTGCGCGCAGCCTAACGGTCGCAAAATGAAAGGGGGTGGACAAATTGTGACCTCATATTTCCCCCTCTACCTCTCTTCCCCTTTCGCCAAATTTAATGAAAATGCCAAAAATGGAATGTAGTCTGAAGTACCTTTCTAATGAGTGCGTTCAGAAGGTGGCAAAAGAGCAGAAACCGCTCGCGAACTGCTCCGCAACTGCTCGCGAGCAGCTCCGGAGCTACTCGGTTTGGAGTCTGCACCTGCTGAACGCTACTTCACCAGCTGACAAATCGACCAGCTGAAAGCTGACGATGACAATTTTAGACGTCAAGTGCCGAAAAGTGGAAAATACATGAATCCCACGCTGTCCATGATGAAAATCCCAAAATGAAACCGGAATATAGAGGGCTACGCCCGCAATCCGAGGGTTTTGTAGCAAGCGCTTATTTTGGTTTATAAATATCGCCTCCTTGCTCTTCTTGATATCACTCAGATGGATAGAAAAAACGTAATAAAAATGTCTTACCCACTTACATTTTACATGCTAATTCATATTACGTGATTGTAACGAAACTTAGAACATATTATTGCTTAAGGTGTTGGTTATCGTTGGCCATCAGTACTTTTGACCTCGAACGTGTTTGAGGCGTGCAAGGATGTGCTAACTGTAACTATACAAATAAACTATTACTGACCTATTCTGAGAAGATATACAAATTCCACTATTTTCCATTTTATATGTTTTTCGAAACCCACTTCCTGTAAGTTTTCATAATTCTAAGTATAACGGTCTCAAAACGCAGGCAAGGGCGGGGGGGGGGGGGGGGGGGTCAAATTACGAACTAATGTTTTCTCCTCCCCCACAGTTCCCCTTTCTATAAATTTCGAGAAAATGCCAAAAAATGGAATGTACTCATCATTACCTTTCTCACGACACCTCATTTGCTTATACTCGTACCAGTCGATAAAAAAATTTGACCTTAATTTCGCCTCTATGTGGACCCCCCTTCCACCCGGTAAAGTTGGCCAATTAAGACACAGCGCCCCCAACGAATCCTTACCCTTTCAAAAATGATTAATTAAATAACTGCAATTCGCACTACGAAAAACAACATGAAAGTATAGTAGTACTCACACCTATGAGGCCGGTAGGTGTATTTTTTGTATGGATAGTGTCAAAATGCCGAACTTTAAATGAATGTACTATTATTAAATATTATGTGATTATAATGAAACTTAGAAATATTATTGCCTATGATGTTGGTTATCATTGGCCATCAATATTTTTGACCTCGGGTACGCGTAAGGGGTGCAGGGTTGTGCTAACTGAAACTGTAGAAATGTACTATTATTAACCTTTTCTGATGAAATTTCAAAATTCTAGAAATCTAGCTTTTCTACACTAGTAAAATGGCGCTTTTCTGTAAATTTTCATATTTCTAAGTATAACGGTCTCGAAATGCAAGGGGGGGGGGGACAAACTCGGATGACATATTTTCCCCTCTCCCTCTTTTCCCGTTTCTTTAAATTTGAAAAAAATTGCAAAAATGGAATGTACTCGACGGTACCTTTCTTATGATACCCCACTTGCCTGTACTAAACGAAAAAAAAATTTCGACCTTCATTTCCCCTCTATGGGGACCTCCCCTTAAAGTCGACCTATTACGACGATTCGCTTTCTGCGGTGAATTATAGTAATTCTACACCTTCCTACAAAATTTCATGTATGTAGCTTCAGCCGTTCGTGAGATATTCCTTGGACAGACGGACAGACGGACAGACGGACAGACGGACAGACAGACATTTGACCGATTTCATAAGGGTTTTGTTTTACTACAAAACCCTAAAAACGAGAAAACAAAACAGAAATGGCGAAAACACCAAGAAAACACAACCTAAACACAACAAACCCAATTTGACAACTGTCAAAAGTCGAAACTCGCAACATGAGCGTGAGGTTGAAAAGAAGAAGAAGAACTTGAGCACTGAGCACTGATCAGTGAGCAGAAATATTTCTTGCTCGGTGAAATTTGATCATGCTCACCCGAACAGAAGTTGCTCGGTCACTCCTGAACCCGCTCGTTCTGAACATGTTCGCTGAGCGGAAGTTGCTCAGTTCCTTCTGAACGCACACAATGAGAGCCCACTTGCCTATACTAGATGAAAAAAATTTGACCTTTATTTTCCTTATATGGGGACCTCCCCTTTAAGCCGTTCGTGAGATATTCCATGGACAGACGGATAGACGGACAGATAAACATTTAACCGATTTCATAAGGGCTTTGTTTTTACTGCAAACCCCCCAAAAAACGGATAAGTGCAATCAATTTCATTGCGAGGTGATTGCAAAACGCATAAGTGCAAAAAACGCTTGCAATGGAAATGTAGGCCTGCCATGCATTTCCATTTCAAGAGAATAAGGATACCTTGTTTTGGCTTCCTTGGAGCGAAAAGAAGTCGAATAACTTCCTTTTGCTCTACGGCGAAAACAAGTTATTCAAATCGCGTCCTTAAGATTAATTAATTAATTAATTAAGCTTAAGTGGAGAGATCCACTTACGGTAACCCTGTTAGTAAAATAATTTATCAATCACCCACTCACTACGTTGTGATCCGTCGTATTCCGCTGTATGAGAAATCACCCTCCGCGCCCGCACTGTTCGAGTACGCTTCTATGAACGTCCGCTTAAGCGGATTTTCTCGGGAGAGCCGCCTTTTGTTTTGTTGTGTCCATGCACCCCGCACCACGACTCCGGTCTAAGTCTATTATCTTTCGTTTCGTGGCTTGGTACTTTTCAGAAGTCAAAGAGAAATTCTGAGCCTCAACTGGTTTCTTGCGGTTGCGGCATTCTGTCTTTTGTGTTTCCGTGCGTTTTTTGCTCCGTAATTGTACCGTGCTGCGAACAGCTGTTGCCCGTGTTTAGTGGTGCTCCACACGCTCCATACCGTTCTGATCCCACAAACCGATCAGTTGTTAAGTGAAGTGCGCCGACCACTTAATGGACGTGGATGCCGTTCGTCCCGCGGGGAGCGGGGAGAAATTGTCAATCCATGTGAGTGATAAGCGTTGACCGCTTAGTGATAGTGCCGCAGATTGCCCATTGTTCGGTGCCCTCCCGTTGTGTGATAATACGAGTACGTACGCCCATTGTGAATTGTCGGTTCGTTCTGAATGCAGGTTCGTCGCGGAGCTCAGCTCCCTATCGGCCGTTCCGTTTCCGTGTCGCGGTGATCGCGAAGTGCGCCGAGGTGTATGTGCCATTTCCGTGGGTGATTGTGATCTCAGGGACGTGCAATCCAAAATCAGTTGGCGATTCACCATTCGAGTTGATTTTCACGCCGTTTGCTTGGGGGAAGCGTTCGAGCTTCAAGCAAGGTCGTTTCACATGCCTACCGGTGAAGGCGAGCCCGGCAACAGGCGCGATCGCTTCAGCAACCGTCAGGTATGTTTCCCTCAGTTGGTTCGCTTTTGAATTCCAAGCCAAGTAGCACAGAAAAGAAGTGCACCGCTCCAGTGAGCAGGTTCTGATCAAATCAGTTTAGGTATTGCTCAACGTATGCAGTTGGGGGGTTTTATTTAATCACATTACCCGCAAGTGGAATATTTCGCATTGAGTTCACCTCTAAATAAACATTTCATTCTGCAACCGCGAACATGAATTATCCGCTGTTAACATGCCACTCGGCGAATTTATTAATAAATCGCCAGGCAACAGGTTGGCAGAGTTTGTGTCGATTGTTGGACTAATGTTTTCGTTGGTTAGCTTGTTCCTGTGCATTCTTGAGCCGATGGCATTTCACTTTGGTTGCAACGTGCGCGTTATTTTTGAACAGTTGAAAACAAGCTACCAGGAAGTTTGGGGGAGCGTGGTTTGTGCTGCGTCTAGACAAGCGGCCAAAAATACAGTGACGCTCGCTCGCCTTCAACTAAACTTAGCGGTTATTGTGTTTATGGTGTCATTAAACTCCATCTCTTGTCTTGCAACACCCAGGCCAATTGATGAAGGCTATGAATCAGCGCGCGGTGCACACAGCTTCTGGCGAATGATTTGTGTTTTTATATCTCTCGCAGAAAAAGGGTATATTAACTTATTCATGAAGTTTTCATTGCAGACAAAAATTGCTCAAATTTTCGTGCTCCCTTTTTCGCAAAAATTCTTGGAAGCAGTGAGTGTCAATGTTTTATTGGCTCAGGTAATAAACAACGAATGATGTGCATCCTATTTAGAAATAATGAACACATTTTTTTTTAAATAATTCAGTTGGATATAAACCGTAATAAGCAACAAAGTGCAATTTGGGTGAAAAAATTAACGGAAAAAGTTGGTGCGGAAAACAAAATCAATATTTTGGTTTTGGCATGAGAAAATGTAACTATGGGTAGGTTCAGAAGGTGGCCAAAATCAGAAACCGGTAGCGATTAGCTTCGGAACTGCTCGGTTATGGAGGCTGCACCTGCTGAACGCTACTTCATCAGCTGGCAAATCGACCAGCTGACAGCTGACGCTACACCTCATGGTGTTAATGGGTGCGTTCCCAAAAGTATCGTGATTCCTTTACTTATCCATTGCCCATAGGCGGATCCACGGGAAGGGGTTTCGGGTTCAGACCCCCCCCCCCCCCCCCCTTGAGATCGATTTTCTTATTTTTTCTTTGCATAATATGCAAATTAAACAGATCAAATTTAACAATTTGGATTCATTTTATTTTTAAAATTCTAAGAATATACACCGATATATGTATTTTAATAACGTTTTCTTTAAATTTTCGAGGTTTCTTAAAGAATTCTTGAAGGACTTCATCTTCTGTTAATTTGATTCCAGGCTGAATATTTAACGAAGCAAGACCATTAAGACGCTCCTGTCCCATAGAGTTCCTCAAATATGTTTTGATTCTTCTCAGCGTGGAGAATGTCCTTTCTGGAGTAGCTGTTGTTACTGGTAATACTGCCAGAACTTTTAAGATCATGGTAACGTTTTGAAATGACTTTTCATGTGTTATCTGGAAATCTGACTTGACTTGACTTGTTTACAAATTGACCTTTTTTGACATGGATATGTCTTATAGCTGGGGGTCATCCTAAAAATCTGTCCGTCACACGAAATGTCTGTTTTTCTACTCGGGGGTCAGAAGAGGAAACAAGCCCATTGAAAATTTTTCCGAGTTCTATGAATGTAGTGGCCGATCCTCAGTCAATCCGAGTCAGTCATCAAAGGGAACTCACGAAAATCGAAAAACTTCGCATCATGAACTGACTAAACAACCAGGCACCCATAAAACAAGTCAACATCATTCAACTGCCATCCCCTCGTGATTCAAATCTGCTCACAACACCAGCCACATCCAGGCAACCTGTCTCCCTCACTCGTGCACAGCGCTATGGCTCCTCCTTCACAGCAATCTTTTTGTTTTCATCAATTAGTCACTAACCTGACTCAGTAAGAAAATCGTTGGGGTAGGTCGAGAAGTAGCTTCAACTTCACACACACCCACACATACACACACACTCGTATGCAGGCAATGGAGAGACGGTTGAGTCGAAGAAGTCCAATGGATGGGCGTTGCTTCGTCATCGGCGACAGTGCGAAAGAGATGCTTGCTCCACGGACCTTGGACTACACTTCCGCGGCGGATCCACCCCTTTCTTGTGATGGCCAATGCCATTCGATATATCAACTAACAGTGCACAATTCTGATTTAGTGAGGAGAATAGTGCAGATGATGCAGTTTGTGCAGCGCGGATAACGTAAACGTTAATGCAATAAAATTGTGTTGTCGCGCTTACCGTCTTTAGACTTAGACGAGTACTATCTAAGTATCTATTGTAATAGTAAGTGTGTTTAGCTAGACCGCGGCTTGACGCGATCGATCGCGGATTGACGTACTAACGAAGCACAGGCGCATATACAATAAATACGTAGAGTGTATGATCGCTTGATCCACACACGGGGCACCGGTTGGGTTAATTTGTATTCTCCTGTACACTATGCGGGACGGTATGTCTTGAAAATGATACAAAGTATACACTGCATGCAGATACATCGGTACATCTTATGCCTACCGAAAGCGTGGGACGTGTTTTGTCGAATGAATTCATCCAGTATAACTATACTGGGATCTTTATCAAACTTACGTCGATATCTTTAACACAACAGGTTCCACGCAGTCGGTAGCCAAAGACATATCCATGTTCCGATGTATCTGCATGCAGTGTAGATACTTTGTATCATTTTTTTTATTATACTTCGCACTGTCCACCCATACCATCCAACTTCACGAGCGATTTCGGATTTCGATTTGTTTTGCTCGAATAAACAGCAGATTCGCAATTTTTTTACATTTGATGCTCTCAGTGATAAATTTAGAAACCAATTGAATAAGGCTGTAAGGGTCCATTAATGGGAGTGTCAAGGAAATTTGATTTGATAACAGTCTGATGGATTTGTTACTTGAGTGGAAGAGTCGTTTTCCATGAAATTTTTATGACCACACACTTAGAAATTTTCAATTGCCATCTTCTTCATATTGTCACAATTGGGACCTTACGCATACATATAATATTTACCCTATAAGTAAAGGGATTGCTCCATAGTAAACAATGCATGCAAACAATTTTTAAATTTGTTCATAAATAAATCCCTCCCATTAAGTGTTTAATCGACAAAATCTTGGATCCGCCACTGCCATTGCCCCTTCTCTGATTCGTTATTTCTCAGGTGAACGACACGATTCCCGTGCCGCCATGAATATGTTTCACACAAACACACACCAATTATTAAGGGATATTTACACTTTTAAACAGTTTTCAAACAAAGTGACGAGCGAGGACAGACTTTCCGATAAGTATACGCATTTTGACGCCAACAAAGAGTTGTTTACGAATGGAGTGACAGAACTTGTCAAGAGCGAACTGTCAAAACTCTAGGAATCGTTGAAGGGCCAATCGGATCGGAAAAAATTCGTGATACTTTTCACCTTCTCAAAGATTCTGGTATCGGTGTCTGAAATCGTGGCGTTTTTGCAAAGTATCTATGAAACCGTGTCGACACTGTTCAAAATAGAAACTCACTCATTCGCAACTTTAAGATGGCTGCTACAGGTAATGGGCCATGATTGGCAATTGGAAGCCATTGTCATCGACTATCTACGCGGATAGCAGTTAGCGGCGATGGCGTTTGGTAGAAAATGGCTCCGAAAGCTATTATGAGCCAATTCCTAGCAGTCTTCATCGCCACAAACCGCTATCTGGCCAGATTCACGATAGCAACTGACAGTGATGGGCCATTGTCTGTAGCAAGCATGACGGTTACGCGCGATTGGCCACTGAACGCCATCCGCCCGTCCACACAATGGAGATGGTTTCAAATGGCCGAGGATGGGTCATTGTCTGTAGCAGGCTTCACATTCTCAGCAGCTCCCATCTCGCTAACACCCAGAGCTCTGTGGGAGGCTTCTATGGATGCCGCTATTTTTCTGGGCCTCGGCACCGTAGGAGAGGGAGCCGTTGCTGCACTCATACGTGTACGCACCTTAAGGCGTTGCTACTACAAAACAACGACGACTCGACATCGGAATGCCCACGATATCCGATGTAAATGAATGTGAGCCCATATATGGGTCTGTTAGTAGACCTCCACGCAACTGCGACAACCTGACATGTTTGCAACAAAAATGTTGAGCGATACAGACACCTTGCAGTGTGTACGTAACATGTGTGTGTGGGGGGAGGGGGCTCAAGCGAAACCCACGTCCGATGACAGTTGCATCGATTCTCAGTTGACTCGTGTGCGGAGAGAAGAATATCGCTTCGATACCGAGTAGTTCCGAAACCCTTGCATTCTTCAAGCCCATTCGACGACCCTTTTAAAACTGTAAACCTTTATATAAAAAACCGTCGACATTACGTTAAAAGGAATATATTTTATATAAATAATATGGCAGAAAATCGATACTCTGTTATTTATCGGCCTTATGTGGATAATCCTAGCATTTTTCGCATGTATTCGAAAGACTTAAATAATCAAAATCATGTTTGGTGTCGCAACTTAAAACAAAGCACTGAAAATCCAATGTTTTATCAATTGCCCATTAACAATAACGAAATACGCATTAGCTTAAAAAACTAATCGTCAACCTAATAGCATGCTCCTCGTTATAAGCACCGCTATTCGTCGGATCGACTAGAACTCCGCGGCATCGCCTGTTGATTTGGTCGACGTATCCTTTGACTGGGAGAGTGGACTGATTCCGCTTACGTCTGATGCTGAACCATTTTCTTTTGACTCGGTGTCTTGAAAACTGCCTTTCCATACCTTAAGCTGAAATCGAAGAAAATTTGCAAATCGAATCAATTGATAAGTATTTAGTAATTTACTTGTTTGTCATATCCTCCCGACTCGAATTTATCACCATCCTTGGAGAAGGTCACGCTCGACACTTCGCGCAGATGTCCGGTCAATGTGTAGATTGGTCTACCCTCCATCAAGTCATAGTGCCATCATCACTTTCCGACGGCAAGTAGTTGCCGGACGAATGGAACGAAATTGAAGTGACCTGGTTCGAATGCATCTGATACAGTTGGATCAGACTTCTGGACGCAATATCAACGATTTTGATGCGATTATCAGTCATCGCCAATGCGACAAGCGCCATACACGGCAAGCATTTTGGTCGCGAGCATGTGTCGAACAACGTCAAACTCATCTCATTTCCACCGTTCTATGATATTTGATGGTTCGATGGAAGTTCGGTCGTGGTTCTGCTCGACTATGTGTGTCGCGTTTAAGCCAGCACTTTTCTGCTCTTGAAAGTTGTGAACACTTTCGCCGCTCGTAGTGTCGTAGATTCGCAAGGACTTGTCGTCGCCACAGGAGGCCACTAATTTTCCGTCCGAACTGAAACGGGTACACCGCACCCAGCTCTTGTGTCCTGTGAAAGAGCCGGTGATGAGCTGAAATCAAGCAATGTAACAAATATAACCCGAAAATTGATATTAAATCACCGGACCGGACTGTCCGGACTAAAGATAACGCTTCGCAATGGTGCCGTGTGTAGCAGGAACTCGCCACCAACTCCTCGAATTTTTAGATTCCAAACGCGAACTGCGCCATCACTTGAGGATGAAGCAACCAGATCACCCTTTAATAAAATTAATATATAGTACAATAATAATAAAATATATAGGTGAAAACTCGAAAAAAAAATAAGATAAAACAGCAAAATGTTGATCGTGGGCTACATTTCTTTCATACTTTTTCAAGCTATATCTAGTAAACAAATCATCTGATTTCTACGGGCTATTTTCTATTTTTAGGGTATAGGATATTACCTACGATTCAGTTTTTACGAGAATATATTTTACTACCGGGTATAGTTTTTGAATTGCATTTTTATTAAAAAAAAAAAGTCGTTGATTTTGCAAAGGTTAAATTACTTTGGTAGTCAAATTGTTATAATACTGGTTGCTTTAATTAGGGTAGTTTCGATTTTTGATATATTGTTTGAGTTGGTACATTGTTTAAAAATTCGAGTTTTCTATTTCCCCCTCACCACCACGGACCCCACCACCATGTTGAAAATGTGCCTAATTGTTTGGCTTGTCCTGCTTCTTTTAGTATCTCCTAAATTGGTCTTGCAAGAAACCTTGTACTAAAATGTAATAAAACTAAGTGATTTATCTACAATTTGAGACTAAAATCAAACTTCTAGCTGTTATACTTACCGAGATAGAGCTTTTAAGGCATAAATGGATGAGCAGGCATTTTTGAATTGTTGTTCATAACTACTCTAAAAATGGCCCGAATTGAAAAATATTGGCGTTAGGTTAACAATCAAATTATCATCAACTTTTACAAAGACGCTTTTCCATTTGGAGCATCCGTTGCAAAGATCTGTGAGCTTGAAAAGTGATAAAGTGCGATTTTTCTAAGAAGCCTCGAAAATTGTCGATAATCAAAATTTTTTCAGATCTTTCCCTAATTATTATTAAAAAGCCCCCAAATTGGCTTAATTTTACTGGCCTATCTATCAACACCTTAATTTAGTTTTTACCACTTAAAACACATCTGTCATTAATCATTTTTAATTCATCATCAATTTCAGAACGAATTCTAACTCCATTAACAATCTTAATTTAAGATCAATTTCAATCTCAATTCTAACTCAAGATTAAATGAAACCGGAATATAGAGGGCTACGCCCGCAATCCGAGGGTTTTGTAGCAAGCGCTTATTTTAGTATATAAATATCGGCTCCTTGCTCTTCTTGATACCACTCAGATGGACAAAAAAAAAACATAATTAAAATGTCTTACCCACTTACATTTTACATGTCAATTCATATTACGTGATTGTAACGAAACTTAGAACATAATATTGCCTAAGGTGTTGGTTATCGTTGGTCATCAGTACTTTTGACCTCGAACGTGTTTAAGGCATGCAGAGGTGTGCTAACTGTAACTACAGAAATAAACTATTACTTACCTATTCTGAGAAGATATACAGATTCCATTATTTTCCATTTTATATGTTATTCGGAACCCACCTTCCTGTAAGTTTTCATAATTCTAACAGTCTCGAGATGCCAGGGGGGGGGGGGGGGCAAATTACGAACTAATATTTTTTCCCCCACTATTCCCCTTTCTACAAATTTCAAGGAAATGCGAAAAAATGGAATGTACTCAACATTACCTTTCTCACGACACCTCACTTGCCTATACCAGTCGATAAAAAAAAATTTGAGCTTAATTTCGCCTCTATGTGGACCCCTTCCACTCGGTAAAGTTTGCCAATTGCGACGCAGCGCCCCCAACTAATCTGTACCCTTTTAAAAATGATTAATCAAATAACTGCAATTCGCACTACCAAAAACAACATGAAAGTATTGTAGTACTCACACCTACATATGAGGCCGGTAGGTGTAATTTTTGTGTGGATAGTGTCAAAATGCCTAACTTTAAATGAATGTACTATTATTAAATATTATGTGATTGTAATGAAACTTAAAGATATTATTGCCAATGATGTTGGTTATCATTGGCCATCAATATTTTTGACCTCGGCTGTGCTTAAGGCGTGCAGGGGTATGCTAACTGCAACTATAGAAATGTACTATTATTGACCTTTTTTGTTGAGATATCAAAATTATACGATTTTCGGTTTTCTACACTAGTAAAATGCCGCCTTTCTGCAAATTTTCATATTTCTAAGTATAACGGTATCGAAATGCGAGGGGGGGGGGCAAACTCGGATCACATATTTTCCCCTCTATCTCTTTTCCCCTCTTTTCAAATTTGATGAAAATACCGGAAATGAAATGTACTCGGTATTACCTTTCTCATTATACCCCACTTGCCTATACCAGATGAAAAAAAAATTTTGACCTTCATTTCCCCTCTATGGGGACATCCCCTTAAAGTCAGCCTATTACAACGAATCGCTTTCTCCGGCGAATTATAATAATTCTACATACTCCCACAAAATTTCATGTATGTAGCTTCAGCCGTTCGTGAGATATTTCATGGACAGACGGACAGACGGACAGACATTTGACCGATTTCATAAGGGTTTTTTTTTTAATACAAAACCCTAAAAATCTGCTCTGATTGGTAATTTGATGTGAATATTTGCTCCGATTGTTTATTAAATGATACTTTTTGCAATGATGTCTTATTTAGTAATTTAGGGTTTATGACTCTATAACAAAAAATTACATTTCACAATACATACTTTGAACTTGAGGAGGTAATACAATACATGTATTATTTATTTATTCGTCTGAACCAGCAGCCAAAAAGCTGGGTGGATAATAAATTAAAGAAAATTCGCTTTTATATCTAATCAGTAATCATTTTATTTTTATAAGTCAATTATTCCATAATACACGAGCCAGTTGAAAATGAAAAGTCAGCACACTAAACCTAGCAAAGCCGGGCCATTAATTATTTCTTATTAACGCAGGTGATGAGTAGAAATCGAGGGAAAAATTCAAGGAGTTCTACTACTATAAATATATTATAAGTCCCTGCCTGTGGGCTGTGAGTTCGCGGGCGGATTGAAAGGCTTTTATCTAAGTAACTATTTATCCTAATAGAAAAAATTAAGACAAAGTTAAAGGAAAAAAAAAAAACAGAAATATTTTAACCACTTTAACGTAACTTTAATAGTTTTCGAGATATTCTCACTTGGACAAAAACACTGAAAGACACTCTTTGTTAAGTGCTCGTTTGTTCGGAAGAAGTGGAAAAAATCGATTTTGTGAAGTATTTTTATTAAATATCGGGCAAAATATGAGTCCCACGAGGAAAATTATAATAATCGATTTTTTGTATAACTTAATAAGCTTTAATTTGGGATAAGCCAGACTCCCGTAGGTATGAATATTATCTAGAAAAAGGGAGAAACCATAATTTTTGTGAGAAATGGAGTTTTTTTTTTCTTTTTCTAAGTAACTACCATATCTACGGGCATCTGACTTATCTCAAATTGAAGTTTATTTAAATATACGAGTACTAAAAATCTATTATCATTTTCCTCCTGCGACTAGTATTTTAACCACTATTCGATGAAATATAGTACATCATAAAAACTATGATTTTTTCACTTCGTACGAACAAACGAGCAATTGGCAGAGCGTTTTTCAAGTGAGATTATCTCGAAAACTGTTCAAGATACGGGCAAAGTGATTATAACATTTTCCATGTATTTTTCTTCTCTTTAACTTTGTCTTTGAAATTTATTTCCTAAGAATAATAGTTAGGGAGATAAATGCAAGATGCCAAAAAAACTCCCTTTTGACCCCCTCCCCCCGCGCGAGCTCACACTCCACAGGCGGGACTAGTATAATATACTCCTAGTACTAACCAAAAAATCGCATTCACAAGATTTATCTTTACTAGAGCCATCTGATAGGGACAACTACTAGACAAAGAAGTTGATTGAATTGTTCTGACATCATATTTACAACGATAACTCTTTATTTTCAAGTCCAATTCTGAAGCTTATCTTATCTATAAAATTTGCAAAGTGTATATGTACATTTTCACATGAGCATTATATTAACATTTTATATCAGACAATAAGTCGTTAAGTTATACAGTAGATGAAAAAGTCTTAAATAGATAAAAGTGAATAAAATCGTCAAAACAAATATGTGCAATTTCATAATAATTTATAAGCGATAAGCTACTTTTGATTGGAATGTTTGAACATGTGCCGTTTTTGAAAGCATATTCTTCAGCCGTTTGATCTTGTAAGATTCAGATAATTCATCATCATCATCATCGTTGCGCGACAGGCCGACGTCGGGCCTTGGCCACCTGGATCGTTGTCCTCCAGTTATCTCGGTCACGTGACCGCGTTCTCCAATTTTGGAAGCCAAGTAGCTGTTCGGCGTCCCAACGAGCTCTCGGTTGTCTTCGCAGTCTCGCTCCGTCGACTCGTTCTGCGTTCATTACTCTCTTTGGCATGCGATCGATTTAGATAATTGGGATCTCGTAGTACCACTGGATGGTTGGTTAGAGTGGCTGTTTGTTTACTACTCAGTAAGAAAATTGAAGTAGTGCTACGTGTGCGCCATTTCGATGCCACACGCCTCATAAGAGGAATAATCGTCGTTATTAAACTTTTTCTAAAGTATTCGTCCTCAGATCCATCTCATGGAGATATTGGATATGTCTTAGAAGAAGTCACTACCTAATTTTTGACTCCTGGCCCTGGCTAGAGCTGGATATTTGCATAAGAAATGGAGCAGAGTTTCCATCTCCTCCTCGTCTCTACAGCTCCGGCAATATAAAATGTAAGGTATTCTGGCCACGTGCACTCCCACTGACCAATGTCATTTCGTAATCGCTGTAACTCCAGCGATATCCCGACGGGTACTCTTCATAGGGGAATTTGTTTTACGTGTGTCGTATGATGGCCATAGTTTCCTAGACTTGGCACACGTTGTCAGTGTGACCCATGTATCGCTATCCTGTTAGCTGGGACGCTAAACAATTTAACTTTGGTATGGTAGACAAATGCCGTTTGGTACGTATGTTGGTCAGGCATTTCGCACTCCACGGTAGAGTGGCTGTGCAGGCAAAAACCGCGAAATTGGAGCCCTTGTTTTAATATTTTCCTTATAACTTCTAAACGGAGCCTTGAAGATAATTTGATTTAAAGTCTAACGCGGCCGATATTTTTTTCAATTAGGCCTTATTTTAGTGTAGCTCTGAACACAAATTGTAATGAACCATATTCTGTTCGTGCTGCTTCCATCGACAGATCGAAAACAGGACCTGATGAGCAGTGATCTGCCGGTGATACGAAATCAGAGGCCGAGGTTTCCATTATACCCGGACTCCGATGCAAGTGCATCTGCGCCGTCCGCCAACCATTCCATCCTTATCGCCCCTTTTTTTATATTCCCCTGTTTGTGTCGTCTATTCCAAGCCTGTGAATTCCTTTTAATATGCACGGACAGGGCGACGAGCGGCGACAACCCTGCCCACGTCTCCCGAACTGAGCTACAGCAAGCATAGGCCGCTGCTTAGCTCGTTAAGAGCCTGTTTCTTCACCAGATGCACCTCCTGCACATTCATGGTCACGGACGTTGTCATGGACGGGATTCGAACCCGAAACACCGGTAGTCAAACATGAGACTAATGTTTCAACACACTGCGCTACCGGTCGCCCCATTAGTGCAGGGGGTATAATTCTCCAAACTGTAAAGTAAAATAACAGTTTTCCTTTTAGTGTAATCAATCTTGAGGGGTTATACGGGGTATTTTTAGTTTCCGGGGCCCGGAGTGGAAAAATACTTTTCATCTGGATTTTTTTTTGTCACTTTTTACTCGCTCGATATTGAGGGTTGTGATCCCTTAAGCGCGGAGCGAGCGAAGCCCGCCCAACGGACTTGTGAATATTGCAATTTTCCATGCCTCCAATATACATACCAAACATTCAGTATAAATCATTAAAAAAAAGCATAATAATAAAAAATAAAAATTAAGCCTTTTTTTTTGCAAATTCTAGACTCTTAGAGTGAAAACTGACAAAACTCCAAGAGAAAGATGACTTCTTCACCTCGGGCCCGTAAACTAAAACATTGCCCAGATACTTCGCCGAGTGGGGGGGGGGGGGGGGATTGCAGACTATACAGAGTTCGCGCTTACATAGGGGCGAAACAAGTTGACGTTCAACTAATTCACTTTCAACTCTGATCCGATGAGATCCCATACAAGAAACCAGTCTGCTGTTTTGTGTGAAAATAACCTGAGATCCAGTGAATCTAAAGCGGCTTTATGATTTCTCCGATGGGCGATGGTTAGCTGAGTTCAACTCAAGATTGACCTCACACACCGTAACAAATTCAATTTTATTTGATTATAATTAAAATTGCATTATGAATTTATTCAAAAGCCATAAAATCGTTCAAGAAGATCGTCAGTGCCAGTCCATTGCCCTGTTTCAGACCAGTACATGTTTCAAACAGATCAGCAAGTCTATTATGGATCCTGACTTGTGAGACGGAGTTGGCCATCGTCATCTTTGCCAGTCGCACTAATTTGGCCGGTATACCAAATTGTTGCATGATGTTGCACAGTACACGACGATCGATACTGTCGTATGCCTGCCTGAAGTCGACAAAGATTTGGTATACGTTTACGTTGTATTCCCAGCACTTCTGGAGTATCAGTTTGACTGTGAAGAGCTGATCGGTTGTGGAGCGACCAGGTCTAAAACCGCTTTGATATTCTATTTTCCAGAATTTTCGTCAAAATTTTATATGACGTACAAACTAGTGAAATGCCCATGTAGCTCTCACACCGTAGTTTATCTCCCTTTTTGGGGATTAGACAGATGATGCTTCTGCGCCAATCGTCTGGGATCTCCTCGTCCTCCCATACTCACAGGAGTAATTGATGTATGGCATCAACTAGACTCCTTCCACCGAATTTTAGCAGTTCAGCTGGAATCTCGTCAACGCCTGGCGCTTTATTTCGTTTTAGTGACCGCAACGCGAGATCAACTTCCTCTACTGTCGGGGGTTGTATGGGTGGGCCTAGATCTACAATATGGTCGAGAGCTTCTTGTGTGGGGATGTTAGATGGTCGGTTTAGAAGCTCTTCAAAATAAGAGGCCCATCGTTTGCTAATGCCATCGGTGTCGCTAATGATGTTTTCATCCTTGTCCTTACAAAGACTAGTCCTGGGTTGGTAGCCGTTCTTAATTGTATTTACTAGTTTGTACGCTTGTCTGGTGTTCCTATTAGCTAAGTTTTCGTTTATATTCAGCAACTGCTCGTCAAAGTATTTACGTTTCTTACATCTAATTATTCTATTCGCCGTAGCTCGTCATATTTTTCTCTTCTGGCTGTGGTTCCTCGTTGAATCTATTGTCTGTAGGCGTCGTTTTTCGCGTCAAGTGAATTTTTGCATTCTTCGTCGAACCAGTCATTTCGCGCTCGCCGGGCTTTATATCCCACCACCTTCTCTGCGACGTCTTTGATGGTACCCTTGAGTTCTTCCCTGAACCCACGGACGCCTGTGTTGCTGATGTTGTGTAGCATAAGCGATAGTCTTTCCTCAAGGGCGGTAGTATACGCCACCGCCGTGGCATCGCGCAGAAGCTTATCAACCGCAAAGATTTTGGGAGGGCTGATTCTCGATTGGTGCTCTGAGAAAATTCTACATCTGTAGGTCGCCTTCACCAAGTGATGATCTGAGTCGCAGTTTGCTCCTCGATAAGAGCGGAAATCCATCACACTAAATGCCCATCTCCTGCAAATGAGGAAGTGATCAATTTGGTTGACGGTATGTACGCCTGGAGATTTCCAGGTCTGCTTGTGAATGCGTCGATGCGGGAAACACGTAGAGCTTACGACTAGATTCCTACTGCAGGCGAAGTCGATAAGTCGCTGGCCGTTGTCGTTACATTCTTCATGGAGACTGTGGCCTCCAGTGGTCACCCGGTGCAAACTTTCATTTCCGACTTTCGCGTTAAAGTCTCCTAGCAGCAATTTGACGTCGTTTGTTGGAAGTGAGTCGAAGGGAGTCTCAAGGCGGGCGTAGAACTCGTCTTTTACTGCGTCTCCTTTAACTTCAGTGGGGGCGTGCACATTGATGAGCCAGAGATTGAAAAATCGAGTCTTAATGCGAATCGCACACAGCCGTTCATTTATGGGTTTGAAGTCGGTAATATGCAGTTTGAAGTGATTGTTCACTATAAATGCTACTCCAAACTGTTTGCGGCCCGATGGTTTGCCACTTGTAAAAATTGTGTACGATTTCTTGTCATTGATCTCGCTGCCAAGCCAATTTGTTTCCTGGACTGCAGTAATGCTCAGTTTGTACTTTTCGACCTGTTGAAGGAGGGCCTTCTCGGCCCCCGGTTTGTTCAGGGAGCGTGCATTCCAGGATCCGAATGATTAATCCTTTATTCGTTTGCGTGGTCGTCGTTGTTGATCCGTGTATATATTATTTTACAATAAGTAAAAAAAAAAAATATCTGTAATCTCCTTTCTGTTTTTTATTCCTATATTCCTATATTTTTATTTTGTTTAAAACGTACGATCCCTGCAATAGTTATTATAGAAAATAAGAGATCTCTAAAATCAAATCTTTTAGTAATGTCCGATGTTAATTCAACATAAAAACCTTGGCATGTTTTATAAAAATTTGTAATAGCTGAATGGCATCATTATACTCTAGATGAAATCTGAGAGTATTATAAGTTTGCCACAAAGTTTGTAACGCTAAGAAATAAGGCTCGCAGAAAAAAATGAATGATACAGAAGTTCATATTATCACTCGAATATCTCAAAACCGGATGTCCGTCTGTCCGTCTGTCCGTCCGTCCGTCCGTGACCTCTCTAGCTCGAGAACGCGTTGAGCTATGAAGTTCAAATTTTGCACACGTTATTTTTGACAAAAAATGAAGGCTAAGTTCGTGAACGGGCTAAATCGCTCCACCCCTTCTACCCCCTCCCATACAAAATGACACATTTTTGAAAATTTACAATAATCAGATTTTCTCAGAAACTATAAAACATCGTGCTTTGAAATTTTTAATATATCACTTTTATGATAATTGTAACCTACATTATAAAATTTATTGTAATCCTCACCCTCCTTCTACCCCCTCCCATACAAACTGCACTATTTCATGAAATACGTTAAGCCAATTTACTCATTACCTATACAATTTATCGGGCTGAAATTTTGTACTTAACACTTAATTAACAATATCAGTTAGATTCAAAAAAAGTAATCGATTACCCTTACTCCGTCTACCCCCTCCCATACAAAATGACACATTTTTGATAATTTACAATAATCAGATTTTCTCAGAAACTATAAAACATCTTGCTTTGAAATTTTGAATATATCACTTTTATGATAATTGTAACCTACATTATAAAATTTATTGTAATCCTCACCCTCCTTCTACCCCCTCCCATACAAACTGCACTATTTCATGAAATACGTTAAGCCAATTTACTCATTACCTATACAATTTATCGGGCTGAAATTTTGTACTTAACACTTAATTAACAATATCAGTTAGATTCAAAAAAAGTAATCGATTACCCTTACTCCGTCTACCCCCTCCCATACAAAATGACACATTTTTGATAATTTACAATAATCAGATTTTCTCAGAAACTATAAAACATCTTGCTTTGAAATTTTGAATATATCACTTTTATGATAATTGTAACCTACATTATAAAATTTATTGTAATCCTCACCCTCCTTCTACCCCCTCCCATACAAATTGCACTATTTCATGAAATACGTTAGGCCAATTTACTCATTACCTATACAATTTATCGGGCTGAAATTTTGTACTTAACACTTAATTAACAATATCAGTTAGATTCAAAAAAAGTAATCGATTACCTTTACTCCGTCTACCCCCTCCTATACAATATGACACATTTTACCAACGTTGCTCTCTAGCTTGATATCGCTTTGAGCTAATACAAAATGTTGTCTTTTGACAATAAGCTGATTTTCTCGAAAAGTGTTACAGCTATTAGTCTGAAATTTGGAATATAAAGCTTTGATGAAACCGAGATTGCAACCAAAATTATTTATTGGCTTTAACCAGGTTCAAATTCATCTAGAGTATTGCATGATTGGGGTTTACCCCAATCGTAGTTCTTTTATGTTTTTCAATTTTATTTTTCGAATTTTACATACTGTATGTAGCCTTCATTACAATATCTTCTCTAAGCCCACGAAATGTGCTGTATTTCTGAATTCAGTACATTCCTATTTCACCGGGCGACGCATCGTGGTTCGCGCGGTGGGTAATAGTTTACTGCTGTGGCATATAGAGCGAACGCAGCGAGGTATACTGAGGATTGCAACCCCTTAAGCCTCCGCGAAGCCAGTGGAGCCCACGCAAGGGGAGTGAGAAATCCACTCAAATTAAAACCCACTATTGGTCAAAGACGCGAGCCACTATGCTTTGCCCAGTTAAGTAGGAATGTTCCCTCGTAAATGGTAAAATGTTAAAATCCCCGCATTCTCTCCAATAGGAGAAGTAGGAGAGGGGATGACATCTCATGTACTTCCTGTGCTTTTATATAGACTGCGCGGGTGTTCCGGAGGGCGTGCGTCTCTCTGTTTACTTTTTATGACTGGAATTGCTTCAAATAGTTTAGTGTTGAGTATATGCGGATTGCTCCTCCATAGATTCTCTATGTTCATAGTTCACCGTGCGACGCATAGTCGTTCGCGTCTTTGGCTAATAGTGGGTTTTACATTGATATGATTACGCATTCCCCCTGTGTGGGCTCCGCTCGCTACGCAAACTCCGCGGGTTGCAACCCTCAATATGTCGCCTTAGAATACTCGCTCCGCTCATTCTATACGGAACAACGGTGAAACCACTATAAGCCAAGACGCGAACCATTATGCGTCGCCCGGTGAAATATAAATATACCGGCAACCTTGCTTAAAACACACAAGTTTGCTCTCAGAGAAAGTGTATACAGATACGAAAGAATAGAAGAAAACAGGCACTAGATAATTGAAACAACTGATTAATAAGCAATTACGATTGAAAATAAAACGTGTCCTATTCAAGTGTCGCGGAGTATGTTGCTATACCTACGGAGCCTTCTTTAATTTGTTACATATTTCCGTTGTGACAAAAATAATACATATACCCTATTCTTTATCCATATAAGATTTTATCCGCAAAACATAAATATACTCAACGCTAAATTAATAACATCTACTATTGTTCTACTGTTTATTATTTTGTTAGTTCAAGGCTCTGCTAATAAAAAATAATCACAATCTTAGTAATAAATGTACTGTATTGAATGTTTTGCCTATTTACAATGCACAAATAGTGAATCGACCTTGACGAGTATCTTTTAATATACAAAACATAGAGACCCATGCCAACATTACAGCATGCTGGCCACTGATCTAGACATTTAAAAAAATATTGCTAGAAGTTTACTATCCGTATCAAACACGCGAGTGTTCAACTTTTACTTTCCGTAACGCCTGCACTGGGTATACGCTATATGTGTATTGAATTTTTTAATTGAAATATACACTCTGCGCTGCATTAAGAGCATAGGAAATGTTGCCGAAAATAAGTTAACCTCGTACAATACTGCACCTATTCCCTTAAGGTTACGTTGAACCACGACCGAACATTCATCGAACCATCAAAAATCATAGAACGGTGGAAATGAGGAGATTTTTTTTCTATTGAGTTCAACGTGGTTCGACGCATGCTGACCAAAATGGTGGTCGTGTATGTTATGCCGGAACCAGATTGAACGCAGAAAGTAGAAGCAGCGGCAGCAGCAACTACAAAAACACGCAGATCTGCTTTCACCGCTGTCACTGCGTTCAATCTTGGTCGCGTATGGGAAATGCGTGCTTTCCAATTTGCCATTTGACTGTCACTGGCGCTGCAGCTGCATTCTGCGTTCAATCTGTTCCGGGCATTAGAATAAATCTCTACCATCGCACATTGGCATTTATTTTACGGTAGCCCTGTAGTTTGGGCGTAAGAATAAGCCATAGAAATACCTGCCTAAATAGACAGGATGTGTATGCCAGCAATAAGCATAATGCGAAATCATTAAGTTTTTGACCTCCCATCCCTTGTGAATTCCCTGTGGCACCCCAAAAACCGACTAATTTCCGGTCATTTTTCACTTTATTGCACATATCTGTTTTAATTATACAAAAGTTGTAGAGCATCAAATTTGCTATAACTTTGGCGTGCTAAGTTTTTCCGTAAAGCTGTTATCTTAAGAGTTACGCACCATAAAAGTTGAATATTTTTGGTAAAAACGAATTTTTTGATAGTTTTCTCGAGTTTTTTTTGTTCGATTATTCGAAAGTTGGATTGAATAGTATTTAATAATTTATTATGGTATTGTGCCAATAAAGCAATAATTTAGAAAACTTATATTTTTGTACATTTATTTGTGTGTGGTCTCTCTGATTTCTTCAATAAATAGTTCAGTCGGATCGCCTTTATCATAATCATTAATTATTATGTTCGCTTTGTTGTTACAACTTTGTCCACAACAGTTTTTACAAATTACGGAGCACTTTAGACCCAGTAGTCCGTATGAAGTTACGGTTAAAGGCCGGGCCACATATTTCATGCACCCATCCGATCATACTCCTGTCCGATTTTGCCCCAAGAATCGGATCGGTGCGTGATCGGAAAGCGGTGAACACACATATCCGACACAAATCCGACTCCACTCAGATTTGCGGCTCTATCTTGATACAATGCTCACTCGCCATTCAAAGCTCAAACCAAAAATGCAATCGAAAGTGCAAAACAGTCCCATACGAAACTGAAACACAAAGAGAAATACACAAATACGCATCGATCGACACATCATGCAGTCGGAAAACGAATAGTCTACGCAATCGGAGCATGATCGGATACTGGATCGGAGTCTGGTGGGAGTATGATTGGTTGCGTATCGAAAATGTGTGAACTAACGCATCTGAAATCCCATGTCATTTCCCTCTCATACACTCGTCCGACTGTATGATCGGAGTATGATCGGATGCGTGCATGAAATATGTGGCCCGGGCTTAACACGTTCGCGTTCTACGGCCCCATTTCGATTCCTACTGAATGCAGTAGTTTCCGATAAAAAAGGGGATTTATGTGTCGGTTTATGAGCCCACTCAGCTGTTAAATGAGTACCAATTTATGGGGTAAATAACTCGGTTAAGCGTGTTGCTGATCACAAACCTCGGAACAAGACACACCGTCACAATCTAGAAAATGACATGATGCTGACTTATTTCAAGGCCATGGTTCAGATTGGACTGTTGCGCAAGTTATTTATTTTATTTTTTATTTATTTAGATCGCACTTTCTACAACTACAGGCCTTAGTGCAGTTCTTTTACACTTACAGAAAATGTTGGTCAGGGTTGTTTGAGGAGCTGAACCTCTGGTGGTTTTAATGGGAGCAAAGCCGTGTCTGTCCCTTCTCCGTCCCCAGTCCAGTGGGTTTTTAATTTGGCCCAGCCATGTCTGAACGTGATGATAAGTACGGAAGATGTGGGAGGACGTGGTGCCGCACCCACTCAAAACATGAAGAACAAGCAGATTTTGAGATACTGAGTACTTGTAGGATACTGTGGAAAATAAATTTGTCAAGAAAACCACCTTTTCCGGGTTTTCAGAAGTAAATGGGGATATCTTGAGCGAAAGAAGTCACGAAAATAAGCAAATGAACGTCTTCCCCGGTGATCTCCACAGTATAGTATACTTTGCAGCAAAGCTTATTGCAGATGCTACTATACAATAAACATATCAGCATCTTCAACTGCTTGCTTCACATTTACATGGTTTTGATTGAGTGTGTCCTTCTTTTTATACTGGCTTCAATTAGTGTTTTAATGCCTCTTTCTGTCACAACAGCATCATCACCACTCTCACTACCATTACATAAAAAACACGGAGGATATGATGATGAAGCCACTTATGCTCTAGAATGGACATATGTAGAAACGAATTTCGAGTAATTTACACCAACGCACACGTGTAAACAAATTTAAACACGACTAAAATTAAATGACCGGCATACTGGCCGCATGATTAATTTTAAGGAAAAATGTTCAACTTTGTTAGCGTCTAACTCTTAAGATAAAAATTTTACAGAGAAACTTTAGGGGCCGTTTTCACAATGTCCTGACAAAATTTATCGCAGGAATAAAGTGCCTGTTAGCAAAATTTCATTTTCTCAGTGTCTGTTTAGCTTTCATCCCATCGAAAACGCTAAAGGGAATCTCATCTGCTCTTTAAATTTTACAAATAAAGATAAGGTTCAAAAGTCCGACACCAAGTCTCCGCCTAATCGTTTATCCAGAACAAATCCCAATACCTTGCAATCGCTATAAAAATTTATCCGAAACAAAATCCCAACACCTCGCAATCGCCATAGAGAAGGAAGGAAGGAGATGAAGCCACCATATATATGAGAAAATGGAAATATTTATCGGGCAGTTTATCGCTGAAATGAGTTCATCTCCCTGTTGACTATAGGGCTATACTATAACGAGACATTGAGAAAACGGGTGTAAGTGTGTTTTTTTTAACCATTTACTCTCTCTAATTGCCTTAACCCCTCTAGGAGCATGGGCGCGTCAACATCTCTAGCATTTCTGTGCCTTGTTGACGTTTCAATAGCATATCTACTTTTCGGAAGTGCAGTTGCTAGCATTCACCTCCTATCCGTCTTTACACTGACAAACTCGGAGCACTGTGAGAGTTCTATTAGTACTCACAGGCAGTTTTTGATCGCGGCGAGATTTGATCTCCGAGCTCTAGATTAGTATCGTAGAGCGGTGACCGAACGATCACGGTCACTGAGCGTGAACATTTAAATAAATAAATAAAAAAAAAATAAACATAACCCGGAAACTGCGTGGGCATTTCGTTGGGCACAAATCTTTTTATTTTTAAGTTGATAGGAATGTAACTGCCATCTGTGTCAAATTTTAGGTAATATCTTGATTAGTTGAAGAGTGACGCTCGTTTTCGTAAACAACCAAAATTAACTTTTTCGATTTTTACCATGTCAGAAAACATTCAACAAAGAAGTTCGATTAAATTTTGTGTTAGAAATGATATTTCTGCTACGGAAACGCTCAGAATGTTACAAAAAGCCTTCGGTGAACAGGCTATGTCACAAGTATACGAATGGCATAAAATGTTCAAAGAGGGTCGTGAAGGCGTTGAAGACGAACCACATCAAAGACGACCAAGAACATCAATTGACGAACAGCACGTCGCGAAAATTAAGGAATTGGTGCTCCAAAATCGTCGATTGACAACTCGAGAGCTTGCTAAAATCGTTGGCATTTCAAATGGATCAGTCAATACCATTTTGAAGGAAGTTTTGTGCCTCAAAAAAGTCAAATCTCGTTTGGTTTCAAAAACCCTCAATTTTTTTGAAAAACATCGTCGCATTGATGTGTGTGAAACAATGCTTTCCGACTATCAGGACAAGATAAAATACATTATTACGGGCGATGAAACTTGGATTTATGCTTACGAGCCCGGAACAACCGATCAATCAAGTGAATATCGTGTCAAAGGTGAGCCAAGACCGAAAAAATCGCGCCAAAAATTAAGGTCATGTTGACGGTTTTCTTCGATTATCGTGATGTTGTGCATTACGAATTCCTTCCACTGGGCCAAACTGTCAACAAGGAATATTATTTGAGTGTTATGCGTCGTTTGCGTGAAGCTATTCGCCTCAACAGGCCAGATTTGTGGAAAGAAAACTTTTGGTTTTTGCACCATGACAACGCAACATCTCACACTGCACTCGTTATTCGTGACCATTACGCCAAAAATTCCACCCATATTGTTCCGCAACCGCCGTTTTCGCCTGATTTATTCAGCAAAATGAAAAGACCGCTCCGGGGACACCGTTTTGACACGATAGAAGAGATTCAAACCGAATCGAAGAAGGTACTGAAGGCCATATCGAAACAGGACTTTTCAAAGTGTTTTAATGAGTAGAAAATTCGCTGGCATAAGTGCATTGCAGCCGAGGGGGATTACTTCGAAGGCGATGAAATAGATTTTTAAGAATAAATAAGGATTTCAAAAATTATAACAACATTCCGGGTTTTATTTGTACACAGTAGTATCTGGTGCAGGTTAGGTGCCAGCTTTCGACGACATCCTTCATGCATAATTAACACATGTTATATTTTCTCGTCACTACTATCTAATATTTAAGTGGTCATATTCATAATTGCTTGTCGCTACGGACGGAAGCCAATCGGACTACTCTAATTGGCATTACATTTAAAAGGTTAACCTGGCTGCCTCCAATCGTTTTTTGCTCCACGAGTTAACTTATCCTAACCCGTTGTTAAAAAACGCACCTTTATACACGAAAGTTATCGAATGCACAAGGGGGGGGGGTCAAAAACTTGGATTCTGAGCTACGGGACTGACCTATATAACATATCAAAAATTTAGAACTACTGAACCTTTTGCAAGGCAAGGTCACTTTTCAGACCTTATTCCCCGGAGTAAATCGAAATCGGCACCAATATTTTTTACATGTAGTGAGCTGTTTGGTCGCTAAAGTCGTCCAAACTGTAATAGAATAGCTCAACATTCTTGATTCGCCTCGCGTTTACGTTCTCCCCACACACTGCAGGATAGCATTTACATTCACAGCGCACACGACACCCCAACTCTTGTCAGCAACCCCCAACACACCCAACTCTCAGTGCTTTGAAGCGAATCCCGCCGTGCGCCGTAGTCTGTGGTATGAGGCGTAAGAGTAAGCCACAACCCTTCCACGATTTGTCGCAGGTATCCGGTTAAATGGGCAGGAGGTGGATGCTAGCAACATGCATCGTCCGAAACCAGTTTATACCAACGAAACGTCAACTAAGTCACAGCCATCATTGGGCCAACGTTGTAATGCAAGGCGTTCTCAGAGAAAAAGGACTGTAGTGAAAACCTTTTTTTTTTTTAAATCTTCGCGCGCACTCATCACTTGGCGTCAACTTCATGTTGGCTCAGGGATGAGTGACGCGCGTTGACAGCCGTCAAAAGGGGGAGTTGCTCGTCACCCGCCAACGCCATCGGCAGGGTTTCACCTTGGGTGTAAAAAAAAAAAGAAATCGGAGCAATTGGATTCCGCCGCCAGATCAAGGAGTGGAAGAAGATCGGCCACCACGAGCGAACGAACGTGAAAGTGGGCATATTGAACACCGGATTTGTCGCATCGCGAGTTTTTTCATTGGCCGCGGGAGGATATATCGGAATCTGTGTTGAGCTGGTGTTACAGGGGTGCAGTTGCGCGCCCCATTCTTTGCTTTCGGTTCTCTGCTGCCTGCTGTGCGCCCGAGGAATCCCGGGGCACGATTGAACGCAAGCGCCTGTGATCTCCGTGCTGGGCAAAGCAGAAATTAGACAAAATGTGTTCTTTTTCTGTGCGGGCCTGCGGTGACGCTGACTACAACCCTCGTTGCATTCATGTGTTATACAATTAACCTAGACGGTGTCCGAGTGCGAAACGAAAGGAAGGTCGGCAAGTCCACGACACAGCGGTCGGCTCGACTCGCAATAGGATTTGCCATTCGCCTGTACTTTTTCTAATTGGAATTGTTCGGAACTGTCAAATTTCGCGGAGACGAATTGGCAAATCTTGTGCCGAAAGTGGGGTGGAGGATTCTAGTGGTGCCCTGGCCTAGTGGATGCGACTGTATATTTCTCAAGTGAATTTATTGCACTCATTGGTATTCGTGTAAGTGCAGTGGTGTGACATTTGATGCGGCGTTCACACGCGTTGTCTGGTGCTGAGAGCTGTTATGCAAGTGTCGTCATTCCTCAAGAGCGACGATTTCCGATATATGATGATTTTTTGTATGCTGATTAATGAATTCTGAGAAAAGAAAGATCTGTGATTCAAATTTTGTAAATTTTTTTTTTTAAATCCGATTTGTAAATGAAGTTGCAGCTACTCCGGTTCAGCGGTGGCCACAGCGGATCTGGGGTAAGTGTGTTTAACATTTTTTTTTTGTGATACAATAGTTTGTTAGTTTGTTTCCAGCTTTATTTTTCTCCAATATTTAATTTCTTTTTCACCTTAGTTTCCATAAAATTTTTTTTCGTTATGTAGTTTCATTATGATCTTTTTAGTTGTTTTGCGGGTTTTTGTTTTCTCTATTGAATAAATAAGTTTATAATGATTTGAATTTTAAAAAGCGGCTTTTCCTTTGAGGAACCCCCTACTCCTCCCGACCAGGTTGTTGACGAGATGAGGTGAAGGCCTCATCTCTTGTTCCGCTTTGGGAGGTCCCAACATTTTTTGCGGCCATGGGACCTCATTGGTTGGGTTTATATGTCATGGGTTAAGAGGCCAAGGGTCCAAACCATCAGGGCCCGGAGCGTGTAGCATGAGCCGGTCGATGGCCATTGCCTGCACTTTTTTTTTAGTTTTTCTGGGTCAGTGGGACCCAGTTTTATCCTTTGTTGTTCGTCTACCCCCAAGGCACATGATACATGTTATCAATGTAATGGCTGGGGCAACGAGCGGGCAAAAACCCCGTCCACATCTCCCGAACTGAGCTGGAACAAGCATGTGCCGCCGCTCAGCTCGTTGAGGAGTATTCGCTTTTAGCGTCGCCGGACCTTCACGGTCTTCTCGGCAAACTTCCGGCTCCGTCCCCAAGAACACCATCTGGTGACCACCTTGCTCATTACAAAGATTGGCGCCCAACGTGGGGCCCGACTTCTGGTCAGATCAAGGACTAAAAAGAACCTCAACACTTTGACTTTTTAGTTCTTATACCGAGTGGTACCCCATGATGCACACAAAGACTGCCTGTTCTAAGGCAGAGTCCTTAGCCATTTGTACTTCACGTACCCATTTTCAGGCAGTTGTGCATCCAATACAGCTTTCCGTCTTTCCCGTAGAGTAGCTTCAACCCTTATATAACGTAGTTTCTAGCTTCCGGTATCGATAGGTCGATCCTTTTTCTTGTCTTTTGTCCCGGTGGTTTTTGCCACGTACTTAAGGCCTTCAAGCAAACTCTTGAATTACTAGTTCTCGGAGATTCTCTAGACTAGGCAGAGTTTTCTTGAAGTGTCCTTAGTACCTTCCTGTGGAAAAGGATCGACCTTCACATCAATAACTTCACTTCCGACATTACAGAATTTCATCTTTGAGATGCACAGCCAGTAACAGGCGAACATATTCGGAAACCGGCAAGGTTTGCTAGTATCGCACCTTCGCTGGCCGAATGTGTGCACTTGTTACCAGCTGATCATCTCACTGATGGAAACTGTAATACTTTTGCTTTTGTTTTTATTTGCATTTTTTTCTCCTCCTACAATGCTGCCGGCTAGCTCATGCAAATTTTGAATTGCATTTCCATCATTGCAATACACGCTCCATTTACTGTGCGAACATCAACCTGATCGGGACGGGGAGTTCTGAAAAGGAAAATGCCTATCTCTATCGTTTTGCCATATAGAGTACCTTATTATCGTCTTGCCTTTTTGTTGGCCATGTAGCATAGGACCGAGAGGGTCGCTACTGGCATTTATCGTTGATTTTTATACAATACATATATTTATTGCTTATTTCGTAGTTTCTAAATTTTGAATTTTGTCGTCATATCGTTTTTTAAACAGTCATTTTAATTGCATTTTGTATCGCACAATTGATTTGAGATACCAAGCAAGCAGCATCGCTAGTTGATATTTCAATTCATTGAAAAAAAAAAACGTTTATAACTGCTCTCAAGCATTCCCAAACGCAACCAGTGTGCTTAATTTCACTATCAGTTTTCTTTTTGTCTTGGTTGCACTTGCACTTTCATTCTATGCATTGAAGTTGCAAGTGGAATTAGGGCAAAACCTGTTAGGCGTTGCGTAGGCTGTTGTTGTTGTTGTGCGTTGCCTCCCAAAAACTCTTCGTAATCTTTACATTACCAGGCAACAAGCATTGTTAGCAATTTATAATTCAACTTAGAATTTGTACGGATACATACACAAAAACATAAATTTCTCTAGCATTCGATTGCATTGCATATTGTTTTTCGTGTCGATTCTGTTGCATTCAGTTGCATTGCGTTTGCTCGAATTTTTAACGACAATAGAATTGATAGCCAGCGGGAGCAGTGCATTTTTGTTGTTGCAAATTGCGAGTACCTTTTTGGCATTGTAGTCTATACGCGCATGAACAAATGCAGCATACTGGTTATGCACAATGTGATGCTACTAGTGTACGAGTTATTGCATAGACGAGTAGTAAACGTTTTATGCAGTGTTGTTGTTGCTCCAAATTCTGAAAACGAATCACGTATTCTTGGAGAATTATTAGAGAATTTGGACTACCTGATTTTTAAAAAGGTATTTGTTAAGGAAATGCTTTTGTGGTCAAGTGACAATTGCTTCCATTATTAGTAATAATTAGGGTATATTTTTTTTGCTATTTTAGGACATTATTCGTATTGTTTTTTTTTTGGGTTCTGACCACAATACTAATAGAGTTTACGCCCGCATTTGAAATTATGATCTTTTCTTTTGCCCGCAAAGTGATTATCACTTTATTAGGGTCGTATCTATTGGATGCTGGGTGGCATTACTTTTTAATAGTACCTGCCTACCTTTTTAGGCGATAAGCACATCATTTATATTAGTATTTATTTTAGTTTTCACCATTGCTTATAATGAGCGGTATGGTCGGTCCCATGTCGATTACGAGGATCGGACTCGCTGCTCCATATGTAATCAACATATTAAAGAGCGGGATGATGCATCGGTGACCCCGTGTGGTCACATTTTCCACACATCTTGCGTATTGCGGTGGCTCTCGCGGCAAAACTATTGCATTATATGCCAGCAGCCGATTCACCCGCATGAAATTGTTAGACACCAACATCAACCTCAAATTGATCACCCGTATGGACCAGTGAGCCCGATTCGAAGTAATCAACATGGAGACCAACCATTCCTTAGACATGAGCCTGAGGCTCTTCAGACAGACGCAGAAGCGGAACGTGGATCGTATCCTAGTCAGGCGTGGGTTCGAGATCCTGTTTCGACTGCGCTACCATCACAACTTCGTCACGAAGAGCCACAAACTTCTACATTCCAGCGGGGGGTGGAAGGCTTAAACTCACTTCTTGGGAATTCAGCCTCTCCACTTCTTCCGGATATTTATCGGGGTTTTGCTGATTCGATGAAGGCATACGTGGACCAACTTCTCCACGAGCGATTATCATCTGCTTCAGAGCCTTCTTCAAGTGAGAATCCGCATATGTCGATTCCTCCAACTGCTAGTGCTGAGCAGCGGAGCCAAGTTGTTGTTGCTCCAGTCGGAAAAGTTTTTAGAATCATCTCCGGCTGGGGTTTATGTTTCGATGGAGAGGGAGTGTATGAGTTCATCCGTCAGGTTGAGCTCTTCACTGACCGCACTCTAGGAGGAGACTACGACAGCTTGTGCCTTGGTGCACACCTCCTCTTTGAAAAAGGAGCAGTGACTTGGTTCCGCCGTTTTGCAACTAGCTGCAGGAGTCGGTATACGTGGGACTCACTGAAGGAAGCACTGATAGAGCGGTTTGGCGATCGTTATGACGATGAGGATCTCATTCATGAAATGAGGTGCCGTCGTCAAAGCCATGGCGAGTCGTTTGATGCCTTCGAGGAGAGCATCCACGTACTCAACGACCGCTTGTCTTCAAAACTTTCTGACGAGGAGCTGACACGCATTCTTCGAAGGAACTTGTGTCCCTCTATTGCTATACATTTAATATCATCTGACATTCGGTCTCTCGGTGATCTTCGTAACAAGGTACGAATGGTCGAAAAATTGCAAGAGCGCATGGAGAGACACTGTTCCTCGAGCAATGTTGGTCACGTTCCTTGTCAGAGAGTGAGTCGGCTGAAGCCCGCTGAAATTTCGGAGGATGAGGAGAGACTTGATTCAGCAGTGGAGGAGTTTAAGTCTTCTTCCACTTGTTGGAACTGTAGAAATACCGGACATACCTATGTCGACTGTATGGATGAACCTAGGTTGTTCTGCTTCGGTTGCGGGGCTCCCGGAGTTTCCAAACCGCACTGTTCCCGGTGTGGCGAAGCACGCAAACCGCAGGAGACTTCGCATGCACCGGAGGTATCGACAAAGAATGCTGTACCACCTGCATTTGAACATTGTCTAGCTATTAGCCCTGCGGTTGGAGACTCTGGTAACTCTCGTTGTGAGCAGAATATCGTATCTTCGTCCAAACAGTCTTACACACACTTATCTGATTTGTCTTTAAAGACTGACGTTGCGACACAAACCCCAGACTTGCAGTTACTACCCCCACTCAAGTCTGGGACGTTCAATTCGGCCGGTTCATTGGTCACTAAGTCGAACGCAGTTTCTATTGTGAATCCTTCCTCATCCACGAATGAGGTACCATCCAGTTTTGGAACACCACCACCCCTTATCCACTATAGTCACAAGCCGCTGCATGAGCGTGTGAAAGAGTACGAGGCAGCCCGTCGTCGAATTTTCCGTGCCGACGAAATCCAACTCAGTCGCCCAAAACGTTCGACTTTGCGCCGACGCAAGTTTTGGCGGAACGTTAAGGCTAATCGACGACTGGTCTGCTCTGGTATTTTTTCAGACCGCCCTCGTGATGATATTAGACCATATGCTGAGGTCCATATGCTTGGTACCTCAGTAAGTGGCCTAATTGATACGGGAGCGTCATTCAGCGTAATTGCTTCGGATTTTGCTAAGCAGTTTCTGGTGAATTCCAAGCATCCTTGGGAGAGATTCCGTTTGGGGTTGACAACTGCCGATGGCACACGTCACTCTACTGTTGGAAAGATTTCCACGCCCGTCACATTCAGAGGACGTACAGAGACCATCGACTTTGTCATTATTCCAACCCTCACTCAGAATGTCTACCTTGGAGTCGATTTTGTGCGCAAATTTGAACTTGCTCCAGCACTTTTCGATGACTCTCAATATTTATCAGCACTGTCTGCAACCCCTGACAATATCCCAGTCAATCAACATCCTTTGACTGTGGCTCAACAAGCGAGACTCAATGCAGTCATTGCACGTTTTCCGTCCTTTTCGGCGGAAGGCTTAGGGCGTACAACACTTGTATCTCACGCCATCGACGTCGGAGGCAGTAAGCCAATTAAGCAGAGACACTATGCGATCTCTCCCGCCGTCGAAAAGCTTCTCCATGCGGAAATAGATCGGATGCTTGCAATGGGTGTCATTGAGGAATCTCAGAGTGCTTGGTCATCACCAGTCACCCTGGTAGTCAAACCTAATAAGATTCGGTTGTGCTTGGATGCACGCAAGGTCAACGAGGTGACGTTGAAGGACGCTTATCCTTTGCCACTCATTGAGGGTATTCTGAGCCGCCTCCCAAAGTCTGAATTCATATCGAGTGTGGACTTGAAGGATGCGTTTTGGCAGATTCCTCTCGATGAGGCGTCAAAGGATAAGACTGCCTTCACCGTTCCCGGCAGGCCGCTGTATCAATTCGTTACAATGCCTTTCGGGCTTTGCAACGCTCCCCAGACGATGCAGCGCCTAATGGACCGCGTCATTCCTGCGCACCTGCGAACCAAAGTGTTTGTCTATTTGGATGACTTGTTGGTGATTTCGTCAACATTTGAGGAGCACTTGCTACTACTGCACGAAGTAGCGCTGTGCATCAGGAAGGCAGGCCTGACCATAAATATTGAGAAGAGTAAGTTCTTCATGAAGGAAGTTCCTTATCTTGGGCACATTATCGGTCACGGAACCATCAGTACTGACCCTAGTAAAATCCAGGCAATTACTGACTTTCCGCAACCTACGACGGTTCGACAACTCCGTCGGTTTCTAGGTATGTGTGGATGGTACCAGCGCTTTGTCCACAACTACGCGGCAGTTACTGCCCCGCTGACAGACATGTTCCGTAAAGGCCGTGGTTTTGTCTGGACAGAAGAAGGTCTATCGGCATTTAATAGGCTAAAGGAATGTTTAACCACGGCACCTGTGTTACACAGTCCGGATTTCTCGCGTCCGTTCGCCATTCATTGCGACGCGAGTCAAGCAGGCGTTGGGGCTGTGTTAACGCAAACCACCGATGACGGTGCGGAGGTGCCAATCGCTTATATGTCGAGAAAACTGAATTCTGCCCAGCGAAACTATACGGTTACGGAACAGGAATGTTTAGCGGCAGTCCTCGCTGTCAAAAAGTTTCGCGCATATGTGGAAGGGCAAGAGTTTACAATAGTCACTGACCACGCATCACTCAAGTGGCTAATGAATCAGTCGGACCTGAGCGGCAAACTGGCTCGGTGGGCCTTGAAGCTGCAAGGCCTCAAGTTCTCCATCCTCCACCGTAAAGGTAGCCAGAATATAGTCCCTGACACTCTGTCTCGAGTCCACTGTGCAGAGTCTCTAACTGCGAGTAGTCCTTTTGATGACTCCGTAGAAGTGGATTTGGATTCTCCATATTTTAAGTCCTCTAAATATTTGGACCTTATGGACCACATTACCCTGAACCAGAACAAATTACCGGATCTAAAGGTCTCTGACGGATACGTGTACAAACGAACAGAGTATGCGACCGGAGATGAATTGCAGGAGCAACTGTCGTGGAAGCTCTGGGTTCCAGAAGAGCTTAGAGTGGACCTGCTGAAGAGAGCGCATGACCATCCTTTGAGTGCTCACGGAGGCATTAATAAGACGCTAAAACGCCTCCGTACGTTATTCTTTTGGCCTAAAATGGCTAACCAGGTCAAAGAATACGTGTCTTCGTGCGATATATGCAAGTCCACCAAAGCTCCCAACCAGTGTCTTCGAGCACCAATGGTAGGGCAATTCACCTCCGATCGCGTGTTCCAGCGGTTGTACATGGATCTGTTAGGTCCATTTCCGAGATCCAAATCGGGTAATGTAGGAACCATAGTTCTTTTGGACCATCTATCCAAATTCACTTTTGTGGAGCCCATCAAAAAGTTTACTGCTGAGATTTTGACCAGTTGGCTCGAGACTCGGATATTTCATGTCTTTGGAGTGCCAGAGACTATTGTGACGGATAATGGCGTGCAGTTTAAGTCTCACGCTTTCAACTCGCTGCTGGATCGATATGGTGTAACCCATCTCTACACTGCTCTTTACTCACCGCAAGCAAATGCTTCTGAGCGAGTCAATCGATCCGTTGTGGCAGCAATTCGGGCGTATATACACCCAAATCAGCGAGATTGGGACGTGAGACTTTCTGCAATCAACTGTGCGTTGCGATCGGCACACCATGCCGCCATTAATACGTCACCCTATTGTGTCGCATTTGGTCAGCCTATGGTCACACATGGCCACACTTACGCGCTTTTGCGACGGCTTAAATTGCTGGGGGATGCTACTGATGTTGTTGATGCCAAAGACAGGGTTCAGCTGCTCCGGCAACAGGTCCAAGAAAATCTTAGAGCTGCACACGCCAAGAACGCGGCCCACTACAACCTTCGCTCTCGACAGGTTGAATTCCAGCCTGGTGATGAAGTGCTCCGCCGGAACTTTACTCAAAGTAAAGCGGCGGATCACTACAACGCCAAGCTGGACTTCAAGTTCGTCAAGGCTCGCGTGGTTAAAAAAGTGGGTCACGGCCGCTACCTGTTGTCGGATCTGCAGGGCAAAGAAGTTGGCATCTTCAGCACCAGTGACATCCGACGTTAAGTTCCTCAGCTTCTTTTACTTGGCAGGCCGCGCAAAATAACCTGCCCTGTAATGAAAACCTTTTTTTTTTTTAAATCTTCGCGCGCACTCATCACTTGGCGTCAACTTCATGTTGGCTCAGGGATGAGTGACGCGCGTTGACAGCCGTCAAAAGGGGGAGTTGCTCGTCACCCGCCAACGCCATCGGCAGGGTTTCACCTTGGGTGTAAAAAAAAAAAGAAATCGGAGCAATTGGATTCCGCCGCCAGATCAAGGAGTGGAAGAAGATCGGCCACCACGAGCGAACGAACGTGAAAGTGGGCATATTGAACACCGGATTTGTCGCATCGCGAGTTTTTTCATTGGCCGCGGGAGGATATATCGGAATCTGTGTTGAGCTGGTGTTACAGGGGTGCAGTTGCGCGCCCCATTCTTTGCTTTCGGTTCTCTGCTGCCTGCTGTGCGCCCGAGGAATCCCGGGGCACGATTGAACGCAAGCGCCTGTGATCTCCGTGCTGGGCAAAGCAGAAATTAGACAAAATGTGTTCTTTTTCTGTGCGGGCCTGCGGTGACGCTGACTACAACCCTCGTTGCATTCATGTGTTATACAATTAACCTAGACGGTGTCCGAGTGCGAAACGAAAGGAAGGTCGGCAAGTCCACGACACAGCGGTCGGCTCGACTCGCAATAGGATTTGCCATTCGCCTGTACTTTTTCTAATTGGAATTGTTCGGAACTGTCAAATTTCGCGGAGACGAATTGGCAAATCTTGTGCCGAAAGTGGGGTGGAGGATTCTAGTGGTGCCCTGGCCTAGTGGATGCGACTGTATATTTCTCAAGTGAATTTATTGCACTCATTGGTATTCGTGTAAGTGCAGTGGTGTGACATTTGATGCGGCGTTCACACGCGTTGTCTGGTGCTGAGAGCTGTTATGCAAGTGTCGTCATTCCTCAAGAGCGACGATTTCCGATATATGATGATTTTTTGTATGCTGATTAATGAATTCTGAGAAAAGAAAGATCTGTGATTCAAATTTTGTAAATTTTTTTTTTTTAATCCGATTTGTAAATGAAGTTGTAGCTACTCCGGTTCAGCGGTGGCCACAGCGGATCTGGGGTAAGTGTGTTTAACATTTTTTTTTGTGATACAATAGTTTGTTAGTTTGTTTCCAGCTTTATTTTTCTCCAATATTTAATTTCTTTTTCACCTTAGTTTCCATAAAATTTTTTTTCGTTATGTAGTTTCATTATGATCTTTTTAGTTGTTTTGCGGGTTTTTGTTTTCTCTATTGAATAAATAAGTTTATAATGATTTGAATTTTAAAAAGCGGCTTTTCCTTTGAGGAACCCCCTACTCCTCCCGACCAGGTTGTTGACGAGATGAGGTGAAGGCCTCATCTCTTGTTCCGCTTTGGGAGGTCCCAACATTTTTTGCGGCCATGGGACCTCATTGGTTGGGTTTATATGTCATGGGTTAAGAGGCCAAGGGTCCAAACCATCAGGGCCCGGAGCGTGTAGCATGAGCCGGTCGATGGCCATTGCCTGCACTTTTTTTTTAGTTTTTCTGGGTCAGTGGGACCCAGTTTTATCCTTTGTTGTTCGTCTACCCCCAAGGCACATGATACATGTTATCAATGTAATGGCTGGGGCAACGAGCGGGCAAAAACCCCGCCCACATCTCCCGAACTGAGCTGGAACAAGCATGTGCCGCCGCTCAGCTCGTTGAGGAGTATTCGCTTTTAGCGTCGCCGGACCTTCACGGTCTTCTCGGCAAACTTCCGGCTCCGTCCCCAAGAACACCATCTGGTGACCACCTTGCTCATTACAGGACCGACCTTTTTTTCTGAAGTTAGTGGTAGCTAGGGACATTTTAAGGAAAGGGCATAGTATTGCGATAAACATGGAACCCACATCAGGAAGCTATGTTGAATGTCGATATCGCCCGACCTTGATGATAATGAAGAGGTTTTTTAGCTCCACTTATTTATGCAGAATGACACTGTTTTTTTCGCGGACTGTATAGTAGACACATGTTGTTTCATTAATATTTTTACAAACATACGAGTATGAGCATGTACTAACAGAATACTTGTATATATAATTGCTGCCATGAAGCGGAAAGGGCAATATTCTAGAGTTCATATCGTGACGATATTCGTGAAAATAGAATTGTTTTGATTTATGCGACAATCGTAGACAAAGTGTAACTTTGTAAATATGTGCATATTTAATTCTGCTTGTGTTATACTGTTGGCTACGATTCAATAGTTTTACATGTTGCGAATCATGCCTTTCCTGTGAGATATTTTTTTTTTATCGCTCTTTTGTCGTTGTTGTTCGACGTTCTTCCATTGTTGCAACAAATTGTATTACGAATGCTTGCTTTGATGTAATACATTGCCGGTGTTGCCAACTAACCCTTTTAAAGTGTAACTTTTATAGCGACGACACATGGGTAGTAAATCGAAAAAATATTATTTACCAGTACTGCCACGCAGAAGGAAGAAGCGCTCGCGTCGTTGTGATACAATCTCATAGATTTGTATTGTACATAATGTTGTACAAAGCGAAAAGAGTTTGACAGGTACTTCTTGGCTTAGTGCTTAGCGAGTCCGACTTGTGAGTAGTTGGTGACGGGTTCGACTGCAGACGTGTTTTTATTTTTATTTTTTCTAAATCAGCCTTGCGGTGACAGTTGGTACCCGCTGTGGACTTGAAACACAGCTGGTGCCGACTGCGACTGTTGGCAAGGCGGGAAATTCGGTGAAGATCGATCATTGCATTGTACATTGCAGGATCGAATGAAATATTTATACCCTAGACTTATAGTATAGGGTATATTGTTTTTGTCACGACAAAAATATGTAACACCTTAAAGGAGGCTCCGGAGGTATAGCAATGTATGTATATATAAAAATGATCAGGGTCACCTCCTGATTCGATTTAGCCATGTCTGTCTGTCTGTCTGTCCGTTCGCACGATAACTTCCGATAGAATGAAGCTAGAGCCTTGAAATTTTGGTCAAATGCTGGCAGTAAAATCTAGTTGGTTGGTATTGAAAATGGGCATGATCAGGCCCAGGGAACGCCTGCCTCCCCTATATATGTAAGTAAAATTATTAAATGTATATATAACTCCCGATTAAATAAACATGAAAAGCTCTAGTTTTGGTAGATTGCTCGTGAGGGTAATCTTATACTCTCCTGGGAAAATAAAATCGATCAGTTGAAAACTAACGGCAATTTTCTTACAAAGAGCCCCGTACTACCCTACTTTTCAGGTTTTTTGTCTATAACTCTTAAACCAATTGACGTAGACGCCTGCTTTTTGGCATTTAACCCTGAGGTGAGAAGCTGCTTGAGTTTTATTGTAGTAAGCTGTGGATAATTGGATCGAAGGAACGTCTACCTCCCCTCAAAATTTAAAAAAATTAAATATTCATTTAATTACGATAACTTTCGACAGAATCACACTAGCGCGTTGAAAATTTGGTAGAATGTTGCTAGAAGATCTAGTTAGTTGGTATTAAAATGGGCAAGATTGGACCCAAGCTACCCCTACCTCCCCTACAAATCAAACTTAAAATATGCGATAACTTACGATAAAATAAAGCTAGCGACTTGAAATTTTGGTTAAATGTTTATAGTAGGATTCAGCTGGCTGATATTGAAAATATGTAAAATCTGATCAACGAAACCCCTACTTCCCCTACAAATGAAGCTTCAAATAAACGATAACTTTCGATAGAATGAAGCCAGAGACTTGAAATGCTCGTAGCATGATCTAATTGGTTGGTGGCAATGATGGGCAAGATCCGACCCAAGAAACCCCTACCTCCCCTACAAATGAAACTTCGAATAAGCAATAACTTTCGATAAAATGAAGTTAATAACTTGCAAGTTTGGTCAAATGTTTGTGCTGGGATCTAGTTGTGAAACTTCAAATGACCAATAACTTTGGTCATTCTATCGAAAGTATTGGTCATTTGAAGTTTCACTTGTAGGTGAGCTAGCGATTTGAAAAATTCGACAAATATTTGTAGAATGGGTTAGTTAATTGACTTCGAGAATTGTAAAGATTCTGTTGAATGAGTGCCAACCTCCCCTATAAACTGGCCATATTAGAAACTCTCTTTTAATGCATATGGTCGTTACCAGTTGGTACTGTTGGTATCACCACTAGGTCTGTACAAGTCTGGGGGATATATGCTGCGGACTCCAGGCCGAAGCGAAGCTTCGTTCTGGGTTTGACCTGGGATGTGTTTGAGGGATGCAGGGGTGTGCTAACTGTAACTGTAGAAATATGTGTACTATTATTAACCTATTTTGACAAGATATCAATTTTCCATTATTTTTAGTTTTCTATGCTAGTCAGAAGCCACCTTTCTGCAAGTATTCATATTTCTAAGTGTAACGGTCTCGAGATGCAAGGGGGGTGGGACAAATTATGATCTCATATTTTCCCCTCTATCTATTTTCCCTTTTTTTTCAAATTTGATGGATTCCATGCCAAATATGGAATGTACTCGGTGTTACCTTCCTTATGATACCCCACAAATTTTTTTTTCACTTTCATTTCCCCTCTATGGGGACCTCCCGTTAAAGTCAGCCTGTTACGACGCATCACTTTCTCCGGCAAATTACTAGTATAATAATTCTACACATTCCCACAAAATTTCATATATGTAGCTTCAGCTTTGTTCAGTTCGTGAGATATTCTGTGGACAGACGGACAGACAGACACTTAACCGATTTCATGAGGGTTTTGTTTTAACTACAAAACCCTAAAAACGTGGTTTTGAATGTAGAACAAATTGACTACTACGTTTACGTTTTGTAGCGTAAAAATGAAAGAAATAAATAAGAAAGGAAATTTGTTGTCTTGATTTTTAAAATTTTCTATCTTAATCATTTTACGTATCTAGATTTTCTGCATGCTTAAGGTATTAGTTTTATTTCAAAAATTTAATCTTACTTTTCTCACGATGAAATTGGTATAAGATTATTCCATCCTAATTTCTTAATTTCTGGCCGTTAATAGGCCTAACCATACCAAACCAAGTTCCTTGGTCTTATACTGGATAGGAAACTTTGCTGGAAGTTGAACATTCAGGACCGCGTTAAAAAGGCTACTGTTGCACTATACTCGTGCAAGAAGGCCATAGGTAAGAAATTGGGTTTACAACCGAGGGTAGTATACTGGCTTTATTTATCGGTTTCGCGCCCTATTCTTTTACATGGGGTTGTCGTCTGGCGGACGGCACTTAGGAAAGTATCCTATACATCCTATGGAGAAGGTCCAAAGATTGGCATGCATTGCCATCACGGGGGCTCTAAGGACTACACCGACCGCTGCCTTGGACGCTCTGTTGAATCTGCTTACTTTGGACATTTTCGCAGAGCAGATGGTGGCGATTACGGCTATTCGCCTCCGTGAAACCGGTCGTTAGGCGGCGTCAACCACAGGTCACTCGGCTATATTGATCAACCTTGATATTCCCGAGGAGACGGTCTATACCTCCCCGAAATACTTGTTCGAAATGGGCTTTACAAGCCTGATTCCCTCTAGGAATGATTGGCCCGTAAACGCTTTTCAGGAATCTGATGCCATTACCATTTTCACTGATGGTTCTAAGACTAACGAGTGGGGGGTGGCGTATACTCGGAAGAGTTGGATATTAGCTTGTCGTTCCGACTCCCATACTTTAGTAGTGTTTTTCAGGCGGAAGTTACAGCAATATCTGAAGCTCTAGCCTGGTTGTCACAAAACGATATATCTGGTTGGGACATTATAATCCACACGGATAGCCAACCGGCGATTAAATCGCTTAGCTCTGTCTTGGTAAATTTGAAGACAGTGGATTGTTGCAACTCCCCAATAGAGATGGGAAGGTTCTTTAACATTTCCCTGTGCTGGGTGCCAGGGTATAGTGGCTATGTTGGTAACTGCAAGGCCGACGAACTGGCTCGAGCAGGTACGATCAATAAGATTAGCGGGCCGTTACGTAGCACCAGGATGCCGTTGGCTGCTTGAAAACTGGCTATCAAAGATGCAGCGTATGATAGGGCCTGCATCAGATAGAGCAATGGCAGTACATGTCATGTGGTTAGACAGATGTGGCTGAAACTGGATCCCAAACGTTCTTCTGGGTTGCTAATGCTAAACAGAAATAATCTAAGAACTGTCGTTAGAGTGCTAACTGGACATTGCCTAATTGGGGAGCATGCCAGGAGACTTCGTATGATTTTTGCAGGACCTGTGGGGACGAAGAAGTGGAGGAAAGTACGTCTGATCTTCTGTGTACCTGTCCGGCCCTGGCGAGTTTTAGGAGAGACCGCCTTGGTTCCTACTTCTTCACCGATCTGGATGACCTGAAAAAGGTAAATGTTGGTCGGCTACATCGCTTCATTGTGAGCTCAGGATGGTTTAGCGAGTGAGCTGCTGGACTCAGTATCACAACGAACCCAGTGGTGGTCTAAGTGTGCTCAAGCAACCCTTTTAACCTAACCTAACCTAGTAATATGAGATCGACGTAGTAGTAGTCGATTTGTTCTACATCAAGACCACGTTTTTCCCCCTAAATATGAAACACTCGCAAGTTTTCAAATCTATGTGCTTAATTTTTACATGCCGTTCAAAAGCTAACATAATGGGGCAACTTTTGTCAAATTTCCAGAATTATCAGTTCAAAGTACCGTTGCAATATGATCTTTTGAATTTTCGACGAAAAACCGATTTTGAAATTTCTTCAACAGTCATCCGTTCGCCAGCGTCCAGGGAGAACGTGTCGCGAAGCGGCTGTTGTTAATTTGCTGTGTAATTGTGCTGCGAATCACCGCATATTAATGAACGTCTAAATTGGATTTTGGTGGATGGGTCACATGGTTCAGAATCGTCTAGATGGGCAGGAGAGTCGACAATCAAATTGGTTCAGTATCGCCTTCACGTCAACGATCAAAACTTCTGCAACCCACGTATTGGCATTAATGCTTGATACAAGTTTAAACATCGACCTTAGGGCTTAATACTACTACATTAATAAGCATTACTAAAAATTGTGAAATCACAAAGTTAATAACCACGTGGCAGACGCCATTTTGAAAAGCTAATATCGTTTTTGAGTTATTGCGTTTTTATTAAAAAAAAAGTCGTTGATTTTGCAAAGGTTAAATTACTTTGGTCAGTTAAAATGTTATAACACTGGTTGCTTTAATTAAGGTAGTTTCGGTTTTTGATATATTGTTTGAGTTGGCACATTGGTTAAAAATTCGAGTTTTCTATTTCCTCCCACCACCGCGGAACTCGCTACCATGTTGAAAATCTGCCTAATTGTTTGGCTTGTCTTGTTTCTTTTTAGTATCTCCTAAATTGGTTGTTCAAGAAATCTTGAAAAACTTTATTAAACTAGAGTAACTTATCTTATTTGAGACTAAAATAAAACTCCTAGCTTATATACTTACCGAGATATGACATCGATTTTGACTATGCTACTGAACCGAATTTCAACTTTGAGCAGTGCATGGAACGTAGAATTCAACAGTCTTTAATTTAGACTTGCAAGTTTTTTCGATCCGACCCACTGTTTAGGAGTTATAAGGATAATATTTAAAAAAGGGCTCAAATTTCTTGGATTTTCGCCCACCAAAAATTAAGCTCACCTTCTACGACCGTGCAAACTCAGTTTTCATGTATTCAGTATCTACAGAAGGGACTAAAATGATTTTCAGGTCTTTCCCTAATTATTATTAATAAAATTTAATTTTACTGACCTATTGATACTGAAGGCAAAAAAATAAGCTTTGTCTAAAATAGAGTTGAAGTAACATTTAAATTTAATTTTTTATCCTTTTTTTACTTCTCTTAATCTTTTTATTTTTGCTTATTCTTTGAATTATGAATTTTATTTGTATATTATAGTATTATTTTGTTCCTTTCATTATCATGAATTCTTCTTTTCGCTGTATTATTGGGAATATGTATCCTGTTCAGTGATTAAATAAATAAATAAATAAATAAATAAATAAATAAATAAATAAATAAATAAATAAATAAATAAATAAATAAATAAATAAATAAATAAATAAATAAATAAATAAATAAATAAATAAATAAATAAATAAA